>CM055128.1:134230369-135658450 GCA_029206835.1 Rana muscosa | reverse complement strand
TTAAATACATCTCCATAAAAATCTCCACAACAGTTCCCAGCATGGGATCAGGGCACGGTACTAAAAGCCCTGCTCCTACATCCATTCATCCCTGCAGAGACATGCCCGCTTTGGTTCTTGACAGTCAAGCTGATCTTCCTTACAGCCATAACGTCGGCAAGAAGGGTTTCAGAACTAGCAGCTCTGTCCTGCAAGAATCCATATTGCATCATTCTCCAGGACAAAGTGATCCTAAGGCCCTCACCGGCCGTAACACCTAAAGTGGTTTCCAAATTCCATGTGAATTGGGAGGCAGTCCTACCAAGCTTCACACAACCACCAAAACAAGCGGAAGAGCTAGATCTCAGACCACTGGACATGGTCAACTTGTTCTCAATTTACCTACACCGGTCTCTACAGGTACGCAAAACTAATACCCTTTCGTCCTGCCATCCGGGCCTAGGAAAGGACAAGCGGCATCCGCAAGAATCATAGCGACTTGGATCACCAAGGTGATAAGCCTCACGTATGAGAAACAGGGGCTGACGCCTCCACAAGTTCTTAGAGCTCATTCTACCAGAGGGGTGGCAGCCTCATGGGCAGCTTCAGCTAAGATACCGATTGAAGACATATGCAGGACCGCTAGTTGGAGCTCCTGCGAAACCTTCGCTAAACACTACAGTTTAGATGTCACAGCGGCCAACGCATCAAATTTTGGAAACGCAGTGGTGTCCACACCTCTGCAAGCAAAATAAAATATTCACTATAGCAGCATTTTCAGTTGTTGTTCGAGTCTTATCTTTTCCCCACCCTAAATCAGCTAAATTAAATCCCATAGTGTGCTGACGTGAGGCTGGCCAGGAAAATGGAAAATTGTTTTCAATACTTACTGTAATTTTCCTTTCCTGGCCTGTCCTCACATCAGCACAGCTCTTTTCACTCCCGATAAGCCTGTCGTCCTCCAGTTAAGTGGAACAAGGGCAAGAGAGGAGGGGCCCCCTATTTATCAGCTAAAAGAAGGTGGTACTGGGAGACCGGAGGAAGGGGTTAACCCATAGTGTGCTGACGTGAGGACAGGCCAGGAAAGGAAAATTACAGTAAGTATTGAAAACAATTTTCCATTATACTGTGCCGCTAACTCCTGCAGATGCTGTATTTGAGAACAGCAATTACGGATATACAGGTGTATACTGTGCCACTAACTCCTGCAGATGCCTGAAAAAATAAAACAGAACATAGAACACACTGTCCCTGCCTATGTATCTCTTTCCCTGCACGCCAACTGTGCCACTTACTCCTGCAGATGCCTGTTTTTGAGAACAGCAATGACGGATATACAGGTGTATACTGTACCACTAACTCCTGCAGATGCCTGTATTTGAGAACAGCAATGACCGATATACAGGTGTATACTGTGCCACTAACTCCTACAGATGCTGTATTTGAGAACAGCAATGACGGATATACAGGTGTATACTGTGCCACTAACTCCTGCAGATGCCTGTATTATAGAACACCAATGACGGGTATATTCAGGTGTATACTGTGCCACTAACTCCTGCAGATGCCTGTATTTGAGAACAGCAATGACGGATATACAGGTGTATACTGTGCCACTAACTCATGCAGATGCCTGTATTATAGAACACCAATGACGGGTATATACAGGTGTATACTGTGCCACTAACTCCTGCATAGTGATGAGCCGAACACCCCCGGGTTCGGTTCGCACCAGAACCCGCGAACGGACCGAAAGTTCGCACGAACATTAGAACCCTATTAAATACAATGGATGCGAACGTTCGGATTCTAAAGTGCTAATTATAACGACTATTATCCATGTTATTGTCCGAAACAGAGTTTGGGAACCCGGGTTCTGCACCAGGGGACATGTATCAATGCAAAAAGAAGTTTTAAAAACGTACGTTTTCCGGGAGCAGTCATTTTAATGATGCATAAAGTGAAAAAAAAAGTCAAATATTCCTTTAAATATTGTACCTGGGGGGTGTCTAAAGTATGCCTGTGAAGTGCCACGTGTTTCCCGTGTTTAGAACTGTCCCTGCACAAAATAACATTTCTAAAGGAAAAAAAGCCATTTAAAACTGCTTGCGGCTTTAATGCAATGTCTGGTCCCGGTAATATGGATGAAAATCTTTAGGAAAAATGGCATAGCTACCCCATCAACCCCCCCCCCCCCTACCCCAGCCCATTACCAGCCCCTTTGGGTCTTGTATGGATATTAAGGGGAACCCCGCACACAAAATAAAAAAGGACCTATATACTCTGAACAGCCGTATACAGGCGGTGCATACAAGACAGGGACTGTAGGTTTGTTCTTATGTAGAATCTGTTTGTAATTTTGAACAGCTGCATTGTTTAAGTGGAGCTCCATGCCAAATTCCTTTTTTTTAGCTTTTTGTAAAACATAGGGAACGGTTATCACCCCTGTCACATTTTTTTTGCTGTCTGTGCCCCTGTTCAGAACATTTCACCTCACTTTGCGTCCCAATGACAACTGTTTTTGAAATGTGGTGTTTTTATTGAAACAAGGATTGGTGATAAAGCATCAGTAGAGAGGAGACACCTTTCTCCCATATTAATTCTTACAGGAGAGAATTTTCCTTCCAAGGGGTAGATTTCCTCTCACTTCCTGTTGTCTTCTTCCGTTTGCAAGTAGTAGTAGTTTGTAAGTTGGATGTTTGAAAGTAGGGACCTGCCGTATATACTCTGCAGAAATTGGCCCCTTAGGTGTTGGTGTTGGCACAACACTGAAAGCACTCACAGTTATTCTTGGTGGGTGCTGGAACGCCCTGCTGTCAACTATTATATCAGGAATTGTAATAACATATAATTGTTGATCAGTGGTAGTAAAAATTGGGCCTTTGATGGTGGTGCTGGTGCCACAACACTGTAAGGCCTGACAGTTACTCTTGGTGGGCGCAGCAATGGTCCCTGCTGTGAATTATTAGATCAATAATTATAATTGCATGCCCCTGTTGAACAGGGGCTGAAAAATTGGGCCTTTGGTGGTGGTGGTGGTGGTGGTGATGGTGGTGCTGGTGCCACAACAATGTAAGGCCTGACAGTTACTCTTGGTGGGCGCAGCAATGCTCCCTGCTGTGAATTATTAGATCAATAATTATAATTGCATGCCCCTGTTGAACAGGGGCAGAAAAATTGGGCCTTTGGTGGTGGTGGTGGTGGTGATGGTGGTGCTGGTGCCACAACACTGTAAGGCCTGACAGTTACTCTTGGTGGGCGCAGCAATGGGCCCTGCTGTGAATTATTAGATCAATAATTATAATTGCATGCCCCTGTTGAACAGGGGCTTAAAAATTGGGCCTTTGGTGGTGGTGGTGGTGGTGATGGTGGTGCTGGTGCCACAACACTGTAAGGCCTGACAGTTACTCTTGGTGGGCGCAGCAATGGGCCCTGCTGTGAATTATTAGATCAATAATTATAATTGCATGCCCCTGTTGAACAGGGGCAGAAAAATTGGGCCTTTGGTGGTGGTGGTGGTGGTGATGGTGGTGCTGGTGCCACAACACTGTAAGGCCTGACAGTTACTCTTGGTGGGCGCAGCAATGGGCCCTGCTGTGAATTATTAGATCAATAATTATAATTGCATGCCCCTGTTGAACAGGGGCTTAAAAATTGGGCCTTTGGTGGTGGTGGTGGTGGTGATGGTGGTGCTGGTGCCACAACACTGTAAGGCCTGACAGTTACTCTTGGTGGGCGCAGCAATGGGCCCTGCTGTGAATTATTAGATCAATAATTATAATTGCATGCCCCTGTTGAACAGGGGCTGAAAAATTGGGCCTTAGGCACTGGTGGCACAACACTGCAACCCCTCACAGATACTGTACTTGGAGCACAGCAATGAGGCCTGTTGCAAAGTATTGCATCAAAAATTTTAATTACACGCCCCTGTTAAACAGGGGCTGAAAAATTGGGCCTTAGCCACTGGTGGCATCACCCATAAACCAAAATGATCTTCCAAGCTATCATCGTTAATCGTATCATTGAGGAGGAGGAGGAGGATAGCCAGTCAACATAACAGCACAGGCACTCAGCATCAGCATCAGTCTTGAAGGGATGTGACATTTTAAAATCAATTAGTCTGTTATATCAGCATCTGGTGTGTGGTAGCTGGTGGTGATCCAAGACTGGTTCATCTTGATGAAAGTCAGTCGATCAACCGAGTCGGTGGACAGGCGCACACTGTGATCCGTGACAAATCCTCCAGCAGCACTGAATGTGCGTTCTGAAAGAACGCTGGATGCAGGACAGGCCAGTAGCTCAATTGCATACTGTGCAAGCTCTGGCCAGTGATCCATCCTCAAGACCCAGTAAGCCAGAGGATTTTCGGTGGGGAAGGTGTCCAAGTCTGACCTTGCCCCTAGGTATTCCTGGACCATGTATATCAGACGCTGGCGATGGTTGCTGGAACCGATCATACTTTGGGGCTGCGGACTAAAGAATTGTCTGAACGCATCGGTCAGACGGCCACCTTCCCCACCGCTCCTTCTTTGACTGCCCGAAGCCTCAGCAACTCATTGTCCAGGACCAGGAGTTTGTAACCTCCCAGTCTCTGGGAACGCGTTGCACAGACCTTTCTGCAAGGCCTCCCGGAGTTGTCTCATCCTCTGCTCCCTCTGCGACGGTACGATAAGGTCCGCAACCTTACCCTTGTACCGTGGATCAAGGAGAGTGGCCAGCCAGTAATGGTCCCTCTCCTTGATCCGAAGAATACGAGGATCCTTCCGCAGACTTTGCAGGATCAGGGAGGCCATGCAGCGTAGGTTAGCTGAGGCATTCAGTCCGGAGTCCTCTGGGTCACTAAGGACGACATGATCCGCAGCCACCTCCTCCCAGCCACGTACAAGTCCACTGGTTTCTTGGGACTGTAAATCATCCCTAAAAGACTGCTGCTGATGATGCTGAGTGCCAGCCTCCACCTCCATGCTGACACAATCCTCCTCCTCCTCCTCTTCCTGTGCGATGGGTGGGACAGAAGGAACACTGTCTGGGTAAAGGGGGCCTTGAGAGGCAAGGAAGTCCTCCTCTTCCTGCCTCTGTTCTGCCTCAAGTGCCCTGTCCATTATTCCACGCAGCGTGTGCTCCAACAGGTGGACAAGAGGTACAGTGTCACTGATGCATGCACTGTCACTGCTCACCATCCTCGTGGCCTCCTCAAATGGTGCCAGGACAGTGCATGCATCCCTGATCATGCCCCACTGGCGTGGTGAAAAAAAACCGAGCTCCCCTGACCCTGTCCTGGTGCCGTAGTCGCACAGGTACTCATTGATGGCCCTCTGCTGGGTGTGCAGACGCTGCAGCATGGCCAACGTTGAGTTCCACCTGGTGGGCATGTCACATATAAGGCGGTTCTTGGGCAGGTTCAACTCCTTTTGAAGCTCAGCCAGGGGAGCACTGGCATTATAAGATCTGCGGAAATGCACACAGACTTTCCTGGCCTGCCTCAGGACATCCTGTAAGCCCGGGTACCTGCCCAAGAACCGCTGCACCACCAGGTTAAGGACGTGAGCCATACAGGGCACATGGGTCAGTTGTCCCTGTCGGAGGGCGGAGAGGAGGTTGGTGCCATTGTCGCAAACCACCATTCCTGGCTTAAGCTGGCGTGGCGTCAACCACCTCTCGGCCTGCCCCTGCAGAGCAGACAGGACCTCTGCCCCAGTGTGGCTCCTGTCCCCCAAACACACCAGCGCAAGCACGGCATGGCATCTTTTTGCCTGCGTACTTGCGTAGCCCCTTGAACGCCTACGGAGCACCGCTGGTTCCGAGGACAAACCACAGGAAGAGGCCATGGAGGAAGAAGAAGAGGAGGGGGTGGAGGAGAGAGGTGTGTCACAACCAGTAGTAGCATTTTGGAGGCGTGGCGGTGGAACAACCTCCAACACTACTGCACCTTGTCCTGCATCCTTCCCAGCTGCCAAAAGAGTGACCCAATGGGCCGTGAAAGAAAGGTAACGTCCCTGTCCATGCCTGCTGGACCATGAGTCAGCGGTAATATGCACCTTACCGCTGACCGCCCTGTCCAGCGAGGCCAAGACATTGCCTTCCACATGCCTGTAGAGAGCCGGAATCGCCTTCCGTGCGAAAAAGTGGCATTTGGGAACCTGCCACTGAGGAACCGCACATTGCACAAACTCACGGAAGGGGGCCGAGTCTACCAACTGAAAAGGCAGCAGTTGAAGCGCTAGCAATTTAGCCAAGCTAGCATTCAACCGCTGGGCATGTGGATGGCTGGGAGTGAACTTCTTTCGACGGTCCAGCAGCTGGGGCAGGGAAATTTGCCTGCTAGAGTCGGACGTTGGTGTACTGCTAGAAGAGTGCCCGCAAGTACTTGCCTGTGACACACCTAATTCTACACCTTCATTCCTCTCAGAGCAGGTTTCAGAGAGGAGTGAAGGTATAGTGGGGTTGGAGATCCCAGCTGATGCGGTGCAAGAAGAGGTCAGCTTTGTTCTTTGGTGTGGGTCTTTAAGGTAGGCTTGCCAACGAGCTGCATGGCAGGTCAACATATGTCTGATCAAGCATGTGGTGCCCAAGCGGCTGATGTTTTGGCCACGCGATATACGCTTGAGACATATGTTGCAAACAGCAGCTCTGCGATCTGATGCACTCGCCTCAAAAAAGGCCCACACCAAAGAACTTTTTGAATGACGGGCAGAGGCAGCGCCCTGCACAGGCGGAGCTCTGCGGTGTGATTCCGTCGGTGTGCTGCCCATACGCTGGCCACTCAAGGGCATCCTGCCTCGTTGGAGATGTGCCTCCTCCTCATCCTCCTCCTCCTCTCTCCTATTAGGCACCCACGTGGAGTCAGTGACCTCATCATCCCCTCCCTCCTCATCACTGGAGCCAATCTGGCAGTATGCTGCAGCTGCTGGAGCATGACTGCCAGATTGGTGTCCTTCTTGAGCATCCCCTCTCTCTGCTCTCACGCTGCTGCCTTCCTCTAGCTGGGTATCATCATCAGATCCTTCCAAACGCTGGGCATCCTCCTGGAGCATGTACCCAACACTGTGCTGAAACAGTTCGGGGGACTCCTCAGGAGGAGGACATGGTGGGTCTAGGGAAGGATTGACTAATGAAGATAATGATACCAGAGAAGAGGACGCTTTGGCAGCTGCTTTGCCAGTACCCTGAGCCTGGGTGAGAGAGGATGAAGAGGATGAGGTGGGCTTGGTCATCCACTCTACCAAGTCTTCGGCATGATGTGGCTCAACATGTCCAGCTGCCGAAAAGAAGGAGAAGCGTGTCCCATGGCCATGTGCTGATGACAGTGCACCGCGTCCACAACCAGCACTGTTGCCCCCAGACACAGAGCCTGCTTGCCCTCTTTTTTTGCCTCCTGACTGTCTGCCTCTCCTTGTTTGCCTTCCAGACATTTTAATGGATGGCCTGCAGGGAGATGGGAAAAAGAGCAATAAGGGCTACCTTCAGGTGTATACTGTGCAGGAGGCTTAGCAACAATGACACTGACACTGTCCCCTGCCTATCCTTCTCTGTCCCTCACTCAAGGATTAAAAATATGGTTCAGCAAAATAGTTTTAGAACAGAATAGCACACTGACACTTTCCCTCACTGTCCTACTCTGTCCCTCCCTACAAACAAGATTTAGCACAGAATAGCACACTGATAATTTCTACGAGTGTCCTTCTCTGTCCCTAAACTCAAGGATTGAAAATATGGAACAGCAAAATTGGTTTAGAACAGAATAGCACACTGTCAGTTTCACTCACTGTACCTCTCTGTCCCTAAACTCAAGGATTGAAAATATGGTTCAGCAAAATAGTTTTAGAACAGAATAGCACACTGACACTTTCCCTCACTGTCCTACTCTGTCCCTCCCTACAAACAAGATTTAGCACAGAATAGCACACTGATAATTTCTACGAGTGTCCTTCTCTGTCCCTAAACTCAAGGATTGAAAATATGGAACAGCAAAATTGGTTTAGAACAGAATAGCACACTGTCAGTTTCACTCACTGTACCTCTCTGTCCCTAAACTCAAGGATTGAAAATATGGTTCAGCAAAATAGTTTTAGAACAGAATAGCACACTGACACTTTCCCTCACTGTCCTACTCTGTCCCTCCCTACAAACAAGATTTAGCACAGAATAGCACACTGATAATTTCTACGAGTGTCCTTCTCTGTCCCTAAACTCAAGGATTGAAAATATGGAACAGCAAAATTGGTTTAGAACAGAATAGCACACTGTCAGTTTCACTCACTGTACCTCTCTGTCCCTAAACTCAAGGATTGAAAATATGGTTCAGCAAAATAGTTTTAGAACAGAATAGCACACTGACACTTTCCCTCACTGTCCTACTCTGTCCCTCCCTACAAACAAGATTTAGCACAGAATAGCACACTGATAATTTCTACGAGTGTCCTTCTCTGTCCCTAAACTCAAGGATTGAAAATATGGAACAGCAAAATTGGTTTAGAACAGAATAGCACACTGTCAGTTTCACTCACTGTACCTCTCTGTCCCTAAACTCAAGGATTGAAAATATGGTTCAGCAAAATAGTTTTAGAACAGAATAGCACACTGACACTTTCCCTCACTGTCCTACTCTGTCCCTCCCTACAAACAAGATTTAGCACAGAATAGCACACTGATAATTTCTACGAGTGTCCTTCTCTGTCCCTAAACTCAAGGATTGAAAATATGGAACAGCAAAATTGGTTTAGAACAGAATAGCACACTGTCAGTTTCACTCACTGTACCTCTCTGTCCCTCAACTCAAGGATTGAAAATATGGTTCAGCAAAATAGTTTTAGAACAGAATAGCACACTGACACTTTCCCTCACTGTCCTACTCTGTCCCTCCCTACAAACAAGATTTAGCACAGAATAGCACACTGATAATTTCTACGAGTGTCCTTCTCTGTCCCTAAACTCAAGGATTGAAAATATGGAACAGCAAAATTGGTTTAGAACAGAATAGCACACTGTCAGTTTCACTCACTGTACCTCTCTGTCCCTAAACTCAAGGATTGAAAATATGGTTCAGCAAAATAGTTTTAGAACAGAATAGCACACTGACACTTTCCCTCACTGTCCTACTCTGTCCCTCCCTACAAACAAGATTTAGCACAGAATAGCACACAGATAATTTCTATGAGTGTCCTTCTCTGTCCCTAAACTCAAGGATTGAAAATATGGAACAGCAAAATTGGTTTAGAACAGAATAGCACACTGTCAGTTTCACTCACTGTACCTCTCTGTCCCTCAACTCAAGGATTGAAAATATGGTTCAGCAAAATAGTTTTAGAACAGAATAGCACACTGACACTTTCCCTCACTGTCCTACTCTGTCCCTCCCTACAAACAAGATTTAGCACAGAATAGCACACTGATAATTTCTACGAGTGTCCTTCTCTGTCCCTAAACTCAAGGATTGAAAATATGGAACAGCAAAATTGGTTTAGAACAGAATAGCACACTGTCAGTTTCACTCACTGTACCTCTCTGTCCCTAAACTCAAGGATTGAAAATATGGTTCAGCAAAATAGTTTTAGAACAGAATAGCACACTGACACTTTCCCTCACTGTCCTACTCTGTCCCTCCCTACAAACAAGATTTAGCACAGAATAGCACACTGATAATTTCTACGAGTGTCCTTCTCTGTCCCTAAACTCAAGGATTGAAAATATGGAACAGCAAAATTGGTTTAGAACAGAATAGCACACTGTCAGTTTCACTCACTGTACCTCTCTGTCCCTCAACTCAAGGATTGAAAATATGGTTCAGCAAAATAGTTTTAGAACAGAATAGCACACTGACACTTTCCCTCACTGTCCTACTCTGTCCCTCCCTACAAACAAGATTTAGCACAGAATAGCACACTGATAATTTCTACGAGTGACCTTCTCTGTCCCTAAACTCAAGGATTGAAAATATGGAACAGCAAAATTGGTTTAGAACAGAATAGCACACTGTCAGTTTCACTCACTGTACCTCTCTGTCCCTAAACTCAAGGATTGAAAATATGGTTCAGCAAAATAGTTTTAGAACAGAATAGCACACTGACACTTTCCCTCACTGTCCTACTCTGTCCCTCCCTACAAACAAGATTTAGCACAGAATAGCACACTGATAATTTCTACGAGTGTCCTTCTCTGTCCCTAAACTCAAGGATTGAAAATATGGAACAGCAAAATTGGTTTAGAACAGAATAGCACACTGTCAGTTTCACTCACTGTACCTCTCTGTCCCTAAACTCAAGGATTGAAAATATGGTTCAGCAAAATAGTTTTAGAACAGAATAGCACACTGACACTTTCCCTCACTGTCCTACTCTGTCCCTCCCTACAAACAAGATTTAGCACAGAATAGCACACTGATAATTTCTACGAGTGTCCTTCTCTGTCCCTAAACTCAAGGATTGAAAATATGGAACAGCAAAATTGGTTTAGAACAGAATAGCACACTGTCAGTTTCACTCACTGTACCTCTCTGTCCCTCAACTCAAGGATTGAAAATATGGTTCAGCAAAATAGTTTTAGAACAGAATAGCACACTGACACTTTCCCTCACTGTCCTACTCTGTCCCTCCCTACAAACAAGATTTAGCACAGAATAGCACACTGATAATTTCTACGAGTGTCCTTCTCTGTCCCTAAACTCAAGGATTGAAAATATGGAACAGCAAAATTGGTTTAGAACAGAATAGCACACTGTCAGTTTCACTCACTGTACCTCTCTGTCCCTAAACTCAAGGATTGAAAATATGGTTCAGCAAAATAGTTTTAGAACAGAATAGCACACTGACACTTTCCCTCACTGTCCTACTCTGTCCCTCCCTACAAACAAGATTTAGCACAGAATAGCACACTGATAATTTCTACGAGTGTCCTTTTCTGTCCCTAAACTCAAGGATTGAAAATATGGAACAGCAAAATTGGTTTAGAACAGAATAGCACACTGTCAGTTTCACTCACTGTACCTCTCTGTCCCTCAACTCAAGGATTGAAAATATGGTTCAGCAAAATAGTTTTAGAACAGAATAGCACACTGACACTTTCCCTCACTGTCCTACTCTGTCCCTCCCTACAAACAAGATTTAGCACAGAATAGCACACTGATAATTTCTACGAGTGTCCTTCTCTGTCCCTAAACTCAAGGATTGAAAATATGGAACAGCAAAATTGGTTTAGAACAGAATAGCACACTGTCAGTTTCACTCACTGTACCTCTCTGTCCCTAAACTCAAGGATTGAAAATATGGTTCAGCAAAATAGTTTTAGAACAGAATAGCACACTGACACTTTCCCTCACTGTCCTACTCTGTCCCTCCCTACAAACAAGATTTAGCACAGAATAGCACACTGATAATTTCTACGAGTGTCCTTCTCTGTCCCTAAACTCAAGGATTGAAAATATGGAACAGCAAAATTGGTTTAGAACAGAATAGCACACTGTCAGTTTCACTCACTGTACCTCTCTGTCCCTAAACTCAAGGATTGAAAATATGGTTCAGCAAAATAGTTTTAGAACAGAATAGCACACTGACACTTTCCCTCACTGTCCTACTCTGTCCCTCCCTACAAACAAGATTTAGCACAGAATAGCACACTGATAATTTCTACGAGTGTCCTTCTCTGTCCCTCAACTCAAGGATTGAAAATATGGTTCAGCAAAATAGTTTTAGAACAGAATAGCACACTGACACTTTCCCTCACTGTCCTACTCTGTCCCTCCCTACAAACAAGATTTAGCACAGAATAGCACACTGATAATTTCTACGAGTGTCCTTCTCTGTCCCTAAACTCAAGGATTGAAAATATGGAACAGCAAAATTGGTTTAGAACAGAATAGCACACTGTCAGTTTCACTCACTGTACCTCTCTGTCCCTCAACTCAAGGATTGAAAATATGGTTCAGCAAAATAGTTTTAGAACAGAATAGCACACTGACACTTTCCCTCACTGTCCTACTCTGTCCCTCCCTACAAACAAGATTTAGCACAGAATAGCACACTGATAATTTCTACGAGTGTCCTTCTCTGTCCCTAAACTCAAGGATTGAAAATATGGAACAGCAAAATTGGTTTAGAACAGAATAGCACACTGTCAGTTTCACTCACTGTACCTCTCTGTCCCTAAACTCAAGGATTGAAAATATGGTTCAGCAAAATAGTTTTAGAACAGAATAGCACACTGACACTTTCCCTCACTGTCCTACTCTGTCCCTCCCTACAAACAAGATTTAGCACAGAATAGCACACTGATAATTTCTACGAGTGTCCTTCTCTGTCCCTAAACTCAAGGATTGAAAATATGGAACAGCAAAATTGGTTTAGAACAGAATAGCACACTGTCAGTTTCACTCACTGTACCTCTCTGTCCCTAAACTCAAGGATTGAAAATATGGTTCAGCAAAATAGTTTTAGAACAGAATAGCACACTGACACTTTCCCTCACTGTCCTACTCTGTCCCTCCCTACAAACAAGATTTAGCACAGAATAGCACACTGATAATTTCTACGAGTGTCCTTCTCTGTCCCTAAACTCAAGGATTGAAAATATGGAACAGCAAAATTGGTTTAGAACAGAATAGCACACTGTCAGTTTCACTCACTGTACCTCTCTGTCCCTCAACTCAAGGATTGAAAATATGGTTCAGCAAAATAGTTTTAGAACAGAATAGCACACTGACACTTTCCCTCACTGTCCTACTCTGTCCCTCCCTACAAACAAGATTTAGCACAGAATAGCACACTGATAATTTCTACGAGTGTCCTTCTGTGTCCCTAAACTCAAGGATTGAAAATATGGAACAGCAAAATTGGTTTAGAACAGAATAGCACACTGTCAGTTTCACTCACTGTACCTCTCTGTCCCTAAACTCAAGGATTGAAAATATGGTTCAGCAAAATAGTTTTAGAACAGAATAGCACACTGACACTTTCCCTCACTGTCCTACTCTGTCCCTCCCTACAAACAAGATTTAGCACAGAATAGCACACTGATAATTTCTACGAGTGTCCTTTTCTGTCCCTAAACTCAAGGATTGAAAATATGGAACAGCAAAATTGGTTTAGAACAGAATAGCACACTGTCAGTTTCACTCACTGTACCTCTCTGTCCCTCAACTCAAGGATTGAAAATATGGTTCAGCAAAATAGTTTTAGAACAGAATAGCACACTGACACTTTCCCTCACTGTCCTACTCTGTCCCTCCCTACAAACAAGATTTAGCACAGAATAGCACACTGATAATTTCTACGAGTGTCCTTCTCTGTCCCTAAACTCAAGGATTGAAAATATGGAACAGCAAAATTGGTTTAGAACAGAATAGCACACTGTCAGTTTCACTCACTGTACCTCTCTGTCCCTAAACTCAAGGATTGAAAATATGGTTCAGCAAAATAGTTTTAGAACAGAATAGCACACTGACACTTTCCCTCACTGTCCTACTCTGTCCCTCCCTACAAACAAGATTTAGCACAGAATAGCACACTGATAATTTCTACGAGTGTCCTTCTCTGTCCCTAAACTCAAGGATTGAAAATATGGAACAGCAAAATTGGTTTAGAACAGAATAGCACACTGTCAGTTTCACTCACTGTACCTCTCTGTCCCTAAACTCAAGGATTGAAAATATGGTTCAGCAAAATAGTTTTAGAACAGAATAGCACACTGACACTTTCCCTCACTGTCCTACTCTGTCCCTCCCTACAAACAAGATTTAGCACAGAATAGCACACTGATAATTTCTATGAGTGTCCTTCTCTGTCCCTAAACTCAAGGATTGAAAATATGGAACAGCAAAATTGGTTTAGAACAGAATAGCACACTGTCAGTTTCACTCACTGTACCTCTCTGTCCCTCAACTCAAGGATTGAAAATATGGTTCAGCAAAATAGTTTTAGAACAGAATAGCACACTGACACTTTCCCTCACTGTCCTACTCTGTCCCTCCCTACAAACAAGATTTAGCACAGAATAGCACACTGATAATTTCTACGAGTGTCCTTCTCTGTCCCTAAACTCAAGGATTGAAAATATGGAACAGCAAAATTGGTTTAGAACAGAATAGCACACTGTCAGTTTCACTCACTGTACCTCTCTGTCCCTAAACTCAAGGATTGAAAATATGGTTCAGCAAAATAGTTTTAGAACAGAATAGCACACTGACACTTTCCCTCACTGTCCTACTCTGTCCCTCCCTACAAACAAGATTTAGCACAGAATAGCACACTGATAATTTCTACGAGTGTCCTTCTCTGTCCCTAAACTCAAGGATTGAAAATATGGAACAGCAAAATTGGTTTAGAACAGAATAGCACACTGTCAGTTTCACTCACTGTACCTCTCTGTCCCTAAACTCAAGGATTGAAAATATGGTTCAGCAAAATAGTTTTAGAACAGAATAGCACACTGACACTTTCCCTCACTGTCCTACTCTGTCCCTCCCTACAAACAAGATTTAGCACAGAATAGCACACTGATAATTTCTACAAGTGTCCTTCTCTGTCCCTCAACTCAAGGATTGAAAATATGGTTCAGCAAAATAGTTTTAGAACAGAATAGCACACTGACACTTTCCCTCACTGTCCTACTCTGTCCCTCCCTACAAACAAGATTTAGCACAGAATAGCACACTGATAATTTCTACGAGTGTCCTTCTCTGTCCCTAAACTCAAGGATTGAAAATATGGAACAGCAAAATTGGTTTAGAACAGAATAGCACACTGTCAGTTTCACTCACTGTACCTCTCTGTCCCTAAACTCAAGGATTGAAAATATGGTTCAGCAAAATAGTTTTAGAACAGAATAGCACACTGACACTTTCCCTCACTGTCCTACTCTGTCCCTCCCTACAAACAAGATTTAGCACAGAATAGCACACTGATAATTTCTACGAGTGTCCTTCTCTGTCCCTAAACTCAAGGATTGAAAATATGGAACAGCAAAATTGGTTTAGAACAGAATAGCACACTGTCAGTTTCACTCACTGTACCTCTCTGTCCCTAAACTCAAGGATTGAAAATATGGTTCAGCAAAATAGTTTTAGAACAGAATAGCACACTGACACTTTCCCTCACTGTCCTACTCTGTCCCTCCCTACAAACAAGATTTAGCACAGAATAGCACACTGATAATTTCTATGAGTGTCCTTCTCTGTCCCTAAACTCAAGGATTGAAAATATGGAACAGCAAAATTGGTTTAGAACAGAATAGCACACTGTCAGTTTCACTCACTGTACCTCTCTGTCCCTCAACTCAAGGATTGAAAATATGGTTCAGCAAAATAGTTTTAGAACAGAATAGCACACTGACACTTTCCCTCACTGTCCTACTCTGTCCCTCCCTACAAACAAGATTTAGCACAGAATAGCACACTGATAATTTCTACGAGTGTCCTTCTCTGTCCCTAAACTCAAGGATTGAAAATATGGAACTGCAAAATTGGTTTAGAACAGAATAGCACACTGTCAGTTTCACTCACTGTACCTCTCTGTCCCTCAACTCAAGGATTGAAAATATGGTTCAGCAAAATAGTTTTAGAGCAGAATAGCACACTGACACTTTCCCTCACTGTCCTACTCTGTCCCTCCCTACAAACAAGATTTAGCACAGAATAGCACACTGATAATTTCTACGAGTGTCCTTCTCTGTCCCTAAACTCAAGGATTGAAAATATGGAACAGCAAAATTGGTTTAGAACAGAATAGCACACTGTCAGTTTCACTCACTGTACCTCTCTGTCCCTCAACTCAAGGATTGAAAATATGGTTCAGCAAAATAGTTTTAGAACAGAATAGCACACTGACACTTTCCCTCACTGTCCTACTCTGTCCCTCCCTACAAACAAGATTTAGCACAGAATAGCACACTGATAATTTCTACGAGTGTCCTTCTCTGTCCCTAAACTCAAGGATTGAAAATATGGAACAGCAAAATTGGTTTAGAACAGAATAGCACACTGTCAGTTTCACTCACTGTACCTCTCTGTCCCTAAACTCAAGGATTGAAAATATGGTTCAGCAAAATAGTTTTAGAACAGAATAGCACACTGACACTTTCCCTCACTGTCCTACTCTGTCCCTCCCTACAAACAAGATTTAGCACAGAATAGCACACTGATAATTTCTACGAGTGTCCTTCTCTGTCCCTAAACTCAAGGATTGAAAATATGGAACAGCAAAATTGGTTTAGAACAGAATAGCACACTGTCAGTTTCACTCACTGTACCTCTCTGTCCCTCAACTCAAGGATTGAAAATATGGTTCAGCAAAATAGTTTTAGAACAGAATAGCACACTGACACTTTCCCTCACTGTCCTACTCTGTCCCTCCCTACAAACAAGATTTAGCACAGAATAGCACACTGATAATTTCTACGAGTGTCCTTCTCTGTCCCTAAACTCAAGGATTGAAAATATGGAACAGCAAAATTGGTTTAGAACAGAATAGCACACTGTCAGTTTCACTCACTGTACCTCTCTGTCCCTAAACTCAAGGATTGAAAATATGGTTCAGCAAAATAGTTTTAGAACAGAATAGCACACTGACACTTTCCCTCACTGTCCTACTCTGTCCCTCCCTACAAACAAGATTTAGCACAGAATAGCACACTGATAATTTCTACGAGTGTCCTTCTCTGTCCCTAAACTCAAGGATTGAAAATATGGAACAGCAAAATTGGTTTAGAACAGAATAGCACACTGTCAGTTTCACTCACTGTACCTCTCTGTCCCTCAACTCAATGATTGAAAATATGGTTCAGCAAAATAGTTTTAGAACAGAATAGCACACTGACACTTTCCCTCACTGTCCTACTCTGTCCCTCCCTACAAACAAGATTTAGCACAGAATAGCACACTGATAATTTCTACGAGTGTCCTTCTCTGTCCCTAAACTCAAGGATTGAAAATATGGAACAGCAAAATTGGTTTAGAACAGAATAGCACACTGTCAGTTTCACTCACTGTACCTCTCTGTCCCTAAACTCAAGGATTGAAAATATGGTTCAGCAAAATAGTTTTAGAACAGAATAGCACACTGACACTTTCCCTCACTGTCCTACTCTGTCCCTCCCTACAAACAAGATTTAGCACAGAATAGCACACTGATAATTTCTACGAGTGTCCTTCTCTGTCCCTAAACTCAAGGATTGAAAATATGGAACAGCAAAATTGGTTTAGAACAGAATAGCACACTGTCAGTTTCACTCACTGTACCTCTCTGTCCCTCAACTCAAGGATTGAAAATATGGTTCAGCAAAATAGTTTTAGAACAGAATAGCACACTGACACTTTCCCTCACTGTCCTACTCTGTCCCTCCCTACAAACAAGATTTAGCACAGAATAGCACACTGATAATTTCTACGAGTGTCCTTCTCTGTCCCTAAACTCAAGGATTGAAAATATGGAACAGCAAAATTGGTTTAGAACAGAATAGCACACTGTCAGTTTCACTCACTGTACCTCTCTGTCCCTAAACTCAAGGATTGAAAATATGGTTCAGCAAAATAGTTTTAGAACAGAATAGCACACTGACACTTTCCCTCACTGTCCTACTCTGTCCCTCCCTACAAACAAGATTTAGCACAGAATAGCACACTGATAATTTCTACGAGTGTCCTTCTCTGTCCCTAAACTCAAGGATTGAAAATATGGAACAGCAAAATTGGTTTAGAACAGAATAGCACACTGTCAGTTTCACTCACTGTACCTCTCTGTCCCTAAACTCAAGGATTGAAAATATGGTTCAGCAAAATAGTTTTAGAACAGAATAGCACACTGACACTTTCCCTCACTGTCCTACTCTGTCCCTCCCTACAAACAAGATTTAGCACAGAATAGCACACTGATAATTTCTACGAGTGTCCTTCTCTGTCCCTAAACTCAAGGATTGAAAATATGGAACAGCAAAATTGGTTTAGAACAGAATAGCACACTGTCAGTTTCACTCACTGTACCTCTCTGTCCCTAAACTCAAGGATTGAAAATATGGTTCAGCAAAATAGTTTTAGAACAGAATAGCACACTGACACTTTCCCTCACTGTCCTACTCTGTCCCTCCCTACAAACAAGATTTAGCACAGAATAGCACACTGATAATTTCTACGAGTGTCCTTCTCTGTCCCTAAACTCAAGGATTGAAAATATGGAACAGCAAAATTGGTTTAGAACAGAATAGCACACTGTCAGTTTCACTCACTGTACCTCTCTGTCCCTAAACTCAAGGATTGAAAATATGGTTCAGCAAAATAGTTTTAGAACAGAATAGCACACTGACACTTTCCCTCACTGTCCTACTCTGTCCCTCCCTACAAACAAGATTTAGCACAGAATAGCACACTGATAATTTCTACGAGTGTCCTTCTCTGTCCCTAAACTCAAGGATTGAAAATATGGAACAGCAAAATTGGTTTAGAACAGAATAGCACACTGTCAGTTTCACTCACTGTACCTCTCTGTCCCTCAACTCAAGGATTGAAAATATGGTTCAGCAAAATAGTTTTAGAACAGAATAGCACACTGACACTTTCCCTCACTGTCCTACTCTGTCCCTCCCTACAAACAAGATTTAGCACAGAATAGCACACTGATAATTTCTACGAGTGTCCTTCTCTGTCCCTAAACTCAAGGATTGAAAATATGGAACAGCAAAATTGGTTTAGAACAGAATAGCACACTGTCAGTTTCACTCACTGTACCTCTCTGTCCCTAAACTCAAGGATTGAAAATATGGTTCAGCAAAATAGTTTTAGAACAGAATAGCACACTGACACTTTCCCTCACTGTCCTACTCTGTCCCTCCCTACAAACAAGATTTAGCACAGAATAGCACACTGATAATTTCTACGAGTGTCCTTTTCTGTCCCTAAACTCAAGGATTGAAAATATGGAACAGCAAAATTGGTTTAGAACAGAATAGCACACTGTCAGTTTCACTCACTGTACCTCTCTGTCCCTCAACTCAAGGATTGAAAATATGGTTCAGCAAAATAGTTTTAGAACAGAATAGCACACTGACACTTTCCCTCACTGTCCTACTCTGTCCCTCCCTACAAACAAGATTTAGCACAGAATAGCACACTGATAATTTCTACGAGTGTCCTTCTCTGTCCCTAAACTCAAGGATTGAAAATATGGAACAGCAAAATTGGTTTAGAACAGAATAGCACACTGTCAGTTTCACTCACTGTACCTCTCTGTCCCTAAACTCAAGGATTGAAAATATGGTTCAGCAAAATAGTTTTAGAACAGAATAGCACACTGACACTTTCCCTCACTGTCCTACTCTGTCCCTCCCTACAAACAAGATTTAGCACAGAATAGCACACTGATAATTTCTACGAGTGTCCTTCTCTGTCCCTAAACTCAAGGATTGAAAATATGGAACAGCAAAATTGGTTTAGAACAGAATAGCACACTGTCAGTTTCACTCACTGTACCTCTCTGTCCCTAAACTCAAGGATTGAAAATATGGTTCAGCAAAATAGTTTTAGAACAGAATAGCACACTGACACTTTCCCTCACTGTCCTACTCTGTCCCTCCCTACAAACAAGATTTAGCACAGAATAGCACACTGATAATTTCTATGAGTGTCCTTCTCTGTCCCTAAACTCAAGGATTGAAAATATGGAACAGCAAAATTGGTTTAGAACAGAATAGCACACTGTCAGTTTCACTCACTGTACCTCTCTGTCCCTCAACTCAAGGATTGAAAATATGGTTCAGCAAAATAGTTTTAGAACAGAATAGCACACTGACACTTTCCCTCACTGTCCTACTCTGTCCCTCCCTACAAACAAGATTTAGCACAGAATAGCACACTGATAATTTCTACGAGTGTCCTTCTCTGTCCCTAAACTCAAGGATTGAAAATATGGAACAGCAAAATTGGTTTAGAACAGAATAGCACACTGTCAGTTTCACTCACTGTACCTCTCTGTCCCTAAACTCAAGGATTGAAAATATGGTTCAGCAAAATAGTTTTAGAACAGAATAGCACACTGACACTTTCCCTCACTGTCCTACTCTGTCCCTCCCTACAAACAAGATTTAGCACAGAATAGCACACTGATAATTTCTACGAGTGTCCTTCTCTGTCCCTAAACTCAAGGATTGAAAATATGGAACAGCAAAATTGGTTTAGAACAGAATAGCACACTGTCAGTTTCACTCACTGTACCTCTCTGTCCCTCAACTCAAGGATTGAAAATATGGTTCAGCAAAATAGTTTTAGAACAGAATAGCACACTGACACTTTCCCTCACTGTCCTACTCTGTCCCTCCCTACAAACAAGATTTAGCACAGAATAGCACACTGATAATTTCTACGAGTGTCCTTCTCTGTCCCTAAACTCAAGGATTGAAAATATGGAACAGCAAAATTGGTTTAGAACAGAATAGCACACTGTCAGTTTCACTCACTGTACCTCTCTGTCCCTAAACTCAAGGATTGAAAATATGGTTCAGCAAAATAGTTTTAGAACAGAATAGCACACTGACACTTTCCCTCACTGTCCTACTCTGTCCCTCCCTACAAACAAGATTTAGCACAGAATAGCACACTGATAATTTCTACGAGTGTCCTTCTCTGTCCCTAAACTCAAGGATTGAAAATATGGAACAGCAAAATTGGTTTAGAACAGAATAGCACACTGTCAGTTTCACTCACTGTACCTCTCTGTCCCTAAACTCAAGGATTGAAAATATGGTTCAGCAAAATAGTTTTAGAACAGAATAGCACACTGACACTTTCCCTCACTGTCCTACTCTGTCCCTCCCTACAAACAAGATTTAGCACAGAATAGCACACTGATAATTTCTACGAGTGTCCTTCTCTGTCCCTCAACTCAAGGATTGAAAATATGGTTCAGCAAAATAGTTTTAGAACAGAATAGCACACTGACACTTTCCCTCACTGTCCTACTCTGTCCCTCCCTACAAACAAGATTTAGCACAGAATAGCACACTGATAATTTCTACGAGTGTCCTTCTCTGTCCCTAAACTCAAGGATTGAAAATATGGAACAGCAAAATTGGTTTAGAACAGAATAGCACACTGTCAGTTTCACTCACTGTACCTCTCTGTCCCTAAACTCAAGGATTGAAAATATGGTTCAGCAAAATAGTTTTAGAACAGAATAGCACACTGACACTTTCCCTCACTGTCCTACTCTGTCCCTCCCTACAAACAAGATTTAGCACAGAATAGCACACTGATAATTTCTACGAGTGTCCTTTTCTGTCCCTAAACTCAAGGATTGAAAATATGGAACAGCAAAATTGGTTTAGAACAGAATAGCACACTGTCAGTTTCACTCACTGTACCTCTCTGTCCCTCAACTCAAGGATTGAAAATATGGTTCAGCAAAATAGTTTTAGAACAGAATAGCACACTGACACTTTCCCTCACTGTCCTACTCTGTCCCTCCCTACAAACAAGATTTAGCACAGAATAGCACACTGATAATTTCTACGAGTGTCCTTCTCTGTCCCTAAACTCAAGGATTGAAAATATGGAACAGCAAAATTGGTTTAGAACAGAATAGCACACTGTCAGTTTCACTCACTGTACCTCTCTGTCCCTAAACTCAAGGATTGAAAATATGGTTCAGCAAAATAGTTTTAGAACAGAATAGCACACTGACACTTTCCCTCACTGTCCTACTCTGTCCCTCCCTACAAACAAGATTTAGCACAGAATAGCACACTGATAATTTCTACGAGTGTCCTTCTCTGTCCCTAAACTCAAGGATTGAAAATATGGAACAGCAAAATTGGTTTAGAACAGAATAGCACACTGTCAGTTTCACTCACTGTACCTCTCTGTCTCTAAACTCAAGGATTGAAAATATGGTTCAGCAAAATAGTTTTAGAACAGAATAGCACACTGACACTTTCCCTCACTGTCCTACTCTGTCCCTCCCTACAAACAAGATTTAGCACAGAATAGCACACTGATAATTTCTACGAGTGTCCTTCTCTGTCCCTAAACTCAAGGATTGAAAATATGGAACAGCAAAATTGGTTTAGAACAGAATAGCACACTGTCAGTTTCACTCACTGTACCTCTCTGTCCCTAAACTCAAGGATTGAAAATATGGTTCAGCAAAATAGTTTTAGAACAGAATAGCACACTGACACTTTCCCTCACTGTCCTACTCTGTCCCTCCCTACAAACAAGATTTAGCACAGAATAGCACACTGATAATTTCTACGAGTGTCCTTCTCTGTCCCTAAACTCAAGGATTGAAAATATGGAACAGCAAAATTGGTTTAGAACAGAATAGCACACTGCCAGTTTCACTCACTGTACCTCTCTGTCCCTCAACTCAAGGATTGAAAATATGGTTCAGCAAAATAGTTTTAGAACAGAATAGCACACTGACACTTTCCCTCACTGTCCTACTCTGTCCCTCCCTACAAACAAGATTTAGCACAGAATAGCACACTGATAATTTCTACGAGTGTCCTTCTCTTTCCCTAAACTCAAGGATTGAAAATATGGAACAGCAAAATTGGTTTAGAACAGAATAGCACACTGTCAGTTTCACTCACTGTACCTCTCTGTCCCTAAACTCAAGGATTGAAAATATGGTTCAGCAAAATAGTTTTAGAACAGAATAGCACACTGACACTTTCCCTCACTGTCCTACTCTGTCCCTCCCTACAAACAAGATTTAGCACAGAATAGCACACTGATAATTTCTACGAGTGTCCTTCTCTGTCCCTAAACTCAAGGATTGAAAATATGGAACAGCAAAATTGGTTTAGAACAGAATAGCACACTGTCAGTTTCACTCACTGTACCTCTCTGTCCCTAAACTCAAGGATTGAAAATATGGTTCAGCAAAATAGTTTTAGAACAGAATAGCACACTGACACTTTCCCTCACTGTCCTACTCTGTCCCTCCCTACAAACAAGATTTAGCACAGAATAGCACACTGATAATTTCTACGAGTGTCCTTCTCTGTCCCTAAACTCAAGGATTGAAAATATGGAACAGCAAAATTGGTTTAGAACAGAATAGCACACTGTCAGTTTCACTCACTGTACCTCTCTGTCCCTAAACTCAAGGATTGAAAATATGGTTCAGCAAAATAGTTTTAGAACAGAATAGCACACTGACACTTTCCCTCACTGTCCTACTCTGTCCCTCCCTACAAACAAGATTTAGCACAGAATAGCACACTGATAATTTCTACGAGTGTCCTTCTCTGTCCCTAAACTCAAGGATTGAAAATATGGAACAGCAAAATTGGTTTAGAACAGAATAGCACACTGTCAGTTTCACTCACTGTACCTCTCTGTCCCTAAACTCAAGGATTGAAAATATGGTTCAGCAAAATAGTTTTAGAACAGAATAGCACACTGACACTTTCCCTCACTGTCCTACTCTGTCCCTCCCTACAAACAAGATTTAGCACAGAATAGCACACTGATAATTTCTACGAGTGTCCTTCTCTGTCCCTAAACTCAAGGATTGAAAATATGGAACAGCAAAATTGGTTTAGAACAGAATAGCACACTGTCAGTTTCACTCACTGTACCTCTCTGTCCCTAAACTCAAGGATTGAAAATATGGTTCAGCAAAATAGTTTTAGAACAGAATAGCACACTGACACTTTCCCTCACTGTCCTACTCTGTCCCTCCCTACAAACAAGATTTAGCACAGAATAGCACACTGATAATTTCTACGAGTGTCCTTCTCTGTCCCTAAACTCAAGGATTGAAAATATGGAACAGCAAAATTGGTTTAGAACAGAATAGCACACTGTCAGTTTCACTCACTGTACCTCTCTGTCCCTCAACTCAAGGATTGAAAATATGGTTCAGCAAAATAGTTTTAGAACAGAATAGCACACTGACACTTTCCCTCACTGTCCTATTCTGTCCCTCCCTACAAACAAGATTTAGCACAGAATAGCACACTGATAATTTCTACGAGTGTCCTTCTCTGTCCCTAAACTCAAGGATTGAAAATATGGAACAGCAAAATTGGTTTAGAACAGAATAGCACACTGTCAGTTTCACTCACTGTACCTCTCTGTCCCTAAACTCAAGGATTGAAAATATGGTTCAGCAAAATAGTTTTAGAACAGAATAGCACACTGACACTTTCCCTCACTGTCCTACTCTGTCCCTCCCTACAAACAAGATTTAGCACAGAATAGCACACTGATAATTTCTATGAGTGTCCTTCTCTGTCCCTAAACTCAAGGATTGAAAATATGGAACAGCAAAATTGGTTTAGAACAGAATAGCACACTGTCAGTTTCACTCACTGTACCTCTCTGTCCCTCAACTCAAGGATTGAAAATATGGTTCAGCAAAATAGTTTTAGAACAGAATAGCACACTGACACTTTCCCTCACTGTCCTACTCTGTCCCTCCCTACAAACAAGATTTAGCACAGAATAGCACACTGATAATTTCTACGAGTGTCCTTCTCTGTCCCTAAACTCAAGGATTGAAAATATGGAACTGCAAAATTGGTTTAGAACAGAATAGCACACTGTCAGTTTCACTCACTGTACCTCTCTGTCCCTCAACTCAAGGATTGAAAATATGGTTCAGCAAAATAGTTTTAGAACAGAATAGCACACTGACACTTTCCCTCACTGTCCTACTCTGTCCCTCCCTACAAACAAGATTTAGCACAGAATAGCACACTGATAATTTCTACGAGTGTCCTTCTCTGTCCCTAAACTCAAGGATTGAAAATATGGAACAGCAAAATTGGTTTAGAACAGAATAGCACACTGTCAGTTTCACTCACTGTACCTCTCTGTCCCTCAACTCAAGGATTGAAAATATGGTTCAGCAAAATAGTTTTAGAACAGAATAGCACACTGACACTTTCCCTCACTGTCCTACTCTGTCCCTCCCTACAAACAAGATTTAGCACAGAATAGCACACTGATAATTTCTACGAGTGTCCTTCTCTGTCCCTAAACTCAAGGATTGAAAATATGGAACAGCAAAATTGGTTTAGAACAGAATAGCACACTGTCAGTTTCACTCACTGTACCTCTCTGTCCCTAAACTCAAGGATTGAAAATATGGTTCAGCAAAATAGTTTTAGAACAGAATAGCACACTGACACTTTCCCTCACTGTCCTACTCTGTCCCTCCCTACAAACAAGATTTAGCACAGAATAGCACACTGATAATTTCTACGAGTGTCCTTCTCTGTCCCTAAACTCAAGGATTGAAAATATGGAACAGCAAAATTGGTTTAGAACAGAATAGCACACTGTCAGTTTCACTCACTGTACCTCTCTGTCCCTCAACTCAAGGATTGAAAATATGGTTCAGCAAAATAGTTTTAGAACAGAATAGCACACTGACACTTTCCCTCACTGTCCTACTCTGTCCCTCCCTACAAACAAGATTTAGCACAGAATAGCACACTGATCATTTCTACGAGTGTCCTTCTCTGTCCCTAAACTCAAGGATTGAAAATATGGAACAGCAAAATTGGTTTAGAACAGAATAGCACACTGTCAGTTTCACTCACTGTACCTCTCTGTCCCTAAACTCAAGGATTGAAAATATGGTTCAGCAAAATAGTTTTAGAACAGAATAGCACACTGACACTTTCCCTCACTGTCCTACTCTGTCCCTCCCTACAAACAAGATTTAGCACAGAATAGCACACTGATAATTTCTACGAGTGTCCTTCTCTGTCCCTAAACTCAAGGATTGAAAATATGGAACAGCAAAATTGGTTTAGAACAGAATAGCACACTGTCAGTTTCACTCACTGTACCTCTCTGTCCCTAAACTCAAGGATTGAAAATATGGTTCAGCAAAATAGTTTTAGAACAGAATAGCACACTGACACTTTCCCTCACTGTCCTACTCTGTCCCTCCCTACAAACAAGATTTAGCACAGAATAGCACACTGATAATTTCTACGAGTGTCCTTCTCTGTCCCTAAACTCAAGGATTGAAAATATGGAACAGCAAAATTGGTTTAGAACAGAATAGCACACTGTCAGTTTCACTCACTGTACCTCTCTGTCCCTCAACTCAAGGATTGAAAATATGGTTCAGCAAAATAGTTTTAGAACAGAATAGCACACTGACACTTTCCCTCACTGTCCTACTCTGTCCCTCCCTACAAACAATATTTAGCACAGAATAGCACACTGATAATTTCTACGAGTGTCCTTCTCTGTCCCTAAACTCAAGGATTGAAAATATGGAACAGCAAAATTGGTTTAGAACAGAATAGCACACTGTCAGTTTCACTCACTGTACCTCTCTGTCCCTAAACTCAAGGATTGAAAATATGGTTCAGCAAAATAGTTTTAGAACAGAATAGCACACTGACACTTTCCCTCACTGTCCTACTCTGTCCCTCCCTACAAACAAGATTTAGCACAGAATAGCACACTGATAATTTCTACGAGTGTCCTTCTCTGTCCCTAAACTCAAGGATTGAAAATATGGAACAGCAAAATTGGTTTAGAACAGAATAGCACACTGTCAGTTTCACTCACTGTACCTCTCTGTCCCTAAACTCAAGGATTGAAAATATGGTTCAGCAAAATAGTTTTAGAACAGAATAGCACACTGACACTTTCCCTCACTGTCCTACTCTGTCCCTCCCTACAAACAAGATTTAGCACAGAATAGCACACTGATAATTTCTACGAGTGTCCTTCTCTGTCCCTAAACTCAAGGATTGAAAATATGGAACAGCAAAATTGGTTTAGAACAGAATAGCACACTGTCAGTTTCACTCACTGTACCTCTCTGTCCCTCAACTCAAGGATTGAAAATATGGTTCAGCAAAATAGTTTTAGAACAGAATAGCACACTGACACTTTCCCTCACTGTCCTACTCTGTCCCTCCCTACAAACAAGATTTAGCACAGAATAGCACACTGATAATTTCTACGAGTGTCCTTCTCTGTCCCTAAACTCAAGGATTGAAAATATGGAACAGCAAAATTGGTTTAGAACAGAATAGCACACTGTCAGTTTCACTCACTGTACCTCTCTGTCCCTAAACTCAAGGATTGAAAATATGGTTCAGCAAAATAGTTTTAGAACAGAATAGCACACTGACACTTTCCCTCACTGTCCTACTCTGTCCCTCCCTACAAACAAGATTTAGCACAGAATAGCACACTGATAATTTCTATGACTGTCCTTCTCTGTCCCTAAACTCAAGGATTGAAAATATGGAACAGCAAAATTGGTTTAGAACAGAATAGCACACTGTCAGTTTCACTCACTGTACCTCTCTGTCCCTAAACTCAAGGATTGAAAATATGGTTCAGCAAAATAGTTTTAGAACAGAATAGCACACTGACACTTTCCCTCACTGTCCTACTCTGTCCCTCCCTACAAACAAGATTTAGCACAGAATAGCACACTGATAATTTCTACGAGTGTCCTTCTCTGTCCCTAAACTCAAGGATTGAAAATATGGAACAGCAAAATTGGTTTAGAACAGAATAGCACACTGTCAGTTTCACTCACTGTACCTCTCTGTCCCTCAACTCAAGGATTGAAAATATGGTTCAGCAAAATAGTTTTAGAACAGAATAGCACACTGACACTTTCCCTCACTGTCCTACTCTGTCCCTCCCTACAAACAAGATTTAGCACAGAATAGCACACTGATAATTTCTACGAGTGTCCTTCTCTGTCCCTAAACTCAAGGATTGAAAATATGGAACAGCAAAATTGGTTTAGAACAGAATAGCACACTGTCAGTTTCACTCACTGTACCTCTCTGTCCCTAAACTCAAGGATTGAAAATATGGTTCAGCAAAATAGTTTTAGAACAGAATAGCACACTGACACTTTCCCTCACTGTCCTACTCTGTCCCTCCCTACAAACAAGATTTAGCACAGAATAGCACACTGATAATTTCTACGAGTGTCCTTCTCTGTCCCTAAACTCAAGGATTGAAAATATGGAACAGCAAAATTGGTTTAGAACAGAATAGCACACTGTCAGTTTCACTCACTGTACCTCTCTGTCCCTAAACTCAAGGATTGAAAATATGGTTCAGCAAAATAGTTTTAGAACAGAATAGCACACTGACACTTTCCCTCACTGTCCTACTCTGTCCCTCCCTACAAACAAGATTTAGCACAGAATAGCACACTGATAATTTCTACGAGTGTCCTTCTCTGTCCCTAAACTCAAGGATTGAAAATATGGAACAGCAAAATTGGTTTAGAACAGAATAGCACACTGTCAGTTTCACTCACTGTACCTCTCTGTCCCTCAACTCAAGGATTGAAAATATGGTTCAGCAAAAATAGTTTTAGAACAGAATAGCACACTGACACTTTCCCTCACTGTCCTACTCTGTCCCTCCCTACAAACAAGATTTAGCACAGAATAGCACACTGATAATTTCTACGAGTGTCCTTCTCTGTCCCTAAACTCAAGGATTGAAAATATGGAACAGCAAAATTGGTTTAGAACAGAATAGCACACTGTCAGTTTCACTCACTGTACCTCTCTGTCCCTAAACTCAAGGATTGAAAATATGGTTCAGCAAAATAGTTTTAGAACAGAATAGCACACTGACACTTTCCCTCACTGTCCTACTCTGTCCCTCCCTACAAACAAGATTTAGCACAGAATAGCACACTGATAATTTCTATGAGTGTCCTTCTCTGTCCCTAAACTCAAGGATTGAAAATATGGAACAGCAAAATTGGTTTAGAACAGAATAGCACACTGTCAGTTTCACTCACTGTACCTCTCTGTCCCTAAACTCAAGGATTGAAAATATGGTTCAGCAAAATAGTTTTAGAACAGAATAGCACACTGACACTTTCCCTCACTGTCCTACTCTGTCCCTCCCTACAAACAAGATTTAGCACAGAATAGCACACTGATAATTTCTACGAGTGTCCTTCTCTGTCCCTAAACTCAAGGATTGAAAATATGGAACAGCAAAATTGGTTTAGAACAGAATAGCACACTGTCAGTTTCACTCACTGTACCTCTCTGTCCCTCAACTCAAGGATTGAAAATATGGTTCAGCAAAATAGTTTTAGAACAGAATAGCACACTGACACTTTCCCTCACTGTCCTACTCTGTCCCTCCCTACAAACAAGATTTAGCACAGAATAGCACACTGATAATTTCTACGAGTGTCCTTCTCTGTCCCTAAACTCAAGGATTGAAAATATGGAACAGCAAAATTGGTTTAGAACAGAATAGCACACTGTCAGTTTCACTCACTGTACCTCTCTGTCCCTAAACTCAAGGATTGAAAATATGGTTCAGCAAAATAGTTTTAGAACAGAATAGCACACTGACACTTTCCCTCACTGTCCTACTCTGTCCCTCCCTACAAACAAGATTTAGCACAGAATAGCACACTGATAATTTCTACGAGTGTCCTTCTCTGTCCCTAAACTCAAGGATTGAAAATATGGAACAGCAAAATTGGTTTAGAACAGAATAGCACACTGTCAGTTTCACTCACTGTACCTCTCTGTCCCTCAACTCAAGGATTGAAAATATGGTTCAGCAAAATAGTTTTAGAACAGAATAGCACACTGACACTTTCCCTCACTGTCCTACTCTGTCCCTCCCTACAAACAAGATTTAGCACAGAATAGCACACTGATAATTTCTACGAGTGTCCTTCTCTGTCCCTAAACTCAAGGATTGAAAATATGGTTCAGCAAAATAGTTTTAGAACAGAATAGCACACTGACACTTTCCCTCACTGTCCTACTCTGTCCCTCCCTACAAACAAGATTTAGCACAGAATAGCACACTGATAATTTCTACGAGTGTCCTTCTCTGTCCCTAAACTCAAGGATTGAAAATATGGAACAGCAAAATTGGTTTAGAACAGAATAGCACACTGTCAGTTTCACTCACTGTACCTCTCTGTCCCTAAACTCAAGGATTGAAAATATGGTTCAGCAAAATAGTTTTAGAACAGAATAGCACACTGACACTTTCCCTCACTGTCCTACTCTGTCCCTCCCTACAAACAAGATTTAGCACAGAATAGCACACGGATAATTTCTACGAGTGTCCTTCTCTGTCCCTAAACTCAAGGATTGAAAATATGGAACAGCAAAATTGGTTTAGAACAGAATAGCACACTGTCAGTTTCACTCACTGTACCTCTCTGTCCCTCAACTCAAGGATTGAAAATATGGTTCAGCAAAATAGTTTTAGAACAGAATAGCACACTGACACTTTCCCTCACTGTCCTACTCTGTCCCTCCCTACAAACAAGATTTAGCACAGAATAGCACACTGATAATTTCTACGAGTGTCCTTCTCTGTCCCTAAACTCAAGGATTGAAAATATGGAACAGCAAAATTGGTTTAGAACAGAATAGCACACTGTCAGTTTCACTCACTGTACCTCTCTGTCCCTAAACTCAAGGATTGAAAATATGGTTCAGCAAAATAGTTTTAGAACAGAATAGCACACTGACACTTTCCCTCACTGTCCTACTCTGTCCCTCCCTACAAACAAGATTTAGCACAGAATAGCACACTGATAATTTCTATGAGTGTCCTTCTCTGTCCCTAAACTCAAGGATTGAAAATATGGAACAGCAAAATTGGTTTAGAACAGAATAGCACACTGTCAGTTTCACTCACTGTACCTCTCTGTCCCTCAACTCAAGGATTGAAAATATGGTTCAGCAAAATAGTTTTAGAACAGAATAGCACACTGACACTTTCCCTCACTGTCCTACTCTGTCCCTCCCTACAAACAAGATTTAGCACAGAATAGCACACTGATAATTTCTACGAGTGTCCTTCTCTGTCCCTAAACTCAAGGATTGAAAATATGGAACTGCAAAATTGGTTTAGAACAGAATAGCACACTGTCAGTTTCACTCACTGTACCTCTCTGTCCCTAAACTCAAGGATTGAAAATATGGTTCAGCAAAATAGTTTTAGAACAGAATAGCACACTGACACTTTCCCTCACTGTCCTACTCTGTCCCTCCCTACAAACAAGATTTAGCACAGAATAGCACACTGATAATTTCTACGAGTGTCCTTCTCTGTCCCTAAACTCAAGGATTGAAAATATGGAACAGCAAAATTGGTTTAGAACAGAATAGCACACTGTCAGTTTCACTCACTGTACCTCTCTGTCCCTCAACTCAAGGATTGAAAATATGGTTCAGCAAAATAGTTTTAGAACAGAATAGCACACTGACACTTTCCCTCACTGTCCTACTCTGTCCCTCCCTACAAACAAGATTTAGCACAGAATAGCACACTGATAATTTCTACGAGTGTCCTTCTCTGTCCCTAAACTCAAGGATTGAAAATATGGAACAGCAAAATTGGTTTAGAACAGAATAGCACACTGTCAGTTTCACTCACTGTACCTCTCTGTCCCTAAACTCAAGGATTGAAAATATGGTTCAGCAAAATAGTTTTAGAACAGAATAGCACACTGACACTTTCCCTCACTGTCCTACTCTGTCCCTCCCTACAAACAAGATTTAGCACAGAATAGCACACTGATAATTTCTATGAGTGTCCTTCTCTGTCCCTAAACTCAAGGATTGAAAATATGGAACAGCAAAATTGGTTTAGAACAGAATAGCACACTGTCAGTTTCACTCACTGTACCTCTCTGTCCCTCAACTCAAGGATTGAAAATATGGTTCAGCAAAATAGTTTTAGAACAGAATAGCACACTGACACTTTCCCTCACTGTCCTACTCTGTCCCTCCCTACAAACAAGATTTAGCACAGAATAGCACACTGATAATTTCTACGAGTGTCCTTCTCTGTCCCTAAACTCAAGGATTGAAAATATGGAACTGCAAAATTGGTTTAGAACAGAATAGCACACTGTCAGTTTCACTCACTGTACCTCTCTGTCCCTCAACTCAAGGATTGAAAATATGGTTCAGCAAAATAGTTTTAGAACAGAATAGCACACTGACACTTTCCCTCACTGTCCTACTCTGTCCCTCCCTACAAACAAGATTTAGCACAGACTAGCACACTGATAATTTCTACGAGTGTCCTTCTCTGTCCCTAAACTCAAGGATTGAAAATATGGAACAGCAAAATTGGTTTAGAACAGAATAGCACACTGTCAGTTTCACTCACTGTACCTCTCTGTCCCTCAACTCAAGGATTGAAAATATGGTTCAGCAAAATAGTTTTAGAACAGAATAGCACACTGACACTTTCCCTCACTGTCCTACTCTGTCCCTCCCTACAAACAAGATTTAGCACAGAATAGCACACTGATAATTTCTACGAGTGTCCTTCTCTGTCCCTAAACTCAAAGATTGAAAATATGGAACAGCAAAATTGGTTTAGAACAGAATAGCACACTGTCAGTTTCACTCACTGTACCTCTCTGTCCCTAAACTCAAGGATTGAAAATATGGTTCAGCAAAATAGTTTTAGAACAGAATAGCACACTGACACTTTCCCTCACTGTCCTACTCTGTCCCTCCCTACAAACAAGATTTAGCACAGAATAGCACACTGATAATTTCTACAAGTGTCCTTCTCTGTCCCTAAACTCAAGGATTGAAAATATGGAACAGCAAAATTGGTTTAGAACAGAATAGCACACTGTCAGTTTCACTCACTGTACCTCTCTGTCCCTCAACTCAAGGATTGAAAATATGGTTCAGCAAAATAGTTTTAGAACAGAATAGCACACTGACACTTTCCCTCACTGTCCTACTCTGTCCCTCCCTACAAACAAGATTTAGCACAGAATAGCACACTGATAATTTCTACGAGTGTCCTTCTCTGTCCCTAAACTCAAGGATTGAAAATATGGAACAGCAAAATTGGTTTAGAACAGAATAGCACACTGTCAGTTTCACTCACTGTACCTCTCTGTCCCTAAACTCAAGGATTGAAAATATGGTTCAGCAAAATAGTTTTAGAACAGAATAGCACACTGACACTTTCCCTCACTGTCCTACTCTGTCCCTCCCTACAAACAAGATTTAGCACAGAATAGCACACTGATAATTTCTACGAGTGTCCTTCTCTGTCCCTAAACTCAAGGATTGAAAATATGGAACAGCAAAATTGGTTTAGAACAGAATAGCACACTGTCAGTTTCACTCACTGTACCTCTCTGTCCCTAAACTCAAGGATTGAAAATATGGTTCAGCAAAATAGTTTTAGAACAGAATAGCACACTGACACTTTCCCTCACTGTCCTACTCTGTCCCTCCCTACAAACAAGATTTAGCACAGAATAGCACACTGATAATTTCTACGAGTGTCCTTCTCTGTCCCTAAACTCAAGGATTGAAAATATGGAACAGCAAAATTGGTTTAGAACAGAATAGCACACTGTCAGTTTCACTCACTGTACCTCTCTGTCCCTAAACTCAAGGATTGAAAATATGGTTCAGCAAAATAGTTTTAGAACAGAATAGCACACTGACACTTTCCCTCACTGTACCTCTCTGTCCCTAAACTCAAGGATTGAAAATATGGTTCAGCAAGATTGGTTTAGAACAGAATAGCACACTGACACTTTCCCTCACTGTACCTCTCTGTCCCTACAAACAAGGATTAGCACAGAATAGCACACTGTCACTGACACTCTCCCTACCTATCCTTATTTGTCCCTAAACACAAGGAATCCAGGATTAGTAAAGGAAAAATAATGACACTGTCCCTGCCTATGCTTCTCTTTCCCTGCTCCGGAACACACTACACAAGGCCGCCGAGGTGGCGGCCTTTTATAGTGTGGGGCGTGTACTAAACCCCCTCAGCAATAATTGGCCACAGGCATCCTGCCTGTGGCCAATCATTGCTCTCCTCGCTGCCGGCGCTGTGATTGGCCAAGCATGCGGGGTCACAGTGCATGCTTGGCCAATCACAGCGCCTGGATGACACTGCGATAGCGTAGTGCATTGTGGGCCGTTCGCGTCACTCGAATTTGGCGCGAACGACCCAAATCGTTCGATCTTCGTCGAACGATCGAACAGCCGATGTTCGAGTCGAACGTATGTTCGACTCGAACACTAAGCTCATCCCTACTCCTGCAGATGCCTGTATTTGAGAACAGCAATGACGGGTATATACAGGTGTATACTGTGCCACTAACTCCTGCAGATGCTGTATTTGAGAACAGCAATGACGGATATACTGGTGTATACAGTGCCACCAACTCCTGCAGATGCTGTATTTGAGAACAGCAATGACGGATATACAGGTGTATACTGTGCCACTAACTCCTGCAGATGCCTGTATTATAGAACACCAATGACGGGTATATACAGGTGTATACTGTGCCACTAACTCCTGCAGATGCCTGTATTTGAGAACAGCAATGACGGATATACAGGTGTATACTGTGCCACTAACTCCTGCAGATGCTGTATTTGAGAACAACAATGACGGATATACAGGTGTATACTGTGCCACTAACTCCTGCAGATGCCTGTATTTTAGAACACCAATGACGGGTATATACAGGTGTATACTGTGCCACTAACTCCTGTAGATGCCTGTATTTGAGAACAGCAATGACGGATATACAGGTGTATACTGTGCCACTAACTCCTGCAGATGCCTGAGAAAATAAAACAGAACATAGAACACTGTCCCTTCCTATGTGTCTCTTTCCCCGCACACCAACTGTGCCACTAACTCCTGCAGATGCCTGTATTTGAGAACTGCAATGACGGATATACAGGTGTATACTGTGCCTCTAACTCCTGCAGATGCCTGAGAAAATAAAACAGAACATAGAACACTGTCCCTTCCTATGTGTCTCTTTCCCTGCACGCCAACTGTGCCACTAACTCCTGCAGATGCCTGTATTTGAGAACAACAATGACGGATATACAGGTGTATACTGTGCCACCAACTCCTGCAGATGCTGTATTTGAGAACAGCAATGACGGATATAGAGGTGTATACTGTGCCTCTAACTCCTGCAGATGCCTGTATTATAGAACACCAATGACGGGTATATACAGGTGTATACTGTGCCACTAACTCCTGCAGATGCCTGTATTTGAGAACAGCAATGACGTATATACAGGTGTATACTGTGCCACTAACTCATGCAGATGCCTGTATTATAGAACACCAATGATGGGTAAATACAGGTATATACTGTGCCACTAACTCCTGCAGATGCCTGTATTTGAGAACAGCAATGACGGGTATATACAGGTGTATACTGTGCCACTAACTCCTGCAGATGCTGTATTTGAGAACAGCAATGACGGATATACTGGTGTATACAGTGCCACCAACTCCTGCAGATGCTGTATTTGAGAACAGCAATGACGGATATACAGGTGTATACTGTGCCACTAACTCCTGCAGATGCCTGTATTATAGAACACCAATGATGGGTATATACAGGTGTATACTGTGCCACTAACTCCTGCAGATGCCTGTATTTGAGAACAGCAATGACGGATATACAGGTGTATACTGTGCCACTAACTCCTGCAGATGCTGTATTTGAGAACAACAATGACGGATATACAGGTGTATACTGTGCCGCTAACTCCTGCAAATGCTGTATTTGAGAACAGCAATGACGGATATACAGGTGTATACTGTGCCACTAACTCCTGCAGATGCCTGTATTTTAGAACACCAATGACGGGTATATACAGGTATATACTGTGCCACTAACTCCTGCAGATGCCTGTATTTGAGAACAGCAATGACGGATATACAGGTGTATACTGTGCCACTAACTCCTGCAGATGCCTGAGAAAATAAAACAGAACATAGAACACACTGTCCCTTCCTATGTATCTCTTTCCCTGCACGCCAACTGTGCCACTAACTCCTGCAGATGCCTGTATTTGAGAACAGCAATGACGGATATACAGGTGTATACTGTGCCTCTAACTCCTGCAGATGCCTGAGAAAATAAAACAGAACATAGAACACACTGTCCCTGCCTATGTATCTCTTTCCCTGCACGCCAACTGTGCCACTAACTCCTGCAGATGCCTGTATTTGAGAACAGCAATGATGGATATACAGGTGTATACTGCACCACTAACTCCTGCAGATGCCTGAGAAAATAAAACAGAACATAAAACACACTGTCCCTGTCTATGTATCTCTTTCCCTGCACGCCAACACACTACACAAGGCCGCCGCGCTGGCGGTCTTTTATAGTGTGGGGCGTGTACTAAACCCCCCTGAGCTATAATTGACCACAGGCATCCTGCCTGTGGCCAATTATGGCTTTCCTCGCTGCCGGCGCTGTGATTGGCCAAGCATGCGGGGTCACAGTGCATGCTTGGCCAATCACAGCGCTGGGATTGCACTGCGATGGCGCAGTGTATTGTGGGCCGTTTGCGTCACTCGAATTTGGCGCGAACGGCCCAAATCGTTCGATCTTCGCTGAACGATCGAATAGCCGATGTTCGAGTCGAACGTATGTTCGACCCGAACACGAAGCTCATCCCTACTCAGAATGAGGTTCAGAGGCATGTATGAGAGTATATAAAGTGTGATTTAGGGCATGATCTGAGGTGTCAAAACCTGTGGAGTAGTCTAAGGACATAATTTTTTTTATTCTGGAGTGACTACATTTTCCCCCCTTCTTTAGATGAGCTACCCAACCTAAAACACCAGTCAGGGAAATTACTCCTTCCCATAGCAAGTCACTTGCACTCTGGTGAAAATGATGAAGGGTGTTCCGTTCAGAAAAGGGGTAATATTCAGGGGTACAGCCATAAGGGGAATACGGGCTGTACTAGGGTGCAGCTTACTACATATCCAACATCTGTCATATCCCGACCTCCGAGCATAGCTGTATTTAAATTTAAGTAATAACATATTTCCTGTGGAACTATTAGTCTTAGATCCCTCAGGCTCTGAAAACACGTCCCTTTTATATCTAATAAATGTGTTATTAGTGGTGTTATTGGTGGTGTTATTGGGTAGGCCACATATGACCTTAAACACTCCCAATTCTTCAGGATGATAAATACAGTGCGTTATAATCCATGTTGGCAGGAACTCTGAAAGTGTGATCACCCCCAGGAGTGTCCAAAGTTTCCCAGAATTCCGAGAAGTGAACAAAGTCATTTTGCTGTATTTCAGAGACTTCTTCATCTGCTTCACTTGCTTTTCGAGGATTTACAACACCTATTTCACCTCCTTTATCTGTGTCTTGCTTCTTGGGTGCTTGGGTCACCTTTTTTACACGACTGGCGTGGATCCAAGTCTGCTGTCCCTCTGTCAGGATGGCTGTTCTGGTCACTGCGATCACTGGAGTTGGGGGTCCAAACAGATACTCGTGCTTCCTGGTACGATTCACGGACTGGACCACCACAACGTCTCCCACCTGGAACGAGTGTGTTGGTTCCTGTGAAGAGAAAGGAGAGATGCGAGCGACACGGTTTTCAACTCTGTCTAAAGCCTCGATCAATTTCTTCACATACTCTTCCCGAATCATATCAAGATCACCTTTTTCTATCATAAGAGGCTGCCTGGCCCATGGAGTGGGGAAAGGCCTTCCCATCAGAACCTCAAATGGAGAGAAACCCGTGAATCTACAGGGAGTCATTCTTACCTCTGCAAGGACTGCAGGCAGTACCTTCTTCCATCCGTTGAAAGTTCCTCCTGTGGCCTTCCTAATTTTATCCTTAAGAGTCCTATTCATCCTCTCTACTACTCCTGAACTCTGTGGGTGGTAAGAAATGTGAAAATTTCAATCAATCTTCAGTGCTTTCACTAAATCTTGACACACTTTGGCTATGAAAGAAGGACTAATGTCTGAATTAATCTGCAGAGGGCAACCCCACCTCGGGATTACCTCCCATGCAAGGATACCAACCACTGTTTGTGCATCCTCCTTTATGGTAATGAACACTTCTGGCCATCGCAAGAACATGTCCACTATCACAAGCAAATACTCCTGTCTTTTTCCTAGCTTGGGCATGTGTGTAAATTCAATCTGGAGATGAGTGAACGGTGTGGACGGGTAAATGAGGTGTTCATGTCTCACTTTGTGTGGATTTCCTGGATTATTCTTCAAACATGTAATGCATCTTGCAACAAATGACTTTACCAATCCAGGAAGTCCTGGAATAAAAAAATCCTTGTCTAATAATCCCCATGTCACCTGCCACCCCCTGTGTCCCACCCCATGATACTGTGAGATAAACAAAGGTGCGCTAGCCACAGGTATACATGGCCTCCCTTCTTGGCAGATAAGTCCTGATCCAGGGCTCTTCTGCACACCTTCACTGTTCCACTGCTTAATGTCCTGTGGGGTGGCATACACCTGAAGGTCAGACAAAGCCTGGTCCAACAGGGGCATCTCTGGGGCCAGGGAGGGCATTTGAACTGTGGACACTTGCCTGCTAGCTACTTCCTTGGCTACTCTATCTGCTAGTGCATTCCCCCTTGCTATTTCATCCCGCCGACCTGTGTGTGCTCTGCTATGTAGAATGGCTATTGACCTGGGGAGTTGTATTGCTTCCAAAAGATTTGTAATCAAAGTAGAGTGTGAGATGGACTTTCCATCAGCCGCCACATAACCTCATCTTTGCCAGATAATTGCGAAATCGTGCACGGCCCAAATGCGTACTTAGAATCAATGTAAATGTTTACATCCTGTTCTTCAAAAAGCTAACAGGCACGTGTGAGTGCGATCAGCTCTGCCACCTGGGCTGACTGATAAGGAACTGAGTCTGCTTCCAACACTATATCCGGCAGCTGAACCACTGAATATCCTGCATGGTATGTTGTGTAATTTGGCCTTGAACAAGAACCGTCCACAAATACATTCTGTGCATCAGGGAGGGCTGTTGAGGACATGTCCGATCTAGGAGATGTGTCCTGGTGGATGATAGTCATACACTCATGCTGCGGTACAACCTCATCCTCTTCACCCTTCAGCCCCGAAAAAAGCATTCAGGATAGGAGCAGGACCAGAACTAGATGATGCATACTTTATCTCAAGTTTTGGGTTGGACAGCAAAATCACCTCATAGCCGCTCAGCCTCTGAGCTGACATATGCTGAGTGTAAATATTCTTTAGTAAAACGGCAACATTATGGGTAGTGTGCATCGTAGTAGATTTCCTAGACAGAACATGAGTGAAATGCTGGCTATGATTGGCCAGAGACATTTGCTCAGTGAGATTGGTTGTGATTGGCTAAAACTCCTGATGAGTCACAAAAGCTTAACTCTATGCTTTCTGGTTGCAATTCTGCTGTGTTATTAAGCTTACTTTTCTGCATAGTATATAATAATCTTAAAGGCATATTTTTTCTTTTGCTTCTGTGAACACAATATACAACTGTTATATGACATCCATACATAAAGTCACAGTAAATAACTCTGCTGTTATCTCTCACAAATGAGCATATGCACTGTTTTTAACATTATTAGCAGGTCTAGCTATTGTCATGGATATGCATTAATGTCTGTCTGCCATCTTACCTTCCTCCTCGTGTTCATCTAGAGACCAGACCTCCTTCACCTGGCTTCCTTTATAATCTCCTCCCAGCCTGACTCCACCCCAGGCCCTATCACTGAACACTATATTAACCTGTGAACTGCAAGCCTGCTTTGCTGATCAACGTGTTTGTTAGGCATTGTGTGTTTGGGTTCCTGCCTGCCGTGTGCTACGTCTGTCTCTCTGTTACGTTATTGGCTTGTCCCCGACTATCCCTGTCTGCTCGTGACCCTTGACCTTCGGCTCGTTCTTCGTTATCCTTGTCTGCTTGTGGCCCCTGACCTTCAGCTTGTTATTCGGTTCTCTCTTCGTGTGCTGCTGCTTCCCCTCTTTTCCCCTTATCCTACGGGGCGTGAGCTAGGAAACTCCAGGGGCCGCGACCTGGTCCCAGCCTGCAGCTAACATCCTCACCACTAGAGGCCCTGGAGAAGACCAGCTGGGTCTTAGACTCCGCGCCCTGGGGAATCTTGGCTCTAGCTTCCGTTTGGATCCCGGTTGTGCTCCTCTGGTCCCGCTTTCCACAACCACCCAGTTCCCTATCCGCAGAAGCCAGCCATAGGGTTCACTACCTCGCGGTGCACTCCTGTCCCCCTACGGTGTGCATCTGGCACCTGGCCACAGGTGACCCTGACAGTTTGATCAGCCATGAACCCGGCTGACATCCCGCTTCCCGCGGATGATCCATTGCAGGGCATAGTTCGCAGACTTGAGACCCAGGAATCAAATCAGACTCAGGTGATGCGATTCCTCCAGGATCTGGCTTCTCGATTCGAGCAGCTTCAGGTCTCCATGGGAACCCCGAATCCGCAACCCCAAGTACAACCTGCGGCTGTACCTATCGCACCAGTCGCAGCCTCACACTCACTAAGATTGCCAGCTCCGTTCCGTTTCTCTGGGGACTCCAAGGCCTGCAGGGGGTTTCTCAGCCAATGCACAATTCATTTTGAGCTTCAGCCTCAAAGCTTCCTGTCTGACCGGGCTAAGGTAGCCTATATCATTTCCCTCCTCTCCGGTGAAGCTTTGGCCTGGGCTGCCCCCCTGTGGGAGAGGAACGATCCGGTGGTTTCCAGTCTGTCCGATTTCTTGAAGCTCTTTCGTAACATCTTCGAAGAGCCGGCTCGGGCTTCTTCAGCGGCTAGTGCTGTCTTACGTCTTCGCCAAGAATCTAGTTCAGTGGGGCAATATGCTCTTCAGTTTCGTATCCACACAGCTGAATTGAGCTGGAATAATGAGGCCCTGGTCGCTACCTTTTTACATGGCCTCTCTGACCGAGTGAAAGACGAATTAGCGGGAAGAGCCATTCCCGTCGGTCTGGACGATGTAATTTCATTATGCAACCAGATCGACATTCGTTTTCAAGAGAGGTCCTTAGAAAAAAAACGCCAGCACTCTCTGGGTCCTAGCCAGTCTGAGCTCCCCTCCCTTCATTCCGTGGAGCATCCTCTACCTGCTGAAGAACCTATGCAGCTGGCCCGGACCAGACTAACCCCCGAAGAACGTGCTAGGCGCAGAACTCTGGGCTTGTGCCTCTATTGTGGGGGCAAGGGTCATTTTCGTGACTCCTGCTCGCTTCGTCCGGGAAACGCTCGGGTCTAATACATTTGGAAGGTGGAGTATTGGACCCAGAAACATCACCTTCTCGCCTGCTCTTGCCGGTGTTCCTTCATGTAGGCACTTCTCCTCAGTCAACCCTTGCATACCTGGATTCCGGGGCTGCCGGCAATTTTATGGATTGGAGAACTGCTTCTTCTATGAAGCTTACCCTTTCACCTCTCACTACCCCATTGGTAGTCTCGGCAATTGATGGCACTGTTCTCCCAGGGGGCCCTATTCGCTTCCAGACGCTACCCATTAGGATGTCGGTAGGGATTCTCCACCAGGAGTGGATATCCTTTCTTATTCTACCCAAGGCCTCTACCCCAGTTGTATTGGGCCTCCCTTGGCTACAGCTCCACTCTCCACATGTGGACTGGGTCTCTGGGCAGATCCTGGCCTGGGGTTCCTCATGTTTCTCGTCGTGTCTTCTCAAGGTGACCCCCAAGGAGAGTCTTCCGGTTGCTGCCACTTCTGTTTCTTCTGATCTTCCTGCTGCATACAGCGATTACCGGGATGTGTTCTGTAAGAAATCAGCTGAGGTGCTTCCTCCCCACAGGTCTTTTGACTGTGCTATTGATCTTGTCCCCGGAGCAACTCTACCCAGGGGTCGTACCTACCCTCTGTCCATCCCAGAGACCCAGGCCATGTCGGAGTATGTCACAGAGAATCTGGAGAGAGGTTTCATCCGGAAATCCTCATCGCCTGCAGGGGCAGGGTTCTTTTTTGTTGCCAAAAAGGATGGTACCTTAAGACCCTGCATCGATTATCGGGGTTTAAATGCGGTTACTATTAAAAATCGATACCCCTTACCCTTAATATCTGAGCTATTCGATAGGTTGAAGGGGGCCTCCATTTTCACCAAGTTGGATCTCAGAGACGCGTACAATCTCATTCGAATACGGGAGGGTGACGAATGGAAGACTGCATTCAACACTAGAGACGGGCATTACGAATATCTGGTGATGCCTTTTGGTCTGTGTAATGCTCCAGCCGTGTTTCAAAACTTTGTCAATGAAATCTTCAGAGATCTGCTGTACCAGTTTGTTGTCATCTATCTGGATGACATTCTGATCTTTTCTGAAAATCTGCTCGTCCACAGAAACCATGTCCGCACTGTACTTCAACATCTTAGAGAGAACAATCTCTATGCCAAGCTAGAGAAATGTTCCTTTGAATGTTCTGAGGTCCTGTTTTTGGGGTGCTTCGTCTCATGTTCGGGTCTTCGTATGGACCCTGGGAAGGTCTTGGCTATCACCAACTGGCCTCTTCCTGCTAGCCTCAAGGCCACACAGCGCTTTCTTGGCTTCACTAATTATTATAGGCAGTTCATAAGGAATTACTCTTCCATTGCCGCGCCTATTATCGCTTTGACCAAGAAGGGTGTGAATGCCAGAGACTGGCCTCCCGAAGCTGTCTCTGCATTTCACAACCTGAAACAGGCCTTTGTTTCTGGCCCCCTCTTGAGGAGACCAAATCCTGGGAATGCATTTTTTATTGAAGTGGACGCTTCCTCAATGGGGGTGGGAGCTGTGCTTCTTCAAATCTTTGAGAAGAGACGCCAACCATGTGCGTTCTTCTCCAAAAAGTTTTCTCAGGCAGAGAGGAATTATGCCATCGGTGATCGGGAACTTCTCGCAATTAAATTGGTGTTAGAGGAGTGGCGTCATCTCTTGGAGGGTTCCCCTCACTCCATAACGATCTTTACCGATCACAAGAATTTACAGTATCTACAGAATGCTAAACGTCTGAATCCTAGACAGGCCAGGTGGAGTCTCTTCTTTGCCCGTTTTAATTTCACGATTACCTACAAACCTGGTTCCTGCAACGGTCGGGCTGATGCGCTCTCTAGGTCATTTGACACTTTGGACGAGGAGTCCGCCCCTGAACCTGAGCCGATCATTCCCACCTCATGCATTGTTGCCCACTCTACCACCCTGAAGTCAAAAATTCCGCCTGGTAAGACCTTTGTCCCCACTGAGCTAAGAGCTAAGATCCTTCGTTGGGGACATGATTCCAAGGTGGCAGGGCATTCTGGATTCCTCCGATCCTTCCTACTCATCAGTCGTCACTACTGGTGGCCTAATCTCCGCTCAGACGTCAAAGACTACGTTAAAGCTTGTCATGTCTGTGCTCAGTCCAAATCCTCCACACAAGCTCCTGCTGGTCTCCTCATGCCCTTGCCCATTCCTAAGGAACCCTGGGCCCATATTGTCATGGATTTTATCACCGATCTCCCACTGTCTGAGAATAATACAGTCATTTGGGTGGTAATCGATCGATTCTCCAAGATGGCTCATTTTGTTCCTCTTCCTGGTCTTCCTTCTGCCCCTGCCTTGGTTCCCATTTTCATTCGGGAAATTCTCCGCCTACATGGGGTCCCTTCTCATATTGTTTCCGACAGGGGAGTCCAATTCACGTCTCGTTTTTGGAGAGCCTTTTGCAAATCCCTCAATATTGTCTTGGATTTTTCTTCTTCTTACCATCCCCAATCCAATGGACAGACTGAGAGGGTTAATCAGGAGTTAGAGGTCTTTCTTCGCACCTTTGTGTCTTCTCACCATGACGATTGGTCCTCTCTACTCCCGTGGGCAGAATTCTCCCATAACAATCATGTGAATACCAGTTCACAGAAGACACCCTTTTTCACAGTTTATGGAAAACACCCTCAACTTCCTCTTCCCATGATCTGTTCTCCAGACATTCCAGCTTTGGCTTCGGTTCAGGAGTCTCTCAATTCCGTTTGGGGTCACGTTCATGATTCCCTCCGGGCAGCTGCTGAAAAATTCAAAGGCTTTGCCGACCGCCGCAGGCGTAAACCGCCTTCTCTTCAGCCAGGGGACAAAGTCTGGCTCTCTACCAGGAACATCAACCTCCGAGTTCCTTCTCTGAAGTTTGCTCCACGATTCATCGGTCCATACACGGTAACTGCTAAACTGAATCCGGTTTGTTTCAAACTCCAGATTCCTAAGAGCCTTAAAATCACTAACTCCTTTCATGTTGCTCTTCTAAAGCCTTTAGTCCTCAATAAATTCTCTCGTCCTCTCCCTACCGTGGCGCCTGTCTCTGAGGATAATCAGGAGTACGAGATCAGTCAAATTCTGGACTCCCGACTCTGTAAAGGCGTTCTTCAGTACCTCGTTCATTGGAAAGGGTTTGGTCCTGAGGAGAGGTCTTGGATCACTGCATCTGAGGTCTTTGCACCTCGTCTGTTAAAGGAGTTTCATCTGAAGTTTCCCTCTAAACCTGGGCCCAGGCGGGGAAGGGGGAGGCCTCGTAAGAGGGAGGGTACTGTCATGGATATGCATTAATGTCTGTCTGCCATCTTACCTTCCTCCTCGTGTTCATCTAGAGACCAGACCTCCTTCACCTGGCTTCCTTTATAATCTCCTCTCAGCCTGACTCCACCCCAGGCCCTATCACTGAACACTATATTAACCTGTGCACTGCAAGCCTGCTTTGCTGATCAACGTGTTTGTTAGGCATTGTGTGTTTGGGTTCCTGCCTGCCGTGTGCTACGTCTGTCTCTCTGTTACGTTATTGGCTTGTCCCCAACTATCCCTGTCTGCTCGTGACCCTTGACCTTCGACTCGTTCTTCGTTATCCTTGTCTGCTTGTGGCCCCTGACCTTCAGCTTGTTATTCGGTTCTCTCTTCGTGTGCTGCTGCTTCCCCTCTTTTCCCCTTATCCTACGGGGCGTGAGCTAGGAAACTCCAGGGGCCGCGACCTGGTCCCAGCCTGCAGCTAACATCCTCACCACTAGAGGCCCTGGAGAAGACCAGCTGGGTCTTAGACTCCGCGCCCTGGGGAATCTTGGCTCTAGCTTCCGTTTGGATCCCGGTTGTGCTCCTCTGGTCCCGCTTTCCACAACCACCCAGTTCCCTACCCGCAGAAGCCAGCCATAGGGTTCACTACCTCGCGGTGCACTCCTGTCCCCCTACGGTGTGCATCTGGCACCTGGCCACAGGTGACCCTGACAGCTATATATGCATGTAAGCCACATTAGCAACCTAGGACAGGTCTTAGCTGGCCAGCTACACTCCCACCAAATTACCTATAATTCTATGTTCCCTATAGTAGGATTTGAACATGAATTTGGGGGATTTTCCATCAGGTTCTCAACTTCCAAGTGTCTTTTATCACTCTCAAGTAGAACAACTAACTTCTGTATAGAACGTTCCAACCTGAGTGGAATAGTGAGACGTTTTCCCTTTTTGTCAAGTTTTGAGTCTCCTATTTGTAACAACGCTCTTCTTACTAGTCTGTCTTTATCCTTTTGAATTTCTAGAACTTTGGCCAATTTCCATTGACTTCTAGGTAAATCTTCTTCTTTCACTAATACTATGTCACCAACTTGTACATTTCTTCTGGGTGTTTGCCATTTACTTCTTAACATAAGATTGGCTAAGTACTCTTTCTTCCATCTATTCCAAAACTGTTCTGATAGATATTGGACTCTTCGCCATCTCTTTTTGGCATATAAATCCTCTTTGGTAAACTTGCCAAGTGGTGGTTGTACGTAATCAGACTTAAGGTGAAGTAGATGGTTGGGAGTTAAAGGTTCCAAACTTGTTGGATCATTGATGTTGTCAACTGTAAGTGGACGACTGTTAACAATAGACATTACTTCATAGAATAGGGTCCTAAGTGAGGCATCATCTATTCTTCCGGAGCTCTTTCTCAACACTGAACTTAACACATTTATTACAGTTCTGATTTGTCTTTCCCAAACTCCTCCTGTGTGGCTTGCATGTGGAGCATTCATATGAAAATCACATTGATTCTTTGACAAATACTGAGTTACCTTTTCTTTATCGATCTCTTTTAGAGCTTTCTTCAATTCATTCTTTGCTCCAACAAAATTAGATCCTTGGTCAGATCTAAGCTCTCTGACAGTACCTCTAATGGCTATGAAACATCTCAAGGCATTAATGAATACGTCAGTTGACATATCTTCTAACATTTCCAGATGAATTGCTCTGGAGCTTAGACATGTAAATATTAGTCCATATCTCTTGTACTCCTTGCGGTTTTGCTTGGTGATGAACGGGCCGAAACAATCCATTCCACTATAAAGAAATGGTGGTGATGGGTTTACACGATCTGCCGGTAAATCTGCCATTCTTTGTTCTTCGGTAGGTCTACGTGCCTTTCTACAGGTTACGCATCTACTTATATACTTTGCTATAACTTTGCTTCCTTTTACTATCCAGTAACCACCTTCTCTCAAACAGTTCTGGGTAAAGCTTCTTCCTTGATGCAAGGATTTGTTGTGGTAGTGATCAATAATCAATCTTGTGAAGGTAGAATTTTTGGGTAAAATTGCTGGATTCTTCACTCTGCTGGGTAACGATGCATTTTCCAGTCTCCCTCCCACCTTCAGTATACCATCCTGTAGAACAAGATTAAGCTTGTACAATGGATGGTTGTTGGGAAGCCTTTTAGGTTCTTGACTAAGTCTCTTCAACTCTTCACTATAGAATCTCTGTTGAATGAGTCTTATGACCGTTTCTTCAGCCTTCATTCTTTCCGCTACATTCAATGATTCCTTCTTTCTGATTCCCTTTGCCAAACGTTGAATTCGAGCTACTACGTTTATGACTGTATTCCATTTTGAACATCTGGCTAGTCTTTCAAGTATGTCATCTTGACACTTGGCGGCAGTGCTCAATGTTTGTACAACTCTTACTTCTGGATCACCCATAGACAATTCTGTGTAACCTTCACTGGGTATGATTTCCTTTTCCCACAATTCTGTTACATTTAGGCCTCTTGAAGCATGATCTGCAAAGTCAGATTCAAGGATCTTGAATACTTCCGCTGAACTTACAGCTGGTAACTCTTGAACAGATATTCGATGACACAATCCTGTCACCTGTCTTGAGTTTGCAATCTGCTGTTTTCCTCCAACAACGCCCCATCCTAGATCAGTTTGAACAGCGTAGGGTTCACTCTTTCCTCCTGTGATTACCCTTCGTGGTACCAAAGCTTCGGGACAATCATAACCTATCAACAGTCCAACACCAAACTCCTTCAGCGGGGACATTTCATGAGATATGACAGATAGGTGCTCCCATTTATTGGCTGTTTCACAGGTAGGTATGCGATCTCGATCTAGAGGTATATCGTCTTTCGTATAAGCTGGAGGTAGATCCAATGTGAGGTTTGAATGAAGTCCTCTAACTCTCAATCCTTTGACCCTTTGACTGTTCACTAATGTGTCTCTCCCCGTCATTGTGGTGAGTTTGAGCTTCACTGGTTCTGTAGCCACTTGTAATTTCTTGCAGATTTCTTGATCGATGAAGGTGACATCGCTTTGGGCATCCAGTAGTGCATAGGCATATACCTTCTTATTCTTCCTTTTAGGATTTGAAATGCACACTGGTACAACCATTGATGTGCCGTTGCTTTCCCTCACTCTGCAAGAGAATACAGATGCTTTCTTTTCTTCCTCAGCATCTTTAGGTATTGAGGATTTATCCTTTTTTGGACGTTCTTCATGTAGTGGTGTAGGATGGCGTCCTTTGCAAACGCTGCATGTGGCCCTTTTCTTACATTCCTTAGTAATATGGCCTTTCCTTAGGCACCCAAAATACAGTTGGTTAACAAGTACAAACTTTTCTTTTCATTTGGGGATTTCTCCTTCAATTGTTGGCACTTGTGTATAGAGTGGTTCTCTCCACAGAGCATACACTTAAAAGTAGTCTGAGGATTTGTCGGTTCTGTTTCTCTACTGATCCCAGTAGTAACTTTGAACTTGCTCTCGTAGGTAACTATACCTTTCTCTGTTGTGTCGGTTGCAAAGCTATTTGCTCTTGCACATCTTATATCCCTCGCAGGCCTTTCTTCTAAGGACTTTAAGGCATAAGATCCTGTTATTGGATTACATACTATTCGTGCTTCCTTATTAACGAACTCAGAGAACTTTTCAAAACTTGGCAAGTCCTTACTTAGATCTAACTGTTCAGTCACATAGCGATTCCATCTAGAAGCCACTTCTTCAGGTAGCTTAGCTAGCATCCTGTGGTTTTCTAGATAGTCGTTCAGTACTTCTAGTCCTCGTACATGTGGGATGGCATTGCTGCATGCTTGCAGGAAGTCACCATACTCTTGGAGTTTGAAATGTTCTTTAGGACCTATTTTAGGCCAGTTATTCAATTTCTCCCTAAAGGCTCTTTGTACTAAGAAAGGATGACCATATCTTGCGTTTAACTTTTCCCAAGCTTGCTTGTAGCCTTCTTCATCTGTTCTATAGAAGTTACCTTCAAGAGCTTTCTTTGCATCTCCACCAACATATTTCTGAAGGTAGAATAACTTGTCAACTGGCCTGGAGCAATGATGCTCAATGATCATTTCAAAACTTGCCTTCCACTCTATGAACTTCAGTATGTCTCCTGAAAATACAGTAGGTTCTGGAACGGGAAGTCTTGCTGGGACTGTTCTCTGTCGTCTTGCTGGGACAATAGTCGCAACATTCTCCTGATTATTGCAGTGACATCTAGGAACAGAATTATCCTGTTTTATTTTTTCACCTAGTTCTGAATTGGGTGAGTCTCTCTTTATGTCTTTCTGAGCAGGGATGGAAGGGCAATGACTTTTTGCTTCATTACATACTGGAGATTTCCTTCCATTCTTCTGGGCGTATGAAAGGAAGTAGGAGTCTGCATCTTCACTTAGTACAGATTTGGACTTATGATTACTATTCATGTCCTCTTCGTCTCTTCGTGTACTATTAGTCTGGCTTCTATAATCTTGACTTCCTTCAGCCTTTCCATTTCTGCTACTCGTAGACGCTGCGCCTCGATTGCAGTTTCTATCTCAATTTCTGCTCTCTTAAAAGCAAGTTGTTCGACAAGTTCCTTTCTTTTGGCTATTAAAGTACTTGAGGACTCTGATATGTTACTGGCACTTCTGCTAGTGGAGGAAGTCCTACTTGTGATTGTGGTTCCTCCTAAGGACCTAGCATAGTCTCTCATAAAAAGCTCATTCATTCTCTTTCTTGCCTTAACTTCATCATAGTTGGCTTCAGATGATAGTTCTCTCATGAGCTTTACTAAACCTTTAGTGACTTCAGTACATGTGTCCATGTTCCTTACAATATCCTGGGGAGGTGTTGTAGAAGACCGCAGGTTGACATATGCTGCCATAAGCTCTGATTCAGATTCTTCTACCATCTCTATCATATCACTCAAGTTTCCTTTTATACTTTCTTGCTTTAGCTTTCTACGAACATCTTTAATGTAGGATTTCCACTTATCATACATTCTGGTGAACTTTTTTCCTTTCAATACTGCTTCTTGCTCCAAATTTTCCAGCATCTTTAGGGTCGGTTTTCTGATACGTTCTGAACGTCTTAGTTCATCTGTTTGGGGCAAGACTAATGCTGCATCAGACTCTTCTACCTCAAACAGGTTCACTTGCTCTTCACCTTCTATCTTATCTATCTTTGTATCCTCAAACAGTGGCATAGCAATACTAGGCTTAGACATTTTTACTTTAAGTGCTATAACGACTATTAGGAAGACTTTCACTTTAAATGCAATAGCAATAGGTGCAGGCAGTAAAAATGACTTTCACTTTAAAATACTTTAGAGTTCGTGTACTACAACTGTCCCTTGTTCTTTACTTACAGTCCTTTTACTCCTGAACACGAAAATGTCTCTTTCGTGTCAAGCCTATGTGCAATGATAGTAATAAAGGAAAGTTCTGACCTTATTCTGAAGAGCAGGATATTGTGATCTGTAGGTTGCTGGAACAAATAGTCTTAAAGGAGACTTGTCTTTTTGATCTGATGCTCTACTCTGACGTGCGATGCTTTGCGCTGACGTGCGATGCTTTGCGATACTCTGTGCTGTCTTGCGATGCTTTGCGCTGACGTGCAATGCTTTGCGATACTCTGTGCTGTCTTGCGATGCTTTGCGCTGACTTGCGATGCTTTTCGCTGACGTGCGATGCTTTGCGCTGTCTTGCGATGCTTTGCGCTGACGTGCGATGCTTTGCGCTGACGTGCGATGCTTTGCGCTGTCTTGCGATGCTTTGTGCTGTCTTGCGATGCTCTGCGCTGACTTGCGATGCTTTTCGCTGACGTGCGATGCTTTGTGCTGCAGGCTTTGGGCCTAGTGGCGGGGAAATAGCTGGCTGCAGTACGTGGCCTCTTTGTGGGTAGTGGTGCAGGCACTCTAACTCTGGACTTTGGCCTCCCACCATGCGTCTTTTTCTCTCTCTAGGGATCGCAGGAGGGTTTGCGCTCTCTCTGTGACTATCTTGCCTTTGCCGTTCTGCCACTTTAAGAGTCAGCTGCAGTTTGACTAAAACACATGTCCTATGGCCTCTATGGTAGCTCCGCTGCTCAAATGCGCTCTTTACTGTGCAAGTTGAGGAGCACAATCGCTTCACCCTCAATGTTCCACTTTGGGCTTAATAGTTCCACTTTGGGCTAAATAGTTCCACTGTGGCAGGCGCAGCACTATGAAGTGCCTTTATGCGCTGTGGCATTAGAAGAATTTTGATTTCTCTGATCTTTTAGTCCAAACAAGACTATCTGTTACTTTATAATTCCTCTAGCGCCGTTCTATGGAAGCAGTAGGTTTAAAGAGCACACCAAACCTTTAAGATAACTTCTTTATTCACTTCAGCTTTTCTTCATATATAACACTGACAAACACGTGTTGAATAAAGTATAACAAATGTCGGTTCAACTGTTCAATCTTGTAATTCTACATAAAATGGTAGATATATTTCTCTCTTCAGTATCTGTACTTTCACTTTAAAATACTTTAGACACTTTATGATCTATCTGGGACTTGCTCTATAATGCGGTTTGCTCTGATGTTTGCTCTGAAACTTGGTTTGAATCTGGTTTGATTCCTCGTTTGATTGCTGGTTTGATTGTTTGCAAACCTGGTTTGGTGGAACTACAAGTGAACACATAACTAGTTTCAGTATACAGTTCTAATCACATTATTAACAATAGGAACTTATATAACTGTATTAAATACCTATTTTGGCCACTTGCTTCCATAAAGCTGGACTCTGGATGGACCTGAACTGTTCAGCTCCACACTCTGATGTAAAATGAAATTCTAGACATGTGCTATGAGATTTCCTAGACAGAACATGAGTGAAATGCTGGCTATGATTGGCCAGAGACATTTAGTCAGTGAGATTGGTTGTGATTGGCTAAAACTCCTGATGAGTCACAAAAGCTTAACTCTATGCTTTCTGGTTGCAATTCTTCTGTGTTATTAAGCTTACTTTTCTGCATAGTATATAATAATCTTAAAGGCATATTTTTTCTTTTGCTTCTGTGAACACAATATACAACTGTTATATGACATCCATATATAAAGTCACAGTAAATAACTCTGCTGTTATCTCTCACAAATGAGCATATGCACTGTTTTTAACATTATTAGCAGGTCTAGCTATATATGCATGTAAGCCACATTAGCAACCTAGGACAGGTCTTAGCTGGCCAGCTACATTAAATCCCTCCCCAAAAGATTTTCAGGACAGTTTGGAATTATGCGGAACTCGTGGCGACACAATGTCCATCCACCAGGATGTTGGTAGACTGAAAGGAGTGGGGTCTTAAAAGTTTTAGTGACTATCCCATTAATTCCCATCGAAGGTTCAGCATTTGTCATTTCTCCCTTGTAAAAATCTTCACTCAGACTAGATTTTGTAGCTCCACTATCAGCTAAAAATGGGATAAACTTCTCGCCGACACATAGGGGCTGATTTACTAATAACAGTGCGCTGCGCTGCTTCTAACCTTAATTGGTGCGCCGGATAACTCCTTCACTGGGCGCAGGAAGCAGCGGCGCACTGTTATAGTAAATAGAAATGTCAGCGGCGCTCTATTGAAAATGAATGGTTCCCTATGGGAGCCCATTGATTTGAATAGAGGTCGCCCGGGAAGTCGGATCCGACTTGCAGGCGACTCGTGTGCCGGCTGACACAGGGACAGCACGACCTTGCGAGGCGACCTGGACACGACCTGAGCGTGAAGCAGCCGCTCAAGTCGTGTCCTAGGGGCGACTAGCTGGCCGAGAATGTGTCGAGCGCAATGTCATCGCGCTGGTCCTCGGCATCCTCACTGTCCCATGTTTGGTATGAATCATGAAGGGGAACTCCAGGCCAAATTTTAATGAAAAAACCGGCATGGGTTCCCCTTCAGGAGCATACGGCGTGGGGGTCCCCCCCAAAATCCAAACCAGACCCTTAGGTCTGGTCTGGATTTTAAGGTGAACCCCCTTAAGCTGAAAAACGGCGTGGGGGTCCCCCCAAAAACCAAACCAGACCCTTATCCGAGCACGCAACCTGGCAGGCCGCAGGGGAAAAGGGGGGGACGAGAGAGCGGCCCCCCCTCCCTTCTGAACCGTACCAGGCCGCATGCCCTCAATATGGGGGGTTTGGTGCTTCGGGGCAGGGGGGCGACCTGCGGCCCCCCCACCCCAAAGCACCCTGCCCCCATGTTGATGGGGACAAGGGCCTCTTCCCGACAACCCTGGCCGTTGGTTGTCGGGATATGCGGGCGGGGGGGCTTATCGGAATCCGGGCGCCCCCTTTAAAAAGGGGGCCCCCAGATGCCAGCCCCCCACCCTATGTGAATGAGTATGGGGTACATCGTACCCCTACCCATTCACCTGGTGGCAAAATAAGTCAATAAAAAAAGACAACACAGGTTTGAAAAGTAATTTATTGGGCAGCTCCGGGGGTCTTCTTCCGACTTCGGGGGTCTTTCTGCCGGGCCCCTGCTATTTTCTGCTAGCTCTTTTGCTAGCGGGGGTCCCGGGCTTCCTCGCCGTCTTCGGGGGTCTTTCTGCCGGGCCCCCGCTATCTTCTGCTAACTCTTTTGCTAGCGGGGGTCCCGGGCTTCCTCACCGTCTTCGGGGGTCTTTCTGCCGGGCCCCCGCTATCTTCTGCTAGCTCTTTTGCTAGCGGGGGTCCCAGGCTTCCTCGCCATCTTCTTCCGACTTCGGGGGTCTTTCTTCCGGGCCCCCGCTATCTTCTGCCAGCTCTTTTGCTAGCTAGGGTCCCGGGCTTCCTCGCCGTCTTCTTCCGACTTCGGGGGTTTCTTGTTCTGTTCTCCGGTTCTTCTCCGGTGTCTTCTCCATGATCTCCGGTTCTTTCTGCCTTCTGCCGGGCGCCCCGCTATCTTCTCGCAGCTCTTTTGCTAGCGGGGGCCGGTCTTCTTCGTCGCCTTCTTCCCTCTTCTCTTCGCCCGATGTTGCCTCGTCGCTGTCCACCGCTGCAATGATCTGTCCGAGCAGCGGTGCCACTTTTATTGGCATGGGGCGTGGTCACCGGCTGATGCCACCGCTAACCCCGCCCCGTATGATGTCACAGTCCCGGGGAATGATGGGACTGTGACGTGAAATGGGGCGGGGTCAGCGGTGGCATCACCCGGTGACCACGCCCCATGCCAATGAAAGTGGCACCGCTGTTTGGACAGATCATTGCAGCGGTGGTCAGCGACGAGGCAACATCGGGAGAAGAGAAGAGGGAAGAAGGCGATGAAGAAGACCGCCCCCGCTAGCAAAAGAGCTGCGAGAAGATAGCGGGGCACCCGGCAGAAGGCAGAAAGAACCGGAGATCGTGGAGAAGACACCGGAGAAGAACCGGAGAACAGAACAAGAGACCCCCGAAGTCGGAAGAAGACGGCGAGGAAGCCCGGGACCCCTGCTAGCAAAAGAGCTGGCAAAAGATAGCGGGGGCCCGGCAGAAAGACCCCCGAAGTTGGAAGAAGACGGCGAGGAAGCCCGGGACCCCGCTAGCAAAAGAGCTAGCAGAAGATAGCGGGGGCCCGGCAGAAAGACCCCCAAAGACGGCGAGGAAGCCCGGGACCCCCGCTAGCAAAAGAGCTAGCAGAAGATAGCGGGGGCCCGGCAGAAAGACCCCCGAAGTCAGAAGAAGACCCCCGGAGCTGCCCAATAAATTACTTTTCAAACCTGTGTTGTCTTTTTTTATTGACTTATTTTGCCACCAGGTGAATGGGTAGGGGTACGATGTACCCCATACTCATTCACATAGGGTGGGGGGCAGGTATCTGGGGTCCCCCTTATTAAAGTGGGCTCCCGGATTCCGATAAGCCCCCCACCCGCAGACCCCGACAACCAATGGCTAGGGTTGTCGGGAAGAGGCCCTTGTCCCCATCAACATGGGGCAGGGTGCTTTGGGGTGGGGGGCCGCAGGTCGCCCCCCCTGCCCCGAAGCACCAAACCCCCCATGTTGAGGGCACGCGGCCTGGTACGGTTCAGGAGGGAGGGGCGGCCGCTCTCTCGTCCCCCCCTTTTCCCCTGCGGCCTGCCAGGTTGAGTGCTCGGATAAAGGGTCTGGTGTGTATTTTTAGGGGACCCCACGCAAATTTCTTTGGTTTTTGGCGCGGGGTTCCCCTTAAAATACATGCCAGACCTGAAGGGCCTGGTATGGATTCTGGGGGGACCCCCACGCCAGTTTTTTTTTTCATTGTTTGGGGGGGGGTCCCCTTTGAATCCATACTAGACCCAAGGGCCTGGTATGGACCTGGGAGGGGACCCCACGCTGTTTTTTTTTTTAGTTTTTTTTTATTTTTAACCGTTTTTTTTTTTTTTTTTACATTTCCTTTAACAACCAGCTATAAACAGGTAAAACAAAAAATCGCCGCAAAATTGCGGTACTTGCGTTTTGGATGCGGGTCCATTGAATTCTATTACATCCAAAACACTGTTTTTGGCCTGGCAAAAAAAATCTGCAGTTGCGTTTAAAATCGTTTTTCACAAACCCTCAAAATGCCTTCAGACGCCAAAGATTTCCACGTTTCAGACGCGGTACCAGCGTTTAGCCGCATTTTAGTTTAAAAGCGTTTTTAAAGGTGACCTTTTTTTTACATTGATAAACTCCAAATTTATGGCAAATGAGGAAAAAACAATATATATATATATATATATATATATATATATATATAAAAATGAAATTGCTTCCATTGCATTGTGGACAATCCACAACTTGGGGCAGTTGACGTGGCAAGTGGACAATCCACAACTTGTGGCAAGTGATGTGGCAAGTGACACGCTAAATACAACTACACTGCTGCTCTCAGCTGCTGATATCACTCTGGTCTCACTAATTAGCTAAAATCGTAAATAATACTGTTTTTTGAGCCTAGGGCGGCTCCTTATCATATACACGCAAATGTGGTAAAACACGGCATGCAAACGCCACAAAACGCGCCTTTCTAAACGCCACTTTCAACCTTAGTTCAGAACACTTTGCACCAGCGTCCCGTCTACATGGGGCCTAAAAAGCCTATGCCATTTACAGCTCAAAAACGCCATGGTGGCCATGAGGCCATAGGCTAACATGGAGAAATGTTTTTAAGCTGCAAAAAACGCTCAAACAAGCGGCTTGAAAAACGTCCGTGTGCATGTAGCCTTATATTAACCACTTGCGCACTGCCCAGACCAAGTTTCACATTTCAGCGCTGATGCACTTTTAATGACAATTGTGCGCTCATACAACACTGTAACCCAATGAAATTTTTTTTTTCCTGACGGCTCCATGTCAGCACAGCTGGGTGAGGCTCCGCCCACCCCCACGTGATCAGGACTTAACTATAAATTTTTCACTCACCTCAACCTCAGCGTTCTTCTCTTTTCCTCCTACGTGCAGGACGGAGGTGTGCTCCTCTACCTAGCTGGTCTAAATGGCTGGCGGACCGTCCATACGTGTGGATGAAGCTGGACAAGGTCCCTGGTGTCTAGTCTAAAGGACCATAATCCAGGGAGCCCCGCTGCTGGTCCTCGGGGCGGCTTTATCATGGCTAACAGCCATGTCTGGGGTCCGCTTGGTCCAAACAAGATGGACAGCGGTTGTGGCAGAGTACTCAACGTCGATGGTCGGATGACGGAGGTTGGGTGAGCTAAATGCTTTGTATCCAATGTATGCTGCATTACTGGACAGGGAGTACTCTGCATAACAGATACACAAAGTAACACTTTGTCTGTTCACACATGGATATAATCTGTTGGAGGCTGCTCATGTTTTGCTTACTGTCATGCCACTATGCCAAACCCCTCCAAAGACCAGCATTTTTGCAGAAAAGGTATGTGGAGCACACCTGAAAAATGTCTACTGAATCCAGCCATGGCCTTTGGAGACATGGAATATCCTTGTATTTTTCTGTGATCTTGGTCTTCCTTAAAAAAAAAAAAGAAGGAAAAAAGAGTTTGGAGAAGCATGTTTATGATGTCTACAATTCCCTTGGTTTGTGTACACTGCAGATGGTTGTAATTTTGTTACAAATTCCTACCTTTTGTGTTGCTGTTCTGAAACAAACATTTTCTTCATAACCTGATTTCCAGGATTAGATCCTAGCCAAATTAACCTCCATCTGGTTAACAGGGCTGTAGATGGAAGCTTCTGCCTCCCTCTAGCTGTGTTTAACCCCTCAGGGTTTGTTACTAAGCAATCTATTTACTGCATTTAACAATTTTTTCCCCCTAGTCCAGGGTCGCACTGGGTTGCGGGAATAAAGCTGTGCTATTCAGCTTTGTCTCCCGCTGGTCAGTCTCGGTTCCGGGCCCAATTTTCAGAGACATCTGTGCAAGTCTCTGTGCGGATGTCAATATAGGTCGCAACCCGAAATCGCAAGGTAGTACAAAACTGCCTTTGTTGAAGTTGGCATGGCGCCGCTGATGCAGCGTTGCACCGATTAGGGTGGTGCGATTGCCGCATATTATTTTCATGCGATTTGACTGGTCGGGTCGCATGTTAAAAATGCACCAGTGTGATCCGGGTCTATGGGTTGGTTTGCTGAATGGTGTACAAGCCCTGTGGTGAGGTTATCTATTAGAGTTTACCAATCTCAGAACGAACATGCTTCAGGCCCTTCAATAAGAAGACATGGATGAACATGAAGGAGCAGTCTCATGACTTTTCCAAGCAAACATCCCTCCTCAAGCTCTATACGAGGAATACACGGATGGGCATGACAGTATTTATCCCACTGGCTTAAACAGCCGGAGAGGAGGGTGACACCTAAAAGGTGTTACACCCAATGAACAAATTGCCAATACACTCCAAAGGGGTGTTCCTGGCTTACCCTGTGAAAGGGTAAGCCAGGAACAATGACAATGCTCTGACAATGAGAAGCTGCCTGTCCACACCAGGTGAAACAGCCAATTTTCAGAATTTCCAGATGAGCATGACAGTATGTGTCCCACTGGCTTAAACAGCCGGAGAGGAGGGTAACACCTAAAAGGTGTTACACCCAATAAACAAATTGCCAATACGCTCTAAAGGGGTGTTTCTGGCTCACCCTGTGAAAGGGTCATCTGCTCTGACAATGAGAAACTGCCTGTCCACACCAGGTGAAGCAGCCAATTTTCAGAATTTCCGGATGAGCATGCCAGTATGTATCCCACTGGCTTAAACAGCCAGGGAGGAGGGTGACACCTAAAAGGTGTTACACCCAATAAACAAATTGCCAATACACTCTAAAGGGGTGTTTTCGGCTCACCATATGAAAGGGTTATCTGGTCTGATAATGAGAAGCCGCCTGTCCATACCAGGTGAAGCAGCCCATTCTCCAAACTTCCGGATGGACATGACTGCACACAGTCTGCTTTATCAAGCAACCAAGGATATGGATGACCGCACCTAACAGGTGGTCGCACTAATGAAACATGTGGTCAATACGCTCTAAAAGAGTGTTTCCACTCACCCTGTGAATTCTCCAAGCCTTCCCAAGCAAACAATCTGCTTCAGATCCTTCCATAAAGAAACAGACGGCAAGGATGCTACCTAGTTCAAGCAACCTAGGATAAAGATGACGACACCTAACCAGTTGTCACAATTAAGCAGATGGTCAAGACACTCTAAAGGAATGACTAGATTCTTCTCATATGGGGACCATCTGTTTGGCCTTCTTTCAGGGCCTTCTTGGTCCAATCAACTCTCTCCAGTCTCTTTTGAACAGGAGAAAGAGGTTGACCTGTGTCCAGATTGCTAAGGTTGGTGAAATGCCTGTGTATAGAGGTGAAACTTTGGAAGTATTTTAAATACCTCCAAAAGACAGCTGGATGTTGAATGGATCAAGTGCTTGTTCGTCAAGATTGGAGGATATTGTCACAGCAGGATGTCAAATTTACGCCCTTTGGAACGAATAGAGGTCCAGGGGTTGGGACCACCCCGCTGGTTAGTATGTGTCCCTTGTGGGATCGGCCATTCACATGACCTTACCATCAGAAGATGCGACCCTCAAGGACAAATGCGCTCACTGCATTTTTTTCTTAATCGCAGAAGAGCAAGCCTAAATTAAATAGTGGCCAGTTTAGCCTCCTGCCTCAAGATGAAGGTCTACTGAGTTAAAGAAGACCGAAAACTCAAGAATTATTGTCCACGCTCACGCCAGAGAGCGTAGCTCCTGCGCTTTTCTGGATGGGAGTCCAGGAAAGACAAGGAAGCAAATGCCTAGTCCAAGAAGTCAATAAGAACTTCCATGTCAGGATGCTCTCTGTTATTTTGGGATTGGGCCACCCATACATGCCCTAGGGGCACTATGTGGTTCCTCTGTGAACATAGGGACGGCTTGTGGATGGACACGTGGTCCCCTAAGGAAAGCATTTTGGGCCATATTTGGAGATCTTTCATCCTTCACGTCTCAGGTTGAGCCATAGAAATCGCCTCGCCCCAGCAGCTCGGACGATCTGGTGGTACAGGCAGATACCAGCCAGTTTAGGGGAGCCCTTCTTCAGTAACAATGAGCTCAGGACCAATGGTCTTTTGTCAAGGATCCAAGACTCCATCTTGGAGTTGAAGGCAACCTTATCCTTCAGTCATCTTATCCAGAGTAAGCCTGTCCTGGGAAAGTTGGACAGCACAACGACTGTGACCTACATCTGGAAACAAGGCTCAGTCTCTCACTTCTGAAGTTTTCTCTAATTCTGGAATTCACCCAAGTCAATCCTCCCAACGATTTGCGACATATGTGCCTGGTCGGAAGAATCTTCAGACGATCTATTTGTCCAGGTCAAGTCTGACGACAATGGATGATCCAGACTACTGTGAGTCTTTCGAGAACTAACAGAGATTGGTGTTTTGTCTGCCAGAGGTAGACCGCTTACATTCCCAGTCGGCACTGAGTTGCTGAAGTTCCATTCCAGGGCCCAGGAGCCGCAAGCGCTCGGAGTGGAGGTGCTGACCACAATATGGATCGCCAAGACTGCTGATGCCTTTTCTTTCTCGTACATCACGGGACACAGAGCGGCATAGTCATTACTATGTGGGTTATATAGATACCTTCAGGTGCTGGCACTGGCAACTTTCAAAACCGGAAGTACCCTCCCCTATATAAGCCCCTCCCATCCGGGAGTACCTCAGTTTTTTGCCAGTGTCTAAGGTGTTGGCCAAGAAGTAACATGTGTTTTTCACTGAGCTTGCGTACAGGTTCTTTTGGGCCTCAGTAAGCTATTCCGGATCCGACCAAAAAAGCTTCATAGCTAAACGGTCGGTACCCGGGCCTTGCAGAGAAGAGCAAGGTTTTGCCTGTAATGCTTCTCTTAGGAGAGCTGGACCCTGGGATCCAGAGCTCTGGTCATACCCACGACCAAGATGTTTTCTGTGCAGGGTGCTATACAGGTCCAGGGGAGTGGAATCCTTGGGAACCCGGTCCCTGAAGGTTTAATTACAATGCCTGCCGTGATAGGTGAAGTTTGGGCTTCTGTGGACCAGAGTCCTGCGGCGGGGAAAAGGTAAGTGGGGGCCCCTCAGGAACTTGGTTCTATTGAGGGGACCCCCAAGCCTAATATGTCTTTCTGCCTGTTACCTAACGGTATTCCCGCTAAATATTTATGCATGCCTGTAACTACTAAAAAATGTAATTTTTAATAGTGGTCGAGAAAAAAAAAAAAAAATATATAGACTGCGGTACCTGTGTTAATCCACTAGAGGCCGCTGTGGAACGTTTCTTGTCATATGGACTAGTTTCTTTTCATCAGAGCAAGTCCAGGCAGATGGTGAGTTCTCTTGTGGGAAACTGCTTCCTCTGCCATGTTGCAATGCTCGTCCATCCCCCGGCCTGCGGCAAAAGGGGCCCTGGCTCTTGTCCCTAGTTTCCCTTTTCAAAAAAGAGCGCCGAAGGCGCACGTGCCCGCGCGCGCGCACGCGCCTCTATATATAGAGGTGAGCTGGGAAAGGGGGCGGAGCTTGGGGGATGACGCTCTGTGCGCGCCGCAGCGCTTCTGCGCATGTGCGGGCGTCCCAGCATGTTAAAAAACACAATTATGTGTTGTGAGCTGGCTATGGAGTGCAGAGACAGAGCTGGCAACATTTAAAAAAAGGCATACAGCAAGCGGTTGATGCAGGCATCCCCATAGAAAGGCACATTAGTAGACACCAACTGTTTTTATAGCAGCATTTGTGCTAGACTATTGTCAGTAAGTGGTGTATTTCGGCTGGAATACCTCAGCTTTGGGCTTAGGAATATGCTGTCTAAAAACTCCGGGACTAAAAATCCCAGGAAGCATAGGGGGTCTCCATCGGGCTCTGAGGATCTTGGGCATGCTTCGGCTGCACCAATCTCCCCTGAAGAATCAGAGGTTAGTGACCGTAGAGCACCCTCAGGAGTACCTGGTACTGTGGCTGTCCTCAGTTCACCTGCTCCTGTGTATGTAACAGAGGAGGTTTTTTCCTCAGCTCTGGGAGGGCTGGAAGAGAGATTGTCAGCATTGATCGCTGCTTCCCTGTCACAGGGAAAAAGCGCTCGATCTCCGTCTCCTCCCTCAGAGTGCCTGTTAGTGGAGCAACAGTCCCATACAGGGATCGACCTACCTGAGGGGGATCAGGATGAGGTTGATTCTGTTGTAGAGGAATCAACAGTGGAAGAGCCATTCTCAGCATCACATGCTGAAAGATTATGGGTTCAGTCCCTGACTAACATGTCCGATCAGCATTTAAAATGCCCCTTGCGGAGCCATCATCCACTTCTGTCTCCTCGTTGGGGTTGCTAAAAGCCCCCCAGACTGTTTGTTCCTTTCCGATCCATCCTTTACTGGAAGGGCTCATTTACCAGGATTGGGAGCATCCTGATAAAATATTTACTCCTCCCAAGAGATTTCCGGTGGTCTATCCCATGGAGGATAAGTTCGTCAAAAAGTGGAGGGTCCCTACAGTGGACGCAGCCATCTCTTGTGTGAATAAATCACTGACATGTCCAGTGGATAATGTCCAAATGTTCAAGGACCCAATAGATAAAAAATTTGAGTCCTTATTAAAATCTGCTTTTGCTACAGCAGGCTTGGTGACACAACCAGCAGTGGCAGCTATTGGGGTCTGCCAAGCAGTGAAGGATCAGTTGAAACAGGTCTTAAGGGACTTGCCAGATCAGCAGGCTCTTGCCCTAGCTGATCTACCTAGAGCCTTATGCTTTGCGGTGGACGCTATAAAGGATTCAATCCATCAGGCCTCCCGCCTTACGCTGTCTGTAGTACATATGCGCAGGCTTCTATGGCTCAAAAACTGGTCTGCTGAAGCTCCCTGTAAAAAATTGCTGGTCAGCTTCCCATTTCATGGTGAACGCTTATTCGGGGAAGACCTGGACAAATATGTCCAGAAAATTTCCAGCGGTAAAAGTACACTTTTGCCGGTTAAAAACAGAGTTAGAGGTCCCTCTTTTAAGAGGCCTGCTTCTCCAGTCCCTAGGACATCGGCTGTGAAACAGTTCCGACGGCCTCCTCGGTCAAATCCCGGAGGTAAAAATCAGGGACAATTGCAGGGTAACAAGAAGCCCTGGATCAGGAGAGGTACAAAACCTCCCCCAAAGTCAAATGCATGAAGGGTTGCCCCCACTCAATCGGGTGGGGGGAAGACTTCAGTTGTTCACAGAGACCTGGCGGGACACGATCAGAGACAGATGGGTGCTCTCCGCAGTAAGTCTGGGATCCAAATTGGAGTTAAAAGACTCCCCTCCTTCCCACTTTATAAGGTCAAACGTGCCAAGGGATCCCCAGAAGAGAGGATCCCTCCTGTTGGCACTAGAACAATTATTGCTCCAAGCAGTAATTATAGAGGTTCCCCTGGAAGAATGGGGGTTCGGGTTTTACTCAAACCTCTTTACAGTCCCGAAGCCAAACAGGGACGTGAGGCCCATATTAAATCTAAAAGGGCTAAACAAATTCCTACATATCAGGACTTTCCGGATGGAGTCGATCCGATCGGTGGCCACTGCCCTACAAGGGGAGGAATGGTTAGCCTCGATCGACATCAAAGATGCTTATTTGCACATTCCCATCTTTCCAGCCCACCAAAAATTTCTACGCTTTGCGGTAGAAGGGCGCCATTTTCAGTTCAGAGCCTTACCCTTCGGTCTGGCCACAGCGCCACGAGTGTTCACAAAAATTCTGGCCCCATTATTGGCCAATCTAAGAACACGAGGTGTTTAACGATAATGGCATATCTAGACGACTTGTTGCTGATAGACCACTCAGTGGAAAAACTAGAAGTGGTTGTTCACGAGACAATCGAGTATCTGGAATATCACGGTTGGATTATCAACCGAGACAAGTCAGCCCTAAAACCAGTCAAAAGTCTGGAATACTTGGGGCTAAGGCTGGATTCAGACCAGAGAAAATTTTTCTTGCCTCAAGAAAAGGGGTCGTCTTTGAGAGATTTGATCCACCTAGTGGGTACAAAAAGACAGCCATCCATACGCCTGTGCATGAGGCTGCTGGGAAAAATGGTGGCATCATTCGAAGCAGTACCCTACGGTCAATTCCATTCAAGGAATTTGCAAAGGGCCATACTGTCAGCCTGGAACAAAAAAGTTCAGGCCCTAGACTTACCAATGTCCTTGTCCCCTTCCATTCGCAAGAGCCTCCGTTGGTGGTTGGTTCCCCAGAATCTGGAAAGAGGGAAATCCTTCAGTCCGATTTCTTGGAAGGTGGTCAATACAGATGCCAGCCTTATAGGCTGGGGAGCAGTACTGGAGCAATGGTCTCTCCAGGGCAGATGGTCGGATGCAGAAAAGGCCCTGCCCATCAATCTCTTAGAGATACGAGCAGCCCGGTATGCCCTAGTAGCATGGACATCCAAACTCCAAGGGTCCCCTGTCAGAATTCAATCGGACAATGCCACGGCAGTGGCATATATCAATCATCAGGGTGGCACCAGGAGTCGTGCAGCCCAGAGGGAAGTAAATTGCATCCTGAAATGGGCAGAAAGATATGTCCCAGCCATATCTGCGGTATTCATTCCAGGAGTGGAGAATTGGAAGGCGGACTTTCTAAGTCGCCAACAATTATGCCCAGGGGAATGGTCCCTTCATCCCGAGGTTTTCCGGACAATATGTCAGCGGTGGGGAACACCGGATGTAGATCTGCTAGCATCCAGATTCAACGCAAAAGTGGACAGGTTTGTCTCTTGGACAAGAGATCCCCTAGCTTGCGGCTCGGATGCCCTAGTGTTCCCTTGGGATCAGTTCAAGCTGATATATGCATTCCCACCGCCACAATTGTTACCTCGATTACTCCGCAGAATCAGGGTAGAAAAGAAACCAGTGATTCTGGTGGCTCCAGCGTGGCCCCGAAGAGCATGGTACGCGGAGATTGTAAAAATGTCTGTGGGGAGTCCTTGGACCCTCCCACATCGTCCGGACCTGCTTTCACAAGGACCGATATACCACCCTTCCTTACCAGCCCTAGGTTTGACGGCCTGGCTATTGAAGCCCACATTCTAAAAAAGAGAGGGCTCTCTAATTCTGTGGTATCTACCATGATCAATGCCAGGAAGCCGGTATCCAGGCAGATCTTCTATAGAATCTGGAAGGCGTACATCGCCTGGTGTGAAGTCAAGAAATGGCATCCACGTAAGTACGTAATAGGTAGGATTCTGGACTTCCTACAATGGGCTCTAGATAGGAAGCTTGCCTTGAGTACTATCAAGGGTCAGATTTCGGCCTTGTCAATATTTTTTCAAAGGCCCTTGGCTTCGCATTCACTAGTCAAAGCCTTTATACAAGGAGTGATGCGTATTAGCCCTCCGGTTAATATTCCCATATGTCCATGGGACTTAAACCTGGTTCTGTCGGTTCTACAGAAACAACCATTTGAACCATTACAGCATATTTCCCTGGTTCTTCTCACCAGGAAATTGATTTTTCTAGTAGCCATTTGTTCGGCTAAAAGAGTGTCGGAATTAGCCGCTATGTCCTGTAGGGAGCCATATCTGGTTATCCATAAGGACAGAGTAGTGTTACGTCCTCATCCAGCCTTTCTTCCTAAGGTGGTATCGAGGTTTCATTTGAACCAAGATGTGGTTCTTCCTTCTTTTTTCCCCAAGCCTACTTCGGTAGAGGAAAAGTTATTGCATTCTTTGGATGTAGTAAGAGCAGTTAAAGCTTATCTAAAAGCCACTGCTCAGATTCGCAGAACGGATACTTTGTTTATTCTGCCGGAAGGCCCCAGAAAGGGTCAGGCAGCGTCAAAATCTACTTTAGCCAAGTGGATTCGACAGGTCATAATGCAAGCCTATGGCTTGAGAAGGAGACCGCCTCTGTTCAAAGTTAGGGCGCACTCCACGAGAGCAGTTGGAACTTCATGGGCAGTGCATCACCAGGCCTCCCTGGCTCAGATCTGTAAGGCCGCAACATGGTCTTCAGTACACACGTTTACTAGGTTCTACCAGGTGGACGTTAGAAGTCAGGAGGATGTCGCCTTTGGGCGCAGTGTGTTGCAGGCCGCAAAAGATCCTCATGTCTGATAGCGCTCAGCTTATGTATGGTGTATCCCCCCCCTCATTGGGCATTGCTTTAGGACATCCCACATAGTAATGACTATGCCGCTCTGTGTCCCGTGATGTACGAGAAAGAAAATAGGATTTTTATAACAGCTTACCTGTAAAATCCTTTTCTTGGAGTACATCACGGGACACAGAGCTCCCACCCCTCTTTGGGGACACTTATTGCTTTGCTACAAAACTGAGGTACTCCCGGATGGGAGGGGCTTATATAGGGGAGGGTACTTCCGGTTTTGAAAGTTGCCAGTGCCAGCACCTGAAGGTATCTATATAACCCACATAGTAATGACTATGCCGCTCTGTGTCCCGTGATGTACTCCAAGAAAAGGATTTTACAGGTAAGCTGTTATAAAAATCCTATTTTTCAGCTGCTCCCTCTGATTCTCAGATTCCAGCTAAGGCTTGGGCGAGGGAAGGTGACAGTTTTGGTACCCGCTACTCATCCTGATGAGTGTCAAGGAGTGATGCCCTCTGCCTGGTAGATCAAATCTTCTCCAGTCCCATTCATCCAGCATCTGACAGGCTCAGGCTGATGGCCTGGGTCGAGAGAGGCAGAGCCTAATGCAGTGGTTCTCAACTCCTGTCCTCAGGACCCACTAACAGGCCAGATTTTAAGTATTACCTTGGTGAGATGCAGACTAGAATACTGTAATTCCTGAGCAGCAAATTATATCACCTGTGATGCATTTCAGTTATCTTGCAAACCTGGCCTGTTGGTGGGCCCTGAGGACTGGAGTTGAGAACCACTGGCCTAATGGATGTCGAATGCTCTGTGAAGATTTAAACAGTTCTACGAAACGAGAAAGGTCAGCGCTAAACACGCCTATAGTAGAACAGGACATATATGCCCAGTATATTCGCTGATCAAGATTTTACGCTGGACTCTTCAGAAGCCTGCTTCAAATGTCTACAGGCCTGGCTTGACTTAATTCTATACGCAAGCATGCTAGAGAAATACATTTTGGCTATCGCTGTCTTCACCGGCATTCAGCAAGCTTCCAACGCTTAATTATACAGTTTTTCAAGATTCAATTTGGTTGAAACCCCAAACTTGTTTCTGGAATGAGATATACCAATGCTGATGGATGTTATTTCATCGGATGACTTCAATCACCCTGTGGTACTTTCTCGCTGAAACTGATTTACTGGTGGCAATTACATCAGCATTGGTGTCCTTGGGTTTAAAGAACCCATACTCGCGTACTTCCCAGGCAGGATGGTGCTCATGCCAATGCTCTAATATGTGCCTGAACTGACCTTTTAGAGTTCATATCACACAAGAGGTTTCCCTCCTACGTTCCCTTTGGGGAGTACTCAAAAAGTTAGCCCATCGGATGTGGGCTAAGCGCTAAAATATTTAATCAAGGCGACTCCTGCCATCAGGAGCTCTGTACATCTGTTTGTCCTTTTCGGGTAGAACACATAATAATCTTGCTGGGAGCCGTAAAATCATTATCTCTTGGGTGATAACCTCATCTCCTTGGCCTGCAGGTTGTAAGGCTGGCTGTGCCAGGAGAGTCACGGCATTCTCACTAGAAGGGTCCAGACCTTGAGGGTGACAGCAGGCCGGGTGTCTCAAACTATCTGTAATACAAAATATTCATATTCATGACAGTTGGGTTTGTCAGAGGCATTATGGTTTCTGTTACCGTTTTAGTCAGAATTGGAGTGTGTAGCATTATCCCTCCCCTGTTTTGGCTAGTTAATTCCCAGCTGTGCTGACATGGAGCCGTCAGGAAAATGGAAAATTTTATTCAAATACTTACCGTAATTTTCCTTTCCTGACGAGCTCCATGTCAGCACAGAACCCGCCCAGTTAAGTAGTAATAGTTACGAAACGCTGAGGTTGAGGTGAGTGAAAAATTTATAGTTAAGTCCTGATCACGTGGGGGTGGGCGGAGCCTCACCCAGCTGTGCTGACATGGAGCTCGTCAGGAAAGGAAAATTACGGTAAGTATTTGAATTAAATTTTCCGTTATTTGTTGGCACACAAATAGAGCTTCCTTTTGGTGCTATTTGATCACCTTTGTGTTTTATTTTTATTTTTTTTCTATAAATACAAAAGACCGAGTTTAAAAATAAATAAATGGATATTTTACCCACTTCAGCACTGGGCCTATTCTGGCACTTCTCTCCTTCATATAAAAATCATAAATTTATGGCTATAAAATTACTTCTAAACACCAAACATTATATATGTTTTTGGAGCAGACACCCTAGGGAATAAGATGGCGGTCATTGCAAATTTTTATCTCGCTCGGTATTTGCGCAATAAATTTTCAAACGCCTTTTGTTTGCTAAAAATATTACAAAACAGTAAAGTTACGGCCAATTTTTTGGTATAATGTGAAAGATGTTGTTATGCTGAGTAAAAAGATACCTAACACGTCACGCTTTAAAATTGCGCACACTCATGGCATGACACCAAACTTCAGTAATTAAAAATCTCCCTAGGCGATGCTTTAAATTTTTTTACACGTTACCATTTTGGCATTAGAGAGGAGGTCTAGTGCTAGAATTGTTGCACTTGTTCTAACGCACGCAGCAATAACTCACATGTGTGGTTTGAACGGCGTTTACATATGTGGGCGGGACTTACATGTGTGTTCGCTTCTGAGCGCGAGCTACCGGGGACATTGGCATTTTTTCGTATTTTTGCTTATTTTTTTTATTTATTTTTTTTACTTTTTTGTATTTCGTACTCTTTTTTTATTTTTTTTGGATCACTTTTATTCCTATTACAAGGAATGTAAACATCCCTTGTAATAGGAATGTGTGTGACAGGTCCTCTTTATGGAGAGATGCGGGGTCAATAAGACCCTGCATCTCTCTTCCAGGCTGGAAAGCATGATATTGGTCCAAAAAAATCACCAATCTCATGCTGACAGCTGAGATCACGGCTTGGTTAACATACAGGAACACGGCGTGATGTCATAACGTCGTGCCCGCGCCTCCGACGGTCATAGAGATGACTGATGACCATCTGGTCACCAGTCATCTCCAAATCGTTCTCCAAGCCCCAGATGGCACGGGAGAGCCCGGAGAAGCACCGGATGGCGACAAGAGGGGGGGGGGAACGTGATCGTTTTTATTGTGCACAGAATCGCCGGCTGAAAAGAATGATATCTGAATGATGCCTGCAACTGCAGGCATCATTCAGATGTCACCGCCCAAAGCCATGGATGTCATTTGACGGTGGGCGGTAGGAAACTGGTTAATATTTTAAAAAAAGGTAATTTTTCTTCTTCATTGATGTACACTGATGAGACTGCACTTATGGGCACCGATAAGGTGGCAAGGGTGGGCACTGAGAGGTGCAATTCCTATTTGGCACTGGTGGGCAGTGAGAAGTGGCACTGCTAGGTGGCAATGATAGTTGGCAGTGATGGGCACTGATAGGCAGCACTGCTAGGTGCCACTGATTGGCACCAGTGGTGGGCATTGATAGGTGGCACTGGCAGGGGCTACTAATTGTCACAGATGATGCAGAATTGCCTCTTCCGGCCCCATGTCCCTTGCACATAAGCCGGTGATTGCCTTTTTTTTATGCTCACGCTGTCAGCACAAGGAGAAAACAAAAACCATTACCCAGCTTTTGTTTACATCACATGATCAGCTGTCATTGGCTGACAGCTGATCACATGGTAAAGGGCAGGGTTCGGCCCCTTACTCTGATCTGTCATCACCTGAGTCTCAGTGACTCTGTGACCACAGCGCACGCAAAGGGGAGGACGTTTATTGACGGACTCCCGGCAATTGAGGACCATGCTGTGGCCGTCGATCAGTTATAGCGCTGATCTCAAGTGATTAAAGAGGGTCTAAATGGGCCATTGACATACATCACAATTCAACTTATGAATGAGTCTTTGAAAAGTTAAACTAAATAATTTGGCCACTTTATCCTTCCAAATAATTCACTTCCTGTCACATAGCCACACAGGAAGTGAGGGAAAATCCCTAACAATGTCTTTCCTTGGGGACACACAGGTCAGTCTAAATACTTTCCCCATTATGCACATTGCACTCCAGCATATTGCGGGGTACACCCCAAATTATTAGGTATTTTGGACTGTGGGGTTTATTTACTAAAGGCAAATCTACTTTGCACTACAAGTGCACTTGCTGTATATCTGAGGGGGACATGCAAGCCAAAAAAATACACCATCTTTGCTTTTACATGATTGGAACAGCCAATCACCAGTACTTTCCCTCAGATTTTCAGCAGCTACACTTTTACTGCAGAGTGGATTTGTCTTTACTAAACCCCAAACTACCCAATGATTTGGGGTGTACACAACAAAGTGCTAGAGTGCAATTTGTTCAATGGGGACACTAGTTAGATTGATCTGTGTGTCCCCAAGAAAAGACATTGGTAGGGTTTTACCTTCACTTCCTGTTTAGCTGTGTGACAGGAAGTGAAGCCAATTTTAAGAAAAGGAGACACAAAGGCCAAACTACAAAAAAAAAATTATAAAAAAAAAAACACACACAGGGGTTCTAACACTTACGTTGTTTCCCTCAAAATGCCCACAATTAGAATTGTATGGCCTTGAGCTATTTTTAAGTGCAGTGCTCTAAATCAGTGCTTCTCAAGTACCCCCAACAGGCCATGTTTGCAGGCTTTCCTTCATCTTGCACATGTGCTTTAAAAAATCACAGTCAATGGTTTTGATTTTTGGACAGCAATTCTCGATAAGATAAATTCACAAAACATGTCCTGTTGGGGGTACTTGAGGACTGAGGCTGAGAACCACTGCAGTAAAAAGGAAAATTGAATACTTACCGCTCTGTATTTTTCATTTCCTGGTGACTTTCCATGGCAGCACACAATACAATCCATGCATATGCTAGCATGAAGGCACCAGATTAGACAAATCACACCAGTTTTGTTTTGACATGCCAATCAGCTGTCACATTTGTTGCAAAGAAAACACAAAACAAACATTAAAACTTTGCATCAAATTTTATTGGTCAACAAAATAAAAGGGAAGGCAAAATAAAAAACATGGTCAATTTGAAACAGTTACAGACTCAACATCTTGAGAAATTTTTGGCCCAAAAAAAAAAGGCAGCAGACAATTAAATCAAAGTGAACAAACGACACACATTAACAACATCAGAATTATTTCAGGGGAACATTTCCCCCCCCACACAAAAAATATACAATCCACAAAAGTTAACCAATCACCTGTTTTGCAAAGACATAACAAAAGAAAAAACCTTTGTGTTACAAACTCGATAAGGACACCAACTTGTAAATTTTGCCCCCCCACACACACACACACACTTGCCTCTTCTCAGGGCAAGCGAACGAATGCTCCCTCTGAGCTTTATATAACATATGTTTGTGTGCTAATGTGTCAGAGATTGTTAATTGACCAGACTGTGTGACCTCATAAAAGGAAACCAAACGGGTGTAGGTGAAAATATATATAATTTATTACGGTGAGTGACCAACATACAACAACCAATAAAACGCAGTGCAATAAACCAAAAGTGACTACAAACAGTATATACAAGTATGGGAAATACCAGAATCATAGTGAAAGCCAGGCCGAGGTCATACACAAGGGAATCAAGCAGATGGGTATGGATGGGAGGAAGCAGGAACAGGGAGGGGACGGATGGATAGGCTGCAGAGCAGGGATCCAGGTAACAGAAGGGAAAGCTGCAGGTTGGGCACAAGGTAAGGATCAGGTTAAACAGGATGCGGGTTCAAGGTAGGGATCGGGTCGGATCAGATCAGGCAGGGTGCAGGTTAGGATCAGGTACAGGCTAAAGTCCGGGTCACAGGTCCAGGGGGTCAGGAAGAGAGATACCAGGGCAAAGAGTTTTTGCACTTGCCGGGTATATAAAGAAGTCCTGTAATCAGGCTTCAGGTCACAGCTGACCACAGTAAGTGCTGTCTGTCCCACACTGCCAGAATACCCCCGCTGGTGGATGCCGGTACTGCAGTCCATGTATCGTGTGTTACCACCAGCAGGTGAGATCCTCCAACAGAGGTATTGGCTGCAGAAGGACACCTGCTGGCGGACACTAGCACTGCAGTCCAAAGGACCAGCAGCACCACCAGCGGGTGAAGCCTTTCCTGACAGTACCCCCCTCAAAGGAGCGGCCTCCGGACGCTCCCACGACCTGCCGCTGGGGAAAGTTCATAGCAACAAGCTGGGCAACAGGCAAGGTCACATCCGGGCAGACAGCGGGCACCTCCGGGCAAACAGTAGGCACATCCGGGCAGGAAATAGTCACATCAAGCTGGGCAGCGGACAGGGGCACACCAGGCTGGGCAGCAGACGGGAACACCTCAGGCTGGGCAGCAGACGGGAACACCTCAGGCTGGGCAGCAGACGGGATCATCTCAGGCTGGGCAGCGGGCTCCGGGTCATCGAGCTGGGCAGCGGGCTCCGGGTCATCGAGCTGGGCAGCGGGCTCCGGGTCATCGAGCTGGGCAGCGGGCTCCGGGTCATCGAGCTGGGCAGCAGACGGGATTATCTCAGGCTGGGCAGCAAGCTCCGGGTCATCGAGCTGGGCCGCAGGCTCCACAGACTGGGACGCGGGCCTCATACCCTCAAGCCGGGAAACGGGCACCACAACCTCGAGCCGGGAAACGGGCATCGCAACCTCGAGCCAAGGAACGGGCACCGCAGCGGGCACAACAACCTCAGGCCGGGAAACGGGCACCACAACCACAGGCCGGGAAACAGGCACCACAACCACAGGCCGGGAAACAGGCACCACAACCACAGGCCGGGAAACAGGCACCGGATCTTCCGACTGGGACACTGTCATCAGGAATTCAGTTTGGAAGGCAGGCACATGAAGTGCAAGCTGGCAAGCTGGCATGGGAACTTCACGCAGGCAGGCTGGCACAGGGTCTTCAGGCTGGCAGGCTGGCACAGGGTCTTCAGGCTGGCAGGCTGGCACAGGGTCTTCAGGCTGGCAGGCTGGCACAGGGTCTTCAGGCTGGCAGGCTGGCACAGGGTCTTCAGGCTGGTACAGGGTCTTCAGGCTGGCAGGCTGGCTCAAGAACTGCAGGCTGGAAGGCTGGCACGAGAACTGCAGGCTGGAAGGCTGGCTCGAGAACTGTAGGCTGGAAGGCTGGCTCTGGGACTGCAGGCTGGAAGGCTGGCTCTGGGACTGCAGGCTGGAAGGCTGGCTCTGGGACTGCAGGCTGGAAGGCTGGCTCTGGGACTGCAGGCTGGAAGGCTGGCTCTGGGACTGCAGGCTGGAAGGCTGGCTCGAGAACTGCAGGCTGGAAGGCTGGCTCGAGAACCGCAGGCTGGTTCGAGAACTGCAGGCTGGAAGGCTGGTTTGAGAACTGCAGACTGGAAGGCTGGCTCAAGAACTGCAGGCTGGAAGGCTGGCTCGGGAATTGCAGGTTGGAAGGCTGGCTTGGGAGCCACAGGCTGGAAGGCTGGTTCGAGAACCGCAGGCTGGAGCAGGTTGGTGGGTGTGGAGGTAGGTTGGATTGTGTGGGTTGGGAAGTACTTTCGCTTTTTCTTAGATTTAGTCACTGCAGGTTTGCAAGTAACGGGGGGAATATATGAAAATGTTGGGATTGGACAAATGGAAGACAGACAATGACAGAGGTGCAGGGACAGTGGCTGGAAGAGGTTCTTGTGGATTGGCTACGGATAGGAGGGAAGAAGCAGGTGGATTGAAGGCAGGGTAGGTGCAACAGGTAGAAACGGGGTAGTAGTATTTGGGGGGCTGAACACACTGGACGGTAGCTGGGGTTGCCATAGGCAATGGGCGAATATATTCTTGGGAAGGCAGGTGATTGATGGAGGGGCCGGGATGTTGTGGCTTGGCTGAAGTCGGGAGGAGATCTGACCATGCCTGCAGCAAAGGCTGAACAAAAACTAGTCCGCACTCACACCTTTTAATCAGAGACTGCACTGACCTCACACAATCATGTAACACCCGCTGGGAACAGAGGGAATAATGCTCATAGAAAGAAGCCGGATCATCCTCTAACAAGCATACTAGGGATTCCACTTGGTCACCATTGAAAGGGGGAGAGAAGTCATCACCTCCTTTGGGAACAAACGACCGGGCTGGTTCAACACATAACCGGGTTAACGGCAGAACATCCTCAGGCTGTAAGTAACCCTGATCCACCCAAAAATTTGCTGATTGAATAGTTTCCCTTAGTTGGTCACTAGTCCAACCCTCTAAAACCTGGCGACAATGTTTGCCATCCTCTGCTGCCAGCAGTGAATACATAGTAAAGGATCTCATTATAATCCATATCCGCCAAACACAATAACAGGATGGATCCTTAATGAAGTCACGTCTGATCAGGGATGGCCCTGGTATACTGTCAGAGATTGTTAATTGACCAGACTGCGTGACCTCATAAAAGGAAACCAAACGGGTGTAGGTGAAAATATATATAATTTATTACGGTGAGTGACCAACATACAACAACCAATAAAACGCAGTGCAATAAACCAACAGTGACTACAAACAGTTGTGAGGGGGTTAACTCGGTAGCGGGTGTGTGTGACCCCCTGGTTGGGCTCCCCACACAAAAACAGGGCCAGCAGACGGAGGTTGTGGTTTTCAAAATCAAAAGGTGCGGTTTATTTCTCTATGTACAGTGACAAAAACACAGCAAAGCCAAAAAGAAACAAACAAAATAAATCCTGGTCAGTTTGACCTCTGACTAAACATGCAGGTTTCCTAAACTAACAACTGGGATCAGCCTGGTGCTGTCCTAGTCCCTAAGTCCCTGGTTTAGTAAAAGTCCAAACAAATAGCCACACAGGCTTTGCCTCACCGCACAGGGGTTCACTCTCCCTAGACAGTCCACACAGGTCTGGTTCCAGGCATGAGCAAACACCTAATGAATCTGGGAGTTTTTATAGAGGCCTTAAACGAACTGACAGGCTTCAGCTGGTCTCATCAACTCCCTGCCTCACGACGCCCAGCACTCTCCCTAGAGGTATGAGTCATTCATGAGCCCACTAGCCTCAGCTGGGCTTCATCAACTCCCTAGTTGTATAAGTCGGCATAAAGCCTGAATCTGGGAGAAATATATCTACCCCCCTGGATGCAACCAGGTGACTTTACCTTCCTGCTGTCACATACCCCCCCCTCTTGTTTTAACCTTGGGGTTGGAACACCAGCAATCAGGCATTCATGTACTCGAGACAAAGCATCCACATTCCCCATTTGAACGCCAGGGCGATGCTTTACTGTGAAGTTGAATTCCTGTAGGGCCAGGAACCACCTATTCACTCTTCTATTTGTCTCCTTGTTTTGAGCCATCCACTTTAACGGAGCGTGATCCGTAACCATGTCAAAGTGCCTACCTAGCAGATAGTACCGAAGGGAATCTAGAGCCCACTTCACCGCTAAACACTCCTTTTCAACCGTGGCGTAATTTACCTCATGGGACTTCAACTTCCTGCTGAGGTAAATGACTGGGTGCTCTTCCCCGTTCCAGACCTGGGACAATACTGCTCCTAACCCCACATCTGACGCATCACTTTGTACGACAAAGTCTTTAGAGAAGTCGGGTGAGTACAACACTGGCTGGCTACATAAGGCTTGTTTCAAGAATTGGAATGCTGCCTCAGCCTCGGGGGTCCATTTAATCATGACCGACCCTTTCCCTTTCGTCAGGTTGGTTAGGGGCACAGCCTTAGAAGCAAAGTGGGGAATGAAGCGCCGATAATAACCCGCGATTCCCAGAAAGGCTCGTACCTGCTTCTTGCTGTTGGGACGTGGCCAACTCTGGATGGCCTCGACTTTGTTGAGTTGGGGTTTTATTACTCCCCTGCCAATGGTGTACCCAAGATATTTGGCCTCCTCCTGCCCAATGGTACACTTCTTGGGGTTAGCCGTAAACCCCGCTTCCCGAACAGAGTCCAGGACTGCTTGCACTTTTGGCAGATGTGAGGCCCAATCTGTGCTATGGACAATTACGTCATCCAGGTAAGCCGCAGCATACTTCCGATGGGGCCTCAGCATCTGGTCCATTTTCCGCTGGAATGTGGCCGGCGCATTCTGTAACCCGAACGGCATTCTCTTATATTGGAACGCCCCGTCTGGGGTTACAAATGCGGTTTTCTCTTTGGCCGACTTGGCCAGGGGAATTTGCCAATACCCTTTTGTGAGGTCAAGAGTCGTCATGTATCGGGCTGTTCCCAGCCGGTCGATCAACTCATCTATACGTGGCATGGGGTAGGTGTCAAATTTTGTAACTTTGTTCAACTGACGAAAATCGTTACAAAATCGCCAGCTCCCATCCGGTTTAGGCACCAACACAATGGGACTAGACCAATCACTTTGGGACTCCTCTATCACCCCTAAGTTCAGCATTTTCTGTACTTCCTCCCGTATTGCCTCCCGTCGGGCCTCTGGGATCCGATAGGGTTTTAACTTCACCCTTTCACCGGGCGGGGTAATAATATCATGCTCTACCCCAGATGTTTGTCCCGGCAGCTCAGAGAACACCTCCTTGTTGCGAAGCACAAACTCCTTAACCTCCTGTTGTTGGGGTTGTGACAAGGTGGCTGCTATTCCAACCTCCGGAATCACGCAACCAGTTTGAGCTGGTGACCAAGTTTCTGCGACTAGGGACTCTCTATCCCTCCAGGCTTTCAACAGATTAACGTGATATATCTGTTCGGGCTTTCGCCTTCCTGGTTGTCTGACCTTGTAATTCACTTCGCTCACTTTTTCCATTATCTCGTAGGGGCCTTGCCATTTGGCAAGGAATTTACTTTCAACCGTAGGGACAAGTACCAATATCCTATCCCCCGGGGAAAAGGTACGGGTCTTTGCTCCACGGTTGTACACTCTCTGCTGTGCCAACTGCGCTTGGGCCAAATGTTCCTTCACGATGGGCATTACCTGTGCAATTCGATCTTGCATCAGGGCGACATGCTCAATCACACTCCTGTGGGGAGAACTCTCACTTTCCCAAGTTTCCTTGGCAATATCCAACAGCCCTCTTGGGTGTCTCCCATACAGTAACTCAAAGGGGGAGAATCCCGTAGAGGATTGGGGCACCTCCCTAATAGCAAACATCAAATAAGGAAGTAGACAGTCCCAATCCTTTCCATCTCTATCCACCACTTTCTTCAACATTTGTTTTAGGGTTTTGTTGAATCTTTCAACCAGCCCATCGGTTTGGGGGTGATACACAGATGTACGCAATTGCGTCACTTTGAACAATTTACACAGCTCTTTCATAACCCGGGACATAAAGGGTGTACCTTGGTCCGTAAGCAGTTCTTTACAAATACCCACCCGGCTAAAAACAAGAGATAGCTCTTTGGCTATGGTTTTGGCCGAGGTATTTCTGAGAGGGATCGCTTCTGGATAACGGGTGGCATAGTCCATTATAACCAATATGTACTGGTGCCCCCTAGCGGACTTGATTATAGGACCTACCAAATCCATTGCGATTCTCTCAAACGGGACCTCAATGATGGGTAGAGGGACCAGCGGGCTACGGAAATGTGGCATCGGGGCCGACCTCTGACACACAGGGCAGGAGGAACAATAATTTTCTATGTCCTTCATCACCCCAGGCCAATAGAATCTCTGTAATACCCTCTCTCGGGTTTTCTCTGTCCCCAGATGACCTCCAAGAATGTGCCCATGGGCCAACTCCAACACCAACTTCCTGTAAGGTTTGGGCACCACCAGCTGCTCAACGGTTTCTTCTGCCCTTTTTGCCACCCGATACAGTAGGTCCTTCTCTACGCTGAAGTATGGGTAAGTGCAGGTATTATCTGGGTTCACTAACTCGCCATCTATTTCCACTACGTTTTCCCGTGCCTTTATTAGGGCGGGGTCTTTTAACTGTTCTGTGGCAAAATTTTCCCTGTGAACCTCCAGATCAGAAAACTCCACAGACGGTAGGTTTTCGTCTGAGGAGGTGGGCTCCTCTCCAGTTTCTTGAGTCTCCCCTGCCAATACTGACAAGGGAAATTCTGGAGAGTCCTCACCACTCTCAGAGGAGTTCTGGCTATCACATTCCTGGTACATAGGGGCACCAGTGGGGGGCTCAGGATCATCCCACAGTTCCCAGAACTTCGGAAAATCCCTTCCCACAATGGCGTCATGCGGTAACTGAGATACTAAGCCCACTGGATGAGAGAGGGTACCTTTGGGGGTCTCGAAACACACTGTAGTCACTGGATACTCTCGGGTGTCCCCATGCACACAAATAACAGCTACCTTGCTATTCCCAGAGACCTCTGTTTTAACTAACTCAGCCTTTATCAGGGTCACAAGGCTACCTGAATCCAACAATACCACAACATTTCTACCATTAACACACATTTTGCATAAATGTTTCTCAGTTCCTCGAATGGCAGTGCATGCGACTGTCGCACACAGCGACTGACGTCTGCCCGTCAGAAAGTCACACTGCATGGGTTCCTCCACAACCGGGCAATTGGCTGCAATATGTCCCGCTTGCCGGCAGCGGTAGCAAACGATCCTTCTTGCGGCCTCTTGAGCCGCTGATTTCCCAGGCTGTTCTCGCCAAACTTGGGGTAGAGCTCCCACCCTCTCACTCTCTCCACCCTCACCCCTTGGAATCCTCTTATCCGCCCCTGGGGATGGTCTGGTCTTAGGGTGGAAAGTCCGAGAGTCTCTGGAAGAGGCCGTCAGGTTCTCTGTAGCCAAGTATCTCTCTACACGATCCACAAGTTTACCGGCCGTTTCTGGGTCTCCGTGGCTTACCCACTTTTGAATGGCGGTAGGAAGAGCTCTCAAGAAACGATCCATCACAACACGTTCCACAATCTCCGGTGCGGACAAAGTCTCTGGCTGTAGCCACTTCCTGCTCAGGTGAATGAGATCATACATTTGAGACCTGGGGGGTTTTCCAAGCTGGAAAGTCCAGTTATGCACACGCTGAGCCCGGACAGCCAGGGTGACACCCAGCCTTGCCAATATTTCAGCTTTTAGCATCACATAGTCTTTTGCTTGGTCAGGCTCTAGGTCATAGTAAGCCTTCTGCGATTCACCAGTTAACAGAGGAGCCACCAGTCCAGCCCACTGCTCCTCAGGCCACTTTTCTCTTTCAGCAGTCCTTTCAAATGTGGTCAAAAATACCTCTGGATCATCCTCTCCAGTCATTTTTGTCAATAAACGACTCACCCCAAAGGACGCGGTATTAGTGGGACGGCTTTCCTCACTGGTCTGCGGACGTTGCTGCATTACTGCTTCCATTTGTTGTAGTCTCTGCTCTTGCTTCTGTAACAGGTCTATGAAGCGGGCCTCAGATTGCTGCTGGGCTTGTTGATGAGCTTGCTGCTGGGCTGCAAGGCTCCTTTGCAAACCTGCATTTGTCTGCTGTTGATTGGCATTTGCTAGAGCCAGCTGTTTCAGTATCTCCTCCATGCTGGCTTAAAAAAAACTGCCACTGGTTCTCCACCAACTGTGAGGGGGTTAACTCGGTAGCGGGTGTGTGTGACCCCCTGGTTGGGCTCCCCACACAAAAACAGGGCCAGCAGACGGAGGTTGTGGTTTTCAAAATCAAAAGGTGCGGTTTATTTCTCTATGTACAGTGACAAAAACACAGCAAAGCCAAAAAGAAACAAACAAAATAAATCCTGGTCAGTTTGACCTCTGACTAAACATGCAGGTTTCCTAAACTAACAACTGGGATCAGCCTGGTGCTGTCCTAGTCCCTAAGTCCCTGGTTTAGTAAAAGTCCAAACAAATAGCCACACAGGCTTTGCCTCACCGCACAGGGGTTCACTCTCCCTAGACAGTCCACACAGGTCTGGTTCCAGGCATGAGCAAACACCTAATGAATCTGGGAGTTTTTATAGAGGCCTTAAACGAACTGACAGGCTTCAGCTGGTCTCATCAACTCCCTGCCTCACGACGCCCAGCACTCTCCCTAGAGGTATGAGTCATTCATGAGCCCACTAGCCTCAGCTGGGCTTCATCAACTCCCTAGTTGTATAAGTCGGCATAAAGCCTGAATCTGGGAGAAATATATCTACCCCCCTGGATGCAACCAGGTGACTTTACCTTCCTGCTGTCACACAGTATATACAAGTATGGGAAATACCAGAATCGTAGTGAAAGCCAGGCCGAGGTCATACACAAGGGAATCAAGCAGATGGGTATGGATGGGAGGAAGCAGGAACAGGGAGGGGACGGATGGATAGGCTGCAGAGCAGGGATCCAGGTAACAGAAGGGAAAGCTGCAGGTTGGGCACAAGGTAAGGATCAGGTTAAACAGGATGCGGGTTCAAGGTAGGGATCGGGTCGGATCAGATCAGGCAGGGTGCAGGTTAGGATCAGGTACAGGCTAAAGTCCGGGTCACAGGTCCAGGGGGTCAGGAAGAGAGATACCAGGGCAATGAGTTTTTGCACTTGCCGGGTATATAAAGAAGTCCTGTAATCAGGCTTCAGGTCACAGCTGACCACAGGAAGTGCTGTCTGTCCCACACTGCCAGAATACCCCCGCTGGTGGATGCCGGTACTGCAGTCCATGTATCGTGTGTTACCACCAGCAGGTGAAGCGGACACTAGCACTGCAGTCCAAAGGACCAGCAGCACCACCAGCGGGTGAAGCCTTTCCTGACATAATGAGGCAATTGAAAACACATGCACAGTCCATGAAACACCCAAAATGCAAGTTCACTCAATGTAGAGACTGAAATTCAAAGTGGGTACACCTGTCAGCTATGAGTAAGCGTCACACCCTGATGTGAAACGTGTTAGCTGTCACCCTGCATGTCCCTTCACCTTCGATTGTCTTTGGATGGATTGTTTATTTATTTATTTTTGGATTTTTTTGGCATTTTAATTTTCTTCATTAAATAAGACGTTTAACCAGAGTGCGGCAGTCCAGATCACTTCTTTTCCTCATGGGTACACCTGTTAAGGATGTCCTTCAATTACTAACCCATCAAAACACTCTCTGAGTGAGCATGCCCAGAAATATCCAGGCGCTGTTCACACACAAAAAGCACGCAAAAAAAACCGAACTGGCTGGGCATGTGCAGAACAACACCAATGCAGCTAGCAAAAAATACCGCCCCCCCGTCCAAAATTAAGCACATCATCCAGCATGCTACAAAATTAGAGATGGGACAATCACCCCTCCCCCCCACCAACAAATACCATTGCAGTCTATGGGAACTGACTTGTTAATTTTGCTAGTCCCCACTTGGCTGGCTTATCTTCTAGTTATTGGCCTTAAAATGGGGGCCCAGGTCCCACCCTAAGGGACATATATCAATTTCACCAATTTGGAAAACACCAAAAACAAAACAAGGAGAAGTGCCTTTACTCCCTTCCTTGATGGGCACATATACCCCCTTCCTGCCAAGGCGAAATTTCAGCTTTCGCCACTGTCACGCTTTGAATGACAATTGCGCGGTCGTGCGAAGTGGCTCCCAAACAAAATTGACGTCCTTTTTTTTCCCACAAATAGAGCTTTCTTTTGGTGGTATTTGATCACCTCTGCGGTTTTTATTTTTTGCGCTATAAACCAAAAAAGAGCGACAATTTTGAAAAAAAACACAATATTTTTTGATTTTTGCTATAATAAATATCTCAATTTTTTTTAAAAAAAACTATTTTTTTATCAGTTTAGGCCGATACGTATTCTTCTACATATTTTTGGTTAAAAAAATCGCAATAAGCGTATAGTGATTGGTTTGCGCAAAAGTTATAGCGCCTACAAAATAAGGGATAGAATTCTGAAATTTTTTTTATTATTTTTTTTTTTACTAGTAATGGCGGCGATCTGCGATTTTTATCATGACTGCGATATTGCGGACACATCGGACACTTTTGACACATTTTTGGGACCAATTACATTTATACAGCAATTAGTGCTATAAAAATGCAATGATTACTGTATAAATGTGACTGGCAGGGAAGAGGTTAACACTAGGGGGCGAGGAAGGGGTTAAATGTGTGCCCTATGAGTGATTGCTACTGTGGGGGGAGGGGACTGACTGGGGGAGGAGACCGATCTGTGTCCCTATGTACAAGGGACACAGCATCGGTCTCCTCTCTCCCTGACAGGACATGGATCTGTGTGTTTACACACACAGATCCATGTCCTTGTCAGTGTAACCGCCGATCGCGGGTGCCTGGCGGACATCGCGTCCGCCAGGCACGCGCATCGGCATCTCAGTGATGCGCCGGGCATGCGCGCGCGCCGCCGGCGGCGCGCGCGCGCCCCCCAGTGGCCGGAGGAGCGGAGGCCGTATAAAGACGGCCTCCCGGCATTTAAGAACCACTTTGCGGCCGTCATTAGTCGTATGACGGGCGCAAAGTGGTTAAATATGCCAAATTGCTTAAGGTCCATTTTACACCACATGCAGTGCATTGCGTTTTTTATGCATCCAAAATGCATTTTACCTGCACTGGACTGTACTAGAACGCATCAAAACGCATCATAAACGCACTGTAACGCACAGGAACACACCTAAATGCAACAAAAACGCACTGGAACACACTTGTCCTTATCTATGGTTAAAAAAAAGGGGGGGGAAAAAAGCACTGGACTGCATCAAAAACGTACCAAAAATGCACTGGAACGCATGAAAAACGTGCATGCAGAAAAGCACCTGGAACGCATCTGGATTGTGTTTCTATGGTGTGAACTGGCCCTAGTTCACACTATAGAAACGCAGTCTGGGTGCGTTCCAGGTGCTTTTCTGCATGCGCGTTTTTGACACATTCCAGTGCATTTTTGATGCGTTTTTGATGCAGTCCAGTGTGTTTTTTCCCCCTCTTTTCACTTAGGACAAGTGTGTTGCAGTGCGTCTTTGGTGCATGTAGGTGCGTTGCGGTGCATTCTAGTCTTTTTGGTACGTTCCGTTGCGTTTTTGATGTGTTTTACTGGGGTCCAGTACAGTTTTGTACCTAAAAAATGCAGCATGACCAATTTTTTTGGGGCTTTCTGAAACGCACTGGAACGGACTGCAGTGGTGTGAACTATGCCATTGGCATTGATGTGATCAACTTTCTTTGCGTTTTTCAGGCATCAAAAAAACGCACTGCACTGCATCCGGGGTGAACTGGCCCTAAATATCATACCCGGGGAGTGTCTATAGTATGCCTGTAAAGTAGCACATGTTTTCCATGTTTATAACAGTTGGAGAGCAAAATTACATTTCTAAAGTAAAATAATAGTAATTTAAAAGTCCTTGCGGCTGTAATGAATTGCTGGTTCCCGTCAATACAGATAAAAGTCATTGAAAGTCTTTGCTAACCCAAAAAAAAATGCGTGGGGGTCCCCCAAATTCCATAACCAGGCCCTTCAGGTCTGGAATGGATATTAAGGGGAACCCCGCTGCAAATTTTTAATAAAAATTACGTGGGGTTCCCCCCAAATATCCATACCAGGCCCTTCAGATCTGGCATGAATTTTAAGGGGAACTCCACCCCAATTTTTTTTTAAAAATGGCGTGGAGTCCCCCTAAAAATCCACACCAGACCCTTTATCCGAGCACATAACCTGGCCGGCCGCAGGAAAAGAGGGGGGGACGAGAGCGCCCCCCCTCCCTCCTGAACCGTACCAGGCCACATGCCCTCAACATGGGGAGGATGTCCCCATGTTGATGGGGACAAGGGCCTCATCCCCACAACCCTTGCCCGGTGGTTGTGGGGGTCTGCGGGCAGGGGGCTTATCGGAATCTGGAAGACCCCTTTAACAAAGGGGACCCCCAGATCCCGGCCCCCCCTGTGTGAAATGGTAATGGGGTACAAATGTACCCCTACCATTTCACAAAGAAAGTGTAAAAAATGACAAGAGCTGGTTTTTGACAATTCCTTTATTAATGTCTTTTCCTTTCTTCCATCTTCTTCTTCCATCTTCTTCTTCCATCTTCTTCCATCCTCTTCTTTTCTCCATTCGGGTTTCTTCCTCCATCTTTATCTTCATCTTCATCTTCCTTCTTCCTTCGGTGTTCTCGTCCGCATCTTGCTCCGGCGTCTTCCCTTCTTCTTTCTTCTCCGGCCGCTCCGTTTGAATTGGAGGTTCCCGCTGTGCGACGCTTCAGTTCTTCAGTTCTCCTCTGGGTCCGCTTACACCCGGTGACCCCGCCCCCCTCTGACGCACATGGATTTCACGGGGACTTTCCCCGTGGTTTCAGAGGGGGGTGGAGCCACCGGGTGGCAGCAGACCAAGTGGAGAACTGAAGCGTCGCACATCGGCAAGCTCCAATTCAAACGGAGCGGCCGGAGAAGAAAGAAGAAGGGAAGACGCCGGGGCAAGATGCGGACGAGAAGACCGAAGGAAGAAGGAAGATGGAAGATGAAGATAAAGATGAAGAGGAAGATGGAGGAAGAAACCCGAATGGAGAAAAGAAGAAGATGGAAGAAGAAGATGGAAGAAAGGAGAGGACATTAATAAAGGAATTTTCAAAAACCGGCTCTTGTCATTTTTTACATTTTTGACACTTTCCTTGTGAAATGGTAGGGGTACAATGTACCCCATTACCATTTCACATAGGGGGGGGGGGCCGGGATCTGGGGGTCCCCTTTGTTAAAGGGGTCTTCCAGATTCCGATAAGCCCCCTGCCCGCAGACCCCCACAACCACTGGGCAAGGGTTGTGGGGATGAGGCCCTTGTCCCCATCAACATGGGACATCCTCCCCATGTTGAGGGCATGTGGCCTGGTACGGTTCAGGAGGGAGGGGGGCCGCTCTCGTCCCCCCCTCTTCCCCTGCGGCCGGCCAGGTTACGTGCTCGGATAAGGGTCTGGTGTGGACTTTTGGGGGGACTCCACGCCATTTTTTTTTAAATTTGGGGTGGAGTTCCCCTTAAAATCCATGCCAGATCTCAAGGGCCTGGTATGGATATTTAGGGGGAACCCCACGTAATTTTTTTAAGAAATTTGCAGCGGGGTTCCCCTTAATATCCATTCCAGACCTGAAGGGCCTGGTTATGGAATTTGGGGGACCCCCACGCTTTTTTTTTTTGGTTAGCAATGACTTTCTATGACTTTTCTCTATATTGCCGGGAGCCGACAATTCATTATAGCCGCGGCTGCTTTTAAATGTTTTTTTTTTTTCCTTTATGTAGCGGGGTCTCTGTTAATAGCCCCAGAACTACGTTACCCAGAACTCCATTCGGCCCCAGGGCGGAAGTTTCCACCGCAGAGACTCATGGGAGGGGCTACTTAAGGAAGAGGCAAGGCGGAGCTCGGCCTCTTTGGACACCGCGCTGCAAGCAACGAGGCTTCCTGTGCGGATCTGCTGCGGTGCAAGGCCTGAAGCCTGAGGCCTTGCGTTACATCCGAAGAGCCTTCCACCCCCACTGTGGAGCCTGGGTGGATCCTGACTGGTCAAGCGAGGACATCTGTCGATCGGGGACCCGATCGTTGCAGACGCTGTGGCGGATACACAGCAGGTGAAAGTCCCGGACTGGGATCGCGTCCGGAGCGGTGAGCGGGCACCTGCCCAGACCTATAGACTGTGCCGTGCTCAGGCCTAGTGACTGTATAGGCCCACAGTTCGTTTACTTGCTGTTTCACGGGAGGGACCGGTAGTGGGACAGAGTTGGAGTGTCCCTCCCCAGTATAGTTAATTCACGTTATTGCCTGTTGGATTACAAAAGTATAAGTTCATAAAGTGCACCACCGAAAGCTGGCATGCGAAGAAATCCTTTAGGGAATTTTCTGAGATTTACTTCATGTCAGGCCTGACTTAGGTGGGGAGAGTAAGAGATTGTTTAGTGCGCCATAGGGCGCGCACGCCATAATAGCTACGCGTGGTGGAGTACTGCGCTGCGCCATTATATTGTGCTGCAACTATTGAACTAATTGATGCAAGGCTCTGAAAGCTATATTACATGTTGGGTGTTATACTCTATGTTATTCACTACCATTAAAGCTGTTATATTTAATCTCTCGTCTCAGCGTGTTGTCTGACTGTTTAGAGATTATTAAGTGCAGTACATTTGAATGTGGTATAAGTTTAACCCTAGACTAACTGTGCCAGAGTGGTTCGAGTAAGATTGCCGGGGGTTGGCGGTACTGTATACAGGGCCCGAAATCAAACCAGCGGCTCTCTTAACTGGGGGTAGCGCTACACGTGGGGGCTCTCGAGTCCGGGATCCTGTTGCAGCAAATAACACGCCAAGAAGTACCAGCATGGACCCACTAGAAGTAGTAAAGTGGTGCAAGGCAGTCGGCACAGATCCAGCCGGGATAGTAGTTATAGAACTCCCAGGGATCTGGCAAGACAAAGCGGTGAAGCAGCTAGTGATGTCACTGTCCCCGCACCAAAAGGCATGGATAGTGGATATCAGGTCGAATTCTTTGCTGACGCACGCACTGTTAGAATGGAAGGATGGAGTCCCAAAAGACTTCAAGAATCCAAGTATAGGAGCGATTGATGATCAAACCTATAACCTAATACACGCACCACTGCCTACCACAGGAGGGTGGTTTCAGACACCAAAATTGTCACCACCCACCCCAAAAACTGTAAAAAGGGAGAAGGAAGAGAGTCCCGGGTCGCCGCAGGGCACCCTTTAGCACCGTATTATGCGCGGTCCTAGGGGAAATCATAGCCCAGTGCAAGAAAGATCCTACAGATTACCAAATATCAGGATACCGAAAACTCAGAATGTTTTCAGGGAGGAAACCTGTACCCTCAGACGAAGAGGGGTTTGAGGAGTGGTTAGACGGTGCAACTCAGGCCCTAGAGGAGTGGGAAGTTCCAGACCACAGAAAGAAGTAGAGAATTGCTGAGAGCTTGAAGGGCCCTGCTTTAGAGGCCATACACAACCTCAAAATGAGCAAGACAGACTGTAATGCACAGGACTATCTGGACATTTTGCAGAATGTGTTCGGAGGAACAGAGAAAATCACGGAGCTGACGTACCAGCTAGAACACTGTTACCAAAAGGTAGGAGAGAAACTGTCAGAGTTCATGAAGCGCCTGGATAAGATTCTGCATAAGATGATCCTGAAGAAGGGGATTGACCCATGGAAGGTGGATGAGGCCCGTGTCCAGCAGGTGATGAGAGGATCTCAGCCCCTGGACCCCATCGCACTGACGCTATGTACTAGACAGGACGGGAAGAGCCTGGAATACCCTGACTTAATTTGAGTAGTCAGAAAAGAAGAAGCCATGCTGGAGGAGAAGAAGAGGAGCCAACCAGTTGAGATGGTGAATCCTCCTCCCGTGATGGTCAGGACGGCCATGACCCTGGGAAGAGATGCAGAGGTTGATACCTTGAAGTCGCAAATGTCCCAAGTGCTGGGAATGCTGACCTCCCTGATGGAAAAGGAGTCAAAGGTATCTCAGAAGGAAAGCCCAAGAAGGGAGTTGTTTCCAAATACCTCAGCGCCTGCATCCCTGGAGGATAGGGGGAATATGACTTGTTTCAACTGCGGAGGGATTGGCCACGCTGCCAGAGTGTGTTCCAGTCCTAAGAATTAGAGACTGAATAACCGCAAGCCGCGGAAAACTTCAGCGGGCCCTGGTGAAGGAGTCAGCCGGGTGCCCATCACCTCCAGTGAGCTCCAAACTGAATAAGAAGCACATGAGGGGAGTGGACAGGACCCCACAGAAGAAACCGAAGGTTCCTCAGAGGGAACGCACTCCAAAGAAAGACAGTAATGTCCCTCAGCGGGTAGCTACACCCATAAAGAGGAGGGAGATCAATGCATACCAGGCCCAAGAGAGACTTAAGTCCAGAGATAAATGGAGGAAAGAAAGTCAAAAAGGGAAATAAAAAGATCAAAGGAAAGAAACCCCTTTGAAGCGGTATCCAAAGAAGCTGGTGGGTCCCTCTCCCATAGTATCTATCCAAGTGGAGGGAGTTTACACGAGAGCCCTATTGGATACTGGGACGCAGGTGACCCTGTTGTATCGGGACTTTTATGACAAGCATCTAAGTCACCTACCTATCCAGAGGATTGAAGAGTTGGAGATATGGGGAATTGGGACAGAGAGTTTCCCTTATGATGTCTATCTGCTGTGACAGCAGGAAGGTAAAGTCACCTGGTTGCATCCAGGGGGGTAGATATATTTCGCCCAGATTCAGGCTTTACGCCGATTTATACAACTAGGTGGAGAGTTGTATAAGGCTAGTGGGCCCATGGATGACTCATACCTCTAGGGAGAGGGCTGGGCGTCGTGCAGACAGGGAGTTGATGAGGCCAGCTGAACCTTGTCAGCTCATTTAGGCCTCTATAAGAAATCCCAGCTTCATTAGATGTTAGCTCATGCCTGGAAGCAGACCTGTGTGGACTGTCTAGGGAGAGTGAACCCCTGTGCGGTGAGAGAAAGCCTGTGTGGCTATATTTTGCTTGGACATTTAAAACCAGGGACTAGGACAGCACTAGGCTGATCCCAGTCGTTAGTTAGGAAACCTGTAAGTTTAGTCAGAGGTCAAGTTGACCAGGATTTATTTTGTTTATGTTTTTTTGCCTTGCTGTGTTTTTGTCACTGTAAATAGAAAATAAACCGCACCCTTTTGATTTTGAAAACCACAACCTCCGTCTGCTGGGCCTGTTTTTGGGTGGGGAGCCCATCCCGGGGGTCACACATACCCGCTGCCGAGCTAACCCCCTCACAGTTGGTGGAGAACCAGTGGCAGTTTTTTTTTAAGCCAGCATGGAGGAGATACTGAAACAGCTGGCTCTAGCAAATGCCAATCAACAGCAGACAAATGCAGGTTTGCAAAGGAGCCTTGCAGCCCAGCAGCAAGCTCATCAACAGAGCCTTGCAACTTTACAACAGAGTCTGGAGGCTCAGCAACGAGCCCAGCAGCAATCTGAGGCCCGCTTCATAGACCTGTTACAGAAGCAAGAGCAGAGACTACAACAACAGATGGAAGCAGTAATGCAGCAACGTCCGCAGACCAGTGAGGAAAGCCGTCCCACTAATACCGCGTCCTTTGGGGTGAGTCGTTTATTGACAAAAATGACTGGAGAGGATGATCCAGAGGTATTTTTGACCACATTTGAAAGGACCGCTGAAAGAGAAAAGTGGCCTGAGGAGCAGTGGGCTGGACTAGTGGCTCCTCTGTTAACTGGTGAATCGCAGAAAGCTTACTATGACCTAGAGCCTAACCAAGCAAAAGACTATGTGATGCTAAAAGCTGAAATATTGGCAAGGCTGGGTGTCACCCTGGCTGTCCGGGCTCAGCGTGTGCATAACTGGACTTTCCAGCTTGGAAAACCCCCCAGGTCTCAAATGTATGATCTCATTCACCTGAGCAGAAAGTGGCTACAGCCAGAGACTTTGTCCGCACCAAAGATTGTGGAACGTGTTGTAATGGATCGGTTTTTGAGAGCTCTTCCTACTGCCATCCAAAAGTGGGTAAGCCATGGAGACCCAGAGACGGCCGATGGTCTTGTGGATCGTGTGGAGAAATACTTGGCTACAGAGAACCTGACGGCCTCTTCCAGAGACACTCGGACTTTCCACCCCAAGACCAGACCATCCCCAGGGGCGGATAAGAGGATTCCAAGGGGTGAGGGTGGAGAGAGTGAGAGGGTGGGAGCTCTACCCCAAGTTTGGCGAGAACAGCCTGGGAAATCAGCGGCTCAAGAGGCCGCAAGAAGGATCGTTTGCTACCGCTGCCGGCAAGCGGGACATATTGCAGCAAATTGCCCGGTTTTGGAGGAACCCATGCAGTGTGACTTTCTGACGGGCAGACGTCAGTCGCTGTGTGCGACAGTCGCATGCACTGCCATTCGGGGAACTGAGAAACATTTATGCAAAATGTGTATTAATGGTAGAAATGTTGTGGTATTGCTGGATTCAGGTAGCCTTGTGACCCTGATAAAGGCTGAGTTAGTTAAAACAGAGGTCTCTGGGAATAGCAAGGTAGCCGTTATTTGTGTGCATGGGGACACCCGAGAGTATCCAGTGACTACAGTGTGTTTCGAGACCCCCAAAGGTACCCTCTCTCATCCAGTGGGCTTAGTATCTCAGTTACCGCATGACGCCATTGTGGGAAGGGATTTTCCGAAGTTCTGGGAACTGTGGGATGATCCTGAGCCCCCCACTGGTGCCCCTATGTACCAGGAATGTGATAGCCAGAACTCCCCTGAGAGTGGTGAGGACTCTCCGGAATTTCCCTTGTCAGTATTGGCAGGGGAGACTCAAGAAACTGGAGAGGAGCCCACCTCCTCAGACGAAAACCTACCGTCTGTGGAGTTTTCTGATCTTGAGGTTCACAGGGAAAACTTTGCCACAGAACAGTTGAAAGACCCCGCCCTAATAAAGGCACGGGAAAACGTAGTGAAAATAGATGGCGAGTTAGTGAACCCAGATAATACCGGCACTTACCCATACTTCAGCGTAGAGAAGGACCTACTGTATCGGGTGGCAAAAAGGGCAGAAGAAACCGTTGAGCAGCTTGTGGTGCCCAAACCTTACAGGAAGTTGGTGTTGGAGTTGGCCCATGGGCACATTCTTGGAGGTCATCTGGGGACAGAGAAAACCCGAGAGAGGGTATTACAGAGATTCTATTGGCCTGGGGTGATGAAGGACATAGAAAATTATTGTTCCTCCTGCCCTGTGTGTCAGAGGTCGGCCCCGATGCCACATTTCCGTAGCCCGCTGGTCCCTCTACCCATCATTGAGGTCCCGTTTGAGAGAATCGCAATGGATTTGGTAGGTCCTATAATCAAGTCCGCTAGGGGGCACCAGTACATATTGGTTATAATGGACTATGCCACCCGTTATCCAGAAGCGATCCCTCTCAGAAATACCTCGGCCAAAACCATAGCCAAAGAGCTATCTCTTGTTTTTAGCCGGGTGGGTATTTGTAAAGAACTGCTTACGGACCAAGGTACACCCTTTATGTCCCGGGTTATGAAAGAGCTGTGTAAATTGTTCAAAGTGACGCAATTGCGTACATCTGTGTATCACCCCCAAACCGATGGGCTGGTTGAAAGATTCAACAAAACCCTAAAACAAATGTTGAAGAAAGTGGTGGATAGAGATGGAAGGGATTGGGACTGTCTACTTCCTTATTTGATGTTTGCTATTAGGGAGGTGCCCCAATCCTCTACGGGATTCTCCCCCTTTGAGTTACTGTATGGGAGACACCCAAGAGGGCTGTTGGATATTGCCAAGGAAACTTGGGAAAGTGAGAGTTCTCCCCACAGGAGTGTGATTGAGCATGTCGCCCTGATGCAAGATCGAATTGCACAGGTAATGCCCATCGTGAAGGAACATTTGGCCCAAGCGCAGTTGGCACAGCAGAGAGTGTACAACCGTGGAGCCAAGACCCGTACCTTTTCCCCGGGGGATAGGATATTGGTACTTGTCCCTACGGTTGAAAGTAAATTCCTTGCCAAATGGCAAGGCCCCTACGAGATAATGGAAAAAGTGAGCGAAGTGAATTACAAGGTCAGACAACCAGGAAGGCGAAAGCCCGAACAGATCTATCACGTTAATCTGTTGAAAGCCTGGAGGGATAGAGAGTCCCTAGTCGCAGACACTTGGTCACCAGCTCAAACTGGTTGCGTGATTCCTGAGGTTGAAATCGCAGCCACCTTGTCACAACCCCAACAACAGGAGGTTAAGGAGTTTGTGCTTCGCAACAAGGAGGTATTCTCTGAGCTGCCAGGACAAACATCTGGGGTAGAGCATGACATTATTACCCCGCCCGGTGAAAGGGTGAAGTTAAAACCCTATCGGATCCCAGAGGCCCGACGGGAGGCAATACGGGAGGAAGTACAGAAAATGCTGAACTTAGGGGTGATAGAGGAGTCCCAAAGTGATTGGTCTAGTCCCATTGTGTTGGTGCCTAAACCGGATGGGAGCTGGCGATTTTGTAACGATTTTCGTCAGTTGAACAAAGTTACAAAATTTGACACCTACCCCATGCCACGTATAGATGAGTTGATCGACCGGCTGGGAACAGCCCGATACATGACGACTCTTGACCTCACAAAAGGGTATTGGCAAATCCCCCTGGCCAAGTCGGCCAAAGAGAAAACCGCATTTGTAACCCCAGACGGGGCGTTCCAATATAAAAGAATGCCGTTCGGGTTACAGAATGCGCCGGCCACATTCCAGCGGAAAATGGACCAGATGCTGAGGCCCCATCGGAAGTATGCTGCGGCTTACCTGGATGACATAATTGTCCATAGCACAGATTGGGCCTCACATCTGCCAAAAGTGCAAGCAGTCCTGGACTCTGTTCGGGAAGCAGGGTTTACGGCTAACCCCAAGAAGTGTACCATTGGGCAGGAGGAGGCCAAATATCTTGGGTACACCATTGGGAGGGGAGTAATAAAACCCCAACTCAACAAAGTCGAGGCCATCCAGAGTTGGCCACGTCCCAACAGCAAGAAGCAGGTACGAGCCTTTCTGGGAATCGCTGGGTATTATCGGCGATTCATTCCCCACTTTGCTTCTAAGGCTGTGCCCCTAACCAACCTGACGAAGGGGAAAGGGTCGGTCATGATTAAATGGATCCCCGAGGCTGAGGCAGCATTCCAGTTCTTGAAACAAGCCTTATGTAGCCAGCCAGTGTTGTACTCACCCGACTTCTCTAGAGACTTTGTCGTACAAAGTGATGCGTCAGATGTGGGGTTAGGAGCAGTATTGTCCCAGGTCTGGAACGGGGAAGAGCACCCAGTCATTTACCTCAGCAGGAAGTTGAAGTCCCATGAGGTAAATTACGCCACCGTTGAAAAGGAGTGTTTAGCGGTGAAGTGGGCTCTAGATTCCCTTCGGTACTACCTGCTAGGTAGGCACTTTGACATGGTTACGGATCACGCTCCGTTAAAGTGGATGGCTCAAAACAAGGAAACAAATAGAAGAGTGAATAGGTGGTTCCTGGCCCTCCAGGAATTCAACTTCACAGTAAAGCATCGCCCTGGCGTTCAAATGGGGAATGTGGATGCTTTGTCTCGAGTACATGAATGCCTGATTGCTGGTGTTCCAACCCCGAGGTTAAAACAAGAGGGGGGGGTATGTGACAGCAGGAAGGTAAAGTCACCTGGTTGCATCCAGGGGGGTAGATATATTTCGCCCAGATTCAGGCTTTACGCCGATTTATACAACTAGGTGGAGAGTTGTATAAGGCTAGTGGGCCCATGGATGACTCATACCTCTAGGGAGAGGGCTGGGCGTCGTGCAGACAGGGAGTTGATGAGGCCAGCTGAACCTTGTCAGCTCATTTAGGCCTCTATAAGAAATCCCAGCTTCATTAGATGTTAGCTCATGCCTGGAAGCAGACCTGTGTGGACTGTCTAGGGAGAGTGAACCCCTGTGCGGTGAGAGAAAGCCTGTGTGGCTATATTTTGCTTGGACATTTAAAACCAGGGACTAGGACAGCACTAGGCTGATCCCAGTCGTTAGTTAGGAAACCTGTAAGTTTAGTCAGAGGTCAAGTTGACCAGGATTTATTTTGTTTATGTTTTTTTGCCTTGCTGTGTTTTTGTCACTGTAAATAGAAAATAAACCGCACCCTTTTGATTTTGAAAACCACAACCTCCGTCTGCTGGGCCTGTTTTTGGGTGGGGAGCCCATCCCGGGGGTCACACATACCCGCTGCCGAGCTAACCCCCTCACACTGCCCATAAAACTGACTTTTGACCCATCCATAGCTGGAAAGGCTGAAGGGTTCGACACCTTGGCTGTGGTGTGCCCCCGACCGCCTGGAGCTAACAAGAGTTCCTTAATAATAGGGACCAACACGGATCTGGTCCGAAGACTTCTAGCCCCAATGACAAGAGGGAAGAACCCCACAGTCACTGAGATCCACCCAATGTTGAAGACCGCCTACCAACGGCTGATCTTGGAACAGAAGGCCCCGGAAGAGGGGGTAGGGAAGGTCTGGAGACTGGGAAGAAAGGGGATAGTGCTGCAGCCTGGTGAAGTAACCTGCCTGAAAGCCACAGTGAAACTCACTTGGGAGCAGCCTGGTCCTTTTGTTATGTTGGAACCTGATCCAAGGGAAGAACCTTCGGGCTTAGAAGTAGTCCCAGAAGTGGTTCCGGTGAGGGCCCTGAAGAAGGCCCACTGTAAGGTGCCTGTGAGTGTCCGAAACACCACGGATGGTCCCATGGAAATCCCAGCCAGGTTGTTTCTGGGCCGGGTGAGCTCAGCTACACCAGTTGCTTCATCAGATGTGGAGAAGACAGATGTGGGAGAAACTTTCCATGGAGAATCCAAACCTGCCCAGGGCTTGGAGAGAGAGAGCCAAGGCCCAGTTGACCTGATGGGAAAGGATCTTTTCCCATGATGAATTTGATGTGGGGTGTGCTAGGAGTGCCACCCATCGAATCCGCCTTCAGGAAGACAAGCCCTTCAGGGAGAGGGTTAGGCGGGTTCCGTTGGCAGACCTCGAAGGTCTGAGGGGACAGCTCGCTGAACTCAAGCGAACAGGGGTGATCCAAGACTCTAGAAGCCCATATGCCTCCCCAATAGTGGTGGTCCGGAAGAAGAACGGGTCATTAAGGCTGTGTATAGACTATAGGACCCTCAACAGGAGAACCACACCGGATCAGTATACCACTCCGAGGATAGAAGATGCCCTGCAGAGCTTGTCTGGAGCCAAGTGGTTCAGTGTTATGGACCTCAAGAGCGGGTACTATCAGATCCCGATGCATCCAGAAGACAAAGAAAAGACGGCTTTCATAACCGCGGTAGGGTTCTTCGAATTCAACCGGATGCCTCAAGGTCTGTCTGGAGCTCCAGCCACCTTCCAAAGACTCATGGAGAAGACGGTGGGAGACATGAATCTCATCGAGGTCCTCGTGTACTTGGATGACATCATTGTCTTCGGGAGAACTTTGGAGGAACATGAAGAGAGGCTGGAGAAAGTTTTGAAGAGACTGAGCGAGGAAGGACTCAAGCTCTCACCTGAAAAATGCCAATTTTATCAGTCTTCAGTCAACTATCTGGGACACATAGGGGCTGATTTACTAATAACAGTGCGCTGCACTGGTTCTAACCTTAATTGGTGCGCCTAATAACTCCTTCACTGGGCGCAGGAAGCAGCGACGCACTGTTATAGTAAATAGAAATGTCAGCGGCGCTCTATTGAAAATGAATGGTTCCCTATGGGAGCCCATTGATTTGAATAGAGGTCGCCCGGAAAGTCGGATCCGACTTGCGGGCGACTCGTGTGCCGGCTGACACAGGGACAGCGCGACTTTGCGAGGCGATCTGGACACGACCTGAGCGTGCAGCAGCCGCTCAAGTCGTGTCCTAGAGGCGATTAGCCGGCCGAGAATGTGTCCAGCGCGATGTCATCGCGCTGGTCCTCGGCAGCCTCGCTGTCCCATGTTTTGGTATGAATCATGAAGGGGAACTCCAGGCCAAATTTTAATGAAAAAACCGGCATGGGTTCCCCTTCAGGAGCATACCAGGCCCTTAGGTCTAGTCTGGATTCTAAGGTGAACCCCTAAGCCGAAAAACGGCGTGGGGGTCCCCCCAAAATCCAAACCAGACCCTTAGGTCTGGTCTGGATTTTAAGGTGAACCCCTCAAGCCGAAAAACGGCGTGGGGTCCCCCCAAAATCCAAACCAGACCCTTATCCGAGCACGCAACCTGGCAGGCCGCAGGGGAAAAGGGGGTGACGAGAGCGGCCCCCCTCCCTCCTGAACCGTACCAGGCCGCATGCCTTCAACATGGGGGGTTTGGTGCTTCGGGGCAGGGAGCGACCTGCGGCCCACCCACCCCAAAGCACCCTGCCCCCATGTTGATGGGGACAAGGGCCTCTTCCCGACAACCCTGGCCGTTGGTTGTCGGGGTATGCGGGCGGGGGGCTTTTCGGAATCAGGGCACCCCCTTTAAAAAGGGGGCCCCCAGATGCCGGCCCCCCACCCTATGTGAATGAGTATGGGGTACATCGTACCCCTACCCATTCACCTGGTGGAAAAAAATTGCAATAAAAAAACCACACAGCTATTTAAAGTATTTTATTGCACAGCTCCGGGGGTCTTCTTCCGACTTCGGGGGTCTCCGGTGTCGTCGCCGCCGCTCTCCGGTTTTCTTCTGCCGGGCCACCGCTAACTTCTTTAGCTCTTTTGCTAGCGGAGGCTCCGGTCTTCTCCGTCGCCTTCTCCCCTCTTCTCCTCTCCGGTTCTTCCTTTCTTCTGCCGGGCCTCCGCTAACTTCTTTTAGTTCTTTTGCTAGTGGAGGGCCCGGTCTTCTCCGTCGCCTTCTTCTTCTCCCGCTATCCCGTTCTTCTCCCGGTTCTTCTCCCGCTTCTTTCTTCTGCCAGCCCCTCCACTAACTTCTTTAGCTCTTTTGCTAGTGGAGGGCCTGGTCTTCTCCGTCGCCTTCTTCTCCCGCTATACGGTTCTTCTCCCGGTTCTTCTCCCGCTTCTTTCTTCTGCCGGCCCCTCCACTAACTTCTTTAGCTCTTTTGCTAGTGGAGGGGCCGGTCTTCTCCGTCGTCGCCGTCGGCGTCTTCTTCTCTCTTCTCCTCCTCGATGTTGACTCGTCGCTTCCTCTCGCAGTAATGCTAAATTTTCGGTCCGCAGAGATTAATATAGGCTTCTCATGACGTCACAGTCACATGTTCCGGGGCACATGGCCCCGGAGCATGTGAGTGTGACGTCATGGGAACATGTGACTGTGACATCATGAGAAGCCTATATTAATCTCTGCGGACCGAAAATTTAGCATTACTGCGAGAGGAAGCGACGAGTCAACATCGAGGAGGAGAAGAGAGAAGAAGACGGCGACGACGGAGAAGACCGGCCCCCTCCACTAGCAAAAGAGCTAAAGAAGTTAGTGGAGGGGCCGGCAGAAGAAAGAAGCGGGAGAAGAACCGGGAGAAGAACCGGATAGCGGGAGAAGAAGGCGACGGAGAAGACCGGGCCCTCCACTAGCAAAAGAGCTAAAGAAGTTAGTGGAGGGGCCGGCAGAAGAAAGAAGCGGTAGAAGAACCGGGAGAAGAAGAAGGCGACGGAGAAGACCGGGCCCCGCTAGCAAAAGAGCTAAAGAAGTTAGCGGTGGCCCGGCAGAAGAAAACCGGAGAGCGCGGCGACGACACCGGAGACCCCCGAAGTCGGAAGAAGACCCCCGGAGCTGTGCAATAAAATACTTTAAAAAGCTGTGTGGTTTTTTTATTGCAATTATTTTCCACCAGGTGAATGGGTAGGGGTACAATGTACCCCATACTCATTCACATAGGGTGGGGGGCCGGGATCCGGGGGCCCCTTTATTAAAGGGGGCTCCCGGATTCCGATAAGCCCCCCGCCTGCAGACCCCGACAACCAACGGCCAGGGTTGTCGGGAAGAGGCCCTTGTCCTCATCAACATGGGGGCAGGGTGCTTTGGGGTGGGGGGACCGCAGGTCGCCCCCCTGCCCCAGAGCACCAAACCCCCCATGTTGAGGGCATGCGGCCTGGTACGGTTCAGGAGGGAGGGGGGCCGCTCTCTCGTCCCCCCCTCTTCCCCTGCGGCCTGCCAGGTTGTGTGCTCGGATAAGGGTCTGGTTTGGATTTTGGGGGGGACCCCCACACCGTTTTTTCGGCGTAGGGGTTCCTCTTCAAATCCAGACCAGACCCAAGGGCCTGGTATGCTCCTGGAGGGGGAACCCATGCCGGTTTTTTATTTAAAATTTGGCCTGGAGTTCCCCCTCAAGATTCATACCAAACACAGTGCCTGCTATTGGCGGGGATCCAAGTCGGATCCGCGTTCATTGAAAGTCAGACATATGTCGGCTTCATGTCGCAGGGAAAAGTCGGATCCAAAGTAGGACAGATGTCGTGTCGCACTAGTGTGAACCCAGCCTAAATACAACTACACTGCTGCTCATATCACTCTGGTCTCACTAAATAGCTAAAATCGTAAATAATACTGTTTTTGGAGCTTAGGGCGGCTCCTTATCATATACATGCAAATGTGGTAAAACACGGCATGCAAACGCCACAAAGCGCGCCTTTCTAAACGCCACTTTCAACCTTAGTTCAGAACACTTTGCACCAGCGTCCCGTCTACATGGGGCCTAAAAACGCCTATGCCATTTACAGCTCCAAAACGCCATGGTGGCCATGAGGCCATAGGCTAACATGGAGAGATGTTTTTAAGCTGCAAAAAACGCTCAAACAAGCGGTTGGAAAAACGTCCGTGTGCATGTAGCCTTATATTTGTTGTAATATGTTGACTGATTTATTAGATATGTGTATATGTATGGACATATGTATGTATATATATATATATATATATATGTATATATATATATATATGTATTGTGACAGCAGGAAGGTAAAGTCACCTGGTTGCATCCAGGGGGGTAGATATATTTCGCCCAGATTCAGGCTTTACGCTGACTTATACAGCTAGGTGGAGAGTTGTATAAGCCCAGCTGAGACTAGTGGGCTCATTGATGACTCATACCTCTAGGGAGAGGGCTGGGCGTCGTGCAGACAGGGAGTTGATGAGGCCAGCTGAAGCTTGTCAGCTCATTTAGGCCTCTATAAAAAACTCCCAGATTCATTAGATGTTAGCTCATGCCTGGAAGCAGACCTGTGTGGACTGTCTAGGGAGAGTGAACCCCTGTGCGGTGAGAGAAAGCCTGTGTGGCTATATATTTGCTTGGACATTTAAAACCAGGGACTTAGGGACTGGGACAGCACTAGGCTGATCCCAGTTGTTAGTTAGGAAACCTGTATGTTTAGTCAGAGGTCAAGTTGACCAGGATTTATTTTGTTTATGTTTTTTTTTGCCTTGCTGTGTTTTTGTCACTGTAAATAGAAAATAAACCGCACCTTTTTGATTTTGAAAACCACAACCTCCGTTTGCTGGGCCTGTTTTGTGTGGGGAGCCCATCCCGGGGGTCACACACACCCGCTGCCGAGCTAACCCCCTCACAGTTGGTGGAGAATGCGGGCAGTTTTTTTTTAAGCCAGCATGGAGGAGATACTGAAACAGCTGGCTCTAGCAAATGCCAATCAACAGCAGACAAATGCAGGTTTGCAAAGGAGCCTTGCAGCCCAGCAGCAAGCTCATCAACAGAGCCTTGCAACTTTACAACAGAGTCTGGAGGCTCAGCAACAAGCCCAACAGCAATCTGAGGCCCGCTTCATAGACCTGTTGCAGAAGCAAGAGCAGAGACTACAACAACAGATGGAAGCAGTAATGCAGCAACGTCCGCAGACCAGTGAGGAAAGCCGTCCCACTAATACCGCGTCCTTTGGGGTGAGTCGTTTATTGACAAAAATGACTGGAGAGGATGATCCAGAGGTATTTTTGACCACATTTGAAAGGACCGCTGAAAGAGAAAAGTGGCCTGAGGAGCAGTGGGCTGGACTGGTGGCTCCTCTGTTAACGGGTGAATCGCAGAAGGCTTACTATGACCTAGAGCCTGACCAAGCAAAAGACTATGTGATGCTAAAAGCTGAAATATTGGCAAGGCTGGGTGTCACCCTGGCTGTCCGGGCTCAGCGTGTGCATAACTGGACTTTCCAGCTTGGAAAACCCCCCAGGTCTCAAATGTATGATCTCATTCACCTGAGCAGAAAGTGGCTACAGCCAGAGACTTTGTCCGCACCAAAGATTGTGGAACGTGGTGTAATGGATCGGTTTTTGAGAGCTCTTCCTACTGCCATCCAAAAGTGGGTAAGCCATGGAGACCCAGAGACGGCCGATGGTCTTGTGGATCGTGTGGAGAAATACTTGGCTACAGAGAACCTGACGGCCTCTTCCAGAGACACTCGGACTTTCCACCCTAAGACCAGACCATCCCCAGGGGCGGATAAGAGGATTCCAAGGGGTGAGGGTGGAGAGAGTGAGAGGGTGGGAGCTCTACCCCAAGTTTGGCGAGAACAGCCTGGGAAATCAGCGGCTCAAGAGGCCGCAAGAAGGATCGTTTGCTACCGCTGCCGGCAAGCGGGACATATTGCAGCAAATTGCCCGGTTGTGGAGGAACCCATGCAGTGTGACTTTCTGACGGGCAGACGTCAGTCGCTGTGTGCGACAGTCGCATGCACTGCCATTCGGGGAACTGAGAAACATTTATGCAAAATGTGTATTAATGGTAGAAATGTTGTGGTATTGCTGGATTCAGGTAGCCTTGTGACCCTGATAAAGGCTGAGTTAGTTAAAACAGAGGTCTCTGGGAATAGCAAGGTAGCCGTTATTTGTGTGCATGGGGACACCCGAGAGTATCCAGTGACTACAGTGTGTTTCGAGACCCCCAAAGGTACCCTCTCTCATCCAGTGGGCTTAGTATCTCAGTTACCGCATGACGCCATTGTGGGAAGGGATTTTCCGAAGTTCTGGGAACTGTGGGATGATCCTGAGCCCCCCACTGGTGCCCCTATGTACCAGGAATGTGATAGCCAGAACTCCCCTGAGAGTGGTGAGGACTCTCCGGAATTTCCCTTGTCAGTATTGGCAGGGGAGACTCAAGAAACTGGAGAGGAGCCCACCTCCTCAGACGAAAACCTACCGTCTGTGGAGTTTTCTGATCTTGAGGTTCACAGGGAAAACTTTGCCACAGAACAGTTGAAAGACCCCGCCCTAATAAAGGCACGGGAAAACGTAGTGAAAATAGATGGCGAGTTAGTGAACCCAGATAATACCGGCACTTACCCATACTTCAGCGTAGAGAAGGACCTACTGTATCGGGTGGCAAAAAGGGCAGAAGAAACCGTTGAGCAGCTTGTGGTGCCCAAACCTTACAGGAAGTTGGTGTTGGAGTTGGCCCATGGGCACATTCTTGGAGGTCATCTGGGGACAGAGAAAACCCGAGAGAGGGTATTACAGAGATTCTATTGGCCTGGGGTGATGAAGGACATAGAAAATTATTGTTCCTCCTGCCCTGTGTGTCAGAGGTCGGCCCCGATGCCACATTTCCGTAGCCCGCTGGTCCCTCTACCCATCATTGAGGTCCCGTTTGAGAGAATCGCAATGGATTTGGTAGGTCCTATAATCAAGTCCGCTAGGGGGCACCAGTACATATTGGTTATAATGGACTATGCCACCCGTTATCCAGAAGCGATCCCTCTCAGAAATACCTCGGCCAAAACCATAGCCAAAGAGCTATCTCTTGTTTTTAGCCGGGTGGGTATTTGTAAAGAACTGCTTACGGACCAAGGTACACCCTTTATGTCCCGGGTTATGAAAGAGCTGTGTAAATTGTTCAAAGTGACGCAATTGCGTACATCTGTGTATCACCCCCAAACCGATGGGCTGGTTGAAAGATTCAACAAAACCCTAAAACAAATGTTGAAGAAAGTGGTGGATAGAGATGGAAGGGATTGGGACTGTCTACTTCCTTATTTGATGTTTGCTATTAGGGAGGTGCCCCAATCCTCTACGGGATTCTCCCCCTTTGAGTTACTGTATGGGAGACACCCAAGAGGGCTGTTGGATATTGCCAAGGAAACTTGGGAAAGTGAGAGTTCTCCCCACAGGAGTGTGATTGAGCATGTCGCCCTGATGCAAGATCGAATTGCACAGGTAATGCCCATCGTGAAGGAACATTTGGCCCAAGCGCAGTTGGCACAGCAGAGAGTGTACAACCGTGGAGCCAAGACCCGTACCTTTTCCCCGGGGGATAGGATATTGGTACTTGTCCCTACGGTTGAAAGTAAATTCCTTGCCAAATGGCAAGGCCCCTACGAGATAATGGAAAAAGTGAGCGAAGTGAATTACAAGGTCAGACAACCAGGAAGGCGAAAGCCCGAACAGATCTATCACGTTAATCTGTTGAAAGCCTGGAGGGATAGAGAGTCCCTAGTCGCAGACACTTGGTCACCAGCTCAAACTGGTTGCGTGATTCCTGAGGTTGGAATCGCAGCCACCTTGTCACAACCCCAACAACAGGAGGTTAAGGAGTTTGTGCTTCGCAACAAGGAGGTATTCTCTGAGCTGCCGGGACAAACATCTGGGGTAGAGCATGACATTATTACCCCGCCCGGTGAAAGGGTGAAGTTAAAACCCTATCGGATCCCAGAGGCCCGACGGGAGGCAATACGGGAGGAAGTACAGAAAATGCTGAACTTAGGGGTGATAGAGGAGTCCCAAAGTGATTGGTCTAGTCCCATTGTGTTGGTGCCTAAACCGGATGGGAGCTGGCGATTTTGTAACGATTTTCGTCAGTTGAACAAAGTTACAAAATTTGACACCTACCCCATGCCACGTATAGATGAGTTGATCGACCGGCTGGGAACAGCCCGATACATGACGACTCTTGACCTCACAAAAGGGTATTGGCAAATCCCCCTGGCCAAGTCGGCCAAAGAGAAAACCGCATTTGTAACCCCAGACGGGGCGTTCCAATATAAAAGAATGCCGTTCGGGTTACAGAATGCGCCGGCCACATTCCAGCGGAAAATGGACCAGATGCTGAGGCCCCATCGGAAGTATGCTGCGGCTTACCTGGATGACATAATTGTCCATAGCACAGATTGGGCCTCACATCTGCCAAAAGTGCAAGCAGTCCTGGACTCTGTTCGGGAAGCAGGGTTTACGGCTAACCCCAAGAAGTGTACCATTGGGCAGGAGGAGGCCAAATATCTTGGGTACACCATTGGGAGGGGAGTAATAAAACCCCAACTCAACAAAGTCGAGGCCATCCAGAGTTGGCCACGTCCCAACAGCAAGAAGCAGGTACGAGCCTTTCTGGGAATCGCTGGGTATTATCGGCGATTCATTCCCCACTTTGCTTCTAAGGCTGTGCCCCTAACCAACCTGACGAAGGGGAAAGGGTCGGTCATGATTAAATGGACCCCCGAGGCTGAGGCAGCATTCCAATTCTTGAAACAAGCCTTATGTAGCCAGCCAGTGTTGTACTCACCCGACTTCTCTAAAGACTTTGTCGTACAAAGTGATGCGTCAGATGTGGGGTTAGGAGCAGTATTGTCCCAGGTCTGGAACGGGGAAGAGCACCCAGTCATTTACCTCAGCAGGAAGTTGAAGTCCCATGAGGTAAATTACGCCACCGTTGAAAAGGAGTGTTTAGCGGTGAAGTGGGCTCTAGATTCCCTTCGGTACTACCTGCTAGGTAGGCACTTTGACATGGTTACGGATCACGCTCCGTTAAAGTGGATGGCTCAAAACAAGGAAACAAATAGAAGAGTGAATAGGTGGTTCCTGGCCCTCCAGGAATTCAACTTCACAGTAAAGCATCGCCCTGGCGTTCAAATGGGGAATGTGGATGCTTTGTCTCGAGTACATGAATGCCTGATTGCTGGTGTTCCAACCCCGAGGTTAAAACAAGAGGGGGGGGTATGTGACAGCAGGAAGGTAAAGTCACCTGGTTGCATCCAGGGGGGTAGATATATTTCGCCCAGATTCAGGCTTTACGCTGACTTATACAGCTAGGTGGAGAGTTGTATAAGCCCAGCTGAGACTAGTGGGCTCATTGATGACTCATACCTCTAGGGAGAGGGCTGGGCGTCGTGCAGACAGGGAGTTGATGAGGCCAGCTGAAGCTTGTCAGCTCATTTAGGCCTCTATAAAAAACTCCCAGATTCATTAGATGTTAGCTCATGCCTGGAAGCAGACCTGTGTGGACTGTCTAGGGAGAGTGAACCCCTGTGCGGTGAGAGAAAGCCTGTGTGGCTATATATTTGCTTGGACATTTAAAACCAGGGACTTAGGGACTGGGACAGCACTAGGCTGATCCCAGTTGTTAGTTAGGAAACCTGTATGTTTAGTCAGAGGTCAAGTTGACCAGGATTTATTTTGTTTATGTTTTTTTTTGCCTTGCTGTGTTTTTGTCACTGTAAATAGAAAATAAACCGCACCTTTTTGATTTTGAAAACCACAACCTCCGTTTGCTGGGCCTGTTTTGTGTGGGGAGCCCATCCCGGGGGTCACACACACCCGCTGCCGAGCTAACCCCCTCACAGTATGTATATATATGTGTATATATATGTATGTGTTTTATATGTGAATACAATATTGACCAGGCCAGCAGTTGTCAGTCAACTGGATTGCACATGTGAGGGAGGCTAGAAGACAGCTTTGATGTGTTAATCTTATCAAGGGGACTTGTTTCCAGGACTAGTCTATCTTTACATATCAAGGCGGTATTCAGGCAACCTTCCGTCTCCGCAATCTAGTTGCATATGTCAAAAGACAGCTTGTTGATGTTATTATGCAAGAATGCAAATAATGGCTGTGGTAGTTTCCGGCTGGGTTGGGGGTCATTCTCTGTCATCCTGAATGACAGAGTGTGGATCAAAGACAGCCAATCAAATTGCTCAGTCATTCAATAGATAAGATATATAAAGCTAATATTCAGGCTAGTCATAGGTATTCCTGCATGATCATGAAGGATGAAGGCACAGGATATATTCTGTAGGAATATGAAAGCACAGGTCTAGAATATACTCTGTTGGGTCTGTTGTCATCAGTATTGGACTTTGTTCTGTATTGGAAAGTCTATTAAAGCGCAATCTCTGGAGAACTTGGGCGTTTGCTGCGGAGCACAACTTATATACATCATCTTAATAACCTAAGTATTGGGTCATCGGTGGACTATATATATATATGAGATCACTACATTGGTGCCGTTCAAGCGACCAGAAGCGCATTTTCAGGACTTGGTAATAGAAGTCGGTGATGACAGCAATCCTGTGAGGTGGACAGAAGTCTGATGGAGACCCAAGAGCTGTGCTGTGACTCTAATGTCTGGTTGTGACATAAGAGTCTGATCTACAAGATTAAACAAGTTTGGAACCCCAGAATAATTCTCTGGAGACTGGAAACTGAAGAGAAAAAAAGACTGTCGTGTACCGGAAGGCCCGAACTGACAAGGTGGAGCCTCTAATGCGGTGAGTAAAATATTTCTTTTTTTAATTATTAGTAATATAGCCAAAATGCTTACTCAGTGTGAAGCTAGTGTCAGTTCTGATAAAGTTAACAGATGGATTGTTCTGCCCTCACAATGTGTTCAAAGGACAAAGCTTGGCAGACAGCTAACAGCTTCCCAACAAAGACTCAGGAGGAAGGGCTTATAGTTGAAATCTTTACTGAGAATAAGTTTTTTTTGTAAAACTGCAAAACACAAATTATAAAAATATGCATTAGCATTTAACATTACATCACAAATGCAAATAGTAACAGGCATGCTGCAATACTGTTAAGGCACTAGCTAGCAAAAATGTGGCCTAGCTGAGTGAACTTCCTGACAGACACATAAAATGTAGTTGCATTAGTAGAACATATACTGACTAACTGAAAACTAATGACTGCTTACTTACAGACTTATGCTTCCAAGGCCTGTATTAAGAAATAGTGGAGGTCTTTAGCATGCTTCCTTCTCTGTAGAAAGATTATTTAATATGACTGCTGACTGCTGAGCAGGAAGTGGGAGGAATATACTACAGTTCCTGCTAGTAATGGATGCCAATTTAAAGCAACAGTACGATCAGTAAATATATACCTTATAATCAGAACACTCCCCACCTGGCATAATGAACATTATACCACTATGTTTCCTTTTTAAGAAGTAAAACAACTTCAGAGATAGGCCTAAAGTACACCTTAGGGGTGCCCTGTCTCATGACTTTAACTTTGACCTTTCTAACCTTACTATCATTACTAGGTACAGTCTCGACAATGAGTCCAACTGGCCATTCGTTTCTGTGGACCTGAGCGTCCTTTAGTAGGACGACATCTCCGACTTGTAGGTTAGGCTTGTCAATTTGCCATTTTCTGCGTGACTGGAGCGTCACCAGGTACTCTTGTTTCCATCTATTCCAGAAGATGTCTGCAAGACTCTGAACTTGCTTCCATTGCTTGGTGTAAAGATCTTTGAGACCAAAATCTCCTGTGGGAGCTGTCACTGTTTCCATCTTCTGGGTCAAAAGCATTGCAGGTGTCAAAACTGTTGGCATTTCTGGATCGGTAGACACCGGAACTAAGGGTCGAGCGTTCATGATAGCCATGACTTCAGCCATAAGTGTGATGAGAACTTCATGTGTAAGGCGAGTAGAGCTAACCTTCAGAAACATGGCATCCAGAATGCGATGAGCCACTCCAATCATCCTCTCCCAAGCTCCTCCCATATGTGACGCATGAGGAGGATTGAAGGTCCAAGTGCATCTTTGATCTTGAAGATAAGCACTCGTCTCAGAGTCTTCTGTAAGGATCCTTAACTCCTTACAGGCCCCAGTAAAGTTTGTGCCCCGATCTGAGCGGAGTTGCTTCACAGGTCCTCGGATAGAGAAAAATCTTCTCAAAGCATTGATAAAGCTTGAGGTAGACAGAGACTCGATGACTTCAATGTGTACTGCTCTTGTACTCATGCAAGAGAACAGAACAGCCCAACGTTTACTTTCTGCACTGCTTCCTCTGGTCCGACGTGAGGAGATGTTCCAAGGACCAAAGACATCTAGGCCAACATGAGTAAAGGGTGGGTTTGAAGCAAGTCTATCAGCAGGTAAGTCTGACATCTTCTGCTCTTCAAGTTTCCCTCTGATTTTTCTGCAAATTACACATTTGTGGATGACACTGGAGACTAGTCGTTTACTCCCTATGATCCATAATCCAGCTGACCGGACTGCTCCTTCAGTGAAGTGGCGACCCTGATGTGCAACTTGTTCGTGATAGTGTCTTACTAACAGAAATGAAATGTGATGATTCTTGGGCATTATAAAAGGATGTTTCTCTTCGACCGTCATATCCACTACTGACGAGCGACCTCCAACTCTTATCACTCCATCTTCATCAAGTATTGGGTTCAGTTTTTTGAGTGGACTGTGTTTGGAGATCTCTTCTCTTTTAAGAAGGCACTTGATGTCTTCTTTGATAACTTCTTGCTGAACACATCTAATGATGATAATTTCGGCTTGCATAAGATGATTGCTATTGCACTTGTCAGTGTTTGTAGCTCTACAGAAGGATTTGGCTAGGTGAATAAGCTTTCTTATAGCTCGAATGAGTGACTTCCAGCTGGAGAATCTTTCAAACCGGTGTGCGCCAAGGTTGCCTCTAGTAGTTATGGTACTATACGCCGTTACTTGTGCACGTACTTCTTTGTCATTATCTGGTTCTACAAGTTCAAATGTCTCAAACTGAGTGGTCTCTTCGGTTTCTGATCTATTCAAAAAGGATGGTCCTGAGAACCAGTTAGTGTGCTTCAGGACAGCTGCTAGAACCGGTCTAGTCCCATGATCGGCTGGATTTTTATCCGTACTGATGTAGTGCCACTGTTCTGGCCGTGTGGACTTTCTGATGCGTATCACTCTGTTTGACACGTACATGTAGAATCTTCTCGAAGCATTGTGAATATATCCTAACACAATCTTGCTGTCTGTGTAAAACTTCACTGCATGAATTTCAATGTCCAGTTCAGCAATGATCATGTCTGCCATCTCCACTGCTAAGACAGCAGCACAAAGCTCCAAACGTGGAACCGTGTGAGCAGGACGTGGAGCCAGTTTGGACTTTCCCATGATAAACCCAACATAGTTTTGTCCTTCAAAGTCCATTACTCTAAGGTAGGCTACAGCTGCTATAGCCATAGTAGATGCATCTGAGAATACACACAATTCTCTTTGCTTCGTGGCAGACAGAGAAACAGGGACATATGACCTTTGTATGATAAGTTGTTCAAGCTCTATTAATGAGTCCTTCCACAACTTCCACTGCATTTCTTTCTCCTTAGGTGGAGGTGTATCCCATTCACTTTGTTCATGTTTAGTAGCAATTTCTCTCATAAGAGCCTTGCCTTGCATGGTTATGGGGGCTACAAATCCTAGGGGGTCATAAAGGCTGTTGACCGTGGACAAGACACCTCTTCTCGTGAACAACTTCTCTTCTCTGGATACTCTAAATGTAAAGCTGTCGGTTTTCAGATCCCAACTGAGCCCTAAACTTCTTTGAAGGGGCAGTGAATCTGTTCCTAGATCCAGGTCCTTGAGGTCTTTTGCACGGTCCTCTGAGGGAAATGCTTCCATGATTTTGCTGCTGTTGGACGCTATCTTGTGTAACCTTATGTTAGATTCTGCTAACATCTCCCTTGTTCTCTTCAGGATGTCGATAGCCTCTTCATTGCTAGAGAAAGAAGCAAGTCCATCGTCCACATAAAAGTTTCTCATAACAAAATGTTTGGCATCTGTGCCGTGTTCTTCTTCACCTTTCTGTGCTGCTCGTCTCAGGTTGTAGATAGCTATAGCTGGAGAGGGGCTGTTCCCGAACACATGTACCTTCATCCTGTATTCTGTGACATCTTTGTTGAAGTCATTGGCTTCATACCACAGGAACCTCAGGTAGTCTCTGTGATCTTTGCGGACAAGAAAACAGTAGAACATTTGTTGTACATCTGCTGTTACTGCAACGCGTTCTTTTCGGAACCTGATGAGGACTCCAAGGAGTGTATTATTCAGGTCAGGTCCACTGAGGAGGACATCGTTTAGGGAAAGGCCTTCATACTTTGCACTGGAGTCAAATACTACTCGTATCTGTCCTGGTTTCTGAGGATGATACACTCCAAATATTGGTAAGTACCAACATTCTTGTTTTTCTTCCAATGGTGGTGCTTTTTCAGCTTGACCACTGTCGAAGATCTTCTGCATGAAATCATGGAAGTGTTCCTTCATATCTGTCTTTCTGTCTAGAGTGCGTCGCAATGAGGTGAGACGCTTCACTGCTTGTCTTTTGTTGTTAGGAAGGTGATGTCGGGGTGAACGGAAAGGTAGTGGAGCTACCCAGCTGTTTGACTCATCTAGAAAGACTTCTCTGTCCATTATCTCAAGGAAGAGGCTATCTTCAACAGATGGTGCTGGTTTGTCATCATCTCGCGTTCTTTCAAACACCTTGCATCCTAGCTCATCTGTATCTTCAGATGAGGTGATAGCCTCCATGTAACTCCGAACTTTCTGCTGTTGTATTGGGTTGACTAGTCTTTCTTTAATCTGTTTCTTGTTGGTACAGGGGCTAAGACATGATGTGCGGCCATTTTGCAACATGTTTGTTTTGTAGACATTCACTTTTGATGGCTTGTGAGCTCCATCCAGACATACATCACCAATTATGACCCATCCAAGGTCAAGACGTTGTGCAAATGGTGCATTGTGTGGCCCATTGTATTGTTCTCTGACCTTGTGCACTCTCAATATGTCTCTTCCAAGTAGAAGGATAATTGCAGCACCTGGGTCCAGTACTGGAATCTTGTCTGATATTTGCATCAGATGAGGGTAGTGACGAGCAATTTCAGGTGTGGGTATCTCTGATCTATCATCTGGTATCATATCACATTCAATGAGAGTGGGCAGAGTCAGCTGCGTTTTCCCATCTAATGATTCAATGATGTAGTTGTTTGCTCTCCTCCCTGATGTCTCCACAACTCCTGAGCATGTCTTCAAAGTATACGGAGTTGGACTTCCTCTGTCACCGAAGAGGTCAAAGAACTCTGTTCTTGCCAAAGATCTGTTACTTTGTTCATCTAGGACCGCATACATTCTGATTGCCCTCTCTCTGAGGCCTGCAGGATGCACCTTGACTAAACATATCTTGGAGCATGATCTCGAGTTAAATGTGTTTGTGCAGATTTCAGTGCACTTTGAGGTTATTGCTGATAATGCACTCTCTTTTTGCTCCCCACCATGATCTTCTTGGGTTACCGGATTCTCTGTTTTCCATGGCGCTGGTCCTGGGTGTAAAGCAGACAGATGGTTGTCATTATTGCATTCTTTACATCTAATTGTTTTCACACAGTCTTTAGCAAGATGTTGAGTTGAACCACAGCATCTGAAACAAATGCGCTTGTCCTTAAGATAAGATTTGCGCTCCTCTATCGTCTTGCTTCTGAAACCGCGACATTTTCTCAGTGGATGAGGCTTGTTATGCAGGGGACACTGCTTATCTGGGTCCTCAATTTGCACTCCTGAGCTTTTATCCTGGTTGGCCTCAAACTCAGTCGGTACTTCTGTCTTCCGTACAGATACTGTTGCTCTGCGTTCTTTATTGTACACTGAAAGTTGTTTCTCTGTCTTTACAGAACTGGAGCCTCCCCTGTTCAAAAGGGCGAAGCTTGGGTCATTGCATATTTTAGCTTGCTTCACAATGAATTTGGCGAGGAAGGAGAAAGGTGGAAATGCCACCTGATGATCTTCCTTGTATTTTGATGCTTGCGTGATCCATCTTTCTTGTAAGCTGTAAGGAAGCTTCTCGATTACCGGTTTGACTCCGCGTGCTGTATCCAAATATGAGAGGCCTGGGAGGTATCCACCAGCCTTTGCCGCTTCCAGCTCTAAAAGTATGTCACCAAGCTCTCTCAGCTTCTGATTGTCTCTATTGGTTAATTTTGGATAATTTTCAATTTTCTTTAGAAGTGCATCTTCAATTACTTCAGGTGACCCATAGCAGTCTTCCAATCTCTGCCATAACATTGTAAGCCCTGCTGTCGCATCATGAACATGTACTGACCTGATTCTTTTGGCTTGCTCGGTGGACTCTGGTCCGAGCCATTTGGAGAGTAGGTCAAGCTTTTCCCTGTCTTTCAGATTTAAGTCTTGGGTGCTGCTTAGAAAAGATGACTTCCAGGCCCAATAATTTTCTGGACGGTCATCAAACTTCAGGAGACCAGAGCTCACCATTTCACGGCGTATCAAGTATTTTGTCACCTCTGTGGCTCCTGCTGCCTCAGGTGGGCATTTTCTGGGAACAAACACAGGGCATGTCTGTGGCTGGTAAGACGGTTGGGATGCTTGGTAAAATCCACTATAGTCGTGTGGTTGTTCTCGTTTACTGCAAGTCTTCCTGCTATAGGCCGGATTTATATTTTCCCAAGGAGGGATTATGTCACCATTTGTTTGATTTCCTGAAGGACCAACAGATTGGTCTCTGAGTATGTAACCACTTGGCTTGTTATAGTAAAGTTCTGGTTCAGTCTTGTGGCATCGAGCGATATCAAAGTTGTCTGCTGCTAGTGGGACCTTTGACGATTCCAATGCATCATTAGACTGTTGATCCGAGCGCATGGTCGCGTGCAATTGCACATACTCACTGGTGCGTTGGATTGCACTAAGTGGTGTCATTTGGGTATCTATCACAGAGTGCTCTCTGTACTGTTCTTCGGCAGCTCTCATGAGCACCTCGGCTTCAGCTAAGGCTGCTGAAGCAGTTTTTTCTTGCTTGATAATATGTAAAGATGCTTTCACCTCTGCTTTTCTTCTAAGTGCTTCAGCTTTACTTTTAGCTTTAATCATATGATGTTCTTCATCTATGCAGCCCTGTTCTCTTATCATTTCAGCTTCACGTATTGCATAGGAAGCCAGTGCACGCGCAGCTTCTGCTTTTGCATGGGCCTTGGCAGCTGCAGCACTGGTGGACGACAGGTTAGAGCAGCTTGAATGTCTAGAGCTAGTGCGCTTGGACCTGGCAGATTCAGCACTAGCTGATGTCTGATCCGACTGACTAGAGACTCTGGAGCTTGTGCAGCGTGACCTGTTGGTTGTCATATTTTGTATGCTTTCCTCTGCTTGTGTATGCTGAGGGATGACTGGTGTATTATCCTTGTCTGTGTGCTGCATGATGAAACAGATTACTTCTCTGTAGTGTCTGTGGCTGTAGAGGTTAGCTGATGATGAGCAGAATGCATCCACTCTTCTTTAAACTAGGCCCGCTGTGTTAAAAGTCTTTTTACTGTTCTGCCCTCACAATGTGTTCAAAGGACAAAGCTTGGCAGACAGCTAACAGCTTCCCAACAAAGACTCAGGAGGAAGGGCTTATAGTTGAAATCTTTACTGAGAATAAGTTTTTTTTGTAAAACTGCAAAACACAAATTATAAAAATATGCATTAGCATTTAACATTACATCACAAATGCAAATAGTAACAGGCATGCTGCAATACTGTTAAGGCACTAGCTAGCAAAAATGTGGCCTAGCTGAGTGAACTTCCTGACAGACACATAAAATGTAGTTGCATTAGTAGAACATATACTGACTAACTGAAAACTAATGACTGCTTACTTACAGACTTATGCTTCCAAGGCCTGTATTAAGAAATAGTGGAGGTCTTTAGCATGCTTCCTTCTCTGTAGAAAGATTATTTAATATGACTGCTGACTGCTGAGCAGGAAGTGGGAGGAATATACTACAGTTCCTGCTAGTAATGGATGCCAATTTAAAGCAACAGTACGATCAGTAAATATATACCTTATAATCAGAACATGGATATTAAAATGTATTAAGCGTCATGGCGGTCCTTATGAAATTCCAGAAAAATGTAAGCAGACATGGACTATAATGAAGGAATTTTTAGAGAAAAATGTTTTTGATAGCAAAATTTCAGAAAGTAAAAGAAAAGGTTGCATTTTGCAGGGCTTGTTATCTTGCTGTTTAACTATGGAAAGTTCTTTGAATGATAAGGTTGAGGAAATTGCGCAGTTACAGAATGCAGTTGCAAATAGCAACAATGTTTGTCAGAGGTTACAAAACCAATCAGAGACTGAGACAGTAAATTTAAAATTGCATACAGTTACCATCGGGAGAGCTTTGCTTGAGAAATCTAAACGTTGTGATGAATTATCAGAGGAAAATGAGAGATTAAAATTAAGAATTATGGAATTGGAGAAGAGATCTCAGGAATGCAGATATGCATCAAATCCTGGATTAAGCAATCTGCAGCAAAATACAAACACAAACTTTCTATCAAATGAAACAGAACCTCATATTAAATCTGATAATTCATTGCCAGCCGCACCCACTGTGACCACCACAGCGTACAATAATAATAATAATAATACAGGTGAAGTTCAGCTTGTAATGAAGCATTTGAAACCAAAAGAACTAGATGCAATTCTTAAAGAAATAGGAATGGTTCCCTGCCATGATTTAAACAGATTTTTGAAATGGTTTTGTGACTTGCAGAATGTCAGAGATATGTACAATCTCAACCAATCTGATTTAGAAAGAGTTTTGCAACATTCAATAGGAAATGGTCTTTGGATGAGAATTAAACAGATCTGTATTCAGCCTCTGAGGACAAGGGACATATTACTGGAATTATTATGTGCTTTGTATGGGGTACGTTCTGATGTTACTATTCATGGGAAGATCAAACAAATGCAAAGTGAATCGCCCTATGAATTGTCACATAGGATATATACTATTATGGAATTATTGGTCAGTAATAATCTTGCATTTGAGCGTGGAGGCTCGGTACATATGAGTATGTTTCTAGATGCTTTGCATGAAGATATCAAGCTGGTCTCATCAACTCCCTGTCTGCACGACGCCCCACACTCTCCCTAGAGGTATGAGTCATCCATGAGCCCACTAGCCTCAGCTGGGTTTATACAACTCTCCACCTAGTTGTATAAGTCGGCGTAAAGCCTGAATCTGGGCGAAATATATCTACCCCCCTGGATGCAACCAGGTGACTTTACCTTCCTGCTGTCACATACCCCCCCCTCTTGTTTTAACCTCGGGGTTGGAACACCAGCAATCAGGCATTCATGTACTCGAGACAAAGCATCCACATTCCCCATTTGAACGCCAGGGCGATGCTTTACTGTGAAGTTGAATTCCTGGAGGGCCAGGAACCACCTATTCACTCTTCTATTTGTTTCCTTGTTTTGAGCCATCCACTTTAATGGAGCGTGATCCGTAACCATGTCAAAGTGCCTACCTAGCAGGTAGTACCGAAGGGAATCTAGAGCCCACTTCACCGCTAAACACTCCTTTTCAACGGTGGCGTAATTTACCTCATGGGACTTCAACTTCCTGCTGAGGTAAATGACTGGGTGCTCTTCCCCGTTCCAGACCTGGGACAATACTGCTCCTAACCCCACATCTGACGCATCACTTTGTACGACAAAGTCTTTAGAGAAGTCGGGTGAGTACAACACTGGCTGGCTACATAAGGCTTGTTTCAAGAATTGGAATGCTGCCTCAGCCTCGGGGGTCCATTTAATCATGACCGACCCTTTCCCCTTCGTTAGGTTGGTTAGGGGCACAGCCTTAGAAGCAAAGTGGGGAATGAATCGCCGATAATACCCAGCGATTCCCAGAAAGGCTCGTACCTGCTTCTTGCTGTTGGGACGTGGCCAACTCTGGATGGCCTCGACTTTGTTGAGTTGGGGTTTTATTACTCCCCTCCCAATGGTGTACCCAAGATATTTGGCCTCCTCCTGCCCAATGGTACACTTCTTGGGGTTAGCCGTAAACCCCGCTTCCCGAACAGAGTCCAGGACTGCTTGCACTTTTGGCAGATGTGAGGCCCAATCTGTGCTATGGACAATTACGTCATCCAGGTAAGCCGCAGCATACTTCCGATGGGGCCTCAGCATCTGGTCCATTTTCCGCTGGAATGTGGCCGGCGCATTCTGTAACCCGAACGGCATTCTTTTATATTGGAACGCCCCGTCTGGGGTTACAAATGCGGTTTTCTCTTTGGCCAATTTGGCCAGGGGGATTTGCCAATACCCTTTTGTGAGGTCAAGAGTCGTCATGTATCGGGCTGTTCCCAGCCGGTCGATCAACTCATCTATACGTGGCATGGGGTAGGTGTCAAATTTTGTAACTTTGTTCAACTGACGAAAATCGTTACAAAATCGCCAGCTCCCATCCGGTTTAGGCACCAACACAATGGGACTAGACCAATCACTTTGGGACTCCTCTATCACCCCTAAGTTCAGCATTTTCTGTACTTCCTCCCGTATTGCCTCCCGTCGGGCCTCTGGGATCCGATAGGGTTTTAACTTCACCCTTTCACCGGGCGGGGTAATGATGTCATGCTCTACCCCAGATGTTTGTCCCGGCAGCTCAGAGAATACCTCCTTGTTGCGAAGCACAAACTCCTTAACCTCCTGTTGTTGGGGTTGTGACAAGGTGGCTGCTATTCCAACCTCAGGAATCACGCAACCAGTTTGAGCTGGTGACCAAGTGTCTGCGACTAGGGACTCTCTATCCCTCCAGGCTTTCAACAGATTAACGTGATAGATCTGTTCGGGCTTTCGCCTTCCTGGTTGTCTGACCTTGTAATTCACTTCGCTCACTTTTTCTATTATCTCGTAGGGGCCTTGCCATTTGGCAAGGAATTTACTTTCAACCGTAGGGACAAGTACCAGTATCCTATCCCCCGGGGAAAAGGTACGGGTCTTGGCTCCACGGTTGTACACTCTCTGCTGTGCTAACTGCGCTTGGGCCAAATGTTCCTTCACGATGGGCATTACCTGTGCAATTCGGTCTTGCATCAGGGCGACATGCTCAATCACACTCCTGTGGGGAGAACTCTCACTTTCCCAAGTTTCCTTGGCAATATCCAACAGCCCTCTTGGGTGTCTCCCATACAGTAACTCAAAGGGGGAGAATCCCGTAGAGCAGGGATATGCAATTAGCGGACCTCCAGCTGTTGCCAAACTACAAGTCCCATGAGGCATAGCGAGACTCTGACAGCATCAAGCATGACACCTAGAGACAGAGGCATGATGGGACTTGTAGTTTTGCAACAGCTGGAGGTCCGCTAATTGCATATGCCTGCCGTAGAGGATTGGGGCACCTCCCTAATAGCAAACATCAGATAAGGAAGTAGACAGTCCCAATCCTTTCCATCTCTATCCACCACTTTCTTCAACATTTGTTTTAGGGTTTTGTTGAATCTTTCAACCAGCCCATCGGTTTGGGGGTGATACACAGATGTACGTAATTGCGTCACTTTGAACAATTTACACAGCTCCTTCATAACCCGGGACATAAAGGGTGTACCTTGGTCCGTAAGCAGTTCTTTACAAATACCCACCCGGCTAAACACAAGAGATAGCTCTTTGGCTATGGTTTTGGCCGAGGTATTTCGGAGAGGGATCGCTTCTGGATAACGGGTGGCATAGTCCATTATAACTAATATGTACTGGTGCCCCCTAGCGGACTTGATTATAGGACCTACCAAATCCATGGCGATCCTCTCAAACGGGACCTCAATGATGGGTAGAGGGACCAGCGGGCTACGGAAATGTGGCATCGGGGCCGACCTCTGACACACAGGGCAGGAGGAACAATAATTTTCTATGTCCTTCATCACCCCCGGCCAATAGAATCTCTGTAATACCCTCTCTCGGGTTTTCTCTGTCCCCAGATGACCTCCAAGAATGTGCCCATGGGCCAACTCCAACACCAACTTCCTGTAAGGTTTGGGCACCACAAGCTGCTCAACGGTTTCTTCTGCCCTTTTTGCCACCCGATACAGTAGGTCCTTCTCTACGCTGAAGTATGGGTAAGTGCAGGTATTATCTGGGTTCACTAACTCGCCATCTATTTTCACTACGTTTTCCCGTGCCTTTATTAGGGCGGGGTCTTTCAACTGTTCTGTGGCAAAGTTTTCCCTGTGAACCTCAAGATCAGAAAACTCCACAGACGGTAGGTTTTCGTCTGAGGAGGTGGGCTCCTCTCCAGTTTCTTGAGTCTCCCCTGCCAATACTGATAAGGGAAATTCCGGAGAGTCCTCACCACTCTCAGGGGAGTTCTGGCTATCACATTCCTGGTACATAGGGGCACCAGTGGGGGGCTCAGGATCATCCCACAGTTCCCAGAACTTCGGAAAATCCCTTCCCACAATGGCGTCATGCGGTAACTGAGATACTAAGCCCACTGGATGAGAGAGGGTACCTTTGGGGGTCTCGAAACACACTGTAGTCACTGGATACTCTCGGGTGTCCCCATGCACACAAATAACAGCTACCTTGCTATTCCCAGAGACCTCTGTTTTAACTAACTCAGCCTTTATCAGGGTCACAAGGCTACCTGAATCCAGCAATACCACAACATTTCTACTATTAACACACATTTTGCATAAATGTTTCTCAGTTCCTCGAATGGCAGTGCATGCGACTGTCGCACACAGCGACTGACGTCTGCCCGTCAGAAAGTCACACTGCATGGGTTCCTCCACAACCGGGCAATTGGCTGCAATATGTCCCGCTTGCCGGCAGCGGTAGCAAACGATCCTTCTTGCCGCCTCTTGAGCCGCTGATTTCCCAGGCTGTTCTCGCCAAACTTGGGTTAGAGCTCCCACCCTCTCACTCTCTCCACCCTCACCCCTTGGAATCCTCTTATCCGCCCCTGGGGATGGTCTGGTCTTAGGGTGGAAAGTCCGAGTGTCTCTGGAAGAGGCCGTCAGGTTCTCTGTAGCCAAGTATTTCTCCACACGATCCACAAGACCATCGGCCGTCTCTGGGTCTCCATGGCTTACCCACTTTTGGATGGCAGTAGGAAGAGCTCTCAAAAACCGATCCATTACAACACGTTCCACAATCTTTGGTGCGGACAAAGTCTCTGGCTGTAGCCACTTTCTGCTCAGGTGAATGAGATCATACATTTGAGACCTGGGGGGTTTTCCAAGCTGGAAAGTCCAGTTATGCACGCGCTGAGCCCGGACAGCCTGGGTGACACCCAGCCTTGCCAATATTTCAGCTTTTAGCATCACATAGTCTTTTGCTTGGTCAGGCTCTAGGTCATAGTAAGCCTTCTGCGATTCACCAGTTAACAGAGGAGCCACCAGTCCAGCCCACTGCTCCTCAGGCCACTTTTCTCTTTCAGCAGTCCTTTCAAATGTGGTCAAAAATACCTCTGGATCATCCTCTCCAGTCATTTTTGTCAATAAACGACTCACCCCAAAGGACGCGGTATTAGTGGGACGGCTTTCCTCACTGGTCTGCGGACGTTGCTGCATTACTGCTTCCATTTGTTGTAGTCTCTGCTCTTGCTTCTGTAACAGGTCTATGAAGCGGGCCTCAGATTGCTGCTGGGCTTGTTGCTGAGCTTCCAGACTCTGTTGGTGAGCTTGCTGCTGGGCTGCAAGGCTCTGTTGATGAGCTTGCTGCTGGGCTGCGAAGTTCTGTTGTTGAGCTGCAAGGCTCTGCTGATGAGCTGCAAGGCTCTTTTGCAAACCTGCATTTGTCTGCTGTTGATTGGCATTTGCTAGAGCCAGCTGCTTCAGTATCTCCTCCATGCTGGCTTAAAAAAAAACTGCCCGCATTCTCCACCAACTGTGAGGGGGTTAGCTCGGCAGCGGGTGTGTGTGACCCCCGGGATGGGCTCCCCACACAAAAACAGGCCCAGCAAACGGAGGTTGTGGTTTTCAAAATCAAAAAAAGGTGCGGTTTATTTTCTATTTACAGTGACAAAACACAGCAAAGCCAAAAGAAACATAAACAAAATAAATCCTGGTCAACTTGACCTCTGACTAAACATACAGGTTTCCTAACTAACAACTGGGATCAGCCTAGTGCTGTCCTAGTCCCTAAGTCCCTGGTTTTAAATGTCCAAGCAAATAGCCACACAGGCTTTGTCTCACCGCACAGGGGTTCACTCTCCCTAGACAGTCCACACAGGTCTGGGTCCAGGCATGAGCTAACATCTAATGAAGCTGGGAGTTCTTATAGAGGCCTAAATGAGCTGACAAGCTTCAGCTGGTCTCATCAACTCCCTGTCTGCACGACGCCCCACACTCTCCCTAGAGGTATGAGTCATCCATGAGCCCACTAGCCTCAGCTGGGTTTATACAACTCTCCACCTAGTTGTATAAGTCGGCGTAAAGCCTGAATCTGGGCGAAATATATCTACCCCCCTGGATGCAACCAGGTGACTTTACCTTCCTGCTGTCACATACCCCCCCCTCTTGTTTTAACCTCGGGGTTGGAACACCAGCAATCAGGCATTCATGTACTCGAGACAAAGCATCCACATTCCCCATTTGAACGCCAGGGCGATGCTTTACTGTGAAGTTGAATTCCTGGAGGGCCAGGAACCACCTATTCACTCTTCTATTTGTTTCCTTGTTTTGAGCCATCCACTTTAATGGAGCGTGATCCGTAACCATGTCAAAGTGCCTACCTAGCAGGTAGTACCGAAGGGAATCTAGAGCCCACTTCACCGCTAAACACTCCTTTTCAACGGTGGCGTAATTTACCTCATGGGACTTCAACTTCCTGCTGAGGTAAATGACTGGGTGCTCTTCCCCGTTCCAGACCTGGGACAATACTGCTCCTAACCCCACATCTGACGCATCACTTTGTACGACAAAGTCTTTAGAGAAGTCGGGTGAGTACAACACTGGCTGGCTACATAAGGCTTGTTTCAAGAATTGGAATGCTGCCTCAGCCTCGGGGGTCCATTTAATCATGACCGACCCTTTCCCCTTCGTTAGGTTGGTTAGGGGCACAGCCTTAGAAGCAAAGTGGGGAATGAATCGCCGATAATACCCAGCGATTCCCAGAAAGGCTCGTACCTGCTTCTTGCTGTTGGGACGTGGCCAACTCTGGATGGCCTCGACTTTGTTGAGTTGGGGTTTTATTACTCCCCTCCCAATGGTGTACCCAAGATATTTGGCCTCCTCCTGCCCAATGGTACACTTCTTGGGGTTAGCCGTAAACCCCGCTTCCCGAACAGAGTCCAGGACTGCTTGCACTTTTGGCAGATGTGAGGCCCAATCTGTGCTATGGACAATTACGTCATCCAGGTAAGCCGCAGCATACTTCCGATGGGGCCTCAGCATCTGGTCCATTTTCCGCTGGAATGTGGCCGGCGCATTCTGTAACCCGAACGGCATTCTTTTATATTGGAACGCCCCGTCTGGGGTTACAAATGCGGTTTTCTCTTTGGCCAATTTGGCCAGGGGGATTTGCCAATACCCTTTTGTGAGGTCAAGAGTCGTCATGTATCGGGCTGTTCCCAGCCGGTCGATCAACTCATCTATACGTGGCATGGGGTAGGTGTCAAATTTTGTAACTTTGTTCAACTGACGAAAATCGTTACAAAATCGCCAGCTCCCATCCGGTTTAGGCACCAACACAATGGGACTAGACCAATCACTTTGGGACTCCTCTATCACCCCTAAGTTCAGCATTTTCTGTACTTCCTCCCGTATTGCCTCCCGTCGGGCCTCTGGGATCCGATAGGGTTTTAACTTCACCCTTTCACCGGGCGGGGTAATGATGTCATGCTCTACCCCAGATGTTTGTCCCGGCAGCTCAGAGAATACCTCCTTGTTGCGAAGCACAAACTCCTTAACCTCCTGTTGTTGGGGTTGTGACAAGGTGGCTGCTATTCCAACCTCAGGAATCACGCAACCAGTTTGAGCTGGTGACCAAGTGTCTGCAACTAGGGACTCTCTATCCCTCCAGGCTTTCAACAGATTAACGTGATAGATCTGTTCGGGCTTTCGCCTTCCTGGTTGTCTGACCTTGTAATTCACTTCGCTCACTTTTTCTATTATCTCGTAGGGGCCTTGCCATTTGGCAAGGAATTTACTTTCAACCGTAGGGACAAGTACCAGTATCCTATCCCCCGGGGAAAAGGTACGGGTCTTGGCTCCACGGTTGTACACTCTCTGCTGTGCTAACTGCGCTTGGGCCAAATGTTCCTTCACGATGGGCATTACCTGTGCAATTCGGTCTTGCATCAGGGCGACATGCTCAATCACACTCCTGTGGGGAGAACTCTCACTTTCCCAAGTTTCCTTGGCAATATCCAACAGCCCTCTTGGGTGTCTCCCATACAGTAACTCAAAGGGGGAGAATCCCGTAGAGCAGGGATATGCAATTAGCGGACCTCCAGCTGTTGCCAAACTACAAGTCCCATGAGGCATAGCGAGACTCTGACAGCATCAAGCATGACACCTAGAGACAGAGGCATGATGGGACTTGTAGTTTTGCAACAGCTGGAGGTCCGCTAATTGCATATGCCTGCCGTAGAGGATTGGGGCACCTCCCTAATAGCAAACATCAGATAAGGAAGTAGACAGTCCCAATCCTTTCCATCTCTATCCACCACTTTCTTCAACATTTGTTTTAGGGTTTTGTTGAATCTTTCAACCAGCCCATCGGTTTGGGGGTGATACACAGATGTACGTAATTGCGTCACTTTGAACAATTTACACAGCTCCTTCATAACCCGGGACATAAAGGGTGTACCTTGGTCCGTAAGCAGTTCTTTACAAATACCCACCCGGCTAAACACAAGAGATAGCTCTTTGGCTATGGTTTTGGCCGAGGTATTTCGGAGAGGGATCGCTTCTGGATAACGGGTGGCATAGTCCATTATAACTAATATGTACTGGTGCCCCCTAGCGGACTTGATTATAGGACCTACCAAATCCATGGCGATCCTCTCAAACGGGACCTCAATGATGGGTAGAGGGACCAGCGGGCTACGGAAATGTGGCATCGGGGCCGACCTCTGACACACAGGGCAGGAGGAACAATAATTTTCTATGTCCTTCATCACCCCCGGCCAATAGAATCTCTGTAATACCCTCTCTCGGGTTTTCTCTGTCCCCAGATGACCTCCAAGAATGTGCCCATGGGCCAACTCCAACACCAACTTCCTGTAAGGTTTGGGCACCACAAGCTGCTCAACGGTTTCTTCTGCCCTTTTTGCCACCCGATACAGTAGGTCCTTCTCTACGCTGAAGTATGGGTAAGTGCAGGTATTATCTGGGTTCACTAACTCGCCATCTATTTTCACTACGTTTTCCCGTGCCTTTATTAGGGCGGGGTCTTTCAACTGTTCTGTGGCAAAGTTTTCCCTGTGAACCTCAAGATCAGAAAACTCCACAGACGGTAGGTTTTCGTCTGAGGAGGTGGGCTCCTCTCCAGTTTCTTGAGTCTCCCCTGCCAATACTGATAAGGGAAATTCCGGAGAGTCCTCACCACTCTCAGGGGAGTTCTGGCTATCACATTCCTGGTACATAGGGGCACCAGTGGGGGGCTCAGGATCATCCCACAGTTCCCAGAACTTCGGAAAATCCCTTCCCACAATGGCGTCATGCGGTAACTGAGATACTAAGCCCACTGGATGAGAGAGGGTACCTTTGGGGGTCTCGAAACACACTGTAGTCACTGGATACTCTCGGGTGTCCCCATGCACACAAATAACAGCTACCTTGCTATTCCCAGAGACCTCTGTTTTAACTAACTCAGCCTTTATCAGGGTCACAAGGCTACCTGAATCCAGCAATACCACAACATTTCTACCATTAACACACATTTTGCATAAATGTTTCTCAGTTCCTCGAATGGCAGTGCATGCGACTGTCGCACACAGCGACTGACGTCTGCCCGTCAGAAAGTCACACTGCATGGGTTCCTCCACAACCGGGCAATTGGCTGCAATATGTCCCGCTTGCCGGCAGCGGTAGCAAACGATCCTTCTTGCCGCCTCTTGAGCCGCTGATTTCCCAGGCTGTTCTCGCCAAACTTGGGGTAGAGCTCCCACCCTCTCACTCTCTCCACCCTCACCCCTTGGAATCCTCTTATCCGCCCCTGGGGATGGTCTGGTCTTAGGGTGGAAAGTCCGAGTGTCTCTGGAAGAGGCCGTCAGGTTCTCTGTAGCCAAGTATTTCTCCACACGATCCACAAGACCATCGGCCGTCTCTGGGTCTCCATGGCTTACCCACTTTTGGATGGCAGTAGGAAGAGCTCTCAAAAACCGATCCATTACAACACGTTCCACAATCTTTGGTGCGGACAAAGTCTCTGGCTGTAGCCACTTTCTGCTCAGGTGAATGAGATCATACATTTGAGACCTGGGGGGTTTTCCAAGCTGGAAAGTCCAGTTATGCACACGCTGAGCCCGGACAGCCTGGGTGACACCCAGCCTTGCCAATATTTCAGCTTTTAGCATCACATAGTCTTTTGCTTGGTCAGGCTCTAGGTCATAGTAAGCCTTCTGCGATTCACCAGTTAACAGAGGAGCCACCAGTCCAGCCCACTGCTCCTCAGGCCACTTTTCTCTTTCAGCAGTCCTTTCAAATGTGGTCAAAAATACCTCTGGATCATCCTCTCCAGTCATTTTTGTCAATAAACGACTCACCCCAAAGGACGCGGTATTAGTGGGACGGCTTTCCTCACTGGTCTGCGGACGTTGCTGCATTACTGCTTCCATTTGTTGTAGTCTCTGCTCTTGCTTCTGTAACAGGTCTATGAAGCGGGCCTCAGATTGCTGCTGGGCTTGTTGCTGAGCTTCCAGACTCTGTTGGTGAGCTTGCTGCTGGGCTGCAAGGCTCTGTTGATGAGCTTGCTGCTGGGCTGCGAAGTTCTGTTGTTGAGCTGCAAGGCTCTGCTGATGAGCTGCAAGGCTCTTTTGCAAACCTGCATTTGTCTGCTGTTGATTGGCATTTGCTAGAGCCAGCTGCTTCAGTATCTCCTCCATGCTGGCTTAAAAAAAAACTGCCCGCATTCTCCACCAACTGTGAGGGGGTTAGCTCGGCAGCGGGTGTGTGTGACCCCCGGGATGGGCTCCCCACACAAAAACAGGCCCAGCAAACGGAGGTTGTGGTTTTCAAAATCAAAAAAAGGTGCGGTTTATTTTCTATTTACAGTGACAAAACACAGCAAAGCCAAAAGAAACATAAACAAAATAAATCCTGGTCAACTTGACCTCTGACTAAACATACAGGTTTCCTAACTAACAACTGGGATCAGCCTAGTGCTGTCCTAGTCCCTAAGTCCCTGGTTTTAAATGTCCAAGCAAATAGCCACACAGGCTTTGTCTCACCGCACAGGGGTTCACTCTCCCTAGACAGTCCACACAGGTCTGGGTCCAGGCATGAGCTAACATCTAATGAAGCTGGGAGTTCTTATAGAGGCCTAAATGAGCTGACAAGCTTCAGCTGGTCTCATCAACTCCCTGTCTGCACGACGCCCCACACTCTCCCTAGAGGTATGAGTCATCCATGAGCCCACTAGCCTCAGCTGGGTTTATACAACTCTCCACCTAGTTGTATAAGTCGGCGTAAAGCCTGAATCTGGGCGAAATATATCTACCCCCCTGGATGCAACCAGGTGACTTTACCTTCCTGCTGTCACACTGTCAATCAGCAAATTACTTGACAGGTACACAAAAGGTCATCATTGCTCAAATAGGGAATGGAAAGAAGCAGATGTTAATTGTGAAATGCTTGCAAGATGGACTACAGCTTTATTGTTGATTGAAGGTGAAGCTCATGAATGTGCAAGGAAATAGTTTGCGGCGCAGAGTTTTTACTGCCGTATCCAAACCTTTTTGACCTTGGAAGGGACTGCTGGTATATTGATGGTTCTTCTTACTATAAAGATGGAAGCAGAATTTCAGGATTTGCTGGTGATTGTGTAAAAGCATCTTTAAGAATGAAAACTTTGAGCCTGGAGATGAGAGAATCCTGGACTTATTTGGACTGGAGCTCCCAAAGCATACCAAGCTTTACTTTCAGTGGAAAAAATGCAGGGGAAAGGGAAGGGAATTGGGACAGGGCCCAATAAGACGGTTATATGGTGAATCAACCACTATTCAATTGGTATTTGAAAAAATAGAAAATACTTTATTGTAGAATGCTAATTTAACACATATCATCCTAATAATATACATTGAATCATAAAGGAGAAAAGGTTTCTCACGTATAGTAACACACTAGAATAAAAGAATATAGACATGGAAAAAACTTTGCACAGTGCACTGTTGGAAAGGATTAAAACGATGACCAGAGTGGACTAGGGCCACCTGCTCTACTACTCCCTTAACCTTGCTGAGAATGAGCATTCAATGTCCGGACATAATTGATGTCTTATATAAAAGCCTACTAATCATGCTGCATGAAATAACAACTGTGAATGATGGTCACTGCTGTCTAGAACAACAGTTCAAACAAAAGCGTATGGTGGTAGCTGCTACAAATAATAGGATTTTTATAACAGCTTACCTGTAAAATCCTTTTCTTGGAGTACATCACGGGACACAGAGCGACATAGTCATTACTAATGGGTTATATAGATACCGTCAGGTGCTGGCACTGGCAACTTCCAAAACCGGAAGTACCCTCCCCTATATAAGCCCCTCCCATCCGGGAGCACCTCAGTTTTGTAGCAAAGCAATAAGTGTCCCCAAAGAGGGGCGGGAGCTCTGTGTCCCGTGATGTACTCCAAGAAAAGGATTTTACAGGTAAGCTGTTATAAAAATCCTATTTTCTTTCTCGTACATCACGGGACACAGAGCGACATAGTCATTACTAATGGGATGTCCTAAAGCAATGCCAAATGAGGGGGGGGATACACCATATATAAGCTGAGCGCTATCAGACATGAGGATCTTTTGCGGCCTGCAACACACTGCGCCCAAAGGCGACATCCTCCTGACTTCTAACGTCCACCTGGTAGAACCTAGTAAACGTGTGTACTGAAGACCATGTTGCGGCCTTACAGATTTGAGCCAGGGAGGCCTGGTGATGCACTGCCCATGAAGTTCCAACTGCTCTCGTGGAGTGCGCTCTAACTTTGAACGGAGGCGGTCTCCTTCTCAAGCCATAAGCTTGCATAATGACCTGTCGAATCCACTTGGCTAAAGTAGATTTTGACGCTGCCTGACCCTTTCTGGGGCCTTCCGGCAGAATAAACAAAGTATCCGTTCTGCGAATCTGAGCAGTGGCTTTTAGATAAGCTTTAACTGCTCTTACTACATCCAAAGAATGCAATAACTTTTCCTCTACCGAAGTAGGTTTGGGGAAAAAAGAAGGAAGAACCACATCTTGGTTCAAATGAAACCTCGATACCACCTTAGGAAGAAAGGCTGGATGAGGACGTAACACTACTCTGTCCTTATGGATAACCAGATATGGCTCCTTACAGGACATAGCTGCTAATTCCGATACTCTTTTAGCCGAACAAATGGCTACTAGAAAAATCAATTTCCTGGTGAGAAGCACCAAGGAAATATGCTGTAATGGTTCAAATGGTTGTTTCTGTAGAACCGACAGAACCAAGTTTAGATCCCATGGACATATGGGAATATTAACCGGAGGACTAATACGCATCACTCCTTGTATAAAGGCTTTGACTAGTGAATGCGAAGCCAAGGGCCTTTGAAAAAATATTGACAAGGCCGAAATCTGACCCTTGATAGTACTCAAGGCAAGCTTCCTATCTACAGCCCATTGTAGGAAGTCCAGAATCCTACCTATTACGTATTTACGTGGATGCCATTTCTTGGCCTCACACCAGGCGATGTACGCCTTCCAGATTCTATAGTAGATCTGCCTGGATACCGGCTTCCTGGCATTGATCATGGTAGATACCACAGCATTAGAGAGCCCTCTCTTTTTTAGAATGTGGGCTTCAATAGCCAGGCCGTCAAACCTAGGGCTGGTAAGGAAGGGTGGTATATCGGTCCTTGCGAAAGCAGGTCCGGACGATGTGGGAGGGTCCAAGGACTCCCCACAGACATTTTTACAATCTCCGCGTACCATGCTCTTCGGGGCCACGCTGGAGCCACCAGAATCACTGGTTTCTTTTCTACCCTGATTCTGCGGAGTAATCGAGGTAACAATTGTGGCGGTGGGAATGCATATATCAGCTTGAACTGATCCCAAGGGAACACTAGGGCATCCGAGCCGCACGCTAGGGGATCCCTTGTCCAAGAGACAAACCTGTCCACTTTTGTGTTGAATCTGGATGCTAGCAGATCTACATCCGGTGTTCCCCACCGCTGACATATTGTCCGGAAAACCTCGGGATGAAGGGACCATTCCCCTGGGCATAATTGTTGGCGACTTAGAAAGTCCGCCTTCCAATTCTCCACTCCTGGAATGAATACCGCAGATATGGCTGGGACATATCTTTCTGCCCATCTCAGGATGTAATTTACTTCCCTCTGGGCTGCACGACTCCTGGTGCCCCCCTGACGATTGATATATGCCACTGCTGTGGCATTGTCTGATTGAACTCTGACAGGGGACCCTTGGAGTTTGGATGTCCATGCTACTAGGGCATACCGGGCTGCTCGTATCTCTAAGAGATTGATGGGCAGGGCCTTTTCTGCTTCTGACCACTTGCCCTGGAGAGACCATTGCTCCAGTACTGCTCCCCAGCCTATAAGGCTGGCATCTGTAGTGACCACCTTCCAGGAAATCGGACTGAAGGATTTCCCTCTTTCCAGATTCTGGGGAACCAACCACCAGCGGAGGCTCTTGCGAACGGAAGGGGACAAGGACATTGGTAAGTCCAGAGCCTGAACTTTTTTGTTCCAGGCTGACAGTATGGCCCTTTGCAACTTCCTTGAATGGAATTGACCGTAGGGTACTGCTTCGAATGATGCCACCATTTTTCCCAGCAGCCTCATGCACAGGCGTATGGATGGCTGTCTTTTTGAACCCACTAAGTGGATCAAATCTCTCAAAGACGACCCCTTTTCTTGAGGCAAGAAATTTTTTCTCTGGTCTGAATCCAGCCTTAGCCCCAAGTATTCCAGACTTTTGACTGGTTTTAGGGCTGACTTGTCTCGGTTGATAATCCAACCGTGATATTCCAGAAACTTGATTGTCTCGTGAACAAACACTTCTAGTTTTTCCACTGAGTGGTCTATCAGCAACAAGTCGTCTAGATATGCCATTATCGTTACACCTCGTGTTCTTAGATTGGCCAATAATGGGGCCAGAATTTTTGTGAACACTCTTGGTGCTGTGGCCAGACCGAAGGGTAAGGCTCTGAACTGAAAATGGCGCCCTTCTACCGCAAAGCGTAGAAATTTTTGGTGGGCTGGAAAGATGGGAATGTGCGAATAAGCATCTTTGATGTCGATCGAGGCTAACCATTCCTCCCCTTGTAGGGCAGTGGCTACCGATCGGATCGACTCCATCCGGAAAGTCCTGATATGTAGGAATTTGTTTAGCCCTTTTAGATTTAATATGGGCCTCACGTCCCCGTTTGGCTTCGGAACTGTAAAGAGGTTTGAGTAAAACCCGAACCCCCATTCTTCCAGGGGAACCTCTATAATTACTGCTTGGAGCAATAATTGTTCCAGTGCCAACAGGAGGGATCCTCTCTTCTGGGGATCCCTTATAAAGCGGGAAGGAGGGGAGTTTTTTAACTCCAATTTGTATCCCAGATTTACTGCGGAGAGCACCCATCTGTCTCGGATCGTGTCCCGCCAGGTTTCTGTGAACAACTGAAGTCTTCCCCCCACCCGATTGGGTGGGGGCAACCCTTCATGCATTTGACTTTGGGGGAGGTTTTGTACCTCTCCTGCTCCAGGGCTTCTTGTTACCCTGCAACTGTCCCTGATTTTTACCTAGGGACTGGAGAAGCCGGCCTCTTAAAAGAGGGACCTCTAACTCTATTTTTAACCGGCAAAAGTGTACTTTTACCGCTGGAAATTCTCTGGATATACTTGTCCAGGTCTTCCCCGAATAAGCGCTCACCATGAAATGGGAAGCTGACCAGCAATTTTTTACAGGGAGCTTCAGCAGACCAGTTTTTGAGCCATAGAAGCCTGCGCATATGTACTACAGACAGTGTAAGGCGGGAGGCCTGATGGATTGAATCCTTTATGGCGTCCACCGCAAAGCATAAGGCTCTAGGTAGATCAGCTAGGGCAAGAGCCTGCTGATCTGGCAAGTCCCTTAAGACCTGTTTCAACTGATCCTTCACTGCTTGGCAGACCCCAATAGCTGCCACTGCTGGTTGTGTCACCAATCCTGCTGTAGAAAAAGCAGATTTTAATAAGGACTCCAATTTTTTATCTATTGGGTCCTTGAACATTTGGACATTATCCACCGGACATGTCAGTGATTTATTCACACAAGAGATGGCTGCGTCCACTGTAGGGACCCTCCATTTTCTGATGAACTTATCCTCCATGGGATAGACCACCGGAAATCTCTTAGGGGGAGTAAATATTTTGTCAGGATGCTCCCAATCCTGGTAAATGAGCCCTTCCAGTAAAGGATGGATCGGAAAGGAACAAACAGTCTGGGGAGCTTTTAGCGACCCCAACGAGGAGACAGAAGTGGATGATGGCTCCGCAAGTGGCATTTTAAATGCTGATCGGACCATATTAGTCAGGGACTGAACCCATAACCTTTCAGCATGTGATGCTGAGAACGGCTCTTCCACTGTTGATTCCTCTACAACCGAATCAACCTCATACTGATCCCCTTCAGGTAGGTCGATCCCTGTATGGGACTGTTGCTCTGTTAACAGGCACTCTGAGGGAGGAGACGGAGATCGGGCGCTTTTCTCCTGTGACAGGGAAGCCGCGATCAATGCTGACAATCTCTCTTCCAGCCCTCCCAGAGCTGAGGAAAAAACCTCCTCTGTTACATACACAGGAGCAGGTGAACTGAGGACAGCCACAGTACCAGGTACTCCTGAGGGTGCTCTACGGTCACTAACCTCTGATTCTTCAGGGGAGACTGGTGCAGCCAAAGCATGCCCAAGATCCTCAGAGCCCGATGGAGACCCCCTATTCCTCCTGGAATTTCTAGTCCCGGAGTTTTTAGACGGCATATTCCTAAGCCACAAAGCTGAGGTATTCCAGCCGAAATACACCAGTTACTGACAATAGTCTAGCATAAATGCTGCTATAAGAAACAGTTGGTGTCTACTAATGTGCCTTTCTAGGGGATGCCTGTATCAACCGCTTGCTGTATGCCCTTTTTTAAATGTTGCCAGCTCTGTCTCTGTACTTCATAGCCAGCTCACCACACAAAATTGTGGTTTTTAACATGCTGGGACGCCCGCACATGCGCAGAAGCGCTGCGGCGCGCACAGAGCGTCATCCCCCAGGCTCCGCCCCCTTTCCCGGCTCACCTCTATATATAGAGGCGCGTGCACGCGCACGCGCGCGGCCACGTGCGCCTTTGGCGCTAATTTTGAAAAATGGAAACTAGGGACAAGAGCCAGGGCCCCTCTTTGCCGCAGGCCGGGGGATGGACGAGCATTGCAACATGGCAGAGGAAGCAGTTTCCCATAAGAGAACTCACCATCTGCCTGGACTTGCTCTGCTGAGAAGAAACTAGTCCACATGACAAGAAAACATTCCACAGCGGCCTCTAGTGGACAAACACAGGTACCGCAGTCTAATATATTAAATATATAAAAAAAAAAATTTTTTTTTTTCTTGACCACCATTAAAAATTATTACATTTTTTTAGTAGTTACAGGCATGCACAGAATTTTGCGGGAATACCATTAGGTAACAGACAGAAAGACAAATTAGGCTTGGGGGTCCCCCAATAGAACCAAGTTCCTGGGGGCCCCCACTTACCTGTTCCCCGCTGCAGGACTTTGTTTGGTCCACAAAAGCCCAAACTTCACCTATCACGGCAGGCATTGTAATCAAACCTTCAGGGACCGGGTTCCCAAGGATTCCACTCCCCTGGACCCGTATAGCACCCTGCACAGAAAACATCTTGGTCGTGGGTATGACCAGAGCTCTGGATCCCAGGGTCCAGCTCTCCTAAGAGAAGCATTACAGGCAAAACCTTGCTCTTCTCTGCAAGGCCCGGGTACCGACCGTTTAGCTATGAAGCTTTTTTGGTCGGATCCGGAATAGCTTACTGAGGCCCAAAAGAACCTGTACGCAAGCTCAGTGAAAAACACATGTTTCTTCTTGGCCAACACCTTAGACACTGGCAAAAAACTGAGGTGCTCCCGGATGGGAGGGGCTTATATAGGGGAGGGTACTTCCGGTTTTGGAAGTTGCCAGTGCCAGCACCTGACGGTATCTATATAACCCATTAGTAATGACTATGTCGCTCTGTGTCCCGTGATGTACGAGAAAGAAAAGTAGCTACTTAGATCAAAGTCCAATCCAGAACTTGTATCAAGCTGTTTAGGTTTAGGTTTAACAGTGTTCAACAGACATGTAGCAGGCTCTATGTACCTGGGGATGTGCTTGTAGTTGATAGTGAAGAAGGTGGCAAAGAATATATGCCTTATCAATGAGCACCTATCATATTACACGCCGAAGATGTCACATAGAGCTCCTATAGGGTAAGGTCTGTTGTCGGCAGTCTCTATAAAGGCACTATGAATAGACCCCAATGCAAGCCAGATATGGTGTAGTTAGGTTGCATAGAAGATGGTAACCATATAATGATTAGCTGGCTTACCCATCCATGGCATAAGACCGGCGATCTTGCTAACTGTAAGGTCTTATTATGGCCGTGGCTGCTGGGGTAGAGGAAGTCTCTGAGCAGTGTAACTCACGTTGTGCTGCTGCTGGAAGGAGGGATCACTTCGGCTTGTGTAAAGCTGCTGTATAGACCGCGTCTCTCCATCAGGTCACGTGTTGCCGCTATAGTGTGCGTAGCAGTAGACGTTTTCCTGGAGCCAACACGCTGTGTTGTCTAGAGCAGTAGAAGCCTGTGTACTTCCAAATTGAGCCTCTGGGGACAAAAACAAACCGTCCTTGTCTGTCCTTAGTAGGATAACAATATAATGGTACGGAGGTGCTCATTCAAAGGGAAAGGAGAGGAGCAAGCGGGGCTAGTCTGGACTCAAAACAACAGCGTCAGGACATGACGCGTTTCGTGACGAATATGTCACTTCATCTTGATGTCAACATGGTGAGAGATGTGATGAAGTCAGAATGGACTGTGACATCAGCTAATTTTTTGCGCACTATTCAAGATCGGGATGTGATTTACTCAAGAGCAAGCTTTGAAATAAGGTCTAACAGCTATACAGGCCACAGATGTTTACCAAATCCTTTTCCAGTCATGGTCTAAAGTTATGTTATCCAATAACTGTTTCATGGGAATATTTTAGGGGGGCTGGTGAAGAGAGATGTAACCAGTCTCAACTTCATATTTCAGATGAGCCATTGTAAAGCATCCAGTACCTCAAATCATAATGATGTTTGTTGCTTAATTTATGGGTCAGTTCTAGTAGATAGAACGGACCCAAGCGGGGGTATGTTGTAATATGTTGACTGATTTATTAGATATGTGTATATGTATGGACATATGTATGTATATATATATATGTATATATATTGTGACAGCAGGAAGGTAAAGTCACCTGGTTGCATCCAGGGGGGTAGATATATTTCGCCCAGATTCAGGCTTTACGCCGACTTATACAACTAGGTGGAGAGTTGTATAAGCCCAGCTGAGGCTAGTGGGCTCATGGATGACTCATACCTCTAGGGAGAGTGTGGGGCGTCGTGCAGACAGGGAGTTGATGAGACCAGCTGAAGCTTGTCAGCTCATTTAGGCCTCTATAAGAACTCCCAGCTTCATTAGATGTTAGCTCATGCCTGGACCCAGACCTGTGTGGACTGTCTAGGGAGAGTGAACCCCTGTGCGGTGAGACAAAGCCTGTGTGGCTATTTGCTTGGACATTTAAAACCAGGGACTTAGGGACTAGGACAGCACTAGGCTGATCCCAGTTGTTAGTTAGGAAACCTGTATGTTTAGTCAGAGGTCAAGTTGACCAGGATTTATTTTGTTTATGTTTCTTTTTCTTTGCTGTGTTTTGTCACTGTAAATAGAAAATAAATCGCACCTTTTTGATTTTGAAAACCACAACCTCCGTTTGCTGGGCCTGTTTTTGTGTGGGGAGCCCATCTCGGGGGTCACACACACCCGCTGCCGAGCCAACCCCCTCACAGTTGGTGGAGAACCAGTGGCAGTTTTTTTTTAAGCCAGCATGGAGGAGATACTGAAGCAGCTGGCTCTAGCAAATGCCAATCAACAGCAGACAAATGCAGGTTTGCAAAAGAGCCTTGCAGCTCATCAACAGAGCCTTGCAGCTCAACAACAGAACTTCGCAGCCCAGCAGTAAGCTCATCAACAGAGCCTTGCAGCCCAGCAGCAGACAAACGCAACTTTGCAACAGAGTCTGGAGGCTCAGCAACAAGCCCAGCAGCAATCTGAGGCCCGCTTCATAGACCTGTTGCAGAAGCAAGAGCAGAGACTACAACAACAGATGGAAGCAGTAATGCAGCAACGTCCGCAGACCAGTGAGGAAAGCCGTCCCACTAATACCGCGTCCTTTGGGGTGAGTCGTTTATTGACAAAAATGACTGGAGAGGATGATCCAGAGGTATTTTTGACCACATTTGAAAGGACCGCTGAAAGAGAAAAGTGGCCTGAGGAGCAGTGGGCTGGACTGGTGGCTCCTCTGTTAACTGGTGAATCGCAGAAGGCTTACTATGACCTAGAGCCTAACCAAGCAAAAGACTATGTGATGCTAAAAGTTGAAATATTGGCAAGGCTGGGTGTCACCCAGGCTGTCCGGGCTCAGCGTGTGCATAACTGGACTTTCCAGCTTGGAAAACCCCCCAGGTCTCAAATGTATGATCTCATTCACCTGAGCAGAAAGTGGCTACAGCCAGAGACTTTGTCCGCACCAAAGATTGTGGAACGTGTTGTAATGGATCGGTTTTTGAGAGCTCTTCCTACTGCCATCCAAAAGTGGGTAAGCCATGGAGACCCAGAGACGGCCGATGGTCTTGTGGATCGTGTGGAGAAATACTTGGCTACAGAGAACCTGACGGCCTCTTCCAGAGACACTCGGACTTTCCACCCTAAGACCAGACCATCCCCAGGGGCGGATAAGAGGATTCCAAGGGGTGAGGGTGGAGAGAGTGAGAGGGTGGGAGCTCTACCCCAAGTTTGGCGAGAACAGCCTGGGAAATCAGCGGCTCAAGAGGCGGCAAGAAGGATCGTTTGCTACCGCTGCCGGCAAGCGGGACATATTGCAGCCAATTGCCCGGTTGTGGAGGAACCCATGCAGTGTGACTTTCTGACGGGCAGACGTCAGTCGCTGTGTGCGACAGTCGCATGCACTGCCATTCGAGGAACTGAGAAACATTTATGCAAAATGTGTGTTAATGGTAGAAATGTTGTGGTATTGCTGGATTCAGGTAGCCTTGTGACCCTGATAAAGGCTGAGTTAGTTAAAACAGAGGTCTCTGGGAATAGCAAGGTAGCTGTTATTTGTGTGCATGGGGACACCCGAGAGTATCCAGTGACTACAGTGTGTTTCGAGACCCCCAAAGGTACCCTCTCTCATCCAGTGGGCTTAGTATCTCAGTTACCGCATGACGCCATTGTGGGAAGGGATTTTCCGAAGTTCTGGGAACTGTGGGATGATCCTGAGCCCCCCACTGGTGCCCCTATGTACCAGGAATGTGATAGCCAGAACTCCCCTGAGAGTGGTGAGGACTCTCCGGAATTTCCCTTATCAGTATTGGCAGGGGAGACTCAAGAAACTGGAGAGGAGCCCACCTCCTCAGACGAAAACCTACCGTCTGTGGAGTTTTCTGATCTTGAGGTTCACAGGGAAAACTTTGCCACAGAACAGTTGAAAGACCCCGCCCTAATAAAGGCACGGGAAAACGTAGTGAAAATAGATGGCGAGTTAGTGAACCCAGATAATACCTGCACTTACCCATACTTCAGCGTAGAGAAGGACCTACTGTATCGGGTGGCAAAAAGGGCAGAAGAAACCGTTGAGCAGCTTGTGGTGCCCAAACCTTACAGGAAGTTGGTGTTGGAGTTGGCCCATGGGCACATTCTTGGAGGTCATCTGGGGACAGAGAAAACCCGAGAGAGGGTATTACAGAGATTCTATTGGCCGGGGGTGATGAAGGACATAGAAAATTATTGTTCCTCCTGCCCTGTGTGTCAGAGGTCGGCCCCGATGCCACATTTCCGTAGCCCGCTGGTCCCTCTACCCATCATTGAGGTCCCGTTTGAGAGGATCGCCATGGATTTGGTAGGTCCTATAATCAAGTCCGCTAGGGGGCACCAGTACATATTAGTTATAATGGACTATGCCACCCGTTATCCAGAAGCGATCCCTCTCCGAAATACCTCGGCCAAAACCATAGCCAAAGAGCTATCTCTTGTGTTTAGCCGGGTGGGTATTTGTAAAGAACTGCTTACGGACCAAGGTACACCCTTTATGTCCCGGGTTATGAAGGAGCTGTGTAAATTGTTCAAAGTGACGCAATTACGTACATCTGTGTATCACCCCCAAACCGATGGGCTGGTTGAAAGATTCAACAAAACCCTAAAACAAATGTTGAAGAAAGTGGTGGATAGAGATGGAAAGGATTGGGACTGTCTACTTCCTTATCTGATGTTTGCTATTAGGGAGGTGCCCCAATCCTCTACGGGATTCTCCCCCTTTGAGTTACTGTATGGGAGACACCCAAGAGGGCTGTTGGATATTGCCAAGGAAACTTGGGAAAGTGAGAGTTCTCCCCACAGGAGTGTGATTGAGCATGTCGCCCTGATGCAAGACCGAATTGCACAGGTAATGCCCATCGTGAAGGAACATTTGGCCCAAGCGCAGTTAGCACAGCAGAGAGTGTACAACCGTGGAGCCAAGACCCGTACCTTTTCCCCGGGGGATAGGATACTGGTACTTGTCCCTACGGTTGAAAGTAAATTCCTTGCCAAATGGCAAGGCCCCTACGAGATAATGGAAAAAGTGAGCGAAGTGAATTACAAGGTCAGACAACCAGGAAGGCGAAAGCCCGAACAGATCTATCACGTTAATCTGTTGAAAGCCTGGAGGGATAGAGAGTCCCTAGTCGCAGACACTTGGTCACCAGCTCAAACTGGTTGCGTGATTCCTGAGGTTGGAATAGCAGCCACCTTGTCACAACCCCAACAACAGGAGGTTAAGGAGTTTGTGCTTCGCAACAAGGAGGTATTCTCTGAGCTGCCGGGACAAACATCTGGGGTAGAGCATGACATCATTACCCCGCCCGGTGAAAGGGTGAAGTTAAAACCCTATCGGATCCCAGAGGCCCGACGGGAGGCAATACGGGAGGAAGTACAGAAAATGCTGAACTTAGGGGTGAGAGAGGAGTCCCAAAGTGATTGGTCTAGTCCCATTGTGTTGGTGCCTAAACCGGATGGGAGCTGGCGATTTTGTAACGATTTTCGTCAGTTGAACAAAGTTACAAAATTTGACACCTACCCCATGCCACGTATAGATGAGTTGATCGACCGGCTGGGAACAGCCCGATACATGACGACTCTTGACCTCACAAAAGGGTATTGGCAAATCCCCCTGGCCAAGTCGGCCAAAGAGAAAACCGCATTTGTAACCCCAGACGGGGCGTTCCAATATAAAAGAATGCCGTTCGGGTTACAGAATGCGCCGGCCACATTCCAGCGGAAAATGGACCAGATGCTGAGGCCCCATCGGAAGTATGCTGCGGCTTACCTGGATGACGTAATTGTCCATAGCACAGATTGGGCCTCACATCTGCCAAAAGTGCAAGCAGTCCTGGACTCTGTTCGGGAAGCGGGGTTTACGGCTAACCCCAAGAAGTGTACCATTGGGCAGGAGGAGGCCAAATATCTTGGGTACACCATTGGGAGGGGAGTAATAAAACCCCAACTCAACAAAGTCGAGGCCATCCAGAGTTGGCCACGTCCCAACAGCAAGAAGCAGGTACGAGCCTTTCTGGGAATCGCTGGGTATTATCTGCGATTCATTCCCCACTTTGCTTCTAAGGCTGTGCCCCTAACCAACCTGACGAAGGGGAAAGGGTCGGTCATGATTAAATGGACCCCCGAGGCTGAGGCAGCATTCCAATTCTTGAAACAAGCCTTATGTAGCCAGCCAGTGTTGTACTCACCCGACTTCTCTAAAGACTTTGTCGTACAAAGTGATGCGTCAGATGTGGGGTTAGGAGCAGTATTGTCCCAGGTCTGGAACGGGGAAGAGCACCCAGTCATTTACCTCAGCAGGAAGTTGAAGTCCCATGAGGTAAATTACGCCACCGTGGAAAAGGAGTGTTTAGCGGTGAAGTGGGCTCTAGATTCCCTTCGGTACTACCTGCTAGGTAGGCACTTTGACTTGGTTACGGATCACGCTCCGTTAAAGTGGATGGCTCAAAACAAGGAAACAAATAGAAGAGTGAATAGGTGGTTCCTGGCCCTCCAGGAATTCAACTTCACAGTAAAGCATCGCCCTGGCGTTCAAATGGGGAATGTGGATGCTTTGTCTCGAGTACATGAATGCCTGGTTGCTGGTGTTCCAACCCCGAGGTTAAAACAAGAGGGGGGGTATGTGACAGCAGGAAGGTAAAGTCACCTGGTTGCATCCAGGGGGGTAGATATATTTCGCCCAGATTCAGGCTTTACGCCGACTTATACAACTAGGTGGAGAGTTGTATAAGCCCAGCTGAGGCTAGTGGGCTCATGGATGACTCATACCTCTAGGGAGAGTGTGGGGCGTCGTGCAGACAGGGAGTTGATGAGACCAGCTGAAGCTTGTCAGCTCATTTAGGCCTCTATAAAAACTCCCAGCTTCATTAGATGTTAGCTCATGCCTGGACCCAGACCTGTGTGGACTGTCTAGGGAGAGTGAACCCCTGTGCGGTGAGACAAAGCCTGTGTGGCTATTTGCTTGGACATTTAAAACCAGGGACTTAGGGACTAGGACAGCACTAGGCTGATCCCAGTTGTTAGTTAGGAAACCTGTATGTTTAGTCAGAGGTCAAGTTGACCAGGATTTATTTTGTTTATGTTTCTTTTTCTTTGCTGTGTTTTGTCACTGTAAATAGAAAATAAACCGCACCTTTTTGATTTTGAAAACCACAACCTCCGTTTGCTGGGCCTGTTTTTGTGTGGGGAGCCCATCTCGGGGGTCACACACACCCGCTGCCGAGCCAACCCCCTCACAATATATATGTATGTATATATATGTGTATATATATGTTTGTGTTTTATATGTGAATACAATATTGACCAGGCCAGCAGTTGTCAGTCAACTGGATTGCACATGTGAGGGAGGCTAGAAGACAGCTTTGATGTGTTAATCTTATCAAGGGGACTTGTTTCCAGGACGAGTCTATCTTTACATATCAATGCGGTATTCAGGCAACCTTCTGTCTCCGCAATCTAGTTGCATATGTCAAAAGACAGCTTGTTGATGTTATTATGCAAGAATGCAAATAATGTCTGTGGTAGTTTCCGGCTGGGTTGGGGGTCATTCTCTGTCATCCTGAATGACAGAGTGTGGATCAAAGACAGCCAATCAAATTGCTCAGTCATTCAATAGATAAGATATATAAAGCTAATATTCAGGCTAGTCATAGGTATTCCTGCATGATCATGAAGGATGAAGGCACAGGATATATTCTGTAGGAATATGAAAGCACAGGTCTAGAATATACTCTGTTGGGTCTGTTGTCATCAGTATTGGACTTTGTTCTGTATTGGAAAGTCTATTAAAGCGCAATCTCTGGAGAACTTGGGCGTTTGCTGCGGAGCACAACTTATTTCATCATTACTAATAACTAAACATCAATTATCAATTGGAAACCACTATATGACTTCACTACAATATTAACCACTTGCGCACTGCCCAGACCAAGTTTCACATTTCAGCGCTGATGCACTTTTAATGACAATTGCACGCTCATACAACACTGTAACCCAATGAAAATGTTTTATTTGTTGGCACACAAATAGAGCTTGCTTTTGGTGCTATTTGATCACCTTTGTGTTTTATTTTTATTTTTTTTCTATAAATACAAAAGACCGAGTTTAAAAAAAAAAATGGATATTTTACCCACTTCAGCACTGGGCCTATTCTGGCACTTCTCTCCTTCATGTAAAAATCATAAATTTATGGCTATAAAATTACTTCAAAACACCAAACATTATATACTTTTTTGGAGCAGACACCCTAGGGAATAAGATGGCGGTCATTGCAAATTTTTATCTCGCTCGGTATTTGCGCAATAAATTTTCAAACGCCTTTTGTTTGCTAAAAATATTACAAAACAGTAAAGTTACGGCCAATTTTTTGGTATAATGTGAAAGATGTTGTTATGCTGAGTAAATAGATACCTAACACGTCACGCTTTAAAATTGCGCACACACATGGCATGACACCAAACTTCAGTAATTAAAAATCTCCCTAGGCGATGCTTAAATTTTTTTTACACGTTACCATTTTGGCATTACAGAGGGGGTATAGTGCTAGAATTGCTGCACTCGTTCTAACGCACGCAGCAATAACTCACATGTGTGGTTTGAACAGCGTTTACATATGTGGGCGGGACTTACGTGTGTGTTCGCTTCTGGGGACATGGGCGTTTTTTCTTATTTATTTTTTATTTTTTGTTTTTGTTTTTTGACTTTTTTGTATTTCTTACTCTTTTTTAATTTTTTTAATTTTTTGGGATCTCTTTTATTCCTATTACAAAGAATGTAAACATCCCTTGTAATAGGAATGTGTGTGACAGGTCCTCTTTATGGAGAGATGCAGGGTCAATAAGACCCCGCATCTCTCCTCCAGGCTGGAAAGCATGATATTGTTCCAAAAAAATCACCAATCTCATGCTGACAGCCAAGATCACGGCTTGGTTAACATACGGGAACACGGCATGATGTGATAACGTCGTGCCCGCTCCTCCGATGGTCATAGAGATGACTGATGACCATCTGGTCACCAGTCATCTCCAAATCGTTCTCCGAGCCCCAGGTGGCACGGGAGAGCCCGGAGAAGCACCGGATGGCGGCAAGAGAGGGGGGGGGGTGACGTCCCCTCCCCCCGCCTATAAGAACGATCAAGCGGCGGAACTGCCACTATGATCGTTTTTACTGTGCACAGAATCGCCGGCTGAAACGAATGATATCTGAATGATGCCTGCAACTGCAGGCATCATTCAGATGTCACCGCCCAAAGCCAAGGATGTCATTTGACGGTGGGCGGTAGGAAACTGGTTAATATTTTTAAAAAGGGTAATTTATCTTCTTCATTGATGTACACTGATGAGACTGCACTGATGGACACCGATAAGGTGGCAAGGGTGGGCACTGAGAGGTGGCATTGCTATTTAGCACTGGTGGGCAGTGAGAAGTGGCACTGCTAGGTGGCAATGATAGTTGACAGTGATGGGCACTGATAGGCACTGGCAGCACTGCTAGGTGGCACTGATTGGCACCAGTGGTGGGCATTGATAGGTGGCACTGGCAGGGGCTACTAATTGTCACAGATGATGCAGAATTACCTCTTCCTCTTCGGGCCCCATGTCCCTTGCACATAAGCCGGTGATTGCCTTTTTTTTATGCTCACGCTGTCAGCACAAGGAGAAAACAAAAACCAGTACCCAGATTTTGTTTACATCACGTGATCAGCTGTCATTTGCTGACAGCTGATCACATGGTAAAGGGCAGGGATCGGCCCCTTACTCGCATCTGTCATCACCTGAGTCTGTGACCACAGCGCGCGCAAAGGGGAGGGCGTTTATTGACGGACTCTCGGCAATTGAGGACCATGCTGTGGCCGTCGATCAGTTATAGCGCTGATCTCAAGTGATTAAAGAGGGTCAAAATGGGCCATTGACATGCATCACAATTCAACTTAGGAATGAGTCTTTGAAAAGTTAAACTAAATAATTTGGCCACTTTATCCTTCCAAATAATTCACTTCCTGTCACATAGCCACACAGGAAGTGAGGGAAAATCCCTAACAATGTCTTTCCTTGGGGACACACAGGTCAGTCTAAATACTTTCCCCATTATGCACATTGCACTCGAGCATATTGCAGGGTACACCACAAATTATTATTAGGTAGTTTGGACTGTGGGGTTTATTTACTAAAGGCAAATCTACTTTGCACTACAAGTGTACTTGCTGTATATCTGAGGGGGACATGCAAGCCAAAAAAAAACCCACCATCTTTGCTTTTACATGATTGTAACATCCAATCACCAGTACTTTCCCTCAGATTTTCAGCAGCTACACTTTTACTGCAGAGTGGATTTGTCTTTACTAAACCCCAAACTACCCAATGATTTGGGGTGTACACAACAAAGTGCTAGAGTGCAATTTGCTTAATGGGGACACTAGTTAGATTGATCTGTGTGTCCCCAAGAAAAGCCATTGGTAGGGTTTTACCGTCACTTCCTGTTTAGCTGTGTGACAGGAAGTGAAGCAAATGTTAAGAAAAGGAGACACAAAGGCCAAACTACAAAAAAAAAAAAAAAAAAAAAAAAAAAACCACGCAGGGGTTCTAACACTTACTTCGTTTCCCTCAAAATGCCCACAATTAGAATTGTATGGCCTTGAGCTATTTTTAAGTGCAGTGCTCTAAATCAGTGCTTCTCAAGTACCCCCAACAGGCCATGTTTGCAGGTTTTCCTTCATCTTGCACATGTGCTTTAAATCACAGTCAATGGTTTTGATTTTTGGACAGCAATTCTCGATAAGATAAATTCACAAAACATGTCCTGTTGGGGGTACTTTAGGACTGAGGCTGAGAACCACTGCAGTAAAAAAGGAAAATTGAATACTTACCGCTCTGTATTTCATTTCCTGGTGACGCTCCATGGCAGCACACAATCCATGCATATACTACCATGAAGGCACCAGGGTAGACAAATCACACCTGTTTTGTTTTGACATGCCAATCAGCTGTCACATTTGTTGCAAAGAAAACACAAAACAAACATCAAAATTTTGCATCTAATTTTATTGTTCAACAAAACAAAAGGGAAGGCAAAATAAAAAACATGGTCAATTTGAAACAGTTACAGACTCAACATCTTGAGCAATTTTTGGCCCAAAAAATGCAGCAGACAATTAAATCAAAGTGAACAAACAACACACATTAACAACATCAGATTTCAGGGGAACATATCTCCCCCACACCAAAAATATACAATCCACATTAGTTAACCAATCACTTGTTTTATAATAAAATACATGTGTTACAAACGTGATAAGGACACCAACATGTACATTTTGACAGACACACACACACCTCTTCTTAAGGCAATCGACCGAATGCTCTGTCAGCTTTATATAACATATGTTTGTGTGCTAATGAGGCAATTGATATATTCAGGCGCTGTTCACACACAAAAAGCACGCCAAAAAAAAATAACTGGCTGGGCATGTGCAGAACAACACCAATGCAGCTAGCAAAAAATAACCCCCCCCCTCCCCCCGTCCAAAATTAAGCACATCATCCAGCATGCTACAAAGTTAGAGATGGGACAATCACCCCTCCCCCCCCCCCCCCACCAACAAATACTATTGCAGTCTATGGGAACTGACTTGTTAATTTTGCTAGTCCCCACTTGGCTGGCTTATCTTCTAGTTATTGGCCTTAAAATGGGGGCCCAGGTCCCACCCTAAGGGACATATATCAATGTCACCAATTTGGAAAACACCAAAAACAAAACAAGGAGAAGTGCCTTTAAATATGCCAAATTGCTTAAGGGCCATTTCACACCACATGCAGTCCATTGCGTTTTTTATGCATCCAAAATGCATGGAAAGTTGGTTATATGGTTCTAAATGGCAGTGTTTGTTCCAGTGCGTTCCAGTTCCACCAAAAAAGTAGAACATGCTGCATTTTACCTGCACTGGACTGTACTGGAATGCATCAAAACGCATCATAAATGCACTGGAACGCACAGGAACACACCTAAATGCACCAAAAACGCACTGGAACACACTTGTCCTTATCTATGGTTAATAAAAAAGAGGGGTGAAAAAAAAGCACTGGACTGCATCAAAAACGTACCAAAAATGCACTGGAACGCATGAAAAACGTGCATGCAGAAAAGCACCTGGAAAGCATCCGGATTGTGTTTCTATGGTGTGAACTGGCCCTAGTTCACACCATAGAAACGCAGTCTGGGTGGGTTCCTGGTGCTTTTCTGCATGCGCGTTTTTGACACATTCCAGTGCATTTTTGAGGCGTTTTTGATGCAGTCCAGTGTTTTTTCCCCCCTCTTTTCACTTAGGACAAGTGTGTTGCAGTGCGTCTTGGGTGCATTTAGGTGCGTTCCGGTGCATTCCAGTGCATTTTTGGTACGTTCTGTTGCGTTTTTGATGTGTTTTACTGCGGTCCAGTACAGTCCTGTACCTAAAAAATGCAGCATGACCAATTTTTTTTTTGCTTTCTGAAACGCACTGGAACGGACTGCAGTGGTGTGAACTATGCCATTGGCATTAATGTGATCAACTTTCTTTGCGTTTTTCAGGCATCAAAAAAACGCACTGCACTGTATCCGGTGTGAACTGGCCCTAAATATCATACCAGGGGGTGTCTATAGTATGCTTGTAAAGTAGCACATGTTTTCCATGTTTATAACAGTTGGAGAGCAAAATGACATTTCTAAAGTAAAATAATAGTCATTTAAAAGTACTCGCGGCTGTAATGAATTGCTGGTTCCCGTCAATACAGATAAAAGTCATTGAAAGTCTTTGCTAACCAAAAAGAAAATGCGTGGGGGTTCCCCCAAATTCCATAACCAGGCCCTTCAGGTCTGGAATGGATATTAAGGGGAACCCCTCTGCAAATTTTTAAAAAAAAATGACGTGGGGTTCCCCCCAAATATCCAAACCAAGCCCTTCAGATCTGGCATGGATTTTAAGGGGAACTCCACCCCAAATTTTATAAAAAAATGGCGTGGAGTTCCGCCAAAAATCCACACCAGACCCTTATCCGAGCACATAACCTGGCCGGCCGCAGGGGAAGAGGGGGGGGACGAGAGAGCGGCCCCCCTCCCTCCTGGACCGTACCAGGCCACATGCCCTCAACATGGGGAGGATGTCCCCATGTTGATGGGGACAAGGGCCTCACCCCCCACAACCCTTTCCCGGTGGTTGTGGGGGTCTGCGGGCGGGGGGCTTATCGGAATCTGGAAGACCCCTTTAACAAAGGGGACCCCCAGATCCCGGCCCCCCCTGTGTGAAATGGTAATGGGGTACAAATGTACCCCTACCATTTCACAAGGAAAGTGTCAAAAATGTAAAAAATGACAAGAGCCGGTTTTTGACAATTCCTTTATTAATGTCTTTTCTTTTCTTCCATCTTCTTCCTTCTTCTTCTTCTTCCTTCTTCTTCTTCCATCTTCTTCTTTTCTCCATTCGGGTTTCTTCCTCCATCTTCATCTTCCTCTTCATCTTTATCTTTATCTTCATCTTCCTTCTTCCTTCGGTGTTCTCGTCCGCATCTTGCTCCGGCGTCTTCCCTTCTTCTTTCTTCTCCGGCCGCTCCGTTTGAATTGGAGGTTCCCGCTGTGCGACGCTTCAGTTCGCCTCTGGGTCCGCTTACACCCGTGACCCCGCCCCCCTCTGACGCACATGGATTTCACGGGACTTTCCCCGTGGTGACAGAGGGGGGCGGAGCCACCGGGTGTAAGCGGACCAAGTGGGGAACTGAGGCGTCGCACAGCGGGAACCTCCAATTCAAATGGAGCGGCCGGAGAAGAAAGAAGAAGGGAAGACGCCGGAGCAAGATGCTGGACGAGAACACTGAAAGAAGAAGGAAGATGAAGATGAAGAGGAAGATGGAGGAAGAAACCCGAATGGAGAAAAGAAGAAGATGGAGGAAGATGGAAGAAGAAGATGGAAGAAGAAGATGGAAGAAAGGAAAAGACATTAATAAAGGAATTGTCAAAAACCGGCTCTTGTCATTTTTTACATTTTGACACTTTCCTTGTGAAATGGTAGGGGTACAATGTACCCCATTACCAATTCACATAGGGGGGGCGGGATCTGGGGGTCCCCTTTGTTAAAGGGGTCTTCCAGATTCTGATAAGCCCCCTGCCCGCAGACCCCCACAACCACTGGGCAAGGGTTGTGGGGATGAGGCCCTTGTCCCCATCAACATGGGACATCCTCCCCATGTTGAGGGCATGTGGCCTGGTACGGTTCAGGAGGGAGGGGGGCCGCTCTCGTCCCCCCCTCTTCCCCTGCGGCCGGCCAGGTTATGTGCTCGGATAAGGGTCTGGTGTGGATTTTTGGGGGGACTCCACGCCATTTTTTTTTAGAAAATTTGGGGTGGAGTTCCCCTTAAAATCCGTACCAGATCTGAAGGGCCTGGTTTGGATATTTGGGGGGAACCCGCACGTCATTTTTTTTTAAAATTTGCAGCGGGGTTCCCCTTAATATCCATTCCAGACCTGAAGGGCCTGGTTATGGAATTTGGGGGACCCCCACGTTTGTTTTTTGGTTAGCAAAGACTTTCAAATACTTTTCTCTATATTGCCGGGAGCCGACAATTCATTACAGCCGCGGCTGCTTTTAAATGGGTTTTTTTTCCGCATTTAAACCATTGAAATTCCCGCGCTGAGCTCAAAAAAACCTCCCGCAGCCCGAATCGGAATTGCCGGCGCAGCGGGCTGGTTTTGAAAAACGTACTTTCCCTCTCTATTTTGGCCATGTTTGTTATTGGGGCAGGTGTCACTACACTTCCTCACATCACCCCATGTTACCCCCATTATATTCTCACTTCCAGCTTCTTTATATTTAGATTTTAACATGCCCTGCGTCAGGTCCATAGTAGCGCACTGAGCGCCTCCTCCCGGGCGCAGAGAACACTATAGTAAATGGGAAATAGGGCTGCGCTACAGGCGCTAATGTTTTGTAAATACCAAAACAGCCATTGCGCACGCAGATGCGCCAATACTCATGGCGCAAACGTTTGGTAAATCAGCCCCATAGTGTCTGAAGATGGGGTGGCCACAGACCCTGAGAAGTTGGAGGCAGTCACCTCCTGGCCAAGGCCCACCACTGTGACAGAACTCAGGTCCTTCCTGGAATTCTGTTCCTATTACAGGAGGTTCGTGGAGGGGTTTGCTCGGATAGCCAGGCCCTTGAATGAGCTGCTGAAGACGGATGGAGAAGAGGATGACACGGGCCCCAGAAAACCCGGGGAGTCAGTCAGGGACCAGTGGAATGGGAAGTGTGAAGATGCCTTCCAGATGTTGAAAAAGAACCTAACCACTGCCCCTGTCCTGGCTTATGCAGACCCAAAGAAGCCCTACGAACTCCATGTAGATGCCAGCCATGATGGTTTGGGAGGAGTTCTCTACCAGGAGCATGAAGGGCAACTGAGACCGGTTGCGTATGTGAGCCGAAGCCTGACCCCCTCCGAAAAGAACTATCCCACTCACAAATTGGAGTTCCTGGCCCTCAAGTGGGCCGTAGTTGACAAACTCCGAGACTATCTGTATGGGGCAGACTTCACTGTAAAAACGGATAACAATCCCCTGACCTACCTCTTTACCACAGCCAAGCTAGACGCCACAGGACATTGATGGCTGGCGGAGCTGTCTGCCTTCAGTTTCAGCCTAAAGTACAGACCTGGAGCGGGAAATCGGGATGCGGACGCCTTGTCCAGAAGGTCTCATGTTCCCACCCGCAGTATACAAGACTGGACCCAAGTGGCACCCGACGGGGTGCGGGCCCTCTGTCAAGGGGCTGAACTCCAAGCCAAGGGAGGCTCAAGAGCAGAAGAAATAGGGGTTACTACAGTAGGAGTCCCCAAGCAGTACTGTGGAGTAGCCCAACTGGGAGAAGATAACTTGCCAAGACTGACCAAAAAGGAGTTGAGATCCGACCAATTGGAAGACCCTATGGGGAGATTAGTCCTAGAAGCATTGGAGAACCAGGATCCAAACAGACTCCTACGTCACCCCTCGAAGGAAGCTCGCCTGTTGAAGAAAGAGTGGGACAGGCTGCAGGTGCGTCAGGGAGTGGTCTACCGAAGGGGCCCCTCTGACGACCAAGAAGACAAATGGCAGTTGTTCCTGCCCGAGAAACACAGAGAAACTGTCATGATTGCTCTGCATGACAACCATGGCCACCTAGGGGCGGAAAGGACTTTCCAACTCGTTAAAGACCGTTTCTATTGGCCCTGCATGAGGGCTGAAGTTGAGGAATACTGCCATTCGTGTGCACGATGCATCCAGAGAAAGACTTTGCCCCATCAAGCTGCCCCAATGGGTCATCTACAAAGTCAAAGCCCGCTTGATCTGGTATGCATTGATTTCCTCTGCCTCGAATCCGACCTGAGTGGACTAGGAAATGTTCTGGTGGTAACCGACCATTTCACCCGGTATGCCCAGGCTTTCCCAACCAAAGACCAGAAGGCCTCCACTGTGGCCAAGATACTTATGGAGAAATACTTCATACATTATGGGCTACCACAACGGCTCCATTCAGACCAGGGAAGGGACTTTGAAAGTAGGCTGATACGAAAGCTCCTGGATACCTTGGGGATTAAGAAGACAAGGACTACCCCCTATCATCCGCAAGGTGATGCTCAGCCGGAGAGGTTCAACCGAACCCTACTCAACATGTTAGGAACTTTAAGTGGAGAAAAGAAGCAACATTTGAGCAACCACATAGCGGCCCTTGTGCATGCATACAATAGCACCATCAGCGACGCTACAGGATGCTCACCTTACAGGCTTATGTTCGGGAGAGAAGCAAGATTGCCGGTGGATCTGGCTTTTGGCACTTCCATAAACCATTGTTCTGCTGCTTCCCACAAGGGATATGTAGATAGACTCAGACGCAATTTGAAAATGGCCTATGAGCAGGCTCAGGCGGCCTCGGAGCAAAGGGGGGCTCGCAACAAGAGGAATTTCGATTTGAAGGTTAGGATCCAAGATCTACAACCAGGAGACAGAGTGTTGTTGCGGAACTTGGGAGTCCCTGGAAAACACAAGCTTGCAGATAGATGGAGACCTGAACCTTATGTTGTTTGCAAAAGATTACCGTGCCTACTCGTTTATAGACTTAAACCAGAAGGGAAGTTGGGGCCTTTGAAGACTTGGCATCGGAACCACCTACTTCCACTAGCTGAGGCGGTCCGGATACCCCCTATGGTGGATTCCCCTGGACCGACGTCCATCCTGGATACTCCCAGACCAAACACACGGTCTCAAACCCCTCGGACCATGGATACAGAAGATTCAGAGATAAGTGAAGATGAGGGAGAGGAACTTGGCTGGCTTTGGCCTTCCCAGGCCCCGACAACTTCTGCTATTGATCTTCCACCTGACGAAGATACCGAAGATCAGACACTGAATGCAGAAGCTACTGAGTTCATCCCGTCCAGTCCTTGGTCAGATGCTTGGGAGAGTGCCTGCGAATTATCCTCAGAGGAGATCCCCAAGTTTGTTACGGAAGAAGAGCCTGTTCCAACAGAAAGTCCAAGAGGACAGAGGAAACGGAGGGCCATAAAACCTCCCCGGAGATTGACTTACCCACAAATGGGGGAGAGTGCGGAAGACACTGTAGTTACTGCCAGAAGGAGTATGGAAGACCCTGACCCTCCCACTGTTCATTTGGTGGGAGGCAACCCCAGCTCACTCTCTGGCACAGTTAGACAGGATATTGATGATAGTGTGTCCTGTGGGCAGGGGAGTTTACTACCTCGTTTTTGGTGGGAATTTCCTCTGCCGACATCATATGAAAAGTTGATTGATGTTGTACGATCTGTAGTTTAAGGTTATGTTATCTTTGGGGACCAAAGAGTTTAAGTGGGGGGAGTGTGTAGCGGGGTCTCTGTTAATGGCCCCAGAACTACGTTACCCAGAACCCCATTCGGCCCCAGGGCGGAAGTTTCCACCGCAGAGACTCATGGGAGGGGCTACTTAAGGAAGAGGCGAGGCGGAGCTCGGCCTCTTTGGACACCGCGCTGCAAGCAACGAGGCTTCCTGTGCGGATCTGCTGCGGTGCAAGGCCTGAAGCCTGAGGCATTGCATAACATCCGAAGAGCCTTCCACCCCCACTGCTGAGCCTGGGTGGATCCTGACTGGTCAAGCGAGGACATCTGTCGATCGGGGACCCGATCGTTGCAGACGCTGTGGCGGATACACAGCAGGTGGAAGTCCCGGACTGGGATCGCGTCCGGAGCGGTGAGCGGGCACCTGCCCAGACCTATAGACTGTGCCGTGCTCAGGCCTAGTGACTGTATAGGCCCACAGTTCGTTTACTTGCTGTTTCACGGGAGGGACCGGTAGCGGGACAGATTTGGAGTATCCCTCCCCAGTATAGTTAATTCATGTTATTGCCTGTTGGATTACAAAAGTATAAGTTCATCAAGTGCACCACCGAAAGCTGGCATGCGAAGAAATCCTTTAGGGAATTGACTGAGATTTACTTCATGTCAGGCCTGACTTAGGTGGGGAGAGTAAGAGATTGTTTAGTGTGCCATAGGGCGCGCACGCCATAATAGCTACGCGTGGTGGAGTACTGCGCTGCGCCATTATATTGTGCTGCAACTATTGAACTAATTGATGCAAGGCTCTGAAAGCTATATTACATGTTGGGTGTTATACTCTATGTTATTCACTACCAGTAAAGCTGTTATATTTAATCTCTCGTCTCAGCGTGTTGTCTGACTGTTTAGAGATTATTAAGTGCAGTACATTTGAATGTGGTATAAGTTTAACCCTAGACTAACTGTGCCAGGGTGGTTCGAGTAAGATTGCCGGGGGGTGGCGGTACTGTATACAGGGCTCGAAATCAAACCAGCGGCTCTCTTAACTGGGGGTAGCGCTACATTTAGAAATGTCATTTTGCTGGCGCAATGGAAAGTTCAGAGCTGCGCCTGTTCAACTTATGCAAATTGACTTAGGTGACTTGACATTTACTAAGATTATGCCGGCGCAGTGTCCCGGCGCATTTGAACCATTGAAATTCCCACGCTGAGCACAAAAAAACCTCCCGCAGCTCGAATCGTACTTGCCGGCGCAGCGGGCTGGTTTTGAGAAAGTTACTTTATCACTCAATTTTGGACATGTTTGTTATTTGGGCAGGTGTCCCTACACTTCCTCACATCACCCCTTGTCACCCCCATTATATTCTCACTTCCAGCTTCTTTATATTTAGCGTTTAACATGCTGTGCGCCAGGTCCATAGTGGCGCACTGAGCGCCTCCTCCCGTCCGCCGACAACACGATAGTAAATGGGAAATAGGGCTGCGCTACAGGCGCTAATGTTTTGTAAATACCAAAACAGCCATTGCGCACGCAGATGCGCTAATACTCATGGCGCAAGCGTTTCGTAAATCAGCCCCATAATGTCACGATCGGTTGCTCCTCACAGGAACGAGAAATGAGTGGAAATGCCGGGATACCTTCGGGGGAGCTTCATTGCTGCTGTTGGCTTGACCAGTGAATGGGGTATTGAGGTCCTTGTGTTGGCTGATGTGATTTCTGTTGGAATCTGTTCTGCGTGGATGGTGAGGGCTGATAGGCCTGGGCTGGGAAGGGCTGATGCTGGGACTCATAGGGGCACTGATTTCTCCAATGACCCTCTTCTTTACAATTAAAACAGCAAGTCCTGTTAACATCCGGGGAAGACTGTGTGAACCCTCTTCCTCTACCCCTAGCTCTTCCCCTGCCCGTTCACTGGTTCCTACCTCCCCACTGTCTATCATTTCCCTGGGGTGGGCCATCCTGTGGCCCTTCCTGAAAAAGAACACTCACTACTTTCTCTTTCAGGTCAAAACAACCTGCTGCATCTTTCTCTGTTAATGTTGTCTGAAACTTCTTCAGGGTACTGGTAGGCCAATCAGATATCATCTGCTTAACCATCAGACCTATTTGTGGCTTAAGGTTGGACAAGTAAGTCTGAATCATCAAACTAACCATATCATCCGTTAGTAACAATCCTGCTTCTTGTGTCCACACTTCCCTGAACCTCTTCCAAAATTCTAACACTGTTTCTCCTGACTTCTGTTTACATGCGATGGCAGTGGGAAGGGAAAACTTATTTTGAAAAACCCGCTTTAACTCAGCCTCAACTTCCCCCCACATGACCCCTCTTCCATCTTCCGTGTTCAAAGGATACGCACCTGACTTCACATTTGCGGCAGAGATGACAAAAATAGAGGGCGCCTTTACCCATTCCCATGCTGTAGTCTGACCCACCATACTGTCAAGAATTAAATGCATGTCCTCTTGTGTGTAGTTCCTGCCTGTACATGCCTTCTTTAAATATGCCAATGTACCTCCTGTTGAAACACCCGGCTTGGGGCAATATTTAATTATCTTACTAAGCTCATCAATCTCAATGGGTTTCTTCAAAACGTCATCCCCGATTGTCATAAACGGGTATGTCGCTTCACCCCCCTTCTTTTTACTGACAGGCAGACCAGAACCTCTTTTTGTTATGCGTAGGGAAACCCCTAGTGCAGTGAGGATTTGCCTGGACTTCTGGTAAATTTTTTTAGCCTCCCTCACCTGCTCCTCATAACCTGCGGCCTCACCCGTCTCTGTTTCAGAGTCATCATCAAATAACTCTGGAGGCGATGACCCTGCCTGTTTTCTCAGAACTGCCTGTGATCTATAATAAATTGTTCTGCTCTTTGTCCGAGGTGGGGTGGCAGGGGCACTAACTTCCCCATCAGCTCTCTCTCCTTTAACTCTTCCCTGGGTTTTCTTCACTGTACAAACAGGTGTGGGCGCTTCCTCTGCAACCCCAGTCCCACAGACCTCCTGCTCTGCATCAGATATGTCCGGTGCAGAAGAGACACCGTACCCGACGCCCCCTGTGAAGCAGCTCCCACCACCTCATGTACCTGTTCCTGCCGCTACACAACAACCTGCACTGGCTCCACTGCTTTTGGAGCAGACACCCGTGCCTGCTGCTGCACAATGACCTGTACTGGCCGCTCAGGCTCCGCTGCCACTGGAACAGACACCTGTAGGGCCTGCGTCTGTGGGGCGGATGTCTGTCTCCCATGCACAGCATGATAGCCTGCCAACAGGTCTACATCCTCTACTATAAAACTCGGATATAGCTGCTCAGCATAAGGCGGAGGGTTCGGGCGAGACGAAAAAGGAAGGATGCTTGAATCCAATCTCTGTTTATCTGCCTCTCCCTTGTGACTTCTGCGAGTATCCTCATCACTCAATTCAGTGATGGCTTTCTTCTGATTTTTACTATTTCTCTGGAACCAGTATGGGACATATTGCAGCCAAATCTCAGCTCCCTTCCTCATACAGTATACTCAACATTCCACTGTGGATCCCTCGTATACCAAGGGAAAGCCTTTCTGTCATTTAAGCACAACCCCTTCACCATATCCATATGGAACTCGCTATTCCCCCCATCTCTAGGGAAAGGATCGCTGCTACCCATACTCCTCGTCCAATCCGCCAAAATAAGTACCCAAGGGAATACAAACTCATATCCCGTGTCACCTACCCTTGCAACATAATCCTTACAACTCTCTCCGGGATTAGGGGGAGGGGGCGGCCTCTGGCTCTTTGTGTGTGTGTTACCCATTGTATTTTCACAAATCAAAATCAAATACACAAACAAACAAACAAATAAAACAGGGTAAGTCTATACAAAAATAACTTTCAGGCCTCATGCCCACGGGCGTTTTTTCAGCCGCGTTTTTGAGCGTTTTTTACAGCTTAAAAATGCCTGTCCATGTTAGTCTATAGCTTCATGCCCACCTAGGCGTTTTTGAGCTGTAAAGAGCATAGGCGTTTGTAAGCTGTAAAAAAAACCCAGGGCCAGTGCGTTCCTCAGCGTCAGAATTAGGCAGGAAAAAACGCGAGCGTCAAAAAACGCGCAAAAATGCGCACTAACGCGCACCAATGCGCAAAAACCGCGCACTAACGCGCGGTCGCGTTTTTAGCTCCGACGTTTTTTTTTGTTTTTTTTTCAAAAAAAAAAAAATATTTACAATAACATGGACAGGCGTTTTTAAGCTGCAAAAAACGCAGCTGTAAAAACGCCAGTGGGCATGAGGCCTCAGAACTATTCCTGTAACTTAAAAATCCAAAATAAACTGGCTTGACACTTCTAACTTTTAAACAAAACTCTTTCTGTGTTTAACTAACTGCTCAAAACCTCCTATCTCGGCTGTCCCTTAAACTTTCTCAAAGATACCTCATAATCTATAAAATGACACCAAGAATATCTCTGCACTCTCTACAGCAAGTCATGAAAAAAACCCACAAATTTATCAAAACGATCGATCAAAAAGTCTAATTGTCCACGCCTGGTAAAGCCGTGCCTCTGCAGACGGTTCCCCTTTAAACTGAAAAAAAAACAAAACCAAAAAAAAAAACTTTTTACTGCCGAACTAACTTCCTCCTTTTCAAATGCACTTTCCTTTGCTTTTTTTTCTTCTGTGTTAGTTCCTCTGTAAAAACAAAAAATGCATTGAAAAAAAACTCTGTAAAAAATGCACACCCTCCAATCTCTCTTTACTGTCTAAACTTCACTATAGGTAGAATATTTGATTTAAAACACTTTTACCTCTCACTTACTATTCTCATCACACCATGGGGCATTGTCCGAACACTCCATTACTTTACATAACACCCACCTCCCACCTAAACACATTCGTTTTCAAACTTCTCAATTTCCACTGCCTGTTACTCTACATTACCAAACCAATCTATACATTTCTTCAAGCAAATATCAAGCATTTATAATTACACTTCTATAATTTGCAAGGAAAGATACTAATACTTACTTCCTCCTGTAATTTACCTAAATATAAACAGGGAAAAATTTACTTCATTCTAATTTACATCATATAACAGTGGGACCAGACTGTCCTTACCACTCAGACTCGTACCTCACACAACAAATTGTCTTAAATACTGCTAAGCAGACAGAAGTGGCAAGATTAGCAAAAAGTTTTTCCCCGTTCTCGTGACAACTGTCTATTTTAGGTATCTCTGTACCATTGTAGCTACTTTTCAAAATGGCCTTGCCCACGGCAAGCCACAGCAGGCTCCCCACAGCCTCTTTAAAACAGCCTGGTCTGGGCTTACCCTTCTTAAACTAACATTTTTTAAAACAACATAAGGTCTCCCATCAACACCGCGGCAACTACACAATTCGTCAAAATTAAGACAAAAGTTTCTACTCACCAGCAGTAATTGATGCAGATCCTCCCGTGTTTACCAGTCCGAATCCGTAATCTCAGCAAGTGCCTCCATTACTGTTGAGAAATTTGAACAGGTAGTCCCTCCTACCCCCACAGACCAGCTTAAAATAACCCAATAGCCACACCCAAAAGATACGGGATCAGTACTGAGAGATTTCATTAAAACGCAAGAAAAACACACAAGACAGCTTTGCACTCAGAATGAAATGTGTTTATTCTTTTGCAGGGGTGGACATTATATAGTCATTATCATAATCCAATCATTAAAGAGGGAGGGGTGAGGAAGGGGTGTGGTTAATACAGTGGGTATACATTTTATCATTATATAGTAGACGTTTTGCCACTCTCAAGGTGGCCAACACTCGTCCTGACCCTCTCAAGATGGCTGACATTTTCGTTATTAATAAGAATCAGTCATGAGTGTCACAAACAAGTGTTATAGCTCATAGTCACAAGGTTTCACTTCCCTGAACCAATATCTACCAGACAGGTTCCAGACAAGGGCAGTTTAAAAATAAACCAACATTCTGCAAATTATGCTACTCATTGCAAATTATGCATGCTTTTGCAAAACTGCTGCTCCATACAAAATACAAGATCTTAACCTATTTCATAATACTATTTCAAAAACATATAATACTAGTCAATTTCCTTAACCCGTATGTCCAAGCTAGAATATATGACCCCATCTCACTATAGTGGGGGTCCTTATGCCATGCCAATTACTACAGCCAACAAACCAGATACCTTTCTAGCCATGCGCCTTCGTCGTCAGGAACGGAATCACGTTCCCATTAGACTTCGGATAGACAAAAATACCTATACAGTACTAGCAATCCTGTTAAGGTGCTATCCGAATTTCGTAAGTGACTCAAAGAACTATATAAAGCAAAATCTTTCTTTTCTCCCTCCCATGCTGAAACGTTGTTTAGGAATATTCCTTCACCCACGTTGTCAGATTCTGATCGTGAGTCCCTGGAGAGGCCCGTCACGACCGAAGAGGTCCTCTTAGCTATTAAGACTCTTAAATCCCACAAACGAATAGGTCCTGATGGACTCTCCGGCACTTACTTTAAGAAATTTGCTACTACCTTAGCCCCACTTCTCTCTAACTATTTTAATGCTTTGCTCCAACAACACTCTTTTGGTCGAGACACGTTGACAGCCATAATAGCCATGATACCTAAGCCCAACACAGACAATTCCCTCTGGTTCAACTTCAGGCCCATTTCCCTACTCTATCTTGACATCAAGCTTCTGGCCAAAATTATGGCATTACGCCTTAATCCTATTATTGGGGGACTAATACATAAGAATCAAGTGGGTTTTATACCACGCCGACAGGCTAGCGATAATGTCCGCCGGGTTGTTTTACTTCAACACATAGCCAGAACCCATAATATTCCTATGCACCTGCTGTCCCTTGACATCAGGAAATAGTTCGATACGGTTTCTTGGCCCTATCTGAACTTAATACTCAGTCGTTGGGGTTTTGGCCCACATTTTTTGCAATGGATTAGTTCCCTATATAACCAACCACAAGCTTATGTCAAGTATTCAGGGTTCCGGTCAGATAGTTTCAACATACAAAGAGGGACTAGACAGGGATGCCCCCTTTCTCCCTTAATTTTTTCTCTAGCGATAGAGCCCCTTGCAGCCCTGATCAGGGCAAGTCCGGATATTAAAGGACTGGAAATTGCATCTACCTCCCACAAAATCTGCTTGTTTGCTGATGATGCACTCCTGTTCGTAACCTCTCCCTGTATAACTCTTCCAAACCTTATCCAGATCCTAGAAAAATTTGCAAATATATCTGGCTTAGAAGTTAATCAATCCAAATCCAGAGCTCTCAATGTGTCTCTCCCACACCAGGAATTCATTCATCTACAAAATTATTTTCCTTTCCTCTGGTCCACGACCCCTTTACCATACTTGGGTATAAAGCTAACCAGTGATCCAGCATCTCTTTACCAGGCCAATTATCTTCTTATGCTTTCTCACCTATCCTCCATGTTAGACACTTGGAGACCATTATGCGTTTCTTGGCTCGGGCGGGTTGCGGCCGTTAAAATGTCTCTACTCCCTAAACTTTTGCATCTTTACAGAGTCCTTCCGATTGCAATCCCCTCTTATTTTCATCGAATCATCCAGACTCGGGTATTTAAATACATATGGGGCCCCATAAAACCTAGGGTGTCCAGATCTATCCTCCTTCGCAATAAACTTAGTGGGGGCTTGGGGCTCCCTAACTTTGCCCGTTACTATCACGCTGCTCAGCTGGCTCAAATAACTTTGTTTCATGCATCAATTGAAATCCCATTGTGGGTCAGTCTGGAAGCGATAGATATTTCCCCCTTAATAATATCTAACTTATTGTGGTTGCCCGCTTTAGCCCGAGGCCCTATATTTTTTTTTTAAATTTCATATCTTTATTAAACCATTTTCCATTTTATATACAATACATTCGATCCCCTTTCCCTCCACCCCCCCTTATCCCATACAAAACAAGTAATAGTGATAATATCATCTTAAAACCAATTCTCTTCCTCTTCCTCGAACCCCTCCTTTCCTACTCCTTCCCTCCCCTAATTATCCCTAGTCACTCATTCACACCCGTTCCTTCCTTCCATCTTCTCACTCATCCCTCCCTATCTTAAACATCTTTTCTTCTATTTAATTCGTGTTTTCTCTCCTGCCAGGGTTTCCAGATTGTTTCAAATCTTTTTAGGGCTCCTTGTCTGATATATGTCGTCCTTTCTTTTAATATTGTTAGGTTCATATTTTGCTCCCATTCATTGCTAGATGGTGGAGAGCCTGATTTCCATTTCTGCGCTATCAGCCTCCTGGCTTGAAATAGAGATCTTGTTATAGCCAGCTTGGTGTCATCATTTGTCCCCTCTCCTTCCACCCAGCCCAATACGCATTGTAGGGGATCCAACTCTATATGTACCTCAAAAATCTGCTCTGTTTTACTCACTACCTCCCTCCAATACCGATATAGCTTCGGACATCGCCAAAACATATGTATCATGTCCCCCTTTTCTCTTCCACACCTAGGACAGGTATCGTCTAATCTAAGCCCATAGCAAATCCCATTGTGGGTCAGTCTGGAAGCGATAGATATTTCCCCCTTAATAATATCTAACTTATTGTGGTTGCCCGCTTCAGCCCGAGGCCCTATATCTAATCCGGCCACACGCCATTCACTTAAGATTTGGGACAGCCTACGTGGCCCCTTTAATCTGGTTTCTTCCCATGCCCCTTTACTTTCTTTTATAGGCCACCCACTTTTCCATCTGACTTTTACCGAACCTGGTTCCTTTCAGCTCTGGTCCCAAGCAGGGTTGAACCGAATCTGTGACTTCGTTACTGATACCGCTCTTAAAACATTCTCAGTTCTTCAATCCCAAGCTAAGTTGCCTCCTAGGGAATGTTTCCGTTACCTCCAAATAGCCCATTTTGTCCGACAGTGATAGGCACTAACTCCTCTCTGGATAGTTTATCCTTTTATGAAGGTATTTGTAACTCGGACCTACATGCCCCAGGTATCATATCACGTATCTATACTCACCTCACTTCCTAACCATCTGACCTTCCCCTTTACGCTGCACAGTGGTCCAAAGACCTACAAATAGAACTGGATGTAGACGACTGAACAATCATATGGGCCAGCACAAAAGCTTCTACACAAAATGTAGTGGCTTTGGAGGCAAATTACAAGGTCCTCATGCAGTGGTATCTTGTCCCCGCAAGAATTTAAAAATTTCTGCCATCCTACCAACTAGACTTGTGCACAACGGAAAAATTTGTTTAGTTTCGGTTCGTTTCTTGTGCACAACGGAAAAATTTGTTTAGTTTCGGTTTGTTTCTTTTTGGTCCTGTTGATTCGTAATCATTCGTAATTTTGCTAGACGGGATTTTTCGTGTTCGGACTAATTCGTATTTTTGCAAGCGTCATTTTTCGTTGAATTTTTAGTTGATTTATAATTCATACTTTCGGTAGGGTACATTGTTTTTCGTTGATTCTGGACACAACTCCTACTTTCGTAACTTTTTTTGGGTTCGTTGATTCGTAATTTTCCGTGTCTCTCTCACAACGACGCTGCCTAATATGCCTAATGTGCTTCGAATGGATTTGTACTTTTCTAAATACATAGCGGTTATTTGTAACGATTCTAAATCTCGTATTTTACTTTCGTTTTTTACATGCGGCTATAGCCTCCGCCCCTGTACACCATTTTGAGAGGGTTCAGCACGGTGAGGGAGAAGCAGAGAGCAGAGCAAAGTGTTATTGTGCTTCAAATGGATTAGAAATCTCGTATTTTACTTTCGTTTTTTACATGCAGCTATAGCCTCCGCCCCAGTACACCATTTTGAGAGGGAGTTCAGCACGGTGAGGGAGAAGCAGAGAGCAGAGCAGAGTGAGTGTTATTGTGCTTCGTATGGATTCGTACATTCGTAACTTTTTTCATAACGAATTATGCCGAAGACATTCGGGCATTCGCTATTTTGCGGTATAATTTATTTCGGATTCGGTTTTATTCATAATTGCTTTGTTCGGAAATTCGAATGCTTCCGAATGTCCGAAAGTTGCTAAATTCGGACGAATTTCGATTCGTTACGAAACGAATTGCACAAGCCTACTACCAACCTGTATGTTTCCGAGGCTGTGGGGAGAGGGGTACTCATGTTCATATCTGGTGGTCCTGCCCCATTGTACAACAATTCTGGACGACAATATTTCAAATAGCTTCCACCTTACTTCATGACACCTTAGCTCCTGACCCCTCCCGGCTTTGTTAAACCATGTACAGGGAGACTACACTAGGGCCCAATGTTGCCTCCTCCTTCAATTAACCACGGCAGCTAAACAGACCATAGCCAGAGCCTGGAAGACACTGAATCTACATATTGCAGAAGTGAAAAATAGAGTAACCCAAGCTATGATACATAGCAAGATTGAAGCTACTATCTTAGACCGACTTCCCCAACATTGCAAGACCTGGACACCCTGGGTGGAGAATTTTCTCCCCTCAGATTTTGACGCTAATCTGCTCAAACTATGAAACCCCAAAGGACACCTTTTGTTTGATTTTACAACCCTCTGGGGATCTATGTGATCCTGCCGACACCCCTCCCCCCTCTTTTATTTTACTCGCACTCTTCTTCTCTCCCCTTCTTCTCTCTGTTCTTTCCCTCTTCTTAATTCTTTCCTTCTTTCCTTGACCGAAATGTTTTATCCCTAATCTCTATAGTAAAGATATGGCTTATTGCCTAGACCTATTTATGGTTTTTATTTCCTAGACCTGCAGAGGAAAGTTTTTGTTTTGTACCGTTACTGGACTGGATTTATTTCCCTTCCTATTGTAATCACTCTCGAATTCTTTATAATGTGTTTAAAGATTTTACTTCCACTAAGCTCTGATTCGTTATAATGAACGTTATCCTGGTTTAGAAGATTCAGTTGTTATGATTGTACAAAACTTTCACAAGATACACCGTAAGATATGTTCTCCATTTCAAAATGAGATTATTTGCTGCTGTATACTGTGATTCTGTTAAATAAAAAACTTTTTTTTTAAATTCAAATATTCTTTATTTCTTTTATATAAACATTCCCACACACACAATACTTCCCTTCCATATGTGGCAATACAAGTATCAATTAACCACAAGCAATAATACACAAAGAGGAAAAAAATTAAAAAACAGTTCTCCCTTCCCCCCCCTGACCCCTACCCTCCCATTCATACCTCCACTTCCTCTCTCCTCTCACTCATTCCTCTCTCTCACCCTCATCCGCCCACCCCATCCTCTCTGCCATACCTCCACTTCTACCCATTGTTTTCTATATGTTTTGGAATTTCTTACTATTTCCCCTCTTGTTATATATAAATTCTTCTTTTCTAATAGTATTATCTATTACCCTCCTCCATTCTGTCTCTGTTGGGGGATCATTTGCTTGCCACTTTTGCGCAATAAGTTTCCTTCCTTGGAACAAGCACCTTAATATTGCCATTTGTATGTCTCCTGGAATTCCCCTTTCCTTCAGCAGGCCCAATACACATAGCCTTGCCTCTGATTTTAGAGATGTCCCAAATACGAGGTTTATCCTATCTATTATCTCTTTCCAGTACCAATACAACTTGGGACACCTCCAAACCATGTGCATCAGGTCTCCCTCATCCCTTCCGCATCTCTGGCATTTCGCATCCGGTCTCCTACCACACTGAAACATTCTTTTGGGTGTGTAATATGCTCTATGTATTAGATATAGTTGGGATACCATTTGGGAGGGTGAAAGTGAAACTCTAGAACTTGCTTCTAATATCTTCTTCCACTGTTCCTGTGTTAATGGACCCACATCTCTCTCCCATTTTTTCCTGTTCTTACTGTTGGGTCCCTTTTCTTGATCCACCTCGCTTATACACCTATACATCTCCGAGATTATCCCGCTTGATGTATCCGCGTTAACTAATCTACGAAGCTGGGGCATATCGTTCCATACTGGTGTCTCTTGTCCGAATTGTGCGTTCAGGGCATGCCTGATTTGCAGATACCTATAAAAAGATTTATTGGGAACTAAGTGTTCCTCCCTTATCTCCTGAAATGATTTTATTCTTCCCATCACAAAGAGCTGTATCAGGAAATGTACCCCACACCTATCCCATTCCTAAATTTTCCCCATAGTTTTAAGTTCTTTTAGATTGTTATTATCCCATATAGGGGAAAACTCAGAAAATCCCTTATACCCCAACATCTCCTTAACAGTTTCCCAACATTTTACCATCAGTTGTGTTGTGGGGGCCCTGGAACAAAAAGAATCCGCCTCCACTGCCTCTACCTCTGTGTCCTGGCTAGTATCGTTCAATAATAAACTTCTCCCAAACTCCCTGCCTACTGGTAGGTTACTTCCTCGCATATATTGCATTTGTGCAGCTAAAAAATACCATCTTGGGTTGGGAAGTGCCAAGCCCCCCTTCTCTCTAGATTGTTGTAGGGTACTGAGGTGGATCCTTGCCGCTCCATTTCTCCATATCAGTTCCCTAAACACACTATCCAATTTTTTGAACCAATATTTTGGAATCCATACTGGGGAGTTGTGCAAAACGTATAGGATCTGTGGCATCCACACCATTTTGATCAAGTTACAGCGTCCAGCCACCGAAAGTGGGAGCCTGTTCCAGACTCGGCACTTCTGTTTTAGTTTTGTCATTAGTGGTACTAGATTTCCGGCTATGTATTGCCTTGGATCTCTTGTTACGTTTATTCCCAAGTACCTCATCTGACTTACAACTTTAACTTGGGTTATCTGCTGAAATAATGGGTCTATCGGTAGAAGTGCCGATTTTTCCCAATTAATCCTCAGCCCTGAGAACTTAACAAAGTCCCCAATTATCCCCATTGCTGCATCCAGCGAGGACTGTGTGTCCCCCAAAAAAAGAAGTACATCGTCGGCGTACATAGCAACCTTTTCTTCCCCCAATCTCCTTTTAAATCCCTGTATTTCTGTGGATGCCCTTATTGCAATGGCCAAGGGTTCCATTGCGAGGGCGAAAAGCAGGGGCGATAATGGGCACCCCTGCCTTGTCCCCCTCGCCAGCTGGAACCAATCCGAGCACTCACCGTTTATTCTTACTTTAGCCTTTGGTCCCTCATACAGTTGTAGCGGCCTCACCCTCTCTCTCTTCTTTAGCCGTCTCTTCTTTGGCTTCGGTCTAGGGGTACCTTGAAGGGGAGAGCGAGGTGTGCCACGGCCCATGTCCTCTAGATTGCAGCATGTAGAGGTGAAGGCCAGCATAAAATTACATTCGGGCTGTGTATACGCTCAGAGCCAAGTCTGTTCTGCTGATAACCCCCCTTTGCTCCCAGTAATTGGAGTACCACACACTGAAAAAGGTCCAACACGTATTTATTCCATAACAGCAAACAAATAGTCCTTTGCGAGCAGACAGTTTGAGACCCATAGAACAGTCCAGTATTGGTGGGGAGTAGGTCAAGGCACAATCCTCAAAGAAACTAAACCGTTGAGGTTTCACCAACGGTTGCTAAGCACAGTGGCTGTTAAATGGACTTTTTAGTTGCAGAGTCTCTTCCAGCGACTCTAGTGAACAGGAACTGGAGTTACCTTCGCTACGTTGCAGCCCCTGTCAGGGGGAAGACATCCCTCCAAGGGAGTTACCAGAGGCCCCGCCATCACCGGATTAATGCTGTACCGGGCTATTTGGAAGGGTTACACTCCCCGGCCTCCTCGACTCAGATATGGGTCCCAACACCTTAGGGCCCCTCGGACTCCTCCACCCTCGCGGAACCCAGTCGAAGTCCTGGGCTCCAGGCCTTGGCCGTAGTACCTCACCCCAGGCTTAAGGTGCCTGGGATGGACTCCATCCCTCGCTCCGGCCAGGTCAAGGGCACCTGGGCCCGGAACTCCGGAACGCCAGAACCCAGGCCGAAGGTGCCTGGGTGCGGCCGCGTACTCCAACTCTGAACCCCGAGGTCAGGGCATCCTCTCCTTTTATCTCCTCTCCCTTTGCGTCACAGCTGGTTCCCCGCCCCGCTGTACCGGCACCAGGAAAGGACAAAAAGGAACAATCTTGCGGTGCAGGTTCAACTCCGACCCAGGGCGACAACGCCACCTGCAGGCCACAGGGAAACTTGCACCACCACAAAACCACAAAAGGGATGCTCAGATTCCCTAACAATTAGTACATCTGGGTTAAATGACCCAGATGCTCACCCCCCAACTTAAATACCCGCTACACTCTCCCCTATGTGATTTGACACTGGTCCCCAGTGTCTGGTCCAAACTCACATCCCACAAAGGTGGTGCATAAGCTTCGCCCAGAGACTAAACCATACAAATTAGCTCTGAATTGTGCCAAGACCTAGAATGGGAAAGGGAAAACATAGAACAGCAGAACTATAAAACTTTCAATAAAACACTTCGACATTTACACATGCACAATCCTCCCTCTGACTATCTAAGGACCACCCATACTCAGCAGCCTTGACAGATGAATCTCCTGCAGAAGGGAAAAAACAAACATCCTACCACAATGTGTGTTTTCTTGGAATGAACGGGCCCGTCCTTGAAAAGGCCCATTCGCTCCAATGAGTATGGTGATGCAAGTGTAAAAAAAAAAAAACAGTTGTTGCGCAGCACTGCCACCTGGTGACAGTGCCACGGTAATGACACTTGGCCAAATCCTCCAGACAACTTTCCTTTTTCTTCTCTGTGTCTACACTAACTACACCCCAAAGTCATTATCTTCTTTGCAGTGCAGGGAGAAAGAGGGAGAACAAACAGCAACAGCTCCCATCTCTATAAAAGAGTAAAATGCCCAAATAAAAAAAAACTAGGGCACAGTCCTTGTGTTCCGGCAAGTTCAGCAATGAACAATAATATAGCACACAGGAGTCTTTTCCTCCTAAAGGTAGAACTTTGGGTGCGGCAGGAACAGGGGCTTCAAGTGCTTATTGAAAGTCTCCACATTATATTCAATGTTCTCTCCGTCTTTGCGACAAATAAGCCCCTTGTCCGCATGAATGTGCCGACCCAACATCCACTCCGCTTTACAGTCCTTGAACTTCTTGGACACGGGGAATGAGCACGAAAGGTATCGACAAGCATGGGGCACTTTGAGCTTTTCCCAGACAAACTCATCATACCATCGCTGCCGCAAGACCTCCACTTCAAAAAGCAAGTCCCGGGGTAGGTATGAGTACTCCCACCCATACTCACGGGCAACTCTCTGACAGAAGAGCCACTGTAGCCGGGCCAGAGGTGGCATTGTGGCATGGTCTCCTTCTCCAGCCTGGACAATGGACTCCGGATGCCGAGGTACTTTAACTACCTCCATTGGCTTGGACCTAGGAGCCCGGAGTAATGAACGTCGCGTTCTCGTCACCGGAACGGATGAAACAGTAAGCGATTCAGAGGATGGAAGGGTAGGCAGGAGACCAGATTCCTCCCCGGCCTCCGGGACCTCCACCCGGGGTGTACTATCCCCTGTAGACATGGGCAGATCCCTTGGCGCACGGAGCGCGGGTAATGGCATCTTATCCCAACCCTTGCAGTGAAAGACCTCGTCAATCTCGCCATCATCGCCGACATCTGACAGCGACTCTAGGTCGGAGGTGTCGTACATTTCCGCGGGCAGGTAATTCCCAGTAGATGTAAAGTCACCCTCCCTTACAGGCTCCCCCGACAATGGACTCCCGACACCTCCAACCACACTCACAGTCCCAACCCCTGGCTCACCTGGGCCTTCAGTAGAACAGGGATGTCCAGGGCTGTTCCCATCGGATCCATCCAGGCCAGGCAAGCGGCAGGGCGAAGCTCTTCCACGACCATAGGATGCCTGTACAAGGCCGACTTTCCTCTTCGGAGGTGGGAGCAGGGAGCTTGTGGTGACCGAAGCAGCATCCTCGGATTTTTCAATCTCAGTCTCTGGTTGGGCACTCTCTTTGCCCTGGTCAGCGCGCACAGAAATCTCCGCAAAGGCCTGGATCTCCCCTTCCGGAGTGGCGGTACCTGTGAGGCAGTTGAGGTGGAAGGCTCGGGGCCTTTCTGTGAATGGTTCCACCTCAAAAAGAAACTCCTTGCAGGCCTCACATCGCCCGAATGGCTTCAAGGTGACCACCAGTCCCGAGCAGCCAGGACAGATCACACCGAAGGCCTCTATGTCTCTGCATACATACAGAGCCAAACGTCCTCGGGGCCTGAGTCTTATTCCTGTATCCATTATGGAAGCAGCAAAGGAAGTCATCTTCATGGGGTAAGGAACCGGAATCCACGGGGTACTTGAGGTCATCCCGACTGTCTGCTGCTCCATTGCGCACTGACCAACTCGCGCCAGAATCCCCACGTGACTACTTCCACATGGCCAGACTCCTCCCATAGTCTGCACTTGTTCGCAGGCTTTCCCTTCTCCCCGCCCATGAACTGCGCAGCTATGGTGTGCCTCGTGGCGCGCCTGCCAACATGGCCGACCTACTCGGAACTCCACCCGGCAGCAAAGTCCAAACACAGACGTTCCCAGCTCCATACACAAAACACACATCCCGGACTTACGAGCCCCCACGTGTAGCGGCCTCACCCTCTCTCTCTTCTTTAGTGGTTACTTTGGCTTCGGTCTAGGGGTACCTTGAAGGAGAGAGCGAGGTGCGCCACGGCCCATGTCCTCTAGATTGCAGCATGTAGAGGTGAAGGCCAGCATAAAATTACATTCGGGCTGTGTATACGCTCAGAGCCAAGTCTGTTCTGCTGATAACCCCCCTTTGCTCCCAGTAATTGGAGTACCACACACTGAAAAAGGTCCAACACATATTTATTCCATAACAGCAAACAAATAGTCCTTTGCGAGCAGACAGTTTGAGACCCATAGAACAGTCCAGTATTGGTGGGGAGTAGGTCAAGGCACAATCCTCAAAGAAACTAAACCGTTGAGGTTTCACCAACGGTTGCTAAGCACAGTGGCTGTTAAATGGACTTTTTAGTTGCAGAGTCTCTTCCAGCGACTCTAGTGAACAGGAACTGGAGTTACCTTTGCTACGTTGCAGCCCCTGTCAGGGGGAAGACATCCCTCCAAGGGAGTTACCAGAGGCCCCGCCGTCACCGGATTAATGCTGTACCGGGCTTTTCGGAAGGGTTACACTCCCCGGCCTCCTTGCCTCAGATACAGGTCCCAACACCTTAGGGCCCCTCGGACTCCTCCACCCTCGCGGAACCCAGTCGAAGTCCTGGGCTCCAGGCCTTGGCCGTAGTACCTCCCCCCAGGCTTAAGGTGCCTGGGATGGACTCCATCCCTCGCTCCGGCCAGGTCAAGGGCACCTGGGCCCGGAACTCCGGAACGCCAGCACCCAGGCCGATGGTGCCTGGGTGCGGCCACGTCGTCCAACTCTGAACCCCGAGGTCAGGGCGTCCGCCCCTTTTATCTCCTCTCCCTTTGCGTCACAGCGGGTTCCCTGCCCCGCTGTACCGGCGCCAGGAAAGGACAAAAAGGAACAGTCTTGCGGTGCAGGTTCAACTCTGACCCAGGGCGACAATGCCACCTGCAGGCCACAGGGAACCTTGCACCACCAGAGTCCTCCAAGAACCACAAAAGGGATTCTCAGATTCCCTAACAATTAGTACATCTGGGTTAAATGACCCAGATGCTCCCCCCCAAATTTAAATACCCGCTACACAGTATTTTAATCCATTGGGTGAACCTCGGGCCAAACCGGAACTCCGCCAGCACTCTCCACAAGAAATGCCACTCAAGGCTATCAAACGCCTTGGTTGCGTCTAAGGACAAAATTGCTCTTGTCCCTCTTTTTTCCATTGGCACTTGTGGATCTGTCTGGAATAAATCCAGTCTGGCCCGGGTGCACCAATTTCACCACTATTTTGTTCAGTCGTGTTGCCAATACTTTGGCAAGTATATTTACGTCCAAACACAGAAGAGATATTGGCCTATATGATGCTGTCTCCACCTTATCCTTTCCCTCCTTCAGGAGTACTATGATAGTTGCCTCTGTCATAGACAGTGGCAGCTTTCCCTCTTCAGCTGCCCAGTTAAATACCTCCAGAAGTTTTGGAAGTAGCACCTCGCTGTAATGCCGCGTACACACGACCGCTTTTCTCGACGAGAAAAACTGCATTTTTTTTTTCGCCGAGAAAAACGATCGTCTGTGGGCTTTATGTCGTTTTTCTCGTCTAGAAAAACTGCATAAAAAACGACGAGAAAATTTAGAACATGTTCTAAATTTTCTCATCGTTTTTTTCCAGCATTTTTTTCCGCGGCAGTTTTCCCATAGGGAAACACTGCCGCGGAGCCCACAGACGGTCGTTTTTCTCGTCAAGAGAAAAAATGACGGGAAAAACGACCGTGTGTAGGGAACCAAGCGGTTCCCTCGTTTTTCCTGTCATTATTCACTGCGGTTTTTTAACCGCCGTGAATAATGATCGTGTGTACGCGGCATAAGTCTTATATATTTCTATTGACAGACCATCCGATCCTGGGGCCTTTTGGTTCGCCATATCTGCTGTTGCCTTTTGTAATTCTTCCAGCGTCAGTGGTGCCTCCAGTCCCTCCCTATCTTCCCTTGACAATGGGGGTATCTGTAGCCCTTCAAAAAAGGTACCCATCTCTTCCTCTACATTTTCCGACGGTGTACTACTATACAGGTTTTGGTAATAGTTTTTAAAAACCTCTATTATTTCAGTGGTTCCTCTCCTAACCTCCCCTTCCTCATCACATATAGCCGAGATGACAGAGGAGGGGGTGTTGGCCCTGGTCCCCACTCTCTCCCCCTCCCCGAAGAAACTCTGTTTTTGAAATAACCTTTTATTTTCTGCTTTTTTTTAATAGTAAATCTTTATATCCTTCCTGGCTTTCCAGCCATTTTTTATGTTTCTCTATAGTTGGATTTTCTACATATTTTACTTCAGCCTCTCTCACCGTTTCCCTTGCTGTGACCTCCTTAGCTTGTGTTTGCTTTTTAACAAGTGAGATTTTTTGTATTAGGACTCCCCGAAGGAAGGCCTTCAGGGTGTCCCAGATAACTCCTTTCGGTGCTGATCCTTCATTTAGTGTGATGAATTCTTTCAATCTAGCACATATTCCCCCCACATCTTTAATTACTTCCAACCAGAATGGGTTTACCTTCCAGTCCCCCTTACTAAACTTTCTACTTGTGGTTATTTCAAAAGTCACTGATGAATGATCCGAGATACTTCTCGGTTCATATTTCACCTCCCCCTACTCGCTCAGGGCGTCCTCACTGTAGAGTACCAGATCTATCCTGGACAGGGTCGCATGTGTCTTTGAGTGGCAGGAGAACTTTGAACAGAAAATATGATCCAACAAATACGTTTAACCACTTCAGATCCGCGCTATAGCCGAAAGACGGCTGCAGCGCGGACCTTAACTGCCGAGTGGACGTCCCCAGGACGTCCTTGTATTACACTCTCCCCGCGCGCTCCCGAGAGCGCGCATCAGGGAAAATCTGTGTTGGCCGTGTCCCTTGGACACAGCCAATCACAGATCGTGCTGAATGGCCAATCACAGAGGCCATTCAGCACTCGATCTCACTGCCCAATGAGAGATGATCTTAAATGTAAACATATGAGATCATCTCTCATTGCCGGCTTTCTCTCCTCACACAGAGACAACGTGTGAGGAGATTGAGAGATCTGTGCTGCTGCTGCTGTCAGTTATAGTGAGTGAACACAAATCCACAGTAAAAAACAGTGCCCTCTTGCCAGTCCCATATCTGCCAGTGCCCTCTGCCAGTCCCATATCTGCCAGTGCCCTCTGCCAGTGCCCTCTGCCTGTGCCATCTGCCCGTGCCATCTGCCAGTGCCATCTGCCAGTGCCATCTGCCCGTGCCATCTGCCAGTGCCATCTGCCCGTGCCATCTGCCCGTGCCATCTGCCAGTGCCATCTGCCCGTGCCATCTGCCAGTGCCATCTGCCCGTGCCATCTGCCCGTGCCATCTGCAAGTGCCATCTGCAAGTGCCATCTGCCAGTGCCATCTGCCCGTGCCATCTGCCATTAGTGCCACGTATAAGTGCCACGTATCAGTGTCATCAGTGCCACGTATCAGTGCCACGTTTCTTCAGTGCCAACAATGGCTAGAAGATTATTTTCAGCCGAGGAGGCATACAATATTCTTGCGGCCGACGAGAGCAACGGGGAGCTCTCCGATTCGGATTCCTCCGCAAGTTCAGACTATGAGCCTGACTATGAGTCTGACGTGGACTACGAGCCTGTCCTAAGCAGTGGAACACTGACAACCTCAGAAGAGGAGGAGGAGGAGGAGGGCCCGCCCGCCAGACGAAAGCGTTCTGCTGAGGAGGCAGTGCCATCCACCAGCACCGCAGTGCCATCCACCAGCACTGCAGTGCCATCCACCAGGCAAGCAAGGCCACGTACCAGTGGGGTGTCATCTCAGTCCCAAAGGGTTAGGTCCCATGCCAGCCTTCCCTATTTCCTTCAGAACCCCTTGTGGCTTCCTCCTAATTCAGGAGAAGCCAACATTCCCCCTTTCACTGCCCAGCCAGGAGTCCAGGTGGACACAGAAAATTTTGCCCCTATTGACTTTTTCAATTTAATTTTCACTGACGACATGCTTGCATCAATTGTGGCCCAGTGCAACCTATACGCCCAACAGTTCATAGCAAGCAACCCAACGTCCTATTATGCCCGTCCCTACCAGTGGAGAGCCCTTACAGTGGAGGAGTTTAGAATGTTTTTGGGCCTCACATTCTGCATGGGACTAAACGGAAAAAATCAAGTGCGTTCATATTGGTCATCCCGCCCCATCTACCATATGCCCATCTTTTCCTCAGTAATGCCCAGGTCCCGATATCTAATGATTATGAGATTCCTACACTACAACGACAATACCCAGTGCCCTCCCCGAAATGACCCAAATTTTGATAAGCTTTATAAAATTCGGCCGCTACTAAATTATTTTTCTGAAACCTTCCCCCAGTTGTTTACCCCAGACTAACACATATGCGTGGATGAGTCCCTAATAAAATTTTCTGGCAGGCTGGGCATAAAACAATTTATACCCAGCAAAAGGGCCCGCTATGGGGTGAAGCTCTATAAACTGTGTGACCGAGAAACTGGGTATGTGTATGGCTTCATCATATATGAAGGGAAGGACACCGAACTGAACCCCCCTAATTGCCCAATCTACATTGGAACCAGTGGGAAAGTAGTTTGGGAACTCATAAACCCACTTCTGGAGAAAGGCTACCACTTGTATGTGGACAATTTCTATACAAGTTTGCCCCTGTTCCGAAACCTACATAGAATGAAGACTCCAGCATGTGGCACTGTAAGGGCGAACCGGAAGGGCTTTCCACAAAGCCTGGTCACCAAAAAATTGAAAAGAGGGGAGACGGCGAGTTTGAGGAATGAGGAAAATTTGGCTGTGAAGTGGAGGGACAGAAGAGATGTCTACGTGCTTTCTTCCATCCACAACAATGAATTCGTTGAAATCACCAGGAGGAATGGCCAGATACAAAAACCCAAATGCATCTACGATTACAATAAGTTCATGGGGGGTGTCGACTTCAACGACCAGATGCTCGAACCCTACCTTTCCACAAGAAGAACATACCAGTGGTATAAGAAAGTTTCCATTTATTTATTTAATTTGGCCATGTACAACTCATATGTAATATATAAAAAATCCACTATAAGACCCAAATCCTTCCTTTTCTTCCAGGAGGAAATCACCACTGCCCTTATATATCCGAACAGCCCACCAGTAAACATTAGATCCGATGTCATTAGCCGACTCTCTGAGCGCCACTTCCCAGATAAAATCTCTCCCAGACCAACAGGCCAAAAACGCCAGAAAAAATGCCGGGTGTGCTCCAAAAGAGGAGAGAGAAGAGACACCATTTATTATTGTTCCCAATGTCCTTCAGAACCAGGCCTCTGCATGATTGATTGTTTCCGCCGTTACCATACCAAAATAAATTATTAGTTCACTTCCTGCCATTTATCTTTACAGCCCTTATGCATCTGCTTTCTCTGTAACTGACCCTGGCTTGTTATTCGACCACGCTTCTGCCTACCGATTCTGTTTATACCTCTGCCTGATCTGGAACTGACCCAGGACTGTTATTTGACCACGCTTCTGCCTACCGATTCTGTTTATACCTCTGCCTGATCTGGAACTGACCCTGGACTGTTATTTGACCACGCTTCTGCCTACCAATTCTGTACATACCTCTGCCTGATCTGGAACTGACCCTGGAATGTTTGACCATGCTTTTTGCCTGCCTCTTGGACTGATCTTTTACCCTGCCAGTGGACTAGTGGGATTCATAACACAGGGATCTCACATATGTGAGGGGCTCCAGAATTGTTTTTCTGGATGAAGAAAACAATTGTTTTTGTTTTCTCATTCCTAGATTAGGGTCTGGAGACTCGGAGGCTTCAAAGAGATTTGGGTGGGAGAAGCCTCTACCCCTGTCCCCATTCAGTCCTGAACGAGGCCCTACTTCTGCCTGCTGCCTGCTGCCTGTAGGACCTATGCCATCATGCCTCTGCCTGTTGCATGAACTGACCACACCACATGGACCTGCCTACTATCAGGACCAATATTTTGGCACTGCTGACAATCTCTGCTTGCACTGACCCTGGACTGTATATAACAAAAAGACTGTTAACTATTGGAGTACTGCAGAATGCTCACCAGCTGCCTGTACGAACTATGGACAGTATTCCTGCCTGTTGCCTGGACAATTGCATTCGCTTTTGCTGACCAAGTCCCTGCCTGTTGCCTGGACCAGTGCTATCCTCCTGCGGACAACTGCGCTTCTAAAACAGGTAATCTTTTGTTTACCATTTGCTCAGCAGAATGTATTTTGGGGTGTAATTCTTGGTATGTGCATGTTATGTGTCCCTAGAACACCTGATGGTGTTCCTTGCATTTTGGGCCACTGTATGTGGCCAGGCTGTGTAAAAGTCTCACACATGTGGTATCGTCATACTCAGGAGGAGTAGCAGAATGTATTTTGGGGTGTAATTTTTGCTATGTGCATGCTATGTGTTGGAAATATCTTATAAATGGACAACTTTGCGTAAAAAAAATGTGTTTTCATTTTTTTCCCACATTTTCCCAAAACTTCTGGAAAAAAATGAAACATTCAAAAGACTCATTATGCCTCATAGATTATACATTGGGGTGTTAGCTTTCCAAAATGGGGTCACTTTGTGGGTGTTTCCATTGTCCTGGTGCTCCAGGGCCTTCAAAAGTGTAATAGGTGGGTGAGAAATGAGATGTGTAATTTATGCTCCTAGAATGCCTCATGGTGCTACTTCAATGTTGGGCCTCTGTATGTGGCCAGGCTGTGTAAAAGTCTCACACATGTGGTATCGTTATACTCAGGAGGAGTAGCATAATGTATTTTGAGGTGTCATTTTTGCTATGTACATGCTATGTGTTGGCAATATCTTATAAATGGACAACTTTGCGTAAAAAAATTGCGTTTTAATTTTTTCCCGCATTTTCCAAAAACTTCAGGAAAAAAATGAACCGTTCAAAAGACTCATTATGCCTCATAGATTATACGTTGGGGTGTTAGCTTTCCAAAATGGAGTCAGTTTGTGGGCGTTTCCACTGTCCTGGTGCTCCAGGGCCTTCAAAAGTGTAATAGGTAGTCAACTAGTTAGATGTGTAATTTATGCTCCTAGAATACCTGATGGTGCTCCCTGCATGTTGGGCCTCTGTATGTGGCCAGGCTGTGAAAAATTCCCACACATGTGGTATCGCCATACTCAGGAGGAGTAGCAGAATGTATTTTGGGGCGTCATTTGTGGTATACACATGCCATGTGAGAGAAATAACCTATTACAATGACAATTTTGTGGAAAATATAAAAAAATAAAAATAAAATCTTCATTTTGCAATGAATTGTGGGAAAAAATTACAACATCAAAAACCTCACCATGCATCTTACTAAATAACTTGGAATGTCTACTTTCAAAAAAGGGGTCATTTGGGGGGTATTTGTGCTTTGCTGGCTTGTTCGGGTCGTAAGAAATGAGATAGGCCACCAGTACATTAGGTGTGATCAATTGTTTATGATCCGCACCACAGCTTGTAGACTCTATAACTTTCACAAAGACCAAATAATATCCACTAATTTGGGTTATTTTTACCAAAGATATGTAGCAGTATAAATTGTGGCCAAATTTTATAAAGAAAAATTCATAATTTGCAAAATTTTATCACATAAACTAAAAAAAAAGCCTTTTTTTTTCAAAATTTGCCGTATTTTTTCATTTATAGCGCAAAAAATAAAAAACCCAGAGGTGATCAAATACCACCAAAAGAAAGCTCTATTTGTATGAAAAAAAGGACAAAAAAATCATTTGGGTACAGTATTACATGACTGAGTAATTGTCATTCAAAGTGTGAGCGCACTGAAAGCTGAAAATTGGTCCGGGCACGAAGGGGATTTAGTGCCCAGTTGTCAAGTGGTTAAGAGAGAGTTAGACACTATTATTAACCACTTGCTTACTGGGCACTTAAACACCCCTCCTGCCCAGACCAATTTTCAGCTTTCAGTGCTCTCACACTTTAAATGATAATTACTCAGTCATGCAAGACTGTACCCAAATGATTTTTTTGTCTTTTTTTAATACAAATATAGCTTTATTTTGGTGGTATTTGATCACCTCTGGGTTTTTTATTTTTTGCGCTATAAATGAAAAAAGACCAAAAATTTTGAAGAAAAAACAAATTTTTCTTAATTTCTGTGATAAAATTTAGCAAATTAGTAATTTTTCTTCATAAATTTTGGCCACAATTTATACTGCTACATATCTTTGGTAAAAATAACCCAAAATTAGTGGAAATTATTTGGTCTGTGTGAAAGTTTTAGAGCCTACAAGCTATGGTGCAAATCATAAAAAATGATCACATCTGATGTACTGGCGGCCTATCTCATTTCTTGAGACCCCAACAAGCCAAGAAAGTACAAATGCCCCCCAAATAACCCATTTTTGTAAAGTAGACATTCCAAGGTATTTAGTAAGAGGCATGGTGAGTTATTTGAAGTTGTAATTTTTTCCCACAACTCTTTGCAAAATCAAGATTTGTATTTTTTATTTTATTTTTTTCACAAAATTGTCATTGTAATAGCTTATTTCTCTCACATGGCATGTGTATACCACAAATGACACCCCAAAATACATGTGTGGGACTTTTTCACTGCCTGGCCACATACAGAGGCCCAACATGCAGGAAGCACCATCAGTTTTTCTAGGAGCATAAATTACACTAACTTGTTGACTACCTATTACACTTTTGAAGGCCCTGGAGCACCAGGACAATGGAAACACCCACAAAATGACCCCATTTTTGGAAAGCTAACAGCCCAACATATAATCTATGAGGCATAATGAGTTTTTTGAACGGTTCATTTTTTTCCAGAAGTTTTTGGAAAATGTGGAAAAAAAATTAAAGCGCATTTTTTTTACACAAAGTTGTCCGTTTATAAGATATTTCCAACACATAGCATTTAGATAGCAAAAATTACACCCCAAAATACATTCTGCTACTCCTTCTGAGTATGGCGATACCACATGTGTATGACTTCTTTTTTTCAAATATAAATCTTATTAAAAAAAAATCAGGAATGAACAAGGTCAACATAATATAGCAATATTTACAAAATAGGTGGTCATTGCCTACTTAAAGTGATAAACATATATTACAGAGGTACATAACATAAATTGGACTATACATATAACAACTCAAAACCAAAGTGTCCTCTTATCTCACTGCTACAGTAGTCTGTATTTCCTACTTCGTGCCACCTTATATAACGAAACACCCCTCCATATACTTTAAATAAAAAATTCAAATAAAAAATAAAAAGAAGTAGAATAGCAAAGATAAACAAAGAGAAGAGGGAGGAAGAAAAAAAAACCCTAAAGAAAAATTGGGAAAGGGGAAAGGAAAGAGGGGAGAGGTTCAAGGATGGGGCATGGAAATATATACTAATACCAAACCACGCGTCTACTACATCTCATAGCCTAAATTCGTGTCAATGCTTTATGTCCCTAAGAGGGTTTTGCCCTCTTCCGAGTGAGTAAACAGATTCCAGAGAGTCCATGTCTTTTTGTATACCTCCTGTCTGTCAGTTGCTGTCAATATCAAGTCTTCCATCCTTCTAATATCTTCCACCTTCCTCAGCCACAATGCTGTGGTCGGTGGGGTCTGCTGTTTCCACAGCAGAGGAATGCAGGATTTAGCTGCATTTAGCAAATGACATAGGACGGACTTTTTATAGTTTTTAATTGACATAGTGGAAACATGCAGTAGGAAAAGCGCCGGATCATTCGGGATCTGGAATTGAGTAAATTTCTGGGAAATAATACGGACCATTGTCCAAAAGGCAGTCAGTTTAGGACACGTCCAAAATATATGTATAATCGTCCCTCTATCTGTACCGCATCGCCAGCAATACTCTGGTGTGTCAGGAAAAATAGTATGAAGTTGACTGGGCATCATGTACCACCTCGTCAGTATCTTATAATTAGTCTCCTGTATCTTGGTACAAATTGAAGATTTGAAAGAGAGACCAATCATAGATTGAATTTTCGGAGCGGTGAACGTACGGTGCAGGTCTGTGCCCCATTTTAGTATACAGGTCAACTCTGGATGCTCCTGTGGGGAGTTAAGTAGCGTATACATCTTAGAAAGGACGTGAGGTAATGGTTCTGTTCCAGAGCAATACTCCTCAAATATGGTCAATTGTCTGGTATATGCCTGCGGGTCCTGTATGGTCTGAAGAAAATGGTGTAACTGAGCTGCATTCCAGAATGTGAGTCGATAGGGGCCTGCAGAGTTCATCAACTCCTCCATAGTAAACCATCTATCTCCTATCACAAATTGTGATGCGTTAATTCGCTCAGTCTCACATAAAGTCAAAAATTGTGTGATTGGAAGACCTGGGAGGAATTTAGGGTTCCCAATAATCAGAGTCAGAGGAGATGTCTTGGTCGTTTGCTCCGCATGTATAATGGCATGTGAGCATTGTTTCAAGGTGTTCCCTATCAAGGGGAGTGATTTTAGGTCTAGCGGCACAGAGTCCCAACACCACAGCGCCCTCCTCAAGAGTATGGGAGATTGATGCTGTTCTATTTGTGCCCATAGCTTCAAATCACTGTGGCGTTGCCAGTCTATTACTCTGCCAAGATGAACTGCTTGGTAATATCTCTGAATATCTCTGTAATATCTCTGGCAGCGCTAGACCACCATAATGTTTTGGTAGGGTTAGTAAGGTGTGGGGAAGGCGCAGTTTCATGTGGGTCCAAACAAATTGTGTAAACAATGCCTGCACCTGTTTAAAGTAGGAGAACGGTATCCGTATCGGTAGGGCTTGAAATAGGTATAAAAATGTTGACAGAATGCACATTTTTATTAGATTACACCTACCGAACCACGAGTAAAGATTCGTATGCCACTTCACCAGTAACAATCTAGACTTTGTAAATAGAGGGGGAAAGTTAAGCTCATAGATTCGGGCTAGATTTTCTGGGATATTTGTGCCTTATGCCCTGTACACACGATTGGAATTTCCGATGACCTAAAATCCAATGAAATTTTTTGTCAGAATTCCGTTCAAGCTGTCTTGCATACACACTGTCAGACCAAATTCTGACCGTCCAAAACGCGGTGACTTAAAACACTATGACGAGCCGAGAAAAATTAAGTTCAATGCTTCCGAGCATGCATCGACTTGATTCTGAGCATGCGTGGGTTTTTTCTCCGTCTGAGTTCCACACAGACAATAGGAATTTCCTATCATTTTTTTTCCATCGGAAAAAAATAAAAAAATTTCTATTTCTAAACACTAACAGAAAAAAGTCAGATGGGGCCCACACACGATCGGAATTTCCAACGAAAAAAGTCAATCGGACTTTTTTCATCGGAAATTCAGATCGTGTGTACAAGGCATAAGTAATTCAGTGCAGATGTACTCCACTTAAAGTGGAAACCACATCGCACTTGTGCAAGGATTCGCTGTGACAACGCAACACCCATCGCCTCTGATTTAGAAAAATACATTTTCAGGTTGGATAAAGCTCCATATAGATCAAATTGTTTAAGGAGATTTGGTAGGGAAACTGCTCTACTTGTTAGGGAAAATAACAGGTCATCGGCATAAGCCGAGACCTTGTGTTGTGTGCTACCTAATGTCACTCCTTGTATGTCAGGGTGAAATCTGATTGTGGAGAGGAAAGGTTTCAGGGTAAGGGCATATAGAAGGGGGGACAAAGGACATCCCTGCCTGGTGCCATTCTTAATTGGGAAAGACCCTGAAAGCACCCCATTTGCCTTAACCTGTGCGGTCGGGTTTGAATATATTCTGGTTATCTGGCTCATCATCACCTCCCCCAGTCCAATATGCCTGAGTACAGAGAACATAAATGTCCAGTTTACCTGGTCAAATGCCTTCTCCGCATCAGTATTCAACAATACACATGGGGTGTTCGTGGACTTGGTCACGTGGGGCAAGTTCAGCACTTTGGAGGTGCTGACCCTTGCTTCCCGCGTAGGGATAAATTCAACCTGATCAAAGTGGATTTGCTTTTGTAGGTGAGTCGCCAGCTGGGTGGCCAGAATTTTAGTGTACAGTTTGAGGTCAACATTCAAAAGTGAGATAGGCCCATAGCTGCAACAGGAGGTGGGGTCTTTCCCTTCTTTATGTATTACAGCGATGTGGGCTCCCAGAGTGTCCCTAGCAAATGAAAATCCAGAATCAATCACATTAAATAAATTAATCAAGCGTGGTCCCAATATTGCAAATAACGTTTTGTAGTATTGTACCGTGAACCTGTCGGGGCCCGGGGCATTCCCTGGTTTCATGGATCCTAACGCTTGTTGGAGTTCCAGTAGGGATATAGGGGCATCTAATTCCACACCTATCTCAGAAGAAAGAGAGGGCATTCGAGATGCCTGAATGTATTCATCTATGGCAGATCGGGGCGGTATAGGTAATAATAAATCATATACAGTCATGTCCATAAATATTGGGCCATCGACACAATTCTAATCTTTTTGGCTCTATACACCACCACAATGGATTTGAAATGAAACAAACAAGATGTGATTTAACTGAAGACTTTCAGCTTTAATTTGAGGGTATTTACATCCAAATCAGGTGAACGTTGTAGGAATTACAACAGTTTGTATATGTGCCTCCCACTTTTTAAGGGACCAAAAGTAATGGGACAATTGGCTGCTCAGCTGTTCCATGGCCAGGTGTGTGTTATTCCCTCATTATCCCATTTACAAGGAACAGATAAAAGGTCCAGAGTTAATTTCAAGTGTGCTATTTGCATTTGGAATCTGTTGCTGTCAACTCTCAATATGAGATCCAAAGAGCTGTCACTATCAGTGAAGCAAGCCATCATTAGGCTGAAAAAACAAAACAAACCCATCAGAGATATAGCAAAAACATTAGGTGTGGCCAAATCAACTGTTTGGAACATCCTTAAAAAGAAAGAATGCACCGGTGAGCTCAGCAACACCAAAAGACCCGGAAGACCACAGAAAACAACTGTGGTGGATGACCAAAGAATTCTTTCCCTGGTGAAGAAAACACCCTTCACAACAGTTGGCCAGATGAAGAACACTCTCCAGGAGGTAGGTATATGTGTGTCAAAGTCAACAATCAAGAGAAGACTTCACCAGAGTGAATACAGAGGGTTCACCACAAGATGTAAACCATTGGTGAGCCTCAAAAACAGGAAGGCCAGATTAGAGTTTGCCAAACAACATCTAAAAAAGCCTTCACAGTTCTGGAACAACATCCTATGGACAGATGAGACCAAGATCAACTTGTACCAGAGTGATGGGAAGAGAAGAGTATGGAGAAGGAAAGGAACTGCTCATGATCCAAAGCATACCACCTCATCAGTGAAGCATGGGGGTGATAGTGTCATGGCGTGGGCATGTATGGCTGCCAATGGAACTGGTTCTCTTGTATTTATTGATGATGTGACTGCTAACAAAAGCAGCAGGATGAATTCTGAAGTGTTTCAGGCAATATTATCTGCTCATATTCAGCCAAATGCTTCAGAACTCATTGGATGGCGCTTCACAGTGCAGATGGACAATGACCCGAAGCATACTGCGAAAGCAACTAAAGAGTTTTTTAAGGGAAAGAAGTGGAATGTTATGCAATGGCCAAGTCAATCACCTGACCTGAATCCAATTGAGCATGCATTTCACTTGCTGAAGACAAAACTGAAGGGAAAATGCCCCAAGAACAAGCAGGAACTGAAGACAGTTGCAGTAGAGGCCTGGCAGAGCATCACCAGGGATGAAACCCAGCGTCTGATGATGTCTATGTGTTCCAGACTTCAGGCTGTAATTGACTGCAAAGGATTTGCAACCAAGTATTAAAAAGTGAAAGTTTGATTTATGATTGTTAATCTGTCCCATTACTTTTGGTCCCTTAAAAAGTGGGAGGCACATATACAAACTGTTGCAATTCCTACACCGTTCACTTGATTTGGATGTAAATACCCTCAAATTAAAGCTGAAATTCTGCAGTTAAAGCACACCTTGTTCGTTTCATTTCAAATCCATTGTGGTGGTGTATAGAGCCAAAAAGATTAGAATTGTGTCGATGTCCCAATATTTATGGACCTGACTGTAGGCGCGAATAAAACTCTTTAAATTCCCGGGTGATATGCGCTGGTAGGGTTACCTTTTAACCGTCACCACTGACAACCAGAGGGATATACGTTGACAACTTGTGTTCTCTAACCCTTCTTGCCAACACTTTCCCACATTTGTCACCCGATTCGTAGCTCGCCTTACGGCAGAACTGCAATGCCGTTTTCGCTTTGTAATGGAGCAGATCCGTAATTTGCTTCCTGAGTACCGCTAGATCTGTTTCTAAGGTCTGATTGGGGGCATGTTTAAGACTAGACTCCGCAACCGCCAGTTTATCAAGTAATTCAGTAAGTTGTTTTGTTCGCTCCCGTTTGATGCAAGCTCCATGCTTAATAAGGACACCTCTAAGGACTGATTTGTGTGCCTCCCATAGGACTCCTGGGTCGCAATCAGGTAGATCGTTCATCTGAAAGTACAATGTCAACTCTTTAGTCACGTCCTCCAGGACTTCAGAGGTCTGCAGAAGGCTTTCATTGAGTCGCCAAAAACGATGTCTAAGCGACTGTGCTCCCGTCAAGTCATAAGTCAGGGATACAGGCGCATGGTCTGACCATGTAATATTACCTATGGATGTAGCCCGGACCGCATGTAAGTAAGTGTGAGGAACCAAAAAATAATCTATCCTAGTATAGATTTTATGTGGGAGAGAATAAAACGAGTAGTCTCGTTCCCCAGAGTGTTGCAATCACCAGGTGTCAATCAATTGGGCTTTGTGGAACAATTTTGCTATACGTTTAAGTTGGCTCGAGGGATAGACGATGTGCCCGTAGAAGTGTCTGTTGATGGTATCAGGGGGATATTGAAGTCCCCTCCGAGTATCAACTGCCCTTCCATGAAGTCTAGGAGTTTCCTTAGTACCTCATCTAGAAAGGAAGCCTGATTTTCGTTAGGGGTGTAAATTGTCGCCAATGTCATCTGCTTGTTCCCCAGGAATCCCTTAATATAGACATATCGGCCCATAGGGTCTATCAATGAGATCTGATGGCGCCAGGGATTTTGCTAGAGATTAGTATTGAGACACCTTTTGATTTGGCCGTCGGGTTAGTAGAATGTTATGTCCGTGGATAGAATCTATTTTGAAGGTATTGAAGTCTGTCTGTCTTAAAATGTGTCTCTTGAATAAAAACTATGTCAGTACGGGAACGTTTTAGATCATGTAGTAGCATACGTTGTTTCTCAGGTATATTATGGCCCTTAGCATTCAGGGACATCACTACAATACTGTCCAGCGTCATATTGGGGGAAAGGGAAGAGAGGGGAGGGACGGGGGAAAATGGAAACGGTAAAGAACTGTGAAACAACGTATAAAACACAATATAAGAAACTCAAAAATATAAAACAAAATAGTGAGAAAAAAAAAATAAGAAAAAAAAAAATTCCCAAACGCTAAACCCAATCTGGGAAAAAATCCCCTCTTCTCAACTAATTACCCTAAGGAAAGCACTTACTACTGGACCCCTCCAGACTATGTAAGCGCAGGCCTAAATAGGGGAGTGGTCAGAGATGCCCAATTAGTGGAGCTCCCTACCTTTTACCCTCTAGCATTGAAAATAAAATAAAAGAAAGAATATTTTTATCTCAGTTTAACGCGACATTTCGTATCATTATTGTTGCCCATTATACCATTTATACCAATTTTACATGGGGGAGGAAAAGTTAGGACCAAGTGGAAGTACTGGGAGTAGGAGAAGAGGGAGAGAGAGAAAGAAAAAAAAAGTGGATTCAATTAAATTAGAATTTAGCGTATGGGGGCTAAAAACTATGCCAAAGAGCTTCTTTCACTTCTCCCTCTTTAATATTCTATATCAAGGGGAACTCTCATGTGGCCCCTTCTCTACTTAGCAACCCACCATCTCTTCCTTATGTAGCGCACCAACCCCAGACTTTACCTGCCTTTCTTCTGCTTGGCTCCTCCGCAGGAAAAGAATGAGGCACACCGCACCACAAGCCCGTACCCTCCTGAATAGGGAGGTTGAGAGGTGTTAGTTTCTTGGGCCTGCTTGCGACTGGGGTAGAAAAGGCCTCCAGTGCTGACTTTGTTTCTGCAGTAATCAGAACAAGTCCTTAACTTTCCCCAGTAAGCAACTGTCCACACCAACTGAATGGTCCAACACTTGTTTATTCCTTCTGGCACAATAAACAGTCTCTTTGAGAGCAGACGGGTTGAGACAAACACGGGTCAGATAAGGTGGGAGGAGGTCCAGGCACAAACTTTAAATTTGGGTTTCTCCTGTTCTGAATAGCACTAACAGGCTTGGCGCACGGTCGCTGCCACCAACCATGAGGGGTCTCTGCCACAGACCAGGTGAATAGGGCATCTGCCACAGGCCCGGTTGTTGGTTCTCTGCCACCGACCGAATTCACGATGGGTCTCTGCCACAGACCATGAGAACGTGGATTACCTTCTAAAACTATTGACCCCGTCAGGGAAAGGACATCCATCCGGAGAGTTACCAGAGGCCCCACCGTCACCAGCGATGCCGCCCCGGGTCTTCGGGAAGGGTCACCTCCCTGGCCTCCTCGTCCTAGATTCGGGCACCCACTTCCAGGGGGCACCCTAGGAGCCCTTGATCCCTTGTGGGACCCAGTCGAAGGTACTGGGCCCCGGGCCTCTCTCGAAGTACCTCACCCCAGACTGAAGGTGTCTGAGATGGAACAGCAGCTCCGTCTCTGGGCCTAGAGTACACAGAGACCTCCCGACAGGCCTCCGGGCCTAGGGCACCCAGAGGCGACACACCCGCACCCAGGCTTAAGGTGCCTGAGCGCAGAACGACGACCCCTCTGGAAGATGGCCGTCCCCTTTTATATCCTCTCCCGACAGGCACAGCAGGTTCCCCGCCGTACCGCTGCCGAGAGGGGACAAAAAGGACACAACCTCGTACTGCAGTTCAACCCGGGACCCACGGCAACAGTGCCATCTATAGGCCCCAGTGAACTTAACCACCAGTACTATCTCCCAGGGATAGAAATGGTCAATGAGACCTAACAATTGGTACATATGAGCCTAGCTACCACTCAGATGCTTCCCCCTAAATGTAACCACCCGCTACACTTATATATCTTCTCTTATGCATGTGTAGAGTATTCTAGGGGGGGAGGGTAAAAAAATATATTTTTTAAGAAAATAATCAGGGGGAGATTATATAGTTAGTCAGGTTGAAAAAAGACAAAGTCCATCCAGTCCAACCATAAAAAAATAAAAAAATATCGTACAATCCCATATACCCAATTCTATACCCACAGTTGATCCAGAGGAAGGCAAAAAACCCCAGCAGAGCATGATCCAATTTGCTACAGCAGGGGAAAAAATTCCTTCCTGATCCCCCGAGAGGCAATCGGATTTACCCTGGATCAACTTTACCTATAAATGTTAGTACTCAGTTATATTATGTACATTTAGGAAAGTATCCAGACCTTTCTTAAAGCAATCTACTGAGCTGGCCAGAACCACCTCTGGAGGGAGTCTGTTCCACATTTTCACAGCTCTTACTGTGAAGAACCCTTTCCGTATTTGGAGATGAAATCTTTTTTCCTCTAGACGTAAAGAGTGCCCCCTTGTCTTTTGTGTTGACCGTAAAGTGAATAACTCAACACCAAGTTCACTATATGGACCCCTTATATATTTGTACATGTTAATCATATCCCCCCTTATTCTCCTCTTCTCAAGAGTGAATAAATTCAGTTCCTCTAATCTTTCCTCATAGTTGAGCTCCTCCATGCCTCTTATCAGTTTGGTTGCCCTTCTCTGCACTTTCTCCAGTTCCCAGATATCCTTCTTGAGAACTGGTGCCCAAAACTGAACTGCATATTCCAGGTGAGGTCTTACTAATGATTTGAACAGGGGCAAAATGATATCTCTCTCTCTGGAGTCCATACCTCTCTTAATACAAGAAAGGACTTTGCTCGCTTTGGAAACTGCAGCTTGGCATTGCATGCCATTATTGAGCTTATGATCTACCAAAACCCCCAGATCCTTCTCCACTACGGATCCCCCCAGATCCTTCTCCACTACGGATCCCCCCAGTTGTACTCCCCTTAGTATGTATGATGCATTCATATTCTTAGCCCCCAAGTGCATAACTTTACATTTATCAACATTAAACCTCATCTGCCACATAGTCGCCCAATTAGACCGAGCATTGAGGTCGGTTTGTAAATTGGCGACATCATGTAAGGATGTTATTCCACTGCATAGCTTGGTGTCATCCGCAAAGACAGAAATGTTACTTTTGATCCCAGACCCAATATCATTTATAAAGATATTAAAAAGTAAGGGTCCCAGCACTGAACCTTGGGGTACACCACTGATAACCTTAGACCATTCAGAGTAAGAATCATTAACCACTACTCTCTGAATTCTGTCTTTAGCCAGTTTTCTATCCATTTACAAACTGATATTTCCAATCCTGTAGACTTTACCTTACACATGAGCCGTGTGTGCGTAACTGTATCGAACGCTTTTGCAAAATCCAAGTATACCACGTCCACAGCCACACCTCTGTCCAAGGTTTTACCTACCTCTTCATAAAAAGAAATCAGGTTTGTCTGACAACTTCTGTCTTTCATGAATCCATGCTGTCTGTTGCTTAAATAGTTTTTTTCCAGCAAGAACTCATCTATGTGGTCTTTTATTATTCTCTCCAGTATCTTCCCAACTATAGAAGTTAAACTAACAGGTCTATAGTTACTTGTTAAAGACTTTGTTCCCTTTTTAAATATAGGCACCACATTGGCCCTGCACCAATCCAGTGGTACTATTCCTGTCATTAATGAGTCCCTAAAAATTAGATACAATGGCTTTGAAATTACAGAGCTCAATTCTTTAGGATCCGTGGGTGGATGCCATCTAGACCTTTATTCTGTCTAAATATTTCTGGACCATATCACTTTTGAGCCATTGTGGATTTGGAGCTGTGTCACTACCACCCCCATTATGGACATGATCTCCCCCATGCTCCATTGTATTCACAGAGCTGAAGAAAGTATTTAATAAATTAGCCTTCTCTTCGTCCCCAGTCACCCACTCTAGATTATTTTGTAAAGGGACTGACCTTTTTACTATTAATATATTTGAAGAATTTTTTGGGGTTTGTCCTACTATCTTTTGCAATCTGTCATTCGTTTTGAATTTTTGCATCCTTGATTTCCTTTTTACATATCCTGTTATATTCTTTGTAACATTTAAATGACACTAGTGTTCCTTCATTTTTATATTTTTTAAAAGCTCTTTTCTTATTGTTTATAGCTTTTTTAACTTTAACCGTGAGCCACATAGGTTTTATTTTTAGCCTTTTAAACTTATTGCCCATGGGAATATACTTTGCAGTGAGGTCCCAAACAGTCTTTTTGAAGAATTCCCATTTCTGTTCTGTGTTAATCGATGCCAATACTCCCTCCCAGTCTAATGCCGCGTACACACGATCGTTTTTCACGTCGTTAAAAATGCAATTTTTTAAATTGGGCATTAAAAACGATCGTGTGTAGGCTCCAGAGCATTTTTAACGACGTGAAAAATGGCCTAAAACAATGAGAACCTGCTCCATTTTTTCACGTAGTTTTTCACGTGAAAAACGGTAGTGTGTATGCTTTTACGAGGGGAAAAAAAACACGCATGCTCAGAATCAAGTGTGAGACGGGAGCGCTCGTTCTGGTAAAACTAGCGTTCGTAATGGAGATAGCACATTCGTCACGCTGTAACGGACTGAAAAGCACAAGGCTGAAAAGCGCAAATCGTCGCTCAACAAACTTTACTAACATGAAGGGTGGCGCCATTCGAACGGAACTTCCCCTTTATAGTGCCGTCGTACGTGTTGTACGTCACTGCGCTTTGCTCGAGCGTTTTTTTTAATGAACGTGTGTATGCAAGACAGGCTTGAGAGGAAACAAGAAAAATCACGTCGAGAAAAACGTTGTTTTTGAAAATGACATTAAAAACGATCGTGTGTACGCGGCATAAGTCCTGGAGAGCAGCCCTCATTCTTGGAAAATTTGCTTTATTGAAATTAAGTGTTTTTCTCTTTCCTGTATGTATTTCTTGCTTACAGCTAACATCAAATTAAATCATGTTATGGTCACTGCTACCCAGGTGTTCCTTTATCTGAACATTAGTAATACGCTCTGCATGGTTTGAGATTACCAGGTCTAACACAGCATCATTCCTAGTTGGGGCCTCAATAAACTGGACCATAAAATTGTCCTGCAATAGGCTTATAAATTCTTGCCCTTTAACTTTCCCAGCAGTGCCATTACTCCAGTCAATTTCTGGGTAGTTAAAATCCCCCATTATTATCACCGTCCCAGCCCTTGCAGCCCTTTCCATCTGTGCAAGGAGCTGAGTCTCCACCTCCTCATTAACATTGGGTGGTCTATAAAAAACTCCAATGATTAACTTTGAACTACGCACATCTGTATGCAGTTCCACCCATAATGCTTCAGCCTCATCACACTCTCCATCAACCAGGTCCTCTTTCACACTCGCTTTGAGATCACTTCTCACATAGAGACAGACCCCGCCACCTTTCCTTTTTACCCTGTCTCTCCGAAAGAGTGCATAGCCAGGAATATTAATAACCCAGTCATGTGAGGATTGAAGCCAAGTTTCAGCAATACAGATTACGTTATAGCTCTCCTCATGCACCAGAGCTTCCAACTCACCTATTTTGCTTGGCAGACTTCTGGCATTGGTGAACAAACACTTTAATGCATTACATTTTTCTCTGGTGTTTTTCATATCATTTTTTGTAGTACAAATGGCACTATAGTTTCCAATGGCTGTTTGCAACATGGGAACTTTCTTGTCACCTGCCATAACCCTCCCCCCATCTATCCCCATTCCACTCTCCATTAATGTCTGACCCCTAACTGACCTGTGTGCCCGATGTAATTCTAGTTCACCCTCCCCCCTCAATCCAAGTTTAAATACTCCTCCAGCCTTCCCATAAACCTCTCCCCCAGCACAGCAGACCCCTTTCCATTCAAGTGTAAACCGTCTTTAGCTTATAGGTTGCACCCCAATGAAAAGTCAGCCCAGTGCTCTAGAAACCCAAATCCCTCCTCCCTACACCAGGTCTTTAGCCATGCATTTAGCTCTCTAATCTCCCCCTGCCTTTTCTGTGTTGCGCATGGCACAGGCAATATTTCAGAGAATATCACCTTGGAGGTCCTTGCCTTCATCTTGCAACCTAGTTCTTTAAATTGATTCTTAAGGAGCCTCCACCTTCCATGTATACTGTCATTGGTTCCAACGTGGACCAAGACAGCTGGGTCATGCCCAGCCCCTCCCAGAAATAGTTACCTACAGTTACTCCCTTAACCTTAACCCCTGTGTCATGTTGTGTAGTATTCTTAATTGTGCTACATCTCCCACTTCTCCCATTTTTTCCCCAGTATTATAAGTGTATAGTGTCTATTTATTTATTTATTTATTTATATAACATTCTCCCCTCCTGTCAGAGCATTCCTGTGAGCCGTTTTGCACACAGACGTGCACAAGCACATAGCCTTTGCCATAGAATGGCGAACAGGAGCACGTATGCGCGCCAGAGCCCGCAATGCGCACGCGTGTGCGCACATGCGCGAGCGCGCACACACGCACAAGCCTAATTCTCCTTGGCGCCAGACGGCCTATTTAAAGGGAGTCTGGGCTCTTGTGCTTTGCTGACTGATCTTCAGCTGTGTTCCTGAATCCTGCTCTGATACTGTGTGTCCTTCCAGTATTTAGACCCGGCTTGCTCTTGACCTTGGCTCTGTGTTCTGTTCCTATACTGTTGCCCATTTCTGACCCGGCTCCGTTCCTGACTCTGGCTCTGTCTATGATTTGGTACCTCACTGTCCGCCTGCTGATGAACCTGGCTATCCCTGAGACCTTGCTCCTGTCTATGTTCCTGGTTGCTGTTAACTCTCGGTTACCTGCCTGGCTGTTCCCTGTTCCTGCTCAGCACATCACAGTCTACTCCAGACCGCTGAAACCTGCCAAGCTGTTCTCCCGGGACCTCCTGCTCCAGGCACTCGTGTCCCTCTTGTCCTTTGGCTTCCTCTGTCTCACCTTCAGCGGAGCCAAGACAGGAGATATAAGAGAGGCCGACCTCATCAAGTCAGTCTCCCATCCGATCCCTGACACTTCCCGTCTCTTCCCCTTTTCCTAGGGAGGACATCTCCCCTTCCCCTTTATACATTCCCTCCCTCCCTCCCTTGCCCCTTCCCCATACTCCATTTGGTGATAATAACCGTGTTGATATACTCCTTATTCTGTGGTAGTGTTTCTGTGATTTAATAATCTCAGATAGTATGTGATTTTATGTGTACAAAACTCATCTATTTACAGAGCCAAATAAAGAAATAAAAAAGGGGGGTGTAAGAAACGCGATGTATCAATATATATTTCTACTATTGTGATCTATCATACATATATCTATCGCGACTATGTATTAATTGTATTTGTCCCTTGTTTGCTAGTCTTACCCTTAAGAGAATTCTAGGCCTGATGGTACAATGTTATTATGAAAACAGACACAGTTGCTTAGTAAAAGAAATTATATTTATTTCCTAAAAGTAGGAATGTTACATACTAACAAGCAATATCTATACAGCCTATATCAACAATACTAATGAAAAATTATACGTATTCTCTCCTCGAGGCAAAGGTCCTGCTGGCTGAGCTCCTCGATGTAATAGAGGGCTCTCTCCTACCCAAACGTCCTGTTTTAAAGGGCCTCATGCATACCTCATTTAAACCCTCCCCTTGCCCGCCCCTCTGCCTCTCGACCAATCGTGGTCCTTTAATGATTCTCGTATTGTCGTGCCATATCTAGCCTCTGGGGGTGATGTTGTCCATACAATCTCCAATAGCTTGCTGGTGCCTTTACACTCTTGTTAACAGCTGCCCTTCCATTTGTCTCCGGAAGGTGCTAATTACATTCCTTGGGGGGGGGCATCCTGTCCTCCGAGCACGACAAGCCACACTGCATTACTGAGTGTACCTGGTCCATTGTTATCAACCCTTTGAAGCTTCCAACACACCAGGGGGCCTCGAGACAAGCCTTTCTTTACTATGCAACCTTTGGGGATGGCAAGTGCCATCTGATCTTGGTTGTAAAACAGATGTGTAGAGATTTCAGCTTCCCAACATATGCCGCTTTGCGCCTAACGGGCGCACAAATCGTTCTCCAGACATGGCTCTCATTGAACAGTCCATATGGTCTTAACGCCCACCATGTGTTCTCGAACCAGTACCTTTGGACCGGTAAACAGCTCCTATGAAACAGCCCATAACTGTCTTCCACCATGTGTTTCAGAATCAGTACCTCTGGAACAGTCCATAATGGTGTTACTGTGTTGCCACTTAACATAGGCTTCAGATAGAACAGTCCATAACGGTCTTATTGTGCTGTGTTTCCCCACACGTGCCGCTTTGCTACTGGGTGACATACCTACATCAATCTTCCGTGACAGCTTCCCTGTCACCGTTCTGTATCTTCTTCTTCTTGACATCTTCCTGAAGGGATATAGTATCGGCAAGGGGTGTCCATTCCCTCACCATTCACCAATACACACTCAGAGCAATGACTCAACCATCTTTCAGCTGCAGAGCCTCGAGGAGAACCTTATTTGCCCATATTATTAGCCTAAAATACACCTTTGTCACACTACACCATAACATAAATCAACCCACTACCATAATATCTACATGTATACATATAACCCATCAAATTACGTATCCCGCTCCCAACCTCCTATAACTCTTCACTGTAAACTGTAAATGCGGGTCGGGATTATGCAGGTTAGTTCACAATGGCCTTCCCTACCGCAATTCTGGCATGTCGGCGGTATTTCAGTGTTCTGAATTGGCAGCAAAGCCTCTAACCTGTATGCAGGGCCGCCATCAGGGGGGTACAGGCAGTACGGATGGCCCCCCTTTTTTTTTTTGTAAGGGGCCCAGAGGCCCAGAGGTCCCCAGGGGCCCGGAGTTCCCCAGGGCCCGAATTTAAACCCCCCTTTTTTTGTATTTTTTTTAATAATTTTTTTTATTATTAATTTTTTTATAATTTTTTTTTAATTTTTTAATTTAATTTTATTTTATTTTATTTTTTGTAAGGGGCCCAGAGGTCCCCAGAGGCCCGGAGGTCCCCAGGGCCCTGGATGGAAACCTCCCTTTTTTATTAATTTTTTATTTAAAAAAATTATTCTAAATTTGTTTATTACATTTTTATTTATTTATTTATTTATTTATTTTTTGTAAGGGGCCCAGAGGTCCCCAGAGGCCCGGAGGTCCCCAGGGCCCCAGATGGAAACCTCCCTCTTTTTTTTTTATAAAAATGATTATTATTATTATTTTTTTATAATAATTTTTTTTTTGTAAGGGGCCCAGGAGGTCCCCAGAGGCCCGGAGGTCCCCAGGGCCCTGGATGGCAACCCCCTTTTTTTTTTTTTTTTGTGTGTTCGTCAGCACCCAAACCCCCTGCTTCTCAATTCGTGGCACCCCCCCCCCCGCTTCTCAATTTGCGGCAGCCCCCCCACTTCTCAATTTGCGGCGGCAGCACCCCCCGGTTCTCCTCTGCTCCAGGGGGGGCCCCATGTCTGAAGCTGTGTAAGGGGCCCCAAAATTCCTGATGGCGGCCCTGCCTGTATGAAGAGACCTCACCACCAATTCGTCCCTCAACTTGCATAGACAAACGCGAGACTTTCCTATATAAACGTCGCGTCCAACAACACATACCAACTTGAACCAATGACGAAACTGCAGCAATAATGAGCAATACCACAACGGGATGTATCAAATAATTCAAAATACTGTTGGCCTTACTGGAATGTCCAAATACTACCTCCCACCAAGACCCTCCCGCATCATTCTCTAGTTGATGCACTACCTCCTTTATTTCATTCTGATCGTGGTGGATGACTATAGTAGCATTAGCTCTCTCTTGCTGCAGCGTCCTCATAAGGCTCTCATCTCTATCCCAATCTGTTAACCATTCCTGTATCTGCCTTCCCATACCAAGGTTCAGGGATCTCAGATTAACAGGGCGGTTATGGTTGATATCCATAGACAGATTGGCAATATGTGGTACCACATAATTCCATTCCTGTGTCTGGATTTCAGAGACACCGCCAAGGGTACACCATGCTCCTCTAGCTAGTGTCAGGTTCACAGAAAATCATATTTCCATGACCAACGTTACATTAGTATCCTTTAGGACAAAGAAACAAACTCTCCCATGTCCCAAATAATACACCGGTGTTCCCTTCCCGGCAATGTTTTCCCCATCCAGAACACAGAGCGAGGCATCTTCCCAACATTTCTCATTCACCACTGTGTATTGACCTGGCATACATAGGATGTCATGGTCATGCTTCCGACAGAGGCAAATATCAACCTGCCTCCAGCTCCCATCCTCTCTGATCATATGTGGGTAATTTAGCCTCAGATGTAACAAAGTAGAATCCCCAGTCAGCAAGCCCATTGATACCACCGAATACACAGACTGAGTCTGTACTTCTGTATATGGGATCAATGAGGAAGCATAGCATCTCTCATAATCCAAATTAGTACAGCCCATCCAGGCATTTGACCACCACTTTGGATTAGTGTAAAAGATGTGCTTTGGTAAAATCTTACTGAGCTGTGATGCTAACTCATAAGGCCACTGCCCCTCATACAGAGATTGTACAATCAGCTTGATGTTGGTTGATAGTTCTGCCTGCCCCTGTGTGCACGCCAGAGCCCATGACATATTTTTGCCCTGTATCACCACACTATCTACCAACCTCTTAAAATGGCGGAAAAAATCTTGAGCCACCTTGACCTGGGTATTTAGGTGACGTTGTTGAATGTCATCGAGAATGCCATTGATCTCTGTCATAGAAATCCTGCCAGCTACAGGAGTCCTGGACTTCCTGGTTTCCAACCGCGGGTACGTCCGCGCGTGCGGGCACGCGCACGCGCACGCTCCACAAAGCGCGCCAGAAGGGCTTTTTAAACGTGTCTGTGACAGACAGTCCCTACTGTCTGCTCTACAGCGTGTAGTACTCAAGAGACCTGATTCGTAGATTTACCTGCATCTGACCCGGCTTACCTTGACCCTTCCAGTTTCCTGCCTGCATCTGACCACCGGCTTGTTTTGACCACTCTTCTGCCTGATCCTCCAGTACCTTGTCGCCAGCCAGTTTTACCGACCCGGTTTGTCTGACCAATCTCTCCGTTGCTGTGTTCCTGGTTCCAGTCCAGTCTGCTTCATCGGTTCCAGTCCAGTTGCTGTGTTCCTGGTTCCAGTCCAGTCTGCTTCATCGGTTCCAGTCCAGTTGCTGTGTTCCTGGTTCCAGTCCAGTCTGCTTCATCGGTTCCAGTCCAGTTGCTGTGTTCTTGATTCCAGTTCAGCCTGCTATACTCCCTGGGTGCCTGGATCCGTCCCAGTCTTCAGAATCTACTCTACCTTGATTCATCCTGCCAGGCACTCGTACCCCTTCTACCTCCGTGCCTCCTGTCTTCACTACCAGGGGCCGCTGGTGGAAGCCGTAAGAGAGGCCTCCCTCTGCAGATCCGGGCTCGTCACCGTCAGGTACGTGACAGTAGCAGACAGCCATGTCTGAGCCCGGGCAGGGAGCCTCACCTATGGAGGAACTTTGTCGGCACCTGGCAGGTTTGTCTGAAGCAGTCAAGAGTCTTCAACAAGGCTACACCCGCCTGGAAGAGCAAGTGCGGGCCCTCTCCAATCCCTCTGCCATCCAAGAGGGGCCCCATGCCTCTGCTTCCACAGCTGGGACAGGTTCCTCACCCACAGTGGTCATGCTTCCTCCCGAACCTAAGGTTCCTACACCCGAAAGATTTTCCGGGGATCGGAGCAAGTTTAGGGCCTTCCGGAATTCGTGTGAACTGTACTTTGCCCTACAGCCCTGCACCTTTTCTCTAGAGGCCACCAAGGTGGGCTTTGTGGTCTCTTTGCTCTCTGGAGACCCTCAGAGCTGGGCCCACCGTCTCTTTGAACAGAAGGATGTATCACTAAACAATCTCGCTGCCTTTTTCGATGCCATGGCCCAGCTATACGAAAACCCCCAGCTCTCAGTAACCGCAGAAGCCGCCTTGCGTTCCCTTCAACAAGGACGCAGACCAGCAGAGGACTATGTGGCAGAATTCAGGCGGTGGAGTGCGGATACCAATTGGAATGATGCCGCCCTCCACCATCAGTTTCGCTTAGGACTTTCTGATTCCTTGAAGGACAAGCTTGCTATAGTCGGTGTACCACAGACACTCAACCTGTTGATTGACCTAACCATCCAGATTGACCGACGTCTGAGGGAACGGAGGGCTGAGAGGACCACTGGCTTCTCCCGCCCAACCTGGATGCTTCCTCGGGCTCCTAGTCACCTGTACCCGGCTCCTGCTACACCTCCAACCCCCACATCTGACATGCCTGAACCAATGCAGCTCGGGGTCCTTTGTCCATCCCTCGCTCCGGAAGAACGCCAGTGCCGCCGAATGAATAATTTGTGCCTGTACTGCGGGGAACCCGGACATTTCGTTAGAAACTGTCCCCTGAAGCTTCGTAAGTTTCTTTCAGTTTCTTCTAACATGACTAACCTACAAGCCAAAACCACATCTCACCTTGCCCTCTCTGTTTCATTACAGCTCCCAGGAAGGACTCTGCAAGTACCCGCCATTATTGATTCTGGAGCATGCAGCTGCTTTATGGACTCAACCTTTGCCATCAAACACCAAATTCCCCTTCGTACCAAGACCCACGAACTTCGTGTCCATCTGGCTGATGGTTCCATTATTAAGTCTGGACCTGTGATCCAGGAGACCACCCCTATACCCGTCACCATCTCTACCACCTCTGGAACCCACCAAGAATACTTATGTCTGGACATCATCTCTTCTCCGTTGTTTTCCTTGATCCTTGGTATGCCTTGGTTACAAGCCCACAATCCCACTATCAACTGGGCCACGGGAGTAGTTACCTTTCCTTTTTCCTATTGTCAGCAGTCCTGTGGCTCATACGAACCTCCTGGGCCGGCCTCTTTACTATGCATTGATACAGAAGATGGCACACGTCAATCCATCCCAGAAGTTTACCACGACTTTCTTGACGTATTTAGTAAACAAAGGGCAGAGACTCTACCGCCCCATCGGGCCTATGATTGCCCCAACGACTTACTTCCTGGAGCAAAGATTCCGTTCGGTAGAATCTTCCCTTTAACGGAGGTAGAACAAGGGGCTTTAAAAAATTATGTTGATGAGAACTTGCAAAAGGGGTTCATCCGCCCTTCCACATCCCCAGCAGGCGCAGGCATCTTTTTTGTAGAGAAAAAGGACCACACCCTTCGACCTTGTGTGGATTACCGTGAACTAAATAAAATTACAGTAAAAAATCGTTACCCTCTCCCCCTGGTACCAGAGCTATTTCAGAGACTGGGGACTGCCACCATCTTTACCAAACTTGATCTCCGCGGAGCCTACACTTTGATCCGCATCAAAGAAGGGGACGAATGGAAGACCGCCTTCCGTACCCGGTATGGGCATTTTGAGTACTTGGTAATGCCATTCGGGTTGTGTAACGCCCCTGCCACTTTCCAGTACTTTATCAACGACGTTCTACGGGACTTCCTAGACCTCTTTGTCATTGTTTATCTCGATGATATATTAATCTTTTCTTCCTCCCTTGATTCTCATTGCAGACATGTCAAGAGTGTGTTGGGTCGGCTTCGCCAGCATGGCCTGTATGCGAAGGCCGAAAAATGTGAGTTTGAGCAGGAGAGTATATCATTTCTGGGGTTAATCATTTCTAGCGAGGGCATCAAAATGGATCCTCAAAAGATTACCGCAATCCTGGACTGGCCAGAACCGGTGGACAAGAAGGGAATCCAACGTTTCGTTGGATTCGCCAACTTCTACCGCAAGTTCATCAGGGGGTTCTCAGCTATTATCACACCCATCACTCAACTAACCAAACAAGGAACACGTTTTCACTGGTCCCCTGAAGCCCAAAAAGCTTTTGAATGCCTGAAAGCCCTATTTACCTCTGCCTCTATCTTGAAACACCCGGACTCTTCACTGCCATTCGTACTTGAGGTAGACGCCTCCGAAATAGCGGTAGGAGCAATACTGTCCCAAAGACAGGGAATCAAGGTCTTGCTCCATCCAGTAGCTTTCTTCTCTCGCAAGCTATCTGCAGCGGAGAGGAACAACGACGTGGGGGATCGGGAGTTACTGGCGATCAAATCTGCACTGGAGGAATGGCGGTACCTGCTGGAGGGCACGGCTCATCCGATTCTGATATTCACTGACCACAAGAACCTGGAGTACCTGAAGGCCGCGAGAAGATTGAATCCACGGCAAGCCAGGTGGGCACTCTTCTTCTCCCGGTTCTCTTTTCATGTTACTTATCGTCCTGGTGCCAAGAATATTAAACCTGTCGCCCTGTCTCGGATGTTCCATAAGTCCAAGGAGACTTCTCCGCCTGACACCATCCTTGCCCCCGGAAATTTCCTTCTTCTACAGGAGAACCTGTTCACTCAGATCAAACAAGCTTCCACTGGGCAGAGACAGTTCTCCGAGCCGGAATTGCAGGTTAAGGATGGACTATTGTGGTACCAAGACAGGATCTACGTACCTGAGGAATTGAGAGTAACCGCATTAGAACTCTGCCACGACCACGCTCTGGCCGGACATTTTGGCGTTGCCAAGACCACTGACCTGGTACAGCGCACCTTCTGGTGGCCTCGAGTACGTGAAGACTGTAGGAGGTTTGTGGATTCTTGTACAACTTGCACCCGAAACAAGGGTTCCAGATCCAAGGCCTGGGGACTACTAAAACCCTTACCAGTTCCAGATAGGCCCTGGAGAATGTTGTCCATCGACTTCATTGTCGAGTTGCCCCCGGCTGAGAACCATACCACCATCTTCGTTATAGTGGACCGTCTGTCCAAGATGGCACACTTCATCCCTATGAAAGGGACTCCCTCAGCTCCTGAAACCGCACAGGTGTTCATCAGAGAAATCGTCAGACTCCACGGGGTACCAGCCAATATTGTTTCCGATCGCGGGGTTCAATTTACCTCTCGATTCTGGAGATCCCTTTGCAAAACCTTGAAGATCGAATTATCGTTTTCCTCTGCTTACCACCCACAGACCAACGGACAGACAGAGAGGACGAATCAGACGCTCGAGCAGTACCTGCATTGCTTCTCCTCTTTTGCTCAGGACGACTGGATTTCCCTACTTCCGTTGGCCGAGTTTGCGTATAACAATTCCATTCACTCCGCTACCAGTCAGACTCCTTTCTTTGCAAACTATGGTTTTCACCCTACATTTCTGCCTAATTCCCTTCCTAAGTGTCCTGTGCCTGCAGTCCAGGAAAAGTTAAATTTTTTCTCGGTCAATAACCAGCTTCTACAAGAGACCATGACCAAGACTCAAGAACGCAACAAGACAATCTATGACAAGAAGAGACGGGGTGAATTAGTGTTGGTACCCGGCGACCAAGTATGGCTATCTACCACAAACCTAAGAATGGCATGCCCTTCTAAAAAACTGGGCCCCAAGTTTTTAGATCCATTCCCTGTTAAGAGGAAGATTAATGAAGTAGCTTATGAGTTGGAACTTCCTGACTCTCTTAGAATCCATCCAGTCTTTCATGTCTCTCTCCTGAAACCCACAGTCTCCAATCCGTTCCCAGATCGGAAGCCGGATCACCCTGATCCGATCATTATTGACGGTGAGCAGGAATTCGAAGTAGAAGCTATCATGGACTTCAGGAGAAGAAATAACTAGAACCAATTCCTAATTAAATGGATGGGCTACGGACCCGAGGAAAACTCATGGGAACCCGAGGAGAATATCCATGCCAGGAGCTTGGTACAGGCTTTCAAGAGGACTCACCCTAGAAGGTTCACCCGGCTGGGCATCCGGAGGCTGCCCCTTGGGGGGGGCAATGTCATAGAAATCCTGCCAGCTACAGGAGTCCTGGACTTCCTGGTTTCCAACCGCGGGTACGTCCGTGCGCGCGCACGCTCCACAAAGCGTGCCAGAAGGGCTATTTAAACGTGTCTGTGACAGACAGTCCCTGCTGTCTGCTCTACAGCATGTAGTACTCAAGAGACCTGATTCGTAGATTTACCTGCATCTGACCCGGCTTACCTTGACCCTTCCAGTTTCCTGCCTGCATCTGACCACCGGCTTGTTTTGACCACTCTTCTGCCTGATCCTCCAGTACCTTGTCGCCAGCCAGTTTTACCGACCCGGCTTGTCTGACCAATCTCTCCGTTGCTGTGTTCCTGGTTCCAGTCCAGTCTGCTTCATCGGTTCCAGTCCAGTTGCTGTGTTCCTGGTTCCAGTCCAGTCTGCTTCATCGGTTCCAGTCCAGTTGCTGTGTTCCTGGTTCCAGTCCAGTCTGCTTCATCGGTTCCAGTCCAGTTGCTGTGTTCTTGATTCCAGTTCAGCCTGCTATACTCCCTGGGTGCCTGGATCCGTCCCAGTCTTCAGAATCTACTCTACCTTGATTCATCCTGCCAGGCACTCGTACCCCTTCTACCTCCGTGCCTCCTGTCTTCACTACCAGGGGCCGCTGGTGGAAGCCGTAAGAGAGGCCTCCCTCTGCAGATCCGGGCTCGTCACCATCAGGTACGTGACAATCTCTCTCTGAGCAACAAAGCCCCGCCTGCTGTCTGAAGCTATGGCTGAGAGTTTGTTCCTCAGGAGATCGATATCGACTCCATTAACAACGCCCATTCCGGTTCCTATTCACCCCAATATAGTGCTGAGGACATCCCTCCTCTTCCGGTTACTCCTCAGAAATAAGCGTCCTGCAAAAACCTCATTCTGTGTCCGCCCGTCCCTGGGAGCAAGCCACTGATCTACTGACCGCACTTGATTCAGAGTATACTCAGCACATATAGGGTAATAGGATTTTATCAACCACTGCGAGACGTTGAAGTGCCATGTGGTGAAGGCATACTGTACCCTGGTAGACAGCATTTGGGACGAGCTTAGATCTATTTGTAGTGGTTCCCCTTTCTCTAACGGGGCATGCCCCTGTGTGTGGTCACTGGCATTACCTGTGCAGAGTTTCAACCTCTCAGGTGAGATATCAACCAGGCGTATCTCCCCTATGTCCAATTCTGGTGTCCCACATGTCCAGTAACCGAGAGCTTCTCTGTAGGACTGATAAGACTGGGATACCGTGCCCACAAGGAAATTTTCACCCCGTTGATGTGTCATCTGGAGCTCCCTAGTTTGGCCAACCGACACCTTACTATGCCTAAGTGTCAGCCTCCTGGGCCTCTGCACCTTATTACTTTGGTCCTGCCAATATATGCCACACATAAAAACATACTTCCCTTCTTTCAATTCTTCACCAAAAACCCCATATCCTACGTCCCTTGTTTCCCAAGGTTTGGGTAGATTGGAATTTTTTCCTAACCAATAACCCGTTTCATTCATATATATAGTTGCATCCACAAACGGCTGGAGGGATTCTGGTATGATATTTCGCAAGTCTTGTTTATACGCCAGTCCTTGAGATGTTATGTTAGGATTAAATCGTCCAAAAGCAAAATAAACTTTGTATTGCAAAACGCCATGGCGACCCCATTGATAGGTCTCTGGTAACTTAGGACTCTCTGATATTATCCTGACCTTTCTCCTTCTCTCAATTCCCCCCTGCCCCCACTTCTGCCCTAACAAGTCCAACATTGATGACACAGCAGAAGTGGATGCATGATCTTCCTCAGGATTTTCACTTTCCGCATCATCCCCTGAGTGTTCGTCTGAATCAATTTGAGATGTTACATGGCTCAGATGGATCGCCAATGCGATAATTATGATCCTTCTATCCATTCTCCAGAGACTTTGCCAATCTTTGCTCCACCAGGACTCTGGAAAAACAAGAACAAGAGCGAAATCAATTCTTATCAGCAGTACCTTTTACATTGATCAGCATGAACCCATTTCTCTATCTCCCTCTTTTTCATGCCTTTTGCACCTTTATTGTCCATGAGCCGCTTTACCTTGACTACCTGATCACTAAGGGCCATAGTGACTGTGAACGGTCCGGTCCAGTTTGTGTCCCATGAAGACTTGGAAACAAAGTTCTTTACCATAACCCCGTCTCCAATCTTCAAGCTAACAGGAGGCCTTTCAGGCTGCTCCTTCTCTTTAGGTGCCATGTTATTTGCAGCAAATTGCAAATACCCCTGTACCTGTTCTTGCAGCTGGACCAGAAAAGTGTCCCTTTCAGCACTCTCTCTCATGGGGGTGCTAAGTATTGGGTCTGCTGGATGGCTGAGGTTCATCATTCTTCCCGTCATCAACTGATATGTGGTTAATGATGTACCTCTCGCTGCAGACCCTCGTACAGCCATCAGGATTGAAGGCAGATGAATCAGCCAGTTCTTTCCTGATTGCAGTACCATCTTTTTAAGTCTCTCTTTCAGCGCTCGATTCATCCTCTCAACCATCCCCGCTGATTGTGGATGGTATGGTACATGGAATCTCTGCTCTACTCCCAACAGCTCATAAATATTTTTCATGACCCTGCCGGTAAAGTGAGTCCCCCTATCAGATTCCAAGACTTTGGGGAACCCCCATCTTGAAAAGACATCGGTCCACAAAGCTCTAGCTGTGGCAGTGGCAGAGTCCTTTCTCAGGGGTAGAGCCTCTACCCACTTTGAAAAAACATCCACAACTACCAGCAGATATCTGTATCCTTCAGTGGCACTTGGTAGTGGACCAACAAAGTCAATCTGCAGGTTTTCCCAGGGTCCATCAGCTACTGGTACCCTTGCTAAGACTGGTTTCTGTCCCTTTGGCCTAGGGTTCATTTGTGCACAGATCAAACATTCCTGCACTACCTGTGACACTGTGTTACCCATTGCCTCCCACCAGTATCTAGCTTGCACAAATTTCAAGGTACCCTGAACACCCATGTGGCCTGTTAACCTGTGATTTTCCTGGACTAAATCCTTCTGATGCTGGGAGGGTACTACAAACCGTCTTCCTTCTGAAGTCTCTCTTAACACTAGATCGTCTTGCAATACATAATTTTGGGGAGCATCTGCCGCTTTTACTTTAAGCTGCTTTTTGATTGAGCTCAATGCTTCATCCTTACTTTGTTCAACCACTAAACATGGGGTAGGCATCCTTAGCACCGGCAGGAGTTCATGTGAACCTGCTTTCACCTCCTGCTCCTCAAAATTATGTTCCTCCCAGGCCTGTCTCCCTTCAGCATCATAGGGTGTCCACTTGACTCCTATCAGGGCTGCCTTCTTTGCCAGCTCATCTGCCTTGTTGTTGCCCACAGTAACCTCCTCTCCACCTCTTTGGTGAGCTCTCACCTTAATGATAGCCACTCTGTTCCACACTTGCTCTTTCCCATATATCTCTTAGCACCGCACTATGTACCAAGTCTTTTCCAGAAGCATCACTGAAGCCCCTTGACTGCCACAAAGGCATGTATTCGGTCAGAGACCTTGTTACATAGGCGCTGTCAGAGAATATGGTTATGGGACCTGAACTGAAATGCGTGATGACCTCTCTCACTGCCTCCAGTTCAGCTCTTTGGGCAGAAAAGCTTTGAGGGCATTTGGTCATGATTTTTTCATTGGTCTGGGGGCACCACAGGGCATACCCTGTGTGAAAACTTCCTTCATCCCAGTACCTTGATCCATCCACCCAGATTTTAAGGTCTCCATCACTTGTTGCTAACCTGAATACCTCCTGTGTTCTGGTCCGATGTATCTCCCCACAGTCATGCTGCTCCCCCTCATATTGCATCAATTGTGGGAGAGTGTAGGTGGCATTGTGGGTCACAGCCAGATTTCTGGGTGTCAAATTCACTAGCCATCTGGCTATCCTTTGGGAGGATACTCCACTGAGGGTACGTTCCAAAAGCATTTTAATTGGAGAATGGGGTGTCTGCAGAATGATTTTGCCAAACCTCACAACATGCTCTGTGGCGAGAACCGCCCAGTGCACTGCCAAAAGATTTCTGACACATTCATCAAATCCCCTCTCTACCGGGCTTAGTACCCTGGACCAGTATCCCACAGGTACCCATTTGCCCTGCCTCTCCTGCAGCAACACCGCTGTTATTGCTACTGCAGAGGCATACACTTGTAGTGCAAAGGGCAAATCGGCATTTGAATTGCTCAAGGCCGGGGCCTGCATCAGACTCACCTTTAGCTTGGTGAAAGCTTGCTCATGCTCTCCCAACCAGTCTAAAGGGTCTGTTTCCTTCTTGTCTCCTTTGAGAAAATCATACAGGGGTCTTGCCTTTTCTGCAAAGCCTTCAATGAAGTCCCTGCAGAAACCGACCATCGCCAGGAATTGTCTCAGCGCAGTTTTAGTCATTGGTCTTGGTAATTTCCTGATAGTTTCACATTTGTTTGGGTCTGGAGTCCTTCCCCCCTGTGAAACAATCACACCCAAGAAACATACTGAATCCTTCACCAATTGTGCCTTTTTGGGGTTTAATTTCAGACCTGCATTCTCAATTAGTGTCAGGAGCTCCTCCAGCAGAGCATAATGCTGCTCTTTTGTCTCTGTTTGAAGCAAGATGTCGTCCACATACTTAATGATGCATTCTGGCTCAGAAAATGTCTTCAGAATGTCCACCATACAGATATGGAAGTACGTAGAGCTGGATTTGAACCCCTGAGCTAATCTACAGAATGCATACTGTTTCCCCTGAAACGTAAAGGCTAGCTTGTATTGGCTATCCTCATGTACGGGAATGGAAAAATAGCCATTTGATATGTCAATTGATGAGTACACCTTTGCTGAAGGTTTCAGTGCCGTCATCATGTCTGGCATCTTAGCAACTACATTTGTAATAGATGGGGTGCATCTGTTTAGCGCACGGAAATCTACAGTGGGCCTCCACCCTCCCTCCTTCTTTACTGGCCAGAGGGCTGCATTTGTTTTAGATTGGCACTCTTTAATTACATTTTGTGCTAACAAATTAATCACTGTGTTCTCTATGTATGGGATAGATTCGGGCGAAATTTTGTACTGACGCTGAGGTGGCGGATCAGGGCCCTCAATTTTAACAATCATGTTTGAAACTCTACCACATTGTGCTTTAGACGTTGCCCACACTTCGTTATGTTGCCACAAGATTTTAGCCAATATTTGGTCCTCTGTTTTTAGTAGTGCCTGTGGGTCAAGGATTTCATTTGTTTTAACTGATGCAATCTCCCTGCTGTCCATGACCATGTGCACCTTGCCTTTGTATCTAGACCCTTTCCACAGTACCCAATTACATACATCTAGAATCAGTCCATGTGCCCCCATGACATCAGAGCCCAATATAGTGCCCTCATGCGTTGGGGAAAGAAACAAACTGTGTTCCACACATAACCTCTGTATTTCTATGGGTACAGGTATTGATTGCTCAGAAGGTATTAGTTGTCCTCCGAATCCTCTAAGGAAGATTTGTTTCCCATTAGGAGCCTTTTGCAGTTTGATATTCGTTACACTTACAGCAGCTCCCGTATCTAATAGTACATTTGTGCTATGGCCCCCTATCGCCCCTTGGATACGTGGTCTGCCGCTTTTGTCCCTCTCCAGATGACATACTAGGGACAATACCGGGGCCTGACATCCCTATGGTTTAAAATAAGGATTGGTTGGGGGTGGGGTTTTATACTCCTCCTGGTTTTCTTTAACCCCTTGCGTTATCCTCTCTAACTCCCTCAAAAGAGGACCATATACTGTAGCTTCAGGTGCCTTGTTCGGCTCCGTTGCCACCTTATCTGATCCAGGTTTTTGCGGTTCCTTCTTATGCCAAGGCCTCTTCTCCCCCGTGCTCCTCCTATGCAATTGACAGTCTTTCATTACATGGCCTGTATTCCCACATCTGTAACACCTGCCTGCAAATCTCACTCTCCCTTCGCTTTTAACTATCTACGCCATTCTTTTGTGGGGCCTATTGTCTTGATCTGTCTCCCAAACCCAGTCCCTTAATATGTTTATAAAGGTCTGGTATGAGGTGGCATTCCTCAGTGCAATTCTGGTATGGTAATCAATACATGTGCACTTATTAGCCATAGAGCATAGAAAACTACTGTCATCAGAAGACATATCAGGACAATTGTATGTGGCTTTATAAATGGTGAAGTATTCACTGCAAAAGTGTATTGGATCAATTCCCCTCCTAAATTTTGTATTCTCTAGGGCGTCTGAACCCCTAGTATCTCTTCCTCTCATTATGCGCTGCATTTCCCTCATTCTATCTGCCGAGTTCCCCCAATTTGAGTTTAACTCGGGAGTTAGACCTCTATGATTCCCGACTGGTGGTTGCAGTTTTTCACACAGTTGCAATGGGAGCCATGCGCGGAGGAGTGCACATGCATCCCTATTGTTTAAAATGTACTGTGTCACTACAGCTTCCAGCCTGTTTGAGAGACTAATGGGTGAAGCACTCGTGTCAAATTTTCCCAGAATCTGGCACAGATTTGTGCGATCTTGTATGGAGAGTGTCATGGATTGGGTGCTACCCTCCCTTTTTATAATTGCAGATCCTGGCCAAGTCCTTTCTGACGCAGGAGTAAAGAGAGAAGAACTCTGACCTGGGGGCTCTTCAGGACTGTCAGCTGACCATACTGGTTGCTGTTCGATCAGCATCCTTTCTCCCTGCTCCTGTGTCACACTGGAATGTGTATCCTTGTTAGCACAACAATGGCTGTGCACTTTCTCCATTGCCTGTGCTTTCAAAGATAGAATGGCATGATCTTTTTGGGCTAGCTGAGCTTTACATTCCTATAACTCTCTCTTAAGTATTTCTATCGCAGATTCATTGCCCGCCTCTTTCTTTTCTAAAGATACGATACACTGTTCTCTCAACATACATGTTTCTTTCCATTCATCTACTCCTTGCTCCACAAACCATTTTCCGTCACCAATTGTTCAATCTCATCCCTCATTTCATCACACTCACAAACATTCGTGTCAGCATTTGCAGCTATAGCTGAAATATCTTTACTCACATTTTCTATTTTCCCTAATAATTCTGTCCTATGTTTACACCACTCCAATTCTGTCTGTTCTGCGATTTCTTTCATCTTTAGTAACATGCATACCACATTGGCCATTCTCTTCTTCTTGCCTATTTTGGAAGACTTTTTAGACTTGATGGCCTCATTATGAGTATTGCATTGCTTTAATAGATCATTGAATTGGTGTACCAACGCATTCTTTTGTATATCATTAAATTGGATACACGCATTTTTCCCAATGAATTGTTCAAGAATATCCATTGTTATGCTAATCTGCAAGTCGTTACACTGAACAGTTGATTAGACAATACACAGTGACAAACAAACAGACACAGACCCACAGGAAACAACAAACAAAAAAAATAGGATTTTTATAACAGCTTACCTGTAAAATCCTTTTCTTGGAGTACATCACGGGACACAGAGCGACATAGTCATTACTAATGGGTTATATAGATACCGTCAGGTGCTGGCACTGGCAACTTCCAAAACCGGAAGTACCCTCCCCTATATAAGCCCCTCCCATCCGGGAGCACCTCAGTTTTGTAGCAAAGCAATAAGTGTCCCTAAAGAGGGGCGGGAGCTCTGTGTCCCGTGATGTACTCCAAGAAAAGGATTTTACAGGTAAGCTGTTATAAAAATCCTATTTTCTTTCTCGTACATCACGGGACACAGAGCGACATAGTCATTACTAATGGGATGTCCTAAAGCAATGCCAAATGAGGGGGGGGATACACCATATATAAGCTGAGCGCTATCAGACATGAGGATCTTTTGCGGCCTGCAACACACTGCGCCCAAAGGCGACATCCTCCTGACTTCTAACGTCCACCTGGTAGGACCTAGTAAACGTGTGTACCGAAGACCATGTTGCGGCCTTACAGATCTGAGCCAGGGAGGCCTGGTGATGCACTGCCCATGAAGTTCCAACTGCTCTCGTGGAGTGCGCTCTAACTTTGAACGGAGGCGGTCTCCTTCTCAAGCCATAAGCTTGCATAATGACCTGTCGAATCCACTTGGCTAAAGTAGATTTTGACGCTGCCTGACCCTTTCTGGGGCCTTCCGGCAGAATAAACAAAGTATCCGTTCTGCGAATCTGAGCAGTGGCTTTTAGATAAGCTTTAACTGCTCTTACTACATCCAAAGAATGCAATAACTTTTCCTCTACCAAAGTAGGTTTGGGGAAAAAAGAAGGAAGAACCACATCTTGGTTCAAATGAAACCTCGATACCACCTTAGGAAGAAAGGCTGGATGAGGATGTAACACTACTCTGTCCTTATGGATAACCAGATATGGCTCCTTACAGGACATAGCTGCTAATTCCGATACTCTTTTAGCCGAACAAATGGCTACTAGAAAAATCAATTTCCTGGTGAGAAGCACCAAGGAAATATGCTGTAATGGTTCAAATGGTTGTTTCTGTAGAACCGACAGAACCAAGTTTAGATCCCATGGACATATGGGAATATTAACCGGAGGACTAATACGCATCACTCCTTGTATAAAGGCTTTGACTAGTGAATGCGAAGCCAAGGGCCTTTGAAAAAATATTGACAAGGCCGAAATCTGACCCTTGATAGTACTCAAGGCAAGCTTCCTATCTACAGCCCACTGTAGGAAGTCCAGAATCCTACCTATTACGTACTTATGTGGATGCCATTTCTTGGCCTCACACCACGCGATGTACGCCTTCCAGATTCTATAGTAGATCTGCCTGGATACCGGCTTCCTGGCATTGATCATGGTAGATACCACAGCATTAGAGAGCCCTCTCTTTTTTAGAATGTGGGCTTCAATAGCCAGGCCGTCAAACCTAGGGCTGGTAAGGAAGGGTGGTATATCGGTCCTTGCGAAAGCCGGACGACGTGGGAGAGTCCAAGGACTCCCCACTGAAATTTTACAATCTCCGCGTACCACGCTCTTCGGGGCCACGCTGGAGCCACCGGAATCACTGGTTTCTTTTCTACCCTGATTCTGCGGAGTAATCGAGGTAACCATTGGCGGTGTGAATGCATATATCAGCTTGAACTGATCCCAAGGGAACACTAGGGCATCCGAGCCGCAAGCTAGGGGATCCCTTGTCCGAGAGACAAATCTGTCCCCCTTTGCGTTGAATCTGGATGCTAGAAGATCTACATCCGATGTTCCCCACCGCTGACATATTGTCCAGAAAACCTCGGGGTGAAGGGACCCTTCCTCTGGGCCTAATTGCTGGCGACTTAGAAAGTCCGCCTTCCAATTCTCCACTCCTGGAATGAATACCGCAGATATGGCTGGGACATATTTTTCTGCCCATTTCAGGATGTAATTTACTTCCCTCTGGGCTGCACGACTCCTGGTGCCCCCCTGATGATTGATATATGCCACTGCTGTGGCATTGTCTGATTGAATTCTGACAGGGGACCCTTGGAGTTTGGATGTCCATGCTACTAGGGCATACCGGGCTGCTCGTATCTCTAAGAGATTGATGGGCAGGGCCTTCTGCATCCGACCATCTGCCCTGGAGAGACTATTGCTCCAGTACTGCTCCCCAGCCTATAAGGCTGGCATCTGTAGTGACCACCTTCCAAGAAATCGGACTGAAGGATTTCCTTTTTTCCAGATTCTGGGGAACCAACCACCAACGGAGGCTCTTGCGAACGGAAGGGGACAAGGACATTGTAAGTCTAGGGCCTGAACTTTTTTGTTCCAGGCTGACAGTATGGCCCCTTGCAAATTCCTTGAATGGAATTGACCGTAGGGTACTGCTTCGAATGATGCCACCATTTTTCCCAGCAGCCTCATATACAGGCGTATGGACGGCTGTCTTTTTTGTACCCACTAAGTGTATCAAATCTTTCAAAGACAACACCTTTCCTCGAGGCAAGAATATTTTTCTCTGGCCTGAATCCAACCTTAGCCCCAAGTATTCCAGACTTTTGACTGGTTTTTAGGGCTGACTTGTCTCGGTTGATAATCCAACCGTGAGATTCCAGATACTTGATCGTCTTGTGAACGACCACGTCTAGTTTTTTCACTGAGTGGTCTATCAGCAACAAGTCATCCAGATATGCCATTATCATTACACCTTGTGTTCTTAGATTGGCCAATAAAGGGCCAGAATTTTTGTAAACACTCGTGGTGCTGTGGCCAAACCGAAGGGTAAGGCTCTGAACTGAAAATGGCGCCCTTCTACTGCAAAGCGTAGAAATTTTTGGTGGACTGGAAAGATGGGAATGTGCAAATAAGCATCTTTGATGTCGATCGTGGCTAACCAATCCTCCCCTTGTAGGGCAGTGGCCACCGATCGGATCGACTCCATCGGAAAGTCCTGATATACAGGAATTTGTATAGCCCTTTTAGAATTAATATGGGCCTCCCGTCCGCGTTTGCTTCGGGACTGTAAAGAGGTTTGAGTAAAACCCGAACCCTCATTCTTCCAGGGGAACCTCCATAATTACTCCTTGGAGCAATAGTTGTTCTAGTGCCAACAGGAGGGACTCTCTCTTCCGGGGATCCCTTGGCACGTTTGACCTCAAAAATGGGAAGGAGGAGAGTCTTTTAACTCCAAACTGTATCCCAAACCTACTGCGGAGAGCACCTATCTGTCTTGATCGTGTCCCGCCAGGTCTCTTGCGAACAACTGGAGTCCTCCCCCCACCCGACTGAGTGGGGGCTTCAATGAATTTAACTTTGGGGGAGGTTTTGTACCTCCCCTGACCCAGGGTTTCTCATTACCCTGCTACTGTCCCTGTTTTTTACCCCCGGGATTTGACCGAGGAGGCCGTCGGAACTGTTACACAGCCGATGCCCCAGAGACTGGAGAAGCAGGCCTCTTAAAGAGGGACAAATAACTCTGCTTTTAACCGGCAAGAGCGTATTTTTACCGCTGGAAATTTTGTGGATATATTTGTCCAGGTTTTCCCTGAATAAGCGTTCACCATGAAATGGGACGCTAACCAGCCATTCTTTACAGGGAGCTTCAGCAGACCAGTTTTTGAGCCATAGGAGCCTACGCATATGTACTATAGACAGCGTAAGGCGGGAGGCCTGATGGACTGAATCCTCTATGGCGTCAACCGCAAAGCCTAAGGCTCTAGGTAGATCAGCTAGGGCAAAGCCTGCTGATCTGTCAAGTCCCTCAAGACCTGTTTCAACTGATCCTTCACTGCTTAGCAGACCCCAATAGCTGCTACTGCTGGTTGTATCACCAAGCAGATTTTCATAAGGACTCCAATCTTTTATCTATTGGGTTCTTGAACATTTGGACATTATCCACTGGACATGTCAGTGATTTATACATACAAGAGATGGCTGCGTCCACTGTAGGGACCTTCCATTTTTTTTTTTGGATGAACTTATCCTCCATGGGATAGACCACCGGAAATCTCTTGGGGGAATAAATATTTTCTCAGGACGTTCCCAATCCTGGTAAATGAGCCCTTTCAGTAAAGGGTGAAGTGGAAAAGAACAAACAGTCTGGGGGCTTCTAGCGACCCCAACGAGGATACAGTAGTGGTTGATGGTTCCGCAAGGTGCATTTTTAAATGCTGATCGGACCATGTTAGTCAGAGACTGAACCCATAATCTTTCAGCTTGAGATGCTGAGAAAAGGTTCCCCCACTGTTGATTCCTCTATAACAGAATCAACCTCATCCTGATCCCCTTCAGGCAGGTCGATCCCTGTATGGGACTGTTGCTCTGCTAACAGGCACTCTGAAGGAGGAGACGGAGATCGGGCGTGCTTTCCCTGACAGGGAGGCAGCGATAAATGTTGACAATCTCTCTCTAATCCTCCCAGAGCTGAGGAAAAAACCTCCTCTGTTACATACACAGGAGCAGGTGAACTGAGGACAGCCACAGTACCAAGTACCCCTGCGGGGTCTCTACGGTCACTTACCTCTGAACTTCAGGGGAGACTGGTGCAGCAGGAGTATGCCCAAGATCCTCCGAGCCCGATGAGACCCCCTTCGCTTCCTGGAAGATTCAGTTCCGGAGCTTCTGGACGGCATATTCCTAAGCCTAAAGCTGAGGTATTCCAGCCGTAATACACCACTTTTACTGAGAATAGTCTAGCACAATTGCTGCTATATCACAGTTGGTGTCTACTAATGTGCCTTTCTAGGGGATGCCTGTATCAACCGCTTGCTGTATGCCTTTAAATGTTGCCAGCTCTGTCTCTGTACTTCATAGCCAGCTCACTACAATATTGTGTTTTTTTTTTTTTTTTTAAACTGCTGGGACGCCCGCACATGCGCAGAAGCGCTGCGGCGCGCACAGAGCGTCATCCCCCAGGCTCCGCCCCCTTTCCCGGCTCACCTCTATATATAGAGGCGCGTGCACGCGCACGCGCGCGGGCACGTGCGCCTTCGGCGCTAATTTCAAATATGGTAACAAGGGACAGGAGCCAGGGCCCCTCTTTGCCGCAGGCCGGGGGATGGACGAGCACTGCAACATGGCAGAGGAAGCAGTTTCCTATAAGAGAACTCACCATCTGCCTGGACTTTGCTCTGCTGAGAAGAAGCTAGTCCACATGACAAGAAAACATTCCACAGCGGCCTCTAGTGGACAAACACAGGTACCGCAGTCTAATATATTACATATATATATAAAAAAAATTTATTTTTTTTTTCTTGACCACCATTAAAAATTATTACATTTTTTTAGTAGTTACAGGCATGCACAGAATTTTGCGGGAATACCATTAGGTAACAGACAGAAAGACAAATTAGGCTTGGGGGTCCCCCAATAGAACCAAGTTCCTGGGGGCCCCCACTTACCTGTTCCCCGCCGCAGGACTTTGTTTGGTCCACAAAAGCCCAAACTTCACCTATCACGGCAGGCATTGTAATCAAACCTTCAGGGACCGGGTTCCCAAGGATTCCACTCCCCTGGACCTGTATAGCACCCTGCACAGAAAACATCTTGGTCGTGGGTATGACCAGAGCTCTGGATCCCAGGGTCCAGCTCTCCTAAGAGAAGCATTACAGGCAAAACCTTGCTCTTCTCTGCAAGGCCCGGGTACCGACCGTTTAGCTATGAAGCTTTTTTGGTCGGATCCGGAATAGCTTACTGAGGCCCAAAAGAACCTGTACGCAAGCTCAGTGAAAAACACATGTTTCTTCTTGGCCAACACCTTAGACACTGGCAAAAAACGGAGGTGCTCCCGGATGGGAGGGGCTTATATAGGGGAGGGTACTTCCGGTTTTGGAAGTTGCCAGTGCCAGCACCTGACGGTATCTATATAACCCATTAGTAATGACTATGTCGCTCTGTGTCCCGTGATGTACGAGAAAGAAAAACTGGTATAAAGCTATTTAAAACTTGCTACTACTAAAGCTATTTAAAACTTGCTACCACTTGCAGTTCTACAGAGCACACTCTTAATCAACGCTCTCCTGTCAAATCGCAGGCCACATTGAACTTCTATTGGAACAGAGAGCTCTTTCACTCCCACATGGGTAAAAAAATAAAAAAAATAAAACGTAAAAAAAAAATTTAGAAAAATGTAAAAAAATTTATAAAAAAAAAACAATCTATATCTTTCCCACTTATTCCTCAAAGATGTGCGGTTTATCCTGTCAATCTGCAGGCTATATATCCGATAGCCACCGATATCCAGGAATGATCAATCCCTCACTCACCAGTACAATTAACTGGCTACAGGCCTAACATGCATTAACAATACAATAAACGTTGAACATATAAACATAAATCAGCCAAAAATACTCACCCGGTTTGCGCGTCCGCTTGCCGGCGAGATATTTCACAGGACCTTCCGGACCGTCAAAGTAGGCTTCAGAATTCGCGATCCAGCGCCAATCTTTGTCCACACTTGAGACGACTTCCAGTTCTGGGTTATTTTATTCCCTAGCTTACATGGACTCAGAAAAATAAATACATTAGGGTTTGTGAATCTTGTGAAATAAATCTGTCTTATCTGCGGTGCCAAATGTAAGAAACGCGATGTATCAATATATATTTCTACTATTGTGATCTATCATACATATATCTATCGTGACTATGTATTAATTGTATTTGTCCCTTGTTTGCTAGTCTTACCCTTAAGAGAATTCTAGGCCTGATGGTACAATGTTATTATGAAAACAGACACAGTTGCTTAGTAATAGAAATTACATTTATTTTCTAAAAGTAGGAATGTTACATACTAACAAGCAATATCTATACAGCCTATATCAACAATACTAATGAAAAATTATACTTATTCTCTCCTCGAGACAAAGGTCCTGCTGGCTGAGCTCCTGGATGTAATAGAGGGCTCTCTCATACCTAAACGTCCTGTTTTAAAGGGCCTCATGCATACCTCATTCAAACCCTCCCCTCTGCCTCTCGACCAATCGTGGTCCTTTCATGATTCTCGTATTGTCGTGCCATATCTAGCCTCGGGGGCGATGTTGTCCATATAATCTCCAATAGCTTGCTGGTGCCTTTACACTCTTGTTAACAGCTGCCCTTCCATTTGTCTCCGGAAGGTGCTAATTACATTCCTTGGGGGGGGAGCATCCTGTCCTCCGAGCACGACAAGCCACACTGCATTACTGAGTGTACCTGGTCCATTGTTATCAACCCTTTGAAGCTTCCAACACACCAGGGGGCCTCGAGACAAGCCTTTCTTTACTATGCAACCTTTGGGGACGGCAAGTGCCATCTGATCTTGGTTGTAAAACAGATGTGTAGAGATTTCAGCCTCCCAACAGGGGGGAATGGGAGAAAGGCCAGAGGGGGCACCGCTTGGGGATTGTTTTACCCCCTATGGGTCCCTTCCGCCCCATCCCCCCCCCCTCACACCAAACAATTAAACCATTATCCCCACACATAAATAAAAAAGGGCAAAAAAATCACAACAACCATAGTATCTCCCCTCTCCCCCTTTCCTACCCCACACATGTTCTATTAAGATACTTGTGGCCCCACCCCATAATAAAAAATAAAAAAAGGGGGGAGGGAAATCCCAACTGATCTTGGCCCCTATCCCCCCCCAAAAAAAAACAGGGAGGGGGGAAGTGGGCCATTCTCTGTTACACAACTAAGTAAGGGCCTCTTTATCAATAGATATACGCTTTTTCCTAGTGATCTGCCCAAAAAAAAAGGGGTTTACCCACCGAGTCCTTCTCTTCACCATAAAAAAATTCCCCGCTTCCCCAGCTCCCATCTATTGTTCATAGTCCTTCCATAATCTTCTTCCACTTTTAGCCTTCTGTTGATCTCTCTTGATATATTCCTTACTCCTTTAACCCTTGAGATACCGAGCCTGGCCCCCTTAATTCAGCAGGCCTTCACCATACTTGTTCTGGCATTGGTATTAGCCAATTGGGGATCGACATTACGTCTATCACCAGAAAAATAAATAGAAAGAGGGCCTTTTTGACTATATGGATATAGGGTATTCTCTGGGGAACCCCCCGGGCACCCCAGAAAAATAATTTCCTCCACATCTTGTCCTCTCTTCCTCCTTAAATTTGGCCTGTTTCCCAACACCGTCCATATTCCTCTCAAGGCCCACATCCTGCCCGGACCTCCTGGGGCCCACCTTGTTCCTCAGTCACTTGGGGTGCCGGTCCAGGCCTCCCAAAATCTGTGGTTCCTCGCCGTACTGGACCCGCCATAGATTTTAACCAATTGGGGATCGGGACAGCGTCCATCTCCAGAAAAACAAACAGCCCTGGTAGATCCGCAGGTCTAGACAAAAAAAAGGATGCAGGACCTTTCTTCACAATTAGCGAGATGGGGAATCCCCATCGGTATGTAAACCCCTTTTGCCTGATCTTATCTAGTAACGGGCGCAGTAGCGCCCTCCGTTGCAAGGTAGCCCTGGATAGGTCTGCTAATATTTTTACTGGGGTTCCAGTCAGTATCTCCTACTTCCCGTGCCCTACGAAGGATAGCCTCCTGTCAGGGAAACTTCCAATCCAACCAGCACCCAGTACGCACGCGTGGTGGGTCGGCGCTTCGGCGCATGCGCGGGACAGTGCTCCGGCGTTCATGGGTGCGCGTGCCGACGCAACGGCATGTGCACGTGCGTGCGGCTGCGCCAATCAGAATACAGGCAGGCATATATAAAGAGGCCTAGCTCACTGACAGGTTGCTGGTTTGTTGTCAGCTTTTCTGTGTATCCAGTTTCCTGAATCCTGCTTGAAAACCCAGTTGTGACCTGGACCGGCTTGATTACCTCTTTCATCTCTCCTGGACCTGACCTTCTGCTTGTTTTACGGACTTCTGCCTTCTACCTGTGCTTGACCCTTGGCCTGTGACCCGGATCTGCTGTTTTCTCCAGCCCTTGACTTCCTGCCTGTACCTCGGATCTTCCTTGTGATCTTCAGCCCTGATCTGATTCCTGCACCTATCTGGACTTTGCTATCAGCAACTTTAAACCCTCGATCTGCACCACCAGCTGCAGCCAGTTTCCATCAATCCCTGCTGAACCTGATTGTCGGAGATATTATCATCAGTTCCTGTTTATCCCTGCTACTGCCTGGTGATTAACCTCCAGCATCTTCACGGACTACTCAGCTATTCCAGCCAGCCTTGCAAGTCCTCTCCACCTGCTGGTCACCAGTGCCTCTTCTCGCCATTCTCTCCCTGTCTCACTTCCAGGGGGCGGAGTGCGTCAAGTCGCAAGGGTGAACCGCTCTCGGCATCTCGGCCTCGGTAAGTACCCGTTGTGACACCTCCTTGTGGGAATAACGTAGCATACGGCATATAACATCTCTAGGTCTCTTTGGATTTTTTGAACGGGGTCCCAGGGCTCTATGTACCCTTTCAAACTCAAGGTCTGGGGGGGTCACTGAGACAGCTAGTTGCTGACAAAATGTCAAAACTATAGATTGTAGTGACTACTGACCTGTATCCTCTGGAATACCCCTTAGCCGTAGATTGTTGTGATGGCTCTGGTCTTCAATCTGTTCCAAGTGGAGCTGTAATGAAGAGACTTGTGAGGCTTGTAAGTCCTGCATCTGCTCCAGCTGGGATACTCTTTTCTCCAATAAGGTCGATGATGTTTCATCTGTGGAGATCCTGTCCGTGAGCAACTGCACATCTACCCGGATGGTTTGTAAGTCTCTACGGTGTGCTTCCTCCACACGGAGGATCAACGCCTCCATATCGGCTCAGGTGGGTAGCGCCTCCATATCGGCTCGAGTGGGTAGCGCCTGGAGTAGAGCCCTAATTTCCCCTTCCCCCAGTGCGGGCGGTATAACCGTTGGCTGCTCCTGCGTGCTCAACTGAAGGAGGAAGACAGAGGAAAGTTCCACCGCCTCCAAAGAGACAGGAGCTAAAGGGGCCGCCATAACTGGTTCCAGGCAGGCAGCGCTCTGAGTTTCTCTTATTCAGTTCTGCAGAACAGCGGACCGTGTGCCGGAAAAATAGTGCTGTATAGTTGCCATGTCAGAACGGGATGTTGATGCTCTATGAGTACGCTTCTCCTTCTCCTTCCCCCTTCCTACTGCGCTCATGCCGGGGCAAGCTGCAGCATTACTGGCCAATTTGCTGGAGGGTGTTGGGAGTAGGGATGAGCTTCGAGTTCGAGTCGAACTCATGTTCGACTCGAACATTGCCTGTTCGCCCGTTCGCCGAACAACGAACAAATTGGGGTGTTCGCGGCAAATTCGAAAAATCTATGGGAGAAATCTAAAGTGCTAATTATAAAGGCTTATATGCAAGTTATTGTCCTAAAAAGTGTTTGGGGACCCGGGTCCTGCCCCAGGGGACATGTATCAATGCAAAAAGAAGTTTTAAAAACGGCCGTTTTTTCGGGAGCAGTGATTTTAATAATGCTTAAAATGAAAAAATAAAAGTGAAATATTCCTTTAAATTTCGTACCTGGGGGGTGTGTATGATGTGCATGTAAAGTGGCGCATGTTTCCCGTGCTTAGAACTGTCCCTGCAAAAAGTGTCATTTTTGAAAGAAAAAAATGCATTTAAAACTGACTCGCGGCTATTAATGAATTGTCGGCTCCCGGCAATACATACAAAAGTCATTGAGAAAAAAAAAAAAAAAAAGCGTGGGGGTTCCCCAGAATTCAATTACCAGGCCCTTCAGGTCTGGAATGGATATTAAGGGGAACCCCGCCGCAAATAAAAAAAAAATTGACGTGGGGTTCCCCCAAATATCCATTCCAGGCCCTTCAGATCTGGCATGGATTTTAAGGGGAACTCCACCCCAAATTAAAAAAAAAATGGCGTGGAGTCCCCCTAAAAATCCATACCAGACCCCTTATCCGAGCATGCAACCTGGCCGGCTGCAGGGGAAAAGGGGGGGACGAGAGAGCGGCCCCCCCTCCCTCCTGAACCGTACCAAGCCACATGCCCTCAACATGGGGAGGATGTCCCCATGTTGATGGGGACAAGGGCCTCATCCCCACAACCCTTGCCCGGTGGTTGTGGGGGTCTGCGGGCGGGGGGCTTATCGGAATCTGGAAGACCCCTTTAACAAAGAGGACCCCCAGATCCCGGCCCCCCCCCTATGTGAATTGGTAAGGGGTACATTGTACCCCTACCATTTCACGAAGAAAGCGTAAAAAAATGTTTAAAAAAACACAAACACCTTGAAAAAGTCCTTTATTTAAAAAAATAAAAAAAATACATTCCAGCGGTGAAATCCAGTGTCCCGCGGCGATCCCGATGTCCAGCGCTGTCCGTCATTGGTTGTGCCTGAGCGGACCTGATGGGGAACTCCCTCTCAGTATTTTAAATGTATAGACCCGCCCCTTCTAAAGTTCCCCATCAGGTCCGCTCAGCGGACCAGATGCGGAACATGAGAAGGGGCGGGTCTATACATGTATTACCAAAGTGAGAGCAGTTCCCCATCAGGTCCGCCCCCTCGGTATGTCGGACCCGCCTACGTCATTGGCTTGAGCGGGGAACTTCCTTCACTGTGTAATTTAAATTTACATAGTGAAGGAAGTTCCCCGCTCAAGCCAATGACGTAGGCGGGTCCGACATACCGAGGGGGCGGACCTGATGGGGAACTGCTCTCACTTTGGTAATACATGTATAGACCCGCCCCTTCTCATGTTCCGCATCTCGTCCGCTGAGCGGACCTGATGGGGAACTTTAGAAGGGGCGGGTCTATACATTTAAAATACTGAGAGGGAGTTCCCCATCAGGTCCGCTCAGGCACAACCAATGAAGGACAGCGCTGGACATCGGGATCGCCGCGGGACACTGGATTTCACCGCTGGAATGTTTATTTATTTATTTTTTTAAATAAAGGACTTTTTCAAGGTGTTTGTGTGTTTTTTTAAACATTTTTTTTACGCTTTCTTCGTGAAATGGTAGGGGTACAATGTACCCCTTACCAATTCACATAGGGGGGGGGGCGGGATCTGGGGGTCCCCTTTGTTAAAGGGGTCTTCCAGATTCCGATAAGCCCCCCGCCCGCAGACCCCCACAACCACCGGGCAAGGGTTGTGGGGATGAGGCCCTTGTCCCCATCAACATGGGGACATCCTCCCCATGTTGAGGGCATGTGGCTTGGTACGGTTCAGGAGGGAGGGGGGGCCGCTCTCTCGTCCCCCCCTTTTCCCCTGCGGCCGACCAGGTTGCGTGCTCGGATAAGGGGTCTGGTATGGATTTTTAGGGGGACTCCACGCCATTTTTTTTTTAAACTTGGGGTGGAGTTCCCCTTAAAATCCATGCCAGATCTGAAGGGCCTGGTAATTGAATTCTGGGGAACCCCCACGCTTTTTTTTTTTTTTTTCTCAATGACTTTTGTATGTATTGCCGGGAGCCGACAATTCATTAATAGCCGCGAGTCAGTTTTAAATGCATTTTTTTTCTTTCAAAAATGACATTTTTTGCAGGGACAGTTCTAAGCACGGGAAACATGCGCCACTTTACATGCATATCATACACACCCCCCAGGTACGAAATTTAAAGGAATATTTCACTTTTATTTTTTCATTTTAAGCATTATTAAAATCACTGCTCCCGAAAAAACGGCCGTTTTTAAAACTTCTTTTTGCATTGATACATGTCCCCTGGGGCAGGACCCGGGTCCCCAAACACTTTTTAGGACAATAACTTGCATATTAGCCTTTATAATTAACACTTTAGATTTCGAACGTTCGAGTCCATTGTATTTAATAGGGTTCTAAAGTTTACACGAACATTTTGTCTGTTCGCAGGTTCTGGTGCGAACCGAACAGGGGGGTGTTCGGCTCATCCCTGGTTGGGAGCTCCGATAGCGTGTGTCCTTACTCCACCATCTCCTTGTGTATGACTTCCACACAGCCTGACCACATACAGAGATCTAACATGCAAGGAACACCGTCAGGTGTTCCAGGGACACATAGCATGCACATACCAAGAATTACACCCCAAAATACATTATGCTGAGCAAAGCGTAAAAACAAAAGATTACCTGTGGTTTTAGTAGTGCAGTTGTACACAGGAGGATAGTACTGGTCCCGGCAGCAGGCAGGGACTTGGTCAGCAACGACAAACACAATTGTCTAGGCAGCAGGAAGTCATACTGTCCATATACAGTCCAGGATCAGTGCAGGCAGAGATATTGTCAGCAGTGCCAAAAATATTGGTTCCGGTAGTAGGCAGGAACATGTGGTGTAGTCAGTGCGACAGGCAGAGACATAATGGCAGTAAGTCCTACAGGCAGCAGGCAGAAGTAGGGCCTCGTTCAGGACAGAATGGGGACAGGGGTAGAGGCTTCTCCCACCCAAATCTCTTTGAAGTAGGCTTGTGCAATTCGTTTCGTAACGAATTGAAATTCGTCCGAATTTAGCAACTTTCGGACATTCGGAAGCATTCGAATTTCCGAACAAAGCAATTACGAATAAGACCGAATCCGAAATAAATTATACCGCAAATAGCGAATGCCCGAATGTCTTCGGCATAATTCGTTATGAAAAAGTTACGAATGTACGAATCCATACGAAGCACAATAACACTCACTCTGCTCTGCTCTCTGCTTCTCCCACACCGTGCTGAACTCCCTCTCAAAATGGTGTACAGGGGCGGAGGTTATAGCCGCATGTAAAAAACGAAAGTAAAATACGAGATTTCGAATCCATTCGAAGCACAATAACACTCTGCTCTGCTCTCTGCTTCTCCCTCACCGTGCTGAACCCTCTCAAAATGGTGTACAGGGGCGGAGGCTATAGCCGCATGTAAAAAACGAAAGTAAAATACGAGATTTCGAATCGTTACAAATAACCGCAATGTATTTAGAAAAGTACAAATCCATTCGAAGCACATTAGGCATAATAGGCAGCGTCGTTGTGAGAGAGACACGGAAAATTACGAATCAACGAACCCAAATAAGTTACGAAAGTAGGAGTTGTGTCCAGAATCAACGAAAAACAACGTACTCTACCGAAAGTACGAACCCAAAAAAAGTTAGGAAAGTAGGAGTTGTGTCCAGAATCAACGAAAAACAACGTACTCTACCGAAAGTACGAATTATAAAGCAACAAAAAATTCAACGAAAAATGTCGCTTGCAAAAATACGAATGAGTCCGAACACGAAAAATCCCGTCTAGCAAAATTACGAATGATTACGAATCAACAGGACCGGAAAGAAACGAACCGAAACGGAACGAATTTTTCCGTTGTGCACAAGTCTACTTTGAAGTCTCCAAGTCTCCAGGCCCTAATCTAGGAATGAGAAAACAAAAAAAAATTGTTTTCTTCATCCAGAAAAACAATTCTGGAGCCCCTTACATATGTGAGACCCCTGTGTTGAAACCCAATATCCAGTAGCAGGATACAAGATCAGTCCATGAGGCAGGCAAAAAACATGGTCAAACAGTCCAAGGTCAGTTCCAGATCAGGCAGAGGTATGTACAGAATAGTTAGGCAGAAGCAGGGCTTTTTTTCTCAGACAATAGGTGCAAGAACTTCCCCGTTCAAAGTCACCCCTTTTCTCCGGCCCTACCCACCTCCCAGTACCATCCCTTTTAGACAATATAGCACCAAGTATCATTTTGTGGTGCTAAGTAATTTTCAGTAAAATAGATCCCCTGCAGCCAGCAACAATAGATCCCCCCAACAACAATGGACTACCCACAACAAAATTTCCCCACCAGCAACAATAGACTCCCGGCAGCATCAACAGATCTCTGCACAGCCAGCATTAATAGACTATCTGGCTGCCATCAACATTAGATCCCTCCCCAACAGTCGATCTCTTTCAGCAACAACTGACCCCCCAACAACAATAGGTCCCCCACCAGCAACAATAGACCTCCCCAGCAACAATAGACCCCCCTGCAAAAATAGAACCCCAGCAGTGATCACCCCAGCACCCCTTGTCATTACATACAGTCAGTCCAGGAGGTGCCGGAACTGCGTTCCCCGCGTTCCCAATGAAAAAAAGCCCTGGGCAGAAGCATGGTCGAATAACAGTCCAGGGTCAGTTCCAGATCAGGCAGAGGTATGTACAGAATCGGTAAACAGAAGCGTGGTTGAATAACAGTCCAGGGTCAGTTCCAGATCAGTCAGAGGTACGTACAGAATCGGCAGACAGAAACATGGTCGAATAACAAGCCAGGGTCAGTTACAGAGCAGGCAGTGACATAAGGGGTGTGAAGTAGGGATGAGTTTCGAGTTCGAGTCAAACTCATGTTCGACTCGAACATTGCCTTTGTTAACAAAGGGGACCCCCAGATCCCACCCCCCCATGTGAATTGGTAAGGGGTACATTGTACCCCTACCATTTCATGAAGAAAGTGTAAATTTTTTTAAAATAAAACACACAAACACCTTGGAAAAGTCCTTTATTAACCACTTCCCGCCCAGTCAATAGCATATTGACGTCCGGGAAGTGGTTGTGTTATCCACACTGGACGTCATATGACGTCCTGCAGGATAACAGCCGCCGCGCGCCCGGGGGGCGCGCATCGCGGCGATCGGTGGAGCGGTGTGTCAGTTGTGTCAGTGTGTCAGAGGAAGTTCCCCATCAGGTCCGCTCAGGCCAATGATGTAGGCGGGATCTGACATACGAGGGGGCAGAGCTGATGGGGAACTTCCTCCACTGTGTAATAAATGAATAAACCTGCCCCTTCTCATGTTCCGCATCTGGTCCGCTCAGCCTTACACCTAGTCATTGGCTGAGCGGACCTGATGGGGAACTTTAGAAGGGGCGGGTCTATACATTTAATAGACTGCGGAGGAAGTTCCCCATCAGATCCGCTCAGGCTCAGCCAATGACGGACAGCGCTGGACATCGGATCGCCGCGGGACACTGGATTTCATCGCTGGAATGTTTTTATTTTTTTTTAATAAAGGACTTTTCCGAGGTGTTTCTGTGGTTTTTTTACATTTTTTTACACTTTCTTCGTGAAATGGTAGGGGTACAATGTACCCCTTACCAATTCACATAGGAGGGGGGCCGGGATCTGGGGGTCCCCTTTGTTAAAGGGGTCTTCCAGATTCCGATAAGCCCCCTGCTCGCAGACCCCCACAACCACCGGGTAAGGGTCGTGCGGATGAGGCTCTTGTCCCCATCAACATGGGGACATCCTTCCCATGTTGAGGGCATGTGGCCTGGTACGGTTCAGGAGGGGGGGCGCTCTCTCGTCCCCCCCTCTTTTCCTGCGGCCTGCCAGGTTGCGTGCTCGGATAAGGGTCTGATATGGATTTTTGGGGGGACTCCACGCCATTTTTTTTTATTTGGGGTGGAGTTCCCCTTAAAATCCATGCCAGACCTGAAGGGCCTGGTATGGATATTTGGGGGGAACCGCACGCATTTTTTTTTTAAATTTGCGGCGGGGTTCCCCTTAATATCTATACCAGACCTGAAGGGCCTGGTAATTGAATTTGGGGGGACCCCCACGCTTTTTTTTTATTTATCAATGACTTTTCTATGTATTGCCGGGAGCCGACAATTCATTAATAGCCGCGAGTGAGTTTTAAATGACTTTTTTTCCTTCAGAAATGACATTTTGTGCAGGGACAGTTCTAATCATGGGAAACAAGCGCGACTTTTTTTTTTTTTTTTACTTAATTTCTTTATTACATTTTTCACAGTTTACAAACATTTGGTAACCAAAATTCCCCAACCTTCCAATATTTTCCCTCCTCTGGTTCGATAAACTGTAGATGTCAGATATATCTACGGGGAGGTACCTGGTGAAGGGGGACCCCTGGGGTTGTCTGTGTGAACTACCGTTCATACCCATTCACCACTTCATTCAACCCTGTCATTCCTTAACTTCCATTCCCTTATCCAAAAAGTTTCTCTTGGGCCATTAGTGGTAATTTTAAGTGTTTTTTATATTGCACTTATTGAGAATTACATACTGATCCCTCTTGCTTCCCACCAGGGTTTCCAAATCTTGTTGTATGTCGTTGGAGCACCTTGCTTTATATATACCGATTTCTCTTTAAGGATTACCCCGTTCATGCTATTCTGCCATTCCTCACTGGACGGAGGCAGCACTGACTGCCATCTACGGGCAATCAAGATCCTGGCTTGGAATAAACATCTTATAGCTGCTATTTGGGGGCTCCCAGGTTTCCCCCCTTCCCCCACTAGTCCCAGTAGACATTGCTTCGGCCTCAGCTCAATGGAGATCCCAAACACCCTGTCAATAGTTTTTACCACCTCCGTCCAGTACCGGAATAGCTTCGGGCACCGCCAGAACATGTGGAGCAGGTCCCCCTTTGGGTCCCTACATCTAGGACAGCTAGAGTCTGGCCGACGGCCAAACTGAAAGAGTCTATATGGGGTGTAATAGGTTCTATACAATAAGAAAAGATGTGATATCCTCTGAGAGGGGGACAGCGAGACCAGTGGGGCTACCTCAAGGATCCTATTCCACTGGGTATCAGAGATAGCTCCTACGTCTTTTTCCCATTTCGTTTTGTATAAGGGTGGTTCTAACCTGCTCAATCTCCCTTTGTTAATGTAAGGTTACACTTTGGAAATTAAACCTTTCACTGAGTCTGCATTAATAAATTTTTTAAGTACCGGAGTTGTGGTCCATTCCAGAGTCTGTCCTTTAAATTGTTCCTCTAATGCATGCTAGACCTGCAAATATTTGAAAAAGGATTTATTCGGCACAGCATGGTGGACCCTCAGTTCCTGAAAAGTTTTCAAAATACCATCCTGATATAACTGGGTGATAAATTTTATCCTGCATCTCTCCCATTCCCTTATTGTCCCTATTTTCTGGAGCTCTCCTAATTTACTGTTATCCCACAATGGAGTAAATTCCGTAAATCCTCTATAATTCAGTATAGTTTTCACTGTATCCCAAACCTTCATCATTAATTTCAGAGTTGGGAGTTTTGGGGAAAATGATCCTGCCTCCAGAGCTTCAGGTATGGAATCATGTGGAGTATTTTGGAGGAGAATCTTTCTTCCTACTTCTTGACCAGAAATATTACTTCCCCTAGATACTGAAGTTGTGATGCCAGAAAATAACTATAGGGATGTGGGAGTGCTACTCCTCCCTCCTGTTTCTGGAGCTGCAGAGTGCTTAACCGGATTCTTGCTGTACCACCTTTCCATATAATTTCCCTGAACAGAGTCTCTATCTTTTGAAACCATTTTTTATAAAGCCAAATTGGCGAGTTATGTAACACATAAGGGAGCTGGGGCATCCAAATCATTTTGATCAGGTTACACCGGCCTGCCACGGATATTGGCAAGTGTTTCCAAACTTTTATTTTTCCCCTGAATTTAATCAAAAGGGGATCGATATTATCTGTGGTGTATTGTTGAAGGTCTTTAGAAATGTTTATACCTAGGTATTTGAATTTGTTCACAACCGGAATCTGGGCTACCTCCTCGGGTAAAGAACCCATCAGAGGGTCCACTGGTAGCAGGCTGGACTTTGCCCAGTTTATCTTTAGTCCAGAAATTTGGCCAAAGCTATTAATGATATTCATGGTCCTCCGAAGGGATTCCTGTGCATCTCTGAGGAAGAGGAGAAGATCGTCTGCATATAATGCGACTTTTTCTTCCAGATCTCCTCTTCTAAAGCCCCTCACCTGGTCAGATGATCTGAGAGCAATAGCCAGAGGTTCGATTGCAATGGCAAAGAGGAGGGGTTACAGGGGACATCCCTGTCGCGTCCCTCTCCCCAGTTCAAACTTATCGGACTGCACTCCATTCACCCTTACTCTAGCCTCTGGTGCTCTATAGAGCATTTTCACCCAGTTGATGAAACCCGGGTCCAGTTGAGCCGTATCCATGGCCTTCCACAGGTACTGCCACTCTAAAATGTCGAAGGCCTTGGCGGCATCTAAAGACAGGATAACCCTCTCCCCATCCTCATTTGATGGGACCTGGAGATTCAAATATAACTGCCTTATATTAACACTGGTTTTTCTTCCAGGAATAAACCCAGACTGGTCGGGGTGAATAAGTTTTGATATCACCCTGTTTAATCTGGTCGCCAAAACCTTCGCTAGGATCTTCATGTCAGTGTTTAACAGGGCAATAGGTCTATAAGAGGCTACATCCAATGGGTCTTTACCTTCCTTATGTATGATAATTATATTAGAGTCCATCATTGAGGAAGGAAGCTCACCCTGTACTAGTGAATTATTCAGTATCATCAGCAGCTCGGGTAGTAACACCTTCCCATAATGCCGGTATATCTCGGCTGGGAGGCCGTCTGGTCCTGGGGATTTCTGCCTTGCCATCTCATTGGTAATACACGTTATCTCTTCTAGAGTTATAGGGTGGTCCAGCTCAGCTCTGTCCATCTCACTGAGGAAGGGTAAATTCAAATCCCCAAAGAAGATGTCCATTGCTTCACACACCTCCCCCTGCCGGGATCTATAAATATCTTCATAGTACGTTTTGAACTTATCCACTATTTCTGGGGTGTATGACGTCACTCTCCCATCCGCTGTGGTAATCGTAGGCACCACAGAGGTGGGGGAGTTTGCCCTGACTAGTTGTGCCAACATCCGCCCCACACTTTCCCCTTCTCCAAAGGCAACTTGTCTCTGGAAGAGATACTTGTTCTCTACTCTTCGAAAAGTCATTAATCGATAATTTTGTTGTTCCTCTATCCAGGTCCTAAGTGTCTCCGGTGTTGGGTTATTAATGTATTGTTCTTCCGCAGTTGTTAGCCTCTCTCCGATTACTCTCTCCCAGTCCTTAGTCTGCTTTTTAATTTTTGAAATCTGCTGTATCATCAGTCCGCGCAAATAGGCCTTCAACGTATCCCATACTATTCCTACTGAGGCAGTGCCCCGGTTCAGATCAATAATATCCCCCAGGGATATCAGTACATCCCTGGGGTCTCCCATCAGTTCAATCCAGAAGGGGCTCAGCCTCCACTCCCCTGGAGAGCTATGTTTTCCCAACTCCAATGATACTATTGACAGGCCCCTTGGCTTGTAGCTCACATTTTTTATTAAGGGCATCATCTCCTCGTTTCCCAAAACCAAATCGATCCTAGAAAGGGTAGAGTAAAGCCCCGTACACACGATCGGTTTGACTGATGAAAACCGTCCGATGGATGGTTTTCATCAGACCAACCGATCGTGTATGGTACCCATCGGTCTTTTTTCCATCGGTTGTAAAAAATAGAACTTGTTTTAAAATTTTCCGATGGATAAAAAACCGATGGGAATTTCCGATCGTCTATGGGCAAGTCCATCGGTTAAAAAACCCACGCATTCTCAGAATCAAGTCGACGCATGCTCAGAAGTATTAAACTTCATTTTTCTCGGCTCATCGGAGTGTTTTACGTCACCGAGCTTGGAACGGTCGGTTTTTTGACTGATGGTGTGTGGCCAAGACTGATGAAAAACAGTTTCATCGGATTTCCGATGGACAAATCCATCGGACGAAAATCCATAGGTTATCCGATCGTGTGTACAGGGCTTAAGTCTTGGAAAAGCAGGAGTACTGTCGGGCCTCCGGTTTCCGTACTCTCCAAATATCTCTCCATCCAGTTTCTGTCAGAAAGTCAGATAACCGACTATCTGCTGCTCTACTTGTGTGTATCACAGGGGGAAATCTATCTACTTTCCGGTCCATTACCATATTAAAATCCCCTGCCATTAGCGACGGTACTCCAGGTTTATCCAGTGCAAACTCGACGAGATCACAGAGAACCGAAAGATCAAAAGGAGGGGGAAGATACATATTTGCCAATATGCAGGTTTTGTTTTCAATCGTACAAAATAGGAAAATATATCACCCCTGTTCATCTATCTTGACCTGAATGCGAGAAAAGGCCACCCCAGTTTTAATAAGGGTGCTCACCCCTCTGGAATAGGAGGTGTGAACTGAGTGAAACTGTATGGGGTAGTCCCGCCACCTCAGTTGGGGACTAGTAATTTTTGTGAGGTGTGTCTCCTGTAGGCAAAGTATCCCTGCCGCATATGTTTTTGCAATCAGGAGAACTGCTGCTTTTTTCTCTGGATCTCCCATTCCCCGCACATTCCAAGAGCATAAATTCTAATTTTTAATCTGAGTGCTTCCTGCCATAATATTACAGTTTTCCATCTAACATGTGATTAAGTGACCAGTGTCTTTTTTCATTTGTAAGTGTTACATGTGCTAATTTAAAAAAAAATCTAACCAAATATTGCACAATTCCAAAAATGTAATTTCTTTCAAACAACTTTGTGTACCAAACATACCAATCGTGCCGCTTCCACAGTTTCATACCTTTCTTCAAACTCATACTTCCGTGCATCCTTCTCACCTGCCCTTTGGGCCTAATAGGGGGCATTCTAATGTGACCATTACCAATTCCTGTTATTTTTAGTGTTCTTATGCCGCGTACACACGATCGTTTTTCATGCCATTTTTTAAACCAACGTTTTTCTCGTCGTTTTTTTTCTTGTTTCCTCTCAAGCCTGTCTTGCATCCACACGATCATTAAAAAAACCGCTCGAGCAAAGCGCAGTGACTACAACACGTACGACGGCACTATAAAGGGGAAGTTCCGTTCGAATGGCGCCACCCTTCATGTTAGTAAACTTTGTTGAGTGGCGATTCGCGCTTTTCAGCCTCGTGCTTTTCAGTCCGTTACAGCGTGACAAATGTGCTATCTCCATTACGAACGCTAGTTTTACCAGAACAAGCGCTCCCGTCTCATACTTGATTCTGAGCATGCGCGGTTTTTTTCACCTCGTAAAAGCATACACACTATCGTTTTTCACGTCGTTAAAAAAAACGACACGAAAAACGACGTGAAAAAATAGAGCATGTTCGAAATTTTTAATGCCTGTTTTTCACGCCGTTAAAAATGCTCTGGAGCATACACACGATCGGTTTTAATGGCCATTTTTAAAAATGGCATTTTTAACGGCATGAAAAACTATCGTGTGTACGCGGCATTAGTGTTTTTAGTCTCATTTCCTTACACTCTTCCCTCCCTAACCCATCCCTCCCTTCATAAACCCCACATCCAAACCAACAAACACAAAAACATAAAACGAAAAAAACACACATGGAGAGTTTTTTGCCCTCCCCCTTGACAATCGGGGGCAGTACGCTCATAGCTCCCCCACGCTCAAACCTCCCCCCTCTCCTCCTCCACACCCTATTTTATACAACAATGTGCTTGTGTGATTTAAACTAATTCATCCTATTAATGAAATTCTAGAATAATACAGTCAGAACATGCTACAGTCTCCTCTTGTAGGTTGGAATCCAGTCCTCCACCCCCTCCGGGGTGTCGAAAAAAACAGTCTCCCCCAAAGCATTTATTCTCAGTCTAGCGGGGTATAACAGAGCGTAATTCACTTTTAATTGCTGCAGCTTGCGCTTGACTTCTCCGAACTTTGCTCTACGTTTTTGTAAGTCAGGTGAAAAGTCGGTGTACATCGAGACCCTATTGCCGTTGTACGATATATTACCCATTTCTCTAGCTTTCTTTAAAATTGTCATTTTATCTCTTTAATGGAATGTCTTTAACAAGAGAGATCTAGGGGGGGGCACCTGATTGGGGAGGTCTAGAGGGGACCCTATATGCTCTTTCTATTGAAAAAAAGGGTGAAAAGGACTGTTCCCCAAATAATTCCCTGAGCCATTTTTCCCAAAAAATAATGGGATCCGGGCCTTCGGTGCGTTCAGGGAGCCCCACTATTCTAATGTTCTTCCTACGCATCCTGTTCTCCATTTCATCAATCCTTGTCTGGTAATTGGTCATCTGGTCCCTCATAGCTTTAATCTCCCGTTTCAGGGGGTTCAGATCGTCCTCTATCAGGCCAACCCTCCCTTCTAGAGCAGAATTCTTTTCCCACACTTTTTGTATATCATGCCTAATGAACGACAGTTCTTCCCGCACTGACTTAATTTGGTCAGACATTTCAGTTTTACAGGAATTAATTGCTAGCAGGATTTCCTTTAAAGATGGCTCTGATAGCTCTGATGGCTCTGTTGCTCCCGGGGTATCCATATGGGAGGGTGTATCCAGATGACCCTTGGTTTCCGTCGTCCCTTCACTCAACGGTTTTCCGGAGAGGGCAGTTGCTCCCTTCATAGTGGATGCCTGGCCCTGACCCCCACTCTTTCTAGTAGTTTTAGTTCCAGATTGTAATTTAGACAACATGGTAGCGTGTTGAGTGTTTTTTGGGGGGGTCTGTCCCGGCGTATGGGAAAATTATTTTAATCTGGCAGCGGCTGCCTTACTCACCTTTGTGGTGCGCAGCGTTGTCATAATCCAGAAAAGAATAAGGGAGTAAGGGAGAGAGGTCAGATAAGCAATGAACAAGCACCTTCACAGTGTCAGATCCAATCAAGTCTCTCAGCTTCCCCCCCAGATGGCAAAAATGGGGGAAGGGGGGGTAATAAAGATATACTGTCACTGCTCTATCTCCCGCCCCTCTTTCCTTATAAACAAGGAACCATAGGAGAGAGTATTAGTCCTCATACAAAAGGTGAAAGTTTCCAGGGAAAGAGAGCCACTACTCCTCCTCTATACCAAACGAGGCCCAGAAATATTTTCCGCTACAGTTTGAAATTAGGGACTGGGGAGAGGGGGACAGCTTTTGGGAAACAGTCCATCCGTGAAAAAAAAAGTTTATCACAATGTCATATAGTGAAGTTATCTCACCCAGCCTTGGTCTTACGTTCAGATTCGTTTTACCAGGCAGGGGACCTTGCTCCTCCGCTGTGCTGCACTGTACTGTACGGGTTCCCATTTCCAGAGAGGATCTCTCATGTCCTTTGACCTGATACCTGTGAGGGGGAGGGGGGGCAGTCTCTCACACTGCCGCTAACTGTTACGTACCTGGTGGGATGAGCCTGATTAGCAGAGGGAGGCTTCTCTTACTCCTCTGACTCTGGGCCCCTGATAGAGCAAACAGGTGGCGCAGGAGTGCAGAGTCGCACGAGGGCCGGTAGTCGTGCTATCTGCTGGGCTTCCAGTTGAATGGCGTGCCAGATGACGGTGGGTGACCGAATGCAGGAGATGCAGGTCAACGGTACCAGAACTCCACAGACTGGAAGGCAGAGGCAGGAGCAGGGTCAGGCAAGCCGGGTCATACACAGGACGGTCAGATGAGGTACAGGTTCAGAGGCTGGAGAATAGTCTAGGTTCAGGCCGGGGTCGATGCAGGCAGAGAGCAGGAATAGTCAGAGCAGGCCAGGTAAGTAACAGGAATCAGATGCAGGTTGCAGGAAACAGGAGTCTCACGGGAACGCTGTAGACAAGGCAGCACCGGGTCTGTGCACTGATCCGGTTTAAATAGGCACTTCATGGATCACATGGTGCGCCGTGCACGTTGATGCGCCGATGCGCCGATGCGCACGCTGATGCGCCGATGCGCATGCGCTAACCTACGTTAGCACGCGCCAACGCAGCTTCCTTGACACAAGTTCGGGGAGCAGGAGTTAATCTGCGGGGAACATTCCTTCCTCTAGCCAGCCTTTCCTGACACTACCGTTTCTCCCCCGTCAGGATGTACTTTTACTCAGCCAAAGGTTAATCATACTTCAAATATAGATTCAAATTGCTGGAGAGAGGGGAGCCACCACTCCTCCTCTATGCTGAGCAAAACCCAGAGATAATTTCTGCCACAGTTAGAAGTAAGGGGCTGGGAAGAAGGGAACAGCAATTGGGAAGCAATCTATTCACATAAATAAAGTTTATCACAGTGTCGTATAATGGAATTATCTCACCCAGCCTTGGTTTTGATGCGTTCAGGTTCAGGTTTTTTCCCGGGGAGGGAACCCCCACTACTCCTCTGTGCTGTGCAGGTTACAGGGGGGATCTCTCACATTCTTCAGCCTGATACCTGCGAGGGGGGGGCGATCTCTCACACCGCCGCTGCGGTTTTTCTCCCCTTCAGGGTGTAGTTCCGTGGGGGAGCAGGTGTCACAAGCTTTGCTGTTCTCTTTTATAGCATGCAAAGCCACCTGTTTTAATGAACCAATGTGTGGAGCGTGGATTGTCTGGAGCAGTCGCCTTCACAGATGAGGGATCACAAAACTGAGCTCTGTCAGCTGCAAAGTCAGTGGAAAGCTGCCTGCAGACTCAGATGCGCCCATTACAAATTACAGCTGGTTTCCAGCTACAGTACCGTCCGTGTCCACCGGTGTCCTATGTGTGGGGATAGCTCAGCTCCGCTCACAGCTATGCCGCCGCCAGCCGGCTCTCATCCCAGTGTATCCGAAGCTTTAGGCAGGGGGTCTCGGGATCATATGGGTCATGTGGGTCGCCCAAATCTAGAATCTGGAACCCAGTGAGCAGCTTGGACCGGGTCAGCTGTCGCATATCACGGCATCCGGATATCTCAGCAGGGACCGCAAGAGAAGGTAGGAGAGAAGCGAGAGGGGAGAAGACACACGCTCTCACATCTCACTCTCGCACCCGCGTCCGCATCCGGTCACGCCCCCTCCAACAAGCGCGACTTTACACGCATATTATACACACCCCCCAGGTACGAAATTTAAAGGAAAATTTCACTTTTATTTTCTCATTTTAAGCATTATTAAAATAACTGCTCCTGAAAAAACGGCCGTTTTTAAAACTTTTTTTTTGCATTGATACATGTCCCCTGGGGCAGGACCCGGGTCCCCAAACACTTTTTAGGACAATAACTTGCATATTAGCCTTTATAATTAGCACTTTAGATTTCGAACGTTCAAGTCCATTGTATTTAATAGGGTTCTAAAGTTCACGCGAACATTCTGTCTGTTCGCAGGTTCTGGTGCGAACTGAACAGGGGAGTGTTCGGCTCATCCCTAGTGTGAAGGTGTGTGAAGGCAGGAACTGAAGATTACGTTTACCATACTTCACTAATAATTTACTGAAGTATGGTAACGGCGAAAACAGTCACCTATACAGAGGCCTGGTTGGGAAGGACATTGGGCACAATAATAAGATGTGTCTCTTCTGACTCCTTCACTGGTACACACCTTACATTTTTTTTGACGCCGTTGGCCTTGTTGGTCTGGGAGGGATTTTATCGGGAAAGTGGTGTTCGGAGAGTCGACTAAGAACATCTGATCGGATGTTTTCTGGTAGGCTGTTCGGGAATATAAGGGCAGTGAAAACGTCCTCCTGGTAGCCAGGGAAGCGTTTGGGGTTTTGGGTGGAGTTGCGGTAAATGATATAGGAGTTGTATATGGCCAATTGAAAAAAATAAATTGCGACTTTTTTTATACAAATGATATGTCCATCTTGTGGCAAGGTAGGGTTTGAGCATTTGGTCATTGAAGTCGACTCCCCCCATGAACAAATTATATTCATAGATGCATTTTGGCTTTTGGATGGGGCCATTCCTTCTGGGGATTTCCACAAAGGTATTATTGTGGATCGAAGACAACATGTAGACATCCCTTCTGTCCCTCCACTTCACTGCCAAAATCTCCTTGTTTCCCAGACTTGCCGATTCTCCTCTTCTCAACTTCTTATTGACAAGACTTTAAGGAAAGCTCTTCCGTTTTTTTTTTATGGTGCCACATGCTGGCGTCTTCTTCCGGTGAAGGTTGTGGAACAGGGGCAGAGATGTGTAGAAGTTGTCTGCATACAAGTGATAGCCTTTATTCAGTAGGAGTATATGCAACGCTGTATCCTGGCCTAGGTCAACAAGGCCCATGCCTAGGACAGCACTTTGCAGGGGGGCAGCATGGAAAGAGTCCCCGCCGGCAGCGGCTTACGCTACACTGTTAGTGTAACGCAAGCTGCTTCTAATTTTGACTGTCCTATCATCCTGGACCACAAACCTCCCTCACTGTGTTATATGTTTTCTGCTGCACCATCGGCATGGTTATATCTTCTTAGTCCTCTCCATAAAATTATCAGAAATTTGTGCTTAAAGTAGAACTATAGGCAACATTTTCTTTTTCATTTTGGATAGAGTAAGGGAGGGTTATAGCCCCTGTCAGTTTATTTTTTTACCATCCCTGTCCCATTGCAGAGATTTCCCTTCACTTCCTGCCCCATAGCCAAACTGGAAGTGAGAGGAAATCTATGCAAATTTAAGGGAATCCGAGGCCCTAAGAACTAGTGTCCCCACTCGAAAATTTCAGGGCAGGTCTTAAACAGAAATGGGTGTGGCCTTGACAGGAAGGGGTGGGTCATATTAGGGGTCATATTAGGGGGTGCACGAGTTTAGTCAGGCCTAGGGCAGCACCAAACCTAAATACACTACAGAGTATATGAGATCCCAAACAACTTTCCCGCTTGATCCCAAGTAGTCTGGGCAATTAGGGGGATGCAGCTGGGTGTCTGTCACGTACCTGGTAGGAGTCTGATATGATGAGGTCGGCCTCTCTTGTATCTCCAGTCCAAGCCCCACTGAGGGTGGAACAGATGGTGGCTAGGGCCAGGAGGAACACGAGTGCCTGAGGAAGTTGCTTGCAGGACTTGCTGGAACAGATGTGGCTTGGAGACCCAGACAGCCGGACAGAAACTGGACACAGGAACACTTGGAGGATGGGTAGAGGTTTGAGGGGAACTCCAACCCACTTGCAGGTTCTGGGAACGAAGCTCACAGGAACAGAGGTCAGGAGGATAGCCAGGGTTCAGCAACAGACAGGCGGCACGGTACAAAGGATCAATCAGAAGCAGGGTCAGTGGAAGCCAGGATCAGAAGCCAGTAATCAGGAAGTGTTTCAGAGTCCAAAGACAGAGTCAGGGAAAGCCACAGTCAGCAACGGTTATCAAGCAGCATAACAGGAACCAGGAAGTTTTCAGGACACAGCTGAAGACCAGTCAGCACTTGCTTGAGAGTCAGGACTTCCTTAAATAGATAGGAAGTCTTGTAATCAGGCTTCAGGTCACAGCTGAGGGCAGGAAGTGCTGCCTGTCCCACACTGCCGGAATACACCCGCTGGTGGACACCGGTACTACAGTCCGTGGAACATGCATTACCACCAGCAGGTGAGATCCTTGCAGATTGGCGCCAAAGGAGATTAGGGGCACGCACCCGCACGTGCACGTCGTCCCCGCGCATGTGTACTAGCACTCTGGAAGGGCTGCTGCAGCCCGGGGGTGCGCGCGCCAGTATTCCGAGACTGCTGGCAAACGCGCCTGCGCAGGAGAGTTCCTATCAGTTCTCTTACATTGCCCCCCCTTAGGGGCAGCCTCCGGATGCCCCTCAAGTCTCTCTTTTCCGGGTGGCGTTGAAAGAAGGCTTGTACCAGTCTTGGGGCATGAACATCAGAAGCTGGTTCCCAAGAATTTTCCTCAGGGCCGTAGCCCTTCCATTTAACAAGGAACTGCATCTGGTTACTCCTACGTCTACAGTCCAGCACGGCCTCCACTTCAAATTCCTCATTACCTTCGATGAGAATCGGAGGAGGGGTTCCAGACACCCGATCAGGGAAGGGATTAGGCGTGGTGGGTTTCAACAAAGAAACGTGGAATACTGGATGTATCTTCATGCTTTTGGGTAGCACCAATTCAAAAGCTACTGCATTGATCCTCCGCTTGACAGGAAAAGGGCCCAAAAATTTTGGACCGAGTTTCTTAGAAGGACAGCTTAACTTTAGATTTGCCGTGGACAGCCAGACTTTGTCCCCAGGTTTTAAATCCAGGTTACCCCTCTTCTTTCTGTCGAAAAACTTCTTGTTGCTAGCCTGGGTCTTGGAGATCGTCTCCTGTAAAACCTGATTGTTAGTACTGAAGAAGTCTAATCGGTCTTGCACAGCAGGTAAAGAAGACTCAACAGGTATTTCCGGCAGAAAAGAGGGATGGTACCCAAAATTGGCAAAAAAGGGGGACTGTTTGGTTGCTGAGTGGATGGTATTATTATATGAGAACTCCGCAAGCGGAAGGAGGGATAACCAATCATCTTGAGCAAAAGAGGAAAAACACCGTAGATACTGTTCAAGGGTTTGATTCGTCCTCTCAGTCTGTCCATTAGTTTGTGGGTGGTAAGCTGTAGAGAGGCAGAGTTCAATATTAAGTGCTTCGCATAGAGCCCTCCAGAATCTAGAGGTGAACTGCACCCCACGGTCGGAGATAATGCTATCAGGAATACCGTGCAATCTAACGACCTCTTTGATGAAGGCTGAGGCAGTCTCAGTAGCGGAAGGAGTTCCTTGTAAGGGTACAAAGTGCGCCATCTTGGTCAGGCGGTCTACCACGACAAAGATGGTAGTGAAGTCTTCAGACGGAGGGAGTTCTACAATAAAATCCATTGAGATCATACTCCATGGTTTCTGAGGTATGGGAAGAGGCTCCAAGAGACCCCAAGTTTTAGTTCTGTCGGTTTTGTTTTGAAGGCATGTAATACAGGATCTAACGTAATTTCTTTCTCGTACATCACGGGACACAGAGCGACATAGTCATTACTAATGGGTTATATAGATACCGTCAGGTGCTGGCACTGGCAACTTCCAAAACCGGAAGTACCCTCCCCTATATAAGCCCCTCCCATCCGGGAGCACCTCAGTTTTTTGCCAGTGTCTAAGGTGTTGGCCAAGAAGAAACATGTGTTTTTCACTGAGCTTGCGTACAGGTTCTTTTGGGCCTCAGTAAGCTATTCCGGATCCGACCAAAAAAGCTTCATAGCTAAACGGTCGGTACCCGGGCCTTGCAGAGAAGAGCAAGGTTTTGCCTGTAATGCCTCTCTTAGGAGGGCTGGACCCTGGGATCCAGAGCTCTGGTCATACCCACGACCAAGATGTTTTCTGTGCAGGGTGCTATACAGGTCCAGGGGAGTGGAATCCTTGGGAACCCGGTCCCTGAAGGTTTGATTACAATGCCTGCCGTGATAGGTGAAGTTTGGGCTTTTGTGGACCAAACAAAGTCCTGCGGCGGGGAACAGGTAAGTGGGGGCCCCCAGGAACTTGGTTCTATTGGGGGACCCCCAAGCCTAATTTGTCTTTCTGTCTGTTACCTAATGGTATTCCCGCAAAATTCTGTGCATGCCTGTAACTACTAAAAAAATGTAATAATTTTTAATGGTGGTCAAGAAAAAAAAAAAAAAAAAATTTTTTTTTATATATATTTAAGATATTAGACTGCGGTACCTGTGTTTGTCCACTAGAGGCCGCTGTGGAATGTTTTCTTGTCATGTGGACTAGTTTCTTCTCAGCAGAGCAAGTCCAGGCAGATGGTGAGTTCTCTTATGGGAAACTGCTTCCTCTGCCATGTTGCAATGCTCGTCCATCCCCCGGCCTGCGGCAAAGAGGGGCCCTGGCTCTTGTCCCTAGTCTCCATTTTTCAAAATTAGCGCCGAAGGCGCACGTGGCCGCGCGCGTGCGCGTGCACGCGCCTCTATATATAGAGGTGAGCCAGGAAAGGGGGCGGAGCCTGGGGGATGACGCTCTGTGTGCGCCGCAGCGCTTCTGCGCATGTGCGGGCGTCCCAGCATGTAAAAACCACAGTTTTGTGTGGTGAGCTGGCTATGAAGTACAGAGACAGAGCTGGCAACATTTAAAAAAGGGCATACAGCAAGCGGTTGATACAGGCATCCCCTAGAAAGGCACATTAGTAGACACCAACTGTGATATAGCAGCAATTGTGCTAGACTATTCTCAGTAAAAGTGGTGTATTACGGCTGGAATACCTCAGCTTTAGGCTTAGGAATATGCCGTCCAGAAGCTCCGGAACTAAATCTTCCAGGAAGCGAAGGGGGTCTCATCGGGCTCGGAGGATCTTGGGCATACTTCTGCTGCACCAGTCTCCCCTGAAGTTCAGAGGTAAGTGACCGTAGAGACCCCGCAGGGGTACTTGGTACTGTGGCTGTCCTCAGTTCACCTGCTCCTGTGTATGTAACAGAGGAGGTTTTTTCCTCAGCTCTGGGAGGATTAGAGAGAGATTGTCAACATTTATCGCTGCCTCCCTGTCAGGGAAAGCACGCCCGATCTCCGTCTCCTCCTTCAGAGTGCCTGTTAGCAGAGCAACAGTCCCATACAGGGATCGACCTGCCTGAAGGGGATCAGGATGAGGTTGATTCTGTTATAGAGGAATCAACAGTGGGGGAACCTTTTCTCAGCATCTCAAGCTGAAAGATTATGGGTTCAGTCTCTGACTAACATGGTCCGATCAGCATTTAAAAATGCACCTTGCGGAACCATCAACCACTACTGTATCCTCGTTGGGGTCGCTAGAAGCCCCAGACTGTCTGTTCTTTTCCACTTCACCCTTTGCTGAAAGGGCTCATTTACCAGGATTGGGAACATCCTGAGAAAATATTTATTCCCCCAAGAGATTTCCGGTGGTCTATCCCATGGAGGATAAGTTCATCAAAAAAAAAAAAAAAAAATGGAAGGTCCCTACAGTGGACGCAGCCATCTCTTGTATGTATAAATCACTGACATGTCCAGTGGATAATGTCCAAATGTTCAAGAAACCAATAGATAAAAGATTGGAGTCCTTATGAAAATCTGCTTCTTTCTACAGCAAGCTTGGTGACACAACCAGCAGTAGCAGCTATTGGGGTCTGCTAAGCAGTGAAGGATCAGTTGAAACAGGTCTTGAGGGACTTGACAGATCAGCAGGCTTTGCCCTAGCTGATCTACCTAGAGCCTTAAGCTTTGCGGTTGACGCCATAAAGGATTCAGTCCATCAGGCCTCCCGCCTTACGCTGTCTATAGTACATATGCGTAGGCTTCTATGGCTCAAAAACTGGTCTGCTGAAGCTCCCTGTAAAGAATGGCTGGTTAGCGTCCCATTTCATGGTGAACGCTTATTCAGGGAAAACCTGGACAAATATATCCAGAAAATTTCCAGCGGTAAAAATACGCTCTTGCCGGTTAAAAACAGAGTTAGAGGTCCCTCTTTAAGAGGCCTGCTTCTCCAGTCCCTGGGGCATCGGCTGTGTAACAGTTCCGACGGCCTCCTCGGTCAATTCCCGGGGGTGAAAAACAGGGACAATAGCAGGGTAATGAGAAACCCTGGGTCAGGGGAGGTACAAAACCTCCCCCAAAGTTAAATTCATTGAAGCCCCCACTCAGTCGGGTGGGGGGAGGACTCCAGTTGTTCGCAAGAGACCTGGCGGGACACGATCAAGACAGATAGGTGCTCTCCGCAGTATGTTTGGGATACAGTTTGGGGTTAAAAGACTCTCCTCCTTCCCATTTTTGAGGTCAAACGTGCCAAGGGATCCCCGGAAGAGAGAGTCCCTCCTGTTGGCACTAGAACAACTATTGCTCCAAGGAGTAATTATGGAGGTTCCCCTGGAAGAATGAGGGTTCGGGTTTTACTCAAACCTCTTTACAGTCCCGAAGCAAACGCGGACGGGAGGCCCATATTAATTCTAAAAGGGCTATACAAATTCCTGTATATCAGGACTTTCCAATGGAGTCAATCCGATCGGTGGCCACTGCCCTACAAGGGGAGGATTGGTTAGCCGCGATCGACATCAAAGATGCTTATTTGCGCATTCCCATCTTTCCAGTCCACCAAAAATTTCTACGCTTTGCAGTAGAAGGGCGCCATTTTCAGTTCAGAGCCTTACCCTTCGGTTCGGCCACAGCACCACGAGTGTTTACAAAAATTCTGGCCCTTTATTGGCCAATCTAAGAACACAAGGTGTAATGATAATGGCATATCTAGATGACTTGTTGCTGATAGACCACTTAGTGAAAAAACTAGACGTGGTCGTTCACAAGACAATCAAGTATCTGGAATCTCACGGTTGGATTATCAACCGAGACAAGTCACCCCTAAAAACCAGTCAAAAGTCTGGAATACTTGGGGCTAAGGTTGGATTCAGGCCAGAGAAAAATATTCTTGCCTCGAGGAAAGGTCTTGTCTTTGAAAGATTTGATCCACTTAGTGGGTACAAAAAAGACAGCCGTCCATACGCCTGTGGAGAAGAAGGAGAAAAACTGCGCTAAATAAATAAATTAAGAAAAAAACTCCAGACGTTTAACTGGTAGCTTTGTAGCTATGGAGAGCTGCGATTAGAGATGTAAACTACCATACATGGTAATGATTAAGGAAAAAAAGTTGGTGGAAATCGCGCTACCCCCGTGACCAATCACTGTGACAGTGAACAAGTGGATTAAAAATCAACAGTTAACCCATACATCACAAATCAGAAATGAACGGATAAGTGAAAAAAGGTTATGTATATAAAACAAACTATAAATCTATGAACATTAGATATAAATAAAAAATGGTCCATCAAAAAAGTTTGTTTAAATAAAGTCCAAAGTATTAACACCAGTGCTTTATGTAGAAATCATAAACAAATTGTGCTGTGTCCACATTCATCTGTGACATTCCACCACCAAAACTCAGGATTTCTCCTTACCAGCTGTACATGACCCCCTATTACAGAGGGTCAGTGTATGCATTCAGTAGTTTCTCCCACAGGTCACCGCAGCACACAACACAAGAGATTCCTAAGATACCGACCTCCGGTTCTCATCAATGGGCTCATATGTATAAAAAGAATGGAACACACTCCACATAGTGCATTATATCTTTTTTTAAAATTTATTCCATAAAAAGCAAGTATTGCACTTACATGTATGCAGTTAAAAAATCGCCTGATTACGTCTGGTGTGCCGGCCGTAGCACATTCAACAGACACCCGTCCTTGTTGGAAATATCAGAGGTGACGACAGCGCTCCGCTCCGCTCCGCTCCGCTCTGTGGGAGAAACTACTGAATGCATACACTGACCCTCTGTAATAGGGGGTCATGTACAGCTGGTAAGGAGAAATCCTGAGTTTTGGTGGTGGAATGTCACAGATGAATGTGGACACAGCACAATTTGTTTATGATTTCTACATAAAGCACTGGTGTTAATACTTTGGACTTTATTTAAACAAACTTTTTTGATGGACCATTTTTTATTTATATCTAATGTTCATAGATTTATAGTTTGTTTTATATACATAACCTTTTTTCACTTATCCGTTCATTTCTGATTTGTGATGTATGGGTTAACTGTTGATTTTTAATCCACTTGTTCACTGTCACAGTGATTGGTCACGGGGGTAGCGCGATTTCCACCAACTTTTTGTCCATACGCCTGTGCATAAGGCTGCTGGGAAAAATAGTGGCATCATTCGAAGCAGTACCCTACGGTCAATTCCATTCAAGGAATTTGCAGGGGGCCATACTGTCAGCCTGGAACAAAAAAGTTCAGGCCCTAGACTTACAATGTCCTTGTCCCCTTCCGTTCGCAAGAGCCTCCGTTAGTGGTTGGTTCCCCAGAATCTGGAAAAAGGGAAATCCTTCAGTCTGATTTCTTGGAAGGTGGTCACTACAGATGCCAGCCTTATAGGCTGGGGAGCAGTACTGGAGCAATAGTCTCTCCAGGGCAGATGGTCGGATGCAGAAAAGGCCCTGCCCATCAATCTCTTAGAGATACGAGCAGCCCGGTATGCCCTAGTAGCATGGACATCCAAACTCCAAGGGTCCCCTGTCAGAATTCAATCATCAGGGGGGCACCAGGAGTCGTGCAGCCCAGAGGGAAGTAAATTACATCCTGAAATGGGCAGGAAAATATGTCCCAGCCATATCTGCGGTATTCATTCCAGGAGTGGAGAATTGGAAGGCGGACTTTCTAAGTCGCCAGCAATTAGGCCCAGAGGAAGGGTCCCTTCACCCCGAGGTTTTCTGGACAATATGTCAGCGGTGGGGAACATCGGATGTAGATCTTCTAGCATCCAGATTCAACGCAAAGGGGGACAGGTTTGTCTCTCGGACAAGGGATCCCCTAGCTTGCGGCTCGGATGCCCTAGTGTTCCCTTGGGATCAGTTCAAGCTGATATATGCATTCACACCGCCACAATGGTTACCTCGATTACTCCGCAGAATCAGGGTAGAAAAGAAACCAGTGATTCCGGTGGCTCCAGCGTGGCCCCGAAGAGCGTGGTACGCGGAGATTGTAAAATTTCAGTGGGGAGTCCTTGGACTCTCCCACGTCGTCCGGACCTGCTTTCGCAAGGACCGATATACCACCCTTCCTTACCAGCCCTAGGTTTGACGGCCTGGTTATGGAAGCCCACATTCTAAAAAAGAGAGGGCTCTCTAATCCTGTGGTATCTACCATGATCAATGCCAGGAAGCCGGTATCCAGGCAGATCTAATATAGAATCTGGAAGGCGTACATCGCGTGGTGTGAGGCCAAGAAATGGCATCCACATAAGTACGTAATAGGTAGGATTCTGGACTTCCTACAATGGGCTGTAGATAGGAAGCTTGCCTTGAGTACTATCAAGGGTCAGATTTCGGCCTTGTCAATATTTTTTCAAAGGCCCTTGGCTTCGCATTCACTAGTCAAAGCCTTTATACAAGGAGTGATGCGTATTAGTCCTCCGGTTAATATTTCCATATGTCCATGGGATCTAAACTTGGTTCTGTCGGTTCTACAGAAACAACCATTTGAACCATTACAGCATATTTCTTTGGTGCTTCTCACCAGGAAATTGATTTTTCTAGTAGCCATTTGTTCGGCTAAAAGAGTGTCGGACTTAGCAGCTATGTCCTGTAAGGAGCCATATCTGGTTATCCATAAGGATAGAGTAGTATTACGTCCTCATCCAGCCTTTCTTCCTAGGGTGGTACCGAGGTTTCATTTGAACCAAGATGTGGTTCTTCCTTCTTTTTTCCCCAAACCTACTTCGGTAGAGGAAAAGTTATTGCATTCTTTGGATGTAGTAAGAGCAGTTAAAGCTTATCTAAAAGCCACTGCTCAGATTCGCAGAACGGATACTTTGTTTATTCTGCCGGAAGGCCCCAGAAAGGGTCAGGCAGCGTCAAAATCTACTTTAGCCAAGTGGATTCGACAGGTCATAATACAAGCCTATGGCTTGAGAAGGAGACCGCCTCCGTTCAAAGTTAGAGCGCACTCCACGAGAGCAGTTGGAACTTCATGGGCAGTGCATCACCAGGCCTCCCTGGCTCAAATCTGTAAGGCCGCAACATGGTCTTCAGTACACACGTTTACTAGGTTCTACCAGGTGGACGTTAGAAGTCAGGAGGATGTCGCCTTTGGGCGCAGTGTGTTGCAGGCCGCAAAAGATCCTCATGTCTGATAGCGCTCAGCTTATATATGGTGTATCCCCCCCCCTCATTGGGCATTGCTTTAGGACATCCCATTAGTAATGACTATGTCGCTCTGTGTCCCGTGATGTACGAGAAAGAAAATAGGATTTTTATAACAGCTTACCTGTAAAATCCTTTTCTTGGAGTACATCACGGGACACAGAGCTCCCGCCCCTCTTTGGGGACACTTATTGCTTTGCTACAAAACTGAGGTGCTCCCGGATGGGAGGGGCTTATATAGGGGAGGGTACTTCCGGTTTTGGAAGTTGCCAGTGCCAGCACCTGACGGTATCTATTGTGACAGCAGGAAGGTAAAGTCACCTGGTTGCATCCAGGGGGGTAGATATATTTCGCCCAGATTCAGGCTTTACGCTGACTTATACAGCTAGGTGGAGAGTTGTATAAGCCCAGCTGAGACTAGTGGGCTCATTGATGACTCATACCTCTAGGGAGAGGGCTGGGCGTCGTGCAAACAGGGAGTTGATGAGGCCAGCTGAAGCTTGTCAGCTCATTTAGGCCTCTATAAAAAACTCCCAGATTCATTAGATGTTAGCTCATGCCTGGAAGCAGACCTGTGTGGACTGTCTAGGGAGAGTGAACCCCTGTGCGGTGAGAGAAAGCCTGTGTGGCTATATTTTGCTTGGACATTTAAAACCAGGGACTAGGACAGCACTAGGCTGATCCCAGTCGTTAGTTAGGAAACCTGTAAGTTTAGTTAGAGGTCAAGTTGACCAGGATTTATTTTGTTTATGTTTTTTTTGCCTTGCTGTGTTTTTGTCACTGTAAATAGAAAATAAACCGCACCTTTTTGATTTTGAAAACCACAACCTCCGTCTGCTGGGCCTGTTTTGGGTGGGGAGCCCATCCCGGGGGTCACACATACCCGCTGCCGAGCTAGCCCCCTCACAGTTGGTGGAGAACCAGTGGCAGTTTTTTTTAAGCCAGCATGGAGGAGATACTGAAGCAGCTGGCTCTAGCAAATGCCAATCAACAGCAGACAAATGCAGGTTTGCAAAAGAGCCTTGCAGCTCATCAACAGAGCCTTGCAGCTCAACAACAGAACTTCGCAGCCCAGCAGCAAGCTCATCAACAGAGCCTTGCAGCCCAGCAGCAAGCTCACCAACAGAGTCTGGAAGCTCAGCAACAAGCCCAGCAGCAATCTGAGGCCCGCTTCATAGACCTGTTACAGAAGCAAGAGCAGAGACTACAACAAATGGAAGCAGTAATGCAGCAACGTCCGCAGACCAGTGAGGAAAGCCGTCCCACTAATACCGCGTCCTTTGGGGTGAGTCGTTTATTGACAAAAATGACTGGAGAGGATGATCCAGAGGTATTTTTGACCACATTTGAAAGGACTGCTGAAAGAGAAAAGTGGCCTGAGGAGCAGTGGGCTGGACTGGTGGCTCCTCTGTTAACTGGTGAATCGCAGAAGGCTTACTATGACCTGGAGCCTGACCAAGCAAAAGACTATGTGATGCTAAAAGCTGAGATATTGGCAAGGCTGGGTGTCACCCAGGCTGTCCGGGCTCAGCGTGTGCATAACTGGACTTTCCAGCTTGGAAAACCCCCCAGGTCTCAAATGTATGATCTCATTCACCTGAGCAGAAAGTGGCTACAGCCAGAGACTTTGTCCGCACCAAAGATTGTGGAACGTGTTGTAATGGATCGGTTTTTGAGAGCTCTTCCTACTGCCATCCAAAAGTGGGTAAGCCATGGAGACCCAGAGACGGCCGATGGTCTTGTGGATCGTGTGGAGAAATACTTGGCTACAGAGAACCTGACGGCCTCTTCCAGAGACACTCGGACTTTCCACCCTAAGACCAGACCATCCCCAGGGGCGGATAAGAGGATTCCAAGGGGTGAGGGTGGAGAGAGTGAGAGGGTGGGAGCTCTACCCCAAGTTTGGCGAGAACAGCCTGGGAAATCAGCGGCTCAAGAGGCCGCAAGAAGGATCGTTTGCTACCGCTGCCGGCAAGCGGGACATATTGCAGCAAATTGCCCGGTTGTGGAGGAACCCATGCAGTGTGACTTTCTGACGGGCAGACGTCAGTCGCTGTGTGCGACAGTCGCATGCACTGCCATTCGGGGAACTGAGAAACATTTATGCAAAATGTGTATTAATGGTAGAAATGTTGTGGTATTGCTGGATTCAGGTAGCCTTGTGACCCTGATAAAGGCTGAGTTAGTTAAAACAGAGGTCTCTGGGAATAGCAAGGTAGCCGTTATTTGTGTGCATGGGGACACCCGAGAGTATCCAGTGACTACGGTGTGTTTCGAGACCCCCAAAGGTACCCTCTCTCATCCAGTGGGCTTAGTATCTCAGTTACCGCATGACGCCATTGTGGGAAGGGATTTTCCGAAGTTCTGGGAACTGTGGGATGATCCTGAGCCCCCCACTGGTGCCCCTATGTACCAGGAATGTGATAGCCAGAACTCCCCTGAGAGTGGTGAGGACTCTCCGGAATTTCCCTTGTCAGTATTGGCAGGGGAGACTCAAGAAACTGGAGAGGAGCCCACCTCCTCAGACGAAAACCTACCGTCTGTGGAGTTTTCTGATCTTGAGGTTCACAGGGAAAACTTTGCCACAGAACAGTTGAAAGACCCCGCCCTAATAAAGGCACGGGAAAACGTAGTGAAAATAGATGGCGAGTTAGTGAACCCAGATAATACTGGCACTTACCCATACTTCAGCGTAGAGAAGGACCTACTGTATCGGGTGGCAAAAAGGGCAGAAGAAACCGTTGAGCAGCTTGTGGTGCCCAAACCTTACAGGAAGTTGGTGTTGGAGTTGGCCCATGGGCACATTCTTGGAGGTCATCTGGGGACAGAGAAAACCCGAGAGAGGGTATTACAGAGATTCTATTGGCCTGGGGTGATGAAGGACATAGAAAATTATTGTTCCTCCTGCCCTGTGTGTCAGAGGTCGGCCCCGATGCCACATTTCCGTAGCCCGCTGGTCCCTCTACCCATCATTGAGGTCCCGTTTGAGAGAATCGCAATGGATTTGGTAGGTCCTATAATCAAGTCCGCTAGGGGGCACCAGTACATATTGGTTATAATGGACTATGCCACCCGTTATCCAGAAGCGATCCCTCTCAGAAATACCTCGGCCAAAACCATAGCCAAAGAGCTATCTCTTGTTTTTAGCCGGGTGGGTATTTGTAAAGAACTGCTTACGGACCAAGGTACACCCTTTATGTCCCGGGTTATGAAAGAGCTGTGTAAATTGTTCAAAGTGACGCAATTGCGTACATCTGTGTATCACCCCCAAACCGATGGGCTGGTTGAAAGATTCAACAAAACCCTAAAACAAATGTTGAAGAAAGTGGTGGATAGAGATGGAAGGGATTGGGACTGTCTACTTCCTTATTTGATGTTTGCTATTAGGGAGGTGCCCCAATCCTCTACGGGATTCTCCCCCTTTGAGTTACTGTATGGGAGACACCCAAGAGGGCTGTTGGATATTGCCAAGGAAACTTGGGAAAGTGAGAGTTCTCCCCACAGGAGTGTGATTGAGCATGTCGCCCTGATGCAAGATCGAATTGCACAGGTAATGCCCATCGTGAAGGAACATTTGGCCCAAGCGCAGTTGGCACAGCAGAGAGTGTACAACCGTGGAGCCAAGACCCGTACCTTTTCCCCGGGGGATAGGATATTGGTACTTGTCCCTACGGTTGAAAGTAAATTCCTTGCCAAATGGCAAGGCCCCTACGAGATAATGGAAAAAGTGAGCGAAGTGAATTACAAGGTCAGACAACCAGGAAGGCGAAAGCCCGAACAGATCTATCACGTTAATCTGTTGAAAGCCTGGAGGGATAGAGAGTCCCTAGTCGCAGACACTTGGTCACCAGCTCAAACTGGTTGCGTGATTCCTGAGGTTGGAATCGCAGCCACCTTGTCACAACCCCAACAACAGGAGGTTAAGGAGTTTGTACTTCGCAACAAGGAGGTATTCTCTGAGCTGCCGGGACAAACATCTGGGGTAGAGCATGACATTATTACCCCGCCCGGTGAAAGGGTGAAGTTAAAACCCTATCGGATCCCAGAGGCCCGACGGGAGGCAATACGGGAGGAAGTACAGAGAATGCTGAACTTAGGGGTGATAGAGGAGTCCCAAAGTGATTGGTCTAGTCCCATTGTGTTGGTGCCTAAACCGGATGGGAGCTGGCGATTTTGTAACGATTTTCGTCAGTTGAACAAAGTTACAAAATTTGACACCTACCCCATGCCACGTATAGATGAGTTGATCGACCGGCTGGGAACAGCCCGATACATGACGACTCTTGACCTCACAAAAGGGTATTGGCAAATCCCCCTGGCCAAGTCGGCCAAAGAGAAAACCGCATTTGTAACCCCAGACGGGGCGTTCCAATATAAAAGAATGCCGTTCGGGTTACAGAATGCGCCGGCCACATTCCAGCGGAAAATGGACCAGATGCTGAGGCCCCATCGGAAGTATGCTGCGGCTTACCTGGATGACATAATTGTCCATAGCACAGATTGGGCCTCACATCTGCCAAAAGTGCAAGCAGTCCTGGACTCTGTTCGGGAAGCAGGGTTTACGGCTAACCCCAAGAAGTGTACCATTGGGCAGGAGGAGGCCAAATATCTTGGGTACACCATTGGGAGGGGAGTAATAAAACCCCAACTCAACAAAGTCGAGGCCATCCAGAGTTGGCCACGTCCCAACAGCAAGAAGCAGGTACGAGCCTTTCTGGGAATCGCTGGGTATTATCGGCGATTCATTCCCCACTTTGCTTCTAAGGCTGTGCCCCTAACCAACCTGACGAAGGGGAAAGGGTCGGTCATGATTAAATGGACCCCCGAGGCTGAGGCAGCATTCCAATTCTTGAAACAAGCCTTATGTAGCCAGCCAGTGTTGTACTCACCCGACTTCTCTAGAGACTTTGTCGTACAAAGTGATGCGTCAGATGTGGGGTTAGGAGCAGTATTGTCCCAGGTCTGGAACGGGGAAGAGCACCCAGTCATTTACCTCAGCAGGAAGTTGAAGTCCCATGAGGTAAATTACGCCACCGTTGAAAAGGAGTGTTTAGCGGTGAAGTGGGCTCTAGATTCCCTTCGGTACTACCTGCTAGGTAGGCACTTTGACATGGTTACGGATCACGCTCCGTTAAAGTGGATGGCTCAAAACAAGGAAACAAATAGAAGAGTGAATAGGTGGTTCCTGGCCCTCCAGGAATTCAACTTCACAGTAAAGCATCGCCCTGGCGTTCAAATGGGGAATGTGGATGCTTTGTCTCGAGTACATGAATGCCTGATTGCTGGTGTTCCAACCCCGAGGTTAAAACAAGAGGGGGGGGTATGTGACAGCAGGAAGGTAAAGTCACCTGGTTGCATCCAGGGGGGTAGATATATTTCGCCCAGATTCAGGCTTTACGCTGACTTATACAGCTAGGTGGAGAGTTGTATAAGCCCAGCTGAGACTAGTGGGCTCATTGATGACTCATACCTCTAGGGAGAGGGCTGGGCGTCGTGCAAACAGGGAGTTGATGAGGCCAGCTGAAGCTTGTCAGCTCATTTAGGCCTCTATAAAAAACTCCCAGATTCATTAGATGTTAGCTCATGCCTGGAAGCAGACCTGTGTGGACTGTCTAGGGAGAGTGAACCCCTGTGCGGTGAGAGAAAGCCTGTGTGGCTATATTTTGCTTGGACATTTAAAACCAGGGACTAGGACAGCACTAGGCTGATCCCAGTCGTTAGTTAGGAAACCTGTAAGTTTAGTTAGAGGTCAAGTTGACCAGGATTTATTTTGTTTATGTTTTTTTTGCCTTGCTGTGTTTTTGTCACTGTAAATAGAAAATAAACCGCACCTTTTTGATTTTGAAAACCACAACCTCCGTCTGCTGGGCCTGTTTTGGGTGGGGAGCCCATCCCGGGGGTCACACATACCCGCTGCCGAGCTAGCCCCCTCACACTATATAACCCATTAGTAATGACTATGTCGCTCTGTGTCCCGTGATGTACTCCAAGAAAAGGATTTTACAGGTAAGCTGTTATAAAATCCTATTTTTTACAGTCCTGCATTAAATCGGGCCACCAGAAGGTACGGGAGACCAGATCGGCAGTCTTGCGGATCCCGTAATGTCCTGCTAGAGGGTGGTCATGACAGCGACTCAGAATGGACACTCGAAACTGCTCCGGGACAAAGATTTGTTCCTTATGGAAGAAAAGGCCATTCCTTGATTGAAGAGCCAAGTCCTGGGAGGGTGGTTGGTTAACCACACTGGTCTTAATTTGAGATAACAGATCAGCTTGAAGAAACAAAAAATTCTTGGCCGGGAGAATGGTATCAGGCTCCAAGGGACTCACAGGATCATTAAACATACGGGACAGGGCATCTGGTTTTGCCATTCTTAGAACCAGGACGAAAAGTAATATGAAATGAGAAACGGGAGAAGAACAGCGCCCATCTTGCTTGTCGAGGTCTTAATCGCTTAGCTGTTCTCAAGTACTCTAGGTTCTTGTGATCCGTGAATATGAGGATTGGGTGGGCAGCACCCTCCAAGAGGTACCGCCACTCTTCAAGTGCGGCCTTGATGGCCAGCAGTTCCCGGTCTCCCACATCATAGTTCCTCTCGGAAGGATTTAATTTCTTGGAGAAAAAAGCCACAGGGTAGAGTAAGGATTTCGGGCCCTGACGTTGGGACAATATAGCCCCGACTGCACTTTCAGAAGCATCAACCTCCAATACATAGGCCAAGGATGGATCAGGGTGCTTCAGGATGGGAGCTGAGGTAAATAAAAGTTTTAACTGTTCAAAGGCCTCTTGAGCTTTTGGTGTCCAACAGAAAGGGATGTGTTGCTTAGTTAGTTGTGTGATGGGAGCGATGATACCAGAAAAGTTCTTGATGAATTTTCTGTAAAAATTAGCAAACCCCACAAACCTCTGAACAGCTTTTCTGTCTGTAGGGGCAGGCCATTCCAGAACGGAAGTAACTTTCTGCGGATCCATGGAGATACCGTCGGCAGAGATGACAAGTCCCAAGAAATTAACAGTTTGTTTCTCAAAGTCACACTTTTCGGCTTTGGCATAAAGACAGTGTTTTCGGAGTCGGGCCAGCAATTTCTTAACATGAGCTTGATGAGATTCCATGGATTCAGAGAATATCAAGATGTCATCCAAGTAGATTATGACGAATAGATCAAGATAATCCCGAAAAACGTCATTCACTAGGTGTTGAAACGTAGCTGGGGCGTTGCAGAGCCCGAATGGCATGACCAAGTACTCGAAGTGGCCAAAGCGAGTTCGAAAAGCCGTCTTCCACTCGTCCCCTTCCCTGATTCTGACGAGATTATACGCACCCCTTAAGTCTAGCTTGGAGAATATCCGTGCACCCCGCAGCCTCTGGAAAAGTTCAGGAATTAACGGAAGGGGGTACCGGTTCTTGACTGTAACTTTGTTAAGGTCCCGGTAGTCAATGCAAGGTCCTAAGGAGTGATCCTTTTTCTCTACAAAGAAGATACCGGCACCTGCTGGTGACGTGGAGGGTCGAATGAACTTCTTTTTCAAACTCTCGTCGATATAGACACGTAAGGCTTCCAGTTCAGGTTCGGAGAGGGGATAGATCCGACCAAAAGGAATCTCCGCCCCTGGTAAGAGATCAATAGGGCAATCATAAGTCCTATGGGGTGGAAGGGTGTCCGCACCCTTCTTGTTAAATACGTCCAGGTATTCGTGGTAAGCAGCAGGAACCAGATTAATGGTTTCTGGGTCAGGCTGTAGACTCAGGAGAGGAGTGGTACTAGCAGTCCTTTCAGGGAAACAGTGCGTCTGGCAATAGCTGGAGGAAAAGGTGACGTCTCCTGTAAGCCAATCAATGTGCGGATTATGTGCCTTGAGCCAGGGAATGCCAAGAATGATGGGGAACATAGGTGAGGTTATGACATCCAACCGAAGGAATTCATGGTGACCAGAGGAGGCTTGACAGGAAATAGGTGCAGTCTCTTGTGTGACCGGGCCTGATTTAATACCAGAGCCATCGGCCAGGTGAACCCGGAATCCCTGTTTCTTGGGGCACACGGGAAGCTGGTGTAAAGAAACAAATGAGGAATCCACAAAACAGCTGCAGGCCCCTGAGTCTATTATGGCGGATACTAAGAGTGTCCTTCCGGCAACAAAAAGATTAACTGGGAGAGAGATGTGAGACCGAACCTCTCCAGAAGGATGCTCCACAGGAAGCTGACGAAGGCAGGTTCTACTGGTTTTTGCCGGGCAAGTCTGTATGAAGTGACCTGCTTCTCCACAATAGAGGCATAGATTGGCACGTAATCGTCTGAGACGTTCTGCCGGGGAAAGAGGCGATCTGGGGAAACTCCTGTGGCATGTCTTATGCTGAGCCTTCTTTCCAAAAGATGTGCTCAACGGGGCAGCAGATATGCTGGGTGTAGAAGTCACAGAAAGGATTCCTTGAGTCTTTTCGTATTGCCTCTCACGTAGTCGCCGGTCGATTTGGATGGCTGAGCTAATCAGTCTTTCCAAGGATGTAGGAACTTCAATTCTGGCCAGTTCATCTTTGAGAGTGTCGGAAAGACCAAGCCGAAACTGATGGCGAAGAGCAGGATCGTTCCATCGAGTGTCAGCACTCAGGACACGGAAGTCAGTGATATACTCCTCAACAGGCCTTGACCCCTGTTGTAACCTGCCAAGCTTGGATTCTGCAGACTGCTGGCGGAAGGGGTCAGCATATAGCTGAGCCATAGCCGAGAAGAACGAAACTGTGGTTGCCAGAACTGGGTCATGCTGCTCCCAGAGGTGATGAGCCCAGGAGAGTGGTTCGTTCACGAGAAGGGTGATCACAAATCCCACTTTAATGTCTTCAGATCTAAAGGTCCGGGGCAGCAGGGAGAAGTAGAGCTCGCAGGAGTTCCGGAAGGTTCTGAACATCGTACGATCTCCGGAAAATCGTTCGGGAATAGGCACTCTGGGTTCCGGGAGAGGAATAATTCCATGGAAGGAACTTGAATCGGTTTGAGCAGAGGGATCTGCGACAGAGGGAGAAACGCAAGCTGATGTGACTCCTATCTTGTCAGAGAGTCGCTCCTCCATGCGACTGAGATCGCTCTGTAAACTCTGCACGACATGTGTGAGTGTAGAGATTGTCTCAAACAAGTCCTCTGGTGGAGAGACCTCCCTTTCAGACTCCATCCCTGGCTGACTGGTACTGTCACGTACCTGGTAGGAGTCTGATATGATGAGGTCGGCCTCTCTTGTATCTCCAGTCCAAGCCCCACTGAGGGTGGAACAGATGGTGGCTAGGGCCAGGAGGAACACGAGTGCCTGAGGAAGTTGCTTGCAGGACTTGCTGGAACAGATGTGGCTTGGAGACCCAGACAGCCGGACAGACACTGGACACAGGAACACTTGGAGGATGGGTAGAGGTTTGAGGGGAACTCCAACCCACTTGCAGGTTCTGGGAACGAAGCTCACAGGAACAGAGGTCAGGAGGATAGCCAGGGTTCAGCAACAGACAGGCGGCACGGTACAAAGGATCAATCAGAAGCAGGGTCAGTGGAAGCCGGGATCAGAAGCCAGTAATCAGGAAGTGTTTCAGAGTCCAAAGACAGAGTCAGGGAAAGCCACAGTCAGCAACGGTTATCAAGCAGCATAACAGGAACCAGGAAGTTTTCAGGACACAGCTGAAGACCAGTCAGCACTTGCTTGAGAGTCAGGACTTCCTTAAATAGATAGGAAGTCTTGTAATCAGGCTTCAGGTCACAGCTGAGGGCAGGAAGTGCTGCCTGTCCCACACTGCCGGAATACACCCGCTGGTGGACACCGGTACTACAGTCCGTGGAACATGCATTACCACCAGCAGGTGAGATCCTTGCAGACTGGCGCCAAAGGAGATTAAGGGCGCGCACCCGCGCGTGCACGTCGTCCCCGCGCATGTGTACTAGCACTCTGGAAGGGCTGCTGCAGCCCGGGGGTGCGCGCGCCAGTATTCCGAGACTGCTGGCGAACGCGCGCCTGCGCAGGAGAGTTCCTATCAGTTCTCTTACAGTGTCCTTCCCTTCGTACACTATGAAGGCATATATGTACCCTGTGACTCGGTGACATAATTTGTATACCTTCACCCCATAGCGGGCCCTTTTGCTGGGAATAAATTGTTTGATTTTAAGCCTGCCGCTAAATTTAACAAGGGACTCATCCACACATATGTGTTGGTCCGGGGTAAACAGTGTGATGGTAATGCTAAGGCCTTCCATGCTTTTTTGCGCCTGATCTCTTACTGATGAGCCTGGATGCCTGCGGCTTCCCTTCTTATGACCTGCTATGTGCCCCCTTTGCGCTGTCCGAAGAAGCGCTCGCTGACTTTTTATCTTTTGAGAACAGGCGATCAGTGCTGCTCCTGCACTTGGACTCCCTGATAATGGAATGCTGTTCATATCTGAGACGCAGGGCCCCGCCTTATGGGTGTTGACACGAACTCATGGACTCTGTAACCACACTATTGGTTGTTATTTAGCCTGCCTGGACCCTATTGCTAGAGGTGGCCCGTCATGTCTCTGACCTGTTTTTGCTACCCAAGCTAAGCTAAACTTCTGACATTGTTCTGGCACATCACCTTCTGCTGTTTGCCCCTCCCTATTTCTTTGCCTTTCTGTATTAGGTGCAACCCAAGTGTTTGTCCTATGGTTGCGATGCAGTTTCCTCATGCCTGACGGTGTGGCTCTACTTCGATGCCAGTGTCTCTACTCTCCTTCCTCTTGTCCAAGGGGGGTATCATGACATGTCTCTGGACAAACAGGAAGAAGAGAACGTAGACCTACCTGCTTTTACCCGAGATGAAGATGAACATGATTGCTTTGAACTTATTCTGGATGCCCCGATCCCAATGCCTCAACTCACCTTGTAGCAGTACAGGTGGATGATCTTTGGACTGTAGGAACCCGCCCATGTCTCCCCAGAGCTTTGTACCCAGCTGTGGTGCAATGGGCCCATGGAGCAACCCATTTCTCAAAGACTTTGATGAACTCACTTATAAAGAAACATTATGTAGCGCCAGGAATGACTAATCAGTACTGTAAGTCCTGCCACACTTGCCTAGCATACAACCCCGGAAGGCTCAGGGTGGCTCGAGGCTTATCCTGTCACAGATCAGACGGCGAGAACTACGGCTAAGAAATTGCTTTTGGAGCCAGTTTGCAGATATGGGGTACCTGGGGTGATAGAGAGTGATCAGGGTCCTGTGTTCACCGCTATAGTAACAAAATAAATATGGTTGGCCCTAGGTAACACATTAGCGTTTCATGCATCTTATCACCCTGCTAGGTTGTTATTCATAACAGTTGCAATTACAGTCTGATACTTTGATAGATTATGTGACCGCTCTTGTAAAAGAATTAACTAACATCCATGTACGAGTATTTTCTTGCATTACAGATCCTGATCTAGGTACCGGTACTTACGGTATACTTCCTGATGATTGGGTGATGGTTAAGAAGTTCCTCTGAAAGTATTCCTTGGAGTCAAGATATGCAACAAGGCTCCAGTTCCTGAGGACCGTGAACCACCCGCATCAGAATGAAACTATATATCTTTTTTCTTATAGCAACTGTGCATGCACAGGAGTTGGCTATCAAACAAATAGATGGTGTGACACAATTTTGGTATAATTCATCAGATACACATGTAGCTACCTTCATATTTGATTTCTGTACTATAATCTTTCCCCCTCCAATTAACTGGCAGTGTAACTTGTTCCAGACGCAGATCAACACCGGAGAAATATATATATGTGATACACCAGACAGGTGGACAGGGGAATGTGCACTTGCTAAAGTCATAATGCCCCTGCACATCTTTTCGGGAGATGACTTGATAGTAAGAAGGAAACACTCATCTGAATCCAGCAGGAAGCGTAGAGGTGCTCCAGCTGGTAGTTTCGACCCTCATGTATATATAGATGCCATAGGAGTCCCAAGGGGGGTCCCAGATGAATTTAAAGCAAGAGACCAAGTAGCTGCAGGTTTCAAGTCCCTGATTCCCATAATTACTGTGAATAAGAATGTAGATTGGATAAATTATATCTACTATAATCAACAGAGGTTCGTTAACTATACCAGGGATGCACTCCAAGGTTTAGCTGAACAACTAGAGGCCACTTCACAAATGACTTTCCAAAATCGTATGGCCTTAGACATGATCTTAGCTGAAAAAGGAGGTGTGTGTAAAATGTTGCCTGGGACAAGTACATGTTGTACGTACATTCCGGACAATACAGGCCCCAATGGTAAGGTAACCTTGGCCATTAAGAAATTAGAGGATCCCTCAAAAGAGGAAAAAAGAAATTCAGGACTGACCGATCCCTGGGACCAGTATTTTGGGTGGATGAATGGGTGGCAACGCATTTGTACTCAAATAGGTATAGCAATTTTGATACTGCTTACATTAGCTGCACTAGTGGTTTGCTGTATTCTGCCCTGTATGAAGAAGCTGTTAGGAAAGGCAGCTGAAGAGGTGACGCCTACCTTTTTGAATCTAGGTGATATTAGAGTTCCAACAAAGGAGGAGGAAGAGGGACCGTATGCTCCATTGCAGTCCTGGCCTGTTACTAATATATACAACATTCTCAAATGATAAGGGAAAAATAGTACTTGACTGTTCTCCTGACCGTTTCGTCGAGTAAAGACACTGGGCAAGCCATGTCCGACCTCTATGCAAAATGTAAAAAAGGTCCTGATGTCAGGGGGGCCAGGTAAGGTTATATAATATAGGGACAGAGTTGATAAAATAGTAATTTCAAGGGGGGACTGTGATGGAGTATATAAATTAATATTTTTATATACGATTTATCTGTATCTATTATCCACTTAAATATAGTTTGAGAAGCTTAGCAGGGGTTAAATGTTTCTTTCCTTGATTTTCTGCTGCTGACAGTCTATTTTCACCCAATCAGGAATTCAGGGTGACTAGTGTCCTTTTACGAGAACCATCTTTTAGGAACAGAAATACATTTTGAGATATTTCTGCACAATGAGAAGCTTATTGATTTTCATATTGGGAACCAGAGGGTTTGTATATGTTAAGGGTACAAGTTTGAAACATTATATGTGTGTCTTTTAGTGTTTATGTAATAAGACAAAAAGTGATTTCCTTGATTAAAAAATATAGCAGAGATATTCACCTCAGAGTGAAGAAAAAAGAACAGATGTCCTGTGTAGTCCTTCAGCTCCCCCCCCCCTCCGAGCAAGACTAAACATGGAGCTAAGACAAGAATATTCTGGGAACACTCTTGCCATGAGGGAAGAAACTGACGTCACAAGAAGAAGCTCCATGTATGAGCAAGAACTAATTATATGTACATGCTTGTGATGACGTCTCTGTGTAAAATTTGCCTTTAAAAAGGGCTGGGACCGAGACTAAGGTCTAGAAGTGATAAAAGAATTTATGCTAAAGCACAGAGTAGCGTATTTTCTTTCAAAGCTAGCAAATAGGCCTATTCACTTCAAGCATACATTTGGAACAGCGTCAGAACAAGAAAATAGTTTCTGGGATTGGACCAGAATCGATCCACTACAACAGCTGGGGGAATATTTCTGAAAAATAACTTTGTAGTGGCCGAATTTTGAAAAGCCTGTCATAATTTGGGTCATTTCGGGGAGGGCACTGGGTATTATCATTGAAATGTAGGAACCTCATGATCATAAGGTATCTGGTTCTGGGCATTACCTTGGAGGAGATTGGCATGTGGTGGATGAGGTGGGTCGACCAATAGGAACGCAAAGTGTTTTTTTGGTGAGTCCTATACAAAATGTGAGGCCCAAAAAAAACTTCAACTCCTCCACCATTCGGTGAGTGAGTGAGTGAGTGAGTAACTTGTATAGCGCTACAAATGCGAACTAAATCGCCTCAAGGCGCTTATTTCCATCCGGTGTCGTCCTTAACCTTTAAAAGATGTGGGTCTTAAGTTTTTTCCTGAAGGCCCCATGGATTTCTTCCATGCGGATGTTCGTTGGTAGAGCATTCCATAGCCGTGGTCCTTGGACTGCAAATCTTCATTCTCCCTTCGATTTGTAGTGGGACTTGGGGATGTGGAGGAGGTTTTGGTTAGTTGATCGGAGAATGTGATTGGGGGTGTAGTGTTTTATTTTCTCGCATAAGTATTGAGGAGCCTTTCTTTGTGTGCATTTGTGGGTGAGGCAGAGGGTCTTGAATGTGACCCGATCCTTTACGGTTAGCCAATGCAGGGTCCTCAGGGATTGGGTGATAGATTCCCAAGGGTTTTTTCCCTGTTACCAGTCTGGCTGCCGTGTTCTGGACGACTTGTAGGTGCGAAATCTGGTATTTAGGTAGCCCTAAGTAGAGGGAGTTTGCGTAGTCGAGTCGAGAATTAATGAGTGTTCCGACTACTACCACTGTATCCTCTTCCGGGATTCTACGCAGTAGGCGGAGAAGATAATGGTATCCGCTGACTACTGATCCTCTTTGTGCATCCATCGACATCTCTGAGTCAAAGGTGACTCAGAGGCTTTTGACTTTGGTACTTGGGATGATGATCTGTCCAAGGATGGTGGGTGGTGTCCATGAGGTCCTAGCTTTAGTCTTTCGGTTTGCGTGGAGGAGAAGAAGTTCTGTTTTGGATCCGTTGAGTTTGAGGGAGCTCTCAGTCATCCAATCATCGATCAATGCGAGGCATTTTTCTAATCCGTGATAATGGTCGTTTTTTTTTGGTGATCCAAAAGTAAAGTTGAGTGTCATCAGCGTAGGAGTGGTAGCACAGATGTTGAAAAGCACGGGTGACAGGGGTGATCCTTGAGGGACTCCGCAAGAAATGGTGTGCGTTTCCGAGGTGAAACCTCCTAGTTTCACTAAATACTCAAAAGAGTGAAAAATAGGACTTTGTAGGCAACACACAGAACATGAAGTACAAAATAATTTTATTATCACAAAAAAATGTTAAACAAAGATTAAAAGACCATACAGTGTATATAAAGTGACAATGGAGAGTCCCTTGAACGTCGACGCGTTTCGCCGTGAGGCTTCGTCAGGACGGACAAAATAGGGGGGACGATTACATACACACTTGGGACAAAATCTCACTATCTGAAATGAGATACATACAAATTAATATAAGATATATACAGTTAAAAAACATAAAAATGGTATAGAAACATCTTTGATGCTATACAGCCACCCATCCCCCCCTCCCTGCGCATCAACAATTCCATACAGATCCAAACGCCATTGAACCCCAGAATACAAAATGCAAAAATACCTTGGAAGACAGTCCAGATAGCAAAAAGTTGTTCAACAGGCTACCAATTCATATATGTAGTCTGGAAATAAGTGTGTGTACATGATCTAGTAGAGATAAATGAGAACATATGAAAATTTTTATATGTCTCAATGAGGGCTATATGGTGTTGTATGTAAAAAATAATAATAAAGATTGCAATTACACAAGGTTCATATCTGCTGGTCAAAAGGCAAAAAAATTGCAGGAAAATAGTCCGCGGAGAGATAGATGGACAAACTTGATACTTGCAGCTACAACTAGCTTGACAGATCTACAGAGACCAATTTGGGCTTTAACATATACCTGATTACAATTTATTGGTCTCTGTAGATCTGTCAAGCTAGTTGTAGCTGCAAGTATCAAGTTTGTCCATCTATCTCTCCGCGGACTATTTTCCTGCGATTTTTTTGCCTTTTGACCAGCAGGTAGGAACCTTGTGTAATTGCAATCTTTATTATTATTTTTTACATGCAACACCATATAGCCCTCATTGAGACATATAAAAATTTTCATATGTTCTCATTTATCTCTACTAGATCATGTACACACACTTATTTCCAGACTACATATATGAATTGGTAGCCTGTTGAACAACTTTTTGCTATCTGGACTGTCTTCCAAGGTATTTTTGCATTTTGTATTCTGGGGTTCAATGGCGTTTGGATCTGTATGGAATTGTTGATGCGCAGGGAGGGGGGGATGGGTGGCCGTATAGCACCAAAGATGTTTCTATACCATTTTTATGTTTTTTAACTGTATATATCTTATATTAATTTGTATGTATCTCATTTCAGATAGTGAGATTTTGTCCCAAGTGTGTATGTAATTGTCCCCCCTATTTTGTCCGTCCTGACGAAGCCTCACAGCGAAACGCGTCGACGTTCAAGGGACTCTCCATTGTCACGTTATATACACTGTATGGTCTTTTAATCCTTGTTTAACATTTTTTTGTGATAATAAAATTATTTTGTACTTTATGTTCTGTGTGTTGCCTACAAAGTCCTATTTTTCACTCTTTTGAGTATTTAATATATCCCCTTAAATTTTGGATGTGGCAATGTGAGTGCTTTTCCCCCATTCCCCTTTTTCATACTCCTAGTTTCACTGTCTGGGAACGATTTTCTAGGAAGGATGCGAACCAGGGTAGATCTGAGTCTGTAACTCCGGCTACTTCTTTAAGACAAATGAGTAGAGTTTTGTGATCTACTGTGTCGAATGCTGCACCGAGGTCCAGCAGCACCAGTAGACATGATTCTCCGTCATCTGCTGCTTCGAGGGCATCATCCCATATTTTGAGAAGTGCCGTTTCTGTGCCATGGCCTGGGCGGAAGCTTGATTGTAGTGGGTCCAAGAGTTTATGGGTGTCCAAATGGAGTTGCAGCTGTTGTACTACTACTTTCTCAATAATCTTGGAGATGGTCTTAAGGCTTGTTATCGGTCTGCGGTGGTTTGGGTCTTTAGGGTCGAGGTTGGGTTTCTTTAGGAGGGGTTTGATTATGCCTTGCTTTAGGGAGATTGGAACAATACCTTCTTTGAACGATTGATTTGCAAGATGTGTTATGGTGGGTGCCAAGATATCGGTACATTCTTTCAGGAGTTTTGTGGAAATGATGTCATCTGGTGATGTGCTGTCTCGGAGGCTTCTGATGATGTTTTTGGTGGTGTCGATAGTGATTGGGACCAGCGAGAATTTCATCGATTGTAGAAAATTTGTATTGATTTCCTCTTCTTGCTTTGGCTGACTGAAGTTGGTTGTTTTTTTTTGTTGAATTATTTCCCGAATGGTTTTGATTTTGTTGATAAAGAAATCCGATAGTTCATTTCAGAATTCTTGAGTGTCGTTTGCGGGCGGCTCTAGGCAGGTAGGGTTCATAGTCTGAGCGACTAATTTGAAAAGTTCACAAGGTCGGTTTACGGCTTTTGAGATGGTGTTTGAGAAGTGATCTTTTTTTTGCTTTGAAGATTGCTTTGTGGTATTTCTTAGTGAGTGCTTTGTAGTTTATATGGTTTTCATTTGTTGGGTTTCTTCTCCAGGCTCCTTCAGCTCTTCTGCGTTCTTGCTTCAGTAATGTAAGAGTGTCGTTAAACCAGCCGGAGTTGTTTTTGCGGATGAGTGCTCTGTGTTTCCGAGCGACTGTGTCTGCTGTTTGTAGTAGTGCTTTGTTTAAGAAACTGAGCGTTTGTTCCGTTGAGTGGTTTTGATTTAGGATTCCTATTTTCTCCGATAGCGTGTTTTTTAAAAGTTCAGAGTGTAGTTTCTTCTGCGATCTTGTCCAGTGTGTTGTTATTGAGTTTTCCGGTTTTTGGAAGATGGTGTTGGTGGTAATTTTAAATTTAATAGCGTGGTGGTCCGTACATGGTAAAGGTATGTTATCCAGTGTGTTAATGTCCAAATTTAGTTTGAATATGAGGTCGAGAATGTGCCCTGAAACATGCGTGGGAGCATCTATCAGTTGCTGCAGACCTAGTTCTTCCAGTTGGTTGATGCAGGAGGTGGCGATGGGGTCCTGTGTGGAGTTAGCCCAGAGGTTGAAGTCCCTGAGTAACAGAAAGTTTTTGGTTTTCAAGGTGTATGTCGAGATGAATTCGGTGAAAGGAGTGAGAAGATGTGTCTTTGGTCCCGGTGGTCTGTAGCATAGCAGTATGTGGATGGTGTCCTGGGGCATTGTTTGAAGTTGCAGAGTGAGTGTTTCCATGAAAGGCACTGAGTTCTGTAGCGTTGGTTTGATGAGAGAGAGATGGGATTTGTAGATCACTGCTAGGCCTCCTCCTCTTTGTCCTATTCTATGCTCGGTTTGGATGCAGTAGTTCTCAGGCACCAATTCTGTTAGGATGGTGTTACAGTCGGATGTTAGCCAGCTTTCCGTGATAAAGAGGCAATCAGTGTTGTTATGGGCGATGAAGTCGTGGATTTCCTGTCTGTGCTTGACTGCAGATCTGGTGTTAATCATTGCGCATGATAAGTGTTGTTGTTGAACTGGTGCCTTCCTGTTTTTGGTGATCGATTGTCGATTGATTCTTAGAAGTTGTTCTGTCCGTAGTATTTTTTGGGTGGAGGTTTGTAGTGTTGAGGCGGCGATCCGTAGGCTGTGGAGGGTGTCAGCTGAATATTTAATGTTGCACATGGTTGAAGATGGTGCAGACGCGATGGTGGTGATGGTGACGCTGACAGATGATAGAACCCAAAACTGACCTAACCGCCCCCCTGTTGATCCAGAGGAAGGCGAAAAACCCCAGCCGAGCCTGGCCAATTTGCTACAGCAGGGGAAAAAATTCCTTCCTGATCCCCCGAGAGGCGATCGGTGAACCCTGGATCAACTGCCTAGGTTAGTTGTGCCCGATGTAACTTACCTGGCTGATGGTAGTGCAGAGATGAGGAGGGTAAGGTTAAGGGTGATGAGGGGGGGAGGTGGAAGGGATGTCAGGGTACAGGTGGTAAGGGAGCTTGGGTGTACCAAGATGGCCGGATCCCTAGATTTTCCTTCATGTAGTCGAATTATGAGTGGCCCGGCGGGGTTTGCTTGTGGTTAGTCAGAGCCAGGTGCGTTCAGTAATTTTTTTCCTGGATGGCTGATTGGGGGGTATGTGGAAGTACTGCAGCCGCGGCTGGGTGGACCAAGATGGCCTCCACGGCTGGAGCTAGGCCCAAGCCGCGGTCTATCCTGAAGAGCCTGGTGGCTCACGGTGCGGCTTCGGGGTGGTCCGCGGACGGCTGGGGAAGCTCCGGAGTTAGAGAGGGCCCGCAGGCCCGCTGAGGACGAAATAGGGAGGAAAGATGAGGGCTGGCCGGAGTTAGGCCGCAGCCGCGGTCTGTCCTGGAAGTCTAATTGATATAGGCGGCAGGGGACAGGCGGCGGCTGCGGATGGCGCGGTGGTAAGCTGGGGGAACTGAGTTGGGGAAGAGCCGGGTCTAGGGGAGGCTATAGACCATTCAGGCTCATGTTGCTGGGGGGTAGAACGTTGCAAAATCCGTGGGTGTTTGTCCTGGACGGCCGGATGGCCGGAGCCCCTTGCACATACGTCCGTCTGCTGGACCGTATGGCACCGAAAGAGGAGGAGTGTCTCTCCACTTGTAGGGATGGGCATAATAGGATGTTGGATTATTCAAAATAAATTGCTGTGCATACAGGTTGCACTGGGCCACAATTGTTGATAGCATGTCCTCTGTAAAAATTAAATCAAAAAAATTGATTTGGGAAAAATTCTCTGTGTCCACCTGGACTCCTGGCTGGGCAGTGAAAGGGGGAATTTGGGCTTCTCCTGAATTAGGAAGAAGCCACAAGGGGTTCTGAAGGGCATAGGGAAGGCTGGCATGGGTCCTTGGCTTTCATGCCGAGGTACTGCGGTGCTGGTGGGTGGCACTGCGGTGCTGGTGGATGGCACTGCCTCTTCACCAAAACGCCTTTGTTTGGTGGGCAGAATATATTCCTCCTCTGAGTCTGTCAGTGTTCCACTACTGAGGACTGGCTCATAATTTACGTCCAAGAGAAAAGAAAACGGCGCCCTCTAAGTGCAGCATGTTTAAAACATATGTAGCGGGTATGTACTTTCCCGGGTGTAATTTTGAATTTGGCAGAGATATCAGTGATGTGTAATTCCCTGCAGCCCAGTGGGTGGCGCTGTCGCCCTGGGCTGGGGTTGAATCATTGCTGTGTGCTGTGGCTCCTTTTTGTCCTCCCTCGGCAGCAGTATGGTGGGGCAGGGAACCCGCCGTGCTTGCTGGGAGAGGGTATAAAGGGGGCCGGCCGTCTTGGTCACGGGGTCGACGTCCCAGGCACCTTTAGCTTGCGGACGGTGGGTCGTGTCGCTCCTCTGGGTGGCTTAGGCCTAGAGGACAGCGGAGGTCGAGTTCCATCCCAGGCACCTTTAGCCTGGGGTGAGGTACTTAGATGGAGGTCCGGAGCTCAGTGCCCAACACTGAGTTCCGCGAGGGAAGGAGATCCTAGGGTGCCCAGGGATTGGGTACCTGAATCCGGAAGGCGTAATGGACCGGGGGGAGCTCCTCATTTGAAGACCCGGTGCAGCATATTGCCGGTGACAAGTGAGTCTCTCGTCGGAGACCGCCTGGAAGGAAATCTACCCTCGTGCGGAGACCAGGACACACTTCTAGGAAGGGAAGTGGCAGCTTACATTGTGTCTGGGCCTGTTCGCATCCACACCTCCTTTTCTGTTCTGTTCTATCAAGGGAGTTCAATTGTTTGTGTTCAGACAAGGAGAATAAAGGAGTGTTGAACTTTAATGGTGTGGAGCTTGTTTTCTAACAGACATGGTTCGCGGTGACTCTTGGAGGGAGGATCCAGGTGCATAGCACTGACCCGATGCTTATACCGCACTAACATCTGTGGTGGAAGCCAGGCGTAGTGTCCCCGCTCCCTCCCCTCTAAGATACCCCTAGACAACAGACAGACGAGAGAGAAAGAGGGGAGTGTGAGGAGCGGCCGCTACACATGGGGGCTCGTCCGGGATAGTGTTTGTGCACCACAGTATTGAACGTGTCTGTTGGAAGAGTTAAGCGAACAGGCAGGCCTTCATTGGCCGAAGTGCATCTCTGCTCGAAGTCGTGGACATGACCCAATGAAGGGAAAGGCCCGCGCAGAAGAGTGGAAAGAGGGGGAAGCTCAGCCGTGTGAAGTACTACACGTGGGGGCTTCTATTGCACTGTGCCACCAGGCACACCCCCCTGCTTAGTTTGTGGGCGTGACTCAGAAACAGAAAATAAGAAAAGCCCGCGAACTGGAGCAAAGGGGAGGAGTCCAATACGTGTGAAGGACTACACGTGGGACGTTGGCCAAAAACTCTGCAGTGTGCGATGGATCAGCAACAGGTCGCCATGTTCGGACACACCTCGTGGATTCCAGTTCATCCTTCCACCACGACTTTAACCGCTGCTGCTCCAGTAACGGATACAGGGATCCGACTAAAGCCAAGGGGTCGATTCGCCCTGTATTCGTGCATGGACGTTGAGGCCCTGGGTGTGATTTGTTCCAGGTGTTCGGGACTGGTGTGCCAGTTGAAGCCGTTCGGACGCTGTGAGGCCTGTGGGGAATTCCTGTTCGATGTGGATCCGGCGGTGGAGAGGCCGAGGACCATTTACCCTGGCCGGGCTTCAGGCAACACCACTCAAAGAGGAGGAATCACTGCTGTGAGAGTCACCCCTGCGCACACTGCAACGACCGCGGAGGAGGTCGTAAAACCCCAACGGGAGAAATCCGAGGATGCTGACTCGGTCACCACTATCTCGCAGCGTCCACCACCAAAGAGGAAGACCGGCATGGTAGCCCCGACCAGCGGTTGTGGTGGACCATCTCGCCCGCTTACGCCCGGCCCGGATGAATCCGTCGACAAGAGTTCCGGACGTCCCGCTTCAAGTAAAGGCTGAGGTAAGCTAGGCGGAGAGACTTGGTGTGTGGGAGGAGGTGTCAGAAAGTCATGGCCTAGCGAATCCGCGGGAGGTGGTGGCTCCGTTTCTACAAAGCCGCGGAGGAGTGTGACACCTCCGACCTGGAGTCGCTCTCAGACATGGGAGACGACGTGGCAATAGATGACTTGTTTGCTGAGAAGGGCTGGGACAAAGTACCGCTTGCTTCATCCCGCAGGATCAGAGATACACCCATGTCAACAGGGGAAAGCACACTCCGGGTGGAGGCATCAGCGCCTGAAGTAAGGTCCCGTCCCCAGTCTGCTGCTACATCCCCAGTGCCATCTGTACCGAAGGCCGGGGAAAAGAGACTATTGCTGCGGGCCCCTATGCCCCGATCAGATGTGATCAAGGTCCCTCGCCACCCGGACTCGATAGTGTTGCCTGGCGAAGGGGACAAAACTACCATGCCTCCTCTGGCAAGACTACAGCGCCTATTTGGGCAGAAAGTTGCTGCGGAGTACGGATGGGAGTATCCATACTTATCGAAGGACTTCCTCTATGAGGTGGAAGTGTGCCGGGAACGCTGGTACAATGACTTCGTATGGACTCACATTCAGGTTCCTCACGCCCGCAGGTACTTGGCATGCTCTCCGAAGGCCTCCCAGCAATTCAAAGACTGCAAGGCAGAATGGATGTTGGGACGACACATCCATGCGGATAAAGTTTTGATCCGAAGAAAAGAAGGAGAAGATGTGGAGTATCATCTGGAAACCATGGATCAGCACTTGAAGCCACTTGTTTTGCCGCATCCTCGTTTTTACTTGTAGGAGGGAGAAAGACTCCGTTTTTTTTTTCCCAAACTGCTGAACTTTCTGGAGCCCGTTGTTTTGTGCCTGAAAGAAGGGAAGAACTGTTGCTGTTTGCTCTTCACTTCCCAGCAAAGAGAATACTGACTCTGGGGTAGATAGGGCCGAAAGAAAAGAGGAAAGTTCCACGGGTGCAGTTACCGCGATGCTGTCACCAGGTGGCAGTGTTGCGCAACGTTTAAACACTTATCATACACTCACTCTGGAGAAAAGGGATTTCTCCTTGGAGAAGTTTCTTTTCCACTACACAAATACAGGTGTCAGGGTTATAGGTGTTAACCCTCTTTCTTTTCCCTCTGCAGGAGAACATCCCGTCAAGTCCACTGAGAATGGGGTGGGTCTTAGTCAGGACGGGTGGGAAAAGTTAAATGTGATTCTAAGTCATGTGTTACAATAGTTGTTTCTTGTTTGTCTTATTTCCCTTTCTTTACAGGGCTCTGACACAATGTTTTAGTAGGATAGTTTTTTCAAAGTTTTTATATTTTTATATATCTAATTGTTAGTCTGTTTCTGGACTGAATCGTGTCAGCTGTTTAGGGCATGGTTTACTCCAGACACTGGGGACCAGTGTCAAAGGACCGAGGGGAGAGTGTAGCGGGTATGTACTTTCCCGGGTGTAATTTTGAATTTGGCAGAGATATCAGTTATGTGTAATTCCTTGCAGCCCAGTGGGTGGCGCTGTCGCCCTGGGCTGGGGTTGAATCATTGCTGTGTGCTGTGCCTCCTTTTTGTTCTCCCTCGGCAGCGGTATGGTGGGGCGGGGAACCCGCCGTGCTTGCTGGGAGAGGGTATAAAGGGGGCCGGCCCTCTTGGTCACGGGGTCGACGTCCCAGGCACCTTCAGCTTGCGGACGGTGGGTCGTGTCGCTCCCCTGGGTGGCTTAGGCCTAGAGGACAGCGGAGGTCGAGTTCCATCCCAGGCACCTTTAGCCTGGGGTGAGGTACTTAGATGGAGGTCCGGAGCTCAGTGCCCAACACTGGGTTCCGCGAGGGAAGGAGATCCTAGGGTGCCCAGGGATTGGGTACCCGAATCCGGAAGGCGCAATGGACCGGGGGGAGCTCCTCATTTGAAGACCCGGTGCAGCATATTGCCGGTGACAAGTGAGTCTCTCGTCGGAGACTGCCTGGAAGGAAATCTACCCTTGTGCGGAGACCAGGACACACTTCTAGGAAGGGAAGTGGCAGCTTACATTGTGTCTGGGCCTGTTCGCATCCACACCTCCTTTTCTGTTCTGTTCTATTAAGGGAGTTCAACTGTTTGTGTTCAGACAAGGAGAATAAAGGAGTGTTGAACTTTAATGGTGTGGAGCTCGTTTTCTAACAGACATGGTTCACGGTGACTCTTGGAGGGAGGATCCAGGTGCATAGCACTGACCCGAAGGTAATACAGAACCGTTGCTTATACCGCACTAACATCTGTGGTGGAAGTCAGGCATAGTGTCCCCGCTCCCTCCCCTCTAAGATACCCCTAGACAACAGAAAGACGAGAGAGAAAGAGGGGAGTGTGAGGAGCGGCCGCTACACATATTTAATATAAGAGGATTAAAAACACTCACATGGAGCTGAAATATGCAGGCATTCAAGGGTTACAGAGTTTCATCCGCATGGTCCTCGGTTCGGTGTGCACTGCATGGGCTGATGGAGGTGGTCTGTTGTCCTGTAGCTATCCTGTCCGCACAGTGTGTGTACAGCGCTGGCTGGAGGTTTGGACATAGACAGTGAGGGCTCCGTGATGCTGTGACGTCGTCACTTCTGGGACTGGGGTTAGCGGGCGGTGCTTCCCGATCGGGACATGCGTGTCCCTTCTTCAGGCTTGAGTGGTGGCCATCTTGGATGTGGTCATTTATACCATATAGTGGGCGGCAGTGACAAGCGGCCCAAGTAACCATGGTGACTGTTCAGGCTAAATAGTGCTGAGTGTAGCAGCACGGGGAGTAAGCTAGGACTCTATGAATGATACTAGTGGGGAAATTGGAATTGGTTCATAAGGTTAAAACATGTAACATGGCTATTAATTAAGGACTATAAGTAACTCTACTTAGGCTATATTATATTATCATTATGTTATACTTATGTAGCGGGGGTTTAAATTTAGGGGGATACACCTGGGTGGTAGTATGACCCAGGTGTGTATAAATCATGAAAGGATTTGGACCGTTGTTAATTTGTGGAGGACTTGGTGGTGTACTGTTCTCCTTGGCCTGTGGGTGGCGGGTTTCCCACAGGCCTAAGGTAGATTCACTGCCGCAGTGCTGGCCTTTTTGTCCCTTTCCGGCGATGGTGCGGCAGGGGCGGGGAACCTGCCGTGACGTCGAGGGAGGAGATAAAGGGGAGAGACGCCCTCGCCACGAGGTCTTTTTCCTGCATCGCGCGCCCAGGCACCTTCGGCCTGGGTGCGGGCGGTTCGGAGTTCCAGTCCAGGCGCCCTAGGCCTGGCCGGAGCGGAGTTGGCGTCCATCCCAGGCACCTTCAGCCTGCAGTGAGGTACTAAACCGGAGGCCTGGGGCCCAGTGACTTCGACTGGGTCCCGCGAGGGCGGAGAAGTCCGAGGGTCCCTGAGGTGGATGGGGCCCAAGTCTGAGGTGAGGAGGCCGGGGAGGTTACCCATCCGGAGAGTCCGGAGCAGCATCAACCCGGTGACGGATGGGCCTCCGGTAACTCCCTTGGAGGGACGTCTCCCCCTGACAGGGCCACAACGCAGCGAAGGTACTCCTATCTACATACTATAGAGTCGCTGGTAGAGACTCACAAGTTCTAAGTTCTCTCTAGCCAAGGCTATTGTAACCGCTGGTGAAACCACAGTGGTTTAGCGTACAATCAGGATAGTGCCTCGACCTGCTCACCCCACCGTATTGAACTGTTATTGGGTCTCAACCAGTTGGCTGGTAAAGAACTGTTTGATTGTGAGTGTGACAATAAAACAAGAGTTGGACCCGAATCGGTGTGTGGTACTCTGGTTAATGGGAGCAAAGGGAAGTGTCAGCACAGCAAGACTTGGTCATTAACTGAAGGAAAAGAATTGGTACTGGCCTTCACCTCACCCACTGCCATGGGGAGGACATGAGCCGTAGCGCATCTCACCCTCACATACGAAATACCCCTAGACAAAGAAGATGAGGTGAGGGCGCTACACTTACAACCAACTAATTGGAACCATGGGGATCATAGAATCTATATGAAAAAATTAATAGTTTAGAAAGTGGTAATTATAAGTAAATCTCATTCGTAGGGATGAGCTTCGTGTTCGAGTCGAACTCATGTTCGACGCGAACATTGGCTGTTCGACCATTCACCGAATTTCGAACATTTTGGGCCGTTCGCGCCAAATTCGAGTGGCGCGTCATGGCCCATAATTCACTGAGGCATCGCAGTGCATTGCTGGCTGATGATTGGCCAAGCATGCACTATGACCCGCATGCTTGGCCAATCACAGCGCCGTCAGTACATAGAGCCGTAATTAGCCAAAGGAAGTTTGCTTTTGGCCAATCATGGCTCAGGGAGAGTAGGTACACGTCCCACACTATATGAGGCCACCTGCGTGTCGGCCTTGTGTAGTGTGTTCTGGGTGCTGAGAGAGATAGAAGGAGAGAGAGACAGTGTCAGTGTCATTTCATTTGAGTTAGATAGAGCAGCCATGCGAGTCAGTTAGCTGCAGTTACAGTGTATGCAGTATATATTGGCATCCTAGGAGTTGTGTGTATAGTGTGTGAGTTTAGCTAGATCTGTTCCTGGTATTCTCTTCCTAATATACTGACAGGCAGGCAGCAGCAGTATTTTCAGTCAGTGTACTGTGCCCTGTGCACAGTGTGCAACTAAAGCTAACTGCAGACAATTGCTAGTGTTCTCTTCCTAATATACTGACAGGCAGGCAGCAGCAGTATTTTCAGTCAGTGTACTGTGTCCTGTGTACAGTGTGCAACTATAGCTAACTGCAGACAATTGCTGGTGTTCTCTTCCTAATATACTGACAGGCAGGCAGCAGCAGTATTTTCAGTCAGTGTACTGTGTCCTGTGTACAGTGTGTAACTAAAGCTAACTGCAGACAATTGCTGGTGTTCTCCTCCTAATATACTGACAGGCAGGCAGCAGCAGTATTTTCAGTCAGTGTACTGTTTCCTGTGCACAGTGTGCAACTAAAGCTAACTGCAGACAATTGCTGGTGTTATCTTCCTAATATACTGACAGGCAGGCAGCAGCAGTATTTTCTTTTACAAAAGTTTTATTGTCATACAAACCGACAGTACAGGTTTACAATAGAGTGTTATAGCATATATCATACAAAGCAGATCTGGACCCGGAGGCCCTTACCAGCATAAAGGAAGCAGGAGCCGTGATTTTATGCTAAACTCAAATAAAAATAAAAGAGAAAAAAGGCCTTAGAACCAGACAGTCCAGAACCCGGGCCATGCCCGGCCGACTGTAAACCTGTAGAATGAGTGTACAATACACAGCAATAGAACCTGAAGGTTAGCATCCTCTAGAAAAGAGTAGAAAGCATTAACAGTAAAGAAAGAGTCTATAATGCCGCGTACACACGATCGTTTTTCATGCCGTTAAAAATGCCATTTTTAAAAATGGCCATTAAAACCGATCGTGTGTATGCTCCAGAGCATTTTTAACGACGTGAAAAACGGGCATTAAAAATTTCGAACATGCTCTATTTTTTCACGTCGTTTTTCATGTCGTTTTTTTTAACGACGTGAAAAACGTACGTGTGTATGCTTTTACGAGGTGAAAAAAAACGCGCATGCTCAGAATCAAGTGTAGCGGCCACCTCCACTCCCCTCTTTCTCTCGTCTCATCTTTCTCTTGTCTAGGGGTATCTTAGAGGGGAGGGAGCGGGGACACCACGCCTGGCTTCCACCACATGTGCCAGTGCAGTATAAGCAGTGTTCTTGTATTACCTTCGGGTCAGTGCTGTGCACCTGGATCCTCCCTCCAAGAGTCACCTTGAACAAAGTCTGTCAGGAAATGAGCCCCACACCATTAAAGTTCAACACTCCTTTATTCTTCTCGAATGAACACAATCAGTTGAACTCCCTTGGTAGAAACAGAACAGAAAAGGGGGTGTGGATGCGAATAGGCCCAGACACAATGTAGTTCTCCACTTTCCTTCCTGAAAGTGGGTTACGGTCTCCGCACGAGGGGGGATTTCCTTCCAGGCGGTCTCCGACGAGAGGTCAGCTGTCACCGGCAATATGCTGCACCGGGTCTTCAAGTGAGGAGCTCCCTCCGGTCCATTGCGCCTTCCGGATTCGGGTACCCATTCCCGGGGTTCCCTAGGATCTCCTTCCCTCGCGGAACTCAGTGTTGGGCACTGAGCTCCGGACCTCCATCTGAGTACCTCACCCCAGGCTAAAGGTGCCTGGGATGGAACACAACATCCGGCTGTCCTCTAGGCCTAGGCCACCCAGAGGACCGACACGAACCACCGTCCGCAAGCTGAAGGTGCTTGGGACTTCGACCCCGTGACGAGGATGGCCGACCCCTTTATACCCTCTCCCAGCAAGCACGGCGGGTTCCCCGCCCCACCATACCGCTGCCGAGGGAGGACAAAAAGGAGGCACAGCACACAGCAATGATTCAACACCAGCCCAGGGCAACAGCGCCACCTACTGGGCTGCAGGGAATTACACATCACCAATGTCTCTGCCAAATTCAAATTTACACCCGGGAAAGTACATACCCGCTACACAAGTATGAGACGGGAGTGGACGTTTTGGTAAAGCTAGCGTTTGAAATGGAGATGGCACATTCGTCACGCTGGAAATAATAGCATCGTTTAATGCTGCCCATTCCTTTCTTCTTTAGATAATGCTTAAATAATTAGCTTCTTTTGCTAATGATATTCAGAGTTATGCCAAACTTGTTTCTTAGTAATTCTTAATTGATCTAGTGATTTTAAAATATTGTTGTTAAGACAGATTTCCCTCATAAATTCATAAATAAATGTAAACATCACAAAAAATTATTTGATTTTAGATTTTAGATTTTATTTTTTTATTTTTATTTTTTATTTTAAGTTAGATTTATTAAAGTATTTTTTTGTTCTTTTATATTTTTTTGCTTATTATTTTCTTTTATATTTCGTATTGTATTTTTCTTAAAATATTATTTGTGTGTCAAGTTAACACACCAACATTCTAAATGTGTTTAATTTTGCCTCAAGGAGGTTTGTGTCCCTTGTTAATACCAATAATATTTGTAGAAATGTCCCTGCCTACTCCCTAGCAAACTCTCTTTTTGAATAGAAATCACATAGTCAAGTATTTTAAGCAAAACAAAAGAATCCTTTATTTAGGCAGATAACAAATTAAAGGGGAAGGCAGCACTGGAGACCCTGCTTGAATTTGTGCATCCTTTGGACCCTACAGCAACCATCCAAGAAGAGAAAACCTAACTCTGGAATTATCCCCCAAAAAAAGGAGCACAATCTTGTCTTGGACTCCCAGAGGTCAGGAACAGCAGCAGATAAGTCAGATATGTCCCCAGTCTGTGGTACTACAGCAGTCATTATTTTTTCCTCTTCCTTGTAGCCTTCTCTCCAGCCTTCTCTGCAGCCTTCCCTGCAGCCTTTGTTGAGCGCTTCCTCGGAGGCTGGGGCTAAGGAGGAGAGCTTGTGGCAGGAGGAGGAGTAGGAGGAGGAGGTGGAGGTGGAGGAGGAGGGACAACCTCAGTTATATCAGTGAACTGTGTCAGTTCACCTAGCAACCCCCTGTTGATCACCTTCAGCATGAGGTTTTTGCTGTATAGGCGTTGCCTCAAGTCCATCTGTGCTAATTTATGGGCCAGGACTGCGGAAAAGCCCTCTTCAACAGAGGGTGCCTCTCTGTGGGCCGCAGTAGCCTCTCTTAGGAATACTCTTGTTTCCTCCTCCACCTGCCTTACCCTCCTTGGCCCTCGTTGTTGGATTTTCAGGGGAGGCATCTGTGCTGGGCCTGGCCTCCTCCTGTGTGCCACTGGGCCCTGCCTCCTCCTGGTCCCCAACATCACCCTCTTCCTGGCTCTGCTCTGGCTGTTAAAAAAAAGGGACATTCTTTATTTTTTGGCATCATCAATCACACACATTGTTCACCTCCAGACATTTGAAAATTGAATGGCAAAAGTTATTAAAATTCAAATGATTCTGACTCCTGATATTTTTGGCTTGTCCCCATCAAATTTGACCACTACTGTCTATTGCTCTGTAAATCAATTTATTTTCAGACATTAAATAGATACCAATAGTAACATCTATTTTAAATCATCACTTTTGTTACATATAAATGTAGATATCAATACTATACCTTGCTCCATATATCCAAATCGGGCTCCTCAAGGACCTCTGCTTCATCCTCCGAGGAAGCCAGAGCAGGGTTGCAAGCAGTGGCGGCTGGTGCTCAAAATTTTTGGGGGGGCGCAAACAAACTGAAAATAAATAAATAAATCAATTGCCGCCACTGTGCCCATTAAACGCAGCCACTGTGCCCAAACGCCACCAGTTTTCCCCCTCAAATACAGCCAGTTTGTTTCCATATACAGCCAGTGTGCCCCCATATATAGCCAGTGTGCCCCCATATACAGCCAGTGTGCCCCCATATATAGCCAGTGTGCCCCCATATACAGCCAATTTGTCCCCATATACAGCCAGTTCCCCCCAAATGCAGCCAGTTTGTCCCCCATATACAGCCAGTTCCCCCAAATGCAGCCAGTTTGTCCCCCATATACAGCCAGTTCCCCCCAAATGCAGCCAGCGTGTCCCCCATATACAGCCAGTTCCCCCCAAATGCAGCCAGCGTGTCCCCCATATACAGCCAGTTCCCCCCAAATGCAGCCAGTTTGTCCCCCATATACAGCCAGTTCCCCCAAATGCAGCCAGTTTGTCCCCCATATACAGCCAGTTCCCCCCCAAATGCAGCCAGCGTGTCCCCCATATACAGCCAGTTCCCCCCAAATGCAGCCAGCGTGTCCCCCATATACAGCCAGTTCCCCCCAAATGCAGCCAGCGTGTCCCCCATATACAGCCAGTTCCCCCCAAATGCAGCCAGCGTGTCCCCCATATTCAGCCAGTTTGTCCCCCATATTCAGCCAGTTTGTCCCCCATATTCAGCCAGTTCCCCCCATATTCAGCCAGGTTGTCCCCCATATTCAGCCAGTTTGTCCCCCATATTCAGCCAGTTTGTCCCCCATATTCAGCCAGTTCCCCCCATATTCAGCCAGTTTGTCCCCCATATTCAGCAAGTTCCCCCCATATTCAGCCAGTTTGTCCCCCATATTCAGCCAGTTCCCCCCATATACAGCCAGTTCCCCCCAAATGCAGCCAGTTTGTGCCCCATATTCAGCCAGTTCCCCCCAAATGCAGCCAGTTTGTGCCCCATATTCAGCCAGTTCCCCCCAAATGCAGCCAGTTTGTGCCCCATATTCAGCCAGTTCCCCACAAATGCAGCCAGTTTGTCCCCCATATTCAGCCAGTTCCCCCCAAATGCAGCCAGTTTGTGCCCCATATTCAGCCAGTTTGTGCCCCATATTCAGCCAGTTCCCCCCAAATGCAGCCAGTTTGTCCCCCATATTCAGCCAGTTTGTGCCCCATATTCAGCCAGTTTGTCCCCCATATTCAGCCAGTTTGTCCCCCAAATGCAGCCTGTCCCCCCCCAGCCCTGCACTTACCTTCCTCGGTCCGCGCCGTCCTCGATGTGTTCTCCCGCCCTCGATGTCGCTTCAGCCAATCAGGTTACCGGTAACCAGATCCGGTGAACCTGATTGGCTGAAACCTCCACACAGTCTTCTTCCAGGAACGCACCCCCGTGCGTACCTGGGAGGAGTTCTTGGAAGCCGAATACAGCGTGAGAGCTGTTTTCGGAAAGCCTATCAGAGCCGCTGGCTCTGATAGACACTTCCAAGTCACACCCACCGCCGGCCGCCGCTCTAATTCATATGGCCGGCGCTCACCAGGAGGCTGGCCATATGTATAGTGGGCAGCGCGGCAGCGGTGACTGTAACGAGCCCCTTTGCTCGCTCGGCTTCACTCTCCCGACACTCCTCTGCTCTATTGGATCATCCGGTGCTCCAGGATTCCAACTACAGCTATGTGCCATTCGAATCCATTTGTGATCGGTCAGAACAAACACCAGGCAGGCTGTATGTAAGTTCCAACAAGAGAGACTTTTATTATGACCAAAATCAAGTCTTATATACAGAAACAGAGGGGATAACCAGAACATAAATTAACATGCTAATTAACTAAGTTCTTTAGACAGCCCAGGTGACTCCTAGATATGACCTTTTCAGGGTAGACATCCCGTCTCCGGTCTCACCTGCTAATACACATTCCTAAGTGTAAACATCACACATTTTAACAGGATCAAATTAGCACAGAGGACAGACAGATGGCTGGAGGTGATTGCATTCGCATATCCTTAGAGTGAAGGTGTGAAAATCCCAACAGTATGAATTAGTCACTCTAATATGGCATATACAGGGTCCCCAGAGTCTGTGTGTCTTGGGGGGACATGGACCTGAATCCAAAGTAACACCCCCCCAAGGGTCCCCAGGCATACAGCTCACAAAGAGCACCGTTCCCCCAAATGCCAGGGCCCATGGTCGCAGGGCAAGAGGCTTGCATTCAGTCCCCTCCAAAAGCCCCTGTCCCGGCCAGGTCCGTCACACATCTCCCCTTTCGGCAGGAAACTAACATAGGAGGAGACCCCAAACGGGTTGACTCCGAAGTTAGTCCATAGTTCTATTCCCCCAATGCCGGTATCCACACAGTACCCCAAACAAATTGCTCCAAACAGAGAATCACTTACCCAGCCAACCTCTGCCTCTCTCAGAGAACACACCCGCTGCTGGGGAGAGGCCTGGACTGGCCCTTCTCCCTGGAGTCCTTTCTGCTGCTGGAGAGAAGACAGGGTGACTGGGCTCAGTCCGTCATGCTGTTGGGGATCTGGGTCGACTGCCCGGCCTTCCTGGGCTATACAAGTGGAGACTGAAGTCCCATCCACTTGTGGTAGGTAAAAATCTCCCAGTGCTTGCAAAGCAAGGCTGACATCCTCCTGTCTCAGTGTCACACCATTTTCTGGGGTTGTGTCAGTGAGGACTGAAGTCCCATCCAATACCACAGGAACTCCCTCTTCTGTTAGTTGGGAGCCGAGGCCCATGGCGCTCGGCTCTGTTGCCAGCTCTTCTGCTGGGTTGCTGTGAGTGGAGACCGCAGTCCTATCCACCGATATCCGCTCAAGTGGCAGTTGTGTGCAGCGGCCAGTAGCATTCTGCCCTGCTGCCAGTGATTCAGCTGGGGGTAAAAGCTTTACAACCTCAGCTTGTTGCTGGGGAGAGGGGCCAACTGCCCCAGCTCCCTGAAACTCCACAGTGGTTTCCGGTGCTGGGCAGAGGTGGGTATCACTCTGCCCTGTTGCCAGCCCTTCTGCTGGGGACTCCACACCTTCTGCTCTGGTTAACTGTTGGGGAGGGAAAATGGCTTCTTCTCCTCCCTGCATCTCTGAAATCCACTCGGAAAGAGGAACCATCACCTTCTCAACTCGGGCCTCCAAAACTGCCACGGGTGTAGAGCAAGGGTCTGCAGTACTTTGTCCTGCTGTCAGTACTTGAGCGGGCGATGCATAATCCCTAACATCCTCTGAACAGTCACTTAAGTCCATACCTTCTGTAATCTGTGGCTGTGGAGATGAGCCAACTGCCCTAGCTCCCTGGAACTCCATATCATCCACTTCGGCTTCAAGGGTGGCAATCTTCAGATTTTCCACTGCTGATTCTTCAGCCAGGCTAGCTCCGTGGAACTCTGTATCATTCACTTCGGCTTTAGGGATGGCACTCTTCAGATTTTCCACTGCTGATTCTTCAGCCAGGATTTCATAGTTGTCAACTGGTATTTCCTGATAGTCCCAGGCAAAGGGAGCCCCACCCTGCTGCTGAGCAGAGTCTAGCAGCTGTTTGTAGGCAATCTCCAGCTCCCATTCCTGAATGGCCAGAAACTCCAAATCTTCCTGTGCCCAGTGCCCTTCCGAGACACTCAGTCTTTGTTCTCTGTGCTCCATTATTTGCTCCAAACGCCACTCCCGATCACTCCCAAAGTCAGGGTCCTCGGACAGCCTCCCATACAACAATCCCAGGCCATTATAGTCAAAGCCTTCCGTGGGGCTGTCATCCGCTGACCACTGGCACTCTTGGGCTACATACCACCGGAGGGCTCTGTAGCTCTCGTCCAACCGCATCTCTGCTTGGATCAGCCTGCTTAACTCAGCTGTCCACTCCTGCTTTGGTTGTTCCCCCAATAACCGCATTCGTACATCATACTGCGACCAGTACCTTACATAGATGGAGGGGAGAATCTTTCCCTGGTGTTGCTGCTCGAGGGCTAGCACTTTCTTCCAGAGTTCGCAGCGGATCGAATCCGACCATCCTAGCAGGACCTCCTCTGATACTGGTTCTCTATGCTGTATCTGCATCTCTCGCAACCTCCTTCCGAATTCCTCTTCCATGGCGGCTGGTTCTTTAGGCGTTGTCTCCGATTGCCGTATTACCGCCATTCTCCACTCATGTTGTCGCTCTAGTTCTCTCTTTTGTCGCTCTCGTTCTCTCTCTTGTCGGGCATCCTGCAGCTGGATGTCTTTAATGGCTTCCTGTATGGCGGTCTCTGATGGGTTAGCCCCATATAATGCCAACCGCTGCCGCACTCGTTGCTGAAACAAATCTTCAACTGAGCGGGGTCCTGCATCACCCTTCTTCTGGTCCATCTCGGCTCTCAAGTAGGTCTTTCAGCGTGACTTTCCTGCAGGCTGCATAGCTGGTCATTCACTGTGGTGGTTTGGAGTGTCCCAGGAACTGGAGAGCAAATCCCACCGCTGCCAACCAATGTAACGAGCCCCTTTGCTCGTTCGGTTCCACTCTCCCGACACTCCTCTGCTCTATTGGATCATCCGGTGCTCCAGGATTCAAACTACCGCTATGTGCCATTCGAATCCATTTGTGGTCGGTCAGAACAAACACCAGGCAGGCTGTATGTAAGTTCAACCAAGAGAGACTTCAGAACCAACACCAGGCAGGCTGTATGTAAGTTCTAACAGGAGAGACTTTTATTAGAACCAAAATCAAGTCTTATATACAGAAACAGAGGGAGTAACCAGAACATAATTAACATAAGCTAATTAACTAAATCCTTTAGACAGCCAAGGTGACTCCTAGATGTGACCTTTCAGGGTAGACATCCCGACACCTGCTATACAATACACATTATCCTAAGTGTAAACATCACACATTTTAGCAGGGTCAAAGTAGCACAGAGGACAGACAGATGGCTGGAGGTGATTGTATTCGCATATCCTTAGTGTGAAGGTGTGAACGTCCCAACAGTATGCCTCAGTCACTCTAATATGGCATATACAGGGTCCCCAGAGTCTGTGTGTCCTGGGGGGACATGGACCCGAATCCAAAACAACACCCCCTCCAAAAGCCTCTGTCCCGGCTAGGTCTGTCACAGATTCAAAGGAGAAATACTTCCGTATTCAAAGGTCCATGACAATACTCCCCCCTGGGAAACAGTCCAACAGCCACAGTGGGACCCCAAACGGGTCAACTCGAGGATGTTGGAAAATTAGTCTTAAGGTTCCAGGTCCGTCTGCCGGGATAACCCATCCGCATTCCCGTTTTGAGGCCCTGGCCGATATTGTATGGTAAAATTGTACGGTTGCAAAGCCAGGCTCCACCTTAGTAATCGCCCGTTCTCTCCCGCCACCCGGTTAAGCCATATCAAGGGATTGGGGTCCGTCATGACGGTAAAAGAGCGTCCATACACGTAGAGCTGCAATTTCTCTAAAGCCCAGACTAAGGCCAAACGCTTTTTCCACGGTAGCATATCCAACTTCACGGGGTAACAACTTGCGGCTGAAATGCGCCACCAGGTGCTCTTTCCTGTCATCACCAACTTGACTTAGTACAGCTCCCAGCCCGAACATGGGGTGTCTGGGTCCCCATAGGAGTAGAGTTGTCTTGAAGTTGGCTCTGATGTCGGGTGGTCACGGCCATGGCGGCCTCTGGGGCATATGAGGAAGTTAATTGCCCCAAATCGTTTCCCAAAAGTACTTCTGCGGGTAACTCACGTAGTAATCCCACTCGCACTTGTCGCTCCCCTGAACCCCAATCCAAGAGGACTTGGGCGGTGAATAAACGTAGCACCTTGCCCCCTGCTACCCTGACTGCAACAGTCTGGCCGGTCCGGGCCGACTGGGGAATCATGTGAGGCTGGATGAGGGTAATCGTAGCCCCGGAATCGCGGAGTCCCTGGGCCGGCTGCCCATTAACCCATACTGCCTGACGATGGTGCTGCCGGCAGCAGCTTGGACAGGATCAGCCTCAAAAAGTTTGCCGCACTCTTCCTGAACATCTCGATGGTTGGGCTCATTCTGGAAGCGATGAGCCGCTGGTCTGGATGGATGGGCCGTCTCTCGGTACCTCGTGGATCGGGTAGGGCAATATCGCTGCAGATGACCGGTTTGGTTACAGGTATAGCACTTACGTCTGGTAGGAGGGTTGGGTGGGGCTGAAGGTCTGGATTGGGGCGCAGTCTCTCGATACCTCGAGGATCGGGTAGGGCAATATCGCTGCAGATGACCAGTTTGGTTACAGGTATAGCACTTAGGTCCGGTAGGAGGGTTGGGTCGGGCTAGGGGTCTAGAGGCAGACCACTGAGGTACTGAAGTTGGGTTAGAGGCTGGTAAACTGGGCCGAGATAGTGGATAGCGCTCGCTTTCGCCTGACCTTCGAGAGTCCAGATATTCATCGGCCAAAGTAGCCGCTTGCTGTACAGTCCGTGGTCGCTTATCTCGCACCCAATCCCGTAGTACCGGAGGGGTGTGGTTAAAGAACTGTTCTAAGAGTACTAGCTGGGTGATGTCCTCTATGGTATGAGCGCAGCTTCCCTGGAACCAGCCCTTAAGGTTTCGCTGCAGACGATGTGCCCACTCCACGTATGTTATGTGGGCTTGTTTCCGGGATTCTCAAAACTTCATCCGGCTGGCTTCGGGTGTAATGGCAAATCGGGCTAGCAGAGCTTCTTTTACCCGGTCATAGTCTTTAGCGTCCTCATCCTCCAGGGCCCGATACGCATCCGCCGCTCTGCCAGTTATATTACTCGCCAGTAAGGCGACCCAATCTTGGGGCAGTACTTTATGTATCTGGCATAGTCTCTCAAAGTCCTGCAGGAACGCTTCAATTTCCTCCTCTCCTTCCTTAAATAGTTTGAACGCCCGAAAGGGCAACTTACGGACAGGCGCTGCATCTTTAGGTGTTGTCTCCGATTGCCGTATTTCCGCCATTCTCTGCTCATGTTGCCGCTCTAGTTCTCTCTCTTGTCGCTCTCGTTCTCTCTCTTGTCGGGCATCCTGCAGCTGGATGTCTTTAATGGCTTCCTGTATGGCGGTCTCTGATGGGTTAGCCCCATATAATGCCAACCGCTGCCGCACTCGTTGCTGAAATAAATCTTCAACTGACCGGGGTCCTGCATCACCCTTCTTCTGGTCCATCTCGGCTCTCAAGTAGGTCTTTCAGCGTGACTTTCCTGCAGGCTGCATAGCTGGTCATTCACTGTGGTGGTTTGGAGTGTCCGAGGAACTGGAGAGCAAATCCCACTGCTGCCACCAATGTAACGAGCCCCTTTGCTCGCTCGGCTCCACTCTCCCGACACTCCTCTGCTCTATTGGATCATCCGGTGCTCCAGGATTCCAACTACAGCTATGTGCCATTCGAATCCATTTGTGATCGGTCAGAACAAACACCAGGCAGGCTGTATGTAAGTTCCAACAAGAGAGACTTTTATTATGACCAAAATCAAGTCTTATATACAGAAACAGAGGGGATAACCAGAACATAAATTAACATGCTAATTAACTAAGTTCTTTAGACAGCCCAGGTGACTCCTAGATATGACCTTTTCAGGGTAGACATCCCGTCTCCGGTCTCACCTGCTAATACACATTCCTAAGTGTAAACATCACACGTTTTAACAGGATCAAATTAGCACAGAGGACAGACAGATGGCTGGAGGTGATTGCATTCGCATATCCTTAGAGTGAAGGTGTGAAAATCCCAACAGTATGAATTAGTCACTCTAATATGGCATATACAGGGTCCCCAGAGTCTGTGTGTCTTGGGGGGACATGGACCTGAATCCAAAGTAACACCCCCCCAAGGGTCCCCAGGCATACAGCTCACAAAGAGCACCGTTCCCCCAAATGCCAGGGCCCATGGTCGCAGGGCAAGAGGCTTGCATTCAGTCCCCTCCAAAAGCCCCTGTCCCGGCCAGGTCCGTCACAGTGACAATACACAGATTAATGCAATGCATGAATCTGTGTATTGTCTTTCAGTGGCGGTGCGGGAGCGAGAGGGGGCGGCGCTCCGGCGCCCTCTATGGACGCACCGCCACTGGTTGCAAGGAAGGCTGGAGGGTTGGCTGCAAGGAAGGCTGGAGGGTTGGCTACAAGGAAGGCTGGATAGACCTCTGGGGGGAAGGGTTGACAGAGATTCCCTGACTTCCAGATGGTCATCCAGAAATGATAACTTGCTGTAGTACCACAGACTGGGTTTATAAACCTTATCTGCTGCAGCACCTGACCTCTGGGACTTCAGGACCATATTCCTCTGGGTCCTGTATGTGCCCCTAATGGTAGATAGTTTGGTTTTAACATCTTGGATGGCTGGCGTTAGTATTTAGACAACAGTGGAAGACTCAATTCATTAGATTAAAAAAAGGGGATTTATCCATTTATTGAACAGGTAGTACAAAATATTATCATACGTGGTCCCAACAATTTACAATATGCTAATATGAATCCTTCTATTGTCTATTTTAACAGCTATGTTCGATGTACTCTCACATTTGAGACATACTTCCCCTGACGAAGCCCCAATGGGCGAAACATGTTGGGACCACGTATGATCTCTTTGGTTTAACATCTAATTAACCACCATATCAGCTATGCCCTATTTCTGAAATTTTGTGAAAACGCTTATATATATATACATGTGTAACTTTATTAAATATTTTGTACTACCTGTTCAATAAATGGATAAATCCACTTTTTTTAATCTAATGAATTGAGTCTTCCACTGTTGTCTAAATACTAACGCCAGCACCGCTATAGTCCCGTCTACTTCTTTTCTACATTTTGTCACAAATTTGGGATGAGGTGCGTTATATTGGGTGTCTACCCTTAGTCAGACCACAAAACCATTTATCTTGGATGGTTGTTGTGGGGATCTGGGTTTGTACAAATCCAAGCAGGCTCTCCAGTGCTGCTGTCCTGGCAGCTTTATTTTTATTTGATGCAGTTTTTGTCTGCCACAGGACAGGGAGTTCCTTCCATCTATCCAGGAACTCCCTCATGAATTCAGGATTCTTGAAAGCCTGCATTTTGTCTGTAAAATCAAGAACCCAAAAAAAAACCTTTTTTCAGTCAACATTCATCAAATAATCATTTTGGACAGATATAGACCACAATCTCATCCTCTGAAGAAACACAAATCCTTAAAATGTTATGTACCTTGGTTAACACGTTCGTTGCTAACTCCCTCTCCCGGCAAATGAACGTATTTTCGAAAATGGATATTAGCTTTATATACACTGCGCAGCATAAAAATCTGCACGCTTTCCCCGCCCCTGACGTTCGATATTGTACTTTCCCCGCCCCTTCTCGCTCGTCGTAGTGCTAAACAACATGGCGGAGACACAGGTGGCTGAGATTACCTCTACAGAGGAGGAAATTCCTGAGGAACCCAAATCCCGATCCCGGAGATATAAGGCATCCAACATGTCATTCGAGGAAATGGTGGAGATGGTCGCCATTTTGAGGAGGGAGGATTATGATGCCAAGCATGGGCCGTATAAAAGGCCTAATCTTGTCAAGTCAAAAATTATGGGCAAAGTGGTCAAAACTCTTCACCAAAAATTCGGGGTGTGTAGAACGAAGGACCAGCTTCGAAAACGATGGTCTGATCTCAAGTTGCGGGAGCCCGACCAATACAAAAGAATCAAGAAAGTTTTAGGAAAAAGTAAGTAATTTTCATACATTTTCCCAGCTAAATATTATTACTTGGATTAAGTTGGGGATTTTTGCCTTTAATATAGTACAGTGAAAGATACCAACTTTCATCTTCGTCCGGACGTAGTAAAGCTCTTTCTCCGTACACTTATTATGTTTTAGGATCATCCAGTGTGAACACCAAAATTTAAATGTATTTTTTGGGGAGATAATTTTGAAAACATGATGAATTCTTTTTAGAACCCAAAAATTATTTCTGACAAATTAAAAGGGTATGCATTGTAATGTTAAGGGAGAGAATGCTCAGCAGCTGATTAAACATCTGAACTCCGTAGTACAAGTGTGGCCCAAAAGGAAAAACATTTTAGGGTGTCACACACAGGTGATCCAGTGTATATACTTGGGGGTGTTTCAATGTGTCAAACTTTATTAAAATAAGTAGATGTTCTTGTTTTGGCTATGTATACAATCATGTGCTCAGGTTGTCACTGGGGGTAAATTGAAAATTGGACCACACTTCCAAATAATCTTTCAAAATTCGCCTTTAGGGTTTATTTTTGTATATAATGATTATTTAGGAATTAAACTATACCTATAAATCCAACACCTCCAACCAGACCCCCAGAACCACATGATGTAGAGGAACGTGAAGTTGAGGAAGTGGAAAGTGGCACCACAACAGGTCAGTGTCAAACAACACAGATGCAGGTTAATAGATGTAGGCCTACATATTCTATAGTACATTATTTTTATTTTTTTAGGTGCTGTTCTGCCTGAAGACCCCGAAAAGTTTACAAGTCACAGTGCACAGATCCTGATCCAATACCTAATGGTCTGCTGTCGTGACCTCGAAAAAATAAAGGGAGACTTGATAGAGATCAGGCAAAATACCAAGCGGGTGGAGGAAAGGCTACAAAATATCATGGCTGTGCTTGGGCGGTTTTAATTTTTGAACACAAAAGAACGTTGAACTTGCTGTGTTTTTGCAGGTTTTTGTTTGTTTTCATCTTTAATGAATAGTACATGTTTAAATTTACATTAAAGTTTTTAAGATAGTTTTTTAAGCATGGCTGTTCATGCGTTTTACCCCCAAAAATATTTTTGATACATCTAAAATTAAAAGGAAGTTTAATAAAAAAAAATAATAAAAACTATTTTATTAACCAAAATTTGTGGCTTCATTATGTAAATGTTGGGCAAAGTGAAATAATAAATGTTTTGTGTTTACACTGACAATGAAGGCTATTTAAGAATGCTAAATACACATGGCACTACAAGTGCACTAGGTAAACCTACGAGAAACATAAAAGAATCAAAATCAAAAACACAATACAAAGATTTTCTCAAAGAAATGTTTTATTTTGAAAAAAAATAAGTTTAAGCATCCACAGGCATATCAATGGCCCCCCCTACCCACAAAATATTCAACATATTTTTGTCTCACATCACGTCCGGTTTGGGGGGCCAAGCCTGGACGGCCAGCTTCCAGGGCCACTAAATTTTCATTGTCAAGTAATGAGGCCTCAGGCCCACTCAAAGAGAGGTAATTTGCAGAATGCACCCTCAAAAAATTATGGAGCACGCAACAAGTCATGACGACATGGTTCCATTTATAATTAATAATTATCCTTTTATAATACACCTTCATTGGTACGGTATCAAAACAGTAAATAGACAGCGCCATTCCTACTCCCTCTCTCTCTTTCACTTCCCATTACCACATCTAGGTGTTGGTAATCAGTAGAGGCAGCAGTCCATTCTGTCTTGCTTACACCCTTTTTTTGCATTGGCTTTTTTGCACTGTCATTGCTTAAATTCCATTTGCGCGGCTTCATTCTCCTTCTCACACAGATCAAAAGCAGACTCCCAAGAAAAAAAAAAAAGGGGGGGGGACACGGGACGTAAACCAAGGTGGGCCAAAGACCATGAGAACATAACAACATCACAGAGGCCCAATGCTGCCATCACACAGTTGGGGCAACACAGGGCAAGGGGTCCACCACGTTGAAATGCATCCAGGAGCGAGGAAAGGGGGACGGGAGAGTGCTACCATGCCCCCAAAAAAAGAAAAAAAAAAAGGGAGGGCGGGCAGTCCAGATGACTTATAGATCTAGAAGCAAAAAATACCCATGTACTGTAACTGGGCCCTTACAATGAGAAGTCAAGGGTGAGATGTAGAATCACACTCAGAGTTCAGGATGAAATTCAACTAGCAGATCAGAATAACGGGCTCCGGGCAGGTTAGCCCCTCCGGGCCCCTGGAGCGTCACAGGAGAGTCGCACTGACTCTCTGGGATTATTTAGTGCTGGTCATTCTTTGGGGACATCCTGGAATCGCTGTGCTTGCAGTGATCAAAGAGCTTGGGACCCCTGCTGAGACATCTGCGAGGATCCGTGGGGTGACCGGGATGAGTTTGGGTGGCCCGAGGAAGACTCCGGTTGGGAAGGAGGGATATCAAACTGCAGATCCTGAAAGTGTCGCCGTAAGTCAGGCAAGGAGGAGGCATGATACTGACGGCCAAGGTGATAGAAAGAGAAGGAAATGGGAAAGAGACATATATAAAGAGAGCGAATGGTGCTGCGCACCCCGTTGCTTGGTTTTGAGGGGGGAGGATTGAGTTATACTCCAAACCCCCTGTAGGGGACCAGTGGAACTTTCTCAGCCCGCTGGTCACCTTAATATTGCTCATCATGTATAAGGACTACGTACATCCCTAAGAGGAATAGAATAGCAGAAAAACCATCAATTCTGGTGGCTCCAGTATTCGCTCTCATGTCTCATGAGGGGGAAGGGGTGTTTGGCCACCCAAAATGTACTGGAAATGGGAAAGAGACATATATAAGGGAGCGATACCGTGCACCCGCGTGGCGTCGGGACGCCACGTGGTTTACGGCGGAGGTGACATCAGTGGTCGGGGACGGCTGTCCTTTACGGGACGCGAGGCAGCTATCCAGGGAGGGTCGCCATGGGGGAGGATCATCATAGGACATCTTCCTCAATTGAGGACCATATATAAACACACACAGGAAACTGGGTAGATCTTATGTTGATCCCCAGTTCCCTAAATATGGCAGACCAGAAGGTCCAGATAATTGTAAGTATTGTGAGGGGGTTAGCTCGGCAGCGGGTGTGTGTGACCCCCGGGATGGGCTCCCCACCCAAAAACAGGCCCAGCAGACGGAGGTTGTGGTTTTCAAAATCAAAAAGGTGCGGTTTATTTTCTATTTACAGTGACAAAAACACAGCAAGGCAAAAAAAAACATAAACAAAATAAATCCTGGTCAACTTGACCTCTGACTAAACATACAGGTTTCCTAACTAACAACTGGGATCAGCCTAGTGCTGTCCTAGTCCCTAAGTCCCTGGTTTTAAATGTCCAAGCAAATATATAGCCACACAGGCTTTCTCTCACCGCACAGGGGTTCACTCTCCCTAGACAGTCCACACAGGTCTGCTTCCAGGCATGAGCTAACATCCAATGAAGCTGGGATTTCTTATAGAGGCCTAAATGAGCTGACAAGCTTCAGCTGATCTCATCAACTCCCTGTCTGTACGACGCCCCACACTCTCCCTAGAGGTATGAGTCATCCATGAGCCCACTAGCCTTATACAACTCTCCACCTAGCTGTATAAGTCGGCGTAAAGCCTGAATCTGGGCGAAATATATCTACCCCCCTGGATGCAACCAGGTGACTTTACCTTCCTGCTGTCACATACCCCCCCCTCTTGTTTTAACCTCGGGGTTGGAACACCAGCAATCAGGCATTCATGTACTCGAGACAAAGCATCCACATTCCCCATTTGAACGCCAGGGCGATGCTTTACTGTGAAGTTGAATTCCTGGAGGGCCAGGAACCACCTATTCACTCTTCTATTTGTTTCCTTGTTTTGAGCCATCCACTTTAACGGAGCGTGATCCGTAACCATGTCAAAGTGCCTACCTAGCAGGTAGTACCGAAGGGAATCTAGAGCCCACTTCACCGCTAAACACTCCTTTTCAACGGTGGCGTAATTTACCTCATGGGACTTCAACTTCCTGCTGAGGTAAATGACTGGGTGCTCTTCCCCGTTCCAGACCTGGGACAATACTGCTCCTAACCCCACATCTGACGCATCACTTTGTACGACAAAGTCTCTAGAGAAGTCGGGTGAGTACAACACTGGCTGGCTACATAAGGCTTGTTTCAAGAATTGGAATGCTGCCTCAGCCTCGGGGGTCCATTTAATCATGACCGACCCTTTCCCCTTCGTCAGGTTGGTTAGGGGCACAGCCTTAGAAGCAAAGTGGGGAATGAATCGCCGATAATACCCAGCGATTCCCAGAAAGGCTCGTACCTGCTTCTTGCTGTTGGGACGTGGCCAACTCTGGATGGCCTCGACTTTGTTGAGTTGGGGTTTTATTACTCCCCTCCCAATGGTGTACCCAAGATATTTGGCCTCCTCCTGCCCAATGGTACACTTCTTGGGGTTAGCCGTAAACCCTGCTTCCCGAACAGAGTCCAGGACTGCTTGCACTTTTGGCAGATGTGAGGCCCAATCTGTGCTATGAACAATTACGTCATCCAGGTAAGCCGCAGCATACTTCCGATGGGGCCTCAGCATCTGGTCCATTTTCCGCTGGAATGTGGCCGGCGCATTCTGTAACCCGAACGGCATTCTTTTATATTGGAACGCCCCGTCTGGGGTTACAAATGCGGTTTTCTCTTTGGCCGACTTGGCCAGGGGGATTTGCCAATACCCTTTTGTGAGGTCAAGAGTCGTCATGTATCGGGCTGTTCCCAGCCGGTCGATCAACTCATCTATACGTGGCATGGGGTAGGTGTCAAATTTTGTAACTTTGTTCAACTGACGAAAATCGTTACAAAATCGCCAGCTCCCATCCGGTTTAGGCACCAACACAATGGGACTAGACCAATCACTTTGGGACTCCTCTATCACCCCTAAGTTCAGCATTTTCTGTACTTCCTCCCGTATTGCCTCCCGTCGGGCCTCTGGGATCCGATAGGGTTTTAACTTCACCCTTTCACCGGGCGGGGTAATAATGTCATGCTCTACCCCAGATGTTTGTCCCGGCAGCTCAGAGAATACCTCCTTGTTGCGAAGCACAAACTCCTTAACCTCCTGTTGTTGGGGTTGTGACAAGGTGGCTGCGATTCCAACCTCAGGAATCACGCAACCAGTTTGAGCTGGTGACCAAGTGTCTGCGACTAGGGACTCTCTATCCCTCCAGGCTTTCAACAGATTAACGTGATAGATCTGTTCGGGCTTTCGCCTTCCTGGTTGTCTGACCTTGTAATTCACTTCGCTCACTTTTTCCATTATCTCGTAGGGGCCTTGCCATTTGGCAAGGAATTTACTTTCAACCGTAGGGACAAGTACCAATATCCTATCCCCCGGGGAAAAGGTACGGGTCTTGGCTCCACGGTTGTACACTCTCTGCTGTGCCAACTGCGCTTGGGCCAAATGTTCCTTCACGATGGGCATTACCTGTGCAATTCGATCTTGCATCAGGGCGACATGCTCAATCACACTCCTGTGGGGAGAACTCTCACTTTCCCAAGTTTCCTTGGCAATATCCAACAGCCCTCTTGGGTGTCTCCCATACAGTAACTCAAAGGGGGAGAATCCCGTAGAGGATTGGGGCACCTCCCTAATAGCAAACATCAAATAAGGAAGTAGACAGTCCCAATCCCTTCCATCTCTATCCACCACTTTCTTCAACATTTGTTTTAGGGTTTTGTTGAATCTTTCAACCAGCCCATCGGTTTGGGGGTGATACACAGATGTACGCAATTGCGTCACTTTGAACAATTTACACAGCTCTTTCATAACCCGGGACATAAAGGGTGTACCTTGGTCCGTAAGCAGTTCTTTACAAATACCCACCCGGCTAAAAACAAGAGATAGCTCTTTGGCTATGGTTTTGGCCGAGGTATTTCTGAGAGGGATCGCTTCTGGATAACGGGTGGCATAGTCCATTATAACCAATATGTACTGGTGCCCCCTAGCGGACTTGATTATAGGACCTACCAAATCCATTGCGATTCTCTCAAACGGGACCTCAATGATGGGTAGAGGGACCAGCGGGCTACGGAAATGTGGCATCGGGGCCGACCTCTGACACACAGGGCAGGAGGAACAATAATTTTCTATGTCCTTCATCACCCCAGGCCAATAGAATTTCTGTAATACCCTCTCTCGGGTTTTCTCTGTCCCCAGATGACCTCCAAGAATGTGCCCATGGGCCAACTCCAACACCAACTTCCTGTAAGGTTTGGGCACCACAAGCTGCTCAACGGTTTCTTCTGCCCTTTTTGCCACCCGATACAGTAGGTCCTTCTCTACGCTGAAGTATGGGTAAGTGCCGGTATTATCTGGGTTCACTAACTCGCCATCTATTTTCACTACGTTTTCCCGTGCCTTTATTAGGGCGGGGTCTTTCAACTGTTCTGTGGCAAAGTTTTCCCTGTGAACCTCAAGATCAGAAAACTCCACAGACGGTAGGTTTTCGTCTGAGGAGGTGGGCTCCTCTCCAGTTTCTTGAGTCTCCCCTGCCAATACTGACAAGGGAAATTCCGGAGAGTCCTCACCACTCTCAGGGGAGTTCTGGCTATCACATTCCTGGTACATAGGGGCACCAGTGGGGGGCTCAGGATCATCCCACAGTTCCCAGAACTTCGGAAAATCCCTTCCCACAATGGCGTCATGCGGTAACTGAGATACTAAGCCCACTGGATGAGAGAGGGTACCTTTGGGGGTCTCGAAACACACTGTAGTCACTGGATACTCTCGGGTGTCCCCATGCACACAAATAACAGCTACCTTGCTATTCCCAGAGACCTCTGTTTTAACTAACTCAGCCTTTATCAGGGTCACAAGGCTACCTGAATCCAGCAATACCACAACATTTCTACCATTAACACACATTTTGCATAAATGTTTCTCAGTTCCTCGAATGGCAGTGCATGCGACTGTCGCACACAGCGACTGACGTCTGCCCGTCAGAAAGTCACACTGCATGGGTTCCTCCACAACCGGGCAATTGGCTGCAATATGTCCCGCTTGCCGGCAGCGGTAGCAAACGATCCTTCTTGCCGCCTCTTGAGCCGCTGATTTCCCAGGCTGTTCTCGCCAAACTTGGGGTAGAGCTCCCACCCTCTCACTCTCTCCACCCTTACCCCTTGGAATCCTCTTATCCGCCCCTGGGGATGGTCTGGTCTTAGGGTGGAAAGTCCGAGTGTCTCTGGAAGAGGCCGTCAGGTTGTCTGTAGCCAAGTATCTCTCCACACGATCCACAAGACCATCGGCCGTCTCTGGGTCTCCATGGCTTACCCACTTTTGGATGGCAGTAGGAAGAGCTCTCAAAAACCGATCCATTACAACACGTTCCACAATCTTTGGTGCGGACAAAGTCTCTGGCTGTAGCCACTTTCTGCTCAGGTGAATGAGATCATACATTTGAGACCTGGGGGGTTTTCCAAGCTGGAAAGTCCAGTTATGCACACGCTGAGCCCGGACAGCCAGGGTGACACCCAGCCTTGCCAAAATTTCAGCTTTTAGCATCACATAGTCTTTTGCTTGGTTAGGCTCTAGGTCATAGTAAGCTTTCTGCGATTCACCAGTTAACAGAGGAGCCACTAGTCCAGCCCACTGCTCCTCAGGCCACTTTTCTCTTTCAGCGGTCCTTTCAAATGTGGTCAAAAATACCTCTGGATCATCCTCTCCAGTCATTTTTGTCAATAAACGACTCACCCCAAAGGACGCGGTATTAGTGGGACGGCTTTCCTCACTGGTCTGCGGACGTTGCTGCATCACTGCTTCCATCTGTTGTTGTAGTCTCTGCTCTTGCTTCTGCAACAGGTCTATGAAGCGGGCCTCAGATTGCTGTTGGGCTTGTTGCTGAGCCTCCAGACTCTGTTGTAAAGTTGCAAGGCTCTGTTGATGAGCTTGCTGCTGGGCTGCAAGGCTCCTTTGCAAACCTGCATTTGTCTGCTGTTGATTGGCATTTGCTAGAGCCAGCTGTTTCAGTATCTCCTCCATGCTGGCTTAAAAAAAAAAACTGCCACTGGTTCTCCACCAACTGTGAGGGGGTTAGCTCGGCAGCGGGTGTGTGTGACCCCCGGGATGGGCTCCCCACCCAAAAACAGGCCCAGCAGACGGAGGTTGTGGTTTTCAAAATCAAAAAGGTGCGGTTTATTTTCTATTTACAGTGACAAAAACACAGCAAGGCAAAAAAAAACATAAACAAAATAAATCCTGGTCAACTTGACCTCTGACTAAACATACAGGTTTCCTAACTAACAACTGGGATCAGCCTAGTGCTGTCCTAGTCCCTAAGTCCCTGGTTTTAAATGTCCAAGCAAATATATAGCCACACAGGCTTTCTCTCACCGCACAGGGGTTCACTCTCCCTAGACAGTCCACACAGGTCTGCTTCCAGGCATGAGCTAACATCCAATGAAGCTGGGATTTCTTATAGAGGCCTAAATGAGCTGACAAGCTTCAGCTGATCTCATCAACTCCCTGTCTGTACGACGCCCCACACTCTCCCTAGAGGTATGAGTCATCCATGAGCCCACTAGCCTTATACAACTCTCCACCTAGCTGTATAAGTCGGCGTAAAGCCTGAATCTGGGCGAAATATATCTACCCCCCTGGATGCAACCAGGTGACTTTACCTTCCTGCTGTCACAGTATTAATAGCCTACATAGGCTGATTGTTACTCTTCCCTCCTTTCTTCCCCTTCAGGCAATAACCTGCATGTATAACAGATATCATTTTAAAACAACTCCTTTTATTGAGCTCCACGGGCACTGGTCACCTTCCCTGGCATAGGTTCAGCAGGGAACCTTCCAGTATCAATGGACATAGCTCTTTAATATTCAGCTGTGACTTGGATATGGGTGTAGCATTTCACACTTATCACATCCAACACACTAGGTTTTTTACACACACACATTCTTTATTTCAAACACTCATTCCATCACTCTCGCAACATCACATTCCATCCCACTTCACATTCCACATTCACACTTTATTCCTCTACACTTCTGATTACACACAATTCTTCCATTTTTATTTTTATTTTTATATTTTTTACTCATCTTTTCACTCAATTGTTTTTGAAATTTTCCCATCTTCCTTCATCCACCCCCACTAGTCCTCCCCACCACACTTTTTCATCATCACCTACCCACACACACAACATACCCAGTCACTGCTGTACCTATCATATTAATAGAATTTATTATCAAATACACCAACATCTCAACATACACTAATGGAAGAGCATAACCACATGGACCTCCTACCTGCCTACATAATAAAATGTCATATAATATAGAATTTGTATGGAAGCAATAACAATGCATCCTACATTGATGCCTTTGATGTCCTTTACAGGTGCTGGTCGCCTGTCCGTGCGTGCTCCGCGTGGAGCTTCCCCCCTCCGGTATGGCTCCCTGTAGGTCGCACTTGTCTCTTGGTGGCGCCGGCTGCGGGGGTGTCGGGCGGCTGGAGGGCTGTTGGGTCCCTGGGGCGCCGGCTTTTTGGCGGAGCTCTGATTGGAAGCTAGGTTCTAACACACAGCATATTGGTAATTATACAATTTGTGTCCCTTACCTTTGGGTACATACCCAGGTAATGAAGTGATACTTACCTTATAATTCTTTGCAGCCAACAACATACCCTCTGAAGAAGATCCTTTGTGATTGAAATGCGTCAGTACGTATACAGATGCATATTGACATGTATAGCTGTATAGCATTGCTGTGTACTATCTATGTTGTGTTTTAACATTCTGTGTGTGTAAACTCCATCAGAGCTTTAATTTGTTTGTAATTCCATGTACAGATGCAATAAAAAATGTTTTATTATACTTTTGCACATTTTTGCTGCTTAAAAACCCCACTGGGGGGCATTCCCATTCCTCATTATTCGGGGTGCGCAGCACCATTCGCTCTGTTTATATATGTCTCTTTCCCATTTCCAGTACATTTTGGGTGGCTAAACACCCCTTCCCCCTCATGAGACATGAGAGCGAATACTGGAGCCACCAGAATTGATGGTTTTTCTGCTATTCTATTCCTCTTAGGCATGTATGTAGTCCTTATACATGATGAGCAATTTTAAGGTGACCAGCGGGCTAAGAAAGTTCCACTGGTCCCCTACAGGGGGTTTGGAGTATAACTCAATCCTTCCCCCTCAAAACCAAGCAACGTTTTGGTTTTTCTGCTATTCCATTCCTTCAAACATGTACGTATCCTTTTTTATATGATGAGTAATTTTCAAAGTGACCAGTGGGCTGAGAAAGTTCCACTGGTCCCCCATTAGGGGGTTTGGAGTATAATTTAACCCTCCCCTAAAACTAAGTAATGTCTTATGCCTCGTACACACGACCGAGTTTCTCGTCCAAAACCGGCAAGAAAAGTGCCGCGTGAGCTTTTTTGTGGAGAAAACCGTTCGTGTGTATGGTTTTACGACGAGAAAATTGCCATGAATCTCGATGAGAAAATAGAGAACCTGCTCTCTATTTTCTCGTCAGGATTCCAGATTTCCTCGTCGTGTTTCTCGTCGGCCTGTTTTGTGACGAGAAAATGGTTCGTGTGTATGCTTTTACGACTCTTCCAAAAGCGCGCATGCTCACAAGCAACTATGAGACGGGAGCGCATCTTCTGGTAAAACAAGCCTTCGTAATGGAGATAGCACATTCGTCACGCTCCAAATTTTTGCATCGTTTAAATGTTGTGCATTGAAATCTTCGTTAGAATGTGACATTAATCCAAACGAATGAACTTCTTTTGCTGCTGATATTCACACAGAGTTATGACTATGTTTTTTTAAAATTTTTCTTGTTGCTCTTAAGAAGATTTATGTGTATTATATCGTGCAAGTTTTTAGGAATATTAAAAAATTACTTATTTTTCTAACTGATGTTAATTGTAATTTCGCAATGTTTTGGTAGTGATCTCCCATTGAATCTTTTAATATATATTATTTAAATTTTACACACTTTTTTGGGAAATACGATTTATTTATTTTTTTGGGGGGTTGTTATCTGTCCCTTTTTTTGTCAGTCAAATGTATCTGCTTACTCCAAAGCTAGATTTTACATTTTTACAAATACACATAGTCAAGTATGAACTTAAAGAAAAATAACATTTATTCATGTTTGAACTAAAATAAAGAGAAGGCAGCGCTGGAGAAGCTGATGCCATTTGTGCATCCCAGGGACCCCAGAGCACACAGCAACCCTGTGTGGACACTAAAATTGGGAGCTTGAGAAGGCCAACATTTCTGAACACAATCTGATGCTGGCCTCCCAGAGGTCAGGAACAGCAGCAGGTGATATATATGTCCCAAGTGTGTGGTACTACAACAGGCTGCCTTCTGTCCGACCACAATGAAGCAAGGCCATCACTTCCTCGTCTTCCTGGCAACCTTCCCTGCAACCTTTCCTGAAGCCTTCCCTGCAGCCTTCCTTCTTCGTTTGGCTGGAGGCTGGGCCACTGGAGGGATACTCCTGTCAGGAGGAGGAGGAGGTGGAGGAGAAGGGGGTGGCGCAGAAGAACAAGGTGGAGGTGGAGGAGAAGGGGGTGGGGCGTAAGAACAAGGTGGAGGTGGAGGAGAAGGGGATGGGGCGGAAGAAGAATGTGGAGGTGGAGGAGGAGGTTGAGGTTGGGACAGTTGTGCCACCTCACAGATGGCGGTATTGGGGGTAATTTTTTCCATCACCCCCTTGTTGAGCAAGGTGATGAGCAGGGGCTCGCATAGGAGGCGTTGCTCCATGCTCATCACCTTGAACTTTGCCTCCACTAGGCCGGCAATGGCCTCTTCAGGGGATGTGGGCTCTTTGAGGGTGGCATGGGCCTCTTTAATAAGGGCCATTGCTGCCTCACTGGTGGTCCTGTCCCTCCTGCCTCTTTTGGGAAGCCGGATGGGAGGCACCTGGGATCTGGTGCTTCTCCTTTGAACTGCCACCTCCTGGCTGCCACTGGGCCCTGCCACCTCCTGGCTGGCACTGGGCCCTGCCACCTCCTGGCTGCCACTGGGCCCTGCCACCTCCTGGCTGCCACTGGGCCCTTCCTCCTCCTGCCTGACACTTTCCAGACCCTCCTCCTGGCTGATTTCATCCTGTGTAGGGATGAGCTTCGTGTTCGAGTCGAACATACGTTCGACTCGAACATTGGCTGTTCGATCGTTCGACGAAGATCGAACGATTTGGGCCGTTCGCGCCAAATTCAAATGACGCGAACGGCCCACAATGCACTACGCCATCGCAGTGTCATCCAGGCGCTGTGATTGGCCAAGCATGCACTGTGACCCCGCATGCTTGGCCAATCACAGCGCCGGCAGCGAGGAGAGCAATGATTGGCCACAGGCAGGATGCCTGTGGCCAATTATTGCTGAGGGGGTTTAGTACACGCCCCACACTATAAAAGGCCGCCAGCGCGGCGGCCTTGTGTAGTGTGTTCCGGAGCAGGGAAAGAGAAGCATAGGCAGGGACAGTGTCATTTTTTTCCTTTACTAATCCTGGATTCCTTGTGTTTAGGGACAGAGAAGGATAGGTAGGGAGAGTGTCAGTGTGTCATTCTGTGCTAAACCTTGTTTGTAGGGACAGAGAATTGACAGTGAGGGAAAGTGTCAGTGTGCTATTCTGTGCTAAATCTTGTTTGTAGGGACAGAGAAGGACAGTGAGGGAAAGTGTCAGTGTGCTATTCTGTGCTAATCCTTGTTTGTAGGGACAGAGAAGGACAGTGAGGGAAACTGTCAGTGTGCTATTCTGTTCTAAACCAATCTTGCTGAACCGTATTTGAAATCCTTGAGTTTAGGGACAGAGAAGGACACTCGTGGAAACTATCAGTGTGCTATTCTGTGCTAAATCTTGTTTGTAGGGACAGAGAAGGACAGTGAGGGAAACTATCAGTGTGCTATTCTGTTCTAAACCAATCTTGCTGAACCATATTTGAAATCCTTGAGTTTAGGGACAGAGAAGGACACTCGTGGAAACTATCAGTGTGCTATTCTGTGCTAAATCTTGTTTGTAGGGACAGAGAAGGACAGTGAGGGAAAGTGTCAGTGTGCTATTCTGTCCTAAACCAATCTTGCTGAACCATATTTGAAATCCTTGAGTTTAGGGACAGAGAAGGACACTCGGGGAAACTGTCAGTGTGCTATTCTGTTCTAAACCAATCTTGCTGAACCATATTTGAAATCCTTGAGTTTAGGGACAGAGAAGGACACTCGTGGAAACTATCAGTGTGCTATTCTGTGCTAAATCTTGTTTGTAGGGACAGAGAAGGACAGTGAGGGAAAGTGTCAGTGTGCTATTCTGTCCTAAACCAATCTTGCTGAACCATATTTGAAATCCTTGAGTTTAGGGACAGAGAAGGACACTCGGGGAAACTGTCAGTGTGCTATTCTGTTCTAAACCAATCTTGCTGAACCATATTTGAAATCCTTGAGTTTAGGGACAGAGAAGGACACTTGTGGAAACTATCAGTGTGCTATTCTGTGCTAAATCTTGTTTGTAGGGACAGAGAAGGACAGTGAGGGAAAGTGTCAGTGTGCTATTCTGTCCTAAACCAATCTTGCTGAACCATATTTGAAATCCTTGAGTTTAGGGACAGAGAAGGACACTTGTGGAAACTATCAGTGTGCTATTCTGTGCTAAATCTTGTTTGTAGGGACAGAGAAGGACAGTGAGGGAAAGTGTCAGTGTGCTATTCTGTCCTAAACCAATCTTGCTGAACCATATTTGAAATCCTTGAGTTTAGGGACAGAGAAGGACACTCGGGGAAACTGTCAGTGTGCTATTCTGTTCTAAACCAATCTTGCTGAACCATATTTGAAATCCTTGAGTTTAGGGACAGAGAAGGACACTCGTGGAAACTATCAGTGTGCTATTCTGTGCTAAATCTTGTTTGTAGGGACAGAGAAGGACAGTGAGGGAAAGTGTCAGTGGGCTATTCTGTCCTAAACCAATCTTGCTGAACCATATTTGAAATCCTTGAGTTTAGGGACAGAGAAGGACACTCGTGGAAACTATCAGTGTGCTATTCTGTGCTAAATCTTGTTTGTAGGGACAGAGAAGGACAGTGAGGGAAACTATCAGTGTGCTATTCTGTTCTAAACCAATCTTGCTGAACCATATTTGAAATCCTTGAGTTTAGGGACAGAGAAGGACACTCGTGGAAACTATCAGTGTGCTATTCTGTGCTAAATCTTGTTTGTAGGGACAGAGAAGGACAGTGAGGGAAAGTGTCAGTGTGCTATTCTGTCCTAAACCAATCTTGCTGAACCATATTTGAAATCCTTGAGTTTAGGGACAGAGAAGGACACTCGTGGAAACTATCAGTGTGCTATTCTGTGCTAAATCTTGTTTGTAGGGACAGAGAAGGACAGTGAGGGAAACTATCAGTGTGCTATTCTGTTCTAAACCAATCTTGCTGAACCATATTTGAAATCCTTGAGTTTAGGGACAGAGAAGGACACTCGTGGAAACTATCAGTGTGCTATTCTGTGCTAAATCTTGTTTGTAGGGACAGAGAAGGACAGTGAGAGAAAGTGTCAGTGTGCTATTCTGTCCTAAACCAATCTTGCTGAACCATATTTGAAATCCTTGAGTTTAGGGACAGAGAAGGACACTCGGGGAAACTGTCAGTGTGCTATTCTGTTCTAAACCAATCTTGCTGAACCATATTTGAAATCCTTGAGTTTAGGGACAGAGAAGGACACTCATGGAAACTATCAGCGTGCTATTCTGTGCTAAATCTTGTTTGTAGGGACAGAGAAGGACAGTGAGGGAAAGTGTCAGTGTGCTATTCTGTCCTAAACCAATCTTGCTGAACCATATTTGAAATCCTTGAGTTTAGGGACAGAGAAGGACACTCGTGGAAACTATCAGTGTGCTATTCTGTGCTAAATCTTGTTTGTAGGGACAGAGAAGGACAGTGAGGGAAACTATCAGTGTGCTATTCTGTTCTAAACCAATCTTGCTGAACCATATTTGAAATCCTTGAGTTTAGGGACAGAGAAGGACACTCGTGGAAACTATCAGTGTGCTATTCTGTGCTAAATCTTGTTTGTAGGGACAGAGAAGGACAGTGAGGGAAAGTGTCAGTGTGCTATTCTGTCCTAAACCAATCTTGCTGAACCATATTTGAAATCCTTGAGTTTAGGGACAGAGAAGGTGTCAGGGTCACCTGTGGCCAGGTGACAGATGCACACCGTAGGGGGACAGGAGTGCACCGCGAGGTAGTGAACCCTATGGCTGGCTTCTGTGGATAGGAAACTGGGTGGTTGTGGAAAGCGGGACCAGAGGAGCACAACCGGGATCCCAACGGAAGCGAGAGCCAAGATTCCCCAGGGCGCGGAGTCTAAGACCCAGCTGGTCTTCTCCAGGGCCTCTAGTGGTGAGGATGTTACGCTGCAGGCTGGGACCAGGTCGCGGCCCCTGGAGTTTCCTAGCTCACGCCCCGTAGGATAAGGGGAAGCAGCAGCACACGATAGAGAGAACCGAATAACAAGCCGAAGGTCAGGGGCCACAAGCAGACAAGGATAACGAAGAACGAGCTGAAGGTCAAGGGTCACGAGCAGACAGGGATGGTCGGGGACAAGCCAATAACGTAACAGAGAGACAGACGTAGCACACGGCAGGCAGGAACCCAAACACACAATGCCTAACAAACACGTTGATCAGCAAAGCAGGCTTGCAGTGCACAGGTTAATATAGTGTTCAGTGATAGGGCCTGGGGTGGAGTCAGGCTGGGAGGAGATTATAAAGGAAGCCAGGTGAAGGAGGTCTGGTCTCTAGATGAACACATGAGGAGGAAGGTAAGATGGCAGACAGACATTAATGCATATCCATGACAGTACCCTCCCTCTTACGAGGCCTCCCCCTTCCCCGCCTGGGCCCAGGTTTAGAGGGAAACTTCAGATGAAACTCCTTTAACAGACGAGGTGCAAAGACCTCAGATGCAGTGATCCAAGACCTCTCCTCAGGACCAAACCCTTTCCAATGAACGAGGTACTGAAGAACGCCTTTACAGAGTCGGGAGTCCAGAATTTGACTGATCTCGTACTCCTGATTATCCTCAGAGACAGGCGCCACGGTAGGAAGAGGACGAGAGAATTTATTGAGGACTAAAGGCTTTAGAAGAGCAACATGAAAGGAGTTAGTGATTTTAAGGCTCTTAGGAATCTGGAGTTTGAAACAAACCGGATTCAGTTTAGCAGTTACCGTGTATGGACCGATGAATCGTGGAGCAAACTTCAGAGAAGGAACTCGGAGCTTGATGTTCCTGGTAGAGAGCCAGACTTTGTCCCCTGGCTGAAGAGAAGGCGGTTTACGCCTGCGGCGGTCGGCAAAGCCTTTGAATTTTTCAGCAGCTGCCCGGAGGGAATCATGAACGTGACCCCAAACGGAATTGAGAGACTCCTGAACCGAAGCCAAAGCTGGAATGTCTGGAGAACAGATCATAGGAAGAGGAAGTTGAGGGTGTTTTCCATAAACTGTGAAAAAGGGTGTCTTCTGCGAACTGGTATTCACATGATTGTTATGGGAGAATTCTGCCCACGGGAGTAGAGAGGACCAATCGTCATGGTGAGAAGACACAAAGGTGCGAAGAAAGACCTCTAACTCCTGATTAACCCTCTCAGTCTGTCCATTGGATTGGGGATGGTAAGAAGAAGAAAAATCCAAGACAATATTGAGGGATTTGCAAAAGGCTCTCCAAAAACGAGACGTGAATTGGACTCCCCTGTCGGAAACAATATGAGAAGGGACCCCATGTAGGCGGAGAATTTCTCGAATGAAAATGGGAACCAAGGCAGGGGCAGAAGGAAGACCAGGAAGAGGAACAAAATGAGCCATCTTGGAGAATCGATCGATTACCACCCAAATGACTGTATTATTCTCAGACAGTGGGAGATCGGTGATAAAATCCATGGCAATATGGGCCCAGGGTTCCTTAGGAATAGGCAAGGGCATGAGGAGACCAGCAGGAGCTTGTGTGGAGGATTTGGACTGAGCACAGACATGACAAGCTTTAACGTAGTCTTTGACGTCTGAGCGGAGATTAGGCCACCAGTAGTGACGACTGATGAGTAGGAAGGATCGGAGGAATCCAGAATGCCCTGCCACCTTGGAATCATGTCCCCAACGAAGGATCTTAGCTCTTAGCTCAGTGGGGACAAAGGTCTTACCAGGCGGAATTTTAGACTTCAGGGTGGTAGAGTGGGCAACAATGCATGAGGTGGGAATGATCGGCTCAGGTTCAGGGGCGGACTCCTCGTCCAAAGTGTCAAATGACCTAGAGAGCGCATCAGCCCGACCGTTGCAGGAACCAGGTTTGTAGGTAATCGTGAAATTAAAACGGGCAAAGAAGAGACTCCACCTGGCCTGTCTAGGATTCAGACGTTTAGCATTCTGTAGATACTGTAAATTCTTGTGATCGGTAAAGATCGTTATGGAGTGAGGGGAACCCTCCAAGAGATGACGCCACTCCTCTAACGCCAATTTAATTGCGAGAAGTTCCCGATCACCGATGGCATAATTCCTCTCTGCCTGAGAAAATTTTTTGGAGAAGAACGCACATGGTTGGCGTCTCTTCTCAAAGATTTGAAGAAGCACAGCTCCCACCCCCATTGAGGAAGCGTCCACTTCAATAAAAAATGCATTCCCAGGATTTGGTCTCCTCAAGAGGGGGCCAGAAACAAAGGCCTGTTTCAGGTTGTGAAATGCAGAGACAGCTTCGGGAGGCCAGTCTCTGGCATTCACACCCTTCTTGGTCAAAGCGATAATAGGCGCGGCAATGGAAGAGTAATTCCTTATGAACTGCCTATAATAATTAGTGAAGCCAAGAAAGCGCTGTGTGGCCTTGAGGCTAGCAGGAAGAGGCCAGTTGGTGATAGCCAAGACCTTCCCAGGGTCCATACGAAGCCCCGAACATGAGACAAAGCACCCCAAAAACAGGACCTCAGAACATTCAAAGGAACATTTCTCCAGCTTGGCATAGAGATTGTTCTCTCTAAGACGTTGAAGTACAGTGCGGACATGGTTTCTGTGGACGAGCAGATTTTCAGAAAAGATCAGAATGTCATCCAGATAGATGACAACAAACTGGTACAGCAGATCTCTGAAGATTTCATTGACAAAGTTTTGAAACACGGCTGGAGCATTACACAGACCAAAAGGCATCACCAGATATTCGTAATGCCCGTCTCTAGTGTTAAATGCAGTCTTCCATTCGTCACCCTCCCGTATTCGAATGAGATTGTACGCGCCTCTGAGATCCAACTTGGTGAAAATGGAGGCACCCTTCAACCTATCGAATAGCTCAGATATTAAGGGTAAGGGGTATCGATTTTTAATAGTAACCGCATTTAAACCCCGATAATCGATGCAGGGTCTTAAGGTACCATCCTTTTTGGCAACAAAAAAGAACCCTGCCCCTGCAGGCGATGAGGATTTCCGGATGAACCCTCTCTCCAGATTCTCTGCTACATACTCCGACATGGCCTGGGTCTCTGGGATGGACAGAGGGTAGGTACGACCCCTGGGTAGAGTTGCTCCGGGGACAAGATCAATAGCACAGTCAAAAGACCTGTGGGGAGGAAGCACCTCAGCTGATTTTTTACAGAACACATCCCGGTAATCGCTGTATGCGGCGGGAAGATCAGAAGAAACAGAAGTGGCAGCAACCGGAAGACTCTCCTTGGGGGTCACCTTGAGAAGACACGACGAGAAACATGAGGAACCCCAGGCCAGGATCTGCCCAGAGACCCAGTCCACATGTGGAGAGTGGAGCTGTAGCCAAGGGAGGCCCAATACAACTGGGGTAGAGGCCTTGGGTAGAATAAGAAAGGATATCCACTCCTGGTGGAGAATCCCTACCGACATCCTAATGGGTAGCGTCTGGAAGCGAATAGGGCCCCCTGGGAGAACAGTGCCATCAATTGCCGAGACTACCAATGGGGTAGTGAGAGGTGAAAGGGTAAGCTTCATAGAAGAAGCAGTTCTCCAATCCATGAAATTGCCGGCAGCCCCGGAATCCAGGTATGCAAGGGTTGACTGAGGAGAAGTGCCTACATGAAGGGACACCGGCAAGAGCAGGCGAGAAGGTGATGTTTCTGGGTCCAATACTCCACCTTCCAAATGTATTAGACCCGAGCGTTTCCCGGACGAAGCGAGCAGGAGTCACGAAAATGACCCTTGCCCCCACAATAGAGGCACAAGCCCAGAGTTCTGCGCCTAGCACGTTCTTCGGGGGTTAGTCTGGTCCGGCCCAGCTGCATAGGTTCTTCAGCAGGTAGAGGATGCTCCACGGAATAAAGGGAGGGGAGCTCAGACTGGCTAGGACCCAGAGAGTGCTGGCGTCTTTTTTCTAAGGACCTCTCTTGAAAACGAATGTCGATCTGGTTGCATAATGAAATTACATCGTCCAGACCGACGGGAATGGCTCTTCCCGCTAATTCGTCTTTCACTCGGTCAGAGAGGCCATGTAAAAAGGTAGCGACCAGGGCCTCATTATTCCAGCTCAATTCAGCTGTGTGGATACGGAACTGAAGAGCATATTGCCCCACTGAGCTAGATTCTTGGCGAAGACGTAAGACAGCACTAGCCGCTGAAGAAGCCCGAGCCGGCTCTTCGAAGATATTACGAAAGAGCTTCAAGAATTCGGACAGACTGGAAACCACCGGATCGTTCCTCTCCCACAGGGGGGCAGCCCAGGCCAAAGCTTCACCGGAGAGGAGGGAAATGATATAGGCTACCTTAGCCCGGTCAGATAGGAAGCTTTGAGGCTGAAGCTCAAAATGAATAGTGCATTGGCTGAGAAACCCCCTGCAGGCCTTGGAGTCCCCAGAGAAACGGAACGGAGCTGGCAATCTTAGTGAGTGTGAGGCTGCGACTGGTGCGATAGGTACAGCCGCTGGTTGTACTTGGGGTTGCGGATTCGGGGTTCCCAAGGAGACCTGAAGCTGCTCGAATCGAGAAGCCAGATCCTGGAGGAATCGCATCACCTGGGTCTGATTTGATTCCTGGGTCTCAAGTCTGCGAACTATGCCCTGCAATGGATCATCCGCGGGAAGCGGGATGTCAGCCGGGTTCATGGCTGATCAAACTGTCAGGGTCACCTGTGGCCAGGTGACAGATGCACACCGTAGGGGGACAGGAGTGCACCGCGAGGTAGTGAACCCTATGGCTGGCTTCTGTGGATAGGAAACTGGGTGGTTGTGGAAAGCGGGACCAGAGGAGCACAACCGGGATCCCAACGGAAGCGAGAGCCAAGATTCCCCAGGGCGCGGAGTCTAAGACCCAGCTGGTCTTCTCCAGGGCCTCTAGTGGTGAGGATGTTACGCTGCAGGCTGGGACCAGGTCGCGGCCCCTGGAGTTTCCTAGCTCACGCCCCGTAGGATAAGGGGAAGCAGCAGCACACGATAGAGAGAACCGAATAACAAGCCGAAGGTCAGGGGCCACAAGCAGACAAGGATAACGAAGAACGAGCCGAAGGTCAAGGGTCACGAGCAGACAGGGATGGTCGGGGACAAGCCAATAACGTAACAGAGAGACAGACGTAGCACACGGCAGGCAGGAACCCAAACACACAATGCCTAACAAACACGTTGATCAGCAAAGCAGGCTTGCAGTGCACAGGTTAATATAGTGTTCAGTGATAGGGCCTGGGGTGGAGTCAGGCTGGGAGGAGATTATAAAGGAAGCCAGGTGAAGGAGGTCTGGTCTCTAGATGAACACATGAGGAGGAAGGTAAGATGGCAGACAGACATTAATGCATATCCATGACAGAAGGACACTCGGGGAAACTGTCAGTGTGCTATTCTGTTCTAAACCAATCTTGCTGAACCATATTTGAAATCCTTGAGTTTAGGGACAGAGAAGGACACTCGTGGAAACTATCAGTGTGCTATTCTGTGCTAAATCTTGTTTGTAGGGACAGAGTAGGACAGTGAGGGAAAGTGTCAGTGTGCTATTCTGTCCTAAACCAATCTTGCTGAACCATATTTGAAATCCTTGAGTTTAGGGACAGAGAAGGACACTCGTGGAAACTATCAGTGTGCTATTCTGTGCTAAATCTTGTTTGTAGGGACAGAGAAGGACAGTGAGGGAAACTATCAGTGTGCTATTCTGTTCTAAACCAATCTTGCTGAACCATATTTGAAATCCTTGAGTTTAGGGACAGAGAAGGACACTCGTGGAAACTATCAGTGTGCTATTCTGTGCTAAATCTTGTTTGTAGGGACAGAGAAGGACAGTGAGGGAAAGTGTCAGTGTGCTATTCTGTCCTAAACCAATCTTGCTGAACCATATTTGAAATCCTTGAGTTTAGGGACAGAGAAGTACACTCGGGGAAACTGTCAGGCCTCGTACACACGACCGATTTTCTCGTCGTAAAAAACACGTCGTTTTTTTCGACGAGATTCTTGTTAAGCTTGTCGATTTTCTCGTCAAGCTTTCTATGCGTACACACTGTCATTTCCCAATTTCCTCGTTGTTCTCCGCGCTCACGTCCAGCACGTACGACGGCACTATAAAGGGGAAGATCTTTTTTCTTGGCGCCACCCCTTGGGCTGCTTTTGCTGATCTCGTGTTACCGCGTGTGAAGTAAAAGTTTGGGAAGAGACGATTTGCGCTTTTCAGTCTTCGTACTTTTCAGATCGTTTTCTGCCGTTCAGTTTGTGCTTGTGGGTTCGTATCTTGACTTTCAGGGCGTCTAGGCAGGTCGTATCTGTTTTACAGTGCGTTCTTGCCTGTTCGTTTCTGATTTTCAGTTCGTTATTCATAGGCCTTGCTGTTCTAAAGTGCGTTCTGTTCTGTACGTTCTGATTAGACGACCGTTTCCTAGCCATGTCGCCTGGACGTTCTCGTCGTCGAGTTCGTGCTGTGCGTGCGCTTGGTGTTGGTCTGCTTGTTTTGGACCAAGACCAGTCCATGAATGGTGTGAGGAGGAGTTCATGGACCAAGAATTGGTTGCTCCAGCGGGACCAATTCTGCCACATGCCTCTGCTGCGGGAGATCGTCGAGAATAATCCTGAGGACTACAGGAATTTTCTGAGGATGTCTGACCCCGTTTTTCAGGAACTGTTGGCTTTGGTGTCCCCCTATATTACCAGGAAGGACACCGTTATGCGGGAAGCCATCAGTGCTGAGCAGAGGCTCATCGCCACGTTGCGTTACCTGGCGACAGGGAGAAGTCTTCAGGACTTGAAGTTCACCACAGGCATCTCCCCCCAGGCTCTGGGCCTCATAATCCCAGACACCTGTTCTGCCATCATCCAAGTCCTGCAGGAGGACTATATTAGGGTAAGTTTGCTCCCTTAACATCACATTTTAGGTATTACATGTCTGCTAATGTATTGTATTTCTTTCATCCTTCCCTAATTACCATGTTTGTAATATGCTGAGAATGTCCCCTTTGTCCCCATGCATGTTGGAAGCTTTAGATTGCCCCTTTTTTCACTTACTTTTCCAGCAGGGGCGCCTGTTGCTCCAAATGTTTGGGGGTTCAAACCCCAATTTAGGAAATAAACTTCCTCCTTTTTTGCTCTGTTGCCTATTAAACGCCCCCATTTGTTCCCTCCAATGCAGCCATTTTGTTCCCTCTAATGCAGCCATTTTGTCCCCTCCAATGCAGCCAGTTCCCCCCCAGCCCTGCACTTACCTTCTTGTGGTCAGCGTCATCCTTCTTCTGTCCTTGATGTCTTCTCCTTCCCTTGATGTTGCATCAGCCAATCATGTTACCATTAAACAGACTTGGTGAACATGATTGGCAGAGCAGCCTGTCAGTGTTTACCCAAGGAATGCCCCCCTCCCTGCATCCCCGATTTTTCTTTTAGGAAGCCAATTACATCCCTCAGGTTGTAATTTGCAAGACTATTTTACTACCTGTTTCTGCTATGCAATTTTAACCCCCTAAATGCCACAATGATTCATATGTCGGTCGCTTTACAAGAGGCCATCCACCTGAATAGTGTGCGGCATAGACAATACATAGGTTCATGCAACGCATGAACCTATGTATTGTTCTGAGTGATGGGCACAGGAGAGAGGGGGCAGTGCTCCAGCGCCCACTCTGGACGCACCGCCACTGCAATGCTATCCTGTGGCCAAACACATCTCCCCCCCCCCAAAATAATTTAGTAATGGCCCATCAGAGGGGGTGATGAATATGATACATGAGCCTTCCATTATCCTTTTTTTACACACCTTAATAAACGTATAATTAGATTGATGTTGGTCTCTAATTTTTTGGGATAGAATTTCCTTGTAATGTATGACTTTGTTTTTCTATATTATTTCATCTTGTTTCACTCCACAGCTTCCTTCCACGCCACAGGAATGGCAGACTGTGGCATCGGAGTTTGCCACGCGGTGGGACTTCCCCAACTGCGGTGGTGCCATAGACGGGAAGCACGTCCGCATCGTGCCGCCACCCCGTTCTGGGTCCTACTACTACAACTACAAGGGGTTTCATAGCATTGTGCTGATGGCGGTGGTGTCAGCACGGTATGAATTCCTCTATGTTGATGTAGGGAAGAATGGCCGGATGTCCGATGGGGGATCCTTCATCCAGACGGAGTTTGCCCTCCGTCTCCAAAGTGACGACCTTGCATTGCCACCGGATGCAGGGAATATTGAAGGACTCCCCTTTGTTTTCTTGGCTGATGAAGCCTTCGGACTCGGACGGCATCTTATGAGGCCATTTCCACAGAGGACCCTGACCCCAGAGAAGAGTGTGTTCAATTACCGACTGGCCAGGGGCCGAAGAGTCGTTGAAAATGCCTTCGGCATAATGGCCAGCCGGTTCCGCCTTTTTATGACTTCCATTCACTTGGCGGACTACAAAATAAACTATGTAGTGTTATGCTGCTGTGTGCTACACAACTTTCTGAGCCAAAAATCAAATTCCTATATGGCCTCAGTTTTGCCAGAGGCTGGACTTTCCCCTGCAAATCCCCTTCCGGGCCTGGAATCTGCCCGTCTTGGCTTGCCCCCCCAAAATGCCCGTGTGGTTCGGGACAAATACATGGAGTATTTCACGGGTAGGGGGGCAATTCCTATGCCAGCCTATGTCTAAGTATCCCAATAAAAATCTTGTTTAAACCTTTAATTATTTGTTCTTTCCTGTCTCCTAGTTTGTCTTTGTGCATTTGTAGTGGCAAGTGTATTTTACTTTAGTAAATAACAACCATTTCACTATGTTACCTTACAAAAGAACCAAATAAGCTTAGAGGGTATTATAAAAAGAAGCTACACGTTGTTTGTGGTCAAATATTTTACTCTGTGCACATTCTCTTCATTTTTTATTTTTTATTTTTTACTTTGGGGTTGGCCTAGCCACAACCCGGCAATTTTTGGCTTATGAAAATACAAAAATATCAGTTGCATATCAAAAATTACAACATTGGATACCTCTGAGCAATCGGAGACATTCACTTACACAAACTATGTCTCTATGTGCCCGTCCTAATATGGGGTCCTGCCACCCCTTGCCCAGCCAAAAATTGAATATGCACACATTTTTTATTTTTTACATATAGGAAGTTTACAATCCTGATCCCTATTGTCAACATGTGCTATCTGCCATCAGGGGTGATCAATGGACGTGTTTTGGGGGTGCATCCCCTTCCTCAGTTCACCGACTTTTGATACGAGGAAGGGGTTGCACCCACAAAAGATGTACATGGATATCCCCTGATGGCAGATAGCACATGTTGACACACTGTGTGCATATTCAATTTTTGGCTGGTTTGTTACTCAAAAAATTAGAAAAAATTATAAACACAAACATGTAAAAACAAATGTGTTTGGCTGGCTTATTGAATTCTCCCCAAAACATCGAGAATGTCTTTAAATGTTTGTTCCATCACATGGATTCTTTGTTTAATTAGGTCCAGTTCCGTGCTACATTCCATCACTTGCTGGATGAGGCGGAGGGCACTGTCAGCAGAGAACCATGTGCTATCCTTCACAACATTTACATCCCCTAAAAACCCAAAAAAAAAATTAATAAAAGTCTGCAGGCCTACCTCGCTTACCTTAAGCTGTGGTGTCAGATACTGACCTGTTGTGGTGACCAGATCCACAACGTCATCCACCTCTCCTTCCTGCACTTCTCCTTCCTCCACCTCAACTTCCTGCACATCTTTCGGTTGTGGGTCTTTGGGAGTTTGGTGTTGTTTGGAAGTTGTGGGGTGCATGTGCTCCCTGGAGTGTCCTCCTCCCAGTCTTCTCTCCCCTATGAGAATAAAACCAAAGGTCTATTTATCACACTGTAAATCTCCTTGTTAAACTAAAAACAGGCTAAATTGTTTGGAAGTGGGGTACAAGTGTGTGGTTGTGCGGAATTTAAAGAAGAATGCATTATTTATGACCCCAAATATGTTTAGTATTCACATTTGGATGTAATTTTTTGGACATGTAGGCACCACAAAAATTCTCTGATGCACCTGTGTGGGACACCCAAAAAAGGCGGGTCTGTTGGCCCACACTATAGTGCTCCAAAGTACAGATGTGGAAGCAGCTGCTGAGTGTCCTCTCCTTTACACTGAGTAAAGTTTGCATTTCATTCTCTTTACAAACACATCATCTAGACTTAAAAATTATCCACAATACTTGATCAAAAATGGCAGATGTCTAATTACTTTTGTGGCTCTTAAATAAACCAAAACCACGGATAGTGGCCGAACGAAGTGTCGGTAACGTAACGAACGATTACTGTGCCCAACCTAGTTCAAAATATTACATTTTGGAAGGGAGTCCAATATGATAAAAAAAAAAAAAACATGTCAGTTTCTAAAAATATTAATAGCAGAAACGTCTTCATTTTACTTACTTTTAGCGAGCATCCTCTTTATGATCCTCAACTGGTCTGGCTCCCTCAGTTTGAGGTCTGACCACCTCTTTCTGAGCTGCTCATTTGAGCGTTTCACCCCGAACTTCGCCCTCAGACTCTTCACAACTTTAGTGAGGATTTTGGCCTTCCTTCTATTTGGTTTGCTATACGGCCCATGCTTGGCATCATAATCAGCCTTGACCAAGATGTCCACCATCTCCGCCATCTCCGCCAAAGACATATTCGATGCCTTCAATATCCTCCTTGATCGTGACGTGTCCTCGGTCTCCGGGCTTGTCTCCTCGCTAGTTGCGGAATTATCAGACACCTGCTGTAACTCCGCCATATCTGTCTGCGCGCCGAAAGAGAAGGGGCGGGGAAAAGATGTAAGTTAGAACGTCATGGGCGGGCGACGTGTGCGGAGCGACGTGTTCGAATTTTGACGCATGCGTGGTGTGTATATAGCAAACACACATGTGACTATAGTACGTTCGGTGTGCGGAGAGAGGAGTTCAAGTGACGGACGTGCGAACGAAGGTATGTGATTTTGTGACTTGTAAAAATTGTTGGCCTATACTGTCTTGAGATTGTTGGAGGATATATATGGTGACTAGGATGTTAAGGAGGTTAGACTGTTTGCCTCACATTATTTAAATATAATTTATTTTACTTGCAGATACAATATGAATGTCTTTATTAGCGACAAAGAGTTCCTGGCGGAATTTATTGACCGGGTAAGGGAGCTGCCGGCTCTGTGGGAGACGAAAAACCCCATCCATAAAAAAAAAAGGGGTGAGAAAAGCAGCGCTGGAGAAGCTGCTCCCATTTGTGCATACCAAGGTGCCCACAGCCACAGCAAAACAAGTGGACACTAAAATTGGGAGCTTGAGAGGTACCTACAGGACTGAACGCTCTAAGGTGCTGGCTTCTCAGAGGTCAGGAGCAGCAGCAGATGATGTTTATGTCCCGATTTTGTGGCACTACAACAGGATGTCCTTCCTGGATGACCACATTGAGACAAGGCCATCACTCTCCACTCTTCCCCCCCAGACTTCCCTGCAGCCAACCTGAGCCTTCTCTGGAGCAAGAGGAGGCAGCCATCCTGGATGATCCTGATTTGTCCATCTGGAGCCAGGTATAGTATTAACTGAAAATGTATTGGGATAAAATTAATGTTTCCCAAATATGTCAGGATGAGAAACATACATTATTTTGTATTCCACAAGTGAAATCAAGATCTGTAGACATTATTCTGCACTTAATTGTGTGGTAAATAGTCAAGCTGATGTAGTGGTAAATTTAAAGCAAGGATTTATGCATTTACATTCTAATTGCTTCCATCAGGATTACAAAGTTTGATGCAAAGATTAAACCAACATATTAAACTATGTTCCTTTTTCATACACAGGATGAAATCAGTCAGGAGGAGGGTCTGGAAACTGTCAGGCAGGAGGAGGAAGGGCCCAGTGGCAGCCAGGAGGTGGCAGGGCCCAGTGGCAGCCAGGAGGTGGCAGGGCCCAGTGGCAGCCAGGAGGTGGCAGGGCCCAGTGGCAGCCAGGAGGTGGCAGGGCCCAGTGGCAGACAGGAGGTGGCAGGGCCCAGTGGCAGACAGGAGGTGGCAGGGCAAAGGAGAAGCACCAGATCCCAGGTGCCTCCCATCCGGCTTCACAAAAGAGGCAGGAGGGACAGGACCACCAATGAGGCAGCAATGGCCCTTATTAAAGAGGCCCATGCCACCCTCAAGGAGCCCACATCCCCTGAAGAGGCCATTGCCGGCCTAGTGGAGGCTAAGTTCAAGGTGATGAGCATGGAACAACGCCTCCTATGCGAGCCCCTGCTCATCACCTTGCTCAACAAGGGGGTGATGGAGAAAATTACACCCAATACCGCCATATGTGAGGTGGCCCAACTGACCCAACCTCAACCTCCACCTCCACCTTCCTCTTCTGCCCCACCCCCTTCTGCTACACCTCCACCTTCTGCCCCACCCCCTTCTGCTACACCTCCACCTTCTGCCCCACCCCCTTCTGCTACACCTCCACCTTCTGCCCCACCCCCTTCTGCTACACCTCCACCTTCTTCTTCTGCCCCACCCCCTTCTGCTACACCTCCACCTTCTTCTTCTGCCCCACCCCCTTCTGCTACACCTCCACCTTCTTCTTCTGCCCCACCCCCTTCTGCTACACCTCCACCTTCTTCTTCTGCCCCACCCCCTTCTGTTACACCTCCACCTCCTCCTCCTGACAGGAGTACCCCTCCAGTGGGCCAGCCTCCAGCCAAACGAAGAAGGAAGGCTGCAGGAAAGGCTTCAGGAAAGGCTGCAAGGAAGGTTGCCAGGAAGAAGAGGAAGTGATGGCCTTGCTTCATTGTGGTCGGACAGAAGGCAGCCTGTTGTAGTACCACACACTTGGGACATATATCTCACCTGCTGCTGTTCCTGACCTCTGGGAGGCCAGCATCAGATTGTGTTCAGAAATGTGGGCCTTCTCAAGCTCCCAATTTTAGTGTCCACACAGGGTTGCTCTGTGCTCTGGGGTCCCTGGGATGCACAAATGGCAGCAGCTTCTCCAGCGCTGCCTTCTCTTTATTTAATTTATAAACATGAATAAATATGTTTTTTGTTTAAGTTCATACTTGACTATGTGTATTTTTAAATAAACAAAATCAAGCTTTGGAGTAAGCAGATACATTTGACTGACAATAAAAGGCACAGATATCACCCCCCCCCCCAAAAGAATAACTAAATCTGATTAGCACAAAAACATGGTGTGAAATTTAAATAATATAGATTCCAAAATTAAATGGGAGATCGCTATCAAAACATTGAGAAATTAGAATTAACATCATTTTGAAAAATCTAACCATTTAAATTATTCCTAAAAACTTGCACGATATAATACACATAAATCTTATAAAGAGCAGCATGAAAAAGGTTAAAAATAAGGCATAACTCTGTGTGAATATCAGCAGCAAAAGAAGGTCACTCGTTTTGATTAATGTAACATTCTAACGAAGATTTCAATGCAGAACATTTAAACGATGAAATATTTATGAGCGTGACGAATATGCTCTCTCCATTACGAAGGCTTGTTTTACCAGAAGATGCGCTCCCGTCTCATAGTTGCTTGTGAGCATGCGCGCTTTTGGAAGAGTCGTAAAAGCATACACACAAACCATTTTCTCGTCACAAAACAGGCCGACGAGAAACACGACGAGGAAATCTGGAATCCTGACGAGAAAATAGAGAGCAGGTTCTCTATTTTCTCGTCGAGATTCTCGGCAAGTTTTTCGTCGTAAAACCATACACACGAACGTTTTTCTAGACAAAAAAACTCTCGCGGCACTTTTCTTGACTGTTTTGGACGAGAAAATCGGTCGTGTGTACGAGGCCTCAGTGTGCTATTCTGTTCTAAACCAATCTTGCTTAACCATATTTGAAATCCTTGAGTTTAGGGACAGAGAAGAACACTCGTGGAAACTATCAGTGTGCTATTCTGTGCTAAATCTTGTTTGTAGGGACAGAGAAGGACAGTGAGGGAAAGTGTCAGTGTGCTATTCTGTCCTAAACCAATCTTGCTGAACCATATTTGAAATCCTTGAGTTTAGGGACAGAGAAGGACACTCGTGGAAACTATCAGTGTGCTATTCTGTGCTAAATCTTGTTTGTAGGGACAGAGAAGGACAGTGAGGGAAACTATCAGTGTGCTATTCTGTTCTAAACCAATCTTGCTGAACCATATTTGAAATCCTTGAGTTTAGGGACAGAGAAGGACACTCGTGGAAACTATCAGTGTGCTATTCTGTGCTAAATCTTGTTTGTAGGGACAGAGAAGGACAGTGAGGGAAAGTGTCAGTGTGCTATTCTGTCCTAAACCAATCTTGCTGAACCATATTTGAAATCCTTGAGTTTAGGGACAGAGAATGACACTCGGGGAAACTCTCAGTGTGCTATTCTGTTCTAAACCAATCTTGCTGAACCATATTTGAAATCCTTGAGTTTAGGGACAGAGAAGGACACTCGTGGAAACTATCAGTGTGCTATTCTGTGCTAAATCTTGTTTGTAGGGACAGAGAAGGACAGTGAGGGAAAGTGTCAGTGTGCTATTCTGTCCTAAACCAATCTTGCTGAACCATATTTGAAATCCTTGAGTTTAGGGACAGAGAAGGATAGGCAGGGGACAGTGTCAGTGTCTTTGTTGCTAAGCCTCCTGCACAGTATACACCTGAAGGTAGCCCTTATTGCTGTTTTTCCCATCTCCCTGCAGGCCATCCATTAAAATGTCTGGAAGGCAAACAAGGAGAGGCAGACAGTCAGGAGGCAAAAAAAGAGGGCAAGCAGGCTCTGTGTCTGGGGGCAACAGTGCTGGTCGTGGACGCGGTGCATTGTCATCAGCACATGGCCATGGGACACGCTTGTCCTTCTTTTCGGCAGCTGGACATGTTGAGCCACATCATGCCGAAGACTTGGTAGAGTGGATGACCAAGCCCACCTCATCCTCCTCATCCTCTCTCACCCAGGCTCAGGGTACTGGCAAAGCAGCTGCCAAAGCGTCCTCTTCTCTGGTATCAATGTCATCATTAGTCACTCCTTCCCTATACCCACCATGTCCTCCTCCTGAGGAGTCCCCTGAACTGTTTGAGCACAGTGTTGTGTACATGCTCCAGGAGGATGCCCAGCATTTCGAAGGATCTGATGATGATACCCAGCTAGAGGAAGGCAGTAGCGTGAGAGCTGAGAGAGGGGATGCTCAAGAAGGACACCAATCTGGCAGTCATGCTCCAGCAGCTGCAGCATACTGCCAGATTGGCTCCAGTGATGAGGAGGGAGGGGATGATGAGGTCACTGACTCCACGTGGGTGCCTAATAGGAGAGAGGAGGAGGAGGAGGATGAGGAGGAGGCACATCTCCAATGAGGCAGGATGCCCTTGGGTGGCCAGCGTATGGGCAGCACACCGACGGAATCACACCGCAGAGCTCCGCCTGTGCAGGGCGCTGCCTCTGCCCGTCATTCAAAAAGTTCTTTGGTGTGGGCCTTTTTTGAGGCGAGTGCATCAGATCGCACAGCTGCTGTTTGCAACATATGTCTCAAGCGTATATCGCGTGGCCAAAACATCAGCCGCTTGGGCACCACATGCTTGATCAGACATATGTTGACCTGCCATGCAGCTCGTTGGCAAGCCTACCTTAAAGACCCACACCAAAGAACAAAGCGGACCTCTCCTTGCACCGCATCAGCTGGGATCTCCAACCCCAGTATACCTTCAGTCCTCTCTGAAACCTGCACTGAGAGGAATGAAGGTGTAGAATTAGGTGTGTCACAGCCAAGTACTTGCAGCCACTCTGCTAGCAGTACACCGACGTCCGATTCTAGCAGGCAAATTTCCCTGCCCCAGCTGCTGGACCGTCGAAAGAAGTTCACTCCCAGCCATCCACATGCCCAGCGGTTGAATGCTAGCTTGGCTAAATTGCTAGCGCTTCAACTGCTGCCTTTTCAGTTGGTAGACTCGGCCCCCTTCCGTGAGTTTGTGCAATGTGCGGTTCCTCAGTGGCAGGTTCCCAAACGCCACTTTTTCTCACGGAAGGCGATTCCGGCTCTCTACAGGCATGTGGAAGGCAATGTCTTGGCCTCGCTGGACAGGGCGGTCAGCGGTAAGGTGCATATTACCGCTGACTCATGGTCCAACAGGCATGGACAGGGACGTTACCTTTCTTTCACGGCCCATTGGGTCACTCTTTTGGCAGCTGGGAAGGATGCAGGACAAGGTGCAGTAGTGTTGGAGGTTGTTCCGCCGCCACGCCTCCAAAATGCTACTACTGGTTGTGACACACCTCTCTCCTCCACCCCCTCCTCTTCTTCTTCCTCCATGGCCTCTTCCTGTGGTTTGTCCTCGGAACCAGCGGTGCTCCGTAGGCGTTCAAGGGGCTACGCAAGTACGCAGGCAAAAAGATGCCATGCCGTGCTTGCGCTGGTGTGTTTGGGGGACAGGAGCCACACTGGGGCAGAGGTCCTGTCTGCTCTGCAGGGGCAGGCCGAGAGGTGGTTGACGCCACGCCAGCTTAAGCCAGGAATGGTGGTTTGCGACAATGGCACCAACCTCCTCTCCGCCCTCCGACAGGGACAACTGACCCATGTGCCCTGTATGGCTCACGTCCTTAACCTGGTGGTTCTTGGGCAGGTACCCGGGCTTACAGGATGTCCTGAGGCAGGCCAGGAAAGTCTGTGTGCATTTCCGCAGATCTTATAATGCCAGTGCTCGCCTGGCTGAGCTGCAAAAGGAGTTGAACCTGCCCAAGAACCGCCTTATATGTGACATGCCCACCAGGTGGAACTCAACGTTGGCCATGCTGCAGCGGCTACACACGCAGCAGAGGGCCATCAATGAGTACCTGTGCGACTACGGCACCAGGACAGGGTCAGGGGAGCTCGGGTTTTTTTCACCACGCCAGTGGGGCATGATCAGGGATGCATGCACTGTCCTGGCACCATTTGAGGAGGCCACGAGGATGGTGAGCAGTGACAGTGCATGCATCAGTGACACTGTACCTCTTGTCCACCTGTTGGAGCACACGCTGCGTGGAATAATGGACAGGGCACTTGAGGCAGAACAGAGGCAGGAAGAGGAGGACTTCCTTGCCTCTCAAGGCCCCCTTTACCCAGACAGTGTTCCTTCTGTCCCACCCATCGCACAGGAAGAGGAGGAGGAGGAGGAGGATTGTGTCAGCATGGAGGTGGAGGCTGGCACTCAGCATCATCAGCAGCAGTCTTTTAGGGATGATTTACAGTCCCAAGAAACCAGTGGACTTGTACGTGGCTGGGAGGAGGTGGCTGCGGATCATGTCGTCCTTAGTGACCCAGAGGACTCCGGACTGAATGCCTCAGCTAACCTACGCTGCATGGCCTCCCTGATCCTGCAAAGTCTGCGGAAGGATCCTCGTATTCTTCGGATCAAGGAGAGGGACCATTACTGGCTGGCCACTCTCCTTGATCCACGGTACAAGGGTAAGGTTGCGGACCTTATGTTACCATCGCAGAGGGAGCAGTGGATGAGACAACTCCGGGAGGCCTTGCAGAAAGGTCTGTGCAACGTGTTCCCAGAGACTGGGAGGTTACAAACTCCTGGTCCTGGACAACGAGTTGCTGAGGCTTCGGGCAGTCAAAGAAGGAGCGGTGGGGAAGGTGGCCGTCTGACCGATGCGTTCAGACAATTCTTTATTCCGCAGCCCCAAAGTATGATCGGTTCCAGCAACCATCGCCAGCGTCTGATATACATGGTGCAGGAATACCTAGGGGCAAGGTCAGACTTTGACACCTTCCCCACCGAAAATCCTCTGGCTTACTGGGTCTTGAGGATGGATCACTGGCCAGAGCTTGCACAGTATGCAATTGAGCTACTGGCCTGTCCTGCATCCAGCGTTCTTTCAGAACGCACATTCAGTGCTGCTGGAGGATTTGTCACGGATCACAGGGTGCGCCTGTCCACCGACTCGGTTGATCGACTGACTTTCATCAAGATGAACCAGTCTTGGATCACCACCAGCTACCACACACCTGATGCTGATATAACAGACTAATTGATTTTAAAATGTCACATCCCTTCAAGACTGATGCTGATGCTGAGTGCCTGTGATGTTATGTTGACTGGCTATCCTCCTCCTCCTCCTCAATGATACGATTAATGATGATAGCTTGGAAGATCATTTTGGTTTATGGGTGACGCCACCAGTGGCTAAGGCCCAATTTTTCAGCCCCTGTTTAACAGGGGCGTGTAATTAAAATTTTTGATGCAATACTTTGCAACAGGCCTCATTGCTGTGCTCCAAGTACAGTATCTGTGAGGGGTTGCAGTGTTGTGCCACCAGTGCCTAAGGCCCAATTTTTCAGCCCCTGTTCAACAGGGGCATGCAATTATAATTATTGATCTAATAATTCACAGCAGGGCCCATTGCTGCGCCCACCAAGAGTAACTGTCAGGCCTTACAGTGTTGTGGCACCAGCACCACCATCACCACCACCACTACCACCAAAGGCCCAATTTTTCAGCCCCTTTTCAACAGGGGCATGCAATTATAATTATTGATCTAATAATTCACAGCAGGGCCCATTGCTGCGCCCACCAAGAGTAACTGTCAGGCCTTACAGTGTTGTGTCAACACCACCACCACCACCACCACCACCACCACCAAAGGCCCAATTTTTCAGCCCCTGTTCAACAGGGGCATGCAATTATAATTATTGATCTAATAATTCACAGCAGGGCCCATTGCTGCGCCCACCAAGAGTAACTGTCAGGCCTTACAGTGTTGTGGCACCAGCACCACCATCAAAGGCCCAATTTTTACTACCACTGATCAACAATTATATGTTATTACAATTCCTGATATAATAGTTGACAGCAGGGCGTTCCAGCACCCACCAAGAGTAACTGTGAGTGCTTACAGTGTTGTGCCAACACCAACACCTAAGGGGCCAATTTCTGCAGAGTATATACGGCAGGTCCCTACTTTCAAACATCCAACTTACAAACGACTACTACTTGCAAACGGAAGAAGACAACAGGAAGTGAGAGGAAATCTACCCCTTGGAAGGAAAATTCTCTCCTGTAAGAATTAATATGGGAGAAAGGTGTCTCCTCTCTACTGATGCTTTATCACCAATCCTTGTTTCAATAAAAACACCACATTTCAAAAACAGTTATCATTGGGACGCAAAGTGAGGTGAAATGTTCTGAACAGGGGCACAGACAGCAAAAAAAATGTTACAGGGGTGATAACCCTTCCCTATGTTTTCCAAAAAGCTTAAAAAAAGGAATTTGGCATGGAGCTAGACTTAAACAATGTAGCTGTTCAAAATTACAAACAGATTCTACATAAGAACAAACCTACAGTCCCTGTCTTGTATGCACCGCCTGTATACGGCTGTTCAGAGTATATAGGGCCTTTTTTATTTTGTGTGCGGGGTTCCCCTTAATATCCATACAAGACCCAAAGGGGCTGGTAATGGGCTGGGGTTGATGGGGTAGCTATGCCATTTTTCTTAAAGATTTTCATCCATATTACCGGGACCAGACATTACATTAAGCCGCAAGCAGTTTTAAATGGCTTTTTTTTCCTTTAGAAATGTTATTTTGTGCAGGGACAGTTCTAAACACGGGAAACACGTGGCACTTCACAGGCATACTTTAGACACCCCCCCAGGTACAATATTTAAAGGAATATTTGACTTTTTTTTTTCACGTTATGCATCATTAAAATGACTGCTCCCGGAAAACGTCCGTTTTTAAAACTTCTTTTTGCATTGATACATGTCCCCTGGTGCAGAACCCGGGTTCCCAAACTCTGTTTAGGACAATAACATGGATAATAGTCGTTATAATTAGCACTTTAGAATCCGAACGTTCGCATCCATTGTATTTAATAGGGTTCTAATGTTCGTGCGAACTTTCGGTCCGTTCGCGGGTCCTGGTGCGAACCGAACCCGGGGGTGTTCGGCTCATCACTAATCCTGTGTATGAAAAGGGGACATAGTTTAATATGTTGGTTTAATCTTTGCATCAAACTTTATAAACATGATTGAAGCAATTTACACCTACATCAGATTGACTATTTAGCACCCAATTAAGTGCAGACTAATGTCTCGAGATCTTGATTTCACTTGTGGAACCCAAAATATTGTATGTTTCTCATCTTGACATATTTGTCAAACATTAATTTTATCCCAATGCAATTTCATTTAATACTATACCTGGCTCCAGATGGCCAAATCAGGATCATCCAGGATGGCTGCCTCCTCTTGCTCCAGAGAAGGCTTAGGTTGGCTGCAGGGAAGTCTGGGGGGAAGAGTGGAGAGTGATGGCCTTGCCTCAATGTGGTCATCCAGGAAGGACATCCTGCTGTAGTACCACAAAATCGGGACATACACATCATCTGCTGCTGCTCCTAACCTCTGAGAAGCCAGGACCTTAGAGCGTTCAGTCCTGTAGGTGCCTCTCAAGCTCCCAATTTTAGTGTCCACTTGTTTTGCTGTGGCTGTGGGCACCTTGGCCTGCACAAATGGGAGCAGCTTCTCCAGCGCTGCTTTTCTCACCCCTCTTTTTTTATGGATGGGGTTTTTCGTCTCCCACAGAGCGGGCAGCTCCCTTACCCGGTCAATAAATTCCGCCAGGAACTCTTTGTCGCTAATAAAGACATTCATATTGTATCTGCAAGTTTAAGAAATAATATATAACTAATGTGAGGCAAACAGTCTAACCTCCTTAACATCGTAGTCACCATATATATCCTACAACATTCTCAAAACAGTATAGGCCAACAATTTGTCCAAGTCACAAAATCACATACCTTCGTTCGCAAGTCCGTCACTTGAACTCCTCTCTCCGCACACCGAACGTACTATAGTCACATGTGTGTTTGCTATATACACACCACGCATGCGTCAAAATTCGAACACGTCGCCCGCCCATGACGTTCTAACTAACATCTTTTCCCCGCCCCTTCTCTTTCGGCGCGCAGACAGATATGGCGGAGTTACAGCAGGTGTCTGATAATTCCGCAACTAACGAGGAGGAGACAAGCCCGAAAACCGAGGAAACGTCACGATCAAGGAGGAGATTCAAGGCATCGAATATGTCTTTTGCGGAGATGGCGGAGATAGTGGACATCTTGCTCAAGTCTGATTATGACGCAAAGCATGGGCCGTATAGCAAACCAAATAGAAGGAAGGCCAAAATCCTCACTAAAGTCGTGAAGAGTCTGAAGACGAATTTCGGGGTGAAACGCTCAAATGAGCAGCTCAGAAAGAGGTGGTCAGACCTCAAACTGAGGGAGCCAGAGCAGTTAAGGATGATTAAGAGAATGCTCGCAAAAAGTAAGTAAAATGTACACTTTTATGCTATTAATCCTTTTCTAAACTGACATGTTGCTGGTTTTTTTTTTCTTTTATTATTGGACTCCCTTCCAAAATGTTATATTTTGAACTTGGTTGGGCACAGTAATCGTTCGTTACGTTACAGACACTTCGTTCGGCCACTATCCGCTGTTTTGGCTTATTTTACAGCCACAAAAGTAATTAGACATCTGCCATTTTTTTGGAAATTTGGGGCACCAAGTTTTAGGCTAGATGATGTGTTTGTAAAGAGAATGAAATGCAAACTTTTGTCAGTGTAAAGGAGAGGACACTCAGCAGCTGCTTCTACATCTGTACTTTGGAGCACTATAGTGTGGGCCACCAGACCCGCCTTTTTTGGGTGTCCCACACAGGTGCTTCAGAGAATTTTTGTGTTGCCTACATGTCTAAAAAATGACAGACAAAGGTGAATACTAAGCATATTCTTGGTCAGAAATAATGCATTCATCTTTAACTTCCGCCCAAACACACACTTGTACCCCACTTCCAAGCAATTTAGCCAGTTTTTTTGTTTAACATAGAGAATTTCTGTGTGATAACTCTACCTTTTGTTTGATTCTCATAGGGGAGAGAAGACTGGGAGGAGGACACTCCAGGGAGCACAAGAACCCCACAGCTTCACAACAACCCCAAACTCCCAAAGACCCACAAACGAAGGATGTAGAGGAAGTTGAGGTGGAGGAAGGAGAAGTGCAGGAAGGAGAGGTGGATGACGTTGTGGAACTGGTCACCACAACAGGTCAGTATCTGTCACCACAGCTTCAGGTAAGAGAGGTAGGCCTGCAGAGTTATAATACCTTTTTATTTTGTTTTTAGGGGATGTGAATGTTGGGGTGAAGAATAGTACAGGTTTCTCTGCTGACAGTGCCCTCCGCCTCATCCAGCAAGTGATGGAATGTAGCACGGAACTGGACAAAATTAAAGAAAGAATTCATGTGATGGATCAAACATTTAAAGACATTCTCGATGTTTTGGGGAGAATTCAATAAGGCATCCCAACCCCCTTTTGTTCATGTTTATTCTTCTACTTGTAAAAAACTTTTTGACAATCAAACCAGCCAAAAATTGAATCTGCACACAGTGTGTCAACATGTGCTATCTGCCATCAGGGGATATCCATGTACATCTTTTGGGGGTGCAACCCCTTCCTCGTATCTAAAGTAGGTGAACTGAGGAAGGGGTTGCACCCCCAAAACACGTCCATTGATCACCCCTGATGGCAGATAGCACATGTTGACAATAGGGATCAGGAGTCTAAAATCCCTATAGGAAAATAATCCCAATTGTGTGCATATTCATTTTTTGGCTGGGCAAGGGGTGGCAGGACCCCATATTAGGACGGGCACATAGAGACATATAGTTTGTGTAAGTGAATGTCTCAGATTGCTCCGAGGTATCCAATTTTGTAATTTTTGGAATGCAACTGTTGTTTTTGTATTTTCCTAAGAAAACAATTGCCGGTTTGTGGCCAGGCAAACAAAAAATGTAAAAAAAAAAAAGTGTGTGAATTTGTACATAGTAAAAGATTTGAACACAAACAACGTGTAGCTTCTTTTTCTAATATGCTCTAACCTTATTTGGTACATTTTTAAAGGTTACATAGTGAAATGGTTGGTATTTACTAAAGGAAAATACACTTGGCACTACAAATGCACTAAGACAAACTAGGAGACAGGAAACCAAGAAAAGTTAGAAGTTTAAACAAGATTTTTATTTGGATCGTTAGACTACATAGTTTATTTTGTAGTCCGCCAAGTGGATGGGAGTCCGAAAAAGGCGGAACCGGCTGGCCATTATGCCGAAGGCATTTTCAACGACTCTTCGGCCCCTGGCCAGCCGGTAATTGAACACCCTCTTCTCTGGGGTCAGGGTCCTCTGAGGAAATGGCCTCATAAGATGTGGTCCGAGCCCGAAGGCTTCATCAGCCAAAAAAACAAAGGGGAGTCCTTCAATATTCCCTGCATCCGGTGGCAATGCAAGGTCGTCACTCTGGAGACGGAGGGCAAACTCCGTCTGGATGAAGGATCCCCCATCGGACATCCGGCCATTCTTCCCTACATCAACATAGAGGAATTCATACCGTGCTGACACCACCGCCATTAGCACAATGCTATGAAACCCCTTGTAATTGAAGTAGTAGGACCCAGAACGGGGTGGCGGCACGATGCGGACGTGCTTCCCGTCTATAGCACCACCGCAGTTGGGGAAGTCCCACCGCGTGGCAAACTCCGATGCCACAGTCTGCCATTCCTGTGGCGTGGAAGGAAGCTGTGGAGTCAAACAAGATGAAAAAATATTAGAATACACAAATCAAACATTACAAGTATATTCTAAGAAAATACATTAGAGGCCAACATCAAGCAAAGTCTACGTTTATTAAGGTGTTTTAAATAAGTATAATGGAAGGCTCATGTATCATATTCATCACCCCCTATGATGGTCCATTAATAAATTATAATGGGGAGGGGAGATGTGTTTGGCCACAGGATAGCATTGCAGTGGCGGTGCGTCCAGAGTGGGCGCTGGAGCACTGCCCCCTCTCTCCTGTGCCCGTCACTCAGAACAATACATAGGTTCATGCCTTGCATTAACCTATGTATTGTCTATGCCGCCCACTATTCAGGTGGATGGCCCCCTGTTAAGCGACCGACATATGAAGAACTGCGGCATTTATGGGCTTAAAATTGCATATCAAAAACAGTAAGGAAAATTGTCTTGCACATTACAGCCTGAGGGATGTAATTGGCTGCAGAAAAGTTAAATAGGGGACGCAGGGGGGGGCATTCCTTGGGTAAACACTGACAGGCTGCTCTGCCAATCATGTTCACCAAGTCTGTTTAATGGTAACATGATTGGCTGATGCAACATCAAGGGAAGGAGAAGACATCAAGGACAGAAGAAGGATGGCGCTGACCACAAGAAGGTAAGTGCAGGGCTGGGGGGGAACTGGCTGCATTGGAGGGGACAAAATGGCTGCATTAGAGGGAACAAAATGGCTGCATTGGAGGGAACAAATGGGGGCGTTTAATAGGCACCAGAGCAAAAAAGGAGGAAGTTTATTTCCTAAATTGGGGTTTGAACCCCCAAACATTTGGAGCAACAGGCGCCCCTGCTGGAAAGGTTAGTGAAGGGAAATATGCATGGAGGAGAAAAAAGGGGCAATCTAAAGCTTCCAGCATGCATGAGGACAAAGGGGACATTCTCAGCATATTACAATCATGGTAATTAGGGAAGGATGAAAGAAATACAATACATTAGCATACATGTAATACATAAAATGTGATGTTAATGGAGAAAACTTACCCTAATATAGTCCTCCTGCAGGACTTGTATAATGGCAGAACAGGTGTCTGGGATTATGAGGCCCAGAGCCTTGGGGGAGATGCCTGTCGTGAACTTTAAGTCCTGAAGACTTCTCCCTGTCGCCAGATAACGTAACGTGGCGATGAGCCTCTGCTCAGCACTGATGGCTTCCCGCATTACGGTGTCCTTCCTGGTAATATAGGGGGACACCAAAGCCAACAGTTCCTGAAAAACGGGGTCAGACATCCGCAGAAAATTCCTGTAGTCCTCAGGATTATTCTCAACGATCTCCCGCAGCAGAGGCATGTGGCAGAATTGGTCCCGCTGGAGCAACCAATTCTTGGTCCATGAACTCCTCCTCACACCATTCATGGACTGGTCTTGGTCCAAAACAAGCAGACCAACACCAAGCGCACGCACAGCACGAACTCGACGACGAGAACATCCAGGCGACATGGCTAGGAAACGGTCGTCTTATCAGAACGTACAGAACAGAACGCACTTTAGAACAGCAAGGCCTATGAATAACGAACTGAAAAACAGAAACGAACAGGCAAGAACGCACTGTAAAACAGATACGACCTGCCTAGACGCCCTGAAAGTCAAGATACGAACCCACAAGCACAAACTGAACCGCAGAAAACGATCTGAAAAGTACGAAGACTGAAAAGCGCGAATCGTCTCTTCCCAAACTTTTACTTCACACGCGGTAACACGAGATCAGCAAAAGCAGCCCAAGGGGTGGCGCCAAGAAAAAAGATCTTCCCCTTTATAGTGCCGTCGTACGTGCTGGACGTGACCGCGGAGAACAACGAGGAAATTGGGAAATGTCAGTGTGTACGCATGGAAAGCTTGACGAGAAAATCGACAAGCTTAACAAGAATCTCGTCGAAAAAAACGACGTGTTTTTTACGACGAGAAACTCGGTCGTGTGTACGAGGCTTCAGAGATGAAAATTGCAAAACATTAACATGTTCCTTATTATTACCACACACTCGATTGTCCTATGCCCAATAGATAGCATTGAATTTCTAATCATCATTCTCTGGCCCCAGGTTTAAGATGAATATATTAATTTATATACCCATTTATTGTCATTAAGGCGTACGTACATTCATTAATTCTTTCAATTACACTGCAGTATTTGTGCCCACTATATGCACAATGTGACCATACACTGCTTCCCATTGGGCTCCTCCGTTTGGTTGGTTCTTTTTGGGGTATCTGTGGCCTCCCTGCCGGCCATCGTTTCGGCATGCTGGCGCCGCCCACAGATGCGGCCTCCTGGCAAGGGGGAGGAGCACAGGGCCCTGTGCTCCCACTATGCCCAATGGACGGCGTAGAATCTCTCTGTCCCCACTCCATGGGCGTTTCCTCTTGCCGGCGGTGTCCCTGATTCCCTCCGGGCGCCTCTATGCCGCTTGCGTGTGCGCGATACCGTGCACCCGCGTGGCGTCGGGACGCCACGTGGTTTACGGCGGAGGTGACCTCAGTGGACGGGGATGGCTGTCCTTCCGGGACGCGAGGCAGCCATCCAGGGAGGGTCGCCATTGCGGCATGGCCGCTCCTGCGAGGCAACGCATGGGGGAGGATCATCATAGGACATCTTCCTCAATTGAGGACCATATATAAACACACACAGGAAACTGGGTAGATCTCAGGTTGATCCCCAGTTCCCTAAATATGGCAGACCAGAAGGTCCAGATAATTGTAAGTATTAATAGCCTACACAGGCTGTTTGTTACTCTTCCCTCCTTTCTTCCCCTTCAGGCAATAACCTGCATGTATAACAGATACCATTTTAAAACAACTCCTTTTATTGTGCTCCACGGGCACTGGTCGCCTTCCCTGGCATAGGTTCAGCCGGGAACCTTCCAGTATCAATGGACATAGCTATTAATATTCAGCTGTGACTTGGATATGGGTGTAGCATTTCACACTTATCACATCCAACACACTAGGTTTTTTACACACACACATTCTTTATTTCAAACACTCATTCCATCACTCTCGCAACATCACATTCCATCCCACTTCACATTCCACATTTACACTTTATTCCTCTACACTTCTGATTACACACAATTCTTCAATTTTTATTTTTATTTTTATATTTTTTACTCATCTTTTCACTCAATTGTTTTTGAAATTTTCCCATCTTCCTTCATCCACCCCCACTAGTCCTCCCCACCACACTTTTTCATCATCACCTACCCACACACACAACGTACCCATTCACCGCTGTACCTATCATATTAATAGAATTTATTATCAAATACACCAACATCTCAACATACACTAATGGAAGAGCATAACCACATGGACCTCCTACCTGCCTACATAATAAGATGTCATATAATATAGAGTTTGTATGGAAGCAATACCAATGCATCCTACATTGATGCCTTCGATGTCCTTTACAGGTGCTGGTCGCCTGTCCATGCGCGCTCCGCGTGGAGCTTCCCCCCTCTGGTATGACTCCCTGTAGGTCGCACTTGTCTCTTGGTGGCGCCGGCGGCGGGGGTGTCGGGCGGCTGGAGGGCTGTTGGGTCCCTGGGGGTGCCGGCTTTTTGGCGGAGCTCTGATTGGAAGCTAGGTTCTAACACACAGCATATTGGTAATTATACAATTTGTGTCCCTTACCTTTGGGTACATACCCAGGTAATGAAGTGATACTTACCTTATAATTCTTTGCAGCCAACAACATACCCTCTGAAGAAGATCCTTTGTGATAGAAACGCGTCAGAAACGTATACAGATGCATATTGACATGTATAGCTGTATAGCATTGCTGTGTACTGTCTATGTTGTGTTTTAACATTCTTTGTGTGTAAACTCCATCAGAGCTTTAATTTGTTTGAAATTCCATGTACAGATGCAATAAAAAATGTTTTATTATACTTTTGCACATTTTTGCTGCTTAAAAACCCCACTGGGGGGCATTCCCATTCCAGGTGATAGAAAGAGAGCTTAAAGGGGAACCCCCATCTATATCGGATGCCCCAAGCTTGTAGGACTTGCAAATAAGGCTTCAGACTCCGCCTTTTGGCTATGGTGACTGGAGAGAGGTCTGCAAATAGTTGAAGAGGATTACCCTGGTGGGAGAGGTCCGGGAGATCTCTTGCAGCCTGCAGAAGCCGTTCCTTGGTCCTGTAAAAGTGAAACTTAATGATAACGTCTCTGGGGGGACCGTCGGTGTGCTTGGGAGCAAGGGACCTGTGTATGCGGTCGAATTCCAAGCGCTCCGGAGGGATATAAGGCGCCAACTCCTGGAAGAAAGCCGTGGCTGTCCCCTGCAAGTCAGTGATGGCCCCTGGGAGCCCACGGATGCGGAGGTTATCCCTGTGAGCCCTATTCTCAGAGTCCTCTAGATTGTCCTGCAGGCTCAAAAGTTCAGCATTCAACCTCTCGACCTCATCCTCATGACCTTCCAGCACTGTTGTTGTTAAATCCATCCGCTGCTCCAATTGGTTGGTGCGGTGGCCTATCTCTTTAAGACCCCTCACCAGGTCTGCTGAGAGCTTACAAGAGGCAGCATTTATTTCATCCCGCACTATACTACGGAACTTCTGGAGCAGGGCATCAGAGCTAGTGTCAGTGGGGCTTACCAGGTTAGTGGGGAACTGAATCAAGCTGTCCTCAGAGTGCTGCGTGGTGTCGTCTGCCATTTTGCCCTTCCCCTTCCCCTTTCCCACAGCAGGAGAGGCCTTTTGCTGGGAGCGGTAGAGCTGCCGGTTCCGGGCTGTATTGTACATACCCGCCGGGTGCCAGGTAATGTCCGTCGCTCAGAGAGCTTATGTGGTAGCGTCAGGGAGCAAGATGTGCCTTATTCACCAAGATTGGGCGTTCCGACGGCGCAGAGCAGGGAGATCAAGCTGTCACCCTCCCCGACACCTGCGTATGCGCTCCCCAGGGTTGCGAGTTCAGTACATAGCACAAATTAGCATATACAGTTATCCAGTTCAGGGGCCATAGCCTGGCCAGCCAAAGCACCTAGGCTTCCAGGGGCAACTTGTGAGATAAAGAAGAGTCCGAATGATGGGCACTAGGGTGCAGCAAGATGGCCCCTAGCACAGGGCCGAATCTGATCCACTGCCTGCAGGCTGCTAACAAGGGGTGCCCCGGTGGCCGTACCTTGAATGAAGTAGGTGCGTGGTGAGTCCTGAGGAGTAGAAGCAGGCCGTGGCATCTCAGCTGGGTAGAGCAAGATGGCCGCCGTACAGTAGGCCGGAACTACCAGTCCTCTTGCAGGCCGCCGTGGGTGAGAATCACCGGGAACTGGAGGTCGCGGTTAGCCTGTGGTTAGGCTCCGGTGCCTATACCAAGGGAGGGCTGAGTACAGGGAGGCCTGTGAGGCCAGGAACAGACGTTATGTCACGTACCTGGTAGGTGAGCCCGACGTGCAGGGAGTGGCCTCTCGTAGACCTCTGACTCGAGAACCCCTGATAGAGCAGACAGGGGCTCAGGAGGGCAAAGAAGCACAAGTGCCTGGCAGGAACTGAGGCAGGTGGAAGTAGAAGCAGCAGACTGCAGCGGTGGATAACTGGTGGGAGACGTGCAGTGGTCCGCAGCAGGCACCAGAGGATCAGGAAGCAGACTTGGTGAAGACAGGCCGGGTCAGACACAAGCGGGCAGATGAGTACAAAGCAGGATCCAAGAATAGTTAAAGTCCAGGCCGGGTCAGTGTATCAGGCGGGCAGCAAACTGGTTAGAGGAGAAGGCAGAAGAGAAGTCGGGACGAGCCGTGGTCAGAGGCGGGCAGCAGACTGGAGAAGCCAAGGGAAGCCGGGTCAGGTACCAGAGCAATCAGATCAGAGGTTCAGGTAACAAGGGTCTTCAGGAAACGCTGTAGACCGGACAGCAAGGATGCAGAGTGACAGCTCTCTTTAAATAGGCAGTCTTTGGCGCCAACGCCCGCTTGCCACTATCGCGTGCCCGCGCACGCTCGTTTGCCGCTATCGCGCATGCGCCGAACGGGTCTGCCTGTGCATAGAGATTCTGAGACCCCGATCGCTTGGATGAGTGAGAGAACGTCTTTCCTGACATTGCCCCCCTCCTACGGGCAGCCTCCGGATGCCAAACTGAGCCAGCCTATCTGGGTGAGACCTTTTGAAGGCCGTGATCAACCTTTTGGCATGAATGTTGGTTTCCGGTTCCCAGGAATTTTCCTCGGGGCCATAGCCCTTCCATTTAACCAGATATTGGGTTTGGTTGCGTCTCTTCCTGCAGTCCAGGATAGACTCGATTTCAAACTCTTCCTCACCATTGATGAGCACGGGCTCAGGAGGGCCAATACCTCGATTGGGAAAGGGATCTGGGACTGCAGGTTTGAGTAGCGACACATGGAATATCGGGTGTATCCGAAAAGATTCCGGTAATTTCAGCTCGTATGCCACGTCATTAATTTTCCTTGTTACAGGGAAAGGACCCACAAATTTGGGGCCCAGTTTCTTAGAAGGGCATGTCATTTTTAGATTCACTGTGGACAGCCAGACTAGATCTCCGGGTGTAAGGTTAAGTTCCCCCCTCCTCTTTTTGTCGAACACCTCCTTATTATGCGCCTGAGTCCTTGCCATTGTCTCCTGAAGCAACTTACTGTTGGTACTGAGGAAGTTCAGGGTCTCCTGGGCGGCTGGGACCGCACACTCTGGAATATTATTAGACAGGAACAGAGGGTGGAAGCAGTAGTTTGCAAAGAACGGTGACTGTTTGGTTGCTGAATGAACGGAATTGTTGTAGGCGAACTCGCCGAGGGGTAATAGTGGTACCCAGTCGTCTTGAGAGAAGGAAGAGAAACAGCGCAAATATTGCTCCAGGGTCTGATTTGTGCGTTCCGTCTGACCATTGGTCTGGGGATGATAAGCTGAAGAGAAGGAAAGGTCAATCTTTAAAGATTCGCAGAGTGCCCTCCAGAATCTGGATGTAAACTGCACCCCCCGATCAGATACAATGTTCACAGGAATGCCGTGCAGTCTTACGATTTCTTTGATGAATAATTTTGCGGTCTCGGGGGCAGAAGGTGCACATCTCATGGGCAGAAAGTGGGCCATCTTGGAAAGTCTGTCTACTAGGCTTGTGCAATTCGTTTCGTAACGAATCAAAATTCGTCCGAATTTAGCAACTTTCGGACATTCGGAAGCATTCGAATTTCCGAACAGAGCAATTACGAATAAAACCGAATCCGAAATAAATTATACCGCAAAATAGCGAATGCCCGAAGGTCTTCGGCATAATTCGTTATGAAAAAAGTTACGAATGTACGAATCCATTCGAAGCACAATAACACTCACTCTGCTCTCTGCTTCTCCCTCACCATGCTGAACTCCCTCTCAAAATGGTGTACAGGGGCGGAGGCTATAGCCGCATGAAAAAACGAAAGTAAAATACGAGATTTCAAATCCATTCGAAGCACAATAACACTCACTCTGCTCTGCTCTCTGCTTCTCCCTCACCGTGCTGAACCCTCTCAAAATGGTGTACAGGGGCGGAGCCTATAGCCGCATGTAAAAAACGAAAGTAAAATACGAGATTTCGAATCGTTACAAATAACCGCTATGTATTTAGAAAAGTACAAATCCATTCGAAGCACATTAGGCATAATAGGCAGCGTCGTTGTGAGAGAGACACGGAAAATTACGAATCAACGAACCCAAAAAAAGTTACGAAAGTAGGAGTTGTGTCCAGAATCAACGAAAAACAACGTACTCTACCGAAAGTACGAATTATAAAGCAACAAAAAATTCAACGAAAAATGTCGCTTGCAAAAATACGAATGAGTCCGAACACGAAAAATCCCGTCTAGCAAAATTACGAATGATTACGAATCAACAGGACCGGAAAGAAACAAACCGAAACGGAACGAATTTTTCCGTTGTGCACAAGTCTACTGTCTACTACCACAAAAATGGTAGTGCAATTTTCTGATGATGGTAGTTCCACAATAAAGTCCATCGAAATCATTCTCCAAGGTCTGTCTGGAATGGGCAAAGGCCTCAACAGACCCCAAGCTCTGGTCTTGCTGCCCTTGTTCCGAATGCACGTAATGCATGATTCCACATAGTCCTTGCAGTCCTTAGACAGTTGAGGCCACCAAAACGTGCGCTGGAGAAGTTCAGATGTTTTGTGCACCCCAAAATGGCCAGCCAGTTCATGATCGTGACAAGATTTGAGAACGTTAATCCGTAATTGTGGAGGCACGAAGATCTTGTCCTTGAACCACAGCAGGTCGTCTTTCAACTGTAGGGTAACATCCGGTGGGTAGGTCTCATTGGTAGAAGCCTGCTTAATCTGAGAAAGTAGGTCTCCTTGCAGCAGAAGGAAATTTCCGGGAGTCAGGATGGTGTCTGGGGGTGAGAGAACTTCAGCTCCGCTAAACATCCGTGACAGCGCATCTGGCTTGGTGTTCTTGGACCCGGGCCTGTAGGTTATATGGAAAGAAAATCTGGTAAAAAAAGTGCCCATCGGGCTTGACGTGGTTTCAGTCTTTTGGCTACTTTCAAGTACTCCAGATTCTTGTGGTCTGTGTAGATCAAAATAGGATGTGCTGCCCCCTCTAGTAAGTAGCGCCACTCCTCCAACGTGGCCTTAATTGCGAGTAGCTCTCTGTCCCCCACATCATAGTTCCTCTCAGCTTCGGACAACTTCCGAGAGAAGAATGCGACTGGATGCAACTGCGACTTGGGACCCTGTCTCTGGGAGAGCACCGCCCCCACTGCGATCTCAGAGGCATCTACTTCCAAAATGTAAGGCAGAGCGGGGTCTGGATGTTTCAGGACCGCGGCCGAGACAAACTGATCCTTTAAGGTGGAGAAGGCAACTTGGGCTTCCGGGGTCCAATGGAATCGTATGCCTTGCTTCGTCAAACTGGTGATGGGCGAGATGATGGTAGAAAATCCCCGGAGAAACTTGCGATAAAAATTTGCAAATCCTACAAAGCGTTGGATCCCTTTTTTGTCTGTAGGAATTGGCCAATCCAAGATGGCGGAAACTTTTTGTGGGTCCATTTTGATACCTTCTATGGAGATAATTAGTCCCAAAAACTGAATGCTCTGTTGTTTAAACTCGCATTTCTCGGGTTTCGCGTAAAGGCCATGCTGACGGAGTCGGGTTAACACTTTCCTGACATGCTCTCGGTGAGTGGACAAGGACGAGGAGAAAATCAGGATGTCGTCCAGGTAAATTATCACAAACACGTCTAGGTAGTCTCTGAAAATGTCATTCACAAAGTGTTGGAATGTGGCAGGGGCGTTACACAAACCGAAGGGCATCACGAGATATTCAAAATGCCCGAATCGGGTACGGAAGGCAGTTTTCCATTCGTCCCCATTACGAATCCGGACCAGATTGTAGGCCCCACGAAGATCCAATTTAGTGAATATGGCTGCAGCCCCGAGTCTCTGGAATAGTTCTGGCACCAAAGGGAGAGGGTACCGGTTTTTAATTGTAATCTTATTTAGCGCACGGTAGTCTACGCGTAGGGAATGGTCTTTTTTTTCGACGAAAAAGATTCCTGCTCCTGCTGGTGAAGTAGAAGGGCGGATGAACCCCTTCTCCAGGTTGTCGTCGATATAGGTCTTGAGGGTCCCGAGCTCTAGTTCGGTTAGAGGGAAGATCCTTCCGAATGGCACCTCTGCCCCGGGGAGGAGCTCAATCGGACAGTCATAGGATCGGTGCGGGGGAAGTGTTTCTTCACCCTTTTTGCTGAATACATCCAAAAAATGATGGTAAACTTCGGGAACGGACTGGCGGGTTTCGGAGTCAGCGTCTAAGCAGAGCAGTGAGGAGGGAGCGTCGGCAACTTCTGGCACACAGTGCTGACGACAGTAAGGAGAGGGGAAGCTGATCTCACTCGTGGTCCAGTCAATTTGTGGGTTGTGTGCCCTCAGCCAGGGCATACCCAGTATGATGGGAAACAGGGGGGATTCAATGATGTCCAGGCGAAGTAACTCCCGGTGATTACCGGAGATGGTTGCACTTAAAGGGACGGTTTCCAGTATGACTGGCCCTGACTTAATAGCTGATCCATCGGCCAGGTGTACAGAAAGTCCCTTAGCTCGGGGTTGCAAGGGGACCTGGAATCTGTTGGCAAAGGAAGCGTCCATAAAACCGCTACATGCTCCGGAATCAATTATTGCGGTAGTTAGTATATTCCTTCCTGGAAGCTGTAAGGAGACAGAGACAGCCAGATGAGTTGAGTTGTCAAACGAAGTAGGTGAGTAGGTAGAAAAGATAGAGGAACACTTACAGGTCTTAGCAGGACAGGACCTCACGAAATGACCTGGTTCCCCACAGTAGAGGCAGAGATTGTTGAATCGCCGCCGTTGGCGCTCTTCGGGGGTGAGCGAGGGGCGAAGCAGGCGAAGTTGCATGGGTTCCGAAGTATCAGCAGGCGGGTGAGCGGGAGCCAGAGGAGCGGAGTGAGCAGGGTTGAACACACGAGGTAGCATCCATACAGGACGAGAGGGACCAGCGGTACGTTCAGCTCTTCGTTCCCTTAACCGCCTGTCAATTAAGGTAGACTGAAGAATTAGAGCGTCTAGTGTTGCTGGGATGCCAACTCGAGCCAGTTCATCCTTAAGGGGCTCGGAAAGGCCCATACGGAACTGGTGGCGCAGGGCAGCATCGTTCCAATTTGTGTCCGAACTCCAACGTCTGAATTTGGAGACGTAGTCCTCCACGGGCCTGCGACCCTGCTGCAGGGAACATAATGCTGCTTCCGCGGTGGCTGCTTGTTGGGGATCCTCGTAGAGAAGATCCATGGCTTCAAAGAACGTGCGCAGGAGGTTGAGGCAGGTGTCTTTATGCTCCAGAAGGCGGTGGGCCCAAGACTGAGGTTCGCCTGATAGTAGGGCGATGACGAAGCCCACCTTGGTGGTTTCAAGGGAAAAGGTCCTGGGTTGCAGAGCGAAAAAGAGCTCACAGGCGTTACGAAAAGCTCTGTATTTGCTACGATCTCCAGAGAACCTCTCGGGAGGAGGAACCCGGGGTTCAGGTGGTAACATGACGACTGAGGGTGCGGGAGAAGCTCCAGGTGCGGCAGGTGCCGTGTTAGACAGGGTCTGGACACGCTCCTCTAGGCGGGTATAGCCTTCCTGTAAGTTCCTGACTGCCGTAGTAAGTCCATCTAGGTGACGGCAGAGTTCCTCCATGGGAGAGGCTCCCTGCGTGGGCTCAGACATGGCTGTCTGGTACTGTCACGTACCTGGTAGGTGAGCCCGACGTGCAGGGAGTGGCCTCTCGTAGACCTCTGACTCGAGAACCCCTGATAGAGCAGACAGGGGCTCAGGAGGGCAAAGGAGCACAAGTGCCTGGCAGGAACTGAGGCAGGTGGAAGTAGAAGCAGCAGACTGCAGCGGTGGGTAACTGGTGGGAGACGTGCAGTGGTCCGCAGCAGGCACCAGAGGATCAGGAAGCAGACTTGGTGAAGACAGGCCGGGTCAGACACAAGCGGGCAGATGAGTACAAAGCAGGATCCAAGAATAGTTAAAGTCCAGGCCGGGTCAGTGTATCAGGCGGGCAACAAACTGGTTAGAGGAGAAGGCAGAAGAGAAGTCGGGACGAGCCGTGGTCAGAGGCGGGCAGCAGACTGGAGAAGCCAAGGGAAGCCGGGTCAGGTACCAGAGCAATCAGATCAGAGGTTCAGGTAACAAGGGTCTTCAGGAAACGCTGTAGACCGGACAGCAAGGATGCAGAGTGACAGCTCTCTTTAAATAGGCAGTCTTTGGCGCCAACCTGCGTCATAGGCGCGCGCGCGCTATCGCGCACCCGCGCGCGCCCGCTCGCCACTATCGCGTGCCCGCGCACGCTCGTTTGCCGCTATCGCGCATGCGCCGAACGGGTCTGCCTGTGCATAGAGATTCTGAGACCCCGATCGCTGGGATGAGTGAGAGAACGTCTTTCCTGACACGTTAGTACCTCGGTCGGGTGAAGGAAGATGGCCGCTGATCCCAGAGCTAGGCCGGAGCAACGATCCGTCTCCCGGGCGGTCACAGGCACCTGAAACGCCGCAATTTCAGGCACATGCAGTGCGCTTCTTGCCTGGCGAGCTCTAGGCACTGTATAGGAGGCAGGATAGGTCTTCTGGAGGCTGGATGCTGCAGATTGTAGTCTGGATAGCCGGAGCTCAGCGGCAACATGTCCTATCCAGCTCCCCATCAGGCCAAGCCCAGCAGCAGTATTTTCAGTCAGTGTACTGTGTCCTGTGCACAGTGTGCAACTAAAGCTAACTGCAGACAATTGCTGGTCTTCTCTTCCTAATATACTGACAGGCTGGCAGCAGCAGTATTTTCAGTCAGTGTACTGTGTCCTGTGTACAGTGTGCAACTAAAGCTAACTGCAGACAATTGCTGGTGTTCTCTTCCTAATATACTGCAGCAGCAGTATTTTCAGTCAGTGTACTGTGACCGTGCACAGTGTGCAACTAAAGCTAACTGCAGACAATTGCTGGTGTTCTCTTCCTAATAAAATTACAGGCAGGCAGCTGCAGTATTTTCAGTCAGTGTACTGTATACTGGCCACAGTGTGCAGCTAAAGCTGACTGCAGACAATTCCTTGTGTACCTACCTATTCCAATACATCAAATAAAGTATGTCTAGAAGGCCAACAAGGAGAGGCAGACAGTCACAGGCCAATAAAAGAGGGCAAGCAGGCTTTGTGTCTAGAGGCAACAGTGCTGGTCGTGGACACGGTGCATCCTCATCAGCAGTTGGGCCGCAACATGCCAAAGACTTGGTAGAGTGGATGACCAAGCCGTCCTCATCCTCCTCATCCTCTCTCACCCAGGCTCAGGGTTCTTTGTCTGGAAAAGCGGCCTCTTCCCTCGGCTCAATGGCATCAGTCACTCCTTCCCTAGCCCCACCATGTCCTCCTGAGGAGTCGCCCAAACTGTTTGACCACAGTGTTGGGTACATGCTGCAGGAGGATGCGCAGTGCTTTGAAGGCTCCGATGATGGAACCCAGCTAGAGGAAGGCAGTAACGTGAGCCCAGAGAGAGGGGGTGCCCAAGAAAGACAGCAAACTGGCAGTCATGTTCCCCCAGCTGCAGCATACTGCTACGGAGGGGATGATGAGGTCACTGACTCTACGTGGGTGCCTGATAGGAGAGAGGAGGAGGAGTAGGCACATCTCCAATGAGGCAGGATGCCCTCCAGGGGCCAGCTTAAGAGCAACACACCGACTGCATCACGCCACAGAGGTCTGCATGTGCAGGGCGCTGCTGTCTCTGCGTGTTATTCCAAAAGTTCTTTGGTGTGGGCCTTTTTTGAGACATGTGCAGCAGATCATACCTTTGCTATTTGCAACATATGTCTGAAGAGTATCTCGGGTGGTCAAAACAGCAGCCGCTTGGGCACCACTTGCTTGACCAGACATATGTCGACCTGCCATGCAGTCTGTTGGCAAGCGTACAGAAAAGACCCACACCAAAGAACAAAGCGGACCTCTCCTTACTCCTCATCAGCTGGGATCTCCAACCCCACTATACCTTCAGTCCTCTCTGAAACCTGCACTGAGAGGAATGAAGGTGTAGAATTAGGTGTGTCACAGCCAAGTACTTACGGGCAATCTGCTATCGGTACACCAACGTCAGATTGTACCAGGCAAATTTCCCTGCCCCAGCTGCTGCACCGCCGAAAGAAGTTCGCTCCCAGCCATCCACATGCCCAGCGGTTGAATGCTAGCTTGGCTAAATTGCTAGCACTTCACCTGCTGCTTTTTCAGTTGGTAGACTCTGCCCCCTTCCGTGAGTTTGTGGAATGTGCGGTTCCTCAGTGGCAGGTTCCCAAACGCCACTTTTTTTCACGGAAGGCGATTCCGGCTCTCTACCGGCAAGTGGAAGGCAATGTCTTGGCCTCGCTGGACAGGGCGGTCAGCGGTAAGGTGCATATTAACGCTGACTCATGGTCCAGCAGGCATGGACAGGGATGTTGCCTATCTTTCACGGCGCATTGGTTGACTCTGCTGGCAGCTGGGAAGGATGTAGGACAAGGTGCAGTAGTGTTGGAGGTTGTTCCGCCACCACGCCTCCAAAATGCTACTAGTGGTGATTCTGACACACCTCTCTCCTCCACCCCCTCCTCTACTTCTTCCTCCATGGCCTCTTCCTCTGCTAATTTGTCCTCGGAACCAGCGGTGCTCCGTAGGTGTTCAAGGGGCTACGCAAGTACGCAGGCAAAAAGATGCCATGCCATGCTTGAGCTGGTGCGCTTGGGGGACAGGAGCCACACTGGGGCAGAGATTCTGTCAGCTCTGCAGGGGCAGGCTCAGAGGTGGTTGATGCCATGCCAGCTTAAGCCAGGAATGGTGGTTTGCGACAATGGCATGACCTCCTCTCCGCCCTCCGACAGGGACAACTGACCCATGTGCCCTGTTTGGCTCACGTCCTTAACTTGGTGGTGCAGCGGTTCTTGGGCAGGTACCTGGGCTTACAGGATGTCCTGAGGCAGGCCAGTAAAGTCTGTGTGCATTTCCACCGGTCATATAATGCCAGTGCTCGGCTGGCTGACCTGCAAAAGGAATTTAACCCGCCCAAGAACCGCCTTATCTGTGACATGCCCACCAGGTGGAACTCAACGTTGGCCATGCTGCAGCGGCTGCACACACAGCAGAGGGCCATCAATGAGTATCTGTGCCAATATGGCACCAGGACAGGGTCAGGGGAGCTTGGGATTTTTTTTCCACGCCAGTGGGTCATGATCAGGGATGCATGCACTGTCCTGTCACCATTTGAGGAGGCCACGAGGATGGTGAGCAGTGACAGTGCATGCATCAGTGACACTGTCCCTCTTGTACACCTGTTGGAGCACACGCTGCATGGAATAATGGACAGGGCACTTGAGGCAGAACAGAGGGAGGAAGAGGAGGACTTCCTTACCTCTCAATGCCCCCTTTATCCAGACAGTGTTCCTGCTGGCCCGCCGATAACACAGGAAGAGGAGGAGGAGGAGGATGAGGAGGAGGATTGTGTCAGCATGGAGGTGGAGCCTAGCACTCAGCATCAGCAGCAGTCTTCAAGAGATCATTTACAGTCCCAAGAAACCCATGGACTTGTACGTGGCTTGGAGGAGGTGGCTGCGGATCATGTCGTCCTTAGTGACCCAGAGGACTCCGGACCGAATCCCTCAGCAAACCTACGCTGCATGGCCTCCCTGATCCTGCAAAGCCTGCGAAAGGATCCTTGTATTCGTAGTATCAAGGAGAGGGATCATTACTGGCTGGCAACCCTCCTTGATTCACGTACCAAGGGTAAGGTTGCGGACCTTATCTTGCCGTCGCACTGGGAGCAGAGGATGAAACATCTTCGGGAGGCCTTGCAGAAAGGTTTGTGCAACGCGCCTCCAGAGCCTGGGAGGTTACAAATTCCAGGTCCTGGACAACGTGTTGCTGAGGCTTCGGTCAGTCACAGAAGGAGCGGTGAAGAAGGTGGCCGTCTGACCGATGCGTTCAGACAATTTTTTAGTCCGCAGCCCCAAGGTGTGAGCGGTTCCATCAACCATCGCCAGCGTCTGATTCACATGGTGCAAGAATACCTAGGGGCAAGATCAGACTTGGACACCTTTCCCACCGAAAATCCTCTGGGTTACTGGGTCTTGAGGATGGATCACTGGCCAGAGCTTGCAAGGTATGCAATTGAGCTACTGGCCTGTCCTGCATCCAGCGTTCTTTCGGAACTCACATTCAGTGCTGCTGGAGGCTTTGTAACCGATCACAGGGTGCGCCTGTCCACCGAAACGGTCGATCGGCTGACCTTCATAAAAATGAATCAGTCTTGGATCACCAGCTACCAAGCACCTCATGCTGATGTAACCAAATAATTTTTTTGGAATGTGAGATCCCTTCAAGACTGCCTATGCTGATGCTGAGTGACTATCCTGTTATGCTGAGTGACTATCCTCTTCCTCCTCAATGTTCATGCTGATAGCTTGTAAGAACATTTTTGGTTCTGGTCACCGCCACCAGTGGTTAAGGCCCAATTTTTTAGCCCCTGTTTAACAGGGGTGTGTAATTACAATTTTTGATGCAATACTTTGCAGCAGGGCTCATTCCTGCGCTCCAACTAGAGTATCTGTGAGGGGTTGCAGTGTTGTGGCACCAGCACCAGTGCCTAAGGCCCAATTTTTCAGCCCCTGTTTAACAGGGGTGTGTAATTACAATTTTTGATGCAATACTTTGCAGCAGGGCTCATTCCTGTGCTCCAACTACCAGTATCTGTGAGGGGTTGCAGTGTTGTGGCACCAGCACCAGTGCCTAAGGCCCAATTTTTCAGCCCCTGATTAACAGGGGTGTGTAATTAAATTTTTTGATGCAATACTTTGCAGCAGGGCTCATTCCTGCGCTCCAACTCCAGTATCTGTGAGGGGTTGCAGTGTTGTGGCACCAGCACCAGTGCCTAAGACCCAGTTTTTCAGCCCCTGTTTAACAGGGGCATGTAATTACAATTTTTGATGCAATACTTTGCAGCAGGGCTCATTCCTGCGCTCCTACTAGAGTATCTGTGAGGGGTTGCAGTGTTGTAGCACCAGTGCCTAAGGCCCAATTTTTCTGCCCCTGTTTAACAATTATTGATCTAATATTTCACAGCAGGGCCAGTTCCTGCGCCCACCAAGAGTAACTGTGAGGCCTTACAGTGTTGTGGCAACACCAACACCTAAGGCCCAAATTTCTGCAGAGTATATAGGGCAGGCCCCTACTTTCAAACATCCAACTTACAAACGACTCCTACTTGCAAACGGAAGGAGACTGACTACAGGAAGTGAGAGGAAATCTACCCCTAGGAAGGGAAATTCTCTCCTGTAAGAGTTCCTTGTTTCCCTAAAAACCCCAAATTTTCAAAATCCAATTGTCATTGGGACAGAAAGTGAGGTGAAATCTTCTGAAGAGGTGCACAGACAACAAAACAAATGTTACAGGGGTGATAACCCATCCCTATGTTTTCCAAAAAGCTTAAAAATAGATTTTTTGGCTGGAGCTACACTTTAAAAATTTACCAGTTCAAAATTACAAACAGATTCTACTTAATACAGACAGGCATTTGCACCCACTTCCGGGAGTCCTCTCTGCGGGTATTCTGCGGGTAGTACGTCATTTCCAGCAGAATACCCGTTGTGTTCTGGGTGACACTCTGCTCCCAGAACACAACAGGGACCAGTGAGAACGGTGCAGCGCGACTCACGCATGCGCCGTAGGGAATCGGGCAGTGAAGCCGCAAGGCTTCACTTCCTGGTTCCCTCACGAGGATGGCAGTGGGGGCAGCAGAGTGACGAGCAATTGCTTGTCTTCTGCTGCCGACGTCACTGGACACCAGGACAAGTAAGTTTCCTAATATTAAAAGTCAGCATCTGCAGTATTTGTAGCTGCTGGCTTTTAATATTTTTTTTTTCAGGGGAGCTCCGCTTTAATATCCATACTAGACCCAAAGAGGCTGGTAATGGGCTGGGGGGGGGGGGTACCCAATGATTCTCATCCATATTGCCCGGACCAGACATGAAATTAAAGCCGCAAGCAGTTTTAAATTACTTTTATTCCTTTAGAAATGTCATTTTGTCCAGGGACAGTTCTAAACACGGGAAACACGCGCCACTTTACAGGCATGCTGTAGACACCCCCAGGCACGATATTTAAAGGAATAATTCACTTTTATTTTTTCACTTTAAGCATCATTAAAATCACTGCTCCCGAAAAAACTGCCTTTTTTAAAACTTTTTTTTGCATTGGTACATGTACCCTGGGGCAGGACCCGGGTCCCCAAACCCTTTTTAGGACAATAACTTCCATATTAGCCTTCAAAATTCACACTTTTGATTTCTGACATTCGAGTCCCATAGACTTTAACGGGGTTCGAAAGTTCGCAAACTTTCGGTCCGTTCGCAGGTTCTGGTGCGAACCGAACCGGGGGGTGTTCGGCTCATCCCTACTCATTCGTAAAGGATCTGAGGGGTCACAGAACTTTAAGAGTATATGAAAATATATAGAAAATTATGTAAAAAAACTATATATATATGGGGGACTATGATAATAAGGATGATAGGACACGCAGGCCCAATAAAATATATATAAAACAATATTTTTATTTTTATATAAAAATATATAGAAAAATACACATACATATACAAACATATACAGTACATACACACATACACATATATATATATATACACATACAGTATATGGACATGTACATACATATACGAAAAAAAGTTTTTTTTGTCTTTTTTTGCATGTATACACATAGGGATGAGCTTCGTGTTCGAGTCGAACATACGTTCGACTCGAACATCGGCTGTTCGATCGTTCGACGAAGATCGAACGATTTGGGCCGTTCGCGCCAAATTCGAGTGACGCGAACGGCCCACAATGCACTACGCCATCGCAGTGTCATCCAGGCGCTGTGATTGGCCAAGCATGCACTGTGACCCCGCATGCTTGGCCAATCACAGCGCCGTCAGCGAGGAGAGCAATGATTGGCCACAGGCAGGATGCCTGTGGCCAATTATTGCTGAGGGTGTTTAGTACACGCCCCACACTATAAAAGGCCGCCAGCACGGCGGCCTAGTGTAGTGTGTTCCGGAGCAGGGATAGAGCAGCATAGGCAGGGACAGTGACTTTTATTTCTTTCTTGCTTAACCTGGATTCCTTTAGTTTAGGGAAAGAGAAGGATAGGTAGGGAGAGTGTCAGTGTGTTTTGTGCTTGTGCTATATTGTGCTTAAAAAAAACATTTTTTCTAGGGACAGAAAACTGTAGGTAGGGAGAGTGTGTCAGTTTCTTTCACTGTCAAAGTCCTTGTTTCCAGGGACCTGGAAGGACAGTGAGTGAATTCTCCTTGTGCTAAATTGTGCTTAAAAAAAACATTTTTTCTAGGGACAGAAAACTGTAGGTAGGGAGAGTGTGTCAGTTTCTTTCACTGTCAAAGTCCTTGTTTCCAGGGACCTGGAAGGACAGTGAGTGAATTCTCCTTGTGCTAAATTGTGCTTAAAAAAAACATTTTTTCTAGGGACAGAAAACTGTAGGTAGGGAGAGTGTGTCAGTTTCTTTCACTGTCAAAGTCCTTGTTTCCAGGGACCTGGAAGGACAGTGAGTGAATTCTCCTTGTGCTAAATTGTGCTTAAAAAAAACATTTTTTCTAGGGACAGAAAACTGTAGGTAGGGAGAGTGTGTCAGTTTCTTTCACTGTCAAAGTCCTTGTTTCCAGGGACCTGGAAGGACAGTGAGTGAATTCTCCTTGTGCTAAATTGTGCTTAAAAAAAACATTTTTTCTAGGGACAGAAAACTGTAGGTAGGGAGAGTGTGTCAGTTTCTTTCACTGTCAAAGTCCTTGTTTCCAGGGACCTGGAAGGACAGTGAGTGAATTCTCCTTGTGCTAAATTGTGCTTAAAAAAAACATTTTTTCTAGGGACAGAAAACTGTAGGTAGGGAGAGTGTGTCAGTTTCTTTCACTGTCAAAGTCCTTGTTTCCAGGGACCTGGAAGGACAGTGAGTGAATTCTCCTTGTGCTAAATTGTGCTTAAAAAAAACATTTTTTCTAGGGACAGAAAACTGTAGGTAGGGAGAGTGTGTCAGTTTCTTTCACTGTCAAAGTCCTTGTTTCCAGGGACCTGGAAGGACAGTGAGTGAATTCTCCTTGTGCTAAATTGTGCTTAAAAAAAACATTTTTTCTAGGGACAGAAAACTGTAGGTAGGGAGAGTGTGTCAGTTTCTTTCACTGTCAAAGTCCTTGTTTCCAGGGACCTGGAAGGACAGTGAGTGAATTCTCCTTGTGCTATATTGTGCTTAAAAAAAACATTTTTTCTAGGGACAGAAAACTGTAGGTAGGGAGAGTGTGTCAGTTTCTTTCACTGTCAAAGTCCTTGTTTCCAGGGACCTGGAAGGACAGTGAGTGAATTCTCCTTGTGCTAAATTGTGCTTAAAAAAAACATTTTTTCTAGGGACAGAAAACTGTAGGTAGGGAGAGTGTGTCAGTTTCTTTCACTGTCAAAGTCCTTGTTTCCAGGGACCTGGAAGGACAGTGAGTGAATTCTCCTTGTGCTAAATTGTGCTTAAAAAAAACATTTTTTCTAGGGACAGAAAACTGTAGGTAGGGAGAGTGTGTCAGTTTCTTTCACTGTCAAAGTCCTTGTTTCCAGGGACCTGGAAGGACAGTGAGTGAATTCTCCTTGTGCTATATTGTGCTTAAAAAAAAACATTTTTTCTAGGGACAGAAAACTGTAGGTAGGGAGAGTGTGTCAGTTTCTTTCACTGTCAAAGTCCTTGTTTCCAGGGACCTGGAAGGACAGTGAGTGAATTTTCCTTGTGCTAAATTGTGCTTAAAAAAAACATTTTTTCTAGGGACAGAAAACTGTAGGTAGGGAGAGTGTGTCAGTTTCTTTCACTGTCAAAGTCCTTGTTTCCAGGGACCTGGAAGGACAGTGAGTGAATTCTCCTTGTGCTAAATTGTGCTTAAAAAAAACATTTTTTCTAGGGACAGAAAACTGTAGGTAGGGAGAGTGTGTCAGTTTCTTTCACTGTCAAAGTCCTTGTTTCCAGGGACCTGGAAGGACAGTGAGTGAATTCTCCTTTTGCTATATTGTGCTTAAAAAAAAACATTTTTTCTAGGGACAGAAAACTGTAGGTAGGGAGAGTGTGTCAGTTTCTTTCACTGTCAAAGTCCTTGTTTCCAGGGACCTGGAAGGACAGTGAGTGAATTCTCCTTGTGCTAAATTGTGCTTAAAAAAAACATTTTTTCTAGGGACAGAAAACTGTAGGTAGGGAGAGTGTGTCAGTTTCTTTCACTGTCAAAGTCCTTGTTTCCAGGGACCTGGAAGGACAGTGAGTGAATTCTCCTTGTGCTAAATTGTGCTTAAAAAAAACATTTTTTCTAGGGACAGAAAACTGTAGGTAGGGAGAGTGTGTCAGTTTCTTTCACTGTCAAAGTCCTTGTTTCCAGGGACCTGGAAGGACAGTGAGTGAATTCTCCTTGTGCTATATTGTGCTTAAAAAAAACATTTTTTCTAGGGACAGAAAACTGTAGGTAGGGAGAGTGTGTCAGTTTCTTTCACTGTCAAAGTCCTTGTTTCCAGGGACCTGGAAGGACAGTGAGTGAATTCTCCTTGTGCTAAATTGTGCTTAAAAAAAACATTTTTTCTAGGGACAGAAAACTGTAGGTAGGGAGAGTGTGTCAGTTTCTTTCACTGTCAAAGTCCTTGTTTCCAGGGACCTGGAAGGACAGTGAGTGAATTCTCCTTGTGCTAAATTGTGCTTAAAAAAAACATTTTTTCTAGGGACAGAAAACTGTAGGTAGGGAGAGTGTGTCAGTTTCTTTCACTGTCAAAGTCCTTGTTTCCAGGGACCTGGAAGGACAGTGAGTGAATTCTCCTTGTGCTAAATTGTGCTTAAAAAAAACATTTTTTCTAGGGACAGAAAACTGTAGGTAGGGAGAGTGTGTCAGTTTCTTTCACTGTCAAAGTCCTTGTTTCAAGGGACAGAGAAGGACACCTGAAGGTAGCCCTTATTGCTTTTTTCCCATCTCCCTGCAGGCCATCTATTAGAATGTCTGGAAGGCAAACAAGGAGAGGCAGACAGTCAGGAGGCAATAAAAGAGGGCAAGCAGGCTCTGTGTCTGGGGGCAACAGTGCTGGTCGTGGACGCGGTGCATTGTCATCAGCACATGGCCATGGGACACGCTTGTCCTTCTTTTCGGCAGCTGGACATGTTGAGCCACATCATGCCGAAGACTTGGTAGAGTGGATGACCAAGCCCTCCTCCTCCTCCTCATCCTCTCTCACCCAGGCTCAGGGTACTGGAAAAGCAGCTGCCAAAGCGTCCTCTTCCCTGGTATCAATGTCAGACTCATCATCAGTCACTCCTTCCCTAGACCCACCATGTCCTCCTCCTGAGGAGTCCCCCGAACTGTTTGAGCACAGTGTTGGGTACATGCTCCAGGAGGATGCCCAGCGTTTCGAAGGGTCTGATGATGAAACCCAGCTAGAGGAAGGCAGTAGCGTGAGAGCAGACAGAGGGGATGCTCAAGAAGGACACCAATCTGGCAGTCATGTTCCAGCAGCTGCAGCATACTGCCAGATTGGCTCCAGTGATGAGGAGGGAGGTGATGATGAGGTCACTGACTCCACGTGGGTGCCTAATAGGAGAGAGGAGGAGGAGGAGGATGAGGAGGAGGCACATCTCCAACGAGGCAGGATGCCCTTTGGTGGCCAGCGTAAGGGCAGTACACCGACGGAATCACACCGCAGAGCTCCGCCTGTGCAGGGCGCTGCCTCTGCCCGTCATTCAAAAAGTTCTTTGGTGTGGGCCTTTTTTGAGGCTAGTGCATCAGATCGCACAGCTGCTGTTTGCAACATATGTCTCAAGCGTATATCGCGTGGCCAAAACATCAGCCGCTTGGGTACCACATGCCTGACCAGACATATGTTGACCTGCCATGCAGCTCGTTGGCAAGCCTACCTCAAAGACCCACACCAAAGAACAAAGCGGACCTCTCCTTGCACCGCATCAGCTGGGATCTCCAACCCCACTATAACTTCAGTCCTCTCTGAAACATGCACTGAGAGGAATGAAGGTGTAGAATTAGGTGTGTCACAGCCAAGTACTTGCGGCCACTCTGCTAGCAGTACACCGACGTCCGATTCTAGCAGGCAAATTTCCCTGCCCCAGCTGCTGGACCGTCGAAAGAAGTTCACTCCCAGCCATCCACATGCCCAGCGGTTGAATGCTAGCTTGGCTAAATTGCTAGCGCTTCAACTGCTGCCTTTTCAGTTGGTAGACTCGGCCCCCTTCCGTGAGTTTGTGCAATGTGCGGTTCCTCAGTGGCAGGTTCCCAAACGCCACTTTTTCTCACGGAAGGCTATTCCGGCTCTCTACCGGCATGTGGAAGGCAATGTCTTGGCCTCGCTGGACAGGGCGGTCAGCGGTAAGGTGCATATTACCGCTGACTCATGGTCCAGCAGGCATGGACAGGGACGTTACCTTTCTTTCACGGCCCATTGGGTCACTCTTTTGGCAGCTGGGAAGGATGCAGGACAAGGTGCAGTAGTGTTGGAGGTTGTCCCACCGCCACGCCTCCAAAATGCTACTACTGGTTGTGACACACCTCTCTCCTCCACCCCCTCCTCTTCTTCTTCCTCCATGGCCTCTTCCTGTGGTTTGTCCTATGAACCAGCGGTGCTCCGTAGCCGTTCACGGGGCTACGCAACTACGCAGGCAAAAAGATGCCATGCCGTGCTTGCGCTGGTGTGTTTGGGGGACAGAAGCCACACTGGGGCAGAGGTCCTGTCTGCTCTGCAGGGCCAGGCCGAGAGGTGGTTGACGCCACGCCAGCTTAAGCCAGGAATGGTGGTTTGCGACAATGGCACCAACCTCCTCTCCGCCCTCCGACAGGGACAACTGACCCATGTGCCCTGTGTGGCTCACGTCCTTAACCTGGTGGTGCAGCGGTTCTTGGGCAGGTACCCGGGCTTACAGGATGTCCTGAGGCAGGCCAGGAAAGTCTGTGTGCATTTCCGCAGATCTTATAATGCCAGTGCTCGCCTGGCTGAGCTGCAAAAGGAGTTGAACCTGCCCAAGAACCGCCTTATATGTGACATGCCCACCAGGTGGAACTCAACGTTGGCCATGCTGCAGCGGCTGCACACGCAGCAGAGGGCCATCAATGAGTACCTGTGCGACTACGGCACCAGGACAGGGTCAGGGGAGCTTGGTTTTTTATCTCCACGCCAGTGGGGCATGATCAGGGATGCATGCACTGTCCTGGCACCATTTGAGGAGGCCACGAGGATGGTGAGCAGTGACAGTGCATGCATCAGTGACACTGTACCTCTTGTCCACCTGTTGGAGCACACGCTGCGTGGAATAATGGACAGGGCACTTGAGGCAGAACAGAGGCAGGAAGAGGAGGACTTCCTTGCCTCTCAAGGCCCCCTTTACCCAGACAGTGTTCCTTCTGTCCCACCCATCGCACAGGAAGAGGAGGAGGAGGAGGAGGAGGAGGAGGATTGTGTCAGCATGGAGGTGGAGGCTGGCACTCAGCATCATCAGCAGCAGTCTTTTAGGGATGATTTACAGTCCCAAGAAACCAGTGGACTTGTACGTGGCTGGGAGGAGGTGGCTGCGGATCATGTCGTCCTTAGTGACCCAGAGGACTCCGGAGCGAATGCCTCAGCAAACCTACGCTGCATGGCCTCCCTGATCCTGCAAAGTCTGCGGAAGGATCCTTATATTCTTCGGATCAAGGAGAGGGACCATTACTGGCTGGCCACTCTCCTTGATCCACGGTACAAGGGTAAGGTTGCGGACCTTATGTTACCGTCGCAGAGGGAGCAGAGGATGAGACAACTCCGGGAGGCCTTGCAGAAAGGTCTGTGCAACGCGTTCCCAGAGACTGGGAGGTTACAAACTCCTGGTCCTGGACAACGAGTTGCTGAGGCTTCGGCCAGTCAAAGAAGGAGCGGTGGGGAAGGTGGCCGTCTGACCGATGCGTTCAGACAATTCTTTAGTCCGCAGCCCCAAAGTATGATCGGTTCCAGCAACCATCGCCAGCGTCTGATAAACATGGTGCAGGAATATCTAGGGGCAAGGTCAGACTTGGACACCTTCCCCACCGAAAATCCTCTGGCTTACTGGGTCTTGAGGATGGATCACTGGCCAGAGCTTGCACAGTATGCAATTGAGCTACTGGCCTGTCCTGCATCCAGCGTTCTTTCGGAACGCACATTCAGTGCTGCTGGAGGATTTGTCATGGATCACAGGGTGCGCCTGTCCACCGACTCGGTTGATCGACTGACTTTCATCAAGATGAACCAGTCTTGGATCACCACCAGCTACCACACACCTGATGCTGATATAACAGACTAATTGATTTTAACATGTCACATCCCTTCAAGACTGATGCTGATGCTGAGTGCCTGTGCTGTTATGTTGACTGGCTATCCTCCTCCTCCGAGTCCTCAATGATACGATTGATGATGATAGCTTGGAAGATCATTTTTGTTTATGGGTGCCACCACCAGTGGCTAAGGCCCAATTTTTCAGCCCCTGTTTTACAGGGGCGTGTAATTACAATTTTTTTAGCAATAATTTGCCATAGGGCTCATTGCTGTGCTCCAAGTACAGTATCTGTGAGGGGTTGGAGTGTTGTGGCACCAGTGCCTAAGGCCCAATTTTTCAGCCCCTGTTTAACAGGGGCGTGTCATTACAATTTTTGAAGCAATACTTTGCAACAGGGCTCATTGCTGTGCTCCAAGTACAGTATCTGTGAGGGGTTGTAGTGTTGTGCCACCAGTGCCTAAGGCCCAATTTTTCAGCCCCTGTTCAACAGGGGCATGCAATTACAATTCTTGATCTAATAATTCACAGCAGGGTCCATTGCTGCACCCACCAAGAGTAACTCTGAGGGCTTACAGTCTTGTGGCAACGCCACCACCACCACCACCACGAAAGGCCCAATTTTTCAGCCCCTGTTCAAAAGGGGCATGTAATTACAATTCTTGATCTAATAATTCACAGCAGGGCCCATTGCTGCACCCACCAAGAGTAACTGTCAGGGCTTACAGTGTTGTGGCACCAGCACCACCATCAAAGCCCCAATTTTTACTACCACTGTTCAACAATTATATGTAATTAAAATTCCTGATATAATAGTTGACAGCAGGGCGTTCCAGCACCAACCAAGAGTAACTGAGTGCTTACAGTGTTGTGCCAACACCAACAACTAAGGGGCCTATTTCTGCAGAGTATATACGGCAGGTCCCTACTTTCAAACATCCAACTTACAAACGACTCCTACTTGCAAACGAAAGAAGACAACAGGAAGTGAGAGGAAATCTACCCCTAGAAAGGAAAATTCTCTCCTGTAAGAATAAATATGGGAGAAAGGGGTCTCATCTGTACTGATGCTTTATCAGCAATCCTTGTTTCAAGAAAAACACCACATTTCAAAAACAGTTGTCATTGGGACGGAAAGTGAGGTGAAATGTTCTGAACAGGGGCACAGACAGCAAAACAAATGTTACAGGGGTGATAACCCTTACCTATGTTTCCCAAAAAGTTTAAAAATAGATTTTTGGGCTGGAGCTACACTTCAACAATGTACCTGTTCAAAATTACAAACAGATTCTACATAAGAACAAACCTACAGTCCCTGTCTTGTATGCACCGCCTGTATACGGCTGTTCAGAGTATATAGGGCCTTTTTTATTTTATGTGCGGGGTTCCCCTTAATATCCATACAAGACCCAAAGGGGCTGGTAATGGGCTGGGGTAGGGGGGGGGTCATGGGGTAGCTATGCCATTTTTCTTAAAGAATTTCATCCATATTACCGGGACCAGACATTACATTAAAGCCGCAAGCAGTTTTAAATGGCTTTTTTTTCCTTTAGAAGTGTCATTTTGTGCAGGGACAGTTCTAAACACGGGAAACACGTGGCACTTCACAGGCATACTTTAGACACCCCCCAGGTACGATATTTAAAGGAATATTTGACTTTTTTTTTTTCACTTTATGCATCATTAAAATGACTGCTCCCGAAAAACGACCGTTTTTAAAACTTCTTTTTGCATTGATACATGTCCCCTGGTGCAGAACCCGGGTTCCCAAACCCTATTTATGACAATAACATGCATAATAGTTGTTATAATTAGCACTTTAGAATTCGAACGTTCGCATCCATTGTATTTAATAGGGTTCTAATGTTCGTTCGAACTTTCGGTCCGTTCGCGGGTTCTGGTGCGAACCGAACCCGGGGGTGTTCGGCTCATCACTATATACACATATAGAAAACGAGGAAGAAATGGGAATCATATACCGAATGTTTGGTTGTAAATTATGTTAGTAGTAAGGGTATTATGTTAAGATACATGAGGAAACCGTTGGTTATTATTCAGAAGGTAAACTGGGCTACTGGTGTATATAGGTTCATATGAGATGATTACAATGAAGGAGTGTACCAAAAACTAAATAGAAAAAATAAAAATAATAGTAATAGTAATAATAGTAATGATGATACATGTACACATCCACCCGTGATGTACACAAGTGCATGCGTACCAAATAATGTTGGCAAAAGTTCAGGAGTGATAGGGGAGGGGGAAACAATAGGAACTACATGTATCAATATAAATGTATCCATATAAAAGTATAAAATATGTAAAAAAAAAAAGGGGGTAAAAGATCTCTTAAGGGCCATAAAATGCATGAAACACGCTTGTAGATAATCCTATGATGATGGTCACAACAGAATGTTGATTTCAATGCCCTTCTTGAGGCCTCCGGGCGATAAAGTATCTAAAGTGTATATCCAGTAGTTTTCTCTCTCACACAATCTCTTATAGCATTCAGCAGCGGGAAAGGTGTGGGGGATGGACTCAATAATCCAAACACGCAATTCTGAGGAGAGTTTTTTATGGCATTCCTTAAAGTGTCTAGGCACACTATGCTTGTCGGAACCTTTCTCCACCAGGTTGCGGTGTTCTCCAAAGCGTTTGCGGAAATGTACGTATAGTGCGGCCCACATAAAGTAGGCCACATGGGCATGTAAGGCAGTACACTACGTATTCTGATCCACAATTGAAGAAGTCTGGAATGGTGTATTGTTTTCCTTTTTGGGAGAAGTCCCTCTGCCTGTGCGTGACATGGGCGCACGTGAGGCAGAGGGGCTTCTTGCACTGGTACATGCCTTTGATGTTGAAAAATATGAGAGGAACACTTGTTGTAGGGCATAAAGGTTTTATTTTACTGGGGGCTATTTGGGTTTTTATGATTTTGGCCCATCTGTAAGTCACCAAGGGTCTATCACTTAGAGTGGACTTAAGGTGGGAGTCTTCATTCAAAATCGACCAATGTTTTGTAAATATTTTCTCAATTTTTTTAACTTTGTTATGAAATTGTGTCACAAATCTGACATCTCTGGTGGTTCTAACATTATTGTTAAGGTAATGGCTGAATGCATCATCAACAATCTGGTCTGGATAACCTTTATCCCTAAATTTAGTTTTAAGTATTTGACCCTGGGTGTTGTAGTCCTGTTCACACGTACAGTTGTGCTTCAGCCGGCAAAACTGGCTTTTGGGGATGTTCTTCACCCACCGTGGGTGGTGACAGCTGTTAAAATGTAAATAGGAGTTTCCTGAAGTGGGTTGAAGATTTTTTCGTTATGGTGGAAACGTTTTAAATCCAGAGAGGCCAATTTGTCACTGCCGGAGACCGAAGTAAATGATAGCCCCATGGTATTGTTATTACAATGCTGGATGAATTTGTGTATGGAGGACTCTGGGCCGTCCCAAATAATTACAACATCATCTATGTATCACCCATAGAAAACTATATAAGACGCATATGGGTTATTGTGTAATATGTGGTAATGTTCCCAATGGCCCATGGTTAAATTTGCTTAGCTGGGGGAAAAATTAGCCCCCATGGCTGTCCCCTGTGTTTGGATATAGAAATCTCCATTAGATTCAAAATAATTGTGTGTAAGACAAAATTCAAGAATTTAAATTAAAAATTGGGTCTGACGGGGGTTGAGTAAAAGTTAGATGTTGAGGTAATATTATACGGCCTTGAGTCCAGTCTTATGAGGGATGGATGTATATAAAGAGACCACATCTTGGGAGAGCCAACGGTATGTGGATTCCCTGTCTTTGATGTAGGACGGTAAATTTTGTACTATTGGTTGCAAGAAGTGATCTATATAGACAGAAAAATAACTGGTAACACTTTCCATAGCAGCAACTATGGGTCTACCTGGGGGATTTTTGGAATCTTTATGCACCTTCGGCAGGTGATAAAAGTATGGCCTTTTGTAGAAATCGTGCTTCAGGAATGCGGCTTTTTGAGCTGTGACTATATCGTCGGCTTTGGCTCTATTTACAATATCATGTGCTTCAGTGGTGAATGTCAGTAAGGGATCTCTGGGAAGATTCTTATACGTGGAACTATGTGATAGAAGCCGAGTGGTCTCTATCATATAATCTGTACGATTTTGGACTACAATCCCTCCTCCTTTATCTGCTGACCTAATGACTAGTTGTCTATTATCAGTCAGCAGTTTAAGGGCTGTAAGTTCTGCAGGGGTAAGTTTAGACGTGGGGTGTGGTTTGGCCGTGGATTCTTTGCAGATGTCCGCATAAACAACCTGGTAGAACGTCTGAACATAGGGTCCTTTTGCGAATGTGGGGTTCAAATATTGATTTGGGCCTCAATATGGTATGTTGAACTGGTGGTGAGGTGGCCAGATGTTGGGTAAGTGTTTCAACAAGGTGATCAGTGTATAACTCTTCCAGTTGGTCAAGTGCCCTCATTTCTGGTGAGCCTAGGATGGAGAAATCTTCAATGATGTTGGAATCTTCAATAGTGTTATCCTCAATGGTGGTATCATATTCTAGATCATTATTATTGTGTCGACTACCTGTTTTGGAGGCTTAAATATTATAATAACGTTTAATGGTAATGTTTCTAATAAATCTATTAAGATCTAAAAAGAGGGTAAATGGATTTGGGAGTACTGTGGGGGCAAAGGTGAGGCCACGAGCTAGTAGAGATTGTTCAGGTATGGATAGAATGTGGTCTGAGAGATTGAAGATTTTTACAGTCTGCGCACCTTCTCTCTCCTTTTTGTGTCTATGTCTCCCCCCTCTTCTGCCTCTACGGTGAGCTTTCCTTTTGGGCATGACAGGGGGTGGCCACTAAAAAAGAAGGAGTGGCAGAAACAGTAATAGGTTTATACTGGAATGATTTGTATTGCACGTACATGCATCTGTAGGTGCAGGTGGTAAAATATCGAGATTAGCGATTCAAAAATCAAAATCAAGTGATGAGGTATTAGGGTCAATGTGATTTTCAGTTGCAACCATGTCTGGGTGTGTGATGGATGTAGGGGCGGGAGTATGGATGGGAATAGTGCTAATCTTGGTTTTCTGATTAGCCATATTGTTAACTGGAGTTGTGGATATGGTGGTGGGTATGCCCGGCATCGAGCCTGACTGATGGCCTATGTCACTAGACACAGGTGGCCGTGAATATCTAGGGGAGGGTAACTGCCTATTTAGATTATTGTGATTGTGTGGATGTTTCTGCTTATTTTTGGGGTGGGGGGATGGAAGAGAACGTCTGAAGGGGGTGGTAGGCCTGGGTTTACAGTTCATCAGAGGGATAGGGGTATGGCCCTCAAACCTAGATGAAACATGTGTGTGTAATTGGTTATTGATAGGCCTGGGTTTACAGTTCATCAAAGGGATAGGGGTATGGCCCTCAAACCTGGATGATGTCAAGGTCACCTGTGGCCAGGTGACAGATGCACACCGTAGGGGGACAGGAGTGCACCGCAAGGTAGTGAACCCTATGGCTGACTGCTGCGGATAGGAAACTGGGTGGTTGTGGAAAGTGGGACCAGAGGAGCACAACCGGGATCCTAACGGAAGCTAGAGCCAAGATTCCCCAGGGCGTGGAGTCTAAGACCCAGCAGGTCTTCTCCAGGGCCTCTAGTGGTGAGGATGTTATGCTGCAGGCTGGGACCAGGTCGCGGCCCCTGGAGTTTCCTAGCTCACGCCCCGTAGGATAAGGGGAAAAGAGGGGAAGCAGCAGCACAAGATATGAGAGAACCGAATAACAAGCTGAAGGTCAGGGGCCACAAGCAGACAAGGATAACGAAAGAACGAGCCGAAGGTCAAGGGTCACGAGCAGACAGGGATAGTTGGGGACAAGCCAAATATGTAACAGAGAGACAGACGTAGCACACGGCAGGCAGGAACCCAAACACACAATGCCTAACAAACACGTTGATCAGCAAAGCAGGCTTGCAGTGCACAGGTTAATATAGTGTTCTGTGATAGGGCCTGGGGTGGAGTCTGGCTGGGAGGAGATTATAAAGGAAGCCAGGTGAAAGGGCTCAGGCCTCTAAGATGAACACATGGGAAGGAAGGTAAGCTGACAGACAAACACTACTGCATATCCATGACAGTACCCTCCCTCTTATGGGCCCTCCCCCGCCTGGGCCCAGGCTTAAAGGGAAATCTCTGATGAAACCTTCTCAACAGATGAGGCGCAGCGACATCAGATGCAGCGATCCAAGACGCCTCCTCAGGACCAAAACCTCTCCAATGCACAAGGTACTGAAGAATGCCTCTGCAGAGCTGAGAATCCAGAACTTGTCTAACCTCGTACTTAAGATTATCCTCAGAGACCGAAAACGAGGTAGGGAGATGACAAGAAGATCTATTGAGGACCAAAGGCTCTCTAGGAATAAGCAAGGGCATGAGAGGATCAACAGGAATCTGAGGAGGGTCCCCTAGACCCTTAAAGGGGAACTGGTCATCTTGCACAGGACCATCAGACTGGGCAGACGTCAGTGGAACCCTGAAGTCAGGTTGGTTAGAAGGTGACATGTCGCCGGAGTCAAACTGAATAGCTGAAGGACAAGCAGAATGTCCCGAACAAGAAAAAGTAGGAGGCTCACTGGGCATGGGCTGGACTGGCATAACTAGTACAGAGGCAGAGTGAATAGCTGAGTCAGGTGTAGCGACTACCTGAATCGCATCGCAAGACGTAGCGACTGCAGGACTTGTAGACAAGCTAGCCTGGCTGTGCGTCCAAGGGTGGTTAGGGACAGAGAAATGTAAATGGTTATGCAACCTGGAATGAATGACCGGCTCAGATTCACAGGGGGCAACCTTGGGTAGGCAGGACGAGGAACAGGAGGGACCCCAAGCCAGGATCTGTCCAGTAGTCCAGTCCACATGAGGAGAATGGAGCTGTAACCATGGGAGACCCAAAATTATAGGCGTTGAGGCCTTGGGTAAGATAAGGAAGGATATCCACTCCTGGTGGAGTGTCCCTACCGACATCTTAACAGGAAGGGTCTGGAAGCGGATAGGTCCCCCTGGGAGAACAGTACCATCAATCGCCAAGACCACCAATGGTGTGGTGAGGGGCAAAAGAGTAAGTCTCATGGACGATGCAATTTCCCAGTCCATGAAATTACCAGCGGCTCCGGAATCCAGATATGCTGAGACCGAATGAGAAGAAGCACCAACATGAAGGAACACAGAAAGCAGAAGACGAGAAGGGGAAGGTGATATTTCTGGGTCCAATACTCCACTTTCCAGATGAAGTGGACCCGAACGTTTTTCTGGACAAAGAGAGCAAGTGTCACGAAAATGACCTTTGCCCCCACAGTAAAGACACAGACCAAGAGTTCTGCGCCTAGCACGTTCCTCGGGGGATAGCCTGGTCTGACCCAGCTGCATTGGTTCCTCAGCTGGTAGGAGATGCTCTACGGGTCGAAGAGAGGGGAGCTCAGGCTGACTAAGAACCAAGGAGTGCTGGCGTTGCTTTTCTAAGGTCCTCTCCTGAAAGCGAATATCGATCTGGTTACACAAGGAGATAACGCCGGCCAGATCAGTGGGGATGGTTCTTCCTGCTAATTCATCCTTCACTCTATCAGACAGGCCATGTAAAAAGGTTGCGACTAAGGCCTCATTGTTCCAGCTCAACTCAGCCGACAGTATGCGGAAATGAAGGGCATACTGTCCCACAGAAGCAGACTCTTGGCGGAGACGTAAAAGGGTGCTGGCCGCTGAAGAGACACGAGCCGGTTCTTCGAAGATATTCCGAAAAAGTTTCAAGAAGCCAGACAGGCTAGAAACCACTGGATCATTCAGTTCCCACAGAGGGGCTGCCCAGGCTAAAGCTTCACCAGAGAGGAGGGAAATGATATAGGCTACCTTAGCCCGATCAGACAGGAAGTTTTGGGGCTGGAGCTCAAAATGAATTGTGCATTGGCTAAGGAACCCCCTGCAAGCCTTGGAGTCCCCAGAGAAACGGGACGGAGCTGGCAGTTGTAGTGAGTGTGTGGCTGCGACTGGTGCAATAGGTGCAGCTGCTGGTTGTATTTGAGGTTGCGGATTCAGGGTTCCCAAGGAGGCCTGAAGCTGCTCGAAGCGAGAAGCCAGATCCTGGAGGAATCGCATCACCTGAGTCTGATTCGATTCCTGGGTTTCAAGTCTGCAAACTATGCCCTGCAATGGATCATCCACGGGTAAGGGGATGTCAGCCGGGTTAATGGCTGATCAAACTGTCAAGGTCACCTGTGGCCAGGTGACAGATGCACACCGTAGGGGGACAGGAGTGCACCGCAAGGTAGTGAACCCTATGGCTGACTGCTGCGGATAGGAAACTGGGTGGTTGTGGAAAGCGGGACCAGAGGAGCACAACCGGGATCCTAACGGAAGCTAGAGCCAAGATTCCCCAGGGCGCGGAGTCTAAGACCCAGCAGGTCTTCTCCAGGGCCTCTAGTGGTGAGGATGTTATGCTGCAGGCTGGGACCAGGTCGCGGCCCCTGGAGTTTCCTAGCTCACGCCCCGTAGGATAAGGGGAAAAGAGGGGAAGCAGCAGCACAAGATATGAGAGAACCGAATAACAAGCTGAAGGTCAGGGGCCACAAGCAGACAAGGATAACGAAAGAACGAGCCGAAGGTCAAGGGTCACGAGCAGACAGGGCTAGTCGGGGACAAGCCAAATATGTAACAGAGAGACAGACGTAGCACACGGCAGGCAGGAACCCAAACACACAATGCCTAACAAACACGTTGATCAGCAAAGCAGGCTTGCAGTGCACAGGTTAATATAGTGTTCTGTGATAGGGCCTGGGGTGGAGTCTGGCTGGGAGGAGATTATAAAGGAAGCCAGGTGAAAGGGCTCAGGCCTCTAAGATGAACACATGGGAAGGAAGGTAAGCTGACAGACAAACACTACTGCATATCCATGACAGATGAAACATGTAACGGTAATTGGTTGTTGTGATCTTCATGTGGCATGGGTATAGGTGTAGTAAATCTAGGTTTCTTCCAACAATAATTTCTATCAGCATTGTAATAATCAAAGTCTCTGTGTATCTTATGTAGTTTATTCTGGATGAGGCAGTCCTCTTCATATTTAGTATTAAAGTTGAGTTCCACCCAGAAAAAAAAAATTCCACAAAAAATCCTAAAAATTTTTTAAAACAAAATATAATTTTTTTTTTATACTTACCCGAAATACCTGTTGCTATGCGGAAGTCCGTAATCTGCCTCTTCCGTAACCATGGTCTGTTTTCTTCCCCATCCTCTTCTAGTGAATGGGGCGCGCTGCTTTCTGGGAACTGTGTGTAATCCCAGAGAGCAGCCGCCCATTCACAAGGCGGCGCGAGACTCGCGCTTGTGCGGTAGGAAACGGGCAGTGAAGCCGTAAGGCTTCACTGCCTGTTTCCCTTAGTGTGGATGGCGGCGCGGGACTTGCACTGATCGAGGGATCGGCATCGGGGGGGGGGGGGGGGGGGCATCAGCGTGGGAGAGTAGGACAGGTAAGTGTCCTTATAAAAAGTCAGCAGCTACACTGTTAGTAGCTGCTGACTTTAAAAAAAAAATAATTTGCAGGTGGAGCTCCGCTTTAAGTTTAAATTTTTTGTACCATGAGGTGGGCAAGGATAGGGTATGTGATATCAGATCCTGTATTAGTTCCATTCGTTTGGATAACAAGTTGTACTGAATGTCTCTTTGTTTAATAATTATTTCCATCCATTTCTGGGTACAGAACTCGGAGATGGTGGACCATTCGGAAGGCTAGGTCTGCACCCAAAAAAGAACAAGTCTTTTGGTTCCTAAGACCTCTAGGAGAAATCTTATAATGTAGATATAATTCCAAAAATAACTTGTCCCACCATTGTTGGTTGATCAAATTGATGGTGTCTTCTACTTTATGGAACTTGGCACACGTATGTCTGTATGTCAGACGTGGGACAGATAGTGATGGAAGGAAATATCTATCTGGGAAATGTACATATAATTCATCAAGTATGGTATATTTGACCGATTCTATTTTCTGTATAATCTCCATGGTTACCTGGCCGGAGTGGTCTGGTATGTAATCAAACGTGAGGTGGGTGACCACTGACTATGCAGGGGATGTATAATCATATATACCTGAGAGGTCTAGTCTCTGATGAGATGTTTAAAAAATATAATAGATAATAAATTAAAACAAGAACTTGTTAGCTTGAATCCAATGGCAGCGCATATATGTGTACTTCTTACAATAGGTAAAACAAAAAACAATGGGTTAATATGGCGCACTCTGGATATGGCTGTCTAAAAAAATATATAAATGGAAGTGGGTGGGAAGCAGGAGAATGGTTATAACAAATCCATATATAATATAGTCCGTGTTAGGAGGTGTTTCTAAAAAGAGAGGTAGCTGAATCTGTAGAAGGCTGCCAGTCCAGAAAATCTAGAAGAGGCTCTGAGAACAAACAAGAGAAAAGAGAACAGCGCCCTCTAAGTGCAGCATGTTTAAAACATATTTAATATAAGAGGATTAAAAACACTCACATGGAGCTGAAATATGCAGGCATTCAAGGGTTACAGAGTTTCATCCGCAAGGTCCTCGGTTTGGTGTGCACTGCACGGGCTGATGAAGGTGGTCTGTTGTCCTGTAGCTATCCTGTCCACACAGTGTGTGCACAGTGCTGGCTGGAGGCTTGGATGTAGACAGTGAGGGCTCCGTGATGCCGTGACGTCGTCACTTCCGGGACTGGGCTTAGTGGGCGGTGCTTCATGATCGGGACATGCGTGTCCCTTCTTCAGGCTTGAGTGGTGGCCATCTTGGATGTGGTCATTTATACCATATAGTGGGCAGGAGTGACAAGCGGCCCAAGTAACATCCACACAATCGCAATAATCTAAATAGGCAGTTACCATCCCCTAGACCTTCACGGCCACCTGTGTCTAGTGACATAGGCCATCGGTCAGGCTCGATGCCGGGCATACCCACCACCATATCCACAACTGCAGTTAACAATATGGCTAATCAGAAAACCAAGATTAGCACTATCCCCATCCATACTCCTACCCCTACATCCATCACACGCCCAGACATGGTCGCAACTGAAAATCACATTGACCCTAATACCTCATCACTTGATTTTGATTTTTGAATCGCTAATATCAATATTTTACCACCTGCACCTACAGATGCATATACAGTACATGCAATACAAATCATTCCAGTATAAATTTGATTCCTCCACCCATTATTGGTAATCTCCCGTTCACATCTACCAATGAACCTAATACTGTTTCTGCCACTCCTTCTTTTTTAGTGGCCACCCCCCTGTCATGCCCAAAAAGAAAGCTCACCGTAGAGGCAGAAGAGGGGGGAGACAGACACAAAAAGGAGAGAGAAGGTGCACAGACTGTAAAAATCTTCAATCTCTCAGACCACATTCTATCCATACCTGAACAATCTCTACTAGCCCGTGGCCTCACCTTTGCCCCCACAGTACTCCCAAATCCATTTACCCTCTTTTTAGATCTTAATAGATTTATTAGAAACATTACCATTAAACGTTATTATAATATTCAAGCCTCTAAAACAGGTAGTCGACACAATAATAACGATCTAGAATATGATACCACCATTAAGGATAACACTATTGAAGATTCCAACATCATTGAAGATTCCTCAATCCTAGGCTCACCAGAAATGAGGGCACTTGACCAACTGGAATGCCGCGTACACACCATCGTTTTTCCTGTCATGCAATAAACCAAAGTTTTTCTCAACGTGATTCCTCGTCATTCCTCTCAAGCCTGCCTTGCATACACATGTTCATGAAAAAAAACGCTCGAGCAAAGCGCGGTGACGTACAACACGTACGCCAACACGTACGATAGCACTACTGTATAAAGGGGAAATTCCATTCAAATGGCGCCACCTTTTGGGACGCTTTTGCTAATTTCGTGTTACCGCGTGTTAGTAAAAGTTTGGTGAGAGATGATTCACGCTTTTCAGTCTTTGTGCTTTTAAGATCGTTTTCTGGTGTTCAGTTTGTGCTTCTGGGTTTGTATCTGTCTTTCAGTGCTTGTAGTCAGTTCGTATCTGTTTTTTCAGTGCATTCTTGTCCACTCGTTACTGTTTTTCAGGTCTTTCTTCATAGGCCTTGCTGTTCTTCAGTGCGTTCTTTTAGTTCGTTCTGACGAGCCGACCGTTTGCGAGCCATGTTGCGAGTACGTTCTTGTCGCCGAGATCGTGCTGTGCTTGCTGTTGGGATTGTTGCTTTATCCCGACTCCAGTCCATGAACAGGGTGAGGAGGAGATCATGGACCAAGAATTGCTTGCTCCAGCGGGACCAATTCTGTCACATGCCCTGCTGCGGGAGCTCCAGGAGAATAATCCTGATGACTACAGGAATTATCTCCGGATGACGGACCCCGTTTTTCAGCATCTGTTGGCTTTGGTGTCCCCCTATATCACCAGGCAGGACACCGTTATGCGGGAAGCCATCACTGCTGAGCAGAGGCTAGTTGCCACGTTGCGCTACCTGGCGACAGGGAGAAGCCTGCAGGACCTCAAGTTCTCAACAGGCATCTCCTCCCAGGCTCTGGGGATCATAATTCCAGAGACCTGTTCTGCCACTATTCAAGTTTTGCAGAAGGACTATATTAAGGTAAGTTTTCTCCTTTAACATCACATTCTATGTTTTAATGCTTGATAATGTATTGTATTTTTTTTATCAGTCCCTAATTACCATAATTGGAATATGCTGTGAATGTCCCCTTTGTCCCCATGCATGCTGTAAGCTTTTAATGCTCCTTTTTTGGCCTACATGCATATTTCCTATAACTAACCTCTCCAGCATGCTCTCCTGGGCCCAAACACACCTAGCCTAGTCACTTCCCAATGTATTTTGTCTGCTCCATTGCAGTGCTTTACCCCCCCCCCCTAAAATGTAATGGCAAGCATGTCCGCATCGTGCCACCACCCCATTCGGGATCCTATTTTTATAACTACAAAGGGTTCCACAGTATAGTGCTGATGGTGGTGGTGTCGGCCAACTATGAATTTCTTTTCGTAGACGTGGGGAAAAATGGGCGGATGTCTGATGGCGGAGTTTTTGCACAGACAGAGTTCGCCCAATGTCTACTATGTGATGACCTGGCATTGCCACCTGCGGCAGAGAATGTGGAGGGACTACCTTTTGTTTTCGTCGCGGATGAGGCGTTTGCGCTCGGTCCACATCTTATGAGGCCATTTCCTCAAAGGACCCTCACCCCTGAGAGGAGGGTGTTTAATTACAGGCTGACCAGAGCCAGAAGGGTGGTGGAAAATGCCTCATGACATCCATCAATCTGGCGGAGTACAAATGGAAACATGTTGTTATGTCATGTTGTGTTCCTCACAATTTTTTGAAAAACAACATTCCCCTAATTATCTCTCTACCAGGGATGAGCCGAACACCCCCCTGTTCGGTTCGCACCAGAACCTGCGAACAGACAAAATGTTTGTGTGAACTTTAGAACCCTATTAAATACAATGGACTTGAACGTTCGAAATCTAAAGTGCTAATTATAAAGGCTTCTATGCAAGTTATTGTCCTAAAAAGTGTTTGGGGACATGGGTCCTGCCCCAGGGGACATGTATCAATGCAAAAAAAAGTTTTAAAAATGGCCGTTTTTTCGGGAGCAGTGATTTTAATAATGCTTAAAATGAAAAAATAAAAGTGAAATATTCCTTTAAATTTCATACCTGGGGGGTGTGTATGATATGCATGTGAAGTGGCGCATGTTTCCCGTGCTTAGAACTGTCCCTGCAAAAAATGACATTTTTGAAAGAAAAAAAGTCATTTAAAACTCACTCGCGGCTATTAATGAATTGTCGGCTCCCGACAATACATACTGTACAAAAGTCATTGATAAAAAAAAAAAAAAGCGTGGGGGTTCCCCAGAATTCAATTACCAGGCCCTTCAGGTCTGGAATGGATATTAAGGGGAACCCCGCCGCAAATTTAAAAAAAAAAATTGACGTGGGGTTCCCCCAAATATCCATTCCAGGCCCTTCAGATCTGGCATGGATTTTAAAGGGAAAAAAAATGGCGTGGAGTCCCCCTAAAAATCCATACCAGACCCCTTATCCGAGCACGCAACCTGGCCGGCCGCAGGGGAAGAGGGGGGGACGAGAGAGCGGCCCCCCCTCCCTCCTGAACCGTACCAGGCCACATGCCCTCAACATGGGGAGGATGTCCCCATGTTGATGGGGACAAGGGCCTCATCCCCACAACCCTTGCCCGGTGGTTGTGGGGGTCTGCGGGCGGGGGGCTTATCGGAATCTGGAAGACCCCTTTAACAAAGAGTACCCCCAGATCCCGGCCCCCCCCTATGTGAATTGGTAAGGGGTACATTGTACCCCTACCATTTCACGAAGAAAGCGTAAAAAAATGTTTAAAAAACCACACAAACACCTTGAAAAAGTCCTTTATTAAAAAAAAAAAAAACATTCCAGCGGTGAAATCCAGTGTCCCACGGCGATCCCGATGTCCAGCGCTGTCCTTCATTGGTTGTGCCTGGGCGGACCTGATGGGGAACTCCCTCTCAGTGTTTTAAATGTATAGACCCGCCCCTTCTAAAGTTCCCCATCAGGTCCGCTCAGCGGACCAGATGCGGAACATGAAAAGGGGCGGGTCTATACATGTATTACCAAAGTGAGAGAAGTTCCCCATCAGGTCCGCCCCCTCGGTATGTCGGACCCGCCTACGTCATTGGCTTGAGCGGGGAACTTCCTTCACTGTGTAATTTAAATTTACACAGTGAAGCAAGTTCCCCGCTCAAGCCAATGACGTAGGCGGGTCCGACATACCGTGGGGGCGGACCTGATGGGGAACTTCTCTCACTTTGGTAATACATGTATAGACCCGCCCCTTTTCATCCTCCGCATCTGGTCCGCTGAGCGGACCTGATGGGGAACTTTAGAAGGGGCGGGTCTATACATTTAAAACACTGAGAGGGAGTTTCCCATCAGGTCCGCTCAGGCGCAACCAATGAAGGACATCGTTGGACATCGGGATCGCCGCGGGACACTGGATTTCACCGCTGGAATGTTTTTTTTTTTTTAATAAAGGACTTTTTCAAGGTGTTTGTGTGTTTTTTTTAAACATTTTTTTTACGACATCCTCCCCATGTTGAGGGCATGTGTCCTGGTACGGTTCAGGAGGGAGGGGGGCGCTCTCTCGTCTCGGCCAGGTTGCGTGCTCGGATAAGGGGTCTGGTAGGGATTTTTAGGGGGACTCCACGCCATTTAAAAAAAAAATTGGGGTGGAGTTCCCATTAAAATCCATGCCAGATCTGAAGGGCCTGGAATGGATATTTGGGGGAACCCCACGTCAATTTTTTTTTTCATTTGCGGCGGGGTTCCCCTTAATATCCATTCCAGACCTGAAGGGCCTGGTAATTGAATTCTGGGGAACCCCCACGCTTTTTTTTTTTTTTTTATCAATGACTTTTGTATGTATTGCCGGGATCCGACAATTCATTAATAGCCGCGAGTGAGTTTTAAATGACTTTTTTTCTTTCAAAAATGACATTTTTTGCAGGGACAGTTCTAAGCACGGGAAACATGCGCCACTTTACATGCATATCATACACATCCCCCCAGGTACGAAATTTAAAGGAATATTTCACTTTTATTGTTTCACTTTAAGCATTATTAAAATCACTGCTCCCGAAAAAACGGCCGTTTTTAAAACTTTTTTTTGCATTGATACATGTCCCCTGGGGCAGGACCCGGGTCCCCAAACACTTTTTAGGACAATAACTTGCATATAAGCCTTTATAATTAGCACTTTAGATTTCTCGAAGCTCATCCCTACTCTCTACTGTTGGGCCTGAGGCAACACTACAGGAAGCAAATCCTTTGCCGGCCCAGGAAGCTGGCCGTACTGGCTTGGCCCCCCAAAGCGGCCGTGATGTGCGGCAACAATATGTAGATTATTTTATGGGTAGGGGGGTCATTGCTATGCCTGATGAACATTGATGTGTTCTTTTATTAAAAAAATATTTTCTACTGCAAATATCTTGTTTTTAATTTTTTGCTTGTGTTTCTTTTATCTTTCTCCTAGGTTCTCCTAGTGCACTTGTAGTGCCATGTGTGTTTTCCTTTAGTAAATACTAGGGTTGTCCCGATACTGATACTAGTATCGGTTAGACATGTGCACACTGAAATATTTCGTTTCGGAATTTCGTTTTCGTCCGAAAAATAAATTTATTTAGTTACTCCCGAAATTCGTTTTTATTTATTTCGTTTTTCGTTAGAAATTGCATTCGTCCGAAAATCTGAATTAATTAAGGTCGAATCTGTCATTGAAGGCTTATGGTGTCTGTCGAATGTTCAAAGAAGATTCGACGGAGCAGTGAAACTGTACGACGCTGCAATCATACATTTCCGGTCGAATGTTCCGCCCACAAGCTATAGAAGAATTCTAATGTTGTATGACTAATAATAATTATATTTATTCATTACTATTACTAGTCAACCAACATTAGAATTCTTCTATAGCCTATGGGCGGATGCATTTGACCGGAAATGTACGATTGCAGCGTCGTACAGTTTTGCTGCACCGTCGAATCTTCTAACTTTCGATGCTTTGTCGAATCTTCGTCATTCTAGCTATTTTACTGCTCCTCCTCTTTGGTTACAATCAGCCAATAACATTCATCATCAACTTTATTTTTATTTTACTTCCCCCACCCAATTCCAGCAGTGATCTTTTCTCTCTATGTCGAATCTTTTCTCTCTATAATAACAAATCTTTTCTCTCCTATGTCGAATCTTTTCTCTCCTATGTCAAATCTTTTCTCTCCTATGTCGAATCTTTTCTCTCCTATGTCGAATCTTTCTCTCCTATGTCGAATCTTTTCTCTCTATAATGTCGAATCTTTTCTCTCCTATGTAGAATAATCTTGGACTAATAGAGTTAAGGTTAGGCACATTCGACCACAGGTTCGATAGACACAGATTGTTATTGTCAGCGTCACGTCGAATCTCCTATCTATATCGAACTGTTGTAGCAACGAAAACGAAAATAAAGCATTTGTTTATGTCGGATCTTTCGGTTTTCGGATTCTGTGCTTTCGTTTTCGTTTGTTAAAACGATAACGAAAATAGCTGAAATTCGGACGAAAATGCATTCGGACGAAAACGAATGCACATGTCTAGTATCGGTATCGGTACCGATACCGAGCATTTGTCCGAGTACTTGTATTTGGGCAAATGCTCCGATGCTTCACCCGATACCTGGACAGTCAGGGTGATCAGTGCGGTGGGGGAGTTACAAGCACCGATCACCGCTGTATAGATTTCAAAGTCTGACAGCCGTTTCTCTGCTTCTCCTCCCCCCCGCGGCTTTCAGCTGCTTTAGTGAAATCAGTGGTGATCGGTGCTTCTAACTCTCCCACACACGATCACCGCTGACTGTCCCCGTATCCTCCTCCAGCCCCCCTCCGTTCTGCTGCTGCCGTGTCCCCCTCCGTGATGCCGTGTCCCCCTCTGTGATGCCGTGTCTCCCTCTGTTCTCCTTCTCCACCCCCTCGATCTGTCAGGATGGTGAGCGGAGGTAGGAGCCGGTAAATCCGGCTCCTACCTTTTCCGAATGTACAGAGTCAGTGATCACTGACTCTGTCCATTCATATAACTGAAACATCGTAAACTGTGTTTACAATGTTTCAGTTTATGAATGGAGAGGAGCCGCTGTCTTCTCTCCATTCATTTTCAGCGCAGCTCAGGCTGCGGAGAAAGGGACTGGGGAATCTGTGTCCCTAGTCCCTTTCCCTGTATCAAAGGGAGATGTCAGGGGTCTGTTTGGACCCCTGATATCTCACCAAAGCCCCCCAACAGGGCTGATAAAAAAAAAATTCCAATAAATAATAAAAATTTTTTTTTTTACAAAATTAAATAAAAAACACACTGACACTGTCCACCCCTCCCCCCCCCCCCCCCTTAAAAAAGAAAGCATTGTAAAAAAAAAAAAATTATTGAAAAAAAAATAAATAATAATAATAGTAAAAAAAAAACTAATTGTAAAAAAAAAAAAACTACTGACACATGTGCCACTGTCACATGAGATTTAAAAAAAGTATCAGTAATCGGTATCGGCGAGTACTTGAAAAAAAGGATCGGTACTTTTACTCGGTCTTAAAAAAGTGATATCGGGACAATCCTAGTAAATACCCATCATTGTCAGTGTAAACACCAAAAAAAAATTTTTTCTTTTACAACATTGATATAAGAAGCCACACATTTTTGAGTACAAAAGCTTTTACTACTTGCACATTTTAAATGTGAGTATTATTCTTTAAAAAAAAAAAAAAAAAAAATTGGTATAAAATGCATGAATAGGCTTTTTTTTTTTTTAACCACTAGACTTCCGCGCTATAGCTGAATGACGGCCACAGCGTGGACCTAGAATGCCGGGAGGCCGTCAATTGACGTCCTCCCCTTTCCTCGTTCCCCGCACGCCCTCCCGAGTGCGCGAATCGGGGAACTTCTGTGCCCGTCGCATCACGTGGGTGCCGATGCGCGTGCCTGTCCTCCAGGTACCCACGATCGGCATTTACAGAGCCAGGGACGTGGATCTCTGTGTGTAAACACAGAGATCCACGTCCTGTCCTGAGAGGAGACCGATGGTGTGTCCCTTGTACATAGGGACAACCATCGGTCACCTCCCCCAGTTAGTCCCCTCCCCCCACAGTAAGAATCACTCCATTAGGCAAACTTAACCCCTTCAGCGCCCCTAGTGGTTGACCCCTTCACTGCCAGTGTCATTTTTACATTAACCACTGCATTTTTATAGCACTGATCGCTGTAAAAATGACAATGGTCCCAAAATGGTGTCAAAAGTGTCTGATGTGTCTGCCATAATGTCGCAGTCACAATAAAAATTGCTGATCGCCACCATTACTAGTAAAAAAAAAATTATTAATAAAAATTCTATAAAACTATGCCCTATTTTGTAGATGCTATAACTTTTGCGCAAACCAATCAATAAACGCTTATTGCAATTTTTTTTACCAAATATATGTAAAAGAATACGTATCGGCCTAAACTGAGAAAAAAAATTGTCGCTCTTTTTTTGTTTATAGCGCAAAAAATAAAAACCGCAGAGATGATAAAATACCACCAAAAGAAAGCTCTATTTGTGGGAAAAAAAAGGATGTCAATTTTGTTTGGGAGCCACATCGCACGACCGCGCAATTGTCATTCAAAGCGTGACAGTGCTGAAAGCTGAAAATTGGCTTGGGCAGGAAGGGGATTTAAGTGCCCAGTAAGCAAGTGGTTAAAGGGTAAATTTTTTATTGTACATGTTCACAGTATAGTACAGTAGTATATGACAGTACATATTCTCATACATTGTGTAGGGGTTGGTTACATTTTGGGGGAAGCATCTGAGTGGTAACCAGGCTCAGATGGACTAATTGTTAGGTCTCATGGACCATTTCTATCCCTGGGAGATAGTACTGGTGTGTAAGTTCACTGGGGCCTATGGGTGGCGCTGTTTACGTGGGCCCGGGTTGAACTGCAGTACGAGGTTGTGTCCTTTTTGTCCCCTCTCGGCAGCAGTACGGCGGGGCGGGGAACTTGCTGTGCCTGTCGGGAGAGGATATAAAAGGGGGCGGCCATCTTCCAGAGGGGTCGTCGGTTCCGCGCTCAGGCACCTTGAGCCTGGGTGCGTGTGTGTCACCTCCAGGTGCTCTAGGCCCGGAGGCCTGGTCGGGTTGTCTCTGGGTGCCCTAGGCCCAGAGACGGAGCTGCTGTTCCATCTCAAACACCTTCAGTTTGGGGTGAGGTACTTTGGAGAAAGGCCCGGAGCCCAGCAGCCTTCGGCTGGGATCCGCCGGGTACCGAGACTACCAGGGATCTGCCTTGAGAGGGGAACCGTATCCAGGACGAGGAGGCCAGGGAGGTGACCCTTTCTGAAGACCCAGCGCAGAGTCGTGTTGAAAGATGGGGCCTCTGGTAACTCTCTGGAGGGATGTTCTTGTCCTATAAGGGCTAGTTCACTAACGGAAGGAAGTGCGTGTTCTTTAAATCATAGTGGCAGTGATACTACGCACCCAAGGTCAGTAGCAGTGACTTTCATCTTTTTTTCACCCGGTCAGTGGCAGTGACCAACCTCATGGTCTGTGGCAGAGACTGTGCGCCAAGCCTGTTCGTGCCGATCAGAGCAGGAGAAACTCAAATTCAAGTTTGTGCCTGGACCTCCTCCCACCTTATCTGACCTGTGTTTGTCCCAACCCGTCTGCTCTTAAAACGGAAAATTTATTACCAATACTTACCGTAATTTTCCTTTCCTGATAGACTCCATGGCAGACTACGTGTGGGTTAACCCCGCCTCCTCTCCATAGCTATAGGACCCCTTACCCATAAATTTGAGCTCACCTCCACAGACAGGTGTTCCGTAACTAGCCGACTCAAATTTTGACTCTCATATTTTTATTCATGGGTGGGAACTCCGTCTGCCATGGAGTCTATCAGGAACGGGAAAATTACGGTAAGTATTGGTAATAAATTTTCCGTTTTCCTGACAGACTCCATGGCAGACTACGTGTGGGAAATAACTAGCCAATCCACACGGGAGGGTATGCTTGAACAAAAATATTTAATCTTTCCCATCAACTGATAGGATTTTTCGACCAAAATTAACAGAGGAAAGGGAAGCAGGCTCAATACAATAATGAGTCATAAAGGTATTAATGGAAGACCACGAAGCTGCCTTGCAAATCACTTCAGGAGCCACGTGTCGAGCTGCTGCCCATGAGGCTGCCATGCCTCTGGTGGAATGAGCCGTCACCGCCTCTGGAGGGGCTAAGCCCTTTGCCCTGTAAGCCTGTTGAATAGACTGAACGACCCAGGCTGCTATCAATCTGGAAGAAGCTCTCTTTCCTTTGTTGCTGCCAGAATGTAATAAGAACAGGTAGTTCGAGTTTCTAAAAGATGAAGTGACTCTCAGATACTCCTTCAGAGTCTCGCCAACATCCAGGGGATGAGCATCTGCTGATTCTGGAGAACTGAAGGTAGGAAGGACTATTTCCTGGTTTTCGTGAAAAACTGACGTGACTTTGGGTTTAGACCCAAGCATGGGAATAAGGACCGCACGGTCCGGGAAGAAAGTCAGAAAGGGTTCTTGATAACCCAGGAAGCTTATTTCTGAAACCCTTTTGGCTGAGGTAATGGCCACTAGAAAGGCCAGTTTGATTGATATGTCTCTAACAGAAAGATCCTTGTTGTTGAGCGCTGAAAGAGCATCAAGGACGAGCGGAAGATCCCATTTGGGGAATCTGGGTTTCCTCTGAGGCCTGATTCTCGAAGCCCCCCGAAAGAACTGTTGAACCAGGGGGTGAGTTGCCCATGATGTTCCTGAAAACGCAGATAAGGCTGAAACTTGTACCCTGAGGGAACTGATCGATAAAGGAAGATCCAGACCTGTCTGGAGAAAACTCAGGAAGTCTTGAACTCCAGGATCTCTGAAGGATTTTCCGGCAGAAGTCATGAAGTTGACGAATCTTGTCCAAATTCTGTTATAGGTTTTGTTTGTGTTAGGCTTTCTGGAGCTCATAAGGGTAGAGATTACCCCTAAGGCACACCCAAGAGACTCTAGCCTCTCCCTTTCAAAAACCAAACCATCAGTCTCAGTATCGCTGGACAAGGGTGCAGGTTCACCCCCTGAGAAAGAAGGTCCGGCCTGAGAGGAAGAGGCAGCGGGTCCCTGAAGCTCATCAGGTTCAGGAGAGGAAACCATGGCCTGCTCGGCCAGTATGGTGCTATTGTTATCACTTCGACTTTCTCCAACAGGAGCCGCTGCAGGAATTTTAGTATGAGCGGAGGTGGAGGGAAGGCGTATGCCTTGTTGAATCTCCATTGGCTCGTTAGTGCATCTACTCCAAAGGCTTGGCTGCACCGACCTCGAGTGAAGTATTTGTTCACTTTGTGATTGCAGGGGGATGTGAACAGATCCACTTCTGGGACTATTCCCAACGATAGGATCCACTTGAATGTTTGTGGATGCAGTGACCACTCGTTGTTGTCTAAGGTGCTGCGTGACAGGAAGTCCGCTTGAATGTTCTGCTCCCCTGGAATGAAGACTGCTGTTAAGTTGAGCAGATTCCTCTGAGCCCAGGTCATGATAGGTTCGACCTCTTGGAGAAGGGTGGAGCTCCGAGTGCCCCCTTGTCTCTTCACATATGCCACAGCAGTGGTGTTGTCCATTCTGAGAAGGACCGACTTCCCTTTCAGAAGGTGGGAGAAGGCTTGAAGGGCGCACCATGCCGCGCGCAGTTCCAGCACGTTTGACCCTGGAATGTGAAGACGGGCATCCCATTTGCCCTGAGCCAATTCTGCCCCACAATGTGCCCCCCAGCCCGCATTGCTGGCATCGGATGTAACAGTCATCCATTGGATGGGAGCAAGAGAGTGGCATGTTAACAAGTTTTTGTGTTGAAGCCACCAGGGGAGACTGTTCCTCATTGATTGAGTAATCCTGATCGGCTGATTGGGATCGTCTGACTTCCACTGCTGGAGAAATCCTGATTGGAAAGGACGAAGCCTCCACATTGCCCATTTGACCATGGGGGATGTGGCCACCATCGTGCCGATTATCTTCAGGCACTGTGACGCCTTTAGGTGAGAGTAGTCTAGGGCTAAGAATATTCTTTCCCAAATGACCGGGATTTTTTCTTCCGGAAGAGAGATGGTATTCTCTACGGTGTCGAATTTAGCTCCTAGATAGGTTAGGCATTGGGTCGGCTCTAGCTGACTTTTCTCCCGATTTAGTAGCCATCCGAACTCTATCAGTGTAGAGATCACTTGGTCTTTGTGTATCAGCAGCAGCTGCTTGTCTTGGGACAGTAATAGCAGATCATCCAGATAATGATACAGACCCACACCCTGTATTCTGATAAGGGATACAACCGCCAACAGTACCTTGGAAAAGACTCTTGGAGAGGTCGTTAGTCCGAATGGAAGACAAATAAATTGCAAGTGCTCTCGATCGACCTGAAATCAAAGGTATTTGTGGAACTCTTCTGCCACGGGAACATGAAAATACGCGTCCTTTAGATCTATTGAGATCAACCAGTCGCCTGGTTGAACGACTTTTTTGATCGTTGAGAGTGATTCCATTTTGAATTTCTCGTGTCTTATGTACCTGTTCAGGAAAGTGAGATCTATAACTGGACGCCAGGAGCCGTTCTTCTTCTGTACTAGGAAGAGGTGGGAGTATACCCCCTGGAATTCCTCGTCCTTTGGGACGGGCACCACTGCTCCTTGATCTTTCAGGGCATTCACATAAGAAAGAAGAACTTGTTGTTTTTCTATTGATTGAGGCATAGAAGTTTGCATTGGTCTGCATTGTTGTGGAGATTTTTATGGAGATGTATTTAATATGTATTGTCATAGTGTCACCCAGTGTTAGTACTTCCGCAACCCGCTCTAAAAGAGCTGATTGGGGTAGTCTGAGGCTGGTTGAATCCCGTCTGATAGGGGAAAACATTTTGAGGTTGGAGTGTGATGTTTGCAGGGTGCGGATATGTCCGCCAACGGGGGCCCTCTGTGCATTAGCATGGACGATCGTTAAGGAGGGGATATGCTCGCTCTGCAATGACATCATTGGTTATAGGCGGATGGGCGCTCTTGTCTCTGCTATGTCTGATCAACATTGGTTGGAATTCGTAGCGTGCGTCTGCAGATAGCCTCCCTCCCCCATTCAATAATAGTATAATCTTAATATGCGTTATTCTATGGAATAGCGCAGAATAAGAATTCCTATCAACGGTAACTTTAGCCATCCTACGTTATTGTATTCATGTATGACATCTCCTGTTGGAAGGAATGTCCAGGTATTGTCATTTTCCTGTGAGGAGGGAACATCCTGTGAGGTTCCCGCCCATGGGGGAGGGGATTGATTGCTGCAGCCAATCACCTCCTGTGTGAGATCTTTTGAGTTTAATAAAAGCCTATGATTAGGCGTCGGCTAGTCAGTCTATGCTGGGATGGCCTGACGATAAGATCTATGTGTGAGCCTTGCTTCTTGGATGAATGATGGAATGAACGGTGAGTGGATTTTAGCAAACTTAGGCTAAAGATAGCATTATTGCAAAAAGATGAAATCTGATGTGTGCTTAGATAGCACAGGAATTATAGGCTGTATGCTCTGTAAACAGCAGCCTGGAGTAATGGCGGGCCAGGATTTTTGGGAATAGATGGAGTCCCTTTGGACATCGGATCGAGATGGGGAAGAGTGGATCTACGTTCCGATGTGGGGGGCTCTACTCTTTAAAAGAACATTTTTTTGTCTTTTTGAAATAATGCTTTAAGTTTGCAGCGTGTGTATGTGCGCGTGTGTATGTCTGCGAATCGTATGTGTGTGTGTGATTTTGTCATGGATCGTAGGCCTGTGAATTTGTTTGTGTATGCCTGTGTGTGATTAGATTGTTTGTGTGATGCAGGACATGTGTACCCATAAGTGTGACTGAAGTTGTGTAAGAGATGATCTGATGGAGACTGTATATTGTGTATGAAATGAAGGTATAGCTGTGGTATTTCATGCAGCCTACACTGAGATTGGCGGCCTTGTTAAAGATGGCCGCGGCATTGAGCCATAAGCCATGAGGTTTAGTGGGGGAAGGGCTTGCCCACTGTTTTGTGTTGCAGGGGCTTTGCCCTGAGGGAAAGACACTCTGAGCAGACATGCAGGCAACAATATACTGTATGTGTGTGGTGTTTGTGATTTCTATGAAAAATAGAAATGGTTAGATTGTGATTTTTGTAGGGGACAAAGACACATGTCTCCATAAGTGAAAAAATATTTTAACAAAAGTGTTTGGTTTTAAAGTTGAAAATTCCTGCCGCATATTCAAGTGGCCAGGCATTGTTGGAAGCCAGACAATAGTAGCTGTTTGTTGAAAGGAATACGCCCTTTGAATGGTTGCAGGCTGTTTTGGATGCTAGCATTGAGGAGGTATGTCTCTGCAATGGCTTGTTATGGAAGCTGAGACCACTGTGTGTGAACTTTAGGTGGAGAAAAGTGGTGAATATCTCAGAGTATATGGACTTAGAGAAATGAATATGTTTTTAATATTGTCATGTAACTCACATTTATTGAATGTGCTGTTTAGTTGGCAAAAGGGAGGCTAAGTTTGTAAGTGTACATGTGGTCCTTGTAGAGTGTAGCTGACACCTTTTTCAGTGGATTTTGATGATAATTTAGAAAAGTTTCAATGGTGTAGTCAGTCTTTGTGGAGAAAAACATTTTTGATTTTCTTTTAAAGAGATGCTGGTTTTGGCGGGAAAAAGTAATGGCGCCATTCTTGGCTTTTGTTAGCCTTGCAGGTTTGTCTGCCATTTTGAGGCACAGTTTTTCCTTAGCCTGTGGGTATCCTATAAGGGAAGGTGCAGCCACCTTTCTTTTGGGCACTATACCATGTGGCATTCATCTGCTATTTCGCTGGTGGAATTTCTCAGCCTTTGGGGCAGATTTTGATGTTTGGTGCGAAGATAGTGCGATCTTTTCTGTGTTGGAACCTGTTAGAGGCAATTTGTGTTTTTCTTTGTGTAGGGGAACCAATGTGGTGTTCATTGTGACGTCCCATGCTGGTTGTGGCGGGAAAAATTGCATGCGTCAATGGCGCAATTTTTGTTGTCCATGAGGTGCTGTGGTGGGTCATCCACCATTTTGTAGTCCTGGCTTGTCGGCCATTTTGAGAGACGTTTACAGTTTGAGATAGGAAGTTCCAGTTTAGCAAACACGACTCCTGAATATGCTGTATTGGCATTTGTTGATCGGCGCAGTTTTCTTATGTTTTATGCATTTACAGTTTGACCTGTGCACTGCTGGGAAGAGTAGTGAGACACCAGGGGGACATACTGAGAGACTGGTTTTTGTTTAATGAATTTGCTGGTTTAAATTGTTTTTCTAAGCATCACCTTTTGAGGTGAGTTGAGAGGTATCTTAGAATAGCGCGGTTTTACCCCGAGGGGCCACAACGTGCTTGCGGACACACGCACATGCTGGGGCCTATTTATGGATGGGATCTGGCTGGCCTACCAGCAGTTGGAGTGTGGGAGGAGGCCAACGCAGACACAGGGAGGACATGCAAACTCCATGCACATGATGTTAGGTTGGGGATTTCTCTGTTTTCATTTGGGTGAGTGTGGGCTATTGCAGGATCGGCTGACTTAGCAGTATATGAGCAGGGGTTTGGGGTTTTGGATTTTGGTTTTAAGAAAAAACTTCACTTTACACTGAATTTTGATAGATTGTAAGACTAACAGAGTTTTTGTACAATGATGTGTTTTTATGTTTAAATATTTGGGAGTTTCCCAGAGGGCAATTCATTTTTTTTGGATCTTGTACTGTATAGCCATCTTTTGGCAGGAGTTTGTATTTTGAGTCCCAACTTATGGTTTGACTTCCAGGGAATGTGGGTCAGGGGGGATTCCCTCCCATTTGCAAAGGGGGGTTTACTCCATCATTTCCTTGACAAGGTTTTAAATGGTTGAAATATATAATGTGTAGCCATGGATTTTTTTTAAGTCTTGATAGACAAGGCGATTATGGCTAACGCCTCCCCTCCCCCTCCCTCTTCCTGAACAATTGATAAAAAAAAAAAAAAAACTGGTTTATTTACATAAGAGCTGAGCATAACCGGAAGTTTATTTTCAGCATTTATATATCAGCAGAAAGTTAGTGGGAGGAGCTTGGGGTTTTTAAAGGTGAGCAATGAGATTTGTGTCTGGAAGGAAAATGGAAAGCATTTTTGCGTTAAGTCTTTTATATTTTGTTCCAGTTTTGTGAAGTTTTGTACTGTAATACAGTTTTGGGTAGAGAGAAAAACAGGGGGTATCACCATTATTTTATCATCTAGATACAGAGAGAAGCCACATTGTTCTGCAGGTGGTAAACTGGCGTAAGTGTTCTGTGAGGTTTAGTCTGACAACGCAGTGTATGGGTGTATAGCGGAAAATGCTTGTGTATGCATGCACTGTGAGGGGTAGAGGCCTAATTCGGGGGTTGATCTGTGGTTGTTGCTGTAGTTCCAAAAGTGTTGGGACAACAAGCCATAGAGTTGACGCCTCGGTTAGGGTTTCTAGTTGGAGGACTTGACCATATAGTGGTTGTAGTTCTGCAATTCACCGTATAAGAAGACACCGGGCGGTGATCTCCGAAAATGGGTGCAACGGTTTAACCTGGACGCAGGTTTAAGACGATAAGCCGATTCGAATCGCCATGGACACAAGGAGGTCTGTGCAAAGGGAAGGAATGGAGGCTTCCCATAGTCAGATGGTCACACAGTGCACGAAGCCTAGTTTTGGGGCAAAGGCCTTTGAACCCCAAAAAGATTAACATAGGTGGTCCAAGGATACTATTTTGGGTATCCCTCTGGAATGGATGTAGTTGAGCTGCGGCTTCAGAAATCTGTAATGATGAGGAACGGTGGCTCATGCCCGTTTGTTTGAACTTTGTATGGCTGGTCCATGCAAGCTTCTCGAGCTGCTCTCATATTCCCATTGTATTTTTTCCTATTGCTGAAAGAGTGAAGGTAGAATTCTGGCTGTTTTTGTTTTTTTTCATTTGTGGTTTTGGAAACTATGAAGTATTTCCCCCACGTTTGTATCGGAATGTTTGTATGTAGTAACGTGAATATGTTCGAACTTACCGCGGCGATCCTCCGATGCGTCGCGGCTGTTGTATTTTTGTAGGAACGGGAAAAGTAAGGGTTACAGAGGGTTTTGTTTGAATTGGTTTTGAAAGAATGTCATTGACAATTTACCAATGTACAGTAATGTCATTATTATTTTACCATTCTTTGCAGGTTAAATATGAAGAATAGAGTAATGATTTTGCTTATAAGTATTTTTCAGGTCCAAGGAGTTTGTACACAGAGAACAGGTGTATGTAGACAGCTGTACATATGGATAAATCTAAGGGAGGTAAAAGTATCACAGGCTATTTCATTGTTTCTTTTTTCCTGCACCACGCATTTCTTCCTTCAGTCTGTAATGAGGAAGAAAAGGGGGGAGAATGATAAATGTAAGAGTGAGTTTTTTTTTTTGTCAAACTAATAATAACCTCTGTAATTCTAACCAAGTTTGTGCCAAGACTGTCTTTCTTTAATAGAATTTGAATCGGCAAGCAGCAGTCTGGTGAAGTAGGTTCCCATCCCAGAGGCTAAGAACCTTTTGTCAATGGTTTCAGGTGACTGGGTCATTGTAAAGAAGCTTGAGGGATGAGACCACGCCAGCCACTGCAAGAAGCGGCTCAACCACACCAAAGAATGAGGAGTATCTTTGTTTATTTATATTTTTGTTGTTTAGTAAATTTTAGCGAGGGTGACGGTGAAAAGCATCCCAAGTTATTATTTAAAGTGTATGTCCTGACTAGCTCAGAAAGCGAACAGGACCGATGGTCTGTTCTGAGTCTTCACCGAGTTTTAGTCCCCAGCGATGACAGTGGTACATGTCATTTATGATGTTATTATGGGTATGAGGAGTTTTAGTCCCCAGCGATGACAGAGGTACATGACATTTATGATGTTATTATGGGTATGAGGAGTTTTAGTCCCCAGCGATGACAGCGGTACATGCCATTTATGATGTTATTATGGGTATGAGGAGTTTTTGACAAACTAGTGAAGACTCCAGACAGACACTTGTCAATGGAACCTAACGATGTATTTTTAGAGGGTAAAATTGGTTTTAGTTTTAATGGCTCTGTCTCTTTTCGGTTTGGGTATCTAGGCAGCCCACAAGTGTGTTTGAACTTTAGTTTGGTGTTTATGTGGATCTGCAGCTTATAAAGGTAATTCCCCCAAAGCAAGAGGTTCATGCGCGATGGTGAAGCTGTCCCAACATTTTAGGTCGCGTCCGATCGCGAGGATCTGATGGCGCAGGAAATTAAGAATGGCAGGGACAGCTAGAAGGGATTTGTTCACCAATCCCGACCAGGTCTGGGCATGGGGTCCTGCATGTACAAGGTGGGGGCGGCTCGGGCTTGGGATACAATTGAACAATTCTCATCCGTTAAGGATAGGGTTCTTCATGTAATTGTTGAAGCCAGAGCTGTAGCTAAGTGAAGGTTGGGAGTCCTTTTTAAGGGTCTGGGAATCTTTGGGGATCTAACTTTTTATTTTACAGCGGATCGTGGTTAAAGGAAGTGGGAATATATATACTCATGTCGTTTTATTTCTATTCTTTCTATGTCGTGACGAGAGGCTCCTGTTGCCTGATTTGACGCGTGACCAGAGTTTCCTTGATGAGACGCCCCGAAGCCGGACCCACATACAAGACAGAGAATCACAGACGGATCGGCAATTACTACAGCTCACCATGTCGTGTCTTCCTTTATAAGTCATGCCCCTGAAGAGTAGAGTCTACATGTCAAGCCGTGTTTTCCTTTTTATGGACTAAGAACTGATTCATTTCCAGGTGTAAGAAGCATATCAACTCTCATCGAGGGACACATGGGGTGCATATGACAAAAAAGGGAGGACTGTTGTGGAGATTTTTATGGAGATGTATTTAATATGTATTGTCATAGTGTCACCCAGTGTTAGTACTTCCGCAACCCGCTCTAAAAGAGCTGATTGGGGTAGTCTGAGGCTGGTTGAATCCCGTCTGATAGGGGAAAACGTTTTGAGGTTGGAGTGTGATGTTTGCAGGATGCGGATATGTCCGCCAACGGGGGCCCTCTGTGCATTAGCATGGATGATCGTTAAGGAGGGGATATGCTCGCTCTGCAATGACATCATTGGTTATAGGCGGATGGGCGCTCTTGTCTCTGCTATGTCTGATCAACATTGGTTGGAATTCGTAGCGTGCGTCTGCAGATAGCCTCCCTCCCCCATTCAATAATAGTATAATCTTAATATGCGTTATTCTATGGAATAGCGCAGAATAAGAATTCCTATCAACGGTAACTTTAGCCATCCTACGTTATTGTATTCATGTATGACATCTCCTGTTGGAAGGAGTGTCCAGGTATTGTCATTTTCCTGTGAGGAGGGAACATCCTGTGAGGTTCCCGCCCATGGGGGAGGGGATTGGTTGCTGCAGCCAATCACCTCCTGTGTGAGATCTTTTGAGTTTAATAAAAGCCTATGATTAGGCGTCGGCTAGTCAGTCTATGCTGGGATGGCCTGACGATAAGATCTATGTGTGAGCCTTGCTTCTTGGATGAATGATGGAATGAACGGTGAGTGGATTTTAGCAAACTTAGGCTAAAGATAGCATTATTGCAAAAAGATTAAATCTGATGTGTGCTTAGATAGCACAGGAATTATAGGCTGTGTGCTCTGTAAACAGCAGCCTGGAATTCCACAACAGCATGGAGGGACCTTGATGAAGGACCATGTGTGACCTGTTGAGACCGTTTTGATGATCCAATGGTCTGAGATCGAGGCCACCCAAACGTGCCGGAAGAGACGTAGGCGAGCCCCTACCGACCCGCTTGGGCGGGCCCAATCTCAAAAGGACTTAGTTGGCTCTCGCCCACCGGGCGTCTGTTTCTTGCCGGTTTTTGGAAAGATGTCTGCCTGTTCCAAATCCAGCTTTTCCTAAAATCCCGTCCGGGCCTATAGGAGCGTGCCTCTCTTGAATGCTCTGTACTGCGTCCCTGTTGAGGTTTCCTTTGGCTAAACTGACGTCTGTCCTGAGGGAGGAACCCCGACTTTCCACCTGTAGCCTTTGAAATGGCGTTGTCTAGCTTGTTTCCAAACAAGGAAGTTCCTTCGAAAGGAATTTTGCACCATGCCTGTTTTGAGGCTGGATCAGCAAGCCAGGGGCGCAACCATAGTGCTCGTTTGGCTGTGACCGAAGAAAGCATGGATTTAGCCATCAAGCGGATGAGATCAATTGATGCTTCACCCAAAAAGGCAACAGCTAGTTTAAGTTCTTGTACTGCTGAACTTTGTGCTAGTTCCTCCAAGACACCTTTTAGAACGGAGTCCACATTTTCCACCCAGGCCTCCATTGCTTTGGAGGTGACTGCAAGGGCTAGGGCTGGTTTGCAAGCCATACCGTTTAAATTATATATCCTTTTAAGATCTTGGTCAATCTTTCGATCCAGACCATCTTTAAAAGCCACGGTGTCATCTAGTGGGAGGGTGACATGCTTCGCTAGGCGCATTACTGCTGCATCCACGAGGGGAGCATTTTCCAAATGCTTAACTTCCTCGGATTTAAAGGGATATAGTTTAGAGGTTTTGCTTAGCATGGAACTCTTCTTGTCTCCCTTGCTCCATTCTTCCTCAAACACTCCTTTCAGCTCGTAGAGAAATGGGAAATTGGAGCGTTCCTTCCCCAGTTGTTTAAACAGTTTTCTTTGTTTTTCTGGGGGGCAGTGGCATCCTCCAGTTTTAAAGTTTCCTTCACTGCCTTGATCAGTGGAGCGACTGAAGCGTAGTCGAATCCCACTACATAATCATCTCCCTCCATCTCGTCTTGCGAGGAATTATGGGAGGAATCATGGGGCTGGAATTGGCCGGGATCCTCCTGGGCCTCGTCAGCCAAGGAGCCAGACAAGGTGGTGGACTGACTCCTTGTGTGGGTGGCATCTATTTCCATCATAGACTGCTGTACCACACATTTAACAAGAGACTCCAGATTCTTTTTTTCAGTCTCTTTCTCACTGACCGCTCGGGCATAGCATGGTTCACACAGCGATTTGCCCTCTGGGATTCTGGTTCTACATCCCCAACAGGCTCTATGGTCAGAGCGACTATCACGGTGGTGGTGGCGATGACTAGAGGAGGAATGGGAACGTCTCCTATGTCTAGAGGGGGAATGTGAGCATCCCCTATGATGGTGGGTCCTAGACGGAGTATCACATCTGGACCTAGAAGATGATTGGTGATGATGTGGCCTGGCAAGGTCTCTTTCTTGTGACCGATGAGATGTAGCCGGGCTGTAAGAGATAATACAGACAGAGGGAGGGGGGAGGGTGGGCAGGTTGAAACCGTTAGCAACCACCAGATTAACGACACCAAGACACCAACCCCCTACCCACTCCGCATATACCTTGTGCGGGAGGGCTGGCCACACGGCGGTGACGATGAGTCCATGATGAGGAAGACACACAATGATCCGTACTACTCTACCTAGACTGAGGATAGGCAAATCAATGCAAGAACAGCACAAACAAACCAAAAAAAGAAAAGTTTTTTTTTTTTTAAGACTGTCCCTTTAAGAGACACTTCAGTATAAAGCATTACATGCAGCACATTGCCAGAAGTGCTTACCCTCGTTCAGTAGAATTGAGGCTCCGGGAGGCTGCCGCTATATGCCCACAGGTTATCCCATCTGTATAGGGCTCTTCGGCGGTTTAAATAACCCGCCGGAATGACGTCAGGGCCGGTCCCGCTGCGCGCATGCGCCGGAGGGACCGAGCCTACTGCGCCTGTGCGGCCCCAGACCCCTCCGCCATACTAAGCACGCGCGAAAACCAAGCCTCAGTTTTGCCGCGGCTCGCGCATGCGCAGACGTACAGCGGACCGGGAACCAGGAAGTGGAGTGGCGTCCTGGAACGCAGAAGCGTTCCACCCACGGCGCAACATTCAATACACAGGGAAGACAGACAAACAACACACATAAACTGTCTGCCATGGAAAATAGACAAAAAACTTCAGACCTTGCCAGCGAGTCCTACGTCCGTCCTGGTACACCGGGCACATCCCTTCCACCATAGGGGTATCATCTGCCCGAAAACCACTCGCCCGCTCATAGCTGGGTGCACCGCATAACTGGTACCTGATGGACATCCTGGATTTGCACTGAATCACATGATGAAGGTCCAAATGAGGAGGACAAAAAAGGAACACCTGTCTGTGGAGGTGAGCTCAAATTTATGGGTAAGGGGTCCTATAGCTATGGAGAGGAGGCGGGGTTAACCCACACGTAGTCTGCCATGGAGTCTGTCAGGAAAGAGACTGTTTATTGTGCAAGAAGGAATAAATAAGTGTTGGACCTTTCAGTTGGTGTGGACAGTTGCTTACTGGGGAGAATTAAAGACTTGTTTCTGACTAGTGATGAGCCGAACAGCCCCGGGTTCGGTTCGCACCAGAACCCGCGAACGGACCGAAAGTTCGCACGAACAGAACCCTATTAAATACAATGGATGCGAACGTTCGGATTCTAAAGTGCTAATTATAACGACTATTATCCATGTTATTGTCCTAAACAGAGTTTGGGAACCCGGGTTCTGCACCAGGGGACATGTATCAATGCAAAAAGAAGTTTTAAAAACGGACGTTTTCCGGGAGCAGTCATTTTAATGATGCATAAAGTGAAAAAAAAAAAGTCAAATATTCCTTTAAATATTGTACCTGGGGGGTGTCTAAAGTATGCCTGTGAAGTGTCACGTGTTTCCCGTGTTTAGAACTGTCCCTGCACAAAATTACATTTCTAAAGGAAAAAAAAGCCATTTAAAACTGCTTGCGGCTTTAATGTAATGTCTGGTCCCGGTAATATGGATGAAAATCTTTAAGAAAAATGGCATAGCTACCCCATCACCCCCCCCCCCCTACCCCAGCCCATTACCAGCCCCTTTGGGTCTTGTATGGATATTAAGGGGAACCCCGCACACAAAATAAAAAAGGCCCTATATACTCTGAACAGCCGTATACAGGCGGTGCATACAAGACAGGGACTGTAGGTTTGTTCTTATGTTGAATCTGTTTGTAATTTTGAACAGCTACATTGTTTAAGTGTAGCTCCAGCCCAAATACCTATTTTTAAGCTTTTTGGAAAACATAGGGAAGGGTTATCACCCCTGTAACATTTGTTTGGCTGTCTGTGGCCCTGTTCAGAACATTTCACCTCACTTTGCGTCCCAATGACAACTGATTTTGAAATGTGGTGTTTTTATTGAAACAAGGATTGGTGATAAAGCATCAGTAGAGAGGAGACACCTTTCTCCCATATTAATTCTTACAGGAGAGAATTTTCCTTCCAAGGGGTAGATTTCCTCTCACTTCCTGTTGTCTTCTTCCGTTTGCAAGTAGTAGTCGTTTGTAAGTTGGATGTTTGAAAGTAGGGACCTGCCGTATATACTCTGCAGAAATTGGCCCCTTAGGTGTTGGTGTTGGCACAACACTGTAAGCACTCACAGTTACTCTTGGTGGGTGCTGGAACGCCCTGCTGTCAACTATTATATCAGGAATTGTAATAACATATAATTGTTGAACAGTGGTAGTAAAAATTGGGCCTTTGATGGTGGTGCTGGTGCCACAACACTGTAAGGCCTGACAGTTACTCTTGGTGGGCGCAGCAATGGGCCCTGCTGTGAATTATTAGATCAATAATTATAATTGCATGCCCCTGTTGAACAGGGGCTGAAAAATTGGGCCTTTGGTGGTGGTGGTGTTGACACAACACTGTAAGGCCTGACAGTTACTCTTGGTGGGCGCAGCAATGGGCCCTGCTGTGAATTATTAGATCAATAATTATAATTGCATGCCCCTGTTGAACAGGGGCTGAAAAATGTGGCCTTTGGTGGTGGTGGTGGTGGTGGTGGTGGTGGTGGTGGTGGTGTTGACACAACACTGTAAGGCCTGACAGTTACTCTTGGTGGGCGCAGCAATGGGCCCTGCTGTGAATTATTAGATCAATAATTATAATTGCATTCCCCTGTTGAACATGGGCTGAAAAATTGGGCCTTTGGTGGTGGTGGTGGTGGTGGTGTTGACACAACACTGTAAGGCCTGACAGTTACTCTTGGTGGGCGCAGCAATGGGCCCTGCTGTGAATTATTAGATCAATAATTATAATTGCATGCCCCTGTTGAACAGGGGCTTAAAAATTGGGCCTTAGGCACTGGTGGCACAACACTGCAACCCCTCACAGATACTGTACTTGGAGCACAGCAATGAGGCCTGTTGCAAAGTATTGCATCAAAAATTTTATTACACGCCCCTGTTAAACAGGGGCTGAAAAATTGGGCCTTAGCCACTGGTGGCGGCACCCATAAACCAAAATGATCTTCCAAGCTATCATCATTAATCGGATCATTGAGGAGGAGGAGGAGGATAGCTAGTCAACATAACAGCACAGGAACTCAGCATCAGCATCAGTCTTGAAGGGATGTGACATTTTAAAATCAATTAGTCTGTTATATCAGCATCAGGTGTGTGGTAGCTGGTGGTGATCCAAGACTGGTTCATCTTGATGAAAGTCAGTCGATCAACCGAGTCGGTGGACAGGCGCACCCTGTGATCCGTGACAAATCCTCCAGCAGCACTGAATGTGCGTTCTGAAAGAACGCTGGATGCAGGACAGGCCAGTAGCTCAATTGCATACTGTGCAAGCTCTGGCCAGTGATCCATCCTCAAGACCCAGTAAGCCAGAGGATTTTCGGTGGGGAAGGTGTCCAAGTCTGACCTTGCCCCTAGGTATTCCTGCACCATGTATATCAGACGCTGGCGATGGTTGCTGGAAACGATCATACTTTGGGGCTGCGGACTAAAGAATTGTCTGAACGCATCGGTCAGACGGCCACCTTCCCCACCGCTCCTTCTTTGACTGCCCGAAGCCTCAGCAACTCGTTGTCCAGGACCAGGAGTTTGTAACTTCCCAGTCTCTGGGAACGCGTTGCACAGACCTTTCTGCAAGGCCTCCCGGAGTTGTCTCATCCTCTGCTCCCTCTGCGACGGTAACATAAGGTCCGCAACCTTACCCTTGTACCGTGGATCAAGGAGAGTGGCCAGCCAGTAATGGTCCCTCTCCTTGATCCGAAGAATACGAGGATCCTTCCGCAGACTTTGCAGGATCAGGGAGGCCATGCAGTGTAGGTTAGCTGAGGCATTCAGTCCGGAGTCCTCTGGGTCACTAAGGACGACATGATCCGCAGCCACCTCCTCCCAGCCACGTACAAGTCCACTGGTTTCTTGGGACTGTAAATCATCCCTAAAAGACTGCTGCTGATGATGCTGAGTGCCAGCCTCCACCTCCATGCTGACACAATCCTCCTCCTCCTCCTCCTCCTCTTCCTGTGCGATGGGTGGGACAGAAGGAACACTGTCAGGGTAAAGGGGGCCTTGAGAGGCAAGGAAATCCTCCTCTTCCTGCCTCTGTTCTGCCTCAAGTGCCCTGTCCATTATTCCACGCAGCGTGTGCTCCAACAGGTGGACAAGAGGTACAGTGTCACTGATGCATGCACTGTCACTGCTCACCATCCTCGTGGCCTCCTCAAATGGTGCCAGGACAGTGCATGCATCCCTGATCATGCCCCACTGGCGTGGTGAAAAAAACCCGAGCTCCCCTGACCCTGTCCTGGTGCCGTAGTCGCACAGGTACTCATTGATGGCCCTCTGCTGCGTGTGCAGCCGCTGCAGCATGGCCAACGTTGAGTTCCACCTGGTGGGCATGTCACATATAAGGCGGTTCTTGGGCAGGTTCAACTCCTTTTGCAGCTCAGCCAGGCGAGCACTGGCATTATAAGATCTGCGGAAATGAACACAGACTTTCCTGGCCTGCCTCAGGACATCCTGTAAGCCCGGGTACCTGCCCAAGAACCGCTGCACCACCAGGTTAAGGACGTGAGCCATACAGGGCACATGGGTCAGTTGTCCCTGTCGGAGGGCGGAGAGGAGGTTGGTGCCATTGTCGCAAACCACCATTCCTGGCTTAAGCTGGCGTGGCGTCAACCACCTCTCGGCCTGCCCCTGCAGAGCAGACAGGACCTCTGCCCCAGTGTGGCTCCTGTCCCCCAAACACACCAGCGCAAGCACGGCATGGCATCTTTTTGCCTGCGTACTTGCGTAGCCCCTTGAACGCCTACGGAGCACCGCTGGTTCCGAGGACAAACCACAGGAAGAGGCCATGGAGGAAGAAGAAGAGGAGGGGGTGGAGGAGAGAGGTGTGTCACAACCAGTAGTAGCATTTTGGAGGCGTGGCGGTGAAACAACCTCCAACACTACTGCACCTTGTCCTGCATCCTTCCCAGCTGCCAAAAGAGTGACCCAATGGGCCGTGAAAGAAAGGTAACGTCCCTGTCCATGCCTGCTGGACCATGAGTCAGCGGTAATATGCACCTTACCGCTGACCGCCCTGTCCAGCGAGGCCAAGACATTGCCTTCCACATGCCTGTAGAGAGCCGGAATCGCCTTCCGTGAGAAAAAGTGGCGTTTGGGAACCTGCCACTGAGGAACCGCACATTGCACAAACTCACGGAAGGGGCCGAGTCTACCAACTGAAAAGGCAGCAGTTGAAGCGCTAGCAATTTAGCCAAGCTAGCATTCAACCGCTGGGCATGTGGATGGCTGGGAGTGAACTTCTTTCGACGGTCCAGCAGCTGGGGCAGGGAAATTTGCCTGCTAGAATCGGACGTCGGTGTACTGCTAGCAGAGTGCCCGCAAGTACTTGGCTGTGACACACCTAATTCTACACCTTCATTCCTCTCAGAGCAGGTTTCAGAGAGGACTGAAGGTATAGTGGGGTTGGAGATCCCAGCTGATGCGGTGCAAGAAGAGGTCAGCTTTGTTCTTTGGTGTGGGTCTTTAAGGTAGGCTTGCCAACGAGCTGCATGGCAGGTCAACATATGTCTGATCAAGCATGTGGTACCCAAGCGGCTGATGTTTTGGCCACGCGATATACGCTTGAGACATATGTTGCAAACAACAGCTGTGCGATCTGATGCACTCGCCTCAAAAAAGGCCCACACCAAAGAACTTTTTGAATGACGGGCAGAGGCAGCGCCCTGCACAGGCAGAGCTCTGCGGTGTGATTCCGTCGGTGTGCTGCCCATACGCTGGCCACCCAAGGGCATCCTGCCTCGTTGGAGATGTGCCTCCTCCTCATCCTCCTCCTCCTCCTCTCTCCTATTAGGCACCCACGTGGAGTCAGTGACCTCATCATCCCCTCCCTCCTCATCACTGGAGCCAATCTGGCAGTATGCTGCAGCTGCTGGAGCATGACTGCCAGATTGGTGTCCTTCTTGAGCATCCCCTCTCTTTGCTCTCACGCTACTGCCTTCCTCTATCTGGGTATCATCATCAGATCCTTCGAAACGCTGGGCATCCTCCTGGAGCATGTACCCAACACTGTGCTCAAACAGTTCGGGGGACTCCTCAGGAGGATGACATGGTGGGTCTAGGGAAGGATTGACTAATGAAGATAATGATACCAGAGAAGAGGACGCTTTGGCAGCTGCTTTGCCAGTACCCTGAGCCTGGGTGAGAGAGGATGAGGAGGATGAGGTGGGCTTGGTCATCCACTCTACCAAGTCTTCGGCATGATGTGGCTCAACATGTCCAGCTGCCGAAAAGAAGGACAAGCGTGTCCCATGGCCATGTGCTGATGACAATGCACCGCGTCCACGACCAGCACTGTTGCCCCCAGACACAGAGCCTGCTTGCCCTCTTTTTTTGCCTCCTGACTGTCTGCCTCTCCTTGTTTGCCTTCCAGACATTTTAATGGATGGCCTGCAGGGAGATGGGAAAAACAGCAATAAGGGCTACCTTCAGGTGTATACTGTGCAGGAGGCTTAGCAACAATGACACTGACACTGTCCCCTGCCTATCCTTCTCTGTCCCTAAACACAAGGATTTGCAATATGCTTCAGCAAGATTGGTTTAGCACAGAATAGCACACTGTCAGTTTCACTCACTGTCCTACTCTGTCCCTACAAACAAGATTTAGCACAGAATAGCACACTGATAGTTTCCACGAGTGTCCTTCTCTGTCCCTAAACTCAAGGATTTCAAATATGGTTCAGCAAGATTGGTTTAGAACAGAATAGCACACTGTCAGTTTCACTCACTGTCCTTCTCTGTCCCTACAAACAAGATTTAGCACAGAATAGCACACTGACACTTTCCCTCACTGTACCTCTCTGTCCCTAAACTCAAGGATTTCAAATATGGTTCAGCAAGATTGGTTTAGAACAGAATAGCACACTGTCAGTTTCACTCACTGTCCTACTCTGTCCCTACAAACTAGATTTAGCACAGAATAGCACACTGAGAGTTTCCACGAGTGTCCTTCTCTGTCCCCAAACTCAAGGATTTCAAATATGGTTCAGCAAGATTGGTTTAGAACAGAATAGCACACTGTCAGTTTCACTCACTGTCCTACTCTGTCCCTACAAACAAGATTTAGCACAGAATAGCACACTGATAGTTTCCACGAGTGTCCTTCTCTGTCCCTAAACTCAAGGATTTCAAATATGGTTCAGCAAGATTGGTTTAGAACAGAATAGCACACTGTCAGTTTCACTCACTGTACCTCTCTGTCCCTACAAACAAGATTTAGCACAGAATAGCACACTGATAGTTTCCACGAGTGTCCTTCTCTGTCCCTAAACTCAAGGATTTCAAATATGGTTCAGCAAGATTGGTTTAGAACAGAATAGCACACTGTCAGTTTCACTCACTGTACCTCTCTGTCCCTACAAACAAGATTTAGCACAGAATAGCACACTGATAGTTTCCACGAGTGTCCTTCTCTGTCCCTAAACTCAAGGATTTCAAATATGGTTCAGCAAGATTGGTTTAGAACAGAATAGCACACTGTCAGTTTCACTCACTGTCCTACTCTGTCCCTACAAACAAGATTTAGCACAGAATAGCACACTGACACTTTCCCTCACTGTACCTCTCTGTCCCTAAACTCAAGGATTTCAAATATGGTTCAGCAAGATTGGTTTAGAACAGAATCGCACACTGTCAGTTTCACTCACTGTCCTACTCTGTCCCTACAAACTAGATTTAGCACAGAATAGCACACTGAGAGTTTCCACGAGTGTCCTTCTCTGTCCCTAAACTCAAGGATTTCAAATATGGTTCAGCAAGATTGGTTTAGAACATAATAGCACACTGACACTTTCCCTCACTGTACCTCTCTGTCCCTACAAACAAGATTTAGCACAGAATAGCACACTGATAGTTTCCACGAGTGTCCTTCTCTGTCCCTAAACTCAAGGATTTCAAATATGGTTCAGCAAGATTGGTTTAGAACAGAATAGCACACTGTCAGTTTCACTCACTGTACCTCTCTGTCCCTACAAACAAGATTTAGCACAGAATAGCACACTGATAGTTTCCACGAGTGTCCTTCTCTGTCCCTAAACTCAAGGATTTCAAATATGGTTCAGCAAGATTGGTTTAGAACAGAATAGCACACTGTCAGTTTCACTCACTGTCCTACTCTGTCCCTACAAACAAGATTTAGCACAGAATAGCACACTGACACTTTCCCTCACTGTACCTCTCTGTCCCTAAACTCAAGGATTTCAAATATGGTTCAGCAAGATTGGTTTAGAACAGAATAGCACACTGTCAGTTTCACTCACTGTCCTACTCTGTCCCTACAAACAAGATTTAGCACAGAATAGCACACTGACACTTTCCCTCACTGTACCTCTCAGTCCCTAAACTCAAGGATTTCAAATATGGTTCAGCAAGATTGGTTTAGAACAGAATAGCACACTGTCAGTTTCACTCACTGTCCTACTCTGTCCCTACAAAGAAGATTTAGCACAGAATAGCACACTGACACTTTCCCTCACTGTACCTCTCTGTCCCTAAACTCAAGGATTTCAAATATGGTTCAGCAAGATTGGTTTAGAACAGAATAGCACACTGACACTTTCCCTCACTGTACCTCTCTGTCCCTACAAACAAGGTTTAGCACAGAATAACACACTGACACTCTCCCTACCTATGCTTATTTGTCCCTAAACACAAGGAATCCAGGATTAGTAAAGGAAAAAAAATGACACTGTCCCTGCCTATGCTTCTCTTTCCCTGCTCCGGAACACACTACACAAGGCCGCCGCGCTGGCGGCCTTTTATAGTGTGGGGCGTGTACTAAACCCCCTCAAGAATAATTGGCCACAGGCATCCTGCCTGTGGCCAATCATTGCTCTCCTCGCTGCCGGCGCTGTGATTGGCCAAGCATGCGGGGTCACAGTGCATGCTTGGCCAATCACAGCGCCTGGATGACACTGCGATGGCGTAGTGCATTGTGGGCCGTTCGCTTCACTCGAATTTGGCGCGAACGGCCCAAATCGTTCGATCTTCGTCGAACGATCGAACAGCCGATGTTCGAGTCGAACGTATGTTCGACTCGAACACGAAGCTCATCCCTATTTCTGACTACTGCAGAAACTAGGTCAGCACTGGAGGCTTTTTGACACCGGCTGCAAGCAGGCCTGAGAAACTAACACCGTTCAACCTCCCTATTCAGGAGGGTACGGGCTTGTGGTGCGGTGTGCCTCATTCTTTTCCTGCGGAGGAGCCAAGCAGAAGAAAAGCAGGTAAAGTCTGGGGTTGGTGCGCTACAATTATAATTTGATAATATTTCCAATCAAACGTAGAATCATATAGTTAATCCATGTACATAATGTCAGGAAAAAAACAAAAACTGTCCATTTTTATACAACCAATAATAAGAAAACAAAACAAAACAAAAAAACAACAAAAAGAAGCACGTATAGGAACTACTTGTAGCGGCCTCCACTCTCTCTCCCTGATATCAGTTCATCTGTCTCTGGCTTTTGTCTAGGGGTACCTTGGTTGAGAGAGTGCGGGGTCACCACTAGGGATGAGCTTCGTGTTCGAGTCGAACATACGTTCGACTCGAACATCGGCTGTTCGATCGTTCGACGAAGATCGAACGATTTGGGCCGTTCGCGCCAAATTCGAGTGACGCGAACGGCCCACAATGCACTACGCCATCGCAGTGTCATCCAGGCGCTGTGATTGGCCAAGCATGCACTGTGACCCCGCATGCTTGGCCAATCACAGCGCCGGCAGCGAGGAGAGCAATGATTGGCCACAGGCAGGATGCCTGTGGCCAATTATTGCTGAGGGTGTTTAGTACACGCCCCACACTATAAAAGGCCGCCAGCACGGCGGCCTAGTGTAGTGTGTTCCGGAGCAGGGATAGAGCAGCATAGGCAGGGACAGTGACTGTTATTTCTTTCTTGCTTAACCTGGATTCCTTTAGTTTAGGGAAAGAGAAGGATAGGTAGGGAGAGTGTCAGTGTGTTTTGTGCTTGTGCTATAGTGTGCTTAAAAAAAACATTTATTCTAGGGACAGAAAACTGTAGGTAGGGACAGTGTCAGTTTCTTTCACTCTGCAAGTCCTTGTTTCCAGGGACCTGGAAGGACAGTGAGTGAATTGTCCTTGTGCTATATTGTGCTTAAAAAAACATTTATTCTAGGGACAGAAAACTGTAGGTAGGGAGAGTGTCAGTTTCTTTCACTCTGCAAGTCCTTGTTTCCAGGGACCTGTAAGGACAGTGAGTGAATTGTCCTTGTGCTATATTGTGCTTAAAAAAAACATTTATTCTAGGGACAGAAAACTGTAGGTAGGGAGAGTGTCAGTTTATTTCACTCTGCAAGTCCTTGTTTCCAGGGACCTGGAAGGACAGTGAGTGAATTCTCCTTGTGCTATATTGTGCTTAAAAAAAACATTTATTCTAGGGACAGAAAACTGTAGGTAGGGACAGTGTCAGTTTCTTTCACTCTGCAAGTCCTTGTTTCCAGGGACCTGTAAGGACAGTGAGTGAATTGTCCTTGTGCTATATTGTGATTAAAAAAAACATTTTTTCTAGGGACAGAAAACTGTAGGTAGGGAGAGTGTTTTTTTTCTTTCACTCTGCAAGTCCTTGTTTCCAGGGACCTGTAAGGACAGTGAGTGAATTGTCCTTGTGCTATATTGTGCTTAAAAAAAACATTTTTTCTAGGGACAGAAAACTGTAGGTAGGGAGAGTGTTTTTTTTCTTTCACTCTGCAAGTCCTTGTTTCCAGGGACCTGTAAGGACAGTGAGTGAATTGTCCTTGTGCTATATTGTGCTTAAAAAAAACATTTATTCTAGGGACAGAAAACTGTAGGTAGGGAGAGTGTCAGTTTATTTCACTCTGCAAGTCCTTGTTTCCAGGGACCTGGAAGGACAGTGAGTGAATTGTCCTTGTGCTATATTGTGCTTAAAAAAACATTTATTCTAGGGACAGAAAACTGTAGGTAGGGAGAGTGTCAGTTTATTTCACTCTGCAAGTCCTTGTTTCCAGGGACCTGTAAGGACAGTGAGTGAATTGTCCTTGTGCTATATTGTGCTTAAAAAAAACATTTATTCTAGGGACAGAAAACTGTAGGTAGGGAGAGTGTCAGTTTATTTCACTCTGCAAGTCCTTGTTTCCAGGGACCTGGAAGGACAGTGAGTGAATTGTCCTTGTGCTATATTGTGATTAAAAAAAACATTTTTTCTAGGGACAGAAAACTGTAGGTAGGGAGAGTGTTTTTTTTCTTTCACTCTGCAAGTCCTTGTTTCCAGGGACCTGTAAGGACAGTGAGTGAATTGTCCTTGTGCTATATTGTGCTTAAAAAAAACATTTATTCTAGGGACAGAAAACTGTAGGTAGGGAGAGTGTCAGTTTATTTCACTCTGCAAGTCCTTGTTTCCAGGGACCTGGAAGGACAGTGAGTGAATTGTCCTTGTGCTATATTGTGATTAAAAAAAACATTTTTTCTAGGGACAGAAAACTGTAGGTAGGGAGAGTGTTTTTTTTCTTTCACTCTGCAAGTCCTTGTTTCCAGGGACCTGGAAGGACAGTGAGTGAATTCTCCTTGTGCTATATTGTGCTTAAAAAAAACATTTATTCTAGGGACAGAAAACTGTAGGTAGGGAGAGTGTCAGTTTATTTCACTCTGCAAGTCCTTGTTTCCAGGGACCTGGAAGGACAGTGAGTGAATTCTCCTTGTGCTATATTGTGCTTAAAAAAAACATTTATTCTAGGGACAGAAAACTGTAGGTAGGGAGAGTGTCAGTTTATTTCACTCTGCAAGTCCTTGTTTCCAGGGACCTGTAAGGACAGTGAGTGAATTGTCCTTGTGCTATATTGTGATTAAAAAAAACATTTTTTCTAGGGACAGAAAACTGTAGGTAGGGAGAGTGTTTTTTTTCTTTCACTCTGCAAGTCCTTGTTTCCAGGGACCTGTAAGGACAGTGAGTGAATTGTCCTTGTGCTATATTGTGATTAAAAAAAACATTTTTTCTAGGGACAGAAAACTGTAGGTAGGGAGAGTGTTTTTTTTCTTTCACTCTGCAAGTCCTTGTTTCCAGGGACCTGTAAGGACAGTGAGTGAATTGTCCTTGTGCTATATTGTGCTTAAAAAAAACATTTTTTCTAGGGACAGAAAACTGTAGGTAGGGAGAGTGTTTTTTTTCTTTCACTCTGCAAGTCCTTGTTTCCAGGGACCTGTAAGGACAGTGAGTGAATTGTCCTTGTGCTATATTGTGCTTAAAAAAAACATTTTTTCTAGGGACAGAAAACTGTAGGTAGGGAGAGTGTTTTTTTTCTTTCACTCTGCAAGTCCTTGTTTCCAGGGACCTGTAAGGACAGTGAGTGAATTGTCCTTGTGCTATATTGTGCTTAAAAAAAACATTTATTCTAGGGACAGAAAACTGTAGGTAGGGAGAGTGTCAGTTTATTTCACTCTGCAAGTCCTTGTTTCCAGGGACCTGGAAGGACAGTGAGTGAATTGTCCTTGTGCTATATTGTGATTAAAAAAAACATTTTTTCTAGGGACAGAAAACTGTAGGTAGGGAGAGTGTTTTTTTTCTTTCACTCTGCAAGTCCTTGTTTCCAGGGACCTGGAAGGACAGTGAGTGAATTCTCCTTGTGCTATATTGTGCTTAAAAAAAACATTTATTCTAGGGACAGAAAACTGTAGGTAGGGAGAGTGTCAGTTTATTTCACTCTGCAAGTCCTTGTTTCCAGGGACCTGGAAGGACAGTGAGTGAATTGTCCTTGTGCTATATTGTGATTAAAAAAAACATTTTTTCTAGGGACAGAAAACTGTAGGTAGGGAGAGTGTTTTTTTTCTTTCACTCTGCAAGTCCTTGTTTCCAGGGACCTGGAAGGACAGTGAGTGAATTCTCCTTGTGCTATATTGTGCTTAAAAAAAACATTTATTCTAGGGACAGAAAACTGTAGGTAGGGAGAGTGTCAGTTTATTTCACTCTGCAAGTCCTTGTTTCCAGGGACCTGGAAGGACAGTGAGTGAATTCTCCTTGTGCTATATTGTGCTTAAAAAAAACATTTATTCTAGGGACAGAAAACTGTAGGTAGGGAGAGTGTCAGTTTATTTCACTCTGCAAGTCCTTGTTTCCAGGGACCTGTAAGGACAGTGAGTGAATTGTCCTTGTGCTATATTGTGATTAAAAAAAACATTTTTTCTAGGGACAGAAAACTGTAGGTAGGGAGAGTGTCAGTTTCTTTCACTGTGAAAGTCCTTGTTTCAAGGGACAGAGAAGGACACCTGAAGGTAGCCCTTATTGCTTTTTTCCCATCTCCCTGCAGGCCATCTATTAGAATGTCTGGAAGGCAAACAAGGAGAGGCAGACAGTCAGGAGGCAATAAAAGAGGGCAAGCAGGCTCTGTGTCTGGGGGCAACAGTGCTGGTCGTGGACGCGGTGCATTGTCATCAGCACATGGCCATGGGACACGCTTGTCCTTCTTTTCGGCAGCTGGACATGTTGAGCCACATCATGCCGAAGACTTGGTAGAGTGGATGACCAAGCCCTCCTCCTCCTCCTCATCCTCTCTCACCCAGGCTCAGGGTACTGGAAAAGCAGCTGCCAAAGCGTCGTCTTCCCTGGTATCAATGTCAGACAAATCATCAGTCACTCCTTCCCTAGACCCACCATGTCCTCCTCCTGAGGAGTCCCCCGAACTGTTTCAGCACAGTGTTGGGTACATGCTCCAGGAGGATGCCCAGCGTTTCGAAGGGTCTGATGATGAAACCCAGCTAGAGGAAGGCAGTAGCGTGAGAGCAGACAGAGGGGATGCTCAAGAAGGACACCAATCTGGCAGTCATGTTCCAGCAGCTGCAGCATACTGCCAGATTGGCTCCAGTGATGAGGAGGGAGGGGATGATGAGGTCACTGACTCCACGTGGGTGCCTAATAGGAGAGAGGAGGAGGAGGAGGATGAGGAGGAGGCACATCTCCAACGAGGCAGGATGCCCTTTGGTGGCCAGCGTAAGGGCAGTACACCGACGGAATCACACCGCAGAGCTCCGCCTGTGCAGGGCGCTGCCTCTGCCCGTCATTCAAAAAGTTCTTTGGTGTGGGCCTTTTTTGAGGCTAGTGCATCAGATCGCACAGCTGCTGTTTGCAACATATGTCTCAAGCGTATATCGCGTGGCCAAAACATCAGCCGCTTGGGTACCACATGCCTGACCAGACATATGTTGACCTGCCATGCAGCTCGTTGGCAAGCCTACCTCAAAGACCCACACCAAAGAACAAAGCGGACCTCTCCTTGCACCGCATCAGCTGGGATCTCCAACCCCACTATAACTTCAGTCCTCTCTGAAACATGCACTGAGAGGAATGAAGGTGTAGAATTAGGTGTGTCACAGCCAAGTACTTGCGCCCACTCTGCTAGCAGTACACCGACGTCCGATTCTAGCAGGCAAATTTCCCTGCCCCAGCTGCTGGACCGTCGAAAGAAGTTCACTCCCAGCCATCCACATGCCCAGCGGTTGAATGCTAGCTTGGCTAAATTGCTAGCGCTTCAACTGCTGCCTTTTCAGTTGGTAGACTCGGCCCCCTTCCGTGAGTTTGTGCAATGTGCAGTTCCTCAGTGGCAGGTTCCCAAACGCCACTTTTTCTCACGGAAGGCTATTCCGGCTCTCTACCGGCATGTGGAAGGCAATGTCTTGGCCTCGCTGGACAGGGCGGTCAGCGGTAAGGTGCATATTACCGCTGACTCATGGTCCAGCAGGCATGGACAGGGACGTTACCTTTCTTTCACGGCCCATTGGGTCACTCTTTTGGCAGCTGGGAAGGATTCAGGACAAGGTGCAGTAGTGTTGGAGGTTGTCCCACCGCCACGCCTCCAAAATGCTACTACTGGTTGTGACACACCTCTCTCCTCCACCCCCTCCTCTTCTTCTTCCTCCATGGCCTCTTCCTGTGGTTTGTCCTATGAACCAGCGGTGCTCCGTAGCCGTTCACGGGGCTACGCAAGTACGCAGGCAAAAAGATGCCATGCCGTGCTTGCGCTGGTGTGTTTGGGGGACAGAAGCCACACTGGGGCAGAGGTCCTGTCTGCTCTGCAGGGCCAGGCCGAGAGGTGGTTGACGCCACGCCAGCTTAAGCCAGGAATGGTGGTTTGCGACAATGGCACCAACCTCCTCTCCGCCCTCCGACAGGGACAACTGACCCATGTGCCCTGTGTGGCTCACGTCCTTAACCTGGTGGTGCAGCGCTTCTTGGGCAGGTACCCGGGCTTACAGGATGTCCTGAGGCAGGCCAGGAAAGTCTGTGTGCATTTCCGCAGATCTTATAATGCCAGTGCTCGCCTGGCTGAGCTGCAAAAGGAGTTGAACCTGCCCAAGAACCGCCTTATATGTGACATGCCCACCAGGTGGAACTCAACGTTGGCCATGCTGCAGCGGCTGCACACGCAGCAGAGGGCCATCAATGAGTACCTGTGCGACTACGGCACCAGGACAGGGTCAGGGGAGCTTGGGTTTTTTTCTCCACGCCAGTGGGGCATGATCAGGGATGCATGCACTGTCCTGGCACCATTTGAGGAGGCCACGAGGATGGTGAGCAGTGACAGTGCATGCATCAGTGACACTGTACCTCTTGTCCACCTGTTGGAGCACACGCTGCGTGGAATAATGGACAGGGCACTTGAGGCAGAACAGAGGCAGGAAGAGGAGGACTTCCTTGCCTCTCAAGGCCCCCTTTACCCAGACAGTGTTCCTTCTGTCCCACCCATCGCACAGGAAGAGGAGGAGGAGGAGGAGGAGGAGGAGGAGGAGGAGGATTGTGTCAGCATGGAGGTGGAGGCTGGCACTCAGCATCATCAGCAGCAGTCTTTTAGGGATGATTTACAGTCCCAAGAAACCAGTGGACTTGTACGTGGCTGGGAGGAGGTGGCTGCGGATCATGTCGTCCTTAGTGACCCAGAGGACTCCGGAGCGAATGCCTCAGCAAAACTACGCTGCATGGCCTCCCTGATCCTGCAAAGTCTGCGGAAGGATCCTCGTATTCTTCGGATCAAGGAGAGGGACCATTACTGGCTGGCCACTCTCCTTGATCCACGGTACAAGGGTAAGGTTGCGGACCTTATGTTACCGTCGCAGAGGGAGCAGAGGATGAGACAACTCCGGGAGGCCTTGCAGAAAGGTCTGTGCAACGCGTTCCCAGAGACTGGGAGGTTGCAAACTCCTGGTCCTGGACAACGAGTTGCTGAGGCTTCGGCCAGTCAAAGAAGGAGCGGTGGGGAAGGTGGCCGTCTGACCGATGCGTTCAGACAATTCTTTAGTCCGCAGCCCCAAAGTATGATCGGTTCCAGCAACCATCGCCAGCGTCTGATAAACATGGTGCAGGAATATCTAGGGGCAAGGTCAGACTTGGACACCTTCCCCACCGAAAATCCTCTGGCTTACTGGGTCTTGAGGATGGATCACTGGCCAGAGCTTGCACAGTATGCAATTGAGCTACTGGCCTGTCCTGCATCCAGCGTTCTTTCGGAACGCACATTCAGTGCTGCTGGAGGATTTGTCACGGATCACAGGGTGCGCCTGTCCACCGACTCGGTTGATCGACTGACTTTCATCAAGATGAACCAGTCTTGGATCACCACCAGCTACCACACACCTGATGCTGATATAACAGACTAATTGATTTTAACATGTCACATCCCTTCAAGACTGATGCTGATGCTGAGTGCCTGTGCTGTTATGTTGACTGGCTATCCTCCTCCTCCGAGTCCTCAATGATACGATTGATGATGATAGCTTGTAAGATCATTTTTGTTTATGGGTGCCGCCACCAGTGCCTAACGCCCAATTTTTCAGCCCCTGTTTAACAGGGGCGTGTAATTACAATTTTTGAAGCAATACTTTGCAACAGGGCTCATTGCTGTGCTCCAAGTACAGTATCTGTGAGGAGTTGCAGTGTTGTGCCACCAGTGCCTAAGGCCCAATTTTTCAGCCCCTGTTTAACAGGGGCGTGTCATTACAATTTTTGAAGCAATACTTTGCAACAGGGCTCATTGGTGTGCTCCAAGTACAGTATCTGTGAGGAGTTGCAGTGTTGTGCCACCAGTGCCTAAGGCCCAATTTTTCAGCCCCTGTTTAACAGGGGCGTGTCATTACAATTTTTGAAGCAATACTTTGCAACAGGGCTCATTGCTGTGCTCCAAGTACAGTATCTGTGAGGAGTTGCAGTGTTGTGCCACCAGTGCCTAAGGCCCAATTTTTCAGCCCCTGTTTAACAGGGGCGTGTCATTACAATTTTTGAAGCAATACTTTGCAACAGGGCTCATTGGTGTGCTCCAAGTACAGTATCTGTGAGGAGTTGCAGTGTTGTGCCACCAGTGCCTAAGGCCCAATTTTTCAGCCCCTGTTTAACAGGGGCGTGTCATTACAATTTTTGAAGCAATACTTTGCAACAGGGCTCATTGCTGTGCTCCAAGTACAGTATCTGTGAGGAGTTGCAGTGTTGTGCCACCAGTGCCTAAGGCCCAATTTTTCAGCCCCTGTTTAACAGGGGCGTGTCATTACAATTTTTGAAGCAATACTTTGCAACAGGGCTCATTGCTGTGCTCCAAGTACAGTATCTGTGAGGAGTTGCAGTGTTGTGCCACCAGTGCCTAAGGCCCAATTTTTCAGCCCCTGTTTAACAGGGGCGTGTCATTACAATTTTTGAAGCAATACTTTGCAACAGGGCTCATTGGTGTGCTCCAAGTACAGTATCTGTGAGGAGTTGCAGTGTTGTGCCACCAGTGCCTAAGGCCCAATTTTTCAGCCCCTGTTTAACAGGGGCGTGTCATTACAATTTTTGAAGCAATACTTTGCAACAGGGCTCATTGCTGTGCTCCAAGTACAGTATCTGTGAGGAGTTGCAGTGTTGTGCCACCAGTGCCTAAGGCCCAATTTTTCAGCCCCTGTTTAACAGGGGCGTGTCATTACAATTTTTGAAGCAATACTTTGCAACAGGGCTCATTGGTGTGCTCCAAGTACAGTATCTGTGAGGAGTTGCAGTGTTGTGCCACCAGTGCCTAAGGCCCAATTTTTCAGCCCCTGTTTAACAGGGGCGTGTCATTACAATTTTTGAAGCAATACTTTGCAACAGGGCTCATTGCTGTGCTCCAAGTACAGTATCTGTGAGGGGTTGCAGTGTTGTGCCACCAGTGCCTAAGGCACAATTTTTCAGCCCCTGTTCAACAGGGGCATGTAATTACAATTCTTGATCTAATAATTCACAGCAGGGCCCATTGCTGCACCCACCAAGAGTAACTGTCAGGGCTTACAGTGTTGTGGCACCAGCACCACCATCAAAGGCCCAATTTTTACTACCACTGTTCAACAATTATATGTAATTAAAATTCCTGATATAATAGTTGACAGCAGGGCGTTCCAGCACCAACCAAGAGTAACTGTGAGTGCTTACAGTGTTGTGCCAACACCAACAACTAAGGGGCCTATTTCTGCAGAGTATATACGGCAGGTCCCTACTTTCAAACATCCAACTTACAAACGACTCCTACTTGCAAACGCAAGAAGACAACAGGAAGTGAGAGGAAATCTACCACTAGGAAGGAAAATTCTCTCCTGTAAGAATAAATATGGGAGAAAGGTGTCTCCTCTGTACTGATGCTTTATCAGCAATCCTTGTTTCAAGAAAAACACCACATTTCAAAAACAGTTGTCATTGGGACGGAAAGTGAGGTGAAATGTTCTGAACAGGGGCACAGACAGCAAAACAAATGTTACAGGGGTGATAACCCTTACCTATGTTTTCCAAAAAGTTTAAAAATAGATTTTTGGTCTGGAGCTACACTTCAACAATGTACCTGTTCAAAATTACAAACAGACTCTACATAAGAACAAACCTACAGTCCCTGTCTTGTATGCACCGCCTGTATAGGGCTGTTCAGAGTATATAGGGCCTTTTTTATTTTATGTGCGGGGTTCCCCTTAATATCCATACAAGACCCAAAGGGGCTGGTAATGGGCTGGGGTAGGGGGGGGGGTCATGGGGTAGCTATGCCATTTTTCTTAAAGAATTTCATCCATATTACCGGGACCAGACATTACATTAAAGCCGCAAGCAGTTTTAAATGGCTTTTTTTTCCTTTAGAAGTGTCATTTTGTGCAGGGACAGTTCTAAACACGGGAAACACGTGGCACTTCACAGGCATACTTTAGACACCCCCCAGGTACGATATTTAAAGGAATATTTGACTTTTTTTTTTTCACTTTATGCATCATTAAAATGACTGCTCCCGAAAAACGACCGTTTTTAAAACTTCTTTTTGCATTGATACATGTCCCCTGGTGCAGAACCCGGGTTCCCAAACCCTTTTTAGGACAATAACATGCATAATAGTTGTTATAATTAGCACTTTAGAATTCGAACGTTCGCATCCATTGTATTTAATAGGGTTCTAATGTTCGTTCGAACTTTCGGTCCGTTCGCGGGTTCTGGTGCGAACCGAACCCGGGGGTGTTCGGCTCATCACTAGTCACCACGCCAAGTTCCCACCACAGGTGTGCGTGTGGTGTGGGAAAGTCCTCTTTACCTTCGGGTCTGTGTCCTACATCAGAGCCTCCACCTCCTTTGTGGCGATGTCTGCCAGAAAATGAGCCCCACACCATTACAGTCCAACACTCCTTTATTCTTCCAATATCAGAGTAAAACACAGACAGTTGGACCCCCTCAACGAGCAGAACAGACAGGGGGGGTGTGGATACGAGTAGGCCCAGACACAATGAACTCTTCTCGCTCTTCTCGAAAGTGTATTGCGGTCCCTTGTTGAAAGGGATATCCCTCCAGGTGGTCTTTGGAGGCTCACCCGTCACTGGCAATATGCTGCACCAGGTCTTCAGGCGAGTACCCCCTCCGGTCCCTTACGCCTCTGGATTCGGGTACCCACTCCCGGGGTTCCCTAGGACTCCCTTCCCTCGCGGAACCCAGTGAAGGACACTGGGTCCCAGACCTACATCCGAGTACCTCACCCCAGGCTGAAGGTGCCTGGGATGGAACACGACCTCCGAGCGTCCTCTAGGCCTAGGCCGCCTAGGACCTCCAACACGACCACCGCCCTCAGGCTGAAGGTGCCTGGGACTCCGACCCTGTGACAAAGATGGCCGGCCCCTTTATACCCTCCCCCAGCAAGCACGGCGGGTTCCCCGCCCCACCATACAACCGCTGAGAGGACAAAAAGGGACACAGCAATGGTTCAACCCCAGCACAAGGTGACAGCGCCACCCGCTGGGCTGCAGGGAACTGCAGATTACTGGTGTCTCTGCCAGTTTCAAATACACAGGGAAAGTGCATGCCCGCTACACTCTCCCCCTGGTGGTTTGACACTGGTCCCCAGTGTCTGGAATAAACTATGCCCTCAACGGCTGACATAGCCCAGTCCAGAAACCAACTATAAATTGTACAAAAATAAAAAAAATTAGAAACCAACTAACTGGAGCAGTTGTGTCTGAGCCTTACATGAAAAGGGAGGGAAGGGAAACAACAACACTTAACCATAACACTGTAAATCACATTTTCACATAACATCTCTCCCCACCCATCCTGGCTAAGACCCACCCCATTCTCAGTGGTCTTGATGGGATGCTCTCCTGCAGAGGGGAAAAGAAAGTCAACACACAAATCCCTAACACATATGCTTGTGTGAGAAAGAAACAACTTCTCCGCAGAGAAATCCTTTCCTTCTAAAAGTGTGTGTGTGAAGTGAATGTCGATGCACGACACTGCCACCTAGTGACAGCGTTGCGGTAACTGCACTTGTGGAACTTTCCTTCTTCTTTGGGCCCTATCTACCCCAAAGTCCATGATTGCTTGCTGGAAAATTGAAAAACAAACAGGAAGAGTCCTTCAACTCCTTTGGGTAACAAGAACAACAAACTCTGGAAAATTCAGCAGTGCAAAGACGACAAGAACGGAGTCTCTTTTCTCCTACAGGTAGCATCCACTCTGCCTTGCAGTCTTTAAAGCGCTGAGATGCCTTGGGGGAGCATGCAAGGTACCTGCGGGCGTGCGGGACCTGAATGTGAGTCCACACGAAGTCATTGTACCAACGCTCCCGGCAAACTTCCACTTCATACAGTAATTCTTTGGACAGGTATGGGTACTCCCACCCATATTCAGCAGCAACCTTTTGGCAAAACAGGCGTTGTAGTCTTGCCAGTGGAGGCATGGTGGCTTTTTTCCCCTTCACCTGGCAAGACTATGGCATCCAGGTGACGAGGTGCTCTGATCACCTCCGTTCTGGGCATAGGTGCCCGCAACAACAGTCTCTTCTCCCCGGCACTGGCAACAGGTGGCACCGGGGATGTGAGAGTAGGCTGGGGACGGGACCCCTCCTCAGGCGCTGGTGCCTCCACCCGGGGTGTACTGTCCCCTGTAGACATGGGTGGGTCTCTGGTTCGGCAGTACGAGGCAAGAGGTACTTTGTCCCAGCCCTTTTTAGCAAACAGCTCATCTATGGCAACATCGTCTCCCAGATCGGAGAGCGACTCCAGGTCAGAGGTGTCACACTCCTCCACGGGCTGATAGCCTGCAGTAGAGACTGAGCTGCCACCTCTGCCCACACACCAAGTCCCTCCGCTTGCCTTACCTCGGGCCTTTACTTGAGAAGGGATGTCCAGAACTTCTCCCAACGGATCCATCTGGGCCGGGCGTAGGCGGGCGGGATGGTCCACCGCAACCGCTGGACGGGGCTACCATGCCGGTCTTTCTCTTCGGCGGTGGACGCTGTGAGACCGTGGTGACCGAGTCAGCATCCTCGGATTTCTCCCGTATTTGAGTGATGGCGACCTCCCCCGCGGTCGCTGCAGTGCGCACAGGGATGGCTGTCAAAGCAGTGATTCCTCCAACTTGAGTGGTGCTGCCTGTAGTGAGGCCGGGGTAGATGGTTCTTGGCTTTTCGATGACCGAATCCACCTCGAATAAGAACTCCCCGCAGGCCTCGCATCGCCCGAACGGCTTTAGCTGACACACCAGTCCCGAGCAGCCGGGACAAATCACACCCAGGGCCTCAACGTCCATGCATGAATACAAGGCGAATCGTCCCCGGGGCTTTAGCCGAATCCCTGTATCGGTCACCGGAGCAGCAGCAGTCAAAGTCGTGGTAGAAGGGTGAAGTGGAACCCACGATGTATGTCCGAACATGGTGACTTGCTGCTGATCCATCGCGCACTGCAAGTTTTGCGCCAAAGTCCCACGTGTAGTCCTTCACGCGTATTGGACTCCTCCCCTCTTGCATTCTAGTTCGCGGGCTTTCTGCTTTCCTGAGTCACGCCCACGAACTGAGCAGGGAGGGTGTGCCTGGTGGCGCAGTGCAAATAGAAGCCCCCACGTGTAGTCCCTCACACGGCTGGGCTCCCCCCTCTTCTCGCTCTTCTACGCGGGCCTTTCCCTTCACTGGGTCATGTCCACGACTTCGAGCAGGGATGCACTTTGGCCAATGGTATGGCCGACCTACTCGGAACTCCTCCGGGCAGACACGTCCAAACTCTGTAATAGCACAAACACCATCCCGGACGAGCCCCCACGTGTAGCGGCCTCCACTCTCTCTCCCTAATATCAGTTTATCTGTCTCTGGCTTTTGTCTAGGGGTACCTTGGTTGAGAGAGTGCGGGGTCACCACGCCAAGTTCCCACCACAGGTGTGCGTGTGGTGTGGGAAAGTCCTCTTTACCTTCGGGTCGGTGTCCTGCATCAGAGCCTCCACCTCCTTTGTGGTGATGTCTGCCAGAAAATGAGCCCCACACCATTACAGTCCAACGCTCCTTTATTCTTCCAATATCAGAGTAAAACACAGACAGTTGCACCCCCTCCACAAGCAGAACAGACAGGGGGGGTGTGGATACGAGTAGGCCCAGACACAATGAACTCTTCTCGCTCTTCTCGAAAGTGTATTGCGGTCCCTTGTTGAAAGGGATATCCCTCCAGGCGGTCTCCAGAGGCTCACCAGGTCTTCAGGCGAGTACCCCCTCCGGTCCCTTACGCCTCTGGATTCGGGTACCCACTCCCGGGGTTCCATAGGACTTCCTTCCCTCGCGGAACCCAGTGAAGGACACTGGGTCCCAGACCTCCAACCGAGTACCTCACCCCAGGCTGAAGGTGCCTGGGATGGAACACGACATCCGAGCGTCCTCTAGGCCTAGGCCGCCTAGGACCTCCAACACGACCACCGCCCTCAGGCTGAAGGTGCCTAGGACTCTGACCCTGTGACAAAGATGGCCGGCCCCTTTATACCCTCCCCCAGCAAGCACGGCGGGTTCCCCGCCCCACCATACAACCTCTGAGAGAGGACAAAAAGGGGTACGGCACACAGCAATGGTTCAACCCCAGCCCAAGGTGACAGCGCCACCCGCTGGGCTGCAGGGAACTGCACATTACTGGTGTCTCTGCCAGTTTCAAATACACAGGGAAAGTGCATGCCCGCTACATACTCATTTCCTATGTCTCTCCAAGTGTTTATCATATTCAACCAGAGTACCTCCTGGTGTACCATCAGTCTCCCACACATCTCCATTTATAACGTATCCATGTACATCTATCACACCCCTACTTCTCCCGATACCTTCTCAATCCAACCTGCCCACACCTTCTCAAATTTTTTAGGGCACCCTCTAGCCGTATAGGTCAGTTTGTACATTGGTAGGGCATTATTCACCAGTTTCACCCAGCCTTGCAATGATGGAGCTGACGGGTTCTGCCATTGAATGGCCAGAGCCTTCTTAGCATAACAAAAAGTATTCTTAACAGGGTTTTCTGCAAAGTGGATATGTCCTCCTCTTCCAGGTCTCCTAGGAGACATCTGGCCGGTGAGTACGGTATATATTTGGGAGTTCTAAGGTATCCTCCAGAAATGTTAGTATTTCCCTCCAGAAGTTCTCCACCCGTGTACACTGCCACACCATATGGAAAAAGTCGCCCTCTGCTGCGTGGCAGCGAGGGCATTCCGATGAGTCCCGCCTACCCATTTTATTGTTGCCTCTTGGGGGTATAGTATAGTCTATGAAGGTAATTAAACTGTGTTAGTTTGTTCCTGGCCGAGATCACTGAGTGTACCAGCGTATCCAGGGCCTCCGACCATGACTCCCCTGTAAGGCACGGTATGTCAGCCTGCCATTGTGCTGCCACCCTCTCCATTCTGGGGGAGGAAGATGTCAACAGCATAAAGTAGTATTTAGAAATCAACTGCGAATGATCCTCATCAATTGTTAATTTTCCATACTAGAAGGGGAGAGTGCCACCACCCCCCCCCCCCCACCGTATTGGGCTGTTGCTGCATGACGCAGTTGAAGGTATCTGAAAAAGAACGTGTTAGGGATCCAATATTCCATCCTTAGATCTATGAAAGTTCGAAATACCCCATCCCTGAACAGCTGATGGGTGTATTTAACCCCATACGCTGGCCAGCATGACCCATTCAGTACCTTAACTATCTCATTAAGTTGGGGATTGTGCCATAGAGGAGCATTAGGGGAACAGGCATTTTTTAAAACATTTTTCAATCTGGAACTTCTTAAGTTCCACATGTACAATTTTTAAAATTGTAAAAAATGTAATTAACATTATAATATCAACAAAAGACAAAAAAACAATTTAGCTAATATTTAAATCCTCCCAAGCACATCCTTGATGTTTTTGAGCTTATGCTCCACCCGCTTGGTATTTTCCCTGATTTTGAGCAAGTCTCCCTTGATCTTTTCCAAGTCACGACAGCACCCCATTATGTCCTGTACCAACATCTGGGCACTGTGACTTGTGAAAGGGGTATTGGAAGGGGTAGGTTCTCGGTCCTCAAGCAGAAGATCACCTAAAATTCAAAAACACACCATGTATTGTAAATATGCAGGCCTACATCTATTACCTGAATCTGTGGTGTATGACACTGACCTGTAGTGGTGCCAGTTTCCACCACTTCCTCCACTTCTCCTTCTTCAACATTCCGCGGTTGTGGGTCTCTTGCAGGTGTGGGGTTCCTAGGCTCACGTCTAGAAGCTCTTTGAAGCCCTATGAGATTGAAACCAAAGGAATACTTGAGTTAAATTTATAATTGAGGCCTGAAAGAGGAATATGAAACTTTCTTTGGAAGTGTGGGACAATTGTCTGTTTTGGCAGAGTTTAAAGCTGAACACATGATTGGATCCCTTACCAAAGCAGAAACATCTATCTATTTTGCTCAAGTTTCACACATGGATACACACCAAGTATCCACTTGTGGCCCACACTTGTGCTACTGAGTCCAGATGTGTAACCAGCTGCTGAGCATCCTCTCCTTATATTACACTTTCCTCCTCGGTTAAGGTTGACACCTGCAGTGTTTCCGCCATGTTGTTTAGCACTATGACAAGTGAGAAGGGGCGGGGAAAGTACTATAACGAACGTCAGGGGTGGGGAAAGCGTGCGGAGCATCACGCATGCGCAGTGTATATAAAGCTAATCCGCATGTATCATGTATCAGAGAACTCTATATTAACCTGTGCACTGCAAGTCTGCCTTGCTGATCAACGTTGTTTGTTAAGCATTGTGTGTTTGGGTTCCTGCTTACCGTGTGCTACGTCTGTCTCTGTGCTACCGATCTTGGCTTGTTCTCGACTATCCCTGTCTGCTTGTGACCTTGACCTTTGGCTTGTCCTTTGTTTATCCTTGTCTGCTTGTCGCCCTGACCTTGGCTTGTCCCCTCACTATCTCTTGTATCCTGAGCTGCTGCTTCCCCTCTATTCTCTATACCCTACGGAGCGTGAGCTAGGGGACTCTGGGGGGCGCGACCTGGATCCAGTTGCAGCTCAGTCCACCCTCACCACTAGAGGCTCTGGTGAACACCTGCTGGATCTTAGTCCGCGCCCTGGGGAATCTTGGGCTCTAGCTCTCGGTGGGATCCCTGTTTGTGCTCCAGTGGACCTGCCTTCCTTAACCACCCAGTGTTCTATCTGCAGCAGTCAGCCATAGGTTTCACTACTTTAGCGGTGCACTCCTGACCCCAACGGTGTGCATCTGTCACCTTGTTTCAGGTGACTTGACAGTTTGATCAGCCATGGACCCAGCTGATGTGCCGCTACCCGCAGATGATCCGTTGCAGGGCATAGTCCGCAGACTTGAGACCCAGTAATCTAATCAGACACAGGTAATGCGATTCCTTCAAGATTTGGCCTCCTGTTTTGAACAGGTTCAGGCCTCCTTAGGAACCCCGGTTCAACAACCTCAACCGCTATCAGCGGCTGCACCTATTCGGGTCGCAGTCACAGTTACACATTCACTACAACTGCCAGCTCCGTCCCGTTTCTCTGGGGACTCCAAGGCCTGCAGGGGGTTCCTTAGCCAATGCACTATTCATTTTAAACTCCAGCCCCAAAACTTTCTGTCTGATCGGGCAAAGGTAGCCTATATCATTAGGAAAAAAACGAAAGCAAAAGCTGCGCTATCTACACCAATAAAATGACAGCAGCACCTGTGATTATGTGATAACATAAAAAAGACAAAAAATATAGAGAAACAAATGCGCTACAATGTGAGTAATTAACCGATAATAAAACCCATTTATTACCACCTATTCCTCTCAACATAGGGGTGTTAAACAGCTGATTAAAAAACACTGGCATATACTCACTAATGACTCAGTCTTACAGGCAGTATTGCCAGCTCAACCTCAGGTTGTCTATAAAGGTGCACCCTCTCTACAAGGGTGAGTGGCACCTAATATTCTAGATCCCCCTATTGTGAAAAGGACCTTTCTTGACCAGTTGGTGGGTTTCTATCAATGCAAGAGATGCAGAGTATGTTCATTCAGTGGGTGTCCACATAGACGTACCAATACGTTTAAGTCCACCATTACTGATGTTCAATTTAAAATAGTTCCCTTCATTACTTGTTCCACGGAGAGAGTCGTTTATCTCCTGCAATGTCCTTGCGGACTTCAATATGTGGGCAGGACTAAACGACCTCTCCGTGTGAGACTTAATGAACATATTACAAACATACTCACAGGTTTTCCTAAGCATCCGGTATCTCGGCATTACTTAGAGGTCCACGCCAAGAACCCCACTAATACCATATTTTTGGGGATAGACAAATATTCTCCAAGATGGAGAGGTGACTCCATGATTCGGAGCATATCTAGACTGGAGATGGCCTGGATCCACAAGTTGAAGAGTTATGCCCCATTTGGGATGAACGTTGAGGTAGAGCTCAACGCTTTTATCGACAATTCTTAGATCAGTGGGTCCATGTACATTTTGTTAATTATTAATTACGGGTATTTTGTAGCCCTGGTGGCCTAGTTCATCATATACATGTGAACATGTCACAATAGTGTTGACCCACATTACACACAATCCCTCGGGTTATTTGATAAGTCATGTTATCTGGACCTGTTCCGTTCCCCCCCCCCCTTTCAATTTTTAAGTATATAAAGGTTTTTTCTGTCTTTTTGGACCTATATTAATTCATTTATTAACCATATACTATACACTCAGAATCATCCTTCCTATCTTAAATTATTTTTAATGATTTTTATGTTTTTAATATATTATAATATTTTTTGTGTGGTGGTGGATTTACGGATGATATTCTTCAAAGTGAATGTTGATCCTATCCATCCATATGCTTAATGATCGCTTTTAACAGTTTGTTCTGTATATTGCAATCTGTATTGAGGTTTTGTATATATGTTGCCTTTATCATTGAGTTTTGATTAGGTTTCATATTATTGTCCACCCTGCGAGCCGTTGCCTGTAACTCATAGTGAGGCTTGGTTTGCATGGTGGTTTAAAGCCGGGTCTGTGTAGCGATGTGGAGGCTTGGTTTTTTGCCTTGCGTCCATAGGCTGCTCACAGTGAGAAAAGAAAGAGACAAGGCTCCAATGGTGCAGGTCAAAAGGGTAGTATACGGTTTTATTGGAATAAAACCACAAAAATAAACATAAAACGTGATCACAGATAAGAATAAAACAAAGCACTGCACATTACCACCGCCCCTATTTTTTGGCGGGCTTTTTAAATTATGTTTCATTGGCTTAGGGAATATCACTTCCGGGGTCAAACAAGCTGTGGTAGCTGACCTGGGAGGGGTTTCTGCCTATGTTGCTTTTCTATTGGCTCTTGTTTGGAGGCTGCGAGTTCGATTGGGTAGCCAATCTGCTCTCCTCCAATCATAGATCCACAAGGTGGTAATCCACCTGATTGGTGGTTTCCTCTTTTAGTTTGGAGTGTTTTATGTATAAATATTTGAGCAATATGGGGGAGCAGGTTGATGCCCCAGTAGAAGTCTTATGTAGACGAAACGCGTAGGGCTTGGTACGCCACTCCCCATATTGCTTTGTTTTATTCTTATCTGTGATCACGTTTTATGTTTATTTTTGTGGTTTTATTCCAATAAAACCGTATACTACCCTTTTGACCTGCACCATTGGAGCCTTGTCTCTTTCTTTTCTGCATGGGATTTGGAGAGGGCTTACCTGGAGTTACTCTGCATCATTCAGTTACCCCCTTCGGGGGTCTTTGGTGGTCGAATCTCTCCTATACCAATTGGAAACAGGGTGATACCCTAGGAGTTCAGGTTCGTTGTATCCATTGGGGATATCCATCCAAGGTTCGGATCTAAGGATTGTCGAGTCGTAACGGCCAAGATTCCAGCAGCTTAGGAGTCATCAGACAAGCCGACTGGTCCTGTGGCTGGATCTCCCATGCTTACATGATCTGCTACCTCGGTAGGCAGATCCACGGACTCTGGTAAGAGTGTTTAATCTATCTCCTATAGTCGGAAGATGTTTTTTCCTTGATGACCTACAGCCTACATGTCCTTCCTTGCATTGTGCCTTCACGGGTTATTTTGACGGACACTGCACATGTTTGTTTTTTTTTCCTTCACGATTACATATGTTGTTTTTTATGGAGTTTATAGTGAACTCATACACATCCCTTTAGGTTGGTGTGATATTCATTTATTTTTCACTATATATTTTGAGAGACATTTATTTGTTTTTTCCTTAATTACCAGCGCTACTTTTTTATTCCTATCACGTTTACAATTTTCGTCACATTGTTGTGTAGCTGCTTTTTGTTTTTTGTTTTTTAGTTTTTACACTTAGCGCAATATTTTTTCTATTTTTCACAGTTTTATTGACACTTGTATATTGCTGCTTTTTGTATTTTTGTATTGTCTTTTTTGTTTGTGTCACTATGGATGTGTTTGACTATAGAACAGCTAGGTCATTCAATATCGACGGTGTATTTATTTCCACCGGATCCGATACTGAAATTAGCGGTATGTTCATCAGATTAAAAAATCTGATGACCACGGAGATACACCTACAATGGGATATGGCCTTTTTAGAGCAATACACAAAGGAACACATGGTTCCGAGAGGCCTCCGTTGGGATGTATCCCCACAGCAGGGAGATCCAGATACCGCATCTTGGTTTCAGTATTTCAATGAGGTAGGTATAAAACTTCTCTCCTTTTTAATAGAAAAGAAGCGTCTTAAACTCTCACTCATTGATAAGGAAATTAAGGATTTAAAGGAGAAATTGACTCCTTACAAAACAACTTTAGAGTACACTTCTCTTTCAACAGGTTTAAAAAACCACCTGGAGAAAGAAGAGAAGGATCAGAGATCTAAAAAACAAAAAAAGTATAGCAGGGATACCATGGACTACAAGTCCAATCTTGTTTTCAATTGGCAAAAGAAATTAAACCAATCTTTGCCTTCTGAGAACGAGATATCTGGGATGGAGATTTCTCAATCTGATCCCCAGAACCCGGAGAGAGTACTTACTTTTATGCCCATTGCTAAGGATGTTCCCATTCGGATGTCTAATTCGTCCCAACTTCCAAAGGGGAGACCTTTGAAAGTGCCAGACGTTCGAAATAAACCCCAGACTCCCAAACCCTATTCTAACTATCCTCCCCCCAACAGGGGTAGAGGATCCAATAATAGAGGAAGAGGTTCCCAACGGGGTCATTCTGGGGATACCCATCATTACAGGAGCCCCAGAAGACCCTCGTTTGGATGGCAGGATCATCATGATTATCACCATGATGATCGTGACTATCAATATAGAACCCCTACTCGGATTCAAAATAGGTTCCTCCCCCTACAGGATAACTATAGGAGAGAGGAACATTATGGGCCTCGTAATTATTATAACAGAGATGAGGATTTAATCTCCAGATCTCCATACAATTACAACCATCAGTATCCGGGATCTGTTTATCAGTCGGGTTTTCACAGGGCAGCACAGGAATACCCAGGAAGCCCGGAAGAAAAAGAGGTACCCGAGGTGGGTGGAGGGCCCAAGCCAAAAAGGCAAAGAGTTTAAGTGGCTCGGGTGTCTTTAATCTCAGCTCAGTCAGTTTGACAGAAGAGGAGAAACTTGTCCTTGACAAAGGTTTAAAATATGTCCCTCCCAGGACACTGAACAGGTTCTCCACTTTTGTTGACATACAAAAGTATGTCCGTAAGCTGAGTATTCAAAGACACTTCTTGGCCCCATCCAACAATATAGTCACCACTGCTCCAGTGGCATCTAATGATCATGTACATACAGGGTTGGCCAATCCTTCTTTGTTCAACCCTCCGGGAAATATAGCTCCTGCTATTAGTGTTTTTCGTAGTTTGGTTTTGGAAGATGTAGAAAAATTACCTAATAAAAAGATACACATGAACCCTAAGGTCAAAGTTGGTTTAAAGCAGCTTTGCGAACAAAAAGATCTAATCATCCGCCCGGCCGACAAGGGGGGTGCCATTGTCGTGCTAGACAAAACCAATTACATTAAAGAGATGGATAAGATTCTGAGTGATTCAGATACTTATACCATTATGAATAAGAATCCCACTATACAATTTAAAAAAGCTTTGGTAGAGTTGATCGACGAGGGTTTCGCATTGGGAATTTTAGACAAAAAGGAGAGGAGTTATCTGGTACCAGTTGCACCTAGGATTCCAGCTATATATTATCTTCCCAAGGTACACAAAGATCCTGTGAATCCTCCTGGTCGTCCCATAGTGAGTGGGATCGACTCTGTGACGGCCAGGATAGGAAAATACATAGATTTCCATCTCCAACCATTAGTCAATAGGATACTATCAGACTTTTGGAATCGGTTGATTTCCAGGTGGGTACAATTTTGGTCACGGCAGATGTGACGGCATTATATACAAGCATTCCCCATGAATTGGGATTCAATGCCGTTGAACATTTTTTATCCATCAATAGTACTCTCCCTATTATTCAACGTAATTTTATTATGCAACTCTTGAGGTTTGCGGCGAAGCACAATTACTTTTGGTTCCAGAATAATTTTTATTTGCAGACCAAGGGAGTTGCTATGGGGGCAAAATTTGCCCCTAGTTTGGCCAATTTATTCATGGCCAAATGGGAGGAGGATGTCGTCTATGCCCTTAAGAGACCAGAATTGGTTCTCTGGGCTAGATATATAGACGACATCCTCCTCCTATGGAGAGGTGATTATGAATCCCTTGGCCAATTTATCTCCATGCTTAATTCCAACGATAGAGGGATTAGGCTGAGCCATACGGCTAGCTCTTCCTCTATACACTTTTTAGATCTGGAGATCAAAGTAGTTGACCAACATCTTGAGTTTAACACCTATTTCAAACCCACAGATCGTAATGGGTACATCCCAGTAGATAGTTGCCACCACCCACAGTGGCTCAAATCCATACCAGGTGGTCAGTTCCTTCGATTAAGACGGAACTGTACCCGGGTGGAAGATTTCGTCACTCAATCTGCCATTCTTAAGAAAAAATGTGTCGAGAAGGGCTATGAGACAGGTGACTTGGACATGGAAATCGATCGGATCTTACGGATTGATCGTAGTACATTACTCCAAGAACGCCCTAAAAAAGTGATAGAAGATAGGTTTAAATGGTCTTTCTTCACCACATACTCGGTCCAATCTAGACAAATAAAAGATATTTTGAGAAAACATTGGGGTGTGTTACAAAACGATAAAATATTAGGACCTGCGTTACCCGAACGGTCCAATGTCATTTTTAGGGGAGCTCGATCTATCCAAGGTCAGATCGCTCCAAATATTATTGACCCTCCCAAAAGGTTAACCTTTTTTCAGGATTGCAAGGGATATTTCCCTTGCCGTAAGTGCAACGTATGTCTACATAACACCCATGGCAGACGGAAAAGTGATACGTTTCAATCTATGGCTACCTTGAAGGTATATCAGATGAAGCGTTTCACTACATGTGCCACACAATTCATTGTGTATCTTCTAACCTGCCCATGTAAAAGACAATACATTGGTCGCACTATTAGGACTTTTTCGATTCGGGTCAACGAGCATATCAATAATATTAAGCTGGGCAAAACCAACCACAGTGTCCCCCGACATTATCTTCCAAACCACAACCGTGACCCTATGGGAACACAATTTCTGGTGATTGACCAATTTGTCCCACACTGGAGGGGCGAGTCCCGCATACGTGGGGTGTCCCGTTTGGAAACGTATTGGATTTATGAACTCCGCACATACCAACCTTTTGGCATGAACGTGGAGTGGGACATAAATTCTTTTATTAATACGGCATGACAATCCCTTTTGTCTTAACAATATACGGGCCACCCCCCTTCATTAGTTATCCCTATATTATTATTCATTTTTATTCCTAGATGTTGGGTGTTTTTTTGATTTTAGGTGAAATACTGTTCCATATACCTTGGGGTTCATGTGTATCAGAGTGATCAATTAGAGATTTTTTATCTCTCCAGTACTATCACCATCTGTGGTGCATTTGTATAACTATGTTTTAAGTTAGCAATATTCGCAGATTAGGGAATATGTGGGCTGTTGGTCATAGCCCTACATATTTCTCTTTTCATTGGTCCATAAGATGCCATTTTAATGTATTATTTATTAGCTTGAAGTTAACAATAGTATTGTATTAGTGAGCATACATTGTATTTGATTCAGTTCCATGTTTGTCCACAAGATGGCACCTCAATTCATTATTGGATGCCTTTCATGTGTTAAGGCCCATTCTGAATCCTTGTATACTGAGTGGTGTGGGTTGCCCGACCAGGCATCCAGCTGAGAATTTTGGATGCGTGCCCGGATTAGTCACATGACGAGTGGAGACGCTCGTCTCCTGCTGGATCACTGTCTTGGATTTGGAGTGCGGTCTTGCCTCTTGCGCAACGTGGATACGTACGCTATGCGGCTGTTCATCCAGCCTGCGATGCGTTCCATTCGTTGCGGTTCACGTGACGGCTGCGATATTCACGTCGCTGCATCACGTGACTTTTTATGTGTTCCGGCGTCCCACCGAGGGGAGAGTTTGGAACAGAGATCTATGCCTTAATGTTAATCGTACATGTGTTATGTGCGATGGGACAAGCATGCCATATATGCAACTAGGGATTAGCACATAATAACCTATATGTGCAGGTATAGTATACACATATTAGATACGCCCCCTAGTCTTTCCTATCCGTCCAGTGGTTGATTATACTCCAAGGAGATAGGTGGATGGTGGATAGGCGGTTATACTATTCGATCTGGTGGTTTAGTGTGTGGGTATGTATCACTGCACATTACCACCGCCCCTATTTTTTGGCGGGCTTTTTAAATTATGTTTCATTGGCTTAGGGAATATCACTTCCGGGGTCAAACAAGCTGTGGTAGCTGACCTGGGAGGGGTTTCTGCCTATGTTGCTTTTCTATTGGCTCTTGTTTGGAGGCTGCGAGTTCGATTGGGTAGCCAATCTGCTCTCCTCCAATCATAGATCCACAAGGTGGTAATCCACCTGATTGGTGGTTTCCTCTTTTAGTTTGGAGTGTTTTATGTATAAATATTTGAGCAATATGGGGGAGCAGGTTGATGCCCCAGTAGAAGTCTTATGTAGACGAAACGCGTAGGGCTTGGTACGCCACTCCCCATATTGCTTTGTTTTATTCTTATCTGTGATCACGTTTTATGTTTATTTTTGTGGTTTTATTCCAATAAAACCGTATACTACCCTTTTGACCTGCACCATTGGAGCCTTGTCTCTTTCTTTTCTGCATGGGATTTGGAGAGGGCTTACCTGGAGTTACTCTGCATCATTCAGTTACCCCCTTCGGGGGTCTTTGGTGGTCGAATCTCTCCTATACCAATTGGAAACAGGGTGATACCCTAGGAGTTCAGGTTCGTTGTATCCATTGGGGATATCCATCCAAGGTTCGGATCTAAGGATTGTCGAGTCGTAACGGCCAAGATTCCAGCAGCTTAGGAGTCATCAGACAAGCCGACTGGTCCTGTGGCTGGATCTCCCATGCTTACATGATCTGCTACCTCGGTAGGCAGATCCACGGACTCTGGTAAGAGTGTTTAATCTATCTCCTATAGTCGGAAGATGTTTTTTCCTTGATGACCTACAGCCTACATGTCCTTCCTTGCATTGTGCCTTCACGGGTTATTTTGACGGACACTGCACATGTTTTTTTTTTTTTTTTTTCCTTCACGATTACATATGTTGTTTTTTATGGAGTTTATAGTGAACTCATACACATCCCTTTAGGTTGGTGTGATATTCATTTATTTTTCACTATATATTTTGAGAGACATTTATTTGTTTTTTCCTTAATTACCAGCGCTACTTTTTTATTCCTATCACGTTTACAATTTTCGTCACATTGTTGTGTAGCTGCTTTTTGTTTTTTGTTTTTTAGTTTTTACACTTAGCGCAATATTTTTTCTATTTTTCACTGCTCACAGTGAGGCTTGGCTCTCTTGTTGGTATATCTTGTGATGCGTCAGCACATCACCTGATCCCCATTGACGACGTGTAGGAACACGAAACGTACGTCCGGAGGTGTGCGTGCTGACGTCATCACTACGGAACAGGTTACGGCAGACCGGCCGGTCGATTTGTCTATTTACTACATTCTAATTGTAAGTGTTTTTAACCCTTTTCTTAATAAATTTGATATTGGGTAATGCACTATCGAGCTCCTTCTGTCTTTTTGGGAATGTCTGCTGTGATTTAAGCCGTCTATTGGACTTCATTGGACCATTTTCTGGGATTGCAGATGGGCTCATATGTTTCTTACTTCTGGTAAGCAGTTTATATCGTTGGTGGTGGACACGGGTGTTGCATGCACCATTCATCAAGTTTATAACTGCCTATTCCCCCACGGTCTCTCTTCATCTTTGGCCCTGATGGAACTTTTTATTCACTGACACACGTCACATTTCACTTTGTTCACCTGTCATCATATTATGGACTTTTTGATTCATCAGTGTGTTTGTGGATTTCACTTAACTGGTTTTATTATCGGTTAATTACTCACATTGTAGCGCATTTGTTTATTTTTTAGCCTATATAATTTCCCTCCTCTCCGGTGAAGCTTTAGCCTGGGCAGCCCCTCTGTAGGAACTGAATGATCCAGTGGTTTCTAGCCTGTCTGACTTCTTGAAACTTTTTCGGAATATCTTCAAAGAACCGGCTTGTGTCTCTTCAGCGGCCAGCGCCCTTTTATGTCTCCGCCAAGAGTCTGCCTCTGTGGGACAGTATGCTCTTCATTTCCGCATACTGATGGCTGAGTTGACCTGGAACAATGAGGCTTTAGTCGCAACCTTTTTGCATGGCCTTTCTGATAGAGTGAAGGATGAATTAGCAGGAAGAACTATCCCCACTGATCTGGACGAAGTTATCTCCTTGTGTAACCAGATCGATATTCGCTTTGAGGAAAGGACCCTAGAAAAGCGACGCCAGCACTCCTTGGTTCTTAGTCAGCCTGAGCTCCCCTCTCTTCGACCCGTGGAGCATCTCCGGCCAGCTGAGGAACCCATGCAGCTGGGTCGGACCAGGCTATCCCCCGAGGAACATGCTAGGCGCTAGACTTGTGCACAATGGAAAAATTTGTTTAGTTTCGGTTCGTTTCTTTTCGGTCCTGTTGATTCGTAATCGTTCGTAATTTTGCTAGACGGGATTTTTCGTGTTCGGACTAATTCGTATTTTCGCAAGCGACATTTTTTGTTGAATCGGAATGATTCGTATTAATGTAAGCCTTATTTTTAGTTGCTTTATAATTCGTATTTCGGTAGAGTACATTGTTTTTCGTTGATTCTGGACACAACTCCTACTTTCGTAACTTTTTTTGGGTTCGTTGATTCGTAATTTTCCGTGTCTCTCTCACAACGACGTTGCCTATTATGCCTAATGTGCTTCGAATGGATTTGTACTTTTCTAAATACATAGCGGTTATTTGTAACAATTCGAAATCTTGTATTTTACTTTCGTTTTTTACATGCGGCTATAGCCTCCGCCACTGTACACCATTTTGAGAGGGAGTTCAGCACGGTGAGGGAGAAGCAGAGAGCAGAGCAGAGTGTTATTGTGCTTCGAATGGATTTGTACATTCGTAACTTTTTTCATAACGAATTATGCCAAAGACATTCGGGCACTCGCTATTTGCGATATAATTTATTTCGGATTCGGTTTTATTCGTAATTGCTTTGTTCGGAAATTCGAATGCTTCCGAATGTCCGAAAGTTGCTAAATTCGGACGAATTTCGATTCGTAACAAAACGAATTGCACAAGCCTACTAGGCGCAGAACTCTAGGCCTGTGTCTCTACTGTGGGGGCAAAGGTCATTTTCGTGACACTTGCTCTCTTTGTCCGGAAAAACATTCGGGTCCAATACATCTGGAAAGTGGAGTATTGGACCCAGAAATATCACCTTCACCTTCTCGTCTTCTTCTTTCTGTGTTCCTTCATGTTGGTGCTTCTTCTCATTCGGTGTCAGGAAAGACGTTCTCTCACTCATCCCAGCAATCGGGGTCTCAGAATCTCTATGCACAGGCAGACCCGTTCGGCGCATGCGCGATAGCGGCAAACGAGCGTGCGCGGGCACGCGATAGTGGCGAGCGGGCGCGCGCGGATGCGCGGTAGCGCGCGCGCCTATGACGCAGTTTGGCGCCAAAGACTGCCTATTTAAAGAGAGCTGTCACTCTGCATCCTTGCTGTCCGGTCTACAGCGTTTCCTGAAGACCCTTGTTACCTGAACCTCTGATCTAATTGCTCTGGTACCTGACCCGGCTTCCCCTGGCTTCTCCTGTCTGCTGCCCGCCTCTGACCACGGCTCGTCCCGACTTCTCTTCTGCCTTCTCCTCTAACCAGTTTGCTGCCCGCCTGATACACTGACCCGGCCTGGACTTTAACTATTCTTGGATCCTGCTTGTACTCATCTGCCCGCTTGTGTCTGACCCGGCCTGTCTTCACCAAGTCTGCTTCCTGATCCTCTAGTGCCTGCTGCGGACCGCTGCACGTCTCCCATCAGTTATCCACCGCTGCAGTCTGCTGCTTCTACTTCCACCTGCCTCAGTTCCTGCCAGGCACTTGTGCTCCTTTGCCCTCCTGAGCCCCTGTCTGCTCTATCAGGGGTTCTCGAGCCAGAGGTCTACGAGAGGCCACTCCCTGCACGTCGGGCTCACCTACCAGGTACGTGACAGTACCGGACAGCCATGTCTGAGCCCACGCAGGGAGCCTCTCCCATGGAGGAACTCTGCCGTCACCTAGATGGACTTACTACGGCAGTCAGGAACTTACAGGAAGGCTATACCCGCCTAGAGGAGCGTGTCCAGACCCTGTCTAACACGGCACCTGCCGCATCTGGAGCTTCTCCCGCACCCTCGGTTGTCATGTTACCACCTGAACCCCGGGTTCCTCCTCCCGAGAGGTTTTCTGGAGATCGTAGTAAATACAGGGCTTTTCGTAACGCCTGTGAGCTCTTTTTCGCTCTTCAACCCAGGACCTTTTCCCTTGAAACCACCAAGGTGGGCTTCGTCATCGCCCTACTATCAGGTGAACCTCAGTCTTGGGCCCACCGCCTTCTGGAGCATAAAGACACCTGCCTCAACCTCCTGCGCACGTTCTTTGAAGCCATGGATCTTCTCTACGAGGATCCCCAACAAGCAGCCACCGCGGAAGCAGCATTATGTTCCCTGCAGCAGGGTCGCAGGCCCGTGGAGGACTACGTGTCCGAATTCAGACGTTGGAGTTCGGACACAAACTGGAACGATGCCGCCCTGCGCCACCAGTTCCGTATGGGCCTCTCCGAGCCCCTTAAGGATGAACTGGCTCGAGTTGGCATCCCAGCAACACTGGACGCTCTAATTCTTCAGTCTACCTTAATTGACAGGTGGTTAAGGGAACGAAGAGCTGAACGTACCGCTGGTCCCTCTCGTCCTGTATGGATGCTACCTCGTGTGTTCAACCCTGCTCACTCCGCCCCTCTGGCTCCCGCTCACCCGTCCGCTGATACTTCGGAACCCATGCAACTTGGCCTGCTTCGCCCCTCGCTCACCCCCGAAGAGCGCCAACGGCGGCGATTCAACAATCTCTGCCTCTACTGTGGGGAACCAGGTCATTTCGTGAGGACCTGTCCTGCTAAGACCCCTAAGTGTTCCCCTATCTTTTCTACCTACTCACCTACTTCGTTTGACAACTCAACTCATCTGGCTGTCTCCTTACAGCTTCCAGGAAGGAATATACTAACTACCGCAATAATTGATTCCGGAGCATGCAGCGGTTTTATGGACGCTTCCTTTGCCAACAGATTCCAGGTCCCCTTGCAACCCCGAGCTAAGGGACTTTCTGTACACCTGGCCGATGGATCAGCTATTAAGTCAGGGCCAGTCATACTGGAAACCGTCCCTTTAAGTGCAACCATCTCCGGTAATCACCGGGAGTTACTTCGCCTGGACATCATTGAATCCCCCCTGTTTCCCATCATACTGGGTATGCCCTGGCTGAGGGCACACAACCCACAAATTGACTGGACCACGAGTAAGATCAGCTTCCCTTCTCCTTACTGTCGTCAGCACTGTGTGCCAGAAGTCGCTGACGCTCCCTCCTCACTGCTCTGCTTAGACGCTGACTCTGAAACCCGCCAGTCCGTTCCCGTAGTTTACCATCATTTTTTGGATGTATTCAGCAAAAAGGGTGCAGAAACACTTCCCCCGCACCGATCCTATGACTGTCCGATTGAGCTCCTCCCCGGGGCAGAGGTGCCATTCGGAAGGATCTTCCCTCTAACCGAACTAGAGCTCGGGACCCTCAAGACCTATATCGACGACAACCTGGAGAAGGGGTTCATCCGCCCTTCTACTTCACCAGCAGGAGCAGGAATCTTTTTCGTCGAAAAAAAAGACCATTCCCTACGCCCTTGCGTAGACTACCGTGCGCTAAATAAGATTACAATTAAAAACCGGTACCCTCTCCCTTTGGTGCCAGAACTATTCCAGAGACTCGGGGCTGCAGCCATATTCACTAAATTGGATCTTCGTGGGGCCTACAATCTGGTCCGGATTCGTAATGGGGACGAATGGAAGACTGCCTTCCGTACCCGATTCGGGCATTTTGAATATCTCGTGATGCCCTTCGGTTTGTGTAACGCTCCTGCCACATTCCAACACTTTGTGAATGACATTTTCAGAGACTACCTAGACTTGTTTGTGATAATTTACCTGGACGATATCCTGATTTTCTCCTCGTCCTTGTCCATTCACCGAGAGCATGTCAGGAAAGTGTTAACCCGACTCCGTCAGCATGGCCTTTACGCGAAACCCGAGAAATGCGAGTTTGAACAACAGAGCATTCAGTTTTTGGGACTAATTATCTCCATAGAAGGTGTCAAAATGGACCCACAAAAAGTTTCCGCCATCTTGGATTGGCCAATTCCAACAGACAAGAAAGGGATCCAACGCTTTGTAGGATTTGCAAACTTTTATCGCAAGTTTATCCGGGGATTTTCTACCATCATCTCGCCCATCACCAGTTTGACGAAGCAAGGCATACGATTCCATTGGACCCCGGAGGCCCAAGTTGCCTTCTCCACCTTAAAGGATCAGTTTGTCTCAGCCGCGGTCCTGAAACATCCAGACCCCGCTCTGCCTTACATTTTGGAAGTAGATGCCTCTGAGATCGCAGTGGGGGCGGTGCTCTCCCAGAGACAGGGTCCCAAGTCGCAGTTGCATCCAGTCGCATTTTTCTCTCGGAAGTTGTCCGAAGCTGAGAGGAACTATGATGTGGGGGACAGAGAGCTACTCGCAATTAAGGCCGCGTTGGAAGAGTGGCGCTACTTACTAGAGGGGGCAGCACATCCTATTTTGATCTACACAGACCACAAAAATCTGGAGTACTTGAAAGTAGCCAAAAGATTGAAACCACGTCAAGCCCGATGGGCACTTTTTTTCACCAGATTTTCATTCCATATAACCTACAGGCCCGGGTCCAAGAACACTAAGCCAGATGCGCTTTCACGGATGTTTAGCGGAGCTGAAGCTCTCTCACCCCCAGACACCATCCTGACTCCCGGAAATTTCCTTCTGCTGCAAGGAGACCTACTTTCTCAGATTAAGCAGGCTTCTACCAATGAGGCCTACCCACCGCACCGGATGTTACCCTACAGTTGAAAGACGACCTGCTGTGGTTCAAGGACAAGATCTTCGTGCCTCCACAATTACGGATTAACGTTCTCAAATCTTGTCACGATCATGAACTGGCTGGCCACTTTGGGGTGCACAAAACATCTGAACTTCTCCAGCGCACGTTTTGGTGGCCTCAACTGTCTAAGGACTGCAAGGACTATGTGGAATCATGCATTACGTGCATTCAGAACAAGGGCAGCAAGACCAGAGCTTGGGGTCTGTTGAGGCCTTTACCCATTCCAGACAGACCTTGGAGAATGATTTCGATGGACTTTATTGTGGAACTACCATCATCAGAAAATTGCACTACCATTTTCGTGGTAGTGGACAGACTTTCCAAGATGGCCCACTTTCTGCCCATGAGGTGTACACCTTCTGCCCCCGAGACCGCAAAACTATTCATCAAAGAAATCGTAAGACTGCACGGCATTCCTGTGAACATTGTATCTGATCGGGGGGTGCAGTTTACATCCAGATTCTGGAGGGCGCTCTGCGAATCTTTAAAGATTGACCTTTCCTTCTCTTCAGCTTACCATCCCCAGACCAATGGTCAGACGGAACGCACAAATCAGACCCTGGAGCAATATTTGCGCTGTTTCTCTTCCTTCTCTCAAGACGACTGGGTACCACTATTACCCCTCGCCGAGTTCGCCTACAACAATTCCGTTCATTCAGCGACCAAGCAGTCACCGTTCTTTGCGAACTACGGCTTCCACCCTCTGTTCCTGTCTAATAATATTCCAGAGTGTGCGGTCCCAGCCGCCCAGGATACCCTGAACTTCCTCAGTACCAACAGTAAGTTGCTTCAGGAGACAATGGCAAGGACTCAGGCGCATAATAAGGAGGTGTTCGACAAAAAGAGGAGGGGGGAACTTAACCTTACACCCGGAGATATAGTCTGGCTGTCCACAGTGAATCTAAAGTTGACATGCCCCTCTAAGAAACTGGGCCCCAAATTTGTGGGTCCCTTCCCTGTAACAAGGAAAATTAATGACGTGGCATACGAGCTGAAATTACCGGAATCTTTTCGGATACACCCGATATTCCATGTGTCGCTACTCAAATCTGCAGTCCCAGATCCCTTTCCCAATCGAGGTATTGGCCCTCCTGAGCCCGTGCTCATCGATGGTGAGGAAGAGTTCGAAATCGAGTCTATCCTGGACTGCAGGAAGAGACGCAACCAAACCCAATATCTGGTTAAGTGGAAGGGCTATGGCCCCGAGGAAAATTCCTGGGAACCGGAAACCAACATTCATGCCAAAAGATTGATCACGGCCTTCAAAAGGTCTCACCCAGGTAGGCTGGCTCAGTTGGGCATCCGGAGGCTGCCCGTAGGAGGGGGGCAATGTCAGGAAAGACGTTCTCTCACTCATCCCAGCAATCGGGGTCTCAGAATCTCTATGCACAGGCAGACCCGTTCGGCGCATGCGCGATAGCGGCAAACGAGCGTGCGCGGGCACGCGATAGTGCCGAGCAGGCGCGCGCGGATGCGCGGTAGCGCGCGCGCGCCTATGACGCAGTTTGGCGCCAAAGACTGCCTATTTAAAGAGAGCTGTCACTCTGCATCCTTGCTGTCCGGTCTACAGCATTTCCTGAAGACCCTTGTTACCTGAACCTCTGATCTAATTGCTCTAGTACCTGACCCGGCTTCCCCTGGCTTCTCCTGTCTGCTGCCCGCCTCTGACCACGGCTCGTCCCGACTTCTCTTCTGCCTTCTCCTCTAACCAGTTTGCTGCCCGCCTGATACACTGACCCGGCCTGGACTTTAACTATTCTTGGATCCTGCTTGTACTCATCTGCCCGCTTGTGTCTGACCCGGCCTGTCTTCACCAAGTCTGCTTCCTGATCCTCTAGTGCCTGCTGCGGACCGCTGCACGTCTCCCATCAGTTATCCACCGCTGCAGTCTGCTGCTTCTACTTCCACCTGCCTCAGTTCCTGCCAGGCACTTGTGCTCCTTTGCCCTCCTGAGCCCCTGTCTGCTCTATCAGGGGTTCTCGAGCCAGAGGTCTACGAGAGGCCACTCCCTGCACGTCGGGCTCACCTACCAGGTACGTGACATTCGGTCTCAGCATATCTGGATTCCAGAGCCGCTGGCAATTTCATGGACTGGGAAATTGCATCTTCTATGAGACTTACCCTTTTGCCACTCACCACACCCTTGGTTGTCTTGGCGATTGATGGCACTGTTCTCCCAGGGGGGCCCTATCCGCTTCCAGACCCTCCCTGTTAAGATGTCGGTAGGGACACTCCACCAGGAGTGGATATCCTTCCTTATCTTACCTAAGGCCTCAACTCCTATCGTTTTGGGTCTTCCATGGTTACGGCTCCATTCTCCACACGTTGACTGGACTGCTGGACAGATCCTGGCTTGGGGTTCCTCCTGTTCCTTGTCCTGCCTACCCAAGGTTGTCCCAACAGAGAAACTTCCTGTTGCCACCATCCAAGTATCTTTTGCTTTTCCTTCTGCATATAGTAATTTCTGGAATGTGTCTTGCAATAGTCAGGCTGATACACTCTCTAGGTCATGTGGCACTCTGGATGAGGAGCCCACCTGTGGACCTGAGCCGATCATTCACTCCAGTTTGCATAACCATTTACATTTGTCTGTCCCTAATCACCCTTGGACACACAGCCAGGCTGGCTTGTCTACAAGTTCTGCAGTCGCTACGCCTTGCGATGCGATTCAGGTAGTCGCTACACCTGACTCTGCTATTCACTCGGCCTCTGTACTAGTTATGCCAGTCCAGCCCATGCCCAGTGAGCCTCCTACTTTTTCTTATTCGGGACATTCTGCTTGTCTTTCAGCTATTCAGCTTGACTCCTGTGACATGTCACCTTCTAACCAACCTGACCTCAGGGTTCCACGGACCTCTGCCCAGTCTGATGGTCCTGTGCTAGATGTCCAGTTCATCTCTAAGGGTCTGGGGGACCCTCCTCAGATCCCTGTTGATCCTCTCATGCCCTTGCTTATTCCTAAAAGGCCTTTGGTCCTCAATAAATCCTCTCGTCCTCTCCCTACCTCGGTTCCGGTCTCTAAGGATAATCTAAATCACGAGGTTAGTCAAGTTCTGGATTCTCGGCTCTGCAGAGGCATTCTTCAGTACCTTGTGTATTGGAGAGGGTTTGGTCCTGAGGAGGCATCTTGGATTGCTGCATCTGAGGTCTTTGCATCTCGTCTGTTGAGGAGGTTTCATCTGAGGTTTCCCATTAAGCCTGGGCCCAGGCGGGGGAGGGGGAGGGCCCATAAGAGGGGGGTAATGTCATGGATATGCAGTAATGTTTGTCTGTCAGCTTACCTTCCTCTCCATGTGTTCACCTTAGAGGCCAGACACTCTCACCTGGCTGTTTAAATAATATATCCTCCTAGCATGGCCCAACCCCAGGCCCTATCAGAGAACTCTATATTAACCTGTGCACTGCAAGTCTGCCTTGCTGATCAACGTTGTTTGTTAAGCATTGTGTGTTTGGGTTCCTGCTTGCCGTGTGCTACGTCTGTCTCTGTGTTACCGATCTTGGCTTGTTGTCGACTATCCCTGTCTGCTTGTGACCTTGACCTTTGGCTTCTCTTTTGTTTATCCTCGTCTGCTTGTCGCCCTGACCATGGCTTGTCCCCTCACTATCTCTTGTATCCTGAGTGGCTGCTTCCCCTCTATCCTCTATACCCTACGGAGCGTGAGCTAGGGGACACTGGGGGCCGCGACCTGGATCCAGTTGCAGCTCAGTCTATCCTCACCACTAGAGGCTCTGGTGAACACCTGCTGGATCTTAGACTCCACGTCCTGGGGAATCTTGGGCTCTAGCTCTCTGTGGGATCCCTGTTTGTGCTCCAGTAGACCTGCCTTCCTTAACCACCCAGTGTTCTATCCGCAGCAGTCAGCCATAGGGTTCACTACCTTAGCGGTGCACTCCTGACCCCAATGGTGTGCATCTGTCACCTGGCTTCAGGTGACCTGACAACTCATCAGAGTATGAGATTGTGGCCTATATATGGTGAGAAAGATTAGCAGAGTCTTGACTAACATTAGTATTTTTGTCTTGTTTTTGACTTGCAGAAATCATGCAGGTATTCAAAAAACCTGATTTCATGGGGGAGTTCCTGCACAGGTGGAAGAATCTTCCTATTCTATGGCAAACAAAAAACACAGCTAATAAAAACAAATGTAGCGCCCCTTTACTTTTCAGGGGTGCTATGTACTTAAATTTAGGGGGTTGGTCTGAGCTAGTAGTCAGGCTCAGACCACTTTGATTGTTAGTATTTGCTTCTGCCTATGTGATGTAACCTGATGTACAGTTCCCTGTGGCCTGTAGGTGGCACTGCCGTATCAGGTCAGGGTTGAACCATGGGTGACATTGCTATGCCTTAGGGTGTCCTCTCTCGGCAGTGGTGCGGTGGGCGTGGTTGGCCTGCTGTGCATGCTGGGAGGGGATACATAAGGGGCAGTTGCCATCGGGGGAGAGAGACTGGAGCGCTGGGGAGTGAGCGGTTCACGCCGCCCGGCCCTTCAGGCCAAGGGTGCGCGCGTGTATCAGTCTCAGGCACGTTTAGCCTGGGGCTGAAACTGCACTAGTAGGCCCAGCACCTTTAGCTGGGGCTTATCTCCAAAATAGGAATCCCAGGGTGCCCGGGAAAGGGTGGACCCTCTCTAAGAAGTGGAGACCGGGGGAGGACCTTTCTGATGGACTGGTGAGAGTTCACGGTGAAAGAGAGGCCTGGTTACCTTCTGGAGGGATTCAAAGATCCGTCACAGGCCTTGCAACGTGCTATCGCTGGCACCTGTACTTGTGTTGCAAATGCTGATAAGTTTGGGACTTAAAGATTCTGTGGCAGAGGATCTCCCGATCGTATCTCTAGGAAACCTAAAGTGAACGTTCGAGCATCACTCCGGCTGCTAGGATCCGCTCTTACAGGGGACTATCCGGGTGAGCTAAACCTACTCGGGATCGAGTAGCGACTATTGTACCAGTTTGTGCCTGGACCTATCTCCCAAATCTTACTGTCCTTTCTCTCGTCCACCTTTCCTGTCTGCTGAACTTGAACTTTGCTTATAAAATAAACTCAGCTTGGAGTTAAAGTGGTGTGGACATTGGCCTTCCTGGAGAAATAGAGACTTGTCCCTACACTCTAGGAGACCAGAACCAGTTGAAGGAGATAACTTGCTGCAGGACCCAAAATTGTTGACACCGCTCAACCTCTTAAAACAGGAGTGTACGGGCATATAGCGCAGTGTGCCTTGACCTGCAAGTGAGCCAAAGGCAGGAAAAAGGTCCGTGTGCTACACAAAGAAGCCAGGAAGGCAGCACTGGAGAGCCTGCTTCCATTTGTGCAGACACAGATTCCCACAGCAACCATCAAGGATGTGAAAGCCAAAATTGGGACCATTAGGGGCACATATAGGACTGAGCGCAATAAGGTCCTGAAATCCATGAGGTCAGGAGCAGCAGCAGATAAAATTTATAAGCCAAGTCTGTGGTACTATAGTCAATTAAAGTGGTTGTAAACCCACTTTTTAAACAAAGCCCTACAGGTAAGCCTAGATTAAGGCTTACCTGTAGGTGCAAGAAATATCTCCTTAACCTACACGGTTAAGGAGATATTTGTATGTAAATGCGGCGACGCTGACGTCACCCCATTCACAAATTCGGCTAGGTCGCAACATTCGACGACGTAGCCGAATTCGACAGCTCACGCGCGCATGCGCGGAGTCACGTCTTCTCCGCTCCGGCTAATCACAGCGCCAGAGCGGCGCTGTGATTGGCTGCAGCGGCGATACCCGGAAGTAACATTCCGGCTATCGCCGCAGCGATGGATGCGGCTAGAGGAGGGACACGGACGACTTCGGGGGCCCCGATCGAAGGTAAGTGGTACATAATGAGCTAGTATGCTAGTCATACTAGCTCATTATAGCTTTGTCTTGCAGGTTAGTCAAAAAAAAAAAAAAAAGGGTTTACAACCACTTTAAGCTTCCTTGATGACCATCTGGAAGCCAGGGAATCTCTTTCAAGCTTTCCCCCCAGACGTCGCTCCAGCCTTCCCTGCAGCCAAGACTCCAGCCTTCCCTGCAGCGAAGCTCAGCCTTCTTCGGAGGAACACCCTGAGTTCCTGGAGGAGCCTGATTTGGCCATATGGAGCCAGGTATAGTATTTAGATAAAGATTTCTTGTAATAAAAGTATAATGATGTAAAATAAATGTTACTATTGCTAACAATTTAATGATTGAACAAAAAGTGTTTTACATATCAATAGACAGTAGTGGCCAAAAATGATGGGGACAAGAATGAAAAATGCAGGGGTCAGAATGATTGTCTTTAATATTTATTAGCATTCACTTTGCAACTGTCATGAGGTGAAAAATGTGTGTGATTGATGAAGCCAAAAATTTAACTATGTCCCTTTTTTATACACAGCCAGAGTACAGCCAGGATGAGGGGGGGGAATGAAAGCCAGCAGGGGACAGGCCCCAGTAGCACACAGGAGGAGGCAGGCCCCAGTGGCACACAGGAGGAGGCAGGTCTCAGTGGCACACAGGAGGTGGCAGGCCCCAGTGGCACACAGGAGGTGGCCAGGCCAAACAGAAGTCCTGAGATGCCTCCCCTCCGTATTCAACAAAAAAGGCCCAGGAGGCTTAGGCAGATGGAGGAGGAAACCCATGACCTAATTAGGGAAGCTACTGCGGCCCTCAGAGAGCCCCCCACCGCTGCAGAGGGATTTGCTGCACTTATAGGAGACAAATGACCAAGAATGGACATAGCCCAACGTCTCCTTAGCGAAAACCTCATTCTGAAGGTCGTCAACAGGGGCAATGGGCATTAGGGGGCAGCTTACCGACTTCACGGACCTTACGGAGGTCGCCCCTCCTCCTCCTCCTGCTTCTGCTCCTGCCACAAGCTCTCCTCCGAAGACGCGTTTAACAAAGACTGCAGAGAAGGCTACAAGGAAGAGAAAAAAGTAATTGTGGCCCTAAATATATGTGCTTTTCATGGTCCCAATTTGGGATTTATATATTCTTGGATGTTTGCTGTGGGGATCTGTGTCTGCACAAATTCAAGCAGGGTCTCCAGTGCTGCCTTCACCTTTAATTTGTTATGTGCCAGAATAAATGGTTTTTTGGTTTACTGTAAAAACTTGACCATGTATTTTTATTCAAAATGGAGAGTTTGCTAGTGAGTAGGCAGGGACATTTAAAAAAAACATGTTCAAATTAACAAGGGACACTAACCTCCTTGAGGGTAAATAATACTAAATAATAATGTTGTTGTGGTAATTTGACACACTAAAATAAAAAATAAAAAATGGAAATCAATCTAAAATATTCTACAATTAATAAAAAAAAATGAAGATCTTCATTAAGATTGAAAAAATTTTTTTTTTTTTTTTTAATGGAGATCAGGCTTACAAAAAAATAAGATTATTCATGAGATCACGATAAATAATAAAGAAACAAGTTTGTCATAACTCTGTGTGAATATCAGCAGCAAAAGAAGTTCATTATTGTAGCATTATAAAGAAGAAAAGAATGCGCTGCATTAAACGATGCAATAATTTACAGCGTGACGAATGTTCTATCTTCATTACAAACGCTAGTTTTACCAGAACGAGCGCTCCCGTCTCATACTTGATTCTGAGCATGCGCGTTTTTTTTCCCTCGGAAAAGCATAAACACGCCCGTTTTTCGTGACGAGAAAAAGAATGACGGGAAAAACAACGAGAAAAAATAAAGCAGGTTCTAATTTTTTTGCGGCCATTTTTCTCATTGAGAAAAATGCTATGGAGCATACACACGACCGGTTTTCATGACCAATCTAAAAAATAGCAGTTTTCTCGTCATGAAAAACGGTTGTGTGTACGCGGCAGAAGAGTTATACACTGATCACCTTGTTGAAACACTCACCCAACATCTCGCTACCTCACCACCAGTTCAACATACCAAATTTAGGCCCAAATCAATATTCATCCCCACATTTGCAAAAGGACCCTATGTTCAGATGTTCTACCAGGTTGTTTATGCGGACATCTTATGCCGCGTACACACGACCGTTTTTCATGACGAGAAAAATGCAATTTTTTTATTTGATCATTAAAAACGATCGTGTGTGGGCTCCAGAGCATTTTTTATGACGTGAAAAATGGGCATTAAAAATTTGGAACATGCTCTAATTTTTCTCGTCGTTTTTCACGCGCATGCTCAGAAGCAAGTGATGAGACGAGAGCGCTCGTTCTGGTAAAACTAGCGTTCGTAATGGAGATAGCACATTCATCACGCTGTAACGGACTGAAGAGCACGAGGCTGAAAAGCGCGAATCGTCTTTCACCAAACTTTACTAACACGAGGATCAGCAAAAGCAGCCCAAAGGGTGGCACCATCCGAATGGAACTTCCCTTTTATAGTGCCGTCATACATTTCGTACGTCACCGCGCTTTGCTCAAGCATTTTTTTTTAGGCAAGGCAGGCTTGAGAAGAATCACGTAGAGAAAAACTTTGTTTTTTTCAATGACATTAAAAAAGGTCGTGTGTACGCGGCATTACGCATGTGCAAAGAATCCATGGCCAAACCACACCCCACATCTAATCTTACCCCTGCAGAACTTACAGCCCTTAAACTGCTGACTGATAAAAGACAACTAGTCATTAGGTCAGCAGATAAGGGAGGAGGGATTGTAGTCCAAAACCGTACAGATTATATGATAGAGACCACTCGGCTTCTATCAGATAGTTCCACGTATAAGAAACTTCCCAGAGATCCCTTACCGACATTCACCACTGAAGCACACGATATCGTAAATAGAGCCAAAGCAGACGGTATAGTCACAGCACATGAAGCCGCATTCCTGAAGCATGATTTCTACAAAAGGCCATACTTTTATCACCTGCCGAAGGTGCATAAAGATTCCAAAAATCCCCCAGGTAGACCCATAGTTGCTGCTATGGAAAGTGTTAACAGTTATTTTTCTGTCTATATAGATCACTTCTTGCATCCAATAGTACAAAATTTACCGTCCTACATCAAAGACAGCATTCATCTCCTGAATATGTTGCAGCCCTTTCACCTGGGAATCCACATACTGTTGGCTCTCCCTAGATGTGGTCTCTTTATATACATCCATTCCTCATAAGACTGGCCTCAAGGCCGTACAATATTACCTCAACATCTAACCATTACTCAACCCCCGTCAGACCCAATTTTTACTTGAAATTCTTGAATTTTGTCTTACACACAATTATTTTGAATCTAATGGAGATTTCTATATCCAAACACAGGGGACAGCCATGGGGGCTAATTATGCCCCCAGCTACGCAAATTTAACCATGGGCCATTGGGAACATCACCACATATTACACAATAACCCATATGGGTCCCATATAGTTTTGTATGGGCGATACATAGATGATGTTGTAATTATTTTGGACGGCCCAGAGTCCTCCATCCCCACATTCGTCCAGCATTGTAATAATAATACCATGGGCTATCATTTACTTCTGTCTCCGACAGTGACAAATTGACCTTTCTGGATTTAGAACTTTTCCACCATAACGAAAAAATCTGTGCTACCAACTACACTAAACCCACTTCAGGAAACTCCTATTTACATTTTAACAGCTGTCACCACCCACGGTGGGCGAAGAACATCCCCAAAAGCCAGTTTTGCCGGCTGAAGCACAACTGTATGCGTGAACAGGACTACAACACCCAGAGTCAAATACTTCAAACTAAATTTAGGGATAAAGGTTATCCAGACCAGATTGTTGATGATGCATTCAGCCATTACCTTAGCAATAACGTTAGGACCACCAGAGATGAAAATAACACCGACATCAATAAGGACCTTATACAACCTGTCAGATTTGTGACACAATTTCATAACAAATTTAAAAGAATGGAGAAAATATTTACAAAACATTGGTAGATTTTGAATGAAGACCCCCACCTTAAGTCCACTCTAATTGATAGACCCTTGGTGACTTACAGACGGGCCAAAAACATAGAAACCCAAATAGCCCCCAGTAAAATAAAACCTTTACGCCCTACAACAAGTTTTCCTCTCATGTTTTTCAACATCAAAGGCATGTACCAGTGCAAGAAGCCCCTCTGCCTCACGTGCGTTTCATGTCACGTACAGGCAGAGGGACTTCTCCCAAAAAGGAAAACAATACACCATTCCGGACTTCTTCAATTGTGGATCAGAATACGTAGTGTACTGCCTTACATTCCCATGTGGCCTACTTTATGTGGGCCGCACTATACGTACACTCCGCAAACGCTTTGGAGAACACCGCAACCTGGTGGAGAAAGGTTCCGATAAGCATAGTGTGCCTAGACACTTTAAGGAATGCCATAAAAAACTCTCCTCAGGATTGCGTGTTTGGATTATTGAGTCCATCCCCCACACCTTTCCCGCTGCTGAACGCTATAAGAGATTATGTGAGAGAGAAAATGACTGGATATACACTCTATATACTTTATCGCCAGGAGGCCTCAACAAGGGCATTGAAATCAACATTCTGTTGTGACCATCGTCATAGGATTATCTACAAGCGTGTTTCATGCATTTTATGGCCCATAGGAGATCTTTTACCCCCTTTTTTTACATATTTTATACTTTTATATGGATACATTTATATTGATACATGTAGTTCCTATTGTTCTCCCCCTCCCCTTATCACTCCTGAACTTTTGCCCAAATTATTTGGTACACATGTACTTGTGTAACTCACGGGTGGATGTGTACATGTATCATCATTACTATTGTAGCGCCCACCTCATTTAGGGTTGCTATATACCCAAATTTAGGGGGCTGGTCTGAGATAGTAGTTAGGCTCAGACTATTCTCAATTTATAGGGTGTGCTGTTTATTTCCAGGATGGTATACTGGTGTGCAGTTCCCTGTGGCCTGTAGGTGGCACTGCCATAATGGGTCAGGGTTGAACCACTGGTATTAGTGCTGTGCCTTGGGGGTCCTCTCTCGGCGGCAGCACGGTGGGTGTGGTCGACCTGCTGTGCATGCCGGGAGAGGATACATAAGGGGCAGACGCTGCCTATGAGGGGTCTTCGTTACAGAGTCGGAGTCCTGGTGCATGGCGCATATCCCTCCAGGCCATGGGGCCACGTGTGCATCAGTCCCAGGCACCTTTAGTAGTGGGGCTGCATCTTCAACACTGGGCCCAGCACCTTTAGCTGGAGCCCGCTTCGAGGAGGAGAAGTCCCAGGGTGTCTCTCGCGAGGGATCCCGCTTCTAAGAGGAGGATGCTGGGGAAGGACCTTTGTGACAGACCGGTGATAGTTCACGGTGAAGGAAGGGGCCCGGTAACTCTCTGGAGGGATTCTCCTTCTCACCAAGGGCCTAGTAATGTGCTGCTGGTGGCACCTGTCCTTAAGTACCAGAAGATAAGAGGTTCGGGGTCTGATAGATTCTGTGGCAGAGAGTCTCCCGATCGCATCTAGGAAAGAACTTGATCAAATGTCCGAGCATCACTTCGGCTGCTAGGATCCACTTGCAGGAGACTATCCGGGTGAGCTAAACCTACTCAGGGATAGAGTAGTGATTGTGCTATCCATTGTGCCTGGACTAACCTCCCAAACCTTGCTGTCATGTCTCTCTTCCACCCTTTACCTGTCTGCTGAACATTGAGAAAATAAACTCAACGTTGGAGTTTAAGGTGGTGTGGACATTGGAATTACTGGGGGGAATACAGAGACTTGTCCCTATATCCTAGGAGACGAGAACCAACTGACGGAAGAACCTAGCTGTGGAACCCAAATACATAACACCGCTTAACCTCCTCATCCAGGAGTGTAAGGGCATATAGTACGGTGTGCATTTTTCCTGCAATTGAGCCAAAGCAAGAGAAAAGGGTTTGTGTGCTACACGTGGGGGTTCGGGTCCGGGATTCTGCAGCTATACCCCCCCGAAGTTGGACTTTGTTTCCCCATGTGGTTCAGAGGAGGTCGGTCATTTTGGTGAATTTGAACTGCGCCACTGATGTGAGTGATGGAGGTACAGGCCTAAACTGTATTTCTGGCTGCATAGTTCGTGGGCGTGTCTCAGCAAGAAAAAGCCTGCGAGTTGAGTGCCACAGGAAGAAGAAAGGGGAGGAGCCCCGACATATCGTGAGTTGCACGTGGTGACCTTGGCGTTAAGTGGACAGTGCATGCTGGAAAAGTGAGTGTTCAACATGTCTGCTGTTCCATGGAGTTCGGTGTCTGCTTCCACCATGGACATTGCCTCACTGGCTGCCCCCTTGACAGATACAGGGATTCGGATGAAGCCTCGGGCCATTTCACACTGTATACGTGCCGAGATTCTGAGATCTTGGGGATGATCTGTCCCACATGCCAGGGACTGGTGGTGCACCTCCGACCTTTCGGGAGATGTACCAGATGTGGAGAGTTTCTCTTCGAGGTGGAGCAGCCTATGGAAAAGCCCCGGGCCAATCGGGTGAATTGCTTAACGGGCGCCACCACTCTGGAGGAGGAAACCTGTGTTTCCACAGCCACCCCCACGTGCACCACTGTGACCAAGAGGGACGCCAAGCCTGAGGTTCCGGTAGCTGCGAGGCCGGAGACAGAGAAGCCGGCGGATGCTGCCTCTGTCGCTACCGAGACTTACCTTCCGCCTCCTAAGTGGAGAGTGGGCTACGTAAAGGCCTGCCGCAGCTGCAGTCGGGGTACACCCCAACGCCTGCCTGAGCTGGAGCTCCAACCCGGAGGGACCTCCAGGAGATCCACAATAGGCCACGGTAAGGAGGCTGGGGCCATGTCAGTAAAGAGTTTGCCGTAAAAAGGGAAGAAGCTGAGTGTCCGTTCCATATGGGATGCTTGGGTGCCTGACCCGCGGGAACTTTTGAAGGAAAAGGAGTCAGTGTTGACCAGGAAATATCTGCCGGCAGAGGCGTACGATACCTCCGATTTGGAGTCGTCTTCTGATGTGGGAGATGACTTTGAGGTAGATGAACTGTTTGCCAGAAAGGGATGGGACAAAACCCTGTTGTCCGCACCCCGAAGCATAAAAGAGGGATCACCCATGGATTCTGGGGAGACTGCACCCCGGGTGGAAGCCCCTGTATGTGAGGAAGGAGATGTTCTTGCACCTGTATTGTCTGCACCTGTATCTCCAGCGCCTGCTGCTGTGGCTGAGCGTGCGCCACTGCGGGCCCCTTTACCAAAACTTGAGGCAGTGAAAGTGTTCAGGTCCCCGGATGCCATTGTTTTACCAGGTGCAGGAGACCGTGCCACCCTTCCTCCCTTATCGAGACTGCAGCGGCTCTTTAACAAGAGAGTGGCTGTTGAGTACAGCTGGGAATACCCCTATGTTCCCAGGGACTTGTTGTTCGAGGTTGAGGCCTACAGAGAAAGGTAGTATGTGGACTTTGTATGGAACCACCTAAAAGTGCCTAACGCCCGCAGATACTTTGAATGCTCCGCTAACATGGCAGAACAATTCAAGGGATGCAAACAAGAGTGGAGCTATGGGCGGCACATCCATGTGGATCGGGTGGTCGTTTGTAACAAGGAGCGAGAAGATTCCGTGTATTATATAGAAACTTTTGATGCAAAGCTGAAGCTCCTTGTTTTGCCCGATCCTGACTTCTATCTCTGACAGACAAGGCTTTGTTTTTGTGTGTCCTCTGGAAGTTGTTCCGTTCGGAACTTAAGAACTTTGTCCTTCACTGTTTGGGGTAATCTGCTCTGCCAAGAGTCAGGAGAGCTGCTGTTTCTCTCCGATTGCAGCTCCACATGAGAACTGAACTTTTGGAGTAGAGATAGTTAGGTTCATTGGTGAGATCATCGTGCTCAAGATGGAAAATGTATAGCAGTGTTACTTTACCATGTTAGGTAGTGTCAGTGCTATGACGGTTGCACTACCACCAGGTGGCGGTGATTTGCAGGACTTTTTATTATGCATCTTCCTAGAGGAGCGTTATTTCTATATACTAGGCCTAGTGTATGTAATCTTAGTTGAAGGGAGTCCTCTTTCTTCGGGAAGATGATTCTCTTCATGTACATGTAGATACTCGTAGGATGTTATTTTGTTTTGTGTATTTTCTCTCCCTCTGCAGGTGGACTACTAGCAACTGCCGGAGATTGGGTGGAGTGGTTAGTCTAGAGGGGTGGGATTGAAAATTTATAATGCTATGTGAATGTGACATTGAGTATGGGATGTCCTGTTGTACTCTTGTTAACTCTTCTTTCACCTCTTCATTTCATGTCCCTTCCCCATTATGTTGGTTCCAGCACAAGAATTAAAAATTGTACATAGTTGGAGATAAATTTGCGCTGGCTCAGGCTTGAGGAGCGTGAGTTTATCCCAGACACTTTGGACAGTGTCTCTTTTAGAGGGGGGTGTATGTATCGCCCATCCCATTTAGGGGTGCTATATACCCAAATTTAGGGGGGCTGGTCTGAGATAGTAGTTAGGCTCAGACCATTCTCAATTTATAGGTTGTGCTGTTTATTTCCAGGATGGTATACTGGTGTGCAGTTCCCTGTGGCCTGTAGGTGGCACTGCCATAATGGGTCAGGGTTGAACCACTGGTATTAGTGCTGTGCCTTGGCGGTACGGTGGCTGTGGTTGACCTGCTGTGCATGCCGGGAGAGAATACATAAGGGGCAGACGCCGCCTGGGAGGGGTCTTCGTTCCAGAGTCGGAGTCCTGGTGCGTGGCGCATGGCCCTCCAGGCCATGGGGCCAGGTGTGCATCAGTCCCAGGCACCTTTAGTCCTGGGGCTGCATCTTCAACACTGGGCCCAGCACCTTTAGCAGGAGCCCGCTTCGAGGAGGAGAAGTCCCAGGGTGTCTCTCGTGAGGGAGCCCACTTCTAAGAGGAGGAGGCCGGGGGAGGACCTTTCTGACGGACCGGTGAGAGTTCACGGTGAAGGAAGGGGCCCGGTAACTCTCTGGAGGGATTCTCCTATTCACCAAGGGCCTAGTAATGTGCTGCTACTGGCACCTGTCCTTAAGTACCAGAAGATAAGAGGTTCGGGGTCTGATAGATTCTGTGGCAGAGAGTCTCCCGATCGCATCTAGGAAAGAACTTGATCAAACGTCCGAGCATCACTTCGGCTGCTAGGATCCACTTGCAGGAGACTATCCGGGTGAGCTAAACCTACTCAGGGATAGAGTAGTGATTATGCTATCCATTGTGCCTGCACTAACCTCCCAAACCTTGCTGTCCTGTCTCTCTTCCACCCTTTACCTGTCTGCTGAACATTGAGAAAATAAACTCAACGTTGGAGTTTAAGGTGGTGTGGACATTGGAATTACCGGGGGGGAATACAGAGACTTGTCCCTATATCCTAGGAGACGAGAACCAACTGACGGAAGAACCTAGCTGTGGGACCCAAATACATAACACCGCTTAACCTCCTCATCCAGGAGGGTACGGGCATATAGTACGGTGTGCCTTTTCCTGCAATTGAGCCAAAGCAAGGGAAAAGGGTCCATGTGCTACACTTTTATTACTATTACTATTATTTTTATTTTTCCTATTTATATTTTGGTACACTCCTTCATTGTAATCATCTCATATGAACCTATATACACCAGTAGCCCAGTTCACCTTCTGAACAATAACCAACGGTTTCCTCATGTATCTTAACATAATACCCTTAATACTAACATAATTTACAACCAAACATTCGGTATATGATTCCTATTTCTCCCTTGTTTTCTATATGTGTATATATGCAAAAAAACTCCCCCCCCCTTTTTTCGTATATGTATGTACATGTGCATATATGTGTATATATATGTGTATGTGTGTATGTATATGTTTGTATATGTATGTGTATTTTTCTATATATTTTTCTATAATTTATTTTTTATTTTTTTATATATAATTTATTGGGCCTGCTTGTCCTATCATCCTTATTATCATAGTCCCCCATATATATATATATATATATTTTTACATATTTTTCTACATATTTTCATAAACTCTTACAGTTCTGTGACCCCTCAGATCCTTTATGAATGAGATTTACTTATAATTACCACTTTCTAAACTATGATTTTTTTCATATAGATACTATGATCCCACTGGTTCCAATTAGTTGGTTGTAAGTGTAGCGGGGTCCCCTTTGGGACTCCCGGGACTACCTTACCCAGAACCCCTTTCGGCAATGTTTCCACCCCAGAGACTCATGGGAGGGGTTATGGAGGGAGGAGGCGGGGCTGGGCTCGGCCTCTTTGGGACACGAGACTTCAAGGGAGAGATCTTCCTGTGCGGATCTGCTGTAGTGCGGGGCCTGAGGCCTGGGGCCTTGCCCTGCTACCTAGAGAGCCTTCCACCCCATCGCGAGCCTGGGTGGCATCTGACTCGGTTTTCTTCAACCGCTGCTGAGCCGGAGACCAGAACGCTGCGGACGCTGTGTGTGGAGACACAGCAGGTGGAGGTTCCCGGACTGGGATCGCGTCCGGAGGGGTGAGCGAGCACTTGCTCAATCCACAAATACTTTATACCATTGTTGGGCCTACAGACTGCCGTGGCCCACCCGTTCCTATTTTAGTTATTTTCCCCACTTGAGATCCAAAGCAGAACTGAGTCAAACGGATCTCTAATGGAGTGTACTGTGTTGGCATTCCCCCCCCCCCCCCCTTGGATTACAAATGTGTTCCTGATATGTGCACCACCGTTTAAAGACTTGCATGCAAAGAATTTTACCCCTACTAGAGACTGAGTTATATGGTCAGGCCTGGCCATCTAGGTAGTTTACTAAGTTGCTGCGCCATAGGGCGCATAGTGAAGTACTGTTACACGTGACACGTGTGCGCCATATCTTAATAGTTATAGTGTGACTATTGCTGCAGGGCTCTGCAGATAGATTCATATGATCTGTTTTCACTGTTGATTTTTATTACCATAGAAAGTAAATTCATTATTCTTCTATCACTGTCTTGGTGTTTGAATTTAATCATAGAGCATAAGAGATACACATATTACCCTAGACTGGCTGTGCCAGTAGGGGGTCGGGTTGATTGCTGGGGGTTGGCGGAGCTGTCTTCATGGCCCAAACTAGATCTGCGGTCCTCTTGACTGAAGGTATCGCTACACGTGGGGGCTCGTCCGGGATCCTGATACAGCAGGTGAACGTCAGAAGTGCCGGCATGGACCCATAAGCAGTAGAAGAGTGGTGCAAAGCCTCTAGGGCAGAGCCAAACAACTCGATAGTCATCAGCCTCCCTGGGGAGGAATGGTCGACTGAGATGGTAGAGGAGTTAATGAAGTTAGTGTCCCCAGATCACACACCGTGGGTGATGGATATAAAGTCAGACCCAGACACTTCATATCAGTATGCACTAGTGGAGTACGGGGACGGGATGCCAGAGGCTTGCAAGCGCAAGTTTGTGTGGACGCCAAACAACAGAACCTATAGGTTGGCGCACGCAGTAACTATAAAGAAGGAACCATCACCAATGGGATCACCGCAGGCTGCGGCCCGTACCTCACCAGAAAGAGGATACGGGGTGACGCCCCCGGTGGCACCCGCACCTGCCACTGCTATATCACCAGAATTGATAAAGGCAATAGGGGATCTGCTAATCAAATGTCAGAAGACAAGCACGGTGCATGTAGAGACTAGCTACCGGAGACTGAAGACATTGTCAGGGAAGCTCCCTGTCCCTGCAGGGGAAGAAGATTTTGATACCTGGGTGGAGCAGGCATTACAAGCAGTAGAGGCATGGGAGGTGCCTGAAGCGCAGAAGAGGCAACGAGTGATAGAAAGCCTCAAAGGCGCAGCAGCAGAAGCAGTGAAAAGTTTTTGGTTTGGAAAAACAGATTGCACGGCTCAAGACTGTCTAGCCATGCTACAGGAAGAGTTTGGTCAATTGGAAAAGGTGACGGAGATGGTCTACCAATTTGAACATACTTTCCAACAGCCGAAGGAGAAACTTTCAGAGTATGTTAGGAGACTGAACAGGTTGCTGTGCAAGATTGTGTTGAAGAAGGGAATGAAGCCCCAAGATACAGATGCGGCAAGAATGAAGCAAGTCTTAAAGGAAGCGTTACGTTCGGATCCAGTCTGGCTGCACCTGAAAACCTCGGGAGGAGGAACGTTACTGACTTATGCTGATTTGATAAAAATCCTCAGAGATGAGGAGGCGCTACAACAGGACCAGCAAATGATTAAGACAAATGTTGTCCCCGCACAGGTGCTAGTCAATCCAGTAATGACCCCTGAAAGAGACTCAGAGGTAGACACTTTAAAATCACAAATGTCCAAGGTGTTAGAGATGTTGACCTCTCTGATAGCAAAAGACCCAGAGGGTCCCAGGAGAGAAGTACCAAGGAAGGAACTATTCCCAATTGCCTCAGCACCCGCATCTTTACAAGAATGGGGAGATATAGTCTGCTTTAACTGTGGAGGAATTGGCCATATTGCAGCTACATGTTCCAGTCCCAAGAAGAAGAAAACGGACAACCGCAAGCCGGCGGGAAACTTCAGAGGGCCCCGGTGAAGGAGTCAACCGGGTGCCCATCACCTTCAGTGAGCTCCAAGCTGAATGCGAAGCAGAAGAAAAGAGGAGATAAAACACCTCAGAGGAAACACAACATTCCTCAACAGAGATACACCCCAGAGAAAGGGGGCAAGACCCCTCAGAAGAGGTGCAGCACTCCCCAGAGGGGGTGCACACCTAAGAAAAATAATAGTATTCCTCAGCGGGTCTGTACGCCCATTGAAAGGAGGGAAATCAATGCATATCAGGCTCAAGAAATATTAAAGTCCAAAGGGAGTTGGACGATAGAGAGTCCGAAGGGAAAGGGCCAGAAGAAGGCGACGCCTGCCAGGCCATTTCCTGGAGAAGCTGGTAGGCCCAACTCCTATAGTGCCCATTCAAGTGGAGGGAGTCTACACCAGAGCCATCTTGGATACTGGGGCACAAGTGACCCTATTATACCGGGATTTCTACGATAAGTACTTGAGTCACCTGCCCATCCAGAAGATAGAGGAACTGGAAATATGTGGGATTGGAACCCAGAGTTTCCCCTACGATGGCTATCTGCCCGTCAAGATGACTTTTGACCCATCCGTGGCTGGAAAGGCCGAAGTGTTTGACACCCTGGCAGTTGTGTGCCCTCGACCGCCAGGAGCCAATTAGAGTTCCCTTATAATAGGGACAAACACGGACCTGGTCCGAAGACTCTTGACCCCTCTAGTGAAAGAGAAGGGGCAAGCGGCCACCAAGATCCACCCCATGCTGAAGAGGGCCTACCAACGGCTGGTCCTAGAGCAGAAGACCCCTGGAGAGGGGATAGGGAAGGTGTGGAGACTTGGAAGAGAAGGGGTAGTGTTGCAGCCTGGCGAAGTAACCTGTCTCAGAGCCACTGTGAAGCTAACTTGGGAGCAGCCTGGACCCTTTGTCATGCTGGAGTCCGACCCAAGGGAAGAGTCCCCCGGTCTGGAAGTGATACCAGAAGTGATTCCACTGAACGCCCTGAAGAAGGCCCATTGTAGAGTTCCGGTGAGTGTTAGGAACACTACAGGTGGCCCCATGGAAATCCCAGCCAGGATGCTGCTGGGCCAGGTGAGCCCTGCTGCCCCGGTTACCCTGTCAGAAGTCAAGGGGACGGGTGAAGGAGGAGATGTTTGGGAGAAGCTGTCCATGGAAAACCCGAATCTGCCCAGGGCTTGGAAAGAGAGAGCCAAGGCCCAGTTGACCAGATGGGAGAAGATCTTCTCCAAAGATGAGTTCGATGTGCCACCCATCGAATCTGCCTCCAAGAAGACAAGCCCTTTAGAGAGAGGGTCAGGCGGGTCCCACTAGCAGATCTGGAGGATCTAAGGGAACAACTCGCAGAACTCAAGAGGACTGGTGTGATCCGGGAGTCTAGAAGCCCCTATGCCTCCCCGATAGTGGTGGTCAGGAAGAAGAATGGGTCTTTGAGGCTCTGTAAAGACTACAAGACTCTCAACAGGAGAACCATACCCGACCAGTACACCACTCCGAGGATAGAGGACGGTTTACAGAGTTTGTCTGGAGCCAAGTGGTTCAGCGTTATGGATCTCAAGAGTGGATACTATCAGATCCCTATGCATCCAGAAGACAAGGAGAAGACAGCCTTCATAACCCCAGTGGGGTTCTTTGAGTTTGATCGAATGCCCCAGGGACTGTCTGGAGCTCCTGCTACCTTCCAACGTCTCATGGAGAAGACTGTAGGAGACATGAACCTTGTTGAAGTCCTTGTATACCTGGACGATGTCATTGTCTTTGGGAGAACCTTGGAGGAACACGAGGAGAGGCTGGAAAAAGTGTTGAGAAGACTCAGTGAGGAGGGACTCAAGCTTTCGCCTGAGAAGTGTCGGTTCTACCAGTCTTCTGTGAACTATCTGGGGCACATAGGTTCTGAAGAAGGGGTGGCCACAGACCCTGAGAAATTGGAGGCAGTTACCTCCTGGCCACGACCCACCACAGTAACAAAACTCAGATCTTTCTTAGGGTTCTGCTCCTATTACAGGAGGTTTGTGGAAGGATTCGCCCGAATTGCTAGACCAATGAATGAACTACTCAAGACTGAGGGGGAAGAGGACGACTCAGGGCCCAGGAAGTCGGGAGAGTCAAGCCCTGTACACACGATCGGATAACCTATGGATTTTCGTCCGATGGATTTGACCATCGGAAATCCGATGAAACTGTTTTTCATCAGTCTTGGCCACACACCATCAGTCAAAAAACCGACGGCAAGAAAACGACGGCACGTACAAAACTTACGACGCGCTATAAAAGGGCCGAACAAATCTAATGGCGCCACCCCTTGGGCTGCTTTTGCTGATTTTGTGTTACCGCGTGTTAGTAAAAGTTTGGTGAGAGCCGATTCGCGCTTTTCAGTCTCCGTGCTTTGCAGATCGTTTCCTGGTGTTCAGTTTGTGCTTGTGGGTTCGTATTTGTGATTCAGTGCGTGCAGTCAGGTCGTTACTGCCTTGCAGTGCCTTCTTGGCCGTTCGTTTAATGTTTTTCAGGTTGTTCTTCTCAGGCCTTGCTGTTCCACGGTGCGTTCTGTTTGAGTGCGTTCTGACCAGCCGACCGGTTTAAGACCATGTTTGAAGTGCGTTCTCGTTCTTGAGCTCGTGCTGGCTTTGGACTTGATGTTGCAGTTAACACTGTAACCCGAGTTCAGTCTGTGAACAGGGTGAGGAGGAGTTCATGGACTAAGAATTGGTTTGCCAGCGGGACCAATTCTCTCATATGCCTCTGCTGCGGGAAATCCATGAGAATAATCCTGATGATTTCAGGAATTATCTCAGGATGACGGACCCCGTTTTTCACCGTCTGTTGGATTTGCTGTCCCCCTATATAACGAGGCAGGACACTGTGATGCGCCAGGCCATCACTGCCGAGCAGAGGCTTATTGCCACGTTGAGATACCTGGCGACTGGGAGAAGCTTGCAGGACCTCAAGTTCACAACAGGCATCTCCCCCCAGGCTATCGGGATCATTATCCCTGAGACGTGTTCGGCCATTATTCAGGTCCTGCAGAAGGACTATATGAAGGTAATTTTGCTCCTTTAACATCACATTATATGTTTTTATTGTTTTATAATGTTCTATTTTTTTTCCTCCTAACCCAAATTTGCCTGTTTGTAATATCCTGGTAATGTCCCCATTTTCCCCATGCATGTTTTTACCTGTAAAGGCCTTTTTGGGCCCTACATGCCTATTTGCCTTCACTAACCTCTCCAGCATGCTATCCTGGGCCCAAACCCAGCTAGCCTTCTATTTTCCTTTTCCAATTTTTGGGGTCAGTGCCCTCGTAGTTTGACAACCCTCCCTCCTCCCCCCCTAAAGATGTAAAAATAGTTTTAGTTCTCAATCAAGCTCAGCAGAGAGGTAGAGCCTTTTTTTGTATCCCCCACAATCACCTCAAGCCCCCCCCCCTTAGATTAGTTTAGAATGTCCACTCAGCGGGGGTGAGGCATCTGCTAAGTGGGCCTTTTGTTTATTGGTAGGAAATACTCCCTTAAATAATAATGTTAGAATGATGTTGGTCAACAATGGTTTTGTGTGTAATCTGCCTGCACTGTAAACATAAACCGTACTAATGTCTTCTTTTTGTTTGACTCCACAGTTCCCTAGCACACCACAGGAATGGCTGACTGTGGCCTCCCAATTTGCCCAGCGGTGGGATTTCCCCAACTGCGGAGGGGCAATTGATGGGAAGCACGTCCACATAGTGGCGCCACCCTGTTCGGGGTCATACTATTTTAACTATAAAGGTTTTAATAGTATTGTGTTAATGGCGGTGGTGTCGGCACGGTACGAGTTCCTGTATGTGGACGTGGGGAAGAACGGCCGGATGTCCGATGGCGGAGTATTCGCTGAGACGGAGTTCGCTCACCGTCTGCAGGCTGGGGGTCTTGCACTGCCTCCAGATGCAGAGAACGTGGAAGGGCTACCGTTCGTTTTCATCGCGGATGAAGCTTTTGGACTTGGACCACACCTCATGCGGCCGTTTCCCCAACGCACCCTCACCCCGGAGAGGAGGGTTTTTAATTACCGGCTGGCCAGAGCCCGGAGAGTTGTGGAGAATGCCTTCGGGATAATGGCCAGCCGGTTCCGCCTGTTTCAGACAGCTATCCATTTGGCGGAATACAAACTGAACAACATTGTGTACTGCTGCTGCATATTGCACAACTTTTTAAGAAAATTCTCAGCTACTTATGTGTCATCAGTTGGGCCTGAGGCCGGTCAATCTGAAATTACAATTCTGACCGGCCTCAACACTGCCCGTACTGGCTTGGCCCCCCAAAGTGCCCGTGAAGTACGTCAGAAATACGTAGAGTACTTCACGGGTAGGGGGGCCATCGCAATGCCAGACCACATCTGACATTTTATAACCTTTTTAAAATATTTTTTTTTTTTATATTTACTACAAACTTGTGTTGTCATTCTTGTATTTTGGGTTTATGTGTCTCCCAGGTTCTAGTAGTGCCAAGTGTATTTGTCCTTAGTAAATAGCCTCAAATCTCACAGGTAAAAACCTTGATTTTGCATCTTCAGAACTGCTATTGAGCATAGAAAGAACAAGCCACACCTTTTTTAGACTTCCCGAATGTTTTTATTGATTGCACCACATTTTTGGGTGGTTTGCGATATTCAAGCCTTTTTTTTGTTTGGGCGGCTTTTTTTGCAGAAACATGCATGGGTCAAAAGCCCAAAACATTTTTATGAAAAAGTAACAAAATAACAGTGAAAAATACAAACATGAGATGGGGTGATGTTACCCCTGATCCATCCCAAATGTGAAGAACCACACTTTCTTTTTGGGGCTCAAATGGGTATCTTCAACATGATCCCATGGCTAAGGTAAACATGTGCTATCTGCCATCATGGGGGATCAATGGACGTGCTTTGGGGGTGAAAACCCTTCCTCTCACCTACTTGAGTAGGGAGGAAGAGGTTGCACCCCCAAAACAGGGACATAGATATCCTGTGACGGCAGATAGCACATGTTGAGTCACTGTGTGCATCTTCACATTTGGGCTGGTGGAAATCCCATTGCAAATTTCTGACGCATAACAAAACACAAAAACAGGGGGGGGTTCACACTATTCTCCCCAAAATATCTATAATGTTTTTATATTTTTGCTCAATCACATTCATTCTCTTTCTCATAATGTCCATTTCGCTACTGCATTCCATGATTTCCTGAATGATTATTTTGGCGCTGGCACTCGAGAATGGAGGATTTGGACTTCCTGACACACCCCCATGTTCAGTCCCTAAAAAAAGAAAAAAATATTTGAACTATGCAGGCCTACATCTGTATTTACCTTGAAGTTGTGGTGACAGACACTGACCTGTTGTGCTGATAAGCTCCACCTCTCCTTCCTCCACCTCCCCTTTGTGACCTTTTGGGGATTATAGCTCCACGGGACTTATGCCACGTACACATGATCGTTTTTCATGCCGTTAAAAATGCCATTTTAAAAAATGGCCATTAAAAATGATCGTGTGTAGGCTCCAGAGCATTTTTAACGACGTGAAAAACGGCCATTAAAAATTCCGGACATGCTCTCTTTTTTCACGTCGTTTTTCATGTCGTTTTTTTTAACGACGTGAAAAACGATAGTGTGTATGCTTTCACGACGTGAAAAAAAACGCGCATGCTCAGAAGCAACTATGAGACGGGAGCGCTCGTTTTGGTAAAGCTAATGTTGGAAATGGAGATGGCACATTCGTCACGGTGGAATTAATAGCATCGTTTTAATGCTGCGCATTCCGTTCTTCTTTTGATAATGCTTTAAAATTAACCTCTTTTGATAATGGCATTGAGAGTTTTATGCCAAACTTCTTTCTAAAGTAATTCCAAATTGCTCAAATGATTATAAAAAATTATTTATAAGCCGCACCTCCCTCCTAAATAATACTAATAATAATAAAATAATGTAATTCTCCTTTTTTCTTTAACTTTTAAATTATTTTTGGTTATTTTTTTTTGGCCTTTTTTTAATTATTTTGGCTTAAATTATTCTTGTGTAAAGTTACCACAACAACCTTCCAAATGTGTCTCATTTGGCCTCAGGGAGGTTTGTGTCCCCTGATAATAACAATAATATAATTTGAGATGTCCCTGCCTGCTTCCTAGCAAGCTCTCTTTTGAAATACAAATCACATAGTCAAGTATTTAAAGGGCACTCAATTTTTTTTTATTTCAGAACATTAACAAATTAAAGTGGAAGGCAGCACTGGAGAGCCTGCTTGCATTTGTGCATCCCTTTCACCCCACAACAACCATACAAGATGTCCAAACCAAAATAGAGATTAAATCCCCCCAAAAAATGAGCCCAATCTTGTCTTGAGCTCCCAGAGGTCAGGAGCCACAGCAGATAAGTCCTATATGTCCCCAGTCTGTGGTACTACAGCAGGCATTATTTTCTCCTCTTCCTTGTAGCCTTCTCTCCAGCCTTCTCTGCAGCCTTGGTTGGTTTCTTCCTTGGAGGCTGGGGATCAGGAGGAGAGGTTGTGGCAGGAAGAGTAGTAGGAGGAGGAGGTGGAGGAGTAGGGACAACCTCCGTTATGTCCGTGTACCTAGTGAGTTCACCCAGCACGCCCTTATTGATGACTTTCAATAGCAGGGTCTCACTGAAATTTTTTTGCTGCAACTCCATTTGCCCTAGTTTGTGGGCGAGGACTGCGGCAAATCCCTCTTCAACAGAGGGTGCCTCTCTGAGGGCCGCTGTTGCCTCTCTGAGGAAGGCCCTGGTTTCCTCCTCCACCTGCCTACCTCTCCTTGGCCCTCGTGGTTTAACTACCAGGGTAGGCATCTGGGCTCTTGTGCTGGGCCCAGCCTCCTCCTGGGTGCCACTGGGCCCAGCCTCCTCCTGGGTGCCACTGGGCCCTGCCTCCTCCTGATCCCCAACATCACCCTCTTCCTGGCTCTGCTCTGGCTGTAAAAAAAGAAAGGGACATTATTTATTTTGCCACATCATCATTCACAGACATTGTTCACCTCTAGACATTGTTGAAATCAATGCCAAAAGTTATGTCCTTTTCATTGATTACGCATCCTGGTTTTGTTGTCTTGGACACATAAAATTAGGCCACTACTGTATCTTGCTCTTCACAAACTTTATTGGTAGAAGTGTACATACCTTTAACAATACTAACATCTATTTAAAATCTACAATTTTGTACGATAGAAATATAGATAGCAAAACTTTACCTGGCTCCATATCTCCAAATCTGCCTCCTCAAGGCCCTGATCTTGATCCTCAGAGGAAGCCAGAGCAGGGTTGACAGGAAGGCTGGAGGACTGGCTGCAGGGAAGGCTGGAGGGTTGGGTACAAGGAAGGCTGGATTGACCTCTGGGGGGAAGGGTGGAGAGAGATTCCCGCACTTCCAGCTGGTCATCCAGAAAAGCAAGCTTACTGTAGTACCACAGACTGGGTTTATAAACCTTATCTGCTGGTGCACCTGACCTCTGGGACCTCAGGACCATAGTCCTCTGGGTCCTGTATGTCCCTCTGATGGTCCCAATTTTGTTTTTGACATCTTGGAGCGTTGTTGTGGGTATCTTTGTTTGCACAAATGCAAGCAGGCTCTCCAGTGCTGCTTTCCTGGCGTCTTTATTTTTATTACGGCCACTTTTTGTTTGCCATAATATAGGGAGCTCTTGTCATTTATCGATGAACTCCCCCATGAAGTCTGGGTTTTTAAAAGTATTCATGATATCTGTAAAAGCGAGAAACCAAAAAAAATATATATTTCAGGCAACATTCCTCAACTGTGCATTGTCTACATATTTTGAGCACACAAATCTCCTCGTCTGATGAACCTAAAAAAGTAAAATTGTTAGGTACCTTGGTCACGACGTTCGTTGCTAACTCTCTCTCCCGAAAAATGAACGTATTTCCCAGACATGCATCTTCACTTTATATACACAGCGCATGCGTGAAACTCCGCACGCTTTCCCCGCCCCTGACGTTCGATATTGTACTTTCCCCGCCCCTTCTCGCTCGTAGTGCTGAACAAAACATGGCGGAGACACAGGTGGCTGAGATTACCTCTACAGAGGATGAAATTACAGAGGAGCCCAAATCAAGACCCAGGAGATATAAGGCATCCAACATGTCATTCGAGGAAATGGTGGAGATGGTCGCCATTTTAAAGAAGGAGGATTATGATGCCAAGCATGGTCCGTATAAAAGGCCTAATCTGGTCAAGTCTAGAATTATGGGCAAAGTGGTCAAAAGTCTCCACCAAAAATTCGGAGTGTGCAGAACGAAGGAACAGCTCAGAAAACGATGGTCAGATCTGAAGTTGCGGGAGGCCGACCAATATAAAAGAATCAAGAAAGTTATATTAAAAAGTAAGTTGTTTGTTTTGAGTTTCCATGGTACATATTATTTTCTTGTATTCTGTCGTGTATTTTTAACTTTCATATAGTACACTGAAAGATACCATCTTTTTTAGGTTCGTCCGCATAGTAAACGGACGTATTAAACCTCTTTCTCCATACAGTTCCTCAAACGATGTTTTAGGATCATCCAGTGTGAACACCCATGTTTTTTGGTTTATTTGGGGGAGTACATTTGGGCCACACTTATTTTTGGTGTGCTAATGCAAAGGACATTTGTTCATTTGGAAAAACGATATGCATGGTAATGTTAAAGGGAGTGAATGCTCAGCAGCTGATGAAACATCTGAACGCAGTAGTACAAGTGTGGGCCTAAAGCCAAAAAGCTTGAGGGAGTCACACACAGGTGATCCAGTGTAGATACTTTGGGGTGTTACAATGTTTCAAATTTGTTTACAAAATGTATATGCTCTGTTTTGGCCTATGTATCCAATCATTTGTCCCGGTTGGCACAGGGGGTAAAAATTAAAATGGAGCATGCTTCAAAAGAATGATTACCAAGTTTTTTTTCATGTTTCTTATTTTAGCAAAATTGAGTCGCTACTAATGAAACGATTCCTTTTATTTCAATCTCCCTAGGGATTCGAAAAGCTACCTCAGATGAGACGAGAATTGCAATACCTACAACAATACCCCCAGAACCCCAGGATGGAGAGGAATGTGATGTTGTGGAAGTGGAAAGTGGCACCACCACAGGTCAGAGTGAAACCAGACACATGCATGTTAAATAGATGTAGGCCTACATATTCTATCCTACATATTTATTTTTACATTTAGGTGCAGTTCTGGCCGAAGACCCCAATAAGTTGACATATCACAGTGCCCAGATCCTGATCCAATACCTGATGGTCTGCTGTCGTGACCTCGAAAAAATTAAGGGAGATTTGCTAGAGATCAGGGCAAATACAAAGCGGGTGGAGGAAAGGCTCCAAAATATCATGGCTGTGCTTGGGCGTGTCTAATGTTTTTACACCAAATAACGTTTTACTTGCAGAGATTTCTATTTTTTTTGGTTATTTTACCCTTTAATGACTAGCACATGTTTAGCTTTTTCAAAATTTGGAGAACTATAGTTTGTTTATGCATGGCTGGTCATGCGTTTTAATACACCTGAAATTAAGGGAACATCCACATTTCTAAGGAAGTTGCCCACCTAAACAAAAAAAATAAAGGTATTTTTACATAACAAATCATTGTGGCTTCATTATGTAAATGTGGTGCTGAGTGAACTAATCAATGTTTGGTGTTTACACTGACAATGAAGGCTAATTAAAAGATTTTTTAATCCACATGGCAAAACAAGTGCACTAGGTAAACCTACCAGAAACATCAAACATTATACAATAAAAATGACAAACCAATCTTTACTTTTTTAAAAAGTTTTATTTTTTTGGTCTAAAATTATTAGAGATTGTCTGGCATTTCAATGGACCCCCTACCCATAAAATAGTCCACATATTGGTTACGGACCTCACGTCCGGTTGGGGGGGCCAAGCCAGGACGGCCAGGTTCCAGGGCCACCAAAGTTTCGGCATTGATTAAAGAGGCCTCAGGCCCACTCAAAGATATATAACTCGTTGAATGCACCCTTAGGAAATTATGCAGCACACAGCACGTCATAACCACATGGTTCCATTTGTATGGGGCAAGGTGGATGGAGGTAAGGAAGAGGCGAAATCGGCTGGCCATGATCCCAAACGCATTTTCCACCACCCTTCTGGCTCTGGCCAGCCGATAATTGAAAACCCTCCTTTCAGGGGTGAGGGTGCGTTGCGGGAATGGCCTCATCAAATGGGGTCCCAGGCCAAACGCCTCATCCGCCACAAACACAAAAGGTAGTCCCTCCACATTCTGCTCCGCTGGTGGCAAGGCCAGCAGATCCAAAAGAAGCCGTTCTCCAAACTCCTTCTGGGCAAAAACTCCTCCATCAGACATCCTGCCATTCTTGCCAACGTTCACATAGAGGAACTCGTAGGTGGCCGACACCACTGCCATCATCACGACGCTGTGGAACCCCTTATAATTATAATAAAAGGATCCCGAATGGGGTGGTGGGACGACCCGAACATGTTTGCCGTCGATGGCTCCTCCACAGTTCGGAAAGTTCCATCGCTGGGCAAACTCGGAAGCCACATTCTGCCATTCATGTGGCGAAGAAGGGAACTGTGGAATTAAAGAAATAACAAATTAATACTTGGAGCCAGAAACATTGAAAGCTGATTTCATACACACATTCATGGCCAACATTGGTAGAAACTGTTCAAAACATAAAAAATTGGAAGCAAGAAAAAAAAATAAAAAAATTATGGGGGGGGGGGGGGTAAGGGTTGAAGATGAGTTGGGAATATCACACATGAAGGCTGTAGCACTCTGTATTGAAGTTAACAAAAATGAAACATTCCTAGGCAAAATTTAGGGTGCGTTTTGGGTAAAGCACTACGATGGAACATATAATAAAAAACATGGAAATGACTAGGCAAGGTAGGTATGGCCCCAGGATAGCATGCTGGAGAGGTTAGGTAAGCCAAATTTACAGGTAGGCCTCAAACCCCAAACTTTAAATAATAAAACATGGGGAGAAAGGGGACATTCCCTGCAGCTAAGAATCATGTGATTTAGGGACTGCAAATAAAGCAAATTAAAAATATCCAAAAATAAAAACAATACAATGTGAATTTTTGAAGAAGAACACTTACCTTAATATAGTCCTCCTGCAAAACTTGAAGGATGGCAGAACAAGTCTCTGGTATAATGATCCCCAGAGCCTGGGGGGATATGCCTGTGGAGAACTTAAGGTCCTACAGGCTTCTCCCAGTAGCCAGGTATCGCAACGTGGCGATGAGCCTCTGCTCAGCACTGATGGCTTCCAGCATAACGGTGTCCTGCCTGGTAATATAGGGGGACACCAAAGCCAACAGCTGCTGAAATACGGGGTCAGACATCCTGAGAAAATTCCTGAAATCATCAGGATTATTCTCCCTGATCTCCCGCAACAAAGGCATGTGACAGAATTGGTGCCGCTGGAGCAACCAATTCTTGGTCCATGAACTCCTCCTGACCCTGCTCATGGCATGGAGTCGGGATACAGCATGAACCCCTGCACCAACTACAGCACGAACTCTACGACGAGTACGTAGCCGCAACATGGCTAGATAACGGTCGGCTGAACAGAACGAACTAGAAGAACGCACGGAAGAACAGCAAGGCCTATGAAGAACAAGCTGAAAAACACGAACGTGAATAAACAGATACGAACTGACTACAAGCAGTGCTAAACAGATACGAACCCACAGGCGCAATCTGAACTCCCGAAATCGATCTTCAAAGCACGAAGACTGAAAAGCGCGAATCGTCTCTCACCAAACTTTTACTAACACGCGGAAACACGGAATTAGCAAAAGCGTCCCAAAGGGTGGCGTCATTCGAACGGAACTTCCCCTTTATAGTGCCGTCGTACGTGTTGAACGTCACTGCGCTTTGCTTGATCGTTTTTTTTAATGATGGTGTGTACGCAAGGCAGGCTTGAGAGGAAACATGAAAAAAAACGAGGAGAAAAACGACGGTTTAAAAAATGACATTAAAACGATCGTGTGTACGGGGCATAAGTGCATAAACTGTTGACTTTTAAACAGAAAGGATTTTATTTGTGAATAAAGCAAAAATAACGCTTAATTCAGCACACAGAAAAGTATAAACTAAAGTCCACTTATCTTCCAGCATAAATCAAAAGTCCTGCTTGTCTTCAGCACAAAAATAAACCAAAGGAAAGACACATACAGTTTTGTAGGGGAACTTCCAGAGCCCTTGCTGAATCTTTCCAAGCTCCCAGCAAACAGACAGCTCCTCTCCACAGGTGCAATCCTCATACTCCTCCCCCACACCTCTAGCATCACTTCCTGTTTTATGAGCTGTCTTCCTAGAAGCCCTTAACCCCCTGTGTGCTGACTCCCAGTGGTCAGGAGTGGAGGCTCTATCCCACCCGAATGTCACTTTAGAGCCTCCGAAATTCCGGGCCCCAAATACCTCTCTATTAAGACAAAGAGGACTGCGAGCCAGTCCTCTCTGGACTATTTATTTTGCCAGAAATTCCTCACCCATTGGGTGACCTCCTGAACACTATTACCACTCGTTAAAGGGACCATAGCCCAAATATTGGTGCTACATAGCACCCGTCCAGGACCCAACCTTGGCGTCCTGTACATTTCCCCCCCCCCTCTGCCTCAACGCGGAGGTGTTGGAGGCACCACTCGACACCATACAATGGACTCGGGAGAGGGCATCGGCATTCTGATGTTGTCTCCCGGGTCTGTGTTCTACCACGAAATTGAACTCCTGGAGAGAAAGGAACCACCTTGTCACCCTGGCATTGGTGTGCTTGTTTTGCCTCATCCAGGTAAGGGGAGCGTGGTCTGACATCAAGCGAAACTTCCTACCTAGGAGGAAATATCGTAGGGAGTCCAAAGCCCACTTTATGGCGAGACACTCCTGCTCTACCACAGCGTAGTTTTTCTCAGCTGCTGTCAGCTTCCTACTAAGAAAAACTACGGGATGCTCTTCTCCATTGCTTTCCTGCGACAGGACTGCTCCCAATCCCTCACTTGAAGCATCTGTCTGCACTACAAAATCTTTTGCGAAATCCGGAGCTACAAGCACCGGATCCTGGCACAATGCCGTCTTAAGCTTTTGAAAAGCTTTCTCGGCCTTGGCATTCCACTTTATCATCACTGACTTTCTGCCCTTGGTCAAGTCCGTCAGCGGTGCAGCAATGGTGGCGAAGTTGGGGACAAACCTCCTATAATAGCCAACTATGCCCAGAAATGCTCTGACCTGCTTCTTGGTTAGGGGACGGGGCCAGTCCTGTATGGCTTCCACCTTACTCATTTGGGGCTTCACCAACCCCCTACCCACAATATACCCTAGGTACTTGGCTTCCTCCATCCCAATGGCACACTTCTCCGGATTGATGGTGAACCCTGCTCTTCTCAAGGAGTCTACCACTGCCTGAACCCGGGGAAGATGGGACTCCCAATCAGTGCTGAAGATGACTATGTCATCTAAGTAGACGGAAGCGTACTGTTGATGTGGGCGCAGAGTTTTTTCCATGGCCCTTTGGAACGTGGCAGGGGCAGAGTGTAGACCAAATGGCATCCTTTTGTATTGGAAGTGGCCTTCCGGGGTAGAGAAGGCCGTTTTCTCCCTGGCTTCCTTGGTCAGGGGAATCTGCCAGTACCCTTTTGTGAGGTCCAGCGTGGTGATGTACCTGGCAGGACCTAACCTCTCAATTAGCTCATCTACTCGTGGCATGGGATACGCATCAAACTTGGAGACTTCATTAAGTTTTCTGAAGTCGTTACAGAAGCGGAGGGTGCCGTTAGGTTTGGGTACCAACACGATTGGACTTGACCACTCGCTTTGTGACTCTTCAATGATTTCAAGTTCGAGCATTCTTTTAACCTCGTCAGATACCGCCACCCTATGAGCTTCTGGGATACGGTAAGGCTTTAACCGGATTTTTACATTGGGTTCGGTTACGATGTCATGCTTGATGACATTGGTGAGACCAGGCAATTCTGAAAACATGACCCTATTTCTTTGCAGAAACTCTTTTGCTTGCTGGGTTTGGGGTCTAGTCAGGGTGGCAGCAACCTGCACCAGGTCGATCCCTGCATGGTCCCCTGACTGTACCCCTACCACCGCAGATACCTGTTCCCTGACTCTCCAGGGTTTCAATAAATTCACGTGATAGATTTGGTAGGGTTTTCTTTTCCCTGGCTGGTGTATCTTGTAGTTCACCTCACCTACTTTCTCTACTACCTCAAATGGGCCTTGCCACTTGGCCAAGAATTTGCTCTCCACTGTGGGTATTAGAACAGCCACCCGGTCTCCTACTTGAAACTGTCTAATTTTAGCCGACCGGTTATACACTCTTCTTTGGGCATCCTGAGCCTTCTGCATGTGCTCCCTCACCAGCGGCATCACCTTAGCCACCCTCTCTCGCATTTGAGAGATATGTTCTACCACAGTTTTATGTGGTGAGGACTCACTTTCCCATGTTTCTTTTACTAGGTCGAGCAACCCCCGGGGCCTTCATCCATACACTAGCTCAAACGGCGAGAAGCCCGTGGATGCTTGTGGAACCTCCCGGATGGCAAACAGCAAGGCAGGGAGTAACATATCCCAATCCTTCCCGTCTTTCTGGACCACTCTTTTCAACATGGACTTTAGAGTTTTATTAAATCTCTCGACTAGGCCATCGGTCTGCGGATGATAAACGGACGTCCGCAACTGCTTAATCTGAAACAGTTTGCATAAGCCCGCCATCACCTTTGACATAAAAGGGGTGCCCTGGTCCGTCAGTATCTGTTTGGGGAACCCAGTACGTGAGAACATTTGAAACAACTCCCGGGAAATGGCCTTAGAGGAAGCTTTCCTCAAAGGGATTGCTTCTGGATACCTAGTTGCGTAATCTAGTATGACCAATATGTATTGGTGCCCCCTTGCCGACTTTACCAGGGGTCCCACCAGATCCATAGCGATCCGCTCGAATGGGACCTCAATAATTGGCAAGGGTACTAGAGGGTTTCTATAGTGGGGCATCGGGGCAGTTAACTGGCAAATGGGACAAGATGCACAATATTTTTTAACCTCGGCCTTCACGCCTGGCCAATAAAACCGGTCGGTTATCCTGGCCTCTGTTTTCTCTGCCCCCAGGTGTCCTCCTAGTGCGTCGTTGTGGGCTAGATCAAGGAGCATCCGCCGATATGGTTGGGGAACCAGCAACTGCTCTACAGTTTCCCCTCGGCTCTCAGCTACTCGATATACCAAGTCCCCCTTCAATGCAAAATGAGGAAACCTCTGATCTGCCCCTGGCATTTGTAAGACCCCATCAATAACAGAAACCTGCTCTCGAGCATTGATCAAGGTAGGATCCTGTAATTGGGCGGTGCCGAATGCACCCCTGGATACATCCAGGTCTGGATGCACTGGCCTCGAGGATGTTTCCCCCTCATCCTCCTCAGCCGGAGAGAGCTCCTCATCTTCCTCCCCCAGCATGACTTGTAATGGGAAAACTTCCCCCCCCCTCAGAGATCAACTCGGTTTTAAGACCTGGAACAGAAACATTATCACCCACATTAGTATTCTCTGTAACTTCACTATCAGTGACGGGTATCTCCATATTAGAGGGGTGTGTTGTGGGGGTTTCAGGCCCGGATCCCTCAGACTCTGTCCCTTCCAGGCCCTGTGTCCCCAGTACTCCGGGCAGCCCCATCTGTACCTGGTTCCATAGTTCAAGAAATAGTGGACAGTCCCGCCCCACTATGATGTCATGTATTAAGCTTTTCACCACCCCAACCTCTTGTGTAACTGAAATATGGCCATAGGAAACCGTTACTGGGACCAGGGGGTACTCCCTGGTGTCCCCATGGATACACACTACCCGTAGAGTCTTATTCACTGGGCCAAGTCTCCCGAGCACCCTGGCATGTACCAGTGTTATCATGCTGCCGGAGTCCAGGAGCGCCTTGGCAGGAAGGTGGTTCACCCACACTTCACACTCGAACCGTCCTTCAGCCAGATCAAGATGAGTGGCACACACTCTTTGCACATAGAAGGAGCTTCTCCGACCGGTCCCACAGTCCATAGGCTCCTCCTGCAGCGGGCACTGTGCCCGGGTATGCCCCCAGGACCGACATCGCCAACACTGTAGGTCCCCCATCCGTGGGACAGGAACCAACCTTCGTGGTTCTGCGGAGGATGATGCAGGTTTGCGGGTTCCAACGTCAGGCAGGGCTTCTCTCCTCTGTGCTGTGGCTGGTCTGGTTGCCCTTGGTGTGGGTTCCCGACGCTTGGCAGGCCCAAGCAGGTCCTCTACCACGGTGTACCTTTCGACCAACTCAACAAGCTGGTCAGCAGTTGCAGGGTCTCCGTGGCTTACCCAGCGCTGTAGGTCATCTGGCAGGGACCGCAGGTACCAATCCATCACCACCCGTTCCACCATTTGTGGGCCTGACAATTTTTCCGGCTGCAGCCATTTTTTCACCAGCTGCACTAGTTCGTGCATTTGGGACCTAGGTGGTCGGTCAGGTTTGTACCGCCAGCGATGCACCCTCTGAGCCCGGACGGCTGTGGTCACTCCCAGGCGGGCCAGGATCTCTGCCTTCAGCCGTTCATAGTCGCTGATGTGCTCAGATGGGAGATCAAAATAGGCCTTTTGCGGGTCACCGGTGAGGAAAGGGGAGATAATGCCAGCCCATTGGTCACGGGGCCACGCCTCTCTCTCCGCTATTCTTTCAAAGGTGGTGATAAAGGCCTCTACATCATCGCTGGGTGTTAGTTTTTGTAAGAAATGGGTGGCTCTCACGGACACTTGGTTGCCAGCGGCAACGACCGCTTGCTCTCGTCCCTGAGCCAGCCGCTGTACTGCCTCCTGCAAGGCAGCCACCTGTGCTCGAGTGGACTCCTGCTGGGCTGTAAACTGGGTAGTTAGCAGCAGTGTGCTTTCCTCATGGCGATGGTTTGCCTCTGCTAAAGCTTGCTGTTGGGTCGCAATGGCTTGTTGCTGGGTCGCAGTGGCTTGCTGCTGGGTCGCAGTGGCTTGTGCCAAAGCCTTGATGACCTCCTCCATGCCTTTGTCTGCTGTTTGCAATGTCTGAGCTGACTTCACCCAAGACATGCCATAAGCCCACTGTTTCTTTAAATGTCAGTTTGTTTTTTAAACGGTTTTTGTAGCTGCAAATGCACTTTGCACGCATCCAAGGCACCAGTTGTGACCTTTTGGGGATTATAGCTCCACGGGACTAAGTGCATAAACCGTTGACTTTTAAACAGAAAGGCTTTTATTTGTGAATAAAGCAAAAATAACGCTTAATTCAGCACACAGAAAAGTATAAACTAAAGTCCACTTATCTTCAAGCATAAATCAAAAGTCCTGCTTGTCTTCAGCACAAAAATAAACCAAAGGAAAGACACATACAGTTTTGTAGGGGAACTTCCAGAGCCCTTGCTGAATCTTTCCAAGCTCCCAGCAAACAGACAGCTCCTCTCCACAGGTGCAATCCTCATACTCCTCCCCCACACCTCTAGCATCACTTCCTGTTTTATGAGCTGTCTTCCTGGAAGCCCTTAACCCCCTGTGTGCTGACTCCCAGTGGTCAGGAGTGGAGGCTCTATCCCATCCGAATGTCACTTTAGAGCCTCCGAAATTCCGGGCCCCAAATACCTCTCTATTAAGACAAAGAGGACTGCGAGCCAGTCCTCTCTGGACTATTTATTTTGCCAGAAATTCCTCACCCATTGGGTGACCTCCTGAACACTATTACCACTCGTTAAAGGGACCATAACCCAAATATTGGTGCTACATAGCACCCGTCCAGGACCCAACCTTGGCGTCCTGTACACCTTCCTCCACCTCCGCTTCCTCCCCCTCCGCTTCCTGAACATGCTGATCTTGGTCTGCTTTGTGATCTTTGGGGAGTTTCTGTGGTGTTTGGTTCCTCGTCTCCTGAGCATGGTGTCCTCCCAGTCTCCTCTCCCCTATGGGAATGTCAAAAATAATGTATCCTTTAGCACACAGAGTTTTTAGGCCTGAAAATGGATTCTCATTGTTTTGAAGTGGGGTACAATTGATATTTGGCCCTGAGTTTCAAGATGAACATATGAGATCTTGCAAACTCTACAAAGCAACATGTTATTTTTGAGGACACTCACAAATACACTTGGATAACCACCAAGGTATCCACTGGACCACCTGTGTGTGACATCGTTTATAAATTTGGTCATGTGGTCCAGACTATAGTATCTTGATCCAGAAAAAAAAAATGAGTACACAACTGCTGGAGTGTCATCTCCTTTACCCAGAATACAGTTTAGCCTTTCATTCACATACTAGTTTTCCTTACAACACATCATCTAGCCAACAATGTGTAGATAAACATTGTTTAAGTAAAATGAGGCATGCCCACATGTAGTTTACGTGGATATGTGCCAAACATGTTTGGGGGAAGAGCAGCATTTTTTTTTTAACACACATTTACCAAATAAGTGGACTCTCCACTTAACATAAAAGTTGACATTTTAAAATGTGAAACCAGTCAAGCCAAGCACATGTTGCAAAACATGGAAGAATACATATTACAATGTGAAAGAACACAGTAAAAAAAACTTTCTTTTTTCTATGCTTTTTAGAAGCTTCCTATACTGCTCCGGCTCCCTGAGCTTCAGGTCAGACCACCTTTTACGGAGATGTTCCTTGGATCTCCTGACCCCATATTTTTTATAGAGAGTCTTCGCCACTTTGTCCATAATTTGTGACTTCCGGAGATTAGGGGTGTCGTATGGGCCATGCTTGCCGTCGTAATCCTTCCTCCGCAGAATGTCCACCATCTCCGCCATCTCAGCAAAAGACATATTAGTCGCCTTGTATCTTTTTTTACTGGATCGGGACGTTTCCGCCTCCGGGCTTTCCTCGTCGGTAATTTCTACTAAAGAAGCCACCTGTGTCTGCGACATGTCGCCGTCTCACACTGTGCGCCGATCGTTAAGGGGCGGGGAAATGCAGAAAAAGTTTGTCATGGGTGGGCTACGAGGGCGGAGTTACACGAATGCGCAGGGTATAAAAAGGGGAAAGAAGTTATTAGGGATGCGCGGAGTAAGGACGACCGGAAGTGAACAAACAAACTCAACTAAGGTAAGAAGGGAACTCGGGCCTGCAGTGGCCTATAATGGTTCATGATTGTAAAGGGCAATATTGTGATAAGTTGAGGAGAATCAAATCTGATCTGTTTTTTTTTTTAAATTGTTTTTTTACTTGCTGATCCAAAAAGATGCATAAACTACGTGAGCCGGAGGTAATGCTGATTTTTATAGACAAATATAAGGAACAGCGCAACCTGTGGGAACTGAAACACCCAGCGTACCACAAGAGTGATGTACGTCGGGCAACTATTACCAAATTAGCAGAGGATATAAAGCCATGGATCCCAGATGCAGACTACACTATGATCAATAATAAAATCAACAACCTGCGTAATTCCTATGAAAAAAAATACAAGGAAGTGCGCCAGTCAAAGAGATCAGGAGCAGCAGCCGACGATGTAGTAAAGCCCAAGCTGTGGTACTACAAACATCTTCAATTTCTGGATGACCAGATCGAGGCCAGGGAATCTATTTCCAGCCTTCCTTCAACCCTTCCTTCCACCCTTCCCTCCAGCGTTCCTTCCACCCTTCCCTCCACCCCTGCAGAGGCGGAGGAGGAGCCACCTGAGCTTGAAGAGCCAGATCTTCGCATCTTCAGCCAGGTATAGTATTTTTGCTGATAATTATTGTCCACTAAGTAACATTGTGTTGAAATGGTTGGATTAGCCATAAATGATATCATCCCCCCCCCCAAAAAAAAATATGCACCAGTAATGATATCCAAATTGTGTGTGATAGATTCTCCAAATAATGCAATTTTAAATTTTATTTTAAAAACAGGATGAGGCAAGCCAGGAGGAAGAGGCTCAGGAGTGTGGCAGGCAGGAGGAGGCAGGGCCAAGTGGGACTCAGCAGGTCCCCAGGCCTAGTGGCAGCACCGTCTCCCAAGTGGCTCCCCTCCACGTCAGACCGCCAAAACAACGGCGGATGACACAAGTGGAAGAGGAGTCACTAAAGATGATTCGGGAGGCTGCTGCCATCATGAGGGCCCCCCTCAACCCTACGGAGGGGTTTAGCAGCTATCTGGCGGATAAGTTGCTCCAAATGGAGGCGGGACAACGGGCCCTTTGTGAGCACCTCATATACATGGCCGTACACATGGGGGTGAGGGGGCAGCTGACTGAGGCCACCCATCTGTCCCATCAGGCCAATCCCTCTCCTCCTTCTCCTCCTCCTCCTGCCACATCACCACCCACAGTGGCCCAGCCTGCAAGGGTGCGTGGACGGGGCCGTGGAGAGAACGCTGCAGGGAAGCGTGGAAGGAAGGCTACAGGGAAGAGAAGGAGGTGATTCTCTGGCCTCGAGCTGCTCTTCCAGAAGTTGCAGGGTGATGGAGTACCACAGTTTGGGATGATGTATGTCTTTGGCTGCTGCTCCTGATTTCATGCTGTTGTTGATTTTATTATTCATCATAGTCAGGTCTGCATTTGGGATCTAATGACTTGATATTTTCTGCTAATTTCAGAATAGTTGCGCTTCGTTTTTTGTTTGCTTTTTTTCCAAAATAAATGGAAATTTGATTTCGGCCAACATACATGCCTGATGTGGTTTTTTTTTTGGAGTAGCGATAACATTTCATAAATACAATGTGTAATTAATAACAAGGGACACCAACCTCCATGAGGAAACGTGAAAATAAAAAATGTTGTTCTGAGAAATTGACACACCAAAAAATGCACAACAAATTTAAATACAAAAAAAAAAAAAAAAAGTGTAATTTGTGAGGTCGGCCTTTAAGAATTAAACTAATTATTCCTAAGATCACAAGAAAGAAGAAAGACATACGTTTGTCAGAACTCGTGATAAAGATCTGCAGCAAAAATTACATTTTAAACACCGTTCTAAAGCAACAAAACATGCGCTGCATTAAACGAAGCAATAACTTGCAGAATGACGAATGTGCTCTCTCCATTAGGAATGCTAGTTTTACCAGAACGAGCGCCCCCGTCTCCTAATTCAGTCTGAGCATGTGTGGGTTTTTTAACCGATGGACTTGCCCATAGACGATCGGAAATTACCATCAGTTTTTTATCCATCGTAAAATTTTAAAACAAGTTCTATTTTTTTAAAACCAATGGAAAAAAGACCGATGGGTACCATACATGATCGGTTGGTCTGATGAAAACCATCCATCGGATGGTTTTCATCAGTCAAACCGATCGTGTGTACAGGGCTATAGTCAGAGATCAGTGGAACCAAAAGTGTGAAGAAGCCTTCCAGGCGTTGAAGAAGAGCCTTACCACTGCCCCAGTCTTGGCCTACGCAGACCCAACCAAACCCTATGAACTACATGTAGATGCTAGTCATGATGGTCTGGGAGGAGTACTTTACCAAGAACACGAAGGACAACTGCGGCCTGTTGCCTACGTGAGCAGGAGCCTGACCCCCTCCGAGAAGAACTACCCCACTCACAAGCCGGAGTTCCTGGCCCTTAAGTGGGCGGTAGTAGACAAGCTCAAAGACTACCTGTATGGGGCGGAGTTCACTGTGAAGACCGACAACAACCCCCTTACCTACCTTTTCACTACAGCAAGGTTGGACGCCACTGGACACAGGTGGATGGCCGCATTGTCTGGATTCAATTTCAGCCTAAAGTACAGGCCAGGGACTGGAAATCGAGATGCAGACGCTCTGTCCAGGAGATCTCATGGCCCCACCAGTGACATGGAAGACTGGACTCAAGTGGCACCTGACGGGGTGCGGGCCCTTTGTCAAGGGGCTGAATTACAAGCCAGAGGAGGCTCAAGGGCGGAATAGATAGGAGTTACCATGGTAGGAGTCCCTAAACAATACTGTGGAGTAACTCAACTGGAGGAAGACCATCTGCCAAAGTTGTCCAAGAAGGAACTAAGATGCGACCAATTAGAAGACCCCCATGGGGAAATTGGTTCTGGAAGCCCTGGAGAATCAGGATCCAAACAGACTCCTGCGTCACTCCTCAAAGGAAGCTTGCCTGTTGAGGAAAGAGTGGGACAGGTTTCAGGTGCATCAGGGAGTGGTCTACCGAAGGGGCCCCTCTGATGACCTGGAAGATAAATGGCAATTGTTTCTTCCGGAAAAACATCGAGAGACTGCTCTGATTGCCCTACATGACAATCACGGCCACCTAGGGGTGTCAGAAGTCGGTTCTATTGGCCCTGCATGAGGGCAGAAGTGGAAGAGTACTGCCATTCATGTGCACGCTGCATCCGGAGGAAGACTTTACCCCATCAAGCTGCCCCAATGGGCCATCTACAAAGTCAAGGCCCGATGGATCTGGTATGCATTGATTTCCTCTGCCTCGAACCCGACCTGAGTGGACTAGGAAATGTTCTGGTGATAACCGATCATTTCACCCGGTATGCCCAAGCTTTCCCAACCAAAGACCAGAAGGCTTCCACAGTAGCCAAGGTACTTATGGAGAAGTATTTTGTCCATTATGGGCTGCCCCAGCGACTCCATTCAGATCAAGGAAGGGACTTTGAGAGTCGGCTGATCCGGAAACTCCTGGATTCGTTAGAAATCAAGAAAACTCGAACCACACCCTATCACCCACAGGGATATGCTCAGCCGGAGAGGTTTAACCGAACCCTGCTCAACATGTTGGGAACTCTGGATAGTGAGAAGAAACAACATTGGAGCAAACACATAGCAGCTATAGTACACGCTTACAACTGCACCACCAGTGATGCTACAGGCTACTCCCCATATCGACTCATGTTTGGGAGAGAAGCAAGGTTACCTGTGGACCTGGTCTTTGGCACCTCTTTAAACCATTCCTCAGCCACATCCCACAAAGGATATGTGGACAGGCTCAGACACAGCCTGAAAGTAGCCTATGAACAAGCTCAAGCGGCCTGAGATCAAAGGGGAGCTTGAAACAAAAGAAACTTCGACTTGAAGGTCCGGGTGCAAGACCTGCAGCCCGGGGACCGAGTACTGCTACGCAATCTGGGGGTCCCTGGAAAACACAAACTTGCAGACAGATGGAGATCTGAACCCTATGTCATCTGTAGGAAGCTGCCGGGCCTACCTGTCTACAAGTTGAAGCCAGAAGGAAAGGTAGGACCACTGAAGACGTGGCATCGAAACCACCTGCTCCCACTTGCTGAAACGGTCAGGATACCTCCAGTGAGGGACTCCCCTGAACCAGTCTCTATTCTAGATACCCCAAGGCCAAACACTCGGTCCCAGACCTCTCAGGCTGAAGATGGAGAGGCCTCTGAACTCAGTGGAGATGAAGGAAGAGAACTTGACTGGCTGTGGCCTTCCCCAACTCCAGGAACTTCTGCTATAGATCTTCCAACTACTGAAGACACTATAGATGGACAACTGAATGCAGAAGCCGCTGAGTTCATCCCATCTAGTCCTTCATCAGATTACTGGGAAGATGCTTGTGATACTTACTCTGAAAAGGACCCTAGAGACTCTATGTATCCCTCGGCTCCTGAAGCAGATGTTACAGAGCCTGCCGTGTCGCCCGAGCCTGCTACAGAAGAAGAGCCTGTGGCACCAGAGCCAGAAACCTCAAGAGAACAAATGGCTCGAAGAGTCATAAGGCCTCCCAAAAAGTTGACCTACCCACAAATGGGGAAGAGCTCAGAAGATTCTGTGGTCACTGCCAGGAGGAGTGTAGAGAATCCGGATCCCTCCACTGTTCATTGGGTGGAGGGCAACCCCCACTCACTCTCTGGCACAGTTAGGCAGGCCACTCATGATAGTGTGACCTGTGGGCAAGGGAATTCAACCCCTTTGTTTTGGTGGGAATTCCCTATGCCAACATCATACGAAATGTTGTCTAGGGTTGTACGCAGTGTATGCTAGAATTGTCTTTGGGGACCAAAGAATTTAAGTGGGGGGAGTGTGTAGCGGGGTCCCCTTTGGGACTCCCGGGACTACCTTACCCAGAACCCCTTTCAGCAATGTTTCCACTCCAGAGACTCATGGGAGCGGTTATGGAGGGAGGAGGCGGGCTGGGCTCGGCCTCTTTGGGACACGAGACTTCAAGGGAGAGATCTTCCTGTGCGGATCCGCTGTAGTGCGGGGCCTGAGGCCTGGGGCCTTGCGCTGCTACCTAGAGAGCCTTCCACCCCATCGCGAGCCTGGGTGGCATCTGACTCGGTTTTCTTCAACCGCTGCTAAACCGGAGACCAGACCGCTGCGGACGCTGTGTGTGGAGACACAGCAGGTGGAGGTTCCCGGACTGGGATCGCGTCCGGAGGGGTGAGCGAGCACTTGCTCAATCCACAAATACTTTATACCATTGTTGGGCCTACAGACTGCCGTGGCCCACCCATTCCTATTTTAGTTCTTTTCCCCACTTGAGATCCAAAGCAGAACTGAGTCAAACGGATCTCTAGTGGAGTGTACTGTGTTGGCATTTCCCCCCCCCCCTGGATTACAAATGTGTTCCTGAAATGTGCACCACTGTTTAAAGACTTGCATGCAAAGAATTTTACCCCTACTAGAGACTGAGTTATATGGTCAGGCCTGGCCATCTAGGTAGTTTACTAAGTTGCTGCGCCATAGGGCGCATATTGAAGTACTGTTACACATGACGTGTGTGCGCCATATCTTAATAGTTATAGTGTGACTATTGCTGCAGGGCTCTGCAGATAGATTCATATGATCTGTGTGAGGGGGTTAACTCGGTAGCGGGTGTGTGTGACCCCCTGGTTGGGCTCCCCACACAAAAACAGGGCCAGCAGACGGAGGTTGTGGTTTTCAAAATCAAAAGGTGCGGTTTATTTCTCTATGTACAGTGACAAAAACACAGCAAAGCCAAAAAGAAACAAACAAAATAAATCCTGGTCAGTTTGACCTCTGACTAAACATGCAGGTTTCCTAAACTAACAACTGGGATCAGCCTGGTGCTGTCCTAGTCCCTAAGTCCCTGGTTTTAAATGTCCAAGCAAATAGCCACACAGGCTTTGCCTCACCGCACAGGGGTTCACTCTCCCTAGACAGTCCACACAGGTCTGGTTCCAGGCATGAGCTAACATCTAATGAATCTGGGAGTTTTTATAGAGGCCTTAAACGAACTGACAGGCTTCAGCTGGTCTCATCAACTCCCTGCCTCACGACGCCCAGCACTCTCCCTAGAGGTATGAGTCATTCATGAGCCCACTAGCCTCAGCTGGGCTTCATCAACTCCCTAGTTGTATAAGTCGGCATAAAGCCTGAATCTGGGAGAAATATATCTACCCCCCTGGATGCAACCAGGTGACTTTACCTTCCTGCTGTCACATACCCCCCCCTCTTGTTTTAACCTTGGGGTTGGAACACCAGCAATCAGGCATTCATGTACTCGAGACAAAGCATCCACATTCCCCATTTGAACGCCAGGGCGATGCTTTACTGTGAAGTTGAATTCCTGTAGGGCCAGGAACCACCTATTCACTCTTCTATTTGTCTCCTTGTTTTGAGCCATCCACTTTAACGGAGCGTGATCCGTAACCATGTCAAAGTGCCTACCTAGCAGATAGTACCGAAGGGAATCTAGAGCCCACTTCACCGCTAAACACTCCTTTTCAACCGTGGCGTAATTTACCTCATGGGACTTCAACTTCCTGCTGAGGTAAATGACTGGGTGCTCTTCCCCGTTCCAGACCTGGGACAATACTGCTCCTAACCCCACATCTGACGCATCACTTTGTACGACAAAGTCTTTAGAGAAGTCGGGTGAGTACAACACTGGCTGGCTACATAAGGCTTGTTTCAAGAATTGGAATGCTGCCTCAGCCTCGGGGGTCCATTTAATCATGACCGACCCTTTCCCTTTCGTCAGGTTGGTTAGGGGCACAGCCTTAGAAGCAAAGTGGGGAATGAAGCGCCGATAATAACCCGCGATTCCCAGAAAGGCCCGTACCTGCTTCTTGCTGTTGGGACGTGGCCAACTCTGGATGGCCTCGACTTTGTTGAGTTGGGGTTTTATCACTCCCCTGCCAATGGTGTACCCAAGATATTTGGCCTCCTCCTGCCCAATGGTACACTTCTTGGGGTTAGCCGTAAACCCCGCTTCCCGGATAGAGTCTAGGACTGCTTGCACTTTTGGCAGATGTGAGGCCCAATCTGTGCTATGGACAATTACGTCATCCAGGTAAGCCGCAGCATACTTCCGATGGGGCCTCAGTATCTGGTCCATTTTCCGCTGGAATGTGGCCGGCGCATTCTGTAACCCGAACGGCATTCTCTTATATTGGAACGCCCCGTCTGGGGTTACAAATGCGGTTTTCTCTTTGGCCGACTTGGCCAGGGGAATTTGCCAATACCCTTTTGTGAGGTCAAGAGTCGTCATGTATCGGGCTGTTCCCAGCCGGTCGATCAACTCATCTATACGTGGCATGGGGTAGGTGTCAAATTTTGTAACTTTGTTCAACTGACGAAAATCGTTACAAAATCGCCAGCTCCCATCCGGTTTAGGCACCAACACAATGGGACTAGACCAATCACTTTGGGACTCCTCTATCACCCCTAAGTTCAGCATTTTCTGTACTTCCTCCCGTATTGCCTCCCGTCTGGCCTCTGGGATCCGATAGGGTTTTAACTTCACCCTTTCACCGGGCGGGGTAATAATATCATGCTCTACCCCAGATGTTTGTCCCGGCAGCTCAGAGAACACCTCCTTGTTGCGAAGCACAAACTCCTTAACCTCCTGTTGTTGGGGTTGTGACAAGGTGGCTGCTATTCCAACCTCCGGAATCACGCAACCAGTTTGAGCTGGTGACCAAGTTTCTGCGACTAGGGACTCTCTATCCCTCCAGGCTTTCAACAGATTAACGTGATATATCTGTTCGGGCTTTCGCCTTCCTGGTTGTCTGACCTTGTAATTCACTTCGCTCACTTTTTCCATTATCTCGTAGGGGCCTTGCCATTTGGCAAGGAATTTACTTTCAACCGTAGGGACAAGTACCAATATCCTATCCCCCGGGGAAAAGGTACGGGTCTTTGCTCCACGGTTGTACACTCTCTGCTGTGCCAACTGCGCTTGGGCCAAATGTTCCTTCACGATGGGCATTACCTGTGCAATTCGATCTTGCATCAGGGCGACATGCTCAATCACACTCCTGTGGGGAGAACTCTCACTTTCCCAAGTTTCCTTGGCAATATCCAACAGCCCTCTTGGGTGTCTCCCATACAGTAACTCAAAGGGGGAGAATCCCGTAGAGGATTGGGGCACCTCCCTAATAGCAAACATCAAATAAGGAAGTAGACAGTCCCAATCCTTTCCATCTCTATCCACCACTTTCTTCAACATTTGTTTTAGGGTTTTGTTGAATCTTTCAACCAGCCCATCGGTTTGGGGGTGATACACAGATGTACGCAATTGCGTCACTTTGAACAATTTACACAGCTCTTTCATAACCCGGGACATAAAGGGTGTACCTTGGTCCGTAAGCAGTTCTTTACAAATACCCACCCGGCTAAAAACAAGAGATAGCTCTTTGGCTATGGTTTTGGCCGAGGTATTTCTGAGAGGGATCGCTTCTGGATAACGGGTGGCATAGTCCATTATAACCAATATGTACTGGTGCCCCCTAGCGGACTTGATTATAGGACCTACCAAATCCATTGCGATTCTCTCAAACGGGACCTCAATGATGGGTAGAGGGACCAGCGGGCTACGGAAATGTGGCATCGGGGCCGACCTCTGACACACAGGGCAGGAGGAACAATAATTTTCTATGTCCTTCATCACCCCAGGCCAATAGAATCTCTGTAATACCCTCTCTCGGGTTTTCTCTGTCCCCAGATGACCTCCAAGAATGTGCCCATGGGCCAACTCCAACACCAACTTCCTGTAAGGTTTGGGCACCACCAGCTGCTCAACGGTTTCTTCTGCCCTTTTTGCCACCCGATACAGTAGGTCCTTCTCTACGCTGAAGTATGGGTAAGTGCAGGTATTATCTGGGTTCACTAACTCGCCATCTATTTCCACTACGTTTTCCCGTGCCTTTATTAGGGCGGGGTCTTTTAACTGTTCTGTGGCAAAATTTTCCCTGTGAACCTCCAGATCAGAAAACTCCACAGACGGTAGGTTTTCGTCTGAGGAGGTGGGCTCCTCTCCAGTTTCTTGAGTCTCCCCTGCCAATACTGACAAGGGAAATTCTGGAGAGTCCTCCCCACTCTCAGAGGAGTTCTGGCTATCACATTCCTGGTACATAGGGGCACCAGTGGGGGGCTCAGGATCATCCCACAGTTCCCAGAACTTCGGAAAATCCCTTCCCACAATGGCATCATGCGGTAATTGAGATACTAACCCCACTGGATGAGAGAGGGTACCTTTGGGGGTCTCGAAACACACTGTAGTCACTGGATACTCTCGGGTGTCCCCATGCACACAAATAACAGCTACCTTGCTATTCCCAGAGACCTCTGTTTTAACTAATTCAGCCTTTATCAGGGTCACAAGGCTACCTGAATCCAGTAATACCACAACATTTCTACCATTAATACACATTTTGCATAAATGTTTCTCAGTTCCTCGAATGGCAGTGCATGCGACTGTCGCACACAGCGACTGACGTCTGCCCGTCAGAAAGTCACACTGCATGGGTTCCTCCACAACCGGGCAATTGGCTGCAATATGTCCCGCTTGCCGGCAGCGGTAGCAAACGATCCTTCTTGCGGCCTCTTGAGCCGCTGATTTCCCAGGCTGTTCTCGCCAAACTTGGGGTAGAGCTCCCACCCTCTCACTCTCTCCACCCTCACCCCTTGGAATCCTCTTATCCGCCCCTGGGGATGGTCTGGTCTTAGGGTGGAAAGTCCGAGTGTCTCTGGAAGAGGCCGTCAGGTTCTCTGTAGCCAAGTATTTCTCTACACGATCCACAAGACCACCGGCCGTCTCTGGGTCTCCATGGCTTACCCACTTTTGGATGGCAGTAGGAAGAGCTCTCAAAAACCGATCCATTACAACACGTTCCACAATCTCTGGTGCGGACAAAGTCTCTGGCTGTAGCCACTTCCTGCTCAGGTGAATGAGATCATACATTTGAGACCTGGGGGGTTTTCCAAGCTGGAAAGTCCAGTTATGCACACGCTGAGCCCGGACAGCCAGGGTGACACCCAGCCTTGCCAATATTTCAGCTTTTAGCATCACATAGTCTTTTGCTTGGTCAGGCTCTAGGTCATAGTAAGCCTTCTGCGATTCACCAGTTAACAGAGGAGCCACCAGTCCAGCCCACTGCTCCTCAGGCCACTTTTCTCTTTCAGCAGTCCTTTCAAATGTGGTCAAAAATACCTCTGGATCATCCTCTCCAGTCATTTTTGTCAATAAACGACTCACCCCAAAGGACGCGGTATTAGTGGGACGGCTTTCCTCACTGGTCTGCGGACGTTGCTGCATTACTGCTTCCATTTGTTGTAGTCTCTGCTCTTGCTTCTGTAACAGGTCTATGAAGCGGGCCTCAGATTGCTGCTGGGCTTGTTGATGAGCTTGCTGCTGGGCTGCAAGGCTCCTTTGCAAACCTGCATTTGTCTGCTGTTGATTGGCATTTGCTAGAGCCAGCTGTTTCAGTATCTCCTCCATGCTGGCTTAAAAAAAACTGCCACTGGTTCTCCACCAACTGTGAGGGGGTTAACTCGGTAGCGGGTGTGTGTGACCCCCTGGTTGGGCTCCCCACACAAAAACAGGGCCAGCAGACGGAGGTTGTGGTTTTCAAAATCAAAAGGTGCGGTTTATTTCTCTATGTACAGTGACAAAAACACAGCAAAGCCAAAAAGAAACAAACAAAATAAATCCTGGTCAGTTTGACCTCTGACTAAACATGCAGGTTTCCTAAACTAACAACTGGGATCAGCCTGGTGCTGTCCTAGTCCCTAAGTCCCTGGTTTTAAATGTCCAAGCAAATAGCCACACAGGCTTTGCCTCACCGCACAGGGGTTCACTCTCCCTAGACAGTCCACACAGGTCTGGTTCCAGGCATGAGCTAACATCTAATGAATCTGGGAGTTTTTATAGAGGCCTTAAACGAACTGACAGGCTTCAGCTGGTCTCATCAACTCCCTGCCTCACGACGCCCAGCACTCTCCCTAGAGGTATGAGTCATTCATGAGCCCACTAGCCTCAGCTGGGCTTCATCAACTCCCTAGTTGTATAAGTCGGCATAAAGCCTGAATCTGGGAGAAATATATCTACCCCCCTGGATGCAACCAGGTGACTTTACCTTCCTGCTGTCACATCTGTTATCACTGTTGATTTTTATTACCATAGAAAGTAAATTCATTATTCTTCTATCACTGTCTTGGTGTTAGAATTTAATCATAGAGCATAAGAGATACACATATTACCCTAGACTGGCTGTGCCAGTAGGGGGTCGGGTTGATTGCTGGGGGTTGGCGGAGCTGTCTTCAGAGCCCAAACTAGCTCTGCGGCCCTCTTGACTGAAGGTATCGCTACATAAGTATAACATAATGATAATATAATATAGCCTAAAAAGGGTTACTTATAGTCCTTAATTAATAGCCATGTTACATGTTTTAACCTTATGAACCAATTCCAATTTTCCCACTAGTATCATTCATAGAGTCTTAGCTTACTCCCCGTGCTGCTGCACTCAGCACTATTTAGCCTGAACAGTCACCATGGTTACTTGGGCCACTTGTCACTCCCGCCCACTATATGGTATAAATGACCACATCCAAGATGGCCACCACTCAAGCCTGAAGAAGGGACACGCATGTCCCGATCACGAAGCACCATCCTCTAGCCCCAGTCCCGGAAGTGATGATGTCATGGCCTCACGGAGCCCTCACTGTCTACGTCCAAGCCTCCAGCCAGCGCTGTACACACACTGTGCGCACAGGATAGCTACAGGACAACAGACCACCTCCATCAGCCCGTGCAGTGCACACCGGACAGAGGACCATGCGGATGAAACTCTGTAACCCTTGAATGCCTGCATATTTCAGCCCCATGTGAGTGTTTTTAATCCTCTTATATTAAATATGTTTTAAAAATGCTGCACTTAGAGGGCGCCGTTCTCTTTTCTCTTGTTTGTTCTCAGAGCCTCTTCTAGCTTTTCTGGACTGGCAGCCTTCTACAGGTTCAGCTACCTCTCTTTTTAGAAACACTTCCTAACACGGACTATATTATATATGTATTTTTTATAACCATTCTCCTGCTGCCCACCCACTTCCATTTACTGTATATATTTTTTTAGACAGCCATATCCAGAGTGCGCCATATTAACCCATTGTTTTTTGTCATAATTTACGTCCGACTCAGAATCCAAATTTGAAAGAGAATCCGAAAAAGAGAGCTCCCTGTTGCTCTCGTCGGCCGTGGAAAGTATTTTGTATGCCTCCTCTGCAGAAAAGCATCTTTTGGACATGGTTGCTGGTGGTGATGTAGTCACACAGGTGTGTGCTAAGCCTGCACTGATGGGCACTGATGAGGTGGCACTGATGAGCCTGCACACATGTGTGCTAATAAGCCTGCACTGTTGAGGTGGCACAGATGTGTTCTAAGCCTGCACTGATGAGGCGGCACTGTTGAGCACAGATGGGCACTGATGAGGTGACACAGAGGGGCACTGATGAGGTGGCACAGAGAGGCACTGATAAGGTGGAATAGATGTACACTGATGAGGTGGCACAGATGGGCACTGATGAGGTGGCACAGGTGGGCACTGATGAGGTGGCACAGGTGGGCACTGATGGCACCAATGGGGCACTGTTTGGGCACTGTATACCTTGGTTAGGTTGACTGTAATCACTCATATAGCACAGGTTGCTCTCCTTCCTCACAAGTGGTCTCTGTGTGAGGAGGGAGAGCCTGAAATGAGAGATGATCTCATATGTTTACATTGGAGATCATCTCTCATTGGCCATGGCGATCGCGTAGTAAATGGCCGCTGTGCTTGGCCATTTAAAGCGATCTGTGATTGGCTGTGTCCAAGGGACACGGCCAGCACAGAATTTCTCCAATGCGCTTTTCCGCGCGTGTGCGGGGAACGAGGAAAGGGGGGGATGTCTATTGACGGCCTCCCGGCATTTCAGGTCTGCGCTGTAGCCGTCATTCGGCTATAGCGTGGACGCCTTGTGGCTAGCAAGGTTTTTGTGATTCCATTCTCAACAAAAAGGAGAATACTTATTTGGTCCCATTAGCCCCTCGTATTCCTGCTATTTACTACCTCCCTAAGATCCATAAGAGCACAACTAATCCCCCGGGCCATCCCATTATTAGCGGGATTGATTCAGAGACATCATGGATTGGTAGGTATATTGATTTTTACGTACAACCCTTAGTCAAACAAATGCCTTCTTATTTAAAAGACACCAAGGATACCATTCAACTTTTAGCTGGTGTGCATCTTCCGGAGGGCTGCATACTAGTTACTGCAGACGTGGCATCCCTTTACACTTGCATTTGCCATCAGCTTGGTTTTGAGGCAGTTCAGTATTATCTACCCAAAAATGTATCAATACCACACAATCTAAAGGAATTTATTATGCAATTATTGACTTTTGCTACAAGTCACAATTATTTTTGCTTTAATGGCCAGTTTTATATAAAAAAGAAGGGTGTTGCCATGGGGGCTAAATTTGCCCCCAGCCTGGCCAATTTGTTCATGGCCAGGTGGGCAGAGGGTGTCGTCTATGCCCACAGGAGACCAGAGGTTCTCTTTTGGGCACGATACATAGACGACATCCTCCTCCTCTGGAATGGCGGCCTTGAGTCATTACATTCATATATGACTGTTCTCAATGATAATGACAGAGGCATATTGTTGTCCTTTGAGACTTGTCAATCGGAAATTCATTTTTTGGATTTGGTCATTAAGGTGGAGGATAACAAACTCGTTACCAGGGATGAGCCGAACACCCCCCTGTTCGGTTCGCACCAGAACCTGCGAACAGACAAAATGTTTGTGTAAACTTTAGAACCCTATTAAATACAATGGACTCGAACATTCGAAATCTAAAGTGTTAATTATAAAGGCTAATATGCAAGTTATTGTCCTAAAAAGTGTTTGGGGGCCGGGGTCCTGCCCCAGGGGACATGTATCAATGCAAAAAGAAGTTTTAAAAACGGCCGTTTTTTTGGGAGCAGTGATTTTAATAATGCTTAAAATGAAAAAATAAAAGTGAAATATTCCTTTAAATTTCGTACCTGGGGGGTGTGTATGATATGCATGTGAAGTGGCGCATGTTTCCTGTGCTTAGAACTGTCCCTGCAAAAAATGTCATTTTTGAAAGAAAAAAATGCATTTAAAACTGACTCGCGGCTATTAATGAATTGTCGGCTCCCGGCAATACATACAAAAGTCATTGATAAAAAAAAAAAAAAAGCGTGGGGGTTCCCCAGAATTCAATTACCAGGCCCTTCAGGTCTGGAATGGAGATTAAGGGGAACTCCGCCGGAAATGTAAAAAAAAAATGCGTGCGGTTCCCCCAAATATCCATACCAGGCCCTTCAGGTCTGGAAAGGATTTTAAGGGGAACTCCACCCCAAATTTTTTTAAAAATGGCGTGGAGTCCCCCCAAAAATCCATACCAGACCCTTATCCGAGCACGCAACCTGGCAGGCCGCAGGAAAAGAGGGGGGATGAGAGAGCGGCCCCCCTCCCTCCTGATCCGTACCAGGCCACATGCCCTCAACATGGGGAGGATGTCCCCATGTTGATGGGGACAAGGGCCTCATCCCCACAACCCTTGCCCGGTGGTTGTGGGGGTCTGCGGGCGGGGGGGGCTTATCGGAATCTGGAAGACCCCTTTAACAAAGGGGACCCCCAGATCCCGCCCCCCCCCCCCCTATGTGAATTGGTAAGGGGTACATTGTACCCCTACCATTTCACGAAGAAAGCGTAAAAAAATGTTAAATAAAACACACAAACACCTTAAAAAAGTCCTTTATTAAAAAAAAAAAAAAAACATTCCAGCGGTGAAATCCAGTGTCCCGCGGCGATCCCGATGTCCAGCGCTGTCCTTCATTGGTTGTGCCTGAGCGGACCTGATGGGGAACTCCCTCTCAGTATTTTAAATGTATAGACCCGCCCCTTCTAAAGTTCCCCATCAGGTCCGCTCAGCGGACCAGATGCGGAACATGAGAAGGGGCGGGTCTATACATGTATTACCAAAGTGAGAGCAGTTCCCCATCAGGTCCGCCCCCTCGGTATGTCGGACCCGCCTACGTCATTGGCTTGAGTGGGGAACTTCCTTCACTATGTAAATTTAAATTACACAGTGAAGGAAGTTCCCCGCTCAAGCCAATGACGTAGGCGGGTCCGACATACCGAGGGGGCGGACCTGATGGGGAACTGCTCTCACTTTGGTAATACATGTATAGACCCGCCCCTTCTCATGTTCCGCATCTGGTCCGCTGAGCGGACCTGATGGGGAACTTTAGAAGGGGCGGGTCTATACATTTAAAATACTGAGAGGGAGTTCCCCATCAGGTCCGCTCAGGCACAACCAATGAAGGACAGCGCTGGACATCGGGATCGCCGCGGGACACTGGATTTCACCGCTGGAATGTTTTTTTTTTTTTTTTTAAATAAAGGACTTTTTTAAGGTGTTTGTGTGTTTTTTTAAACATTTTTTTACGCTTTCTTCGTGAAATGGTAGGGGTACAATGTACCCCTTACCAATTCACATAGGGGGGGCCGGGATCTGGGGGTCCTCTTTGTTAAAGGGGTCTTCCAGATTCCGATAAGCCCCCCGCCCGCAGACCCCCACAACCACCGGGCAAGGGTTGTGGGGATGAGGCCCTTGTCCCCATCAACATGGGGACATCCTCCCCATGTTGAGGGCATGTGGCTTGGTACGGTTCAGGAGGGAGGGGGGGCCGCTCTCTCGTCCCCCCCTTTTCCCCTGCGGCCGGCCAGGTTGCGTGCTCGGATAAGGGGTCTGGTATGGATTTTTAGGGGGACTCCACGCCATTTTTTTTTAAATTTGGGGTGGAGTTCCCCTTAAAATCCATGCCAGATCTGAAGGGCCTGGAATGGATATTTGGGGGAACCCCACGTCAATTTTTTTTTAAATTTGCGGCGGGGTTCCCCTTAATATCCATTCCAGACCTGAAGGGCCTGGTAATTGAATTCTGGGGAACCCCCACGCTTTTTTTTTTTTTTATCAATGACTTTTGTATGTATTGCCGGGAGCCGACAATTCATTAATAGCCGCGAGTCAGTTTTAAATGCATTTTTTTCTTTCAAAAATGACATTTTTTGCAGGGACAGTTCTAAGCACGGGAAACATGCGCCACTTCACATGCATATCATACACACCCCCCAGGTCCGAAATTTAAAGGAATATTTCACTTTTATTTTTTCATTTTAAGCATTATTAAAATCACTGCTCCCAAAAAACGGCCGTTTTTAAAACTTATTTTTGCATTGATACATGTCCCCTGGGGCAGGACCCGGGTCCCCAAACACTTTTTAGGACAATAACTTGCATATAAGCCTTTATAATTAGCACTTTAGATTTCTCCCATAGATTTTTCGAATTTGCCGCGAACACCCCAATTTGTTCGCTGTTCGGCGAACGGGCGAACAGGCAATGTTCGAGTCGAACATGAGTTCGACTCGAACTCGAAGCTCATCCCTACTCGTTACTAGTACTGTACTTATTTTAAACTAACAGACAGGAATTCATATATTCCTGTCGGCAGTTGTTCTGTCACAGTTTTTAAGACTTCTACATAATTGTATGAATCTTTGTGATATCGAGGCACACACAATTACAATTAAAAAGAAATTCTTAGAAAAGGGTTATCTTCAAGAAGACTTATGCGCCATACACACGACCGGTTTTCCTGTTGGAAAAAGTCTGATGAGAGCTTTTGGTCGGGAATCCTGACCGTGTGTATGCTTCATCAGACTTTTTCCAACAGAAAAACTGCTGGAAAAAGATAGAGAGCAGGAATTTCCGTTTGTGTGTACAAATCCCAACACGCTAAATTCCGACGCATGCTCGGAAACAAATCGACGCATGCTCGGAAGCATAGAACTTAATTTTGTCAGCTCGTCGTAGTCTTTTACGTAACTGCGTTCTTGGCAGTCAAAAGTTCACCAGACTTTTGCGTGACCGTGTGTATGCAAGGCAGGCTTGAGAGGAATTCTGTCGGAAAAACCATCCAACTTTTTTCCGACGGGAAAACCGGTCGTGTGTACGGGGCATTAGATCAAGAAATCTATAGGGTGCGGGAATTAGTTTGAGATAAATTATTTCAAAATAACTCTGGTTAAAAAAAAAGTAGCTGTAGGGATCCCAAATGGTATCTCTTCACGTCCTTTTTTTATTCAACATCGTCAAATTAAACATATTTTTAATAAACATTAACCACATAGTGACCAGCGCACGCACATTTACGTCTACACAATGGCACGTGCAGGCAAATGGGCGTACCTGGCCCCGTGCCTTGTGAGTGCGCTCGCGGCTCCCGGGAACTCGATGTTCCCGGGCGGCCCATGATTGCGGTCGGCAAAGGCAGAACAGGGGGATTCCTTTGTAAACAAGGCATTCCCCTGTTCTGCCTAGTGACATGTCGATGATCGAATGTTCCTTGTGATTGGGAACAGTGATCAGTGACGTGTCACTGGTAGCTCCTCCCCCTAAGGCCTCATGCACACTGGACATTTTTACAGCAGCTGTTTTTGGCAGCAGACATTTTTTTCTACAGTCATTAAACTCCCCATCATGTTATCCTATGTGTCCATGCACACATAGGCTGTTATCAGCAGTTTTGGGCAGTGGCGTTTTTGAGCAGTAAAAAAAAAAACTAGTGGGTTCTGAGAGACGTTTTTCAGCTGTAAAAACGCTCTAACGCTGATAAACGCTGATAAACGTCGATAAACACTCAAAAACCTCACTCACCTGCGTTTTTTAACGTTTTTGATCCATTGAAAAAAAAAAAAATTCTTAAAAAAAAACCCCTAATGCCGCGTACACACGACCGTTTTTAATGTCATTGAAAAAAACGACGTTTTTCTCGATGTGATTTTTCGTGTTTCCTCTCAAGCCTGCCTTGCCTACACACTATCGTTGAAAAAAATGCTCGAGCAAAGCGCGATGACGTACAACACGTACGACGGCACTATAAAGGGGAAGTTTCATTATGTTCGCGTCACCCTTTTGGCTGCTTTTGCTGATTTCGTGTTACCGCGTGTTAGTAAAAGTTTGGGAAGAGACGATTCGCACTTTTCAGTCTTCGTGCTTTAAAGATCGTTTTCGGGAGTTCAGTTTGTGCTTGTGGGTTCGTATCTGTCTTTCAGTGCTTGTAGTCAGTTCGTATCTGTTTTTGCAGTGCATTCTTGTCCGCTCGTTACTGTTTTTCAGCTCGTTCTTCAGAGGCCTTGCTGTTCTTCAGTGCGTTCTTTTAGTTAGTTCTGATTAGACGACCGTTTTGAAGCCATGTTGCGGGTACGTTCTTGTCGCCGAGATTGTGCTGTGCTTGCTTCTGGGCTTGTTGCTATGCCCCAGATCCGGTCCATGAACAGGGTGAGGAGGAGTTCTTGGACCAAGAATTGGTTGCTCCAGCGGGACCAATTCTGTCACATGCCTCTGCTGCGGGAGATCCAGGAGAATAACCCTGATGACTACAGGAATTTTCTTAGGATGTCTGACCCCGTTTTTCAGCAGCTCTTGGCTTTGGTGTCCCCCTATATCACCAGGCAGGACACCGTTATGGGGGAAGCCATTACTGCTGAGCAGAGGCTAGTTGCTACGTTGCACTACCTGGCAACAGGGAGAAGCTTGCAGGACCTCAAGTTCTCGACAGGCATCTCCCCCCAGGCTCTGGGCGTCATTATCCCAGAAACCTGCTCTGCCATAATCCAAGTCCTGCAGGAGGACTATATTGAGGTAAGTTTTCTCCTTTAACATCACATTCTATGTATTTTATGCTTGCTAATGTATAGTATTTTTTTAACTGTCTCTAATTACCATGATTGTAATATGCTGTGAATGTCCCTTTGTCCCCATGCATGTTGTAAGCTTTTAATGCTCCATTTTTTGGGCCTACATGCATATTTCCAAAAACCAACCTCTCCAGCATTCTATCCTGGGCCCAAACACACCTAGCCTAGTCACTTCCCAATGTTTTTTGTCAGCTCCATTGTAGTGCTTAGCTTGCCCCCCCCCCCCCCAAATTTTTTTTTTTGATTTTGTATAATTCTTAAAAAATCTTACATAGTACTAAAGCCTTTATTTATGATGTCCCCAACTCATCTCAACCCCCCCCAAAAGAATTTCACTGGTCCATCAGAGGGGGTGATGAATGTTTTTTTTGGTCATTTTTAGCTCTTATTAAAGCGGAGCTCCACCCTAAAGTGGATTTTCCGCTCATCGGAACCCTCCCCCCTCCGGTGTCAAAATTGAAACCTTTCAGGGGGGAGGGGGGTGAAGATACCTGTTTAAGACAGGTATTTTCACCCACATCCGGGAGTCCTCTCTGCGGCAAATCTGCGGGAGACACGTCACTTCCCGCAGAATACCCGTAGTGTTCTGGGAGACACTCGGCTCCCAGAACACAGGAGGACCAGTCAGAACTGCGCAGCGCTTCTCGCGCATGCACGGTAGGGAACCAGGCAGTGAAGCCGCAAGGCTTCACTTCCTGGTTCCCTCACCGAGGATGGCGGAGGGGGCAGCAGAGTGACGAGCGATTGCTCGTCCTCTGCTGCAGACGTCGCTGGACTCCAGGACAGGTAAGTGTCCAGCTGTAGGTGCTGGCTTTTAATATTTATTTTTTTCTGCGGAGCTCCGCTTTAAAATACTCCTTCCAAATTAATGTTATACTGATGTTTTGCCAAGAAGGTTTTGTGATAATCTGCTTGCAATGTTTAGGTATCAAAGTCTTATTTTTTTTTTTGGTTTGACTCCACAGTTACCTTCGACGCCACAGGAATGGCAGAATGTGGCATCTGAGTTTTCTCAGCGGTGGAACTTTCCCAACTGTGGAGGAGCCATTGATGGCAAGCGCGTCCGCATCGTGCCACCACCCCATTCGGGATCCTTTTTTTTTAATTATAAAGGGTTCCACAGTATTGTGCTGATGGCGGTGGTGTCTGCCAACTATGATTTCCTTTATGTTGACGTTGGGAAAAATGGGCGGATGTCTGAGGGTGGAGTTTTTGCCCAGACAGATTTTGCCGACCGGCTTCAATCAGAGGACCTGGCATTGCCACCTGCGGCAGAGAATGAAGATGGACTACCCTTTGTTTTCCTGGCAGATGAGGCGTTTGTGCTCGGTCCCCATTTGATGAGGCCTTTTCCACAAAGGACCCTCACCCCCGAGAGGAGGGTCTTTAATTATAGGCTGGCCAGAGCGAGAAGGGTGGTAGAAAATGCCTTTGGCATCATGGCCAGTTGTTTCTGCCTTTTTCTGACCTCTCTCAACATGGCAGAGTACAAATGGAATCATATAATAATGTGCTGTTGCATACTACACAATTTTTAAAAAAAACATTCCAATACTTACCTTTCTTCGGTTGCCCTTCAGGGCACACAGTTCTCAGATGGACCATTGCCAGCCCAGGTAGCTGGCCCTACAAGCTTGGCCCCCCAAAGCGGGCGTGATGTGCGCCAACGCTATGTAGACTATTTTATGGGTAGGGGGGCCATTGCAATGCCTGATCACATATGAAAAATTCTTTGGAATAAAAATATACTTTCTAATGAAAACATCTTGTTTGGTTTTATTTTGGTTGATTTCCTAGGTCAGTGATGGTGAACCTTGGCACTCCAGATATTTTGCAACTACATTTCCCATGATGCTCAACTCCACTGCAGAGTGCCTTAGCAACATGGGAAATGTAGTTCAAAACCATCTGGGGTGCCAAGGTTCACCATCACTGTCCTAGGTTATACTAGTGCAGTTGTAGTGCCATGTTTCTTTTTCTGAAGTAAATTACCATCATTTTCAGTGTAAACACACCCATTTTTTTTGGGGGGGGGGCAACATTGATATAAGAAGCCACCACATTGTTGATTCCAAAATATTTTTAATAGGAGCACAATTTTTGGGTTATTTTTATAAAAATAGAAAATGTTAAGAATTTTTTTTTTTGGGGATATTTTTTTTGCTAAAACGCATGAACCATATGTTCAACATGTACAATAGTACTTAAAACAATTAAAAGCTTACAAAACAAAATCTAAAATCAACAAACAAAAAACAAAATATAATTTTAGCCCATATAAAAGATTTAAACCCTCCCAAGAACATGTTATATTTTTTTTATTCTTTGCTCCAGCTGCTTGCTCTTTTGCCTCATCTGGAACAAGTTTTCTTTAATTTGTTCCAGGTCACGAGAGCAGACCCTCAGTTCTTTTATTAACATCTGGGCACTGTGTCTGGTGAAGGTTGCTTGGGCCGCAGGCATTAAAGTACCTTAAATTTAGAAAAAAACAATGTCTTAATAAATATACAGGCCTACATCTATTACCTGAGGCTGTGGTGTATGACACTGACCTGTTGTGTTGCCATTTTCCACTTCTTCAGCCACATCCTGCGGTTGTGGGTCTTGGGTTGGTGGTGCGGGGTTCTCAGCCTCCTGTCTCGAAGCTCTTTGAAGCCCTATGAGATAGAACCCAAAGGTAGACTTGAGTAAATAAATATATTTAGGCCTGAAAGAGGAATATTAATCATTCTTTGGAAGTGTGATACAATTGTCTTTTTTGTCAATATTTCTAAGCTGAACACATGATTGTATCCATTACCAAAGCTGGTAGATTGATCTATTTTGGTCAGGTTTCACACATGGAAACACACCAAGTATCCACTGGATCACCTGTGTGTGACACCATAAAAAGGTTGTTCTTGTGGCCCACACTTGTGCTAATGAGTCCAGATGTGTAAGCAGCTGCTAAGCATACTCTCCTAACCGTACACTGAATCCAGTTACATTAGTTAAATATAGTTACCAACACATATACACAACCATGTTTCTAAAAAATTCTCACATAAACAGTTCAAGATGTCAATTTTCATGTTCTTGGGCACAAGAATCAGTCGTAGGAATCATTGCTCAATCATTCGCTAAATGACGATGTTTTGGTCCGATTCAGTGTTAACTACATTTGATCATTCCTAATAGGCATGTTCAAATTTAGTTATCACTGTATTCTCCCAAAAACATCGTATTATTGATAATGAACGATGATTTCTACGATCGATTCTTGTGCCCAAGAACATGAAACCGGACATCTTGAACAGTTCAAGATGTCAATTTTCATGTTCTTGAGCACAAGAATCAGTCGTAGGAATCATCGTTCAATCGTTCACTAAATGACGATGTTTTGGTCCGATTCAGTGTTAACTACATTTGATCATTCCTAATAGGCATGTTCAAATTTAGTTATCACTGTATTCTCCCAAAAACATCGTATTATTGATAATGAACGATGATTTCTACGATCGATTCTTGTGCCCAAGAACATGAAACCGGACATCTTGAACTGTACTACATACATTAAATAAAAAGCACATGCAGCACCACGCTATTAATAAAAATCAGAATAAATGTAAATCTACTTACTTTTTCTGATCACTTTTTTTATTTTCTTGTATTGCTCCGGCTCCCTCAACTTAATGTCAGACCATCTTTTGCGGATCTGTTCTTTGGATCTGCGAACCCCAAATTTCCTGGCCAGAGTTTGTACCACTTTATTCATGATTTGAGCCTTCACCTGATTAGGCTTTTTGTATGGGCCATGTTTCGCATCATAATCCTCCCTCAGCAATATTGTCACCATTTCCACCATCTCCTCAAACGCCATGTTTGTGGCCTTGTATCTCCTGGATCTGGTCTTGCCTACTTCCACACTTTCCTCCTCATATCAGTGAGTCTCCGCCATGTTGTGTATCATTAGGACGAGCAAGAAGGGGCGGGGAAAGTAGTATAACGAACGTCAGGGGCGGGAAAAGCGTGCGGAGCGTCACGCATGCGCACTGTAATATAACGGAAATAAGCATCATTGAAAGCGATGTTCAGTGAGTGGAAGAAGGTCGGAAGCAACGAACGTGTAGATCGTGGGTACGTAACATTTTTCATACTTGATAAGTCTAGGGTTGAGCAGACCCGAACTGTAAAGTTTGGTACCGTACAGAACTATTGTGTTTTTGGGTCCCGGACCTGAACCCTAACAATTCACTGTATGTTCGGGTCCGGTGTTGGGCAATATGCATGTAAAGTCGCGCTTGTTTCCCATGCTTTTAGAACTGTGCCTGCACAAAGTGTCATTTTTGAATGAAAAAAATACATTTAAAACTCACTCGCGGCTATAATGAATTCTCGGGTCCCGGCAATACATAGAAAAGTAATTGATTAAAAAAAAAAAAAAACGTGGGGGTCCCCCCAAATTCAATTTACAGGCCCTTCAGGTCTGGAATGGAGATTAAGGGGAACTCCGCCGGAAATGTAAAAAAAAAATGCGTGCGGTTCCCCCAAATATCCATACCAGGCCCTTCAGGTCTGGAAAGGATTTTAAGGGGAACTCCACCCCAAATTTTTTTTTAAATGGCGTGGAGTCCCCCCAAAAATCCATACCAGACCCTTATCCGAGCACGCAACCTGGCAGGCCGCAGGAAAAGAGGGGGGATGAGAGAGCGGCCCCCCTCCCTCCTGATCCGTACCAGGCCACATGCCCTCAACATGGGGAGGATGTCCCCATGTTGATGGGGACAAGGGCCTCATCCCCACAACCCTTGCCCGGTGGTTGTGGGGGTCTGCGGGGTCTTCCAGATTCCGATAAGCCCCCTGCCCGCAGACCCCCACAACCACCGGGCAAGGGTTGTGGGGATGAGGCCCTTGTCCCCATCAACATGGGGACTTCCTCCCCATGTTGAGGGCATGTGGCCTGGTACTGTTCAGGAGGGGGGGCGCTCTCTCGTCCCCCCCTCTTTTTCTGCGGCCTGCCAGGTTGCGTGCTCGGATAAAGGGTCTGGTCTGGATTTTTGGGGGTACTCCACGACATTTTTTTAAACATTTGGGGTGGAGTTCCCCTTAAAATCCTTTCCAGACCTGAAGGGCCTGGTATGGATATTTGGGGGGACTGCACGCATTTTTTTTTTATTTGCGCCAAGGTTCCCCTTAATATCCATTCCAGACCTGAAGGGCCTGGTAATTGAATTTGGAGGAACACCAACGCTTTTTTATTTTTTGTATCAATGACTTTTCTATGTATTGCATTTGACGGGAGCCAACAATTCATTATAGCCTGGAGTGCTTTTTAAAGGAATTTTTTTACTTCACAAATAACACTTTGTGCAGGGACAGTTCTAGGTACTCCTTTACTTTTTTGGAGCCATTTTAGTCCTCAGAAGTTCGGGGCCCCATTAACTTCAATGGGGTTCGGGTTCGGGGTCAAGTTCGGGCCCGAACTCAAGCTTTTTACGAAGTTTGCCCAAAACCGTCGAACACAAACATCCAGGTGTCCGCTCAACTCTATGATGACTGATCAATTGCTGAGTTTGTGGCCTATATATGGTGAGAAAGATTAGTAGTAGTCTTGACTGACATTAGATTTTTTGTCTGGTTTTTGACTTGCAGAAAAGATGCAGGTATTTAAAGACCCTGATTTCATGTTAGAATTCCTGCAAAGGTGGAAAAATCTTCCGGTTTTATGGGAGACCAAAAATAAACTAAATAAAAATAAAGACGCCAGGAAGAGAGCACTGGAGACCTTGCTGGAATTTGTGCAAACTCAGATCCCCACAGCAACAATACAGAATGTGAAGACAAAAATTGGGACCATTAGGGGCACATATCGGACTCAACGAAACAGAGTCCGAACATCAATGCGGTCAGGAGCAGCTGCAGAGGACATATACAAGCCTAATCTATGGTACTACCATCATCTAAATTTCCTGGATGACCACCTGGAATCAAGGGAATCTCTTTCCAGCCTTCCCCCCAGAAGGAGCTCCAGCCTTCTCTGCAGCCAACCCTCCAGCCTTCCCTGCAGCCAACCCTCCAGCCCTCCCTCCAGCCTTCCCTGCAGCCAAGTTGAGGTTTCTTTGGAGGAACAAGCTGAACTCCTGGAGGAGCCTGATTTGAACATTTGGAGCCAGGTATAGTATTTAGCTAAAGATTTCTTGTACTAAAAGTCTAATGTTGTCAAAGATGTTAAACTTGTGTGAACATTTTTACCATTTACCAAAAAGTGTTTGACATATCAATAGACAGTAGTGGGCAAAAATGATGGGGACAAGAAAAAAAAATGCTGGGGTCAGAATGATTGACTTTAATATTTATTAGCATTCAATTAGCAAATGTCATGAGGTGACAAATGTGTGTGATAGATGAAGCAAAAAATGAGGAGGCAGGCGCCAGTGTGACCCAGGAGGAGGCAGGCGCCAGTGGGACCCAGGAGGAGGCAGGCGCCAGTGGGACCCAGGAGGAGGCAGGCCCCAGTGGGACACAGCGGAACACCAGGCCCCAGATACCTCCTCTGCGTATTCCCCAAAAAAGGACCAGGAGGCTTATTCAGATGGAGGAGGAGACCCAGGCCCTAATTAGGGAGGCTACTGCGGCCCTCAGAGAGCCCCCCACCGCTGCAGAGGGATTTGCTGCCCTTATTGGGCACAAACTGCCAGAAATGCAAATGGCCCAGCGGCTAAAATGCGAGACCCTGATCTTGAAGGTCGTAAACATGGGCATGTTGGGAAAACTCAATGACTTTACTGACGTTGTTGATGTTTGTTATGTCCATGCTCCTGTTCCTGCTCCAGTTCCTGCCCCACTCCCTGCTCCTGCCCCACTCCCTGCTCCTACCCCAGTCCCTGCTCCTGCTCCAGTCCCTCCTCCAGCCACAAGATCTCCTCCACGGACACAGCCTCCAAGGAAGGCTGCAGGGAAGTCTGCAGTGAAGGCAACAAAGAAGAGCAGGAAATACGCCCAGGATATGTCCTTCAGATGGTCCCAATTTTCTTCTTCACATCCTTTGTTGTTTGCTGTGGTGATCTGTGTCTGCACTAATTCAAGCAGGGTCTCCAGTGCTGTCTTCCTGGCTTCTTTAGTTTTCCTTTACCTGTGGTTTTGTTTTGCCTTAACCTTTCATTTGTTTTTAGGCCAGAATAAATGGTATTTTTGTTTCATGATAAGAATTGAACATGTGTTTTTATTCTAAATAGAGAGTTTGCTAGTGAGTAGGCAGGGACATTGTAAAAAATAATTTGTAAATTAACAAGGGACACTAACCTCCTTGAGGGTAAATTAGAATAAATAATAATGTTGTTGTGGTAACTTGACACACTCAAAAATATCAAATAATAATGGAAAACAGTCTAAAATATTATCCAAATAATAAGATGGTAACTCAAAAATATTGGGTATTTAGGGAGATCTGGCTTACAATAACTATAGATTAATCATGAGAAAACAATAAATAATAAAGAAAACACTTTTTCATAACTCTGTGAGAATATCAGCAGCAAAAGAATTGGATTATTGCAGCATTATAACGAAGAAAAGAATGCGCTGCATTAAATGATGCAATAATTTCCAGCATGACGAATGTGCTATCTCTATTACGAACGCTAGTTTTACCAGAACGAGCGCTCTCTTCTCATCACTTGCTTCTGAGCATGCGCGCTTTTTTCACGTCGTTAAAGCCTACACACGATCGCTTTTTAATGACGAGAAAAACGACGACGTCAAAAACGACGAGAAAAATTAGAGCATGTTCCAATTTTTTCATGGCCATTTTTCACGTCGTGAAAAATGCTCTGAAGCCCACACACGATCGTTTTTAATGACCATTTTAAAAAATGACATTTTTCTCGTCATTAAAAACGGTCGTGTGTACGCAGCATAAGGAATAATAACGCGGAAAAACGCCAAAAAAACGCTATTGCAAAAAAGTTGAAAAACTCACTGCAAAGCTACTGGCATTTTTATAACGTTATTTTAACGTCCAGTGTGCATGAGGCCTAACAGTTATAATCACTCCCTAGGACTAGGGATGAGCCGAACACCCCCCAGTTCGGTTCGCACCAGAACTTGCGAACAGGCAATAAATTTGTTCGAACATCCGAACACCGTTAAAGTCTATGGAACTCGAACATGAAAAATCTAAAGTGCTAATTTTAAAGGCTAATATGCAAGTTATTGTCATAAAAAGTGTTTGGGGACCCGGGTCCTGCCCCAGGGGACATGTATCAATGCAAAAAAAAGTTTTAAAAACTGCAGTTTTTTCGGTAGCAGTGATTTTAATAATGCTTAAAGTAAAACAATAAAAGTGAAATATTCCTTTAAATTTCGTACCTGGGGGTGTCTAGAGTATGCCTGTAAAGCAGCGCTTGTTTCCCGTGCTTAGAACTGTCCCTGCACAAAGTGTCATTTCCGAAGGAAAAAAGTAATTTAAAAGCACTCGCGGCTATAATGAATTGTCGGCTCCCGGCAATACAGAGAAAAGTCATTGATAAAAATAAAAAAAAATCCGTGGGGGTCCCCCCAAATTCAATTACCAGGCCCTTCAGGTCTGGTATGGATATTAAGGGGAACCCTGTGTCAAATAAAAAAAAAATGACATGGGGTTCCCCCCAAATATCCATACTAGACCCTTCAGGTCTGGTATGGATTTTAAGGGGAACTTCACCCCAAATTAAAAAAAAAATGGCATGGAGTTCCCCTCAAAAATCCATACCAGACCCTTTATCCGAGCATGCAACCTGGCAGGCCGCAGGAAAAGAGGGGGGACGAGAGTGCGCCCCCCCTCCTGAACCGTACCAGGCCACATGCCCTCAACATGGGGAGGATGCTTTGGTGGTCTGTGACCCCTCAAAGCACCATGTTGATGGGGACAAGGGCCTCATCCCGACAACCCTTGCCCGGTGGTTGTGGGGGACTGCGCGGCGGGGGGCTTATCGGAATCTATGGATATTTGGGGGGAACCTCACGTAATTCTTTTTTTAAAATTTGATGCAGGGTTCCCCTTAATATCCATACCAGACCTGAAGGGCCTGGTAATTGAATTTGGGGGGACCCCCACGTTTTTGTTTTTTTTCATATCAATGACTTTTCTCTGTGTTGCCAGGAGCCGACAATTCATTATAGCCGCGAGTGCTTTTAAATTACTTTTGTTCCTTCACAAATGACACTTTGTGCAGGGACAGTTCTAAGCACGGGAAACAAGCGCTACTTTACAGGGCATACTATACATACCCCCACGAAATTTTAAGGAATATTTCACTTTTATTGTTTCACTTTAAGCATTATTAAGATCACTGCTCCCGAAAAAACTGCAGTTTTTAAAACTTTTTTTTGCATTGATACATGTCCCCTGGGGCAGGACTCGGGTCCCCAAACACTTTTTATGACAATAACTTGCATATAAGCCTTTAAAATGAGCACTTTAGATTTCTCCCATAGACTTTTACCGGGTGTTTCCGCGGCTTTTCGAATTTGCAGCGAACACCCCAAATTGTTTGCTGTTCGGCGAACAGGCAATGTTCGAGTCGAACATGAGTTCGACTCAAACTCAAAGCTCATCCCTACCTAGGACACACTTAACCCCTTCAGCACCACCTAGTGGTTAACCCCTTCACTGCCAGTGTCATTTTCACAGTAATCAGTGCATTTTTATAGCACTGATCACTGTAAAAATGACAATGGTCCCAAAAATGTGTCAAAAGTGTTCGATGTGTCCGCCATAAAATTGCAGTCACGATAAAAAATCACAGATCGCCTCCATTACTAGTAAAAAAATTATAATAATAAAAACGCCATAAAACTATCCCCTATTTTGCAGACGCTATAGCTTTTGCGCAAACCAATCAAGATACGCTTATTGCGATTTTTTTTACCAAAAATATGTAGAAGAATATGTATCGACCTAAACTGAGAAAAAAATTGCTTTTTTTAAAAAAAAGTTGGGGATATTTGTTATAGCAAAAAGTAAAAAATATTGCTTTTTTTTCAAAATTGGCGCTCTATTTTTGTTTATAGCGCAAAAAATAAAAACTGCAGAGGTGATAAAATACCACCAAAAGAAAGCTCTGTTTGTGGAAAAAAAGGGACGTCAATTTTGTTCGGGAGCCACGTCGCACGACCGCGCAATTGTCAGTTAAAGCGATGCAATGCCGAATCGCAAAAGGTGCTCTGGTCTTTGGCCAGCCAAATGGTCCGGGGGCTTAAGTGGTTAAATACTGACCGTATTATAGGAACCTTATTACCTGATAAAGCCAGTGTTGTATATAGGGGAGCACCATCACTTCAGTTGAACATTTCCCCCAACGTTATAAACCCTCCCTCTAGACCAGTGGTTCTCAACCTGGAGGTCGGGACCCCCTCGGGGGTCGAATGACGATTTGCCAGGGGTCACTGAATCCTGGGCTGTTCCCGAAGCCCGCTGAGCTCTCCCAGCCTTTTGGTGGCCACCCAGCAGGGCTGTCCCTGGAGCCTGTGGCTGCCCAGCTGGGCTGTTCCTGTAGCCCGCGGCCGCCCACTCAGCCTCTTCGCAGCCGCCTATTCAGTTCACGGCATGGCTGGGGGCAGGGACTAGAGGTCAGCTGACTGGTGAGGAATGTGAAATGGGAGGGGCTGGAGGAGACCCTATCTCCTGATTTCAGCATAAGGGTCACTGCTACGAGACACCACAAAGTCGGAGACACAATGAAGCCGGAGACACAGTCTCACTACCTGTGATTATAGTTGTCATTAAAAGCCCCCACTACAGTTCTCAGATCAGCAGATAACCTTGATCAAGAGCACCTAAGTTGGCTGATCAGAACTCCCCCCCAGCATTGCCACTGATCCCACCCCCCACCCCCGTAACAAGGAGTAAGAGAAGGAATATAAATAGAGAATACATGGAAGGGAGAGGAAAAGAGGGGAAGGAACAAAGAAAAAGGGAGATAAAGGATGTTGCCTCGTACACACAATCGGTTTTCCCGACTGGAAAACTGCCATGAGAGCTTTTGGCCGGGAAAACCGGCCGTGTGTGTATGCTCCATCGCAGTTTTCCCGACAGGAAAACAGTCGAGAATCACGGTGGGAATAAAGAGAGCTGGTTCTCTTTTTTCCCGCTGCGATTCCTGACGGTCTTTTAATAACAGATTTTTGGCGTCTTCCTATAGGTTTCCCGACCAAAGCTCTCAGGGCAGTTTTCCTGTTGGGAAACCCGGCCGTGTGTACGGGGGAAAAAGATGCCGAGCAGGTTCTCAGCTTTCCTCTCGGTATTCTCGGTGGACTTTTGCTCGTCGGGAAAACCGATCGTGTGTACGAGGCATGAGAGAAAGAACAAGAAAGATGGCTAGAGAGAGGGATGGAAAAAAAAATTAGGCTAGAGAGAGATAAAAGGAGACCAAAGAGAAAGAGTGGTACATCCTAAAATGTACCATAAGGGTTTTTAATACTGTACGAGTGGAAGGGACTCAGGGAGCGCTAAATGTCTGTGGGATAGGGGTGCAAATTACTTTTCTTGTCTTGGGTGCTGACAACCCACGCTACGAAAATAATTTTACTGTTAGGGGTCTCCACAACTTTGGAAATGTTATCAAGGGGTCACGGTACTAGAAGGTTGAGAACCACTGCTCTAGACCTACGTTCTCCCATAATTTGACAGGTTATCATCCCTGTAAAAAGTCTTCATAACATCCAGGGCAGAAAGAAAATCTGAATTTTTTAGATTAAATATTACCAATCGTCCTTATACCTTATACCAGCAAAATGGCATTTCTAAAGGAAAAAATGTCACTTAAAATTGCTTGCGGCTGTAATGAATTGCCGGTTCCCGGCAATATAGAGTAAATATCAAAGAAAAAATGGCATTGGGTTCCCCCACTAGTTCATACCAGGTCCTTCGAGTATGGTATGGATATTAAGGGGAACTCCACGCCAAAATAAAAAAAATGGCATAGGGGTCCCCCCAAAATCCATACCAGACCCTTATCCGAGCACAGAATCTAGCAGGTCAGGAAAGAGGGGGGGCAAGCGAGCCCCCTTCCCCCCGAACCATACCACGTGTCAGAAACCATGAATCAGACTGAGACAGAAGTACAACAGAATCAAAAGAGTAAACAAAGTTGAACATTAGAAATGCCTTAGAGAAATAAGAGGCGACGTGCATTGTCTTTCCCCCCAGACACCCCAACTGGGAACATACTGTGTCCTGAGGGAAAGACAACACAGCCAACCTCCATGTTACAACAATTTGTGATACAGAAATTCCCCTCAGAGCTGTGTGGGAGGAGCTATAGGTCCCTCAGCGTTGCCAAGGAAACCAATGTTTGTTTATGCAGGCTCTAACCACAGGTCACACAGTATTTTCAGCCTCTACTGAATTCTTGCCATTCTTCAAACGGTCGTATTTTGGAACTACAAATCCTACAGCGAAGAGCTTTATATTGTGAGAATCACAAGACCCAGACCTACATGTTGATATATAGTATGTCTCTGAAGGCACAGTCACAGTTTAGAAATTGCCCTTTGAATTTGAAGTGTGTAGAGGGGAGTTTCAATGAAAGTCAATGGGTGGCGTGAGTTGCAAACAAATCATCATATTGTGAAAACTGTAAGGACTATGGCTTAACCGTGAACACGTGTAGTGGCAGCAGGGATAGCTGAACGTTTTGATATAAAATTTGTGTAGGTGGGTTTAAAAATGAGGGAGTGGTGGCAGGTTAGAAATCATGTCCTGATTTTTCAGATTTTGTCAGCTCACACTCTAGTTTCGCCATTCATTCCTATGGGACAAATTTCGCCGCAAAAACAACGATATTTCGTGAACGATTTGGCGAAACGTTCCACAAAGTAATAGCACACCATTCGGGAACAATCCGCACGTTTCGGCATATTATTTGTCTATGTAGTGTAAAAACTGTGGGAGGAGTTAGGGTGGTAACATTTGGCTATAATAAGAATAATAACTAGAAAAGCTACAATTTCTGGGGAAATTGTGTGACGTGTTCTTGCCTCCACCAGTAGTCTACAACTGGAGTGGGCTGAGTAACTGGGTGGAGTGGCTTGAGAAACTGTTGTGTGGTTGGAGTGGCTGGAGTAACTGAGAAAAGTGTTAAAAAGCTTAATATTTTAAAAAGTAGAAATAGTAGAAATGTAAGTCCCATCATTAGCTGAAAGAACGGAACATTTTTATCAAAAATGATTTTTCTTTTTAATGTTTTTTTTTTCAAAAATTTAAAAATTTTGAAAAAAAAAAAAACATTTTTGAAAAAAAAAAAAAAATTTGAAAAAAAAAAAACATAACAAAAAAAAAGGAAGCAAAGTTGAACATTAGAAATGCCTTAGAGAAATAAGAGGCGACGTGCATTGTCTTTCCCCCTAGACACCCCAACTGGGAACATACTGTGTCCTAAGGGAAAGACAACACAGCCAACCTCCATGTTACAACAATTTGTGATACAGAAACTCCCCTCAAAGCTGTGTGGGAGGAGCTATAATTCCGTCAGCATTGCCAAGGAAACCAATGTTTGTTTATGCAGGCTCTAACCATCATTAGTTGAAAGAGCGGAACAATTTTTTCAAAAATGTTTTTTTTTTCAAAATGATTTTCGTTTTAAAAAAATATATATATTTTTTTAAATGATGTTTTTTTCAAAAAAAAATTTTTTTCAAAGATTATTATATTTTTTTTTCCAATTTTTTTTTCAAATTTATTATTTTTATTTTTCAAAAATTACTTTTTATTTTTTCATGGGGGGGGTCATAAACAGCGGAAAACAGTATCCGTCATATTACAGTACATAGTAGAGGTACATAGTAATTCATTTACAGATAACAGAATCAAAAAAGTAAGCAAAGTTGAACATTAGAAATGCCTTAGAGAAATTAGAGGCGACGTGCATTGTCTTTCCCCCCAGACACCCCAACTGGGAACATACTGTGTCCTGAGGGAAAGACAACACAGCCAACCTCCATGTCACAACAATTTGTGATACAGAAACTCCCCTCAGAGCTGTGTGGGAGGAGCTATAGGTCCCTCAGCGTTGCCAAGGAAACCAATGTTTGTTTATGCAGGTTTTAACCACAGGTCACAGTATTTTCAGCCTCTCCTGAATGCTTGCCCTTCTTCAAACGGTCATAGTTGAAAGAGCGGAACAATTTTTAAAAAAAAAATAATTATATTCCCAAAAATGTTTTTTTTCAAAATATATAATTTTTTAATTTTTAACCACTTCAATACCATGCACTTATACACCTTCCTGCCCAAGCCAATTTTGAGCTTTCAGCGCTGTCGCAATTTGAATGACAATTGCGCGGTCATGCTACAATGTACCCAAACAAATTTTTTATCATTTTGTTCCCACAAATAGAGCTTTCTTTCAGTGGTATTTGATCGCCTCTGTGATTTTTATTTTTTGCACAACAAATAAAAAAAAGAGCGAAAATTTTGAAAAAAACAAAGTTTTTCTTTGTTTCTGTTAATTTTTTTGTAAATAAGTACCTTTTCTACTTCAATGATGGGCATGGATAAGGCGGCACTGACGGGCACTGATAAGGTGACACTGATGGGCACCAATGAGGTGGCACCAATGAGGTGGCACTGATGGGCACTGATGATGGGCACTGATGGGCACTGATATGTGGCACTGGTATGCGGCACAGATGGGCACTCATAGGCGGCACTGATTGGCACTCATAGGCGGCACTGATTGGCACTCATAGGTGGCACTGATGGGCACTTATAGGCGGCACTGATGGGCACTTATAGGCGGCACTGATAGGTGGCACGGACGGGCACTGATAGGTGGGCACTTATGGGAACAGATGGGCACGGATGGGCACTGATAGGTGGCACTGATGGACACTAGTAGGTGGCACTAAAGACACTGATGCCCAGCAATGCCAGCCACCACACATTGTGGTTGTGCCATGATGGTGCCAGTCAGTGCCCATTTGTGAGCACTGATTGGCATATTTTTTTATGTTTTACTACATGTGGATGGCAATGGGGGCCATCCACATGCTTGGAGCTTCCCTGGTGGTCCTGGGCGGCATCCTGGTGGTCTAGTGTGGGTATCCGAGGGGGGGCTGCGCTGATAAACAATCAGCGCGAGCCCCCCCTGTCAGGAGAGCCGCCGATCGGCTCTCCTCTACTCGCGTCTGTCAGACGCGAGTGAGGAAGAGCCGATCAACGGCTCTTCCTGTTTACATCGTGATCAGCCGTGATTGGACACGGCTGATCACGTGGTAAAAAGCCTCCGCCGGAGGCTCTTTACTGAGATCAGTGTAGCGGTGTGTCAGACTGACACACTGCTCCACCGATTGCTGCGATGCGCGCCCCCCCCAGGCGCGCGGCGGCTGTTATCCTGCAGGACGTCAATAGACGTCCAGTGTGGATAACAGAACCACTTCCCAGACGTCAATATGCTATTGACTGGGCGGGAAGTGGTTAAATTATTATTTTATTTTTTTATATATTTTCAAAATGTTTTTTTTTCTTTCAAAAAAATTTTTTGCAGAAATATTTTTTTTCAAAAATGTTTTTTTTTCAAGTTTTTTTTTCAAAATGATTTTTGTTTTAAAAAGATATATATTTTTTTAAATTATGTTTTTTTCAAAAATCTTTATTTTTTCAAAAATTATTATATATTTTTTTCAATTTTTTTTTTTTACATTTATTATTTTTATTTTTCAAAAATTACTTTTTATTTTTTCATGGGGGGGTCATAAATAGCAGAAAACAGTATCCGTCGTATTACAGTACATAATAGAGGTACATAGTAATTAATTTACAGATAACAGAATCAAAAGAGTAAGCAAAGTTGAACATTAGAAATGCCTTAGAGAAATAAGAGGCGACGTGCATTGTCTTTCCCCCCCAGACACCCCAACTGGGAACATACTGTGTCCTGAGGGAAAGACAACACAGCCAACCTCCATGTTACAACAATTTGTGATTCAGAAACTCCCCTCAGAGCTGTGTGGGAGGAGCTATAGGTCCCTCAGCGTTGCCAAGGAAACCAATGTTTGTTTATGCAGGCTCTAACCACAGGTCACACAGTATTTTCAGCCTCTACTGAATTCTTGCCATTCTTCAAACGGTCGTATTTTGGAACTACAAATCCTACAGCGAAGAGCTTTATATTGTGAGAATCACAAGACCCAGACCTACATTTTGATATATAGTATGTCTCTGAAATATTAAAATTAAAGGCACAGTCGCAGTTTAGAAATTGCCCTTCAAATTTGAAGTGGCTATAGGGGAGTTTCAATGAATGTCAATGGGTGGCGTGAGTTGCAAACAAATCATCATACCGTGAAAACTGTAAGGACTATGGCTTATAAGTGGCAGCAGGGATAGCTGAACGTTTTGATATAAAATTTGTGTAGGTGGGCTTAAAAATGAGGGAGTGGTGGCAGGTTAGAAATCATGTCCTGATTTTTCAGATTTTGTCAGCTCACACTCTAGTTTCGCCATTCATTCCTATGGGACAAATTTTGCCGCAAAAACGACGATATTTCGTGAACGATTCGGCAAAACGTTCCACAAAGTAATAGCACACAATTCAGGAAGAATCCGCACGTTTCAGTATATTACTTGTCTATGTAGTGTAAAAACTGTGGGAGGAGTTAGGGTAGTAAAATTTGGCTATAATAAGAATAAGAACTAGAAAAGCTACAATTTCTGGGGAAATTGTGTGACGTGTTCTTGCCTCCACCAGTAGTCTACAACTGGAGTGGGTGGAGTAACTGGGTGAAGTGGCTTGAGCAACTGTTGTGTGGCTGGAGTAACTGTGAAAAGTGTTAAAAAGCAGAAAAAAAATGTAAGTCCCATCATTAGCTGATTAGCTGATAGCTAATGATTTTTCAAAAATGTTTTTTTTTTCCAATTTTTTTTTAAATGGTTTTAAAAAAAAATGTTTTCAAATTATTATTTTTTTTATTGATTTTTTTTTCAAAAATTTAAAATTTTTGAAAAAAAAATAATTTAGAAAAAAAACATTAAAAAAAAAGTAAGCAAAGTTGAACATTAGAAATGCCTTAGAGAAATTAGAGGCGAAGTGCATTGTCTTTCCCCCCAGACACCCCAACTGGGAACATACTGTGTCCTGAGGGAAAGACAACACAGCCAACCTCCATGTTACAACAATTTGTGATACAGAAACTCCCCTCAGAGCTGTGTGGGAGGAGCTATAGGTCCCTCAGCATTGCCAAGGAAACCAATGTTTGTTTATGCAGCCTCTAACCACAGGTCACAGTATTTTCAGTCTCTCCTGAATTCTTGCCATTCTTCAAACGGTCGTATTTAAAAAACGATAAATCCTACAGCGAAGAGCTTTATATTGTGAGAATCACAAGACCCAGACCTACATTTTGATATATAGTATGTCTCTGAAGGCACAGTCGCAGTTTAGAAATTGCCCTTTGAATTTGAAGTGTCTACAGGGGAGTTTCAATGAATGTCAATGGGTGGCGTGAGTTGCAAACAAATCGTCATATTGTGAATACTGTAAGGACTATGGCTTAGCTGTGGACACGTGTAGTGACAGCAGAGATAGCTGAACGTTTTGATATAAAATTTGTGTAGGTGGGTTTAAAAATGAGGGAGTGGTGGCAGGTTAGAAATCATGTCCTGATTTTTCAGATTTTGTCAGCTCACACTCTAGTTTCGCCATTCATTCCTATGGGACAAATTTTGCCGCAAAAACGACGATATTTCGTGAACGATTTGGCAAAACGTTCCACAAAGTAATAGCACACCAATCGGGAACAATCCGCACATTTCGGCATATTACTTGTCTATGTAGTGTAAAAACTGTGGGAGGAGTTAGGGTGGTAAAATTTGGCTATAATAAGAATAATAATATATATGTGAGATAACAATAAGTGCTCTTGCTTTGCAAGAACACTTAACTAGAAAAGCTACAATTTCTGGGGATATTGTGTGACGTGTTCTTGCCTCCACCAGTAGTCTACAACTGGAGTGGGCTGAGTAACTGGGTGGAGTGGCTTGAGAAACTGTTGTGTGGTTGGAGTGGCTGGAGTAACTGAGAAAAGTGTTAAAAAGCTTAATATTTTAAAAAGTAGAAATAGTAGAAAAAAAATGTAAGTCCCATCATTAGCTGAAAGAACGGAACATTTTTTTCAAAAATATTTTTTTTTTTCAATTTTTTTTTAATGATTTAAAAAAAAAAAAATTTAAATGATATTTTTTTTTAAACAGATTGTTTTTTTTCAAAAATGATTTTTCTTTTTAATGTTTTTTTTTTCAAAAATGTAAAAATTTTGAAAAAAAAAACATTAAAAAAAAAAACATAACAAAAAAAAGTAAGCAAAGTTGAACATTAGAAATGCCTTAGAGAAATAAGAGGCGACTAGGGATGAGCTCGGTGTTCGAGTCGAACATAGGTTCGACTCGAACATCAGCTGTTCGCGCGTTCGGCGAACAACGAACGATTTGGGCCGTTCGTGCCAAATTCGAGTGACGCGAACGGCCCACAATACACTGCGCCATCGCAGTGTAATCCCGGCGCTGTGATTGGCCAAGCATGCACTGTGACCCTGCATGCTTGGCCAATCACAGCGCAGGCAGCGAGGAGAGCAATGATTGGCTACAGGCAGGATGCCTGTGGCCAATTATAGCTGAGGGGGTTTAGTACACGCCCCACACTATAAAAGGCCGCCAGCGCGGCGGCCTTGTGTAGTGTGTTCCGGAGCAGGGAAAGTGAAGGATAGGCAGGGACAGTGTCAAATCTTGTCAAATCTATTCTTTGCTAAACCTTGTGTGTAGGGACAGAGAAGGATAGGCAGGGAGAGTGTCAGTGTCATATACATTTATAAACCTTGTGTGCAGGGAGAGAGAAGGATAGGCAGGGGACAGTGTCAGTGTCATATTCTTTGCTAAACCTTGTGTGCAGGGAGAGAGAAGGATAGGCAGGGAGAGTGCCAGTGTCATATACTTTGATAAACCTTGTGTGCAGGGAGAGAGAAGGATAGGCAGGGGACAGTGTCAGTGTCATTGTTGCTAAGCCTCCTGCACATTATACACCTGAAGTTAGCCCGTATTGCTGCTTTTTCCTGGTGTGTTACACCAACAAGATTTTGCGGCACTTACAGCGGGCGAAGTGTACCTCCTGACCATATTACACCTTAACTTAGCCTGTATTGCTGCTTTTTCCTGGTGTGTTACACCAACAGGATTTTGCGGCACTTACAGCGGGCGGAGTGTACCTCCTGACCATATTACATCTTAACTTAGCCTGTATTGCTGCTTTTTCCTGGTGTGTTACACCAACAGGATTTTGCGGCACTTACAGCGGGCGGAGTGTGCCTCCTGACCATATTACACCTTAACTTAGCCTGTATTGCTGCTTTTCCCATTTCCCTGCAGGCCATTAGAATGTCTGGAAGGCAAACAAGGAGAGGCAGACAGTCAGGAGCCAAAAAAAGAGGGCAAGCAGGCTCTGTGTCTAGAGACAACAGTGCTGGTCGTGGACGCGGTGCATAGCCATCAGCACGTGGCCATGGGACACGCTTGTCCTTCTTTTCGGCAGCTGGACGTGTTGAGCCGCATCATGCCGAAGACTTGGTAGAGTGGATGACCAAGCCCTCCTCATCCTCCTCATCCTCTCTCACCCAGGCTCAGGGTACTGGCAAAGCAGCTGCCAAAGCGTCCTCTTCCCTGGTATCAATGTCATCATCAGTCACTCCTTCCCTAGACCAACCATGTCCTCCTGAGGAGTCCCCCGAACTGTTTGAGCACAGTGTTGGGTACATGCTCCAGGAGGATGCCCAGCGTTTCGAAGGGTCTGATGATGATACCCAGCTAGAGGAAGGCAGTAGCGTGAGATCAGAGAGAGGGGATGCTCAAGAAGGACACCAATCTGGCAGTCATGTTCCAGCAGCTGCAGCATACTGCCAGATTGGCTCCAGTGATGAGGAGGGAGGGGATGATGAGGTCACTGACTCCACGTGGGTGCCTAATAGGAGAGAGGAGGAGGAGGAGGAGGAGGATGAGGAGGAGGCACATCTCCAACGAGGCAGGATGCCCTCTGGGGGCCAGCGTAAGGGCAGCACACCGACGGAATCACACCGCAGAGCTCCGCCTGTGCAGGGCGCTGCCACTGCCCGTTATTCAAAAAGTTCTTTGGTGTGGGCCTTTTTTGAGTCGAGTGCATCAGATCGCACAGCTGCTGTTTGCAACATATGTCTCAAGCGTATATCGCGTGGCCAAAACATCACCCGCTTGGGCACCACATGCTTGACCAGACATATGTTGACCTGCCATGCAGCTCATTGGCAAGCCTACCTTAAAGACCCACACCAAAGAACAAAGCTGACCTCTTCTTGCACCGCATCAGCTGGGATCTCCAACCCCACTATACCTTCAGTCCTCTCTGAAACCTGCTCTGAGAGGAATGAAGGTGTAGAATTAGGTGTGTCACAGCCAAGTACTTACGGGCACTCTGCTAGCAGTACACCAACGTCCGATTCTAGCAGGCAAATTTCCCTGCCCCAGCTGCTGGACCGTCGAAAGAAGTTCACTCCCAGCCATCCACATGCCCAGCGGTTGAATGCTAGCTTGGCTAAATTGCTAGCGCTTCAACTGCTGCCTTTTCAGTTGGTAGACTCGGCCCCCTTTCGTGAGTTTGTGCAATGTGTGGTTCTTCAGTGGCAGGTTCCCAAACGCCACTTTTTCTCACGGAAGGCGATTCCGGCTCTCTACCGGCATGTGGAAGGCAATGTCTTGGCCTCGCTGGACAGGGCGGTCAGCGGTAAGGTGCATATTACCGCTGACTCATGGTCCAGCAGGCATGGACAGGGACGTTACCTTTCTTTCACGGCCCATTGGGTCACTCTTTTGGCAGCTGGGAAGGATGCAGGACAAGGTGCAGTAGTGTTGGAGGTTGTTCCACCGCCATGCCTCCAAAATGCTACTACTGGTTGTGACACACCTCTGTCCTCCACGCCCTCCTCTTCTTCTTCCTCCGTGGCCTCTTCCTGTGCTTTGTCCTCGGAACCAGCGGTGCTCCGTAGGCGTTCAAGGGGCTACGCAAGTACGCAGGCAAAAAGATGCCATACCGTGCTTGCGCTGGTGTGTTTGGGGGACAGGAGCCACACTGGGGCAGAGGTTCTGTCTGCTCTGCAGGGGCAGGCCGAGAGGTGGTTGACGCCACGCCAGCTTAAGCCAGGAATGGTAGTTTGCGACAATGGCACCAACCTCCTCTCCGCTCTCCGACAGGGACAACTGACCCATGTGCCCTGTGTGGCTCACGTCCTTAACCTGGTGGTGCAGCGGTTCTTGGGCAGGTACCCGGGCTTACAGGATGTCCTGAGGCAGGCCAGGAAAGTCTGTGTGCATTTCCGCAGATCTTATAATGCCAGTGCTCGCCTGGCTGAGCTGCAAAAGGAGTTGAACCTGCCCAAGAACCGCCTTATATGTGACATGCCCACCAGGTGGAACTCAACGTTGGCCATGCTGCAGCGGCTGCACACGCAGCAGAGGGCCATCAATGAGTACCTGTGCGACTACGGCACCAGGACAGGGTCAGGGGAGCTCGGGTTTTTTTCACCACGCCAGTGGGGCATGATCAGGGATGCATGCACTGTCCTGGCACCATTTGAGGAGGCCACGAGGATGGTGAGCAGTGACAGTGCATGCATCAGTGACACTGTACCTCTTGTCCACCTGTTGGAACATACGCTGCGTGGAATAATGGACAGGGCACTTGAGGCAGAACAGAGGCAGGAAGAGGAGGACTTCCTTGCCTCTCAAGGCCCCCTTTACCCAGACAGTGTTCCTTCTGTCCCACCCATCGCACAGGAAGAAGAGGAGGAGGAGGAGGAGGAAGAGGAGGAGGATTGTGTCAGCATGGAGGTGGAGCCTGGCACTCAGCATCATCAGCAGCAGTCTTTTAGGGATGATTTACAGTCCCAAGAAACCAGTGGACTTGTACGTGGCTGGGAGGAGGTGGCTGCGGATCATGTCGTCCTTAGTGACCCAGAGGACTCCGGACTGAATGCCTTAGCTAACCTACGTTGCATGGCCTCCCTGATCCTGCAAAGTCTGCGGAAGGATCCTCGTATTCTTCGGATCAAGGAGAGGGACCATTACTGGCTGGCCACTCTCCTTGATCCACGGTACAAGGGTAAGGTTGCGGACCTTATCTTACCGTCGCAGAGGGAGCAGAGGATGAGACAACTCCGGGAGGCCTTGCAGAAAGGTCTGTGCAACGCGTTCCCAGAGATTGGGAGGTTACAAACTCCTGGTCCTGGACAACGAGTTGCTGAGGCTTCGGTCAGTCAAAGAAGGAGCGGTGGGGAAGGTGGCCGTCTGACCGAAGCGTTCAGACAATTCTTTAGTCCGCAGCCCCAAGGTATGATCGGTTCCAGCAACCATCGCCAGCGTCTGATATACATGGTGCAGGAATACCTAGGGGCAAGGTCAGACTTGGACACCTTCCCCTGGCTTTCTGGGTCTTGAGGATGGATCACTGGCCAGAGCTTGCACAGTATGCAATTGAGCTACTGGCCTGTCCTGCATCCAGCGTTCTTTCAGAACGCACATTCAGTGCTGCTGGAGGATTTGTCACAGATCACAGGGTGCGCCTGTCCACCGTCTCTGTTGATCGACTGACCTTCATAATGATGAACCAGTCTTGGATCACCACCAGCTACCAAACACCTGAAGCTGATATAACAGACTAATTTATTTTCAAATGTCACATCCCTTCAAGACTGATGCTGATGCTGAGAGACTGTCCTGTTATGTTGACTGACTATCCTCCTCCTCCTCAATGATCCGATTGACGATGATAGCTTGGAAGAACATTTTTGTTTCTGGGTGCCGCCACCAGTGGCTAAGGCCCAATTTTTCAGCCCCTGTTTAACAGTGGTGTGTTATTACAATTTTTTATGCAATGCTTTGCAGCAGGGCTCATTCCTGCACTCCAACTAGAGTATCTGGGAGTGGTTGCAGTGTCGTGGCACCAGCACCAGTGGCTAAGGCCCAATTTTTCAGCCCCTGTTTAACAGGGGCGTGTAATTACAATTTTTGATACGATACTTTGCAACAGGGCTCATTGCTGTGCTCCAAGTACAGTATCTGTGAGGGGTTGCAGTGTTGTGGCACCAGTGCCTAAGGCCCAATTTTTCTGCCCCTGTTTAACAGGGGCATGTAATTACAATTCTTGATCTAATAATTCACAGCAGGGCCCATTCCTGCGCCCACCAAGACTAACTGTGAGGCCTTACAGTGTTGTGTCAACACCACCACCACCAAAGGCCCAATTTTTCAGCCCCTGTTCAACAGGGGCATGCAATTACAATTCTTGATCTAATAATTCACAGCAGGGCTCATTCATGCGCCCACCAAGAGTAACTGTGAGGGCTCAAAGTGTTGTGGCAACACCAACATGTAAGGGGCAAATTTCAGCTGAGTATATACGGCAGGCCCCTACTTTCAAACATCCAACTTACAAACGACTCCTCCTTGCAAACGGAAGGATACAACAGGAAGGGAGAGGAAATCTACCATTAGGAAGGCAAATTCTCTCCTGTAAGAGTTAATATGGGAAAAAAGTGTCTCCTCTCCACTGATGCTTTATCACCAATTCTTGTTTCAATAAAAACCCCAAATTTTCAAAAAACATTTGTCATTAGGACGGAAAGTGAGGTGAACTGTTCTGAACAGGTGCACACTGCACAGACAGCAAAACAAATGTTACAGGGGTGATAACCCTTCCCTATGTTTTCCAAAAAGCTTAAAAATAGATTTTTTGGCTGGAGCTACACTTAAACAATGTACCTGTTCAAAATTACAAACAGATTCTACATAAGAACAAACCTACAGTCCCTGTCTTGTATGCACTGCCTGTATACGGCTGTTCAGAGTATATAGGGCCTTTTTTATTTTGTGTTCGGGGTTCCCCTTAATATCCATACAAGACCCAAAGGGGCTGGTAATGGGCTGGGGTAGGGAGGGGGGGTGTGTGATGGGGTAGCTATGCCATTTTTCTTAAAGATTTTCATCCATATTACCGGGACCAGACATTACATTAAAGCCGCAAGCAGTTTTAAATGGCTTTTTTTCCTTTAGAAATGTAATTTTGTGCAGGGACAGTTCTAAACACGGGAAACACGTGGCACTTCACAGGCATACTTTAGACACCCCCCAGGTACGATATTTAAAGGAATATTTGACTTTTTTTTTTTTTCACTTTATGCATCATTAAAATGACTGCTCCAGAAAAACTGCCGTTTTTAAAACTTCTTTTTGCATTGATACATGTCCCCTGGTGCAGAACCCGGGTTCCCAAACCCTTTTTAGGACAATAACATGCATAATAGTCGTTATAATTAGCACTTTAGATTTCGAACGTTCGCATCCATTGTATTTAATAGGGTTCTAAAGTTCGTGCGAACTTTCGGTCCGTTCGCGGGTTCTGGTGCGAACCGAACCCGGGGGTGTTCGGCTCATCACTAGAGGCGACGTGCATTGTCTTTCCCCCCAGACACCCCAACTGGGAACATACTGTGTCCTAAGGGAGAGACAACACAGCCAACCTCCATGTTACAACAATTTGTGATACAGAAACTCCCCTCAAAGCTGTGTGGGAGGAGCTATAATTCCCTCAGCATTGCCAAGGAAACCAATGTTTGTTTATGCAGGCTCTAACCATCATTAGTTGAAAGAGCGGAACAATTTTTTCAAAAATGTTTTTTTTTTCGTTTTAAAAAAATATAAAATGATGTTTTTTTCAAAAAAAAATATTTTTTTCAAAAATTATTATTTATTTTTTTTCAATTTATTTTTTTCAAATTTATTATTTTTATTTTTCAAAACTTAAATTTTTTTTAGATTTTTTTTAAAAAAAGTTTTTTTTTCAAAATGATTTTTGTTTTAAAAAAATACATATTTTTTTAAATGATGTTTTTTTCAAAAATATTTATTTTTTTCAAAAATTATTATATATTTTTTTTCAATTTTTTTTTTAATTCATTATATTTATTTTTCAAAAATTACTTTTTATTTTTTCATGGGGGGGTCATAAACAGTGGAAAACAGTATCCGTCGTATTACAGTACATAGTAGAGGTACATAGTAATTCATTTACAGATAACAGAATCAAAAAAGTAAGCAAAGTTGAACATTAGAAATGCCTTTGAGAAATAAGAGGCGACGTGCATTGTCTTTCCCCCCAGACACCCCAACTGGGAACATACTGTGTCCTGAGGGAAAGACATTCTATAAACGGTCGTATTTTAAAAACTAAAAATCCGACACGTGTAGTGGCAGCAGGGATAGCTGAACGTTTTGATATAAAATTTGTGTAGGTGGGCTTACAAATGAGGGAGTGATGGCAGGTTAGAAATCATGTCCTGATTTTTCAGATTTTGTCAGCTCACACTCTAGTTTCGCCATTCATTCCTATGGGACAAATTTCGCCGCAAAAACGACGATATTTCGTGATCGATTTGGCGAAACGTTCCACAAAGTAATAGCACACCATTCGGGAACAATCCGCACGTTTCGGTATATTACTTGTCTATGTAGTGTAAAAACTGTGGGAGGAGTTAGGGTGGTAAAATTTGGCTAGAATAAGAATAAGAATAAGAAAAATAACTAGAAAAGCTACAATTTCTGGGGAAATTGTGTGACGTGTTCTTGCCTCCACCAGTAGTCTACAACTGGAGTGGGCGCAGTAACTGGGTGGAGTGGCTTGAGCAACTGTTGTGTGGTTGGAGTGGCTGGAGTAACTGTGAAAAGTGTTAAAAAGATTGATATTTTAAAAAGTAGAAACAGTAGAAAAAAAAGTCCCATCATTAGTTGAAAAAAAAAATTTCAAAATATATATTTTTTTTAATTTTTAAATGATTTTTTTTAAAAAAATGTCAAAATGTTTTTTTTTCAAAAATGTTTTTTTTTCTTTCAAAAAAAATTTTTCAGAAATTTTTCTTTTCAAAATTGATTTTTTTTCAAAAATGATTTTTTTTTTATCAAAAAAGTTAGGTTTTTTTTCAAAATGATTTTTGCTTTAAATTTTTTTTTTTTTAAATGATGTTTTTTTCAAAAATATTTATTTTTTTCAAAAATTATTATATATTTTTTTTCAATTTTTTTTTAATTTATTATTTTTATTTTTCAAAAATAATTTTTTATTTTTTCATGGGGGGGGGGTCATAAACAGTGGAAAACAGTATTGGTCGTATTGCAGTACATAGCAGAGGTACATAGTAAATTATTTACAGATAACAGAATCAAAAAAGTAAGCAAAGTTGAACATTAGAAATGCCTTAGAGAAATTAGAGGCGACGTGCATTGTCTTTCCCCCCCCCAGACACCCCAACTGGGAACATACTGTGTCCTGAGGGAAAGACAACACAGCCAACCTCCATGTTACAACAATTTGTGATACAGAAACTCCCCTCAGAGCTGTGTGGGAGGAGCTATAGGTCCCTCAGCGTTGCCAAGGAAACCAATGTTTGTTTATGCAGGCTCTAACCACAGGTCACACAGTATTTTCAGCCTCTACTGAATACTTGCCAATCTTCAAACGGTCGTACCCACTGTACCCAAACAAATTTTTTATCATTTTGTTCCCACAAATAGAGCTTTCTTTCAGTGGTATTTGATCGCCTCTGCGATTTTTATTTTTTGCACAACAAATAAAAAAAAAGCGAAAATTTGGAAAAAAAAAAAGTTTTTCTTTGTTTCTGTAATTTTTTTTGTAAATAAGTACCTTTTCTACTTCAATGACGGGCACGGATAAGGCGGCACTGACGGGCACTGATAAGGTGACACTGATGGGCACCAATGAGGTGGCACCAATGAGGTGGCACTGATGGGCACTGATGATGGGCACTGATAGGCACTGATGGGCACTGATATGTGGCACTGGTATGTGGCACAGATGGGCACTCATAGGCGGCACTGATTGGCACTCATAGGCGGCACTGATGGGCACTTATAGGCGGCACTGATAGGTGGCATGGACGGGCACTGATAGGTGGGCACTTATGGGCACAGATGGGCACGGATGGGCACTGATAGGTGGCACTGATGGACACTAGTAGGTGGTACTGATGCCCAGCAATGCCAGCCACCACACATTGTGGTCGTGCCATGATGGTGCCAGTCAGTGCAAATTTGTGGGCACTGTTTGGCATATTTTTTTTTATGTTTTACTACATGTGGATGGCAATGGGGGCCATCCACATGCTTGGGGCTTCCCTGGTGGTCCTGGGCGGCATCCTGGTGGTTTAGTGTGGGTATCCGAGGGGGGGCTGCGCTGATAAACAATCAGCGCGAGCCCCCCTGTCAGGAGAGCCACCGATCGGCTCTCCTCTACTTGCGTCTGTCAGACGCGAGTGAGGAAGAGCCGATCAACGGCTCTTCCTGTTTACATCGTGATCAGCAGTGATTGGACACGGCTGATCACGTGATAAAAAGCCTCCGCCGGAGGCTCTTTACCGAGATCAGTGTAGCGGTGTGTCAGACTGACACACCGCTCCACCGATTACCGCGATGCGCGCCCCCCCCCCAGGCGCGCGGTGGCTGTTATCCTGCAGGACGTCAATAGACGTCCAGTGTGGATAACAGAACCACTTCCCGGACGTCAATATGCTATTGACTGGGCGGGAAGTGGTTAAATGTTTTTTTTCAAAAAAAAAATATTTTCAAAATGTTTTTTTTTCTTTCAAAAAAATAAATTTCAGAAATATTTTTTTTCAAAAATGTTTTTTTTTTCAAAAGTTTTTTTTTCAAAATGATTTTTGTTTTAAAAAGATATATATATATATATATATATTTAAATTATGTTTTTTTCAAAAATCTTTATTTTTTTCAAAAATTATTATATTTTTTTTTCAAATTTTTTTTTTCATTTATTATTTTTATTTTTCAAAAATTACTTTTTATTTTTTCATGGGGGGGGGGGTCATAAACAGCAGAAAACAGTATCCGTCGTATTACAGTACATAGTAGAGGTACATAGTAATTAATTTACAGATAACAGAATCAAAAGAGTAAGCAAAGTTGAACATTAGAAATGCCTTAGAGAAATAAGAGGCGACGTGCATTGTCTTTCCCCCCCAGACACCCCAACTGGGAACATACTGTGTCCTGAGGGAAAGACAACACAGCCAACCTCCATGTTACAACAATTTGTGATTCAGAAACTCCCCTCAGAGCTGTGTGGGAGGAGCTATAGGTCCCTCAGCGTTGCCAAGGAAACCAATGTTTGTTTATGCAGGCTCTAACCACAGGTCACACAGTATTTTCAGCCTCAACTGAATACTTGCCAATCTTCAAACGGTCGTACCCACTGTACCCAAACAAATTTTTTATCATTTTGTTCCCACAAATAGAGCTTTCTTTCAGTGGTATTTGATCGCCTCTGCGATTTTTATTTTTTGCACAACAAATTAAAAAAAAAGCAAAAATTTTGAAAAAAAATAAGTTTTTCTTTGTTTCTGTAAATTTTTTTGTAAATAAGTACCTTTTCTACTTCAATGACGGGCACGGATAAGGCGGCACTGACGGGCACTGATAAGGTGACACTGATGGGCACCAATGAGGTGGCACCAATGAGGTGGCACTGATGGGCACTGATGATGGGCACTGATAGGCACTGATGGGCACTGATATGTGGCACTGGTATGTGGCACAGATGGGCACTCATAGGTGGCACTGATTGGCACTCATAGGCGGCACTGATGGGCACTTATAGGCGGCACTGATGGGCACTTATAGGCGGCACTGATAGGTGGCATGGACGGGCACTGATAGGTGGGCACTTATGGGCACAGATGGGCACGGATGGGCACTGATAGGTGGCACTGATGGACACTAGTAGGTGGTACTGATGCCCAGCAATGCCAGCCACCACACATTGTGGTTGTGCCATGATGGTGCCAGTCAGTGCCCATTTGTGGGCACTGTTTGGCATATTTTTTTTATGTTTTACTACATGTGGATGGCAATGGGGGCCATCCACATGCTTGGGGCTTCCCTGGTGGTCCTGGGCGGCATCCTGGTGGTTTAGTGTGGGTATCCGAGGGGGGGCTGCGCTGATAAACAATCAGCGCGAGCCCCCCTGTCAGGAGAGCCACCGATCGGCTCTCCTCTACTTGCGTCTGTCAGACGCGAGTGAGGAAGAGCCGATCAACGGCTCTTCCTGTTTACATCGTGATCAGCAGTGATTGGACACGGCTGATCACGTGATAAAAAGCCTCCGCCAGAGGCTCTTTACCGAGATCAGTGTAGCGGTGTGTCAGACTGACACACCGCTCCACCGATTGCCGCGATGCGCGCCCCCCCCCCCCCCCCAGGCGCGCGGTGGCTGTTATCCTGCAGGACGTCAATAGACGTCCAGTGTGGATAACAGAACCACTTCCCGGACGTCAATATGCTATTGACTGGGCGGGAAGTGGTTAAATGTTTTTTTTCAAAAAAAAATATTTTCAAAATGTTTTTTTTTCTTTCAAAAAAAAAAATTTCAGAAATATTTTTTTTCAAAAATGTTTTTTTTTCAAAAGTTTTTTTTTCAGAATGATTTTTGTTTTAAAAAGATATATATATATATTTTTAAATTATGTTTTTTTCAAAAATCTTTATTTTTTTCAAAAATTATTATATATTTTTTTCAATTTTTTTTTTTAATTTATTATTTTTATTTTTCAAAAATTACTTTTTATTTTTTCATGGGGGGGGTCATAAACAGCAGAAAACAGTATCCGTCGTATTACAGTACATAGTAGAGGTACATAGTAATTAATTTACAGATAACAGAATCAAAAGAGTAAGCAAAGTTGAACATTAGAAATGCCTTAGAGAAATAAGAGGCGACGTGCATTGTCTTTCCCCCCCAGACACCCCAACTGGGAACATACTGTGTCCTGAGGGAAAGACAACACAGCCAACCTCCGTGTTACAACAATTTGTGATTCAGAAACTCCCCTCAGAGCTGTGTGGGAGGAGCTTTAGGTCCCTCAGCGTTGCCAAGGAAACCAATGTTTGTTTATGCAGGCTCTAACCACAGGTCACACGGTATTTTCAGCCTCTACTGAATACTTGCCAATCTTCAAACGGTCGTACCCACTGTACCCAAACAAATTTTTTATCATTTTGTTCCCACAAATAGAGCTTTCTTTCAGTGGTATTTGATCGCCTCTGCGATTTTTATTTTTTGCACAACAAATAAAAAAAAAGCGAAAATGTTGAAAAAAATACGTTTTTCTTTGTTTCTGTAATTTTTTTTGTAAATAAGTACCTTTTCTACTTCAATGACGGGCACGGATAAGGCGGCACTGACGGGCACTGATAAGGTGACACTGATGGGCACCAATGAGGTGGCACCAATGAGGTGGCACTGATGGGCACTGATGATGGGCACTGATAGGCACTGATGGGCACTGATATGTGGCACTGGTATGTGGCACAGATGGGCACTCATAGGCGGCACTGATTGGCACTCATAGGCGGCACTGATGGGCACTTATAGGCGGCACTGATGGGCACTTATAGGCGGCACTGATAGGTGGCATGGACGGGCACTGATAGGTGGGCACTTATGGGCACAGATGGGCACGGATGGGCACTGATAGGTGGCACTGATGGACACTAGTAGGTGGTACTGATGCCCAGCAATGCCAGCCACCACACATTGTGGTCGTGCCATGATGGTGCCAGTCAGTGCCCATTTGTGGGCACTGTTTGGCATATTTTTTTTATGTTTTACTACATGTGGATGGCAATGGGGGCCATCCACATGCTTGGGGCTTCCCTGGTGGTCCTGGGCGGCATCCTGGTGGTTTAGTGTGGGTATCCGAGGTGGGGCTGCGCTGATAAACAATCAGCGCGAGCCCCCCCTGTCAGGAGAGCCACCGATCGGCTCTCCTCTACTTGCGTCTGTCAGACGCGAGTGAGGAAGAGCCGATCAACGGCTCTTCCTGTTTACATCGTGATCAGCAGTGATTGGACACGGCTGATCACGTGATAAAAAGCCTCCGCCGGAGGCTCTTTACCGAGATCAGTGTAGCGGTGTGTCAGACTGACACACCGCTCCACCGATTGCCGCGATGCGCGCCCCCCCCAGGCGCGCGGTGGCTGTTATCCTGCAGGACGTCAATAGACGTCCAGTGTGGATAACAGAACCACTTCCCGGACGTCAATATGCTATTGACTGGGCGGGAAGTGGTTAAATGTTTTTTTTCAAAAAAAAAAAATATTTTCAAAATGTTTTTTTTTCTTTCAAAAAAAAAAATTTCAGAAATATTTTTTTTCAAAAATGTTTTTTTTTTAAAAAGTTTTTTTTCAAAATGATTTTTGTTTTAAAAAGATATATATATTTTTTTAAATTATGTTTTTTTCAAAAATCTTTATTTTTTTCAAAAATTATTATATATTTTTTTCAATTTTTTTTTTAATTTATTATTTTTATTTTTCAAAAATTACTTTTTATTTTTTCATGGGGGGGGTCATAAACAGCAGAAAACAGTATCCGTCGTATTACAGTACATAGTAGAGGTACATAGTAATTAATTTACAGATAACAGAATCAAAAGAGTAAGCAAAGTTGAACATTAGAAATGCCTTAGAGAAATAAGAGGCGACGTGCATTGCCTTTCCCCCCCAGACACCCCAACTGGGAACATACTGTGTCCTGAGGGAAAGACAACACAGCCAACCTCCATGTTACAACAATTTGTGATTCAGAAACTCCCCTCAGAGCTGTGTGGGAGGAGCTATAGGTCCCTCAGCGTTGCCAAGGAAACCAATGTTTGTTTATGCAGGCTCTAACCACAGGTCACACAGTATTTTCAGCCTCTACTGAATTCTTGCCATTCTTCAAACGGTCGTATTTTAAAAACTACAATGCCTACAGCGAAGAACTTTATATTGTGAGAATCACAAGACCCAGACCTACATTTTGATATATAGTATGTCTCTGAAATATTAAAATTAAAGGCACAGTCGCAGTTTAGAAATTGCCATTCAAATTTGAAGTGGCTATAGGGGAGTTTCAATGAATGTCAATGGGTGGCGTGAGTTGCAAACAAATCATCATACCGTGAAAACTGTAAGGACTATGGCTTAGCCGTGGACACGTGTAGTGGCAGCAGAGATAGCTGAACGTTTTGTGTAGCTGGGCTTAAAAATGAGGGAGTGGTGGCAGGTTAGAAATCATGTCCTGATTTTTCAGATTTTGTCAGCTCACACTCTAGTTTCGCCATTCATTCCTATGGGACAAATTTTGCCGCAAAAATAAAAATTCAAAATATATAATTTTTTAAATTTTTAAATGATTTTTTTCCCCCCAAAAAAATTTCAACATTTTTTTTTTCCAAAATTTTTATTTTTTCAAAAAAAATTTTTTTAGAATTTTTTTTCAAAAATGATTTTTTTTCAAAAATGATTTTTTTTTCAAAAAAGTTTTTTTTTTCAAAATGATTTCCAGCAGGTCATATAGCGACTTTGAGGTGGAGGCGCGTTTTTTGGATGCCATGGTCGCTGTGCAGTTTCCAGGTACTAAGTACAGTAAAACGGCAGACAAGGGCACTGGAGAAAGCACTGGGGGGCAATCTAAGGTCAATGTATTTAATTTTTTATTGTAATCCAATAGGATTACATTGTATCAGTGTGTTTGTGCTTTATACATTTTGAATTTGCCGCCGGTTCCACCCCCTGCGTCGCGACGCTCGCAGGGAAGGGAATCCAGGGCACACAGTGCATCGGGCGGAAGATCCGGATGCCGTACACTGCGGGAATACATCGCGGGATCCCAGAGACAAGGTAAGTCACCTCTTTCAGGATCCAGCGAGGCAAGCCCGAGTGTGGCTCGGGGTTACCGCTTTAGGTACTGAAATCTCACCCCGAGCCACACTCGGGAATACCGCCAGGGAGGTTAATATTTTAAAAAGTAGAAATAGTAGAAAAAAAATGAAGAAGTCCCATCATTAGCTGAAAGAGCGGAACATTTAAAAAAAAAAATATTTATTTTTTAAAATATTTTTTTTCAAAAATCATAATTTTTTACATTTTTAAATGATTTTTTTTCCAAATTTTGTTTTCCAAATTCTTTTTTTTCAAATTTATTATTTTTATTTTTCAAAAATTACTTTTTATTTTTTCATGGGGGGGGGTCATAAACAGCGGAAAACAGTATCCATCGTATTACAGTACATAGTAGAGGTACATAGTAATTCATTTACAGATAACAGAATCAAAAAAGTAAGCAAAGTTGAACATTAGAAATGCCTTCGAGAAATAAGAGGCGACGTGCATTGTCTTTCCCCCCATACACACCAACTGGGAACATACTGTGTCCTGAGGGAAAGACAACAGCCAACCTCCATGTTACAACAATTTGTGATTCAGAAACTCCCCTCAGAGCTGTGTGGGAGGAGCTATAGGTCCCTCAGCGTTGCCAAGGAAACCAATGTTTGTTTATGCAGGCTCTAACCACAGGTCACACAGTATTTTCAGCCTCTCCTGAATTCTTGCCATTCTTCAAACGTACGTATTTTAAAAACTATAAATCCTACAGCGAAGAGCTTTATATTGTGAGAATCACAAGACCCAGACCTACATTTTGATATATAGTATGTTAGTATGCCTCTGAAATATTAAAATTGAAGGCACAGTTGCAGTTTAGAAATTTGAAGTGGCTATAGGGGAGTTTCAATGAATGTCAATGGGTGGCGTGAGTTGCAAACAAATCATCATACCATGAAAACTGTAAGGACTATGGCTTAGCCGTGGACACGTGTAGTGGCAGCAGGGATAGCTGAACGTTTTGATATAAAATTTGTGTAGGTGGGTTTAAAAATGAGGGAGTGGTGGCAGGTTAGAAATCATGTCCTGATTTTTCAGATTTTGTCAGCTCACACTCTAGTTTCACCATTCATTCCTATGGGACAAATTTCGCAGCAAAAACGACGATATTTCGTGAACGATTCGGCGAAATGTTCCACAAAGTAATAGCACACCATTCGGGAACAATCCGCACGTTTCAGTATATTACTTGTCTATGTAGTGTAAAAACTGTGAGAGGAGTTAGGGTGGTAAAAGTTGGCTATAATAAGAATAAGAACTAGAAAAGCTACAATTTCTGGGGAAATGGACGTGTACTTGCCTCCACCAGTAGTCTACAACTGGAGTGGGCGGAGTAACTGGGTGGAGTGGCTTGAGCAACTGTTGTGTGGTTGGAGTGGCTGGAGTAACTGAAAAGTGTTAAAAAGCTTAATATTTTAAAAAGTAGAAATAGTAGAAAAAAAATGAAGAAGTCCCATCATCAACTGAAAGAGCGGAACATTTTTAAAAAATATATATATATTTTTTTCCAAAAAATATATTTTTCAAAAATTATAATTTTTTTTAATTTTTAAATGATTTTTTTTTTTATTATAATTTGTATTTTTCAAAAATGTTTTTTTTTCTTTCAATTTTTTTTTTCAGATATATTTTTTTTTCGATTTTTTTTTTTCAAAAATAGATTTTTTTATCAAATTTTTTTTTTTTCAAAATGATTTTTGTTTTAAAAAAATATATATTTTTTTAAATGATGTTTTTTTCAAAAATCTTTATTTTTTTCTAAAATGTATTATTATATTTTTTTCATGGGGGGGGTCATAAATAGTGTTGAGCGGACCCGAACTGTAAAGTTCGGGTCCGTACCGAATTTTGGCGTTTTCCCGACCCCGGACCCGGACCCGGATTTTGCGCTAAAGTCCGGGTTCGGGTCCGGATTCGGGAATTTAATGGCGCAGTTAGAAATGCTTCAGGGCCCAGCCAATCACCATTTGATTAGCTGGTGTGCCCTTAGAAGCCATGATAGCCATACCTACTAATGGCATGGCTGTGATTGGTCAGTGCAACATGTGACCCAGCATGTGACCAGCTTCTATATAAGCAAGAGGCACACAGCACAGATCGTCACTCTGCTTTTAGACAGTGTAGGGAAAGGATCCTGGCTGCTGTTGCTGTGAGGGAGGGAATTATATGATAGGAGTTAGTCCTGATTCTGCAATCTACTGATAGAAAAGATAGAGAGACAGTGTAGTGTAGTGTAGTGTAGGGGCAGGATCCTGTTTGTGCTTTCAGGGAGAGAGATTTAGATAGGAGTCCAGATTGAGAGATATAATAGCTCAGCGATCTGCATAGGTTTATCTGTTTGTGTTGCAAGCTCAGTGCACCAGCACTGCATTACGTTGAGTGATACACCTATTCCATACTGTGGCTGTATTGTGCTCTTGCTAAAAGACCCATTTCGGGCAGAAAAAAAAAAAAGGCACTTTATTGTGCTTTTGCTAAAAAGACCCATTTTTGGGCCCCAAAAAAAAAAAAGGCACTTTATTGTGCTGTTGCAAAAAAAAAAAAAGGCACTTTGTTGTGCGCAAAAAAGACCTATTTTTGGGCAAAAAAAATATTTTGCAGTGTATATCTCTAGTTGTGTGAAATAACCAATTTCTATATATTTTTCTTGTACTATGCTATACTAAAAAAAAAAAAAAACTTTTTTTTGAATAGCATTCTCTGCAGCTGTGCGATTCAGCAGTTATATACTGTGGTTGTGTTGTGCTCTTCCAAAAAACGCCATTTAGGGCCACAGAAAATATTTTGCAGTGTGAAATACACATGTGGAGGTGTGTAAAATAAACAATTTCTATATATTGTACAGTGCTATACTAAAAAAAACAAAATTTTTTTTGAATAGCATTCTCTGCACTTCTATAGCTGTGCGATTCAGTGGTTAAATACTGTGGTTGTGTTGTGCTCTTCCAAAAAACGCCATTTAGGGCCACAGAAAATAAATTGCAGTGTGAAATACACATGTGGAGGTGTGTAAAATAAACAATTTCTATATATTGTACAGTGCTATACTAAAAAAAACAACATTTTTTTTGAATAGCATTCTCTGCACTTCTATAGCTGTGCGATTCAGTGGTTAAATACTGTGGTTATGTTGTGCTCTTCCAAAAAACGCCATTTAGGGCCACAGAAAATATTTTGCAGTGTGAAATACACATGTGGAGGTGTGTAAAATAAACAATTTCTATATATTGTACAGTGCTATACTAAAAAAAACAACATTTGTTTTGAATAGCATTCTCTGCACTTCTATAGCTGTGCGATTCAGTGGTTAAATACTGTGGTTGTGTTGTGCTCTTCCAAAAAACGCCATTTAGGGCCACAGAAAATAAATTGCAGTGTGAAATACACATGTGGAGGTGTGTAAAATAAACAATTTCTATATATTGTACAGTGCTATACTAAAAAAAACAACATTTTTTTTGAATAGCATTCTCTGCACTTCTATAGCTGTGCGATTCAGTGGTTAAATACTGTGGTTGTGTTGTGCTCTTCCAAAAAACGCCATTTAGGGCCACAGAAAATAAATTGCAGTGTGAAATACACATGTGGAAGTGTGTAAAATAAACAATTTCTATATATTGTACAGTGCTATACTAAAAAAAACAACATTTTTTTTGAATAGCATTCTCTGCACTTCTATAGCTGTGCGATTCAGTGGTTAAATACTGTGGTTGTGTTGTGCTCTTCCAAAAAACGCCATTTAGGGCCACAAAAAATAAATTGCAGTGTGAAATACACATGTGGAGGTGTGTAAAATAAACAATTTCTATATATTGTACAGTGCTATACTAAAAAAAAAAACATTTTTTTTGAATAGCATTCTCTGCACTTCTATAGCTGTGCGATTCAGTGGTTAAATACTGTGGTTGTGTTGTGCTCTTCCAAAAAACGCCATTTAGGGCCACAGAAAATAAATTCCAGTGTGAAATACACATGTGGAGGTGTGTAAAATAAACAATTTCTATATATTGTACAGTGCTATACTAAAAAAAACAACATTTTTTTTGAATAGCATTCTCTGCACTTCTATAGCTGTGCGATTCAGTGGTTAAATACTGTGGTTGTGTTGTGCTCTTCCAAAAAACGCCATTTAGGGCCACAGAAAATAAATTGCAGTGTGAAATACACATGTGGAGGTGTGTAAAATAAACAATTTCTATATATTGTACAGTGCTATACTAAAAAAAACAACATTTTTTTTTAATAGCATTCTCTGCACTTCTATAGCTGTGCGATTCAGTGGTTAAATACTGTGGTTGTGTTGTGCTCTTCCAAAAAACGCCATTTAGGGCCACAGAAAATAAATTGCAGTGTGAAATACACATGTGGAGGTGTGTAAAATAAACAATTTCTATATATTGTACAGTGCTATACTAAAAAAAACAACATTTTTTTTGAATAGCATTCTCTGCACTTCTATAGCTGTGCGATTCAGTGGTTAAATACTGTGGTTGTGTTGTGCTCTTCCAAAAAACGCCATTTAGGGCCACAGAAAATAAATTGCAGTGTGAAATACACATGTGGAGGTGTGTAAAATAAACAATTTCTATATATTGTACATGCTATACTAAAAAAAAAAACATTTTTTTTGAATAGCATTCTCTGCACTTCTATAGCTGTGCGATTCAGTGGTTAAATACTGTGGTTGTGTTGTGCTCTTCCAAAAAACGCCATTTAGGGCCACAGAAAATAAATTGCAGTGTGAAATACACATGTGGAGGTGTGTAAAATAAACAATTTCTATATATTGTACAGTGCTATACTAAAAAAAACAACATTTTTTTTGAATAGCATTCTCTGCACTTCTATAGCTGTGCGATTCAGTGGTTAAATACTGTGGTTGTGTTGTGCTCTTCCAAAAAACGCCATTTAGGGCCACAGAAAATAAATTGCAGTGTGAAATACACATGTGGAGGTGTGTAAAATAAACAATTTCTATATATTGTACAGTGCTATACTAAAAAAAACAACATTTTTTTTGAATAGCATTCTCTGCACTTCTATAGCTGTGCGATTCAGTGGTTAAATACTGTGGTTGTGTTGTGCTCTTCCAAAAAACGCCATTTAGGGCCACAGAAAATAAATTGCAGTGTGAAATACACATGTGGAGGTGTGTAAAATAAACAATTTCTATATATTGTACAGTGCTATACTAAAAAAAAAACATTTTTTTTGAATAGCATTCTCTGCACTTCTATAGCTGTGCGATTCAGTGGTTAAATACTGTGGTTGTGTTGTGCTCTTCCAAAAAACGCCATTTAGGGCCACAGAAAATATTTTGCAGTGTGAAATACACATGTGGAGGTGTGTAAAATAAACAATTTCTATATATTGTACAGTGCTATACTAAAAAAAACAACATTTTTTTTGAATAGCATTCTCTGCACTTCTATAGCTGTGCGATTCAGTGGTTAAATACTGTGGTTGTGTTGTGCTCTTCCAAAAAACGCCATTTAGGGCCACAGAAAATAAATTGCAGTGTGAAATACACATGTGGAGGTGTGTAAAGTAAACAATTTCTATATATTGTACAGTGCTATACTAAAAAAAACAACATTTTTTTTGAATAGCATTCTCTGCACTTCTATAGCTGTGCGATTCAGTGGTTAAATACTGTGGTTGTGTTGTGCTCTTTCAAAAAACGCCATTTAGGGCCACAGAAAATATTTTGCAGTGTGAAATACATATCTGGAGGTGTGTGAAAAAACAACATTATTTTTGAATAGCATTCTCTGGCCTCTGCAGCTGTGCGATTCAGCGGTTATATACTGTTGGGGTTGTTGTGCTCTTGCAAAAAACGCCATTTAGGGCCACAGAAAATATTTTGCAGTGTGAAATACACATCTGGAGGTGTGTGAAAAAACAACATTATTTTTGAATAGCATTCTCTGGCCTCTGCAGCTGTGCGATTCAGCGGTTATATACTGTTGGGGTTGTTGTGCTCTTGCAAAAAACGCCATTTAGGGCCACAGAAAATATTTTGCAGTGTGAAATACACATCTGGAGGTGTGTGAAAAAACAACATTATTTTTGAATAGCATTCTCTGGCCTCTGCAGCTGTGCGATTCAGTGGTTAAATACTGTGGTTGTGTTGTGCTCTTCCAAAAAACGCCATTTAGGGCCACAGAAAATAAATTGCAGTGTGAAATACACATGTGGAGGTGTGTAAAATAAACAATTTCTATATATTGTACAGTGCTATACTAAAAAAAACAACATTTTTTTTGAATAGCATTCTCTGCACTTCTATAGCTGTGCGATTCAGTGGTTAAATACTGTGGTTGTGTTGTGCTCTTCCAAAAAACGCCATTTAGGGCCACAGAAAATAAATTGCAGTGTGAAATACACATGTGGAGGTGTGTAAAATAAACAATTTCTATATATTGTACAGTGCTATACTAAAAAAAACAACATTTTTTTTTAATAGCATTCTCTGCACTTCTATAGCTGTGCGATTCAGTGGTTAAATACTGTGGTTGTGTTGTGCTCTTCCAAAAAACGCCATTTAGGGCCACAGAAAATAAATTGCAGTGTGAAATACACATGTGGAGGTGTGTAAAATAAACAATTTCTATATATTGTACAGTGCTATACTAAAAAAAACAACATTTTTTTTGAATAGCATTCTCTGCACTTCTATAGCTGTGCGATTCAGTGGTTAAATACTGTGGTTGTGTTGTGCTCTTCCAAAAAACGCCATTTAGGGCCACAGAAAATAAATTGCAGTGTGAAATACACATGTGGAGGTGTGTAAAATAAACAATTTCTATATATTGTACATGCTATACTAAAAAAAACAACATTTTTTTTGAATAGCATTCTCTGCACTTCTATAGCTGTGCGATTCAGTGGTTAAATACTGTGGTTGTGTTGTGCTCTTCCAAAAAACGCCATTTAGGGCCACAGAAAATAAATTGCAGTGTGAAATACACATGTGGAGGTGTGTAAAATAAACAATTTCTATATATTGTACAGTGCTATACTAAAAAAAACAACATTTTTTTTGAATAGCATTCTCTGCACTTCTATAGCTGTGCGATTCAGTGGTTAAATACTGTGGTTGTGTTGTGCTCTTCCAAAAAACGCCATTTAGGGCCACAGAAAATAAATTGCAGTGTGAAATACACATGTGGAGGTGTGTAAAATAAACAATTTCTATATATTGTACAGTGCTATACTAAAAAAAACAACATTTTTTTTGAATAGCATTCTCTGCACTTCTATAGCTGTGCGATTCAGTGGTTAAATACTGTGGTTGTGTTGTGCTCTTCCAAAAAACGCCATTTAGGGCCACAGAAAATAAATTGCAGTGTGAAATACACATGTGGAGGTGTGTAAAATAAACAATTTCTATATATTGTACAGTGCTATACTAAAAAAAAAACATTTTTTTTGAATAGCATTCTCTGCACTTCTATAGCTGTGCGATTCAGTGGTTAAATACTGTGGTTGTGTTGTGCTCTTCCAAAAAACGCCATTTAGGGCCACAGAAAATATTTTGCAGTGTGAAATACACATGTGGAGGTGTGTAAAATAAACAATTTCTATATATTGTACAGTGCTATACTAAAAAAAACAACATTTTTTTTGAATAGCATTCTCTGCACTTCTATAGCTGTGCGATTCAGTGGTTAAATACTGTGGTTGTGTTGTGCTCTTCCAAAAAACGCCATTTAGGGCCACAGAAAATAAATTGCAGTGTGAAATACACATGTGGAGGTGTGTAAAGTAAACAATTTCTATATATTGTACAGTGCTATACTAAAAAAAACAACATTTTTTTTGAATAGCATTCTCTGCACTTCTATAGCTGTGCGATTCAGTGGTTAAATACTGTGGTTGTGTTGTGCTCTTTCAAAAAACGCCATTTAGGGCCACAGAAAATATTTTGCAGTGTGAAATACATATCTGGAGGTGTGTGAAAAAACAACATTATTTTTGAATAGCATTCTCTGGCCTCTGCAGCTGTGCGATTCAGCGGTTATATACTGTTGGGGTTGTTGTGCTCTTGCAAAAAACGCCATTTAGGGCCACAGAAAATATTTTGCAGTGTGAAATACACATCTGGAGGTGTGTGAAAAAACAACATTATTTTTGAATAGCATTCTCTGGCCTCTGCAGCTGTGCGATTCAGCGGTTATATACTGTTGGGGTTGTTGTGCTCTTGCAAAAAACGCCATTTAGGGCCACAGAAAATATTTTGCAGTGTGAAATACACATCTGGAGGTGTGTGAAAAAACAACATTATTTTTGAATAGCATTCTCTGGCCTCTGCAGCTGTGCGATTCAGCGGTTATATACTGTTGGGGTTGTTGTGCTCTTCCAAAAAACGCCATTTAGGGCCACAGAAAATAAATTGCAGTGTGAAATACACATGTGGAGGTGTGTAAAATAAACAATTTCTATATATTGTACAGTGCTATACTAAAAAAAAAACATTTTTTTTGAATAGCATTCTCTGCACTTCTATAGCTGTGCGATTCAGTGGTTAAATACTGTGGTTGTGTTGTGCTCTTCCAAAAAACGCCATTTAGGGCCACAGAAAATATTTTGCAGTGTGAAATACACATCTGGAGGTGTGTAAAATAAACAATTTCTATATATTCTTCTTGTACAGTGCTATACTAAAAAAAACAACCTTTTTTTTTGAATAGCATTTTCTGTAGCTGTGCGATTCAGCGGTTACGTGCTGTGGGTGTGTTGTGGTCTGGCAAAAAACGCCATTTAGGGCCACAGAAAATATTTTGCAGTGTGAAATACACATCTGGAGGTGTGTGAAATAAACAATTTCTATATATTCTTCTTGTACAGTGCTATACTAAAAAAACAACCTTTTTTTTGAATAGCATTTTCTGTAGCTGTGCGATTCAGCGGTTACGTGCTGTGGGTGTGTTGTGGTCTGGCAAAAAACGCCATTTAGGGCCACAGAAAATATTTTGCAGTGTGAAATACACATCTGGAGGTGTGTGAAATAAACAATTTCTATATATTTTCCTTGTACTGTGCTATACTAAAAAAAACAACTTTTTTTTTTTTGAATAGCATTTTCTGCAGTTCTGTAGCTGTGCGTTTCAGCCATTACGTACTGTGGGTGTGTTGTGGTCTTCCAAAAAACGCCATTTAGGGCAAGATCCTAAATTTGGAAAATATGAGGGGAAGGTCAAAGGGACGTGGTGGCCCCGGTCGTGGTGCTGCTGGTGGAGCTCCTGTTGCAGGGAGAGGACATGGTGGATCTGTGCCAGCTACACGCACAAGTGAAACACCTTCCTCAGGTGCGAGTAGGCGACCGAGCCTGCGGCGGTATTTTGTCGCGCCTAATGAGGCTGTACCAATGTTTAGGCCAGGACAAGTACAGGCGATAGTAGATTGGGTTGCTGACAGTGCCTCGGGTTCCTTCACATTGTCTCCCACCCACTCTTCTGATGAAAGATCAGAGTTGGCACCTGAAGCCCATGTCCATCAGTCTTTCACCTCACCCCCTTGCAAATCAGCCAAGCAGTCTGAGCCCCAAATCATGCAGCAGTCTCTTCTGCTTTTCGATGACTCTGTTAGCAGGGTTTCCCAGGGCCATCCACCTAGCCCTGCCCCAGAAGTGGAAGAGATTGAGTGCACCGATGCCCAACCACTTATGTTTCATGATGGGTACATGGGAGGACCATCGCAGCACGTCTCGGATGATGACGAAACACAGGTGCCAACTGCTGCTGCTTTCGCAATTGTGCAGACAGACATGGAGGGCAGGGGTGAAGACTGGGTGGAAGATGATGTGGAGGACGATGAGGTCCTCGACCCCACATGGAATCAACATTATGCAGGTGACCAGTGTAGTTCGGAGGAAGAGGCGGTGGTCGCACAGAGCCACCAGCACAGCAGAAGAGGGAGCAGGGTGCAAAAACGGAGCATTCGTCCCCTACACAGTACATCTGCTACTGCCCAATGCAGCAAGGGAGCGAGCACACCAAAGCCAGGTCCAAGGACTTCCCTAGCGTGGCAGTTCTTCACACAGTGTGTTGATGACAAGACACGAGTGGTTTGCACGCTGTGCAATCAGAGCCTGAAGCGAGGCATAAACGTTCTCAACCTGAGCACAAGCTGCATGACCAGGCATCTAAGTGCAAAGCACGAGCTGCAGTGGAGTAGACACCTCAAAAACCAAGAAAGGTCTCTGGCTCCTCCTGCTTCCTCTTCTGCTGCAGTCTCGGCCTCTTCATCCACCTCTGTAGTGACAGTGGCACCTGTCACCCCGCAAACAGAGGATCTGCCAGCAACACTACCACCTGGGTCACCAACCATCTCCACAATGTCCCATGGAAGCGTTCAGCTCTCTATCTCCCAAACATTGGAGCGGAAGAGGAAGTACCCCCCAGCCACCCGCGATCCCTGGCCCTGAATGCCAGCATTTCAAAATTCCTGGCCTTTGAAATGCTGTCATTCCGTCTGGTGGAGACGCAGAGTTTTAAAAGCCTGATGGCATTGGCTGTCCCGCAGTACGTCGTGCCCAGCCGCCACTACTTTTCCAGGCGAGCCATCCCTTCCCTGCACAACCAGGTGGGGGACAAAATCAGGTGTGCACTGCGCAACGCCATCTGTGGCAAGGTCCACCTAACTACGGATGCGTGGACCAGTAAGCACGGTCAGGGACGTTATATCTCCCTAACAGCACACTGGGTAAATGCAGTGGCGGCTGGGCCTGAGGCAGATAGCGGTTTGGCGCATGTCCTTCCACCACCGAGGATTGCAGGGCGCTTCAGTTTGCCTCCTGTTGCTAACTCCTCCTTCTCCGCTTCCTCATCCTCTACCGCCTCCTCATCCATTCAGCGTAACACCTTCACCACCAACTTCAGCACAGCCAGGGGTAAACGACAGCAGGCAGTTTTAAAACTTTCCTGTTTGGGGGAAAATCCCCACACCGCGCAGGAGTTGTGGAGGGACATGGAACAACAGACCGATGAGTGGTTGCTGTCAGTGAGCCTCAAGCCCGGCCTGGTGGTGTGCGATAATGGGCGAAATCTCGTAGCAGCTCTGGGTCTAGCCGGTTTGACGCACATCCCTTGCCTGGCGCATGTGCTGAACTTGGTGGTCCAGAGGTTCCTTAAAAATTACCCCAATATGCCAGAGCTGCTGCAGAAAGTGCGGGCTGTCTGTGCGCACTTTCGGCGTTCTCACCCTGCTGCTGCTCGCCTGTCAGCGCTGCAGCGTAACTTCGGCCTTCCCGCTCACCGCCTCATATGTGACGTGCCCACAAGGTGGAACTCCACCTTGCACATGCTGGCCAGACTGTGCGAGCAGCAGCAGGCAATAGTGGAGTTTCAGCTGCAGCAATCACGCGTGAGTCGCTCTGCGGAACAGCACCACTTCACCACCAATAACTGGGCCTCCATGCGAGACCTGTGTGCCTTGTTGCGCTGTTTCGAGTACTCCACCAACATGGCCAGTGCCAATGACGCCGTTCTCAGCGTTACTATCCCAGTTCTATGCCTCCTTGAAAAAACGCTTCGTGCGATGATGGAAGAGGATGTGGCACAGGAGGATGAGGAGGAGGAGGAGGAAGCGGGATCATTTCAAAGGCTTTCAGGGCAGTCTTTCACAAGTGGCTACGAGGGTGGGTTCCTGCACCAACAAACGCCAGGTACACAATTGTCTGGCAGAAAGGGCACAGTTCTGGAGGATGACGAGGTGGAGGAGGAGATGGAGGAGGAGGAGGAGGAGGAGGAGCCATGTTCACAGCAGGGTGGCACTCAGACCAGCTCGTGGCCATTACTGGTGCGTGGCTGGGGGGATACAGAGGACACAGACGATACACCTCCCACAGAGGACAGCTTTTCTTTGCCTCTGGGCAGCCTGGCACACATGAGCGATTACATGCTGCAGTGTTTCCGCAACGACAGCCGAGTTGCCCACATTTTAACTGGTGCTGATTACTGGGTGGCCACCCTGCTGGATCCCCGTTACAAGGACAACGTACCGTCCTTAATTCCCTCACTGGAGCGGGATCGTAAGATGCGCGAGTACAAGCGCACGCTGGTAGACGCGCTGCTGGTGGCATTCCCACCTGACAGCGGGCGTACGGTGGAAGCACAAGGCGAAGGCAGAGGAGGAGGAAGAGGTCGCCAACGCAGCCGGGGCACCGGCAGCACCTCAGAAGGCAGGGTTAGCATGGCCGAAATGTGGAAAAGCTTTGTCAGCACGCCACAACAACCAGCACCACCAGCTGAGATGGAACGTCTTAGCAGGAGGCAGCATTTCACCAACATGGTTGAGCAGTATGTGTCCACAGGCCTACACGTACTGGATGACGGGTCTGCCCCCTTTAACTTCTGGGTCTCCAAATTGGGCACATGGCCTGAGCTTGCCGTTTATGCCTTGGAGGTGCTGGCCTGCCCTGCAGCCAGTGTATTATCTGAACGTGTATTTAGCACGGCAGGGGGCGTTATCACAGACAAGCGCAGCCGCCTGTCCAGAGCCAATGTGGACAAGCTCACGTTCATTAAAATGAACCAGGCATGGATCCCACAGGACTTGTCCGTATCTTGTGCAGAATAGACATGTATACCGGTGTTGTGACAAAAACTGTCCGGCCATCGGATTGTGCCCGGCCCGTACTGCGCAGGCGCAGCGCTTGCGCAGTACAGAGGACAAGGAGATTCACAAAATCTCCGAAGATGAACGGCGCCTGCGCTGTGAGTGCAGGTTCAAGCCCCACCATCCAAGAGGACATACGGTAGCACATAGTAACAGGGCCCCTCACGGGCTCGCTTCGATCGCGGCCTTGCTTGGCTCGGCTTGAACCACGGATGGTGTGGCCTTCACCTGAACTCAACACGCAGGCGCCGTTAGTCTTGGGAGATTTTTGAAATCCCCTTGTCCTACATACTCAGCAAGCGCAGTACAGGGCGGACACTATTCGACAGGGGACAGAATTCGACACATCACCGGCCTTACCCAGCCATTGTTGTATTTTTGAACCAGTGTTGGCTACCTCGTCCTCCTCCACCGCCGCTTCCACCTACACAGCCACATCCACCGCCACCTCAACCTCCTACTCCATATGGACCTCGTCCTGCTAGGCCAAGATTAAATTTTTTATTTTATTTTTTTGTAGCGCACAGATCCTTTCCCCCTTACCTGCCTTTATGTTGTTGGCTCTTCGCAGGAGGGAGAAAGGCACACCGCACTACCAGCCCGTATCCTCCTATATAAAGAGGTTGAGCGGTGTACTTGACGGGCCGTGTCCACAGCCGGAGTCAAAACTCCTCCAGAGGATGATTCTCACCTCTACTGTAGGTAGAGGCAAGTCCTTTAATTGCCAGTAAAGTCAATGTCCACACCAGCTGAAACTCCAACTCTTATTCTCTCATGGCAAAATAAACTGTACTCAGATAGAAAAGGTTAGAGCAAAGAAACAGGACAGCTTAAGGTGTGGAGGAGGTCCAGGCACAAACGTAGCACATTCACTTCACTGCTTAGGTTTCTCAAACAGTTTTTGGCGCACGGTCTCTGCCACAGACATTGAGGTTGGTCTCTGCCACAGACCGGGTGTACAAGGCCCCTGCCACGGGCCTGGAGAACTTTGGTCTCAGCCACAGACCAGGGTGTATAAGGCCCCTGCCACGGGCCGGTTGAATAAGGCCTCTGATACAGTCAAGGTGACCTTGAGCTTCTCCTTCTACGAACCTAGCCCATATCAAGGGGAAGACATCTCTCCAGGGAGTCAACAGACCATTCCTTCACCGTGACTCCCGCATCGGTCCATCAGAATGATCCTCCCTTCCCTGGAACAGGGTCCCCTACACGAGGCGGCTCTGGACTCCAGGCTTTACTCCCGCCCCTAGGCCTCCATACCCAGGGCAGCAAGAACTCCAGGATAGTACCTCACCCCGGGCTAAAGGTGCCCGAGATGGAACAGGAACACATGCACCCAGGCCGAAGGCACCTGGGCGCGGACCCCACTGGACATCAGCCCCCAGGCCAAAGGTCTGCCCCTTTTATATGCTCTCCCGGCATGCACAGCAGGTTCCCCGCCCCGCTGTACTACTGCCAAGAGGGGACACAAAAGGCGCCACCTGTAGGCCGCAGGGAACTGCACACCAATACTGTCCCCCGAGGACAAAATGGTCCATGAATCCTACAGAATTAGGGTATTTGAGCCTATTTACCACTCAAACACTTTCCTTAAATTTAGCACCCCGCTACATTTTTATTTCAAAGTATTTTATTTTCCCACTAGCTTATCCATTAAATTAAATAATTTATTCCAGAAAGGGCGTATTCTGGGGCATTCTCACCATATGTGTGGCATCGTGCCGTTGAGTTTCTGAGGTTCTTAATGACTTCCTGTACCTCTTCTGCTGAAAAGGGGGCCTCCAGCATATTTTTTTATTTTTTAATTTTTTTTATGTTCTTTTAAGTTATTTCCTATCCACATTTGTTTGCAGAGCACTTGCCATGTTCTTAACAACATTTTGCTGCCATTTGCAGCCCTCTAGCCCTTTCCATAACTTTTTTAGAGCCTTTTTAGTCGTCAGAAGTCCGGGTCCCCATTGACTTCAATGGGGTCCGGGTCCGGGTCCGGGTTCGGGTTAAAGTTCGGTCCCGAATCCGAACTTTTTTCCGAAGTTCGGCCGAACCCGCCGGACCCGAATATCCAGCTACCCGCTCAACTCTAGTCATAAACAGCGGAAAACAGTATCCGTCGTATTACAGTACATAGCAGAGGTACATAGTAATTCATTTACAGATAACAGAATCAAAAAAGTAAGCAAAGTTGAACATTAGAAATGCCTTAGAGAAATAAGAGGCGACGTGCATTGTCTTTCCCCCCAGACACCCCAACTGAGAACATACTGTGTCCTGAGGGAAAGACAACACAGCCAACCTCCATGTTACAACAATTTGTGATTCAGAAACTCCCCTCAGAGCTGTGTGGGAGGAGCTATAGGTTCCTCAGCGTTGCCAAGGAAACCAATGTTTGTTTATGCAGGCTCTAACCACAGGTCACACAGTATTTTCAGACTCGCCTGAATTCTTGCCATTCTTCAAACGGTCGTATTTTAAAAACTACAAATCCTACAGCGAAGAGCTTTATATTGTGAGAATCACAAGACCCAGACCTACATTTTGATATATAGTATGTTAGTATGTCTCTGAAATATTAAAATTGAAGGCACAGTCGCAGTTTAGAAATTGCCCTTTGAATTTGAAGTGTCTAGAGGGGAGTTTCAATTAAAGTCAATGGGTGGCGTGAGTTGCAAACAAATCATCATATTGTGAAAACTGTAAGGACTATGGCTTAGCCGTGGACACGTGTAGTGGCAGCAGGGATAGCTGAACGTTTTGATATAAAATTTGTGTAGGTGGGTTTAAAAATGAGGGAGTGGTGGTAGGTTAGAAATCATGTCCTGATTTTTCAGATTTTGTCAGCTCACACTCTAGTTTCACCATTCATTCCTATGGGACAAATTTCACCGCAAAAACAACGATATATCGTGAACGATTTGGCGAAAAGTTCCAAAAAGTAATAGCACACCATTCGGGAACAATCCGCACGTTTCGGTATATTACTTGTCTATGTAGTGTAAAAACTGTGGGAGGAGTTAGGGTGGTAAAATTTGGCTATAATAAGAATAAGAATAATAATAATAATATATATGTGAGATAACAATAAGTGCTCTTGCTTTGCAAGAGCACTTAACTAGAAAAGCTACAATTTCTGGGGAAATTGTGTGACGTGTTCTTGCCTCCACCAGCAGTCTACAACTGGAGTGGGCGGAGTAACTGGGTTGAGTGACTTGAGCAACTGTTGTGTGGTTGGAGTGGCTGGAGTAACTGTGAAAAGAGTTAAAAAGATTAATATTTAAAAAAGTAGAAACAGTAGAAAAAAATTTAAGACGTCCCATCATTAATTAAAAGAGTGTAACAATTTTGAATTTTTTTTTTTCAAAATATATATTTTTTTTAATTTTTAAATGATTTTTAAAAAAAAAAAATTAAAATTTTTATTTTTTTATTTTTTAAGATTTTTTTTTTCAAACATGTTTTTTTTTTTCAAAAATGATTTTTTTTCAAAATTTTTTTTTTTTTCAAAAATTATTGTATCAGATTTTGTCAGCTCACACTCTGTTTCGCCATTCATTCCTATGGGACAAATTTCGCCGCAAAAACGACGATATTTCGTGAACGATTTGGTGAAAAGTTCCACAAAGTAATAGCACACCATTCTGGAACAATCCTCTCGTTTCATTATATTACTTGTCTATGTAGTGTAAAAACTGTGGGAGGAGTTAGGGTGGTAAAATTTGGCTATAATAAGAATAAGAATAAGAATAATAATAAGAATAATAATAATATATATGTGAGATAACAATAAGTGCTCTTGCTTTGCAAGAACACTTAACTAGAAAAGCTACATTTTCTGGGGAAATTGTGTGACGTGTTCTTGCCTCCACCAGTAGTCTATAACTGGAGTGGGCGGAGTAACTGGGTGGAGTGGCTTAAGCAACTGTTGTGTGGTTGGAGTGGCTGTTGTAACTGTGAAAAGTGTTAAAAATCTTAATATTTTAATGTAGCGGCCTCCACTCTCTCACTCCCTGGCTTTGTTCTTCTGGGTGTCTAGGGGTTGTTCTGGAGGAGAGAGTGCGAGGTCACCATGCCAAGCCTCCATCACAATTGTTTGTGAGGTGTCAGCAAAGTTTCTTTACCTTCGGGTCGGTGTTCTGTTTCTGGAACCTCCACCTCCTCTCTGGAACAGTGTCTGCCAGTAAATTGAGCCCCACACCATCAAAAGTCCAACACTCCTTTTGTCAGGGAAATCTTCCGTCCAACAGCGCCAATCAGCGCCCAATGCGCACGCGCGGCGGAATGACGCTTCGGCGCGTGCACGGGACGGCGCTTCTACGTTCTCGGGTGCGCGCGCCGACACAGCGGCACACGCGCATGCGCGGCGGCGCACCAATAGGAATGCAGGCGGGCCTATTTAAAGAAACCCAGTTGCACTGACAAGTTGCTGGTTTGTCAGCTTTCCTGTGTACCCAAGACTCTGGAAAACTACCTTGAAAATCTCCTTGTGACCCGGACTGGCTTGATTCCTCTGATCTCTCTCCTGGACCTGACCCTCGGCTTGTTATACGGACTTCTGCCTTCTCTTGTGTTTGACCCTCGGCCTGTGACTCGGATCTGCTGCCTGTCTACGATCCTTGACCTCCTGCTTGTACCTTTGGACTTCCTCGTTTCCTTAGAACTCCTGCCTTGTTCCCGGTATTTTCTGGACTTGTTACCTCTGCAAGTGCAACCCGGACTCAGCCTGCACCGGCTTCAATTGACTCTTGCTGTTTGAACTTTACCAGTCCAGCTAGTTCCTGCTTGAAGCCTGCTCTTCAGTCTACTCAGCACTACCGGACCGTCTACAAGTACCCACCACCTGCCGGTAGCCGGTGCCGCTTCTCGCCATCCACTCCCTGTCTCACCTCCAGGGGGTGGGGTGTGTCAAGTCGCAAAGGTGAATCACTCTCGGCATCTCGGCCTCGGTAAGTACATACCCTAAAAGTACAAACCAGCCAGATGTCTGAGGCCGACAGGGTGCGTTCACCGTTCGAGACCCTCTGTCAGCAAGTCACCGCGCTAACCGATGCGGTTCAGAAATTACAAGAAGGTTATGTCCAAATGGATGGCCGCTTTCAGCTACTTACTGGAGCTACAGGACCAGCATCACCAGCTGCCACCGCTGCCAATGTTGCCTCCACGTCTCAAAATCAGGCAAACCCTACCTTAGTAATGGCTACCCCTGAACCCAGGGTCCCTCTGCCTGAACGATTTTCTGGCGTCCATAAGAAATATCGGGCTTTCAAAAACGCATGTTCTCTTTACCTCGCCCTTCAACCCAGGACTTTTTCTTCAGAAGTGGTAAAGGTGGGGTTCGTCATCTCCCTTCTAACCGACGAACCTCAGGCCTGGGCCCATGGCCTGATGGAGCAAAGCAGCCCCATACTAGATTCCGTGGACACCTTCTTCGAGAGTATGGCACAGCTGTATGACGATCCTCAGTGATCAGCCACAGCTGAGTCTGTTCTCCGCAGTTTAACCCAGGGGAGAAGGCCGGTGGAGGACTACACGGCAGAATTCCGGAAATGGTCAGCTGACACTGGCTGGAATGAGACGGCCCTCAAATACCAGTATCGCCAAGGACTGTCTGAGGCTCTTAAAGACGAGCTGGCCAGGATTGGTGTTCCAACTACTCTGGAAGATTTGATCCAGTCTGTCACTCTGCTTGACAGACGCCTGCGGGAGCGGCGTTCTGAGCGTTTCCAGACTACCCGTCCGAACTGGACTTTGCCCCGATCAGCTCCTGCCTATCCACCCATCCCAGTTCCTGCAGCATCTTCTCCTCCCGAGCCTGAACCCATGCAGCTTGGTCTGGTTCGTCCTCCCCTTTCTCCTGAGGAAAAGCAGTGCAGGCGTCAGGCCAATCTGTGTCTACTGCGGGGGTACTGGCCATTTCCTTCTGAGCTGCCCAGTAAGACCTAGTAAGTGTACCCCCAAAGACACTTTGAACTACCAAGTTTCTGGCTTACCACAGACTTACGTTGTTCTTTCTATTTCTCTACAGCTACCAACAGGAGTAACCCGCCTACCGGCGATTATTGATTCAGGAGCCTGCAGCTGCTTTCTGGACTCTTCACTTGCTTCCCAACTTCACTTTCCTCTGCAAGCTAAGGACCGTTATCTTCAGGTTCGTCTGGCGGATGGATCCCTGCCTCGTTCAGGGGTAATTACGCAAGAAACAAAACCCGTCCTTGCTATCACGGATTCAGGCCACCAAGAATACCACCGATTTGACCTCATCCCATCTCCCATGTTCCCCATCATCCTGGGCCTCCCTTGGCTGCAAGCACATGAGCCTCATATAAACTGGGCCAAAAGGGAAGTTAACTTCACTTCTTCGTATTGTTCCCAACACTGTCTCTCCGCACTTCCAACTGTCTGTGCTACTTTAACCCCTCAACCGGATAACCTACCACATGTTCCATCAGCATACTTGGAATTCTGGGACATCTTCGACAAACAGCAGGCCGACCGCCTACCACCACATCGGCCCTACGATTGCCCCATTGACCTTCTGCCTGGCTCCAAAATTCCATTCGGCCACATATTTCCCTTGTCCGAATCTGAGTTGAAGCCCCTTCTGGAAAAGAAATTCATTCGCCCCTCTTCTTCCCCAGCCGGTGCCGGAATCTTTTTCGTTGAAAAAAAAGACGGGACTCTGAGGCCCTGCATCGACTATAGGGAATTAAATAAAATTACTATTAAAAACTGATACCCGCTGCCTCTCATCCCGGAGTTGTTCCAACGATTCTGATCAGCTCGGATCTTCTCTAAACTGGACCTTCGAGGGGCCTACAACCTCATCCAGATCAGGGATGGAGACGAATGGAAGACCGCTTTTAGATCTAGGTTCGGTCATTTTGAATACTTGGTCATGCCATTCGGGCTTTGCAACGCCCCAGCTACTTTCCAGCACCTGGTCTATGACATTTTCCGTGAACACCTAGACGACTTCCTAGTAGTCTACTTAGACGATATTCTTATTTTCTCGTCCTCCCTTGAACTGCACCGGATCCATGTCATTAAGGTCCTCACTATTCTCCGAGAACATAGACTTTACCTCAAGGCCGGGAAATGTGACTTTGAGAAAACCACTGTGCAATTTCTGGGATTTATTATTTCTACCAATGGGGTCGCAATGGACCCGCAGAAAGTCAAAGCTATCCAGGAATGGCCAGCCCCAACAGACAAGAAAGGGGTACAACAGTTTATAGGTTTCGCCAACTTCTACAGGAGGTTCATTGTGGGGTTCTCCTCTATTGTGGCACCTATAACCCAACTGACACGCCAGGGCTACCGCTTCCACTGGTCACAGGAAGCCCAGGATGCCTTCGATAAACTAAAAAACGCATTCACATCGGCACCTGTATTGAAGCATCCAGATCCGCTACTGCAGTTTACTCTGGAAGTAGACGCTTCCGAGTCAGCCACTGGGGCCATCCTCTCTCAAAGGCAGGGCCCCAAATCCCTTCTTCATCCAGTAGCCTTTGCCTCTCGTAAACTAACTTCTCCGGAACGTAATTATAACGTAATTATGACGTCGGAGACCGGGAACTATTGGCTATCAAATTCGCCCTGGAAGAATGGTGATACCTTCTGGAGGGAGCCCCTCACCCTGTCATGATATTCACGGATCATAAAAATCTAGAATATCTGAGAACAGCAAAACGTCTACGACCCAGACAAGCCCGATGGGCCCTCTTCTTCACCAGGTTTAACTTTCATATTTCTTATAGGCCCGGTTCCAAGAACGTGAAGGCGGATGCACTCTCTAGGATGTTTCCCGAGACCCCTCAAGCAGAGGAACCAAGTACCATCCTATCAGCACAAAACTTTCTGCTCATTCCACAGGCTGATCTACTAACCTCCATAAAAGCTGCCTCTAAGCATTGTCCTGACCAAGTAACCCCTTCCCTGGAGAAGCGTAATGACTTGCTCTGGTCCCAAGGTAAAGTCTTCGTCCCTCTGGAAACGAGGCAACTGATTCTGAAAACTTTCCACGACCACAAACTAGCTGGCCACTTTGGAGCCCGAAAAACCATGGAACTAATCTCCGGCTCCTTCTGGTGGCCTGGTTGGAGGCAAGATTGCAAGTCCTATGTTGCCTCCTGTACCCGTTGCCAACGGAATAAGGGACCCAAATCCAAGAGTATGGGGCTACTCAAACCTTTGCCTATCCCTGAACGTCCATGGGCAGATGTGTCCATGGATTTCATTGTAGATCTACTGCCCTCTGGAGGTTTTACCACGATTCTGGTCGTAATTGACCGCCTCTCCAAAATGGCACACTTCGTGCCCATGATCAGTACCCCCTCTGCTGCAGATACAGCCAAAGCCTTTTTTCAGGAGATAATCAGGCTCCATGGGGTGCCTAAGAGCATCACCTCTGACAGAGGCGCTCAATTCACGTCGAAATTCTGGAAGGAACTTTGCAAATCTTTAGAAGTCAAGATTTGCCTATCATCGGCATATCACCCCCAGAGCAACGGACAGACAGAGAGAACCAATCAAACTCTGGAACAATATCTCCGTTGCTTTTGCTCAGCCTCACAAGACGATTGGTCCTCCCTATTATCCTACGCTGAATTTGCATATAACAACTCGGTGCATTCAGCCACCAGTCAAACTCCTTTTTGGGCCAACTTTGGCTTCCATCCTTCCTTCCTCCCTGACGACATTCCGGAGAGCTCTGTTCCTGCTGTTCAAGATCGGATAGCCTTTGTCCAATCGAATTTTCTGACACTTCAGGAAATTATGCAAAACGCCCAGGAGTCTTACAAGAGACACTATGACAAAGGTAGAAAGGAAAATCAAATCTTCAAAGTTGGGGAGGAAGTATGGCTCTCCGCCACCAACCTCAAATTGCCGATCCCTTCACGGAAATTGGGACCAAGATTCATAGGCCCTTTTAAAATCAAGCGAGTAATCAACTCTGTGGTCTTTGAATTGGCACTTCCCGACTCCTACAGGATACACCCGGTCTTCCACACGTCTCTGTTGAAACCGGTAGTCTCCAGCTCCTTCCCGGGAAGGGATGAGCCACCTCCTCCACCTGTGGAGGTTGATGGTGAAAATGAGTACGTGGTGGAATTTATCTTGGGCTGCAGGAAAAGAGGCAGGCAATTACAGTATTTAATCAAATGGAAGGGGTATCCCCCAGAGGATAACTCTTGGGAACCATCTAGGAACCTACATGCTCCCCGTCTAATTCGAATCTTTCACCAGGAACATCCCGAGTTGATGTCTAGTCTGGGCGTCCAGAGTCCGCCTCTAGGAGGGGGCACTGTCAGGGAAATCTTCCGTCCAACAGCGCCAATCAGCGCCCAATGCGCACGCGCGGCGGAATGACGCTTCGGCGCGTGCGCGAGACGGCGCTTGTACGTTCTCGGGTGCGCGTGCCGACGCAGCGGCGCGCGCGCATGCGTGGCGGCGCACCAATAGGAATCCAGGCGGGCCTATTTAAAGAAACCCAGTTACACTGACAAGTTGCTGGTTTGTCAGCTTTCCTGTGTACCCAAGACCCTGGAAAACTACCTTGAAAATCTCCTTGTGACCCGGACTGGCTTGATTCCTCTGATCTCTCTCCTGGACCTGACCCTCGGCTTGTTATACGGACTTCTGTCTTCTCTTGTGTTTGACCCTCTGCCTGTGACTCGGATCTGCTGCCTGTCTACAATCCTTGACCTCCTGCTTGTACCTTTGGACTTCCACGTTTCCTTAGAACTCCTGCCTTGTTCCCGGTATTTTCTGGACTTGTTACCTTTTGCTGTGCTAGACCCCCCAGCCGGGACTGTTACCTCTGCAAGTGCAACCCGGACTCAGCCTGCACCGGCTTCAATTGACTCTTGCTGTTTGAACTTTACCAATCCAGCTAGTTCCTGCTTGAAGCCTGCTCTTCAGTCTACTCAGCACTACCGGACCGTCTACAAGTACCCACCACCTGCCGGTAGCCGGTGCCGCTTCTCGCCATCCACTCCCTGTCTCACCCCCAGGGGGTGGAGGGCGTCAAGTCGCAAAGGTGAACCACTCTCGGCATCTCGACCTCGGTAAGTACATACCCTAACACCTTTATTCTTCTTACATCAAAGTGAAACACAATCATTTGGACTCCCTCAACGAACAGAACAGACAGGGGGTGTGGATACGAGTAGGCGCAGGCACAACTTACTCTCTTCTTTCCTTCCGGAAAGTGGCTTTAGGTCCCTTGTTCGGGGAAGACATTCCTCCAAGCGGTCTCCGGAGACTCACCCGGCACCGGCAATTTGCTGCACCAGGTCTTCAGGTGAGTGACTCCTCCGGTCCCTTGCGCCCCTTGGATTCGGGTACCCACTCCCGGGGTCCGCTAGGAAATCCTTCCCCCGCGGAACCCAGCGATGGACACAGGGCTCCGGACCTCAATCCGAGTACCTCACCCCAGGCTAAAGGTGCCCGGGATGGAACACGACCTCCGGGGGGTCCTTTAGGCCTAGGCCGCCTAGACCCCAGCACGAACCACCGTCCTCAGGCTGAAGGTGCCTGGGACTCGACTCCCCCTGACAAAAATGGCCGACCCCTTTATACCCTCCCCCAGCAAGCCCAGCGGAGCCTCCTCCCCGCTGTACTCATGCTGCGAGAGGCCAAAAAGGGTATGCCACTGCAACGATGGCTCAACCCCAGGCCCAAAGTGACAGCGCCACCTGCTGGGCCCCAGGGAACCACACATCACAGATTACCCACCAAATTCAAACATGATAGAAAAGCATATACCTGCTACATTCTCCCCCTGGTTGTTTGACACTGGTCCCCAGTGTCTGGAATAAACCATGCCCTCAAGGGCTGACATAGTCCAATCCAGAAACTGACTGAAAATTCCAAAAATCCCTAAAATTTTGAAAAAAAACTAACTACCTAGAACAGCTGTGCCTGAGCGACAACAAAAAGGGAGAGGAAGGGAACAAATAACACATAACTGGGAACATATATAAAAGTCACATCATTACACTTCCCCCCCCACCCACATCAATAACTAAGACCCGCCCCACTCTCAGCGGTCTTGATGGGATGCTCTCCTGCAGAGGGGAAAATAAATATTAAACACACACAACCCTGACACATATGTTCGTGTGAGAACGAAAAAACCTCTCCGTAGAGAAATCCTTTCCTTCTAAAAGTGTGTGTGTGAAAAGTGAATGCCGATGCACGACACTGCCACCTGGTGACAGCGTCGCGGTAACTGCACTTGTGGAGACCTCTTCTTCTTTGGCCCTATCTACCCCCAAAGTCCATGATCACTGGCTGGAGGATGAAGAACAAACAGAAACAGTCCTTCATCTGAGCATAAACACCCTATCTAGACACAGTCACTGAAGTTCCCCGGGTAACAAGAACAACAACCCCGGAAAGTTCAGCAGTGTAAAGAAACAAGAACAAAGTCTTTTTCTCCTACAAATAGAAACAAGGGTGCAGCAGGACAAGTGGTTTCAAATGCTGGTCCATGGTTTCCAAATGGTACTCGACGTCTTCTCCTTCCTTGCGTCGAATCAGCACCTTGTCCGCGTGGATATGCTGCCCCAGCATCCATTCTGCCTTGCTGTCTTTGAAGCGCTGAGATGCCTTGGGAGAACACGCGAGGTACCTGCGGGCGCGTGGGACCTGAAGGTGGGTCCACACGAAGTCATTGTACCAACGCTCCCGGCAAACTTCCACTTCGTACAACAACTCCTTGGTCAAGTATGGGTACTTCCACCCGTACTCAGCAGCAACCTTCTGGCAAAATAGGCGTTGCAGTCTTGCCAGTGGAGGCATAGTGGCTTTGTCTCCTTCGCCTGGCAAAACTATAGCATCCGGATGGCGAGGTGCTTTAATCACCTCCGTTCTGGGCCTAGGTGCCCACAGTGACAGTCTCTTATCCCCAGCATTAGGTACAGGTGGCACCGGGGATGCGAGAGTAGGCTGGGGACAGGATCCCTCCTCAGGCACTGGTGCCTCCACCCAGGGTGTACTATCCCCTGTAGACATGGGTGGGTCCCTGGTTCTGCGGAACGAGGCGAGAGGCACTTTGTCCCAGCCCTTTTGAGCAAACAGCTCGTCTATGGCGACATCGTCTCCCAGATCGGAGAGCGACTTCAGGTCGGAGGTGTCACACTCCTCCGCGGGTACGTAGCCTGTAGTGGAAACTGAACTGCCACCTCCCGCGGACACACAGGGACGTGAATCCCCGACACCTCCGCCCACACACCAAGTCCCTCCGCCTGGCTTACCACGGCCTTTACTTGAGACGGGATGTCCGGAACTCCTTTCGCCGGATCCATCGGGCGTAGGCGGGCAGGATGGTCCACCACAACCGCTGGACGGGGCTACCATGCCGGTTTACCTCTTGGGCGGTGGACACTGTGAGACAGTGGTGACCGAGTCAGCATCCTCGGATTTCTCCCGTGCTGGAGTAACTACGACCTCCTCCGCGGTCATTGCAGTGCGCACAGGGATGGCTGTCAAAGCGGCGATTCCTCCAACTTGAGTGGTGCTGCCTGTAGTGCGGCCAGGGTAGATGGTTCTAGGCTTCTCGATGACTGCATCCACCTCGAATAAGAACTTCCCGCAGGCTTTGCATCGCCCGAATGGCTTCAGCTGACACACCAGTCCTGAACAGCCAGGACAAATCACACCCAGGGCCTCAACGTCCATGCACGAATACAGGGCGATTCGTCCCCGGGGCTTTAGCCGAATCCCCGTATCGGTCCCCGGAGCAGCAGCAGTCAAAGTCATGGTAGAAGGGTGAAGTGGATCCCACGATGTATGTCCGAACATGGTGACTTGTTGCTGATCCATTGCGCACTGCAAGTTTTGCGCCAAAGTCCCCACGTGTAGTCCTTCACACGACTGGACTCCTCCCCTCTTGCACTCCAGTTTGCGGGCTTTCTCTTTCCCTGGGTCACGCCCACGAACTGAGCAGGGAGGGTGTGCCTCGTGGCGCAGTGCAATAGAAGCCCCGACGTGTACTACTTCACACGACTGGACTCCCCCCTCTTCTCGCTCTTCTGCGTAGTCCTTTCCCTTTTTAGGGTCATGCCCACGACTTTGAGCAGGGTTGCACTTTGGCCAAAAATATGGCCGACCTACTCGGAACACCTCCCGGCAGACATGTTCAACACCGTTCATAATACACAACACCATCCTGGACCAGAGCCCCCACGTGTAGCGGCCTCCACACTCTAACTCCCTGGCTTCGTTCTTCTGGGTGTCTAGGGGTTGTTCTGGAGGAGAGAGTGCGGGGTCACCACACCAAGCCTCCACCACAATTGTTTGTGAGGTGTCAGCAAAGTTTCTTTACCTTCGGGTCGGTGTTCTGTTTCTGGAACCTTCACCTCCTCTCTGGAACAGTGTCTGCCAGTAAATTGAGCCCCACACCATCAAAAGTCCAACACTCCTTTATTCTTCTTACATCAAAGTGAAAGACAATCAGTTGGACTCCCTCAACGAACAGAACAGACAGGGGGTGTGGATACGAGTAGGCCCAGGCACAACTTACTCTCCTCTTTCCATCCGGAAAGTGGCTTTAGGTCCCTTGTTCGGGGAAGACATCCCTCCTGGCGGTCTCTGGAGGCTCACCCGGCACCGGCAATCTGCTGCACCAGGTCTTCAGGTGAGTGACTCCTCCGGGTCCCTTGCGCCCCTTGGATTCGGGTACCCACTCCCGGGGTCCCCTAGGAAATCCTTCCCCAGCGGAACCCAGCGATGGACACAGGGCTCCGGACCTCCATCCGAGGACCTCACCCCAGGCTAAAGGTGCCCAGGATGGAACACGACCTCCGGGGGGTCCTTTAGGCCTAGGCCGCCTAGACCCCCAGCACGAACCACCGTCCTCAGGCTGAAGGTGCCTGGGACTCGACTCCCCCTGACAAAAATGGCTGACCCCTTTATACCCTCCCCCAGCAAGCCCAGCGGAGCCTCCGCCCCGCTGTACTCATGCTGCGAGAGGCCTAAAAGGGTATGCCACTGCAACGATGGCTCAACCCCGGGCCCAAAGTGACAGCGCCACCCGCTGGGCCCCAGGGAACCACACATCACAGATTCCCCACCAAATTCAAACATGATAGAAAAGCATATACCCGCTACATTAAAAAGTAGAAATAGTAGAAAAAAATTGAAGAAGTCCCATCATTAGTTGAAAGAGCGGAACAATTCTTTCAAAAATGTTTTGTTTGTTTTTTTCAAAAAATATATATTTTTTTTTAAATGATGTTTTTTTCAAAAATCTTTATTTTTTTCAAAAATTATTATATATATTTTTTAAGTTTTTTTTTTCAATTTATTATTTTTATTTTTCAAAAATTACTTTTTATTTTTTCATAGGGGGGTCATAAACAGCGGAAAACAGTATCCGTCGTATTACAGTATATAGTAGAGGTACATAGTAATTCATTTACAGATAACAGAATCAAAAGAGTAAGCAAAGTTGAACATTAGAAATGCCTTAGAGAAATAAGAGGCGACGTGCATTGTCTTTCCCCCAGACACCCCAACTGGGAACATACTGTGTCCTGAGGGAAAGACAACACAGCCAACCAACAATTTGTGATTCAGAAACTCCCCTCCGAGCTGTGTGGAAGGAGCTATAGGTCCCTCAGCGTTGCCAAGGAAACCAATGTTTGTTTAAGCAGGCTCTAACCACAGGTCACAGTGTTTTCAGCCTCTCCTGAATACTTGCCATTCTTCAAATGGTTGTATTTTAAAAACTATAAATCGCACAGTGAAGAGCTTTATATTGTGAGAATCACAAGAATGTCTCTGAAATATTAAAATTGAAGGCACAGTCGCAGTTTAGAAATTGCTCTTCAACTTTGAAGTGGCTAGAGGGGAGTTTCAATGAATGTTAATGGGTGGCGTGAGTTGCAAGCAAATCATCATATTGTGAAAACTGTAAGGACTATCGCTTAGCCATGGACATGTGTGGTGGCAACAGGGATAGCTGAATGTTTTGATATAAAATTTGTGTAGGTGGGCTTAAAAATGAGGCAGTGGTGGCAGATTAGAAATCATGCCCTGATTTTTCAGATTTTGTCAGCTCACACTCTAGTTTCGCCATTCATTCCTATTAGGGTTGTCCCGATACCACTTTTTTAAGACCGAGTACAAGTACCGATACTTTTTTTCAAGTACTCGCCGATACCGAATACCGATACTTTTTTTTAATCTCATGTGTCAGTATTTTTTATTTTTTTTTACTATTTATTTTATTTATTTATTTTTTACAATGCTTTATTTTTTTAAGGGGGGGGGGTGGACAGTGTCAGTGTGTGTGTTTTCTTTTCTTTTCTTTTTTTTACAATTCATTTTTATTTTATTCTTTTTTTTTATCAGCCCTGTTGTGGGGGGCTTTGGTGAGATATCAGGGGTCTTAACAGACCTCTGACATCTCCCCTTTGAGACAGGGAAAGGGACTAGGGACACATATTCCCCAGTCCCTTTCTCAGCAGCCTCTGCTGCGCTGAAAATGAATGGAGAGAAGACAGCGGCTCCTCTCCATTCATAAACTGAAACATTGTAAACACAGTTTACGATGTTTCAGTTATGTGAATGGACAGAGTCAGTGATGACTCGGTACATTCAGACAAGTAAGGAGCCGGATTTATCGGCTCCTACCTCCGCTCTCCATCCTGAGATACCAAGGGGGTGGAGGAGGGGCACGGAGGGGGCGGCAGCACGGAGGGGGACGGCGGCATGGAGGTGAAGGGGGAACAGCAGCATGGAAGTGAAGGGGGAACAGATAGCATTTGAGCAGCAGACAGGCAAGGCAATTGGATCAGATTAATTTTACTTACCCGCCTGAAGACCCGCTCTGCTCTCCGCTCTGGTCTCTGCCACGCTCTCCGTCTTGGTCTCCGCCCCCCGCCCCGCTCTCCGCCCTGGTCTCCGCCCCCCGCTGGACACTCTCCGTCCCGCTCTCGGCCCTGGTCTCCGCCCCCGCCACGCTCTCCGCCCTGCTCTCCGTCCCGCGCCGCACACTCTCCGCCCCCCGCCGCACACTCTCCGCCCCGGTCTCCGCCCTGCTCTCCACCCCCCGCTCTGAGAAAAAAAAAAAAGTATCGGGCATCGGGAGCATTTGCGCGAGTACAAGTACTCGCGCAAATGCTTGGTATCGGTCCCGATACCGATACTAGTATCGGTATCGGGACAACCCTAATTCCTATGGGATAAATTTTGCCGCAAAAATGACGATATTTCATGAACGATTCGGCGAAACGTTCCACAAAGTAATAGCACACCAATCGGGATCAATCCGCACGTTTCGGTATATTACTTGTCTATGTAGTGTAAAAGCTGTGGGAGGAGTTAGGGTGGTAAATTTGGCTATAATAAGAATAAGAATAAGAATATATATGTGAGATAACAATAAGTGTTCTTGCTATGCAAGAACACTTAATAATAATAATATATATGTGAGATAACAATAAGTGCTCTTGCTATGCAAGAACACTTAATAACTAGAAAAGCTACAATTTCTGGGTAAATTGTGTGAAGTGTTCTTGCCTCCACCAGTAGTCTACAACTGGAGTGGGCGGAGTAACTGGGTGGAGTGGCTTGAGCAACTGTGTGGTTGGAGTGGCTGGAGTAACTGTGAAAAGTGTTAAAAAGCTTAATATTTTAAAAAGTAGAAATAGTAGAAAAAAATGTAAGTCTCATCATTAGCTGAAAGAGCGGAACATTTTTTTCAAAAATGTTTTTTTTTCCAATTTTTTTTTTTAATGATTTTTTTTTCAAAAATGATTTTTTTTTTCAAAAATGATTTTTTTTCAAATTTTTTTTAAAAATGATTTTTTTTTTTAAATGTTTTCAAATTTATTTTTTTTATTGATTTTTTTTTCAAAAATGATTTTTTTTTAATGTTTTTTTTCAAAAATGTAAAAATTTTGAAAAAAAAACATTTTTGCAAAAAATATTATTTTGAAAAAAAAAAAAAAAAGGAAGCAAAGTTGAACATTAGAAATACCTTAGAGAAATAAGAGGCGACGTGCATTGTCTTTCCCCCCAGACACCCCAACTGGGGACATACTGTGTCCTGAGGGAAAGACAACACAGCCAACCTCCATGTTACAACAATTTGTGATTCAGAAACTCCCCTCCGAGCTGTGTGGGAGGAACTATAATTCCCTCAGCGTTGTCAAAGGGGAGGCACTCATGGAGACCAAGGAAATGGTGCTGCGCACCCCGGTAAAGGAGATATGGGAAGTTTCCCCCAATTGGGGTTTTCAAAGGCAGCAGAGATTGGATGCATGTATGGTAAAAAAAAGTTCTTTATTTGGGAAACAAAAGTTTACACCAGTAAAATTGAATCAAGATATGAGCTCTGGTACATGAATGAATAAAGAGTACAAAACAATATGAACATTATGTAACACGTAACATCGCTGCTAAAGTGCAATGTGAATGACTACATATATCTTGACGCGTTTCGACCCTGTAGGGTCTTCTTCAGAAGATATGTTAACTGTAAGGAAAAATGCATTTAATAAATCATACAAGAAATTTGAAAAAACCATAATAGTAGCAATCATGAAATTGTTTCTGACATATTTACCAAACAGATTGTTCTGTACACGATCACATGACCAGAAATCCTTCCTTTTAAAAGGGAATCCTCATAGGATCCCATATCCGGCTTGTCGGTCAGCAGAAGAACCTCCACTATTAATGGGACACCCCACTGAGTCGTACCTGACTTACAAGAAGTCATCACAGGAAAACAAGATCCTGCGCCTGACGAAAAATGATAGTAAATGCATACATCGTACGATTGTATGAATGTAAATGATTGCGATATAATCAAATGATTGGGAAGGGGTTGTGGCAAGCTGGTAGTGGTCAAACCACCTTTTATATATTGTTGTTATAACTAGCATAATGGAGATTTAAATAGTTGGTAGGATGGTATGAAATGAGAAAGGTGAAAAGGGGCCCTTATGTGATAGGCCTACAGACGAAAAGGAAAGAAGAAAGGAAGAGAGGAAAGAAAGGGAAGAAAGGAAAAGAACAAGAGAGGAAAAAGAAAAAGAAAAGGGTGAATAAGGTAAATCAGATAATGAGTGTTGAATAAGTGAGGTGAATGAACAAGTGAAACAGTGTGTGAAATAGTGAAAAGGAAAAATGTGAGGATGGTAGTGAGGGATGGGGGAGCTAAAGAGGTGGGAGTGAAAAATGGGTATATAAAATGAAATTATGTGTGAATGTACTAGTGTGTATGATGATAAAAGAATGTAAAGGGGGATGGTGATGAAATAAATGCGATGATGATAAAAGAATGTGAAAAGGGGATAGTGCTAAAATAGATGCGTGATGATATGTGTGAAGGAGACTGTGTAAACAAAAGTAGTGTGAGCTAAAAAATAAATAAAAAATTAATTATAAAAATTATATAAATAAATTAAATTAAATTAAAAAAATGGAATGAAATAGAATTAAAATTAAAAACTTCAAAAAATGAATAAATAAAAAAATTGAAGAAAAATGTGTGTGAAAGAAAAAGAGAAAGACAGAGGGAAAAGGAAAAGGAACATGGATAGGGTGAGAACAAGGAAAAGGAAAGGGATGAAAGTAAGAGAAGGGGGAGAGAAGGAGACAATGGGGAACAAGAAAAGGAAAGAATGTGTATAAAATGGCATGTGAAGTGCTAAAAAAGTGGAAGAAAAAGAAAAGAAAATGATGAGGTGATAGAAAAAAATATGAGTAAAAAGTGAGTGGCAGCGGGCTATCTTGTGCAGTAAATTAAAAATAATAATAAAGATGCTAACCTTGGTGGAGAAAAAAACATCCAAACTATCAAAGCATGGAATTAGTGGACCAATGAAATAGTCCCTATATGGATCTAAGAAGATAAAAATTAATAAATTAGAACGGTAGAACAGGTGAACTCCCTCTAAAAATGTAAAGGAGAGTAAGAGCCCATTCACACAGGGGCAACACGACTTCCAGCGCGATTTTATGAGGCAACTCAGACAGGACTTGAGAATGAATCACAGCGCGACCTGGAGCTACTTACAAGGCAACTCCAAGTTGCCTGCAGGACAGGAGACATTCCAGTGGCCAATCAAACAAGAATCAGCTCTGTGGGAGGGAGGGGGAGGGAGAGGTTTGCCTGAGAAATGTATGTTTTCTTCCTGGAGAGTTGCTCCTATTAAGACAGTGAGAGGCGACTCCCATTGAAATGAATGGTTACAGGTCGCCTAGGAGTCGGATTGAAGTAGTACAGGGACCTTTTTTGAAGTCGGAGCGACTGCAGTAGTGTGCATAAAGACGGCTCCATTAACTTACATTGATTTCTTTAGCCAGCGCGACCTGAGGCGACTAGGGGCGACCTGGGGCGATTTGGAGTCGAATCCAAAGACGCCCCTGTGTGAATGGGCTCTTAAGGTTACCTTATCTGGCAGGCCAGCAAGCACACAACCACATCAATCAAGAGCCGGGGATCGACTAATGGAGTCAGATCATCCACGGCTTATGTAGGGAGTTTAATGATGTCAGATGTCCAACAGGTGAGTGATGAACCCACCCCATACTCACCTTCTGATGGCAGGCCAAAGGTGAGGTTTCCATGGTGACTCCCTCTGCATTCTGGAGGATCGCAATCTCGGTGTCCCCCGTTGTCTCCGCCGTAAGAAGGCAACGTCATGACGTCACACGCGCGCACCGAAGTGCACGCGCGGGCACGTTCACGGCGTTCGGAGACGATCCAAGACGCCGCTGGCAGAGAAAAAGATGCCGCTATGGGCGGAAATAATCCGCCCCCTAGCGGACATTGATGGGGGCAACACCCGCCCAGTGCTCAGGGAAGGTGGAAACCCACCATTCAACAGACAGCGGGCAGGAAATGGCCCCCTCACTCTGCCAGGAAGACAGGACGAGAGGGAAAATCCCAAAAGGGAGGACCAGAGACGGCCAGCGAGCCTGGGCAGAGCCAGACTAACCCCTAATGAAAACAGGAAAAGGATAAAGGAAATTAATAATATTAACGATCTGCACTATTTACAGACCATAATTTTGAACAATAAACTGTTTGTATAAATGTACAAAATTGTAACGATTCAAATAGAGCTAGTGCAATCGTAGTGATCATAGGGGCATTCAAAGTGACATGTATAGGGAATGGTTATAGGGATAAACACATAGATTTAACAGTTACATTTTACACATTATAAAAATATATATAAGAAAACCTGCCTAGTGCATTTTAGACAAAGGACAGAACAAAAAACCAAGGGCGGAAGCATGAGAGGTTGTCAGGAAAGACGTTTCCATACTCTGCCTGGCAACAGTGTTGCCAGGAGAACACCTGTGCGCGGAAGGACCGTCCGGCGCATGCGCGTGTGCGATAGCGCAATCGGCGCGCGGTGACAGCGTTTGGCGCCAGAGATGGCATTTAAACTACTCTGACATTCTGCTCCTTGCTTTCTGGTCTACAGCGTTCCTGAGACCCCTGCTGTTTGGCTTCTGATCCTGAATACCAGTTATCTGATCCGGCTTGCCTCTGTTACCTCCGTTTGCTGCCTGCCCTGACCTCGGCTTGTCTTGACTACTCTCCCGGTCTCCCCTGAACCTAGTCGCTGCTGGCCTGATAAACTGGCCCGGCCTGAACCTGCTTATCCGTACCTACCTGTTGTTGCAGTACCACCCGGACTACAGTACACGGACCTGCTGTTGCAGTACTACCCGGACTACCGTACACCTCCCTGCTGTTGCAGTACTACCCGGACTACAGTGCACCTCCTTGCTGTTGCAGAGCAACCTGGATTACAAGTACCTTCCCTGCTGTTGCAGTTCAGCCTGGACTACAGCACACCTCCTTGTTGCTGCAGATTAGTTCTGGACTCTAATACTCCAACCCGCTGTTGTATCCAGTTTAGCTTCACCGTGCACCTCCCAGCTGCCGTAGGCCTGCTCCAGTCCGCTGTGCACCACCTGCCGCTGCATCTGCCTTCTACCCTGCTCACCAACCAGGCACTTGTGCCCTCTGTCCTCCGGAGCCCCTGTCTGCTCTATCAGGGGCTCTTGAGCCAGGGGATTACGAGAGGTCACTCCCTGCATGTTGGGCTCCCTCACCAGGTACAAGACAGAGGTTATTAAAATAACACAATAGGTCATTAGCAAATTATTGATGGTGAAGTATTGAAAATGTCACTGAGTCTTCCCAGAAGAAAAACCTTTTAGAAAAGGGGCAAAAGAGATGGTCTCGTTGAGGCCAGGATATACCGTGGCCTGCAAGCGAAAAATCCACCTCTGCTCGATTTGCAATAAAGTTTTATTCCAATCGCCACCACGGTTTGGTATGTGGGTGTGATGGAGTGCTGAAAAGGTGACCTTGGGTACTGTATAGTTGTGTGTAAACACAGCATGCCTTCCAATGGGAAGATAGTAATTACCTATTTGCATGCTATAAATGTGTTTGGATATGCGTCGCCAGAATTCTTGCTTAGTCTTGCCAATGTAATAGGCACCACATTCACACTCCATGATATAAACCACCCCACGGGTCTGGCAATTCACGAAGTGCGAAGGTTTGAAGGTTTCTCCATTGGGGAGAGTAAATACTTTTTCTTTCCTTATTAGTGGGCAGTGAGAACAGTGCCCACAAAGAAAGGAACCCATAATTGGGCAATGTTTAAATCGTTTGTGTTCATCCTTAAACTCACTCTGAACGAGCATATCTTTAATAGACCTAGCTCGTTTGTAAGTGATGGATGGATACAAAGATATGTGAGGTCTGATTTGAGGGTCATCAGTTAAGATGGTCCAATACTTTAACAGGATATTTTTAATGGCAACATGTTGACGAGAAAATCGCATGATAATTTGTGTGATGTCAGAGCGGGTTTCTAATTTAGGTTTAGATTTGGATAATAAATTCATTCAATCGTGATTTAAGACAGGTTTGATTGTAAGCTCTGCGTAGGCAGGTTCGACTATAGCCCTGTATAAGTAGTCTGTTTTGAAGTTTTCCGGCTTCCTCCTTAAAAAGAATGTCATTAGAGCAATTGCGCCTGAGGTTCAAGTATTGCCCATAGGGGATGGAGTTTTTGAGTTGAGAGGGGTGGAAACTTGCAGCGTGTAGCACCGTGTTTCCGGCGGTTGCCTTTCGAAACAAGGTGCTGCACAACTGGTTCTCAGAGTTGATATACACTTTTACATCCAGAAAAGTGATGCTATGACGGTCATAGGTCATCGTGAATTTCAAATTCCGATCATTGTGGTTCAACAATTCAAAAAATTCTAACAGCTTCTCCTCAGGTCCCTCCCAGATGGCGAACACGTCGCTGATATACCGTAGCCACTTGGTGATGTGGTTCGTGTATTCGACAAGGCCCTCGCCACCCAGGAGGGACTCCTCCCAATCCCCCAGGTACAAATTGGCGTAGGATGGGGCGCAGCAGGTCCCCGTCGCTACGCCCTGCACCTGGAGGTAGTGGGAGTGGTTGAAGCTGAAATAGTTGTGATCCAATATGTATTTAAGGCCGCCCAAAAGGAAATCATTCAATGCATGGTCATGAAGTTTACCTGTTTGCAGAACTCTCTGTACAGTCGCTAAACCCCTAGAATGGGGAATGCAACTGTATAGAGCCTCGACGTCAATGGCGACGAGGATACCATGGTTAGGTAGTTGAAGTTTATCAATGATCTGTAAAAACTGGATGGTATCTCTGACAAAGGAAGGCAATGAAAGAACGTAAGGTTGTAGATAGGCATCAATGACGTGACTAAGATTCTCAGAGATTGACCCATTCCCGGAGACTATTGGTCGACCGGGAGGGTTATCTGGATCCTTGTGAATTTTCGGAAGACTATAAAAGGTAGCCGTTTTAGGATATTTTGCTCGTATAAATTCAAATAAATTTGTTGGAATGGCCCCTTTGTTGTAATGGTGGTCCACCATTTTTAAAAATTGGCATTGTTTTGGCCTATGCTAAGTACGGACATATTTTTATACCAATCGGTATTATTTAATATCTTTTCACGCATAGTAATGTAATTTTGATTATCCATGATAGTGACATTGCCACCCTTCTCAGAGGGTTTCACCACTAACGTGGCATCTTTAGAGAGAGTTTTCAAAGCCTTAAATTCATCTGCAGTCAGATTTTGCGGATTACACGTGGTAGTGGAAAGTTTTCCAATATCACGTGTAACTAATTTTAGAAAAACAGCTACATTAGGATTAATGTTAGCAAGTGGTATGTAAGAAGACGGTTTTTTAAACATAGCAATGGGATTCTGAGTTGAAGGATTGACGGCATTCAACAAAGTATCAAGATCAATTTGTTCGATTAGATCAATAGTATTGTTTTCTTGATATAAAAGGGTTAAATCACGTAGGGCCTTAAATTCCCTCATAGAGAGAGATGACCCATCAATAGCAACACTTTCTGGAGTATTGTGACTATGTAGGGATTTGAGAAGTAATTTGCGAACAAAAAGTTGAATATCTGTGTGAACCTCAAAGAGGTCATAGTTTTGTTCGGGACAAAAGGTTAGTCCACGTGATAGGACACAAGATTTGGACAAGGATAAATGATGTGAGGATAAATTAACTACACTTAGGTACTGGGATGAGTCCGCACCACATAGGGATCTAGGCCCCTTCCTTTGTTTATTTGAGGGGAAAAGGGGCCCCATTTTGGGTTTAAAGATTTCGGAGGTGCAAGAGCTGCACCACCGGGCAAAGAAGCATTAGTATTAGAGGTATCAGGGAGTAAAGAAGCGTCATTGAGTCATGGTTGCTGGAAGTAGCATGTTCCTCACTAGTGGAGGATGTTTGCTCATGACCAGCAGGAATGTCAACAGTATGTTTTTTGCTATCTTGTTCTACAGACCCTCTGTTGGTGCGGTTTCTCTTTTGTTTACCACGGCCTCGTTTAGAGGACGTGGCAACAAGTTCCCCATGGGTCGTGGTTTTTGAAGTGTTGGTATTGGATTTGGTCCTTGATGAATCTTGTGATGGAAAGTTTTTTTTGGAGTGAACAGTATTTGAACTCCATCTATAGGCACGCCCTTCAGAGAAAGCTGCCTTATCTCTCTTAAATTTAGTTTCTTTATCCTGCAAAATGTTTTTGTTTAAAGTTGCCAGGCCATCGGCGAGATTGGCCTGCAATTCCAAAAATAAAGCATTTTGCTTGTATGGTAATAGGGCTGTTTGCAATTTATTAATTTCAATGTCTAATATAGCAATCTGACGTTCGTATTCTCTGGTCAGAATAGCCATCATCTCATAGGAGCAATGTTTCAGATTGGTTTCCCATTCTGCCTTGCATATATCACTGATTTGATCTGCGATGGGGAATATCTGTATGCGTAGACCAAAAGGGCTAATGTTTGCACTCATGTATCTACTAAAAGATTTTATGTGCCAGAATAGTGATGACTTATTTTCTAAGACTTTACTGAGCTTTTGAGTCAGGGAGGAGATCGTCATATCAATCTGATCCCCCTGCTCGAATTGACTTTCATAATTCTGCATCAGATTGGCCCATTCATCGCCTAAATAGTTAGTCATATTGTGAAAACTATTAGGACTATGGCTTAGCCGTGGACATGTGTAGTGGCAGCAGGGATAGCTGAACGTTTTGATATAAAATTTATGTAGGTGGGCTTGAAAATAAGGGAGTGGTGGCAGGTTAGAAATCATGTCCTGATTTTTCAGCTTTTGTCAGCTCACACTCTAGTTTCGCCATTCATTCCTATGGGACAAAAATGATGATATTTTGTGAATGATTCGGCGAAACGTTCCACAAAGTAATAGCACACAAATCGGGAACAATCCGCACGTTTCGGTATATTACTTGTCTATGTAGTGTAAAAGCTGTGGGAGGAGTTAGGGTGGTAAATTTGGCTATAATAAGAATAAGAATAATATATATGTGAGATAACAATAAGTGCTCTTGCTATGCAAGAACACTTAATAATATATATGTGAGATAACAATAAGTGCTCTTGCTATGCAAGAACACTTAATAATATATATGTGAGATAATAATAAGTGCTCTTGCTATGCAAGAACACTTAATATTAATATATATGTGAGATAACAATAAGTGCTCTTGCTATGCATGAACACTTAATAATATATATGTGAGATAACAGTAAGTGCTCTTGCTATGCAAGAACACTTAAATATATATGTGAGATAACAATAAGTGATCTTGCTATGCAAGAACACTTATTAATATATATGTGAGATACCAGTAAGTGCTCTTGCTATGCAAGAACACTTAATAATATATATGTGAGATAACAGTAAGTGCTCTTGCTATGCAAGAACACTTAATAATATGTAGCACACGGACCCTTTTTCCTACCTTTGGCTCACTTGCAGGAAAAGGGCACACCGTACTATATGCCCGTACCTTTCTGTTTGAGGAGGTTGAGCGGTGTCATGTATTTGGGTCCCACAGCTAGGTTCTCCATCAGTTGGTTCTCATCTCCTAGGGTATAGGGACAAGTCTCTGTTTTCCCCCAAGTAATTCCAATGTCTACACCACTCTAAACTCCAACGTTGAGTTTATTTTTCTCAATATTCAGCAGATAGGAAAGGGTGGATAAGAGACAGGACAGCAAGGTTTTGGGAGGTAGGTCCAGGCACAAGTAGATATTACAATCACCACTCTATCCCGGAGTAGGATCAGCTCACCCGGAAAGTTTCCTGTAAAAGTGGATCCTAGCAGCCGAAGTGATGCTCGGACGCTTAATTAGGTTATTTTCCTAGATACGATCGGGAGACTCTCTGCCACAGAATCTATCAGGTTCCGAACTTCTCAGCTTTTTGCAATACAAGGACAGGTGCCAGAAACAGCACATTATTAGGCCCTTGGTGGATATATGAATCCCTCCAGAAAGTTACCGGGCCCCTTCCTTCACCGTGATCTCCCACCGGTCCGTCAGAAAGGTCCTCCCCCGGCCTCCTCTTCTTAGAAGCGGGCTCCCTCGCAAGGGACACCCTGGGATTCCTCTTCCCAGAAGTGGGCTTCAGCTAAAGGTGCTGGGCCCAGTGCTGAAGTTGCAGCCCCAGGGCTAAATGTGCCTGGGACTGATGCGCACGTGGCTCCATGGCCTGGAGGGCCGGGCGCCACGCACCTGCACTCTGACTCCCCTCGCGAACTCCAGAGAGCGACCCCTCCCAGGCGGCGTATGCCCATTTTGTATCCTCTCCCAGCATGCACAGCAGGCCAACCACGCCCACTGTACCGCTGCCGAGAGAGGACACCCTAAGGCACAGCACTAGTACTGATGGTTCAACCCTGACCTGTCATGGCAGTGCCACCTACAGGCCACAGGGAACTACACACCAGTATACCACCTGGAGAAATAAAGTAGCACAACCTATAAATGAGAATGGTCTGAGTCCAACTACTAACTCAGACCAACCCCTAAATTTGGGTATATAGCACCCTTAAAAGGGGTGGGCGCTACAAATATATATGTGAGATAACAGTAAGTGCTCTTGCTATGCAAGAACACTTAACTAGAAAATGCATTTCCTGCAGAAAATGCATGGGAATGCTGAATAGCTGAATTGCTAAGCCCACACAAAAGCCATTCACCATAACCACTACACTATCTTTAGGACATACAAGCAGTGTTCTTTCAGTACTTATAAAGCCTCTCTTTGATCATTAAACCCCACACCTAATGAGTGAGAAAAAGTGTGAGAGAACCCTTCAAACAAGCCTTAATAAATCCACAACAGTACATGCTATCAAAACAGCGACTTCACCGCTAGAGACACACGGCCTCTGTGAACGTATCGGTATAAAATTTATGTTGATAAACTTAAAAATGTGAGCATGTCAGCGATTAAAAAAAGAAGTTTGCTGTGTGTTTCGCTGGGAAATGTGAAGAATTTTATACAGGACAGTCAATGGAAGAAAGTGTAGAACTCTTGTCATTTGGAAGCTCAACCAGCCAAAAGTAAAAGGCGTATCACAAAACTGAGCACATTGCCTGAAACTAGAAAAAAATACCTATGTTTTGATGTATAAATTGTGTATGACAAGTAGATCTTTTGGGCGTGAGAGCAATTTATAGAGAAGGAACTAAGATAATTTTTTTAAGGCTCTCTGCTGTAGCGATAACATCATCCACTATAACCAGCCCCATAGACACACTGTTTAATCGCTAAAATTTCCTGAAATGATCACTAAACTTAAACAGCTTTTTCACAAAAACTGTAAAAGATATCAAACTGAAAAGATATAGCTGGATAGCTGAATATGTTGTGAACATTTTAAAGTTTGTTTGGGGTCTGTAGGTGAAAGTATGAAGGAGCTGAAACTTTTGGCAGCAGAAGGAGATTTTAAGGATTTGAAGCATGCTCTCATTGACTTCAATGTTAAAAAAAGTGCTAAAAAGTTTAATAATTAAAAAAGTATAAATAGTACAAAATTTGAAGAAGTCCCGTCATTAGCTGAAAGAGCTGAACATTATAAAAGTTGAATGGTTTTAATAGCTGTATGCAGAAGTTACGCAGAGCCAAAAAACGTACGGAACTAGAAAATGCATTTCCTGCAGAAAATGCGTGGGAATGCTGAAAACCTGAATTGCTAAGCCCACACCAAAGCCATTCAACATAACCACTACACTATCTTTAGGACATACAAGCAGTGTTCCTTCAGTACTTATAAAGCCTCTCTTTGATCATTAATCCCCACACCTAATGAGTGAGAAAAAGTGTGAGAGAACCCTTCAAACAAGCCTTAATAAATTCACAACAGTACATGCTATCGAAACAGCGACTTCACCATTAGAGACAAACTGCCTTTGTGAACGTATCGGTATAAAATTTATGTTGCTAAACTAAAAAATGTGGGCATGTCAGCGATTTAAAAAAGAAGTTCGCTGTGCGTTTCGCTGGGAAATGTGAAGAATTTTATACAGGACAGTCAATGGAAGAAAGTGTAGAACTCTTGTCATTTGGAAGCTCAACCAGCCAAAAGTAAAAGGCATATCACAAAACTGATTACATTGCCCGAAACTAGAAAAAAATACCTACGTTTTGATGTATAAATTGTGTATGACAAGTAGATGTTGTGGGCGTGAGAGCAATTTATAAAGAAGGAACTAAGATAATTTTTTTAAAGCTCTGTGCTGTAGCAATGACATCATCCACTCTAAACAACCCCATAGACACTCTGTTAAATCGATAAAATTTCCTGAAATGATGACTAAACTTAAACAGATTTTTCACAAAAACCGTAAAAGATATCAAACTGAAAAGATATAGCCGGATAGCTGAAAATTTTGTGAACATTTTAGAGTTTGTTTGGCGTCTGTTGGTGAAAGTATGAAGGAGCTGAAACTTTTGGGAGCGGATGAAGATTTTAAGGATTTGAAGCATGCTGTCATTGACTTCAATGTTAAAAAAGTTTTAAAAAGCTTAATAATTTTAAAAGTATAAATAGTACAAAAAAATGAAGAAGTCCCATCATTAGCTGAAAGAGCTGAACATTTTAAAAGTTGAATAGTTTTAATAGCTGAAAGTATACAGAAGTTACGCAGAGCCAAAAAACATACGGAATAAAAATAAGAATAATCAGAATAAGAATAAATAAAAAAACGAAACACATTACTGGGAATGCTTGGAGAGCATTCCCACTAATAATAAATATGTGAGATAACAGTAAGTGCTCTTGCTAAGCAAGAACACTTAATAATAATAATATATATGTGAGATAACAGTAAGTGCTCTTGCTATGCAAGAACACTTAATAATAATAATAATATATATGTGAGTTACCAATAAGTGATCTTGCTATGCAAGAACACTTAACTAGAAAAGCAACAATTTCTGGGGAAATTGTGTGAAGTGTTCTTGCCTCCACCAATACTCCTGACTGGAGACAGTGCCCCTGGAGATGTAAATGTGATCCAACAGTGTGTCGATCCATTGCCCCATCAAAAACTGCCCCATCAAAAACTGCCCCCATCAAAAACTGCCCCATCAAAACTGCCCCCATCAAAAGCTGCCCCTATCAAAAACTGCCCCATCAAAAACTGCTCCCATCAAAAACTGCACGATCAAAATTGCCCCCATCCTCAAAGCTTTGTGGGAGGAGCTACAATTCCCCTCATTGCTGTGTGGGTGGAGCTACAATTCACCTCAGCGTTGTGTGGGAGGAGCTATAATTCCCCCAGAGCTGTGTGGGAGGAGCCACAATTCCCCTCAGGGCTGTGTGGGAGGAGCTATAATTCCCCTCAGCGTTGCCAGGAAACCAATGTTTGTTTATGCAGGCTCTAAGCACAGGTCAGAGTATTTTGCCTCTCCTGAATACTTGCCATTCTTCAAACGGTCGTATTTTAAAAACTATAAATCCTACAGCGAAGAGCTTTATATTGTGAGAATCACAAGACCCAGACCTACATGATGTATAGTATGTCCCTGAAATATAAAAATTTAAGGCACAGTCGCAGTTTAGATATTGCCCTTCAAATTTTATGTGGTTATAGTGGCGTTTCAATGAATTTCAATGGATGGCGTGAGTTGCAAACAAATGATCATATTGTGTAAACTATCATGACTATGGCTTAGCCGTGGACATGTGTAGTGGCAGCAGGGATAGCTGAACGTTTTGATATATGATAAAATATGTGTAGGTGGGCTTGAAAATGAGGGAGTGGTGGCAGTTTTGAAATCATGTCCTGATTTTTCAGCTTTTGTCAGCTCCCACTCTAGTTTCACCATTCATTCCTATGGGACAAATTTTGCCGCAAAAACTACGATATTTCGTGAACCGTTTGGCGAAACGTTCCACAAAGTAAGTGCACACCAATCGTGAACAATCCGCACATTTCGGTATATTACTTGTCTATGTAGTGTAAAAGCTGTGGGAGGAGTTAGGGTGGTAAATTTGGCTATAATAAGAATAATATATATGTGAGATAACAATAAGTGATCTTGCTATGCAAGAACACTTAATAATAATAATATATATGTGAGATAACAGTAAGTGCTCTTGCTATGCAAGAACACTTAATTACACAGATATCCTGTAAAGGAAGCCATTAGGAAAGCAGTCCGAGATAAAGATATGGTTGAATTTGAGGGGGCGCAAATAGCTCTGTTTCCAGATCTATCACATAGAACACTTATGCAACGAAGACTGATTAAACGTTTGTTGGAAACCCTATGGGCAGCTGATGTTAAATATCGTTGGGGGTACCCCTTCAGGGTCTCAGCAACACAGAACGGGAAAACAGCTACACTTCAAACCAAAGATGATTTGCAACACTTTATAGAGGTATTGGAGTTACCTCAGGTGGACTTTCCAGACTGGAGACTGAATAACTGTAAGCCAACATTACAACGACCAGATAGATGGCAACAGGTGTCAACTAAGGGCCGACTGAGAAATCACTTGGATGGATAGGGGTGTATTTAATGGGGTGGGGGGCTAACTACTTGAAGTGGAGGTGTGGGGGGGTTGCGGACTGGGGGGTGGGGGGATTTGCTTGATTGTGTTTTTTTTCTCCCCTTCCCTTTCCTCCCCTCCCTCCTTTTTCTTCAATTTTTTTTCTCTTACCCCCCACCCCCCAATTTTTTTACCCCAAGTAGTATAAAATAATAATGGCATAGGCATGAAAATAGAAAGTCCGGGGAGCATGAAGTGCTCAGCACAGTTTTTTTAATAATTTCTCCCCCATTAGGTATGTCCCGAGACCAGGGACTCTGTTTTCTGCCATGGGGCAGAAAGGACGGGGATTTCGGACACGGGTGGTATACCTTTGTATACACCCCTGTCCGGACTCGCCATCCCCTTAGGGGGTGTATCATATTTACTGGTACAATATGTTATTTGTTTGTTTTTGTTGTTTTTCTTCTTTTTTTATTCCTTTCTTTTTTTTTCTCTTTCTTTCGTCTTCTTGCTTCGCTCCTCTGCCCCCCTCCTTGTCAGGTGCATCCAGGGCGAGAGAGTTTAGAGTTCAGAAGGCTGACACGGCAGTACCGTAAGAGACTTGCGGAGGGAATGAGTAAATGGCAAGTAGAATGAAGATTAAATCGTACAATGTGAGGGGTCTCTGCTCGAGTGGCCGTCTCTGGCACAAACTGCGTCATATGAAGGCAGAGATTATTCTCTTGCAAGTGTAGCACACGAACCTTTTTCTCCTGCCTACCTTCTCCTTGCAGGGATAAAGGCACACCGTGCCACATGCCGGATCCTCCTGGTTTAGAAGGTTGAGCGGTGTTCTTTATTTTTGGGTCCTGCAGCGAGTTTCCTCCCGTTCACTGGTTCTCGTCCAATGTAGGGAAAAGTCTGTGTTCTTTCCCCAAAGAAACTCAATGTACAAACAGCGTTCAAACTCCAAACACCCAAGTTTATTTTTATCTTGCTCAAACAGATATGGGAACAGGTTGAAGATAGCGACAAAGTAGGTAGGGAGATATAGGTTCAGGCACGCGGCACCCAGTTACCCTATTCTTTACTCAAGCCTGAGTATGAATTTTGCTCACCCGAATAGATCCCTCTAACAGTTCTAGCAGCCGGAGTGAAGCACGAACAGTTGCTACTCTAATTTAGTCCCCTTCACGGACAAGTCCTAGAGATCCTCTGCCACAGAATCCCTAATGATTGAATTATGACTTCTGAACAAAACCCTGAAGATTAGTAGAAACCATAAATGTCAGTGGGACACACTACAGAGGCTATACTGCGACTCACGAATCCTTCCTCTGATAGGTAACCAGGCCTCTCCTTCATCGTGAACTCCATCACCGATCCATCTGTAGCGATACCTTCAGCTAAGAGGGCCGCAGATTTAGTTTGGGCCCTGAAGACAGCTCCGCCAACCCCCGGCAATTTACTCGACCCCCTTCTGGCACAGTTAGTCTAGGGTAATATATATATATCTTATGCTCTATGGTTAAATTCAGACACCAATGCAGTGATAGAAGAATAACGAATTTACTTTCTACTGGCAATAAAATCAACAGTTGTAACAGATCACATGAATCTATCTGCAGAGCCCTACAGCAATAGTCTCACTATAACTAGTAAGATATGGCGCACACGCGCCACGTGTAACAGTACCTCACTATGCGCCCTATGGCGCAGCAACTAAATAAACTATCTGGATGGCCAGGCCTGACCATATAACTCAGTCTCTAGGGCAGGGATATGCAATTAGCGGACCTCCAGCTGTTGCAAAACTACAAGTCCCATCATGCCTCTGCCCCTGGGTGTCATGCTTGTGGCTGTCAGAGTCTTGCTATGCCTCATGGGACTTGTAGTTCTGCAACAGCTGGAGGTCCGCTAATTGCATATCCCTGCTCTAGGGGATGAATTCTTTGCATGCAAGTCTTTAAACGGTGGTGCACATTTCAGGAACACAATTGTAATCCAAAGGGTAGAAGTGCCAACACAGAACACTCCACTAGAGATCCGTTTGACTCAGTTCTGCTATGGATCTCCAGTGGGGACTTAAATATGAACTGGTGGGCCAAGGCAGTCTGTAGGCCTAACAATATTGAACAGTGTATGGATTGAGCAGGTGCTCGCTCACCCCTCCGGACGTGATCCCAGTCCGGGAACTTCCACCTGCTGTGTCTCCACACACACAGCGTCTGCCGCAGTCTGGTCTCCGGCTCAGCAGCGGTTGAGGAAACCGAGTCAGATGCCACCCAGGCTCGCAATGGGGTGGAAGGCTCTTTTGGGTAACAGCGCAAGGCCCCAGGCTTCAGGCCTTGCACCACAGCGGATCCGCACAGGAAGATCTCTCCACTGAAGTCTCGTGTCCAAAAGAGGCCGAGCCCAGCCTCGCCTCCTCCTAATCTAACCCCACCCATGAGTCTCTGGGGTGGAAACATTGCATCCTGGGTGCCGAATGGGGTTCTGGGTAAGGTAGTCCTGAGAGTCTTAAAGGAGACCCCGCTACACACTCCCCCACTTAAACTCTTTGGTCCCCAAAGATAATTCTAACATACACTGTGTACAACCCTAGACAACGTTGCGTATGATGTTGGCATAGGGAATTCCCACCAAAACAAAGGGGTTGAATTCCCTTGCCCACAGGTCACACTATCATGAGTGGCCCGCCTAACTGTGCCAGAGAGTGAGTGGGGGTTGCCCTCCACCAAATGAACAGTGGAGGGATCCGGATTCTCTGCACTCCTCCTGGCAGTGACCACAGAATCTTCTGAGCTCCTCCCCATTTGTGGGTAGGTCAACTTTTTGGGAGGCCTTATGACTCTTCGAGCCCTTTGCTCTCTTGGGGTTTCTGGCTCTGGCGCCACAGGCTCTTCTTCCGTAGCAGGCTCGGTCAACACGGTGGGCTCTGGAACATCTGCTTCAGGAGCCGAGGGATACATAGAGTCTCCAGGGTCCCTTTCAGAGTAAGTATCACAGGCATCTTCCCAGTAATCTGATGAAGGACTAGATGGGATGAACTCAGTGGCTTCTGCATTCAGTGTTCCATCTACAGTGTCTTCAGTGGTAGGAAGATCTATAGCAGAAGTTCTTGGAGTTGGGGAAGGCCACAGCCAGTCAAGTTCTCTTCCTTCATCTCCACTAAGTTCAGAAGCCTCTCCATCTTCAGCCCGAGAGGTCTGGAACCGAGTGTTTGGCCTGGGAGTATCCAGAATAGAGACTGGTTCAGGGGAGTCCCTCACTGGGGGTATCCTGACTGCTTCAGCAAGTGGGAGCAGGTGGTTTCGATGCCACGTCTTCAGGGGTCCTACCTTCCCTTCTGGCTTCAACTTGTAGACAGGCAGGCCCGGCAGCTTCCTACAGATGACATAGGGTTCAGATCTCCATCTGTCTGCAAGTTTGTGTTTTCCAGGGACCCCCAGATTGCGTAGCAGTACTCGGTCCCCGGGCTGCAGGTCTTACACCCGGACCTTCAGGTCGAAGTTTCTTTTGTTTCGCGCTCCCCTTTGATCTCAGGCCGCTTGAGCTTGTTCATAGGCTACTTTCAGGCTGTGTCTGAGCCTGTCCACATATATTTTGTGGGAGGTGGCTGAGGAATGGTCTAAGGAGGTGCCAAAGGCCAGGTCCACAGTTAAACTTGCTTCTCTCCCAAACATGAGTCGATAGGGGGAGTAGCCTGTAGCATCACTTGTGGTGCAGTTGTAAGTGTGTACTATAGCTGCTATGTGTTTGCTCCAATGTTGTTTCTTCTCACTATCCAGAGTTCCCAACATGTTGAGCAGGGTTCGGTTAAACCTCTCCGGCTGAGCATCTCCCTGTGGGTGGTAAGGTGTGGTTCGGGTTTTCTTGATTCCTAACGAATCCAGGAGTTTCCGGATCAGCCGACTCTCAAAGTCCCTTCCTTGATCTGAATGGAGTCGCTGTGGCAGCCCATAATGGACAAAATACTTCTCCATAAGTACCTTGGCTACTGTGGAAGCCTTCTGGTCTTTGGTTGGGAAAGCTTGGGCATACTGGGTGAAATGATCGTTATCACCAGAACATTTCCTAGTCCACTCAGGTCGGGTTCGAGGCAGAGAAAATCAATGCATACCAGATCCATTGGGCCTTGACTTTGTAGATGGCCCATTGGGGCAGCTTGATGGGGTAAAGTCTTCCTCTGGATGCAGCGTGCACATGAATGGCAGTACTCTTCTACTTCTGCCCTTATGCAGGGCCAATAGAACCGACTTCTGACGAGTTGAAAGGTCCTTTCCGCCCCTAGGTGGCCGTGATTGTCATGTAGGGCAATCAGAACAGTCTCTCGATGTTTTTCTGGAAGGAACAATTTCCATTTATCTTCCAGGTCATCAGAGGGGCCCCTTCGGTAGACCACTCCCTGATGCACCTGCAACCTGTCCCACTCTTTCAAAGCAGTGAATTGGATGTGACCTGACACACACTATAGCACAACATGGCGACCTCCATCCCTGTATTAATTTGTAGAGAAAGGAGAACTGTGGGACTTTGAGTGAGGCTACCACCATGTCAGATATTCAACAGAAACATAAAATTTACAGTACATAATTTATTGTTACATCGTAAAAAATATTGTATCAAATAAATAGGTAGTCGCATGACTTACACTAAATATGCTGCTATATAGCATGCAATACAAAAAGGAATTCAACATAATAACTGTACATAGTAAGGTAAATGGGTTGAAAAACATTTTAGGGACAGATAACTTGGGGCGTCTAGGGGCACTCAACGCGTTTCCTGGCATTACAGCCATTCATCAGGAGTGTTGTAGCATATTATACTGGAAAGGAAAGGGACAAGGATTAATAATGATACTCTCAGAATAAGGGAGGACAGAGAGAATGTGTCCCAACAAAGTGGGGACAATCTGGGATACTCACTGCGCAGCCCCAAAGCCAGGCCCGGTGTCCACCAGGGAAGATGGGGGTGACAGGCATGATGTCTCCCCCCGGGGTTGAGACGGGGGAACCCTCCAAGGACGAAGAACAGCGCCCAGAGCATGACACGGTGGTCACAGCCGGATCCAATAAGCTATGTGTGCACAAAAAGTGCATAGTGTTCCTGAAAAAAATGTGTATCAAAAAAAGGGGGAAGATTAATTAAATGTGTAAAAGTGTAAAGTGTGAGAACTCATGGCAGATATCTATGTGTTCCCACAAGGGGACTACATGAGGGGGTGTATGTGAAATAGAGCCAATTAAAGGGTAAAAAAGAAAAACATACCAAAAAAGGATTGCTGAGCTCCCAACGAAGGTAACCTGTGTGGATTCAGTGTGTGCTGTCCTTGTGATTGAATCAAGCAAATGAACCATCGGCTGCTTCAAGGCTGCTATATACTCCCATTCCAAGGGAGGGGCCCCGTCAACGTCATGCTTGATTGGCCATACTGCACAAGAGAGGTGGGGAGGGGATTCCCAGTTGCGTGTGGAGGAGCCATCAGCAGTGGGTCCCCACCCACCCAGTGCATGGCTAAGGATGGAAAAAAAAGACGTTTAAACAACGTCATTGACACTGCTGGTGCGGCGTCCAAGCATGACGACGATGAGCAGGAGGCCAAACCCCGCCCCCACCAAAGAGTGTGGGGGGGGGGGGAATGGACTGCTGCACATCGCAACCCCAGAGACAGAGAAAACACCCAACCCCCCTCAAACCCTAGCTGAACCAGACAAGGGATGGGGGGCGATTTAAAAGGGTAAATGGGTAAAAGATAATACATGGGAAGATATTAACATGGGAATCTAATGGGGATAAAGAATAAATCTGATAACAGATTATTGAACATTGTTGTAGTATAAGGGCAATAGACAAGAATTCATGAAGTATGTTGGGTATGACAGGTCACTGGGAGCGGGTGTCTTCCACCCAAATATTTGTCAAAGCAGTGAATTGGATGTGACCTGACACACACTATAGCACAACATGGCGACCTCCATCCCTGTATTAATTTGTAGAGAAAGGAGAACTGTGGGACTTTGAGTGAGGCTACCACCATGTCAGGTCACATCCAATTCACTGCTTTGACAAATATTTGGGTGGAAGACACCCGCTCCCAGTGACCTGTCATACATATGTCATATGTCATTAATTAATCTTCCCCCTTTTTTTGATACACATTTTTTTCAGGAACACTATGCACTTTTTATGCACACATAGCTTATTGGATCCGGCTGTGACCACTGTGTCATGCTCTGGGCGCTGTTCTTCGTCCTTGGAGGGTTCCCCCGTCTCAACCCCGGGGGAGACATCATGCCTGTCACCCCCATCTTCCCTGGTGGACACCGGGCCTGGCTTTGGGGCTGCGCAGTGAGTATCCCAGATTGTCCCCACTTTGTTGGGACACATTCTCTCTGTCCTCCCTTATTCTGAGAGTATCATTATTAATCCTTGTCCCTTTCCTTTCCAGTATAATATGCTACAACACTCCTGATGAATGGCTGTAATGCCAGGAAACGCGTTGAGTGCCCCTAGACGCCCCAAGTTATCTGTCCCTAAAATGTTTTTCAACCCATTTACCTTACTATGTACAGTTATTATGTTGAATTCCTTTTTGTATTGCATGCTATATAGCAGCATATTTCGTGTAAGTCATGCGACTACCTATTTATTTGATACAATATTTTTTACGATGTAACAATAAATTATGTACTGTAAATTTTATGTTTCTGTTGAATATCTGACATGGTGGTAGCCTCACTCAAAGTCCCACAGTTCTCCTTTCTCTACAAATTAATACAGGGATGGAGGTCGCCATGTTGTGCTATAGTGTGTGTCAGGTCACATCCAATTCACTGCTTTGACAAATATTTGGGTGGAAGACACCCGCTCCCAGTGACCTGTCATACCCAACATACTTCATGAATTCTTGTCTATTGCCCTTATACTACAACAATGTTCAATAATCTGTTATCAGATTTATTCTTTATCCCCATTAGATTCCCATGTTAATATCTTCCCATGTATTATCTTTTACCCTTTTAAATCGCCCCCCATCCCTTGTCTGGTTCAGCTAGGGTTTGAGGGGGGTTGGGTGTTTTCTCTGTCTCCGGGGTTGCGATGTGCAGCAGTCCATTCCCCCCCCACACACTCTTTGGTGGGGGCGGGGTTTGGCCTCCTGCTCATCGTCGTCATGCTTGGACGCCGCACCAGCAGTGTCAATGACGTTGTTTAAACGTCTTTTTTTTCCATCCTTAGCCATGCACTGGGTGGGTGGGGACCCACTGCTGATGGCTCCTCCACACGCAGCTGGGAATCCCCTCCCCACCTCTCTTGTGCAGTATGGCCAATCAAGCATGACGTTGACGGGGCCCCTCCCTTGGAATGGGAGTATATAGCAGCCTTGAAGCAGCCGATGGTTCATTTGCTTGATTCAATCACAAGGACAGCACACACTGAATCCACACAGGTTACCTTCGTTGGGAGCTCAGCAATCCTTTTTTGGTATGTTTTTCTTTTTTACCCTTTAATTGGCTCTATTTCACATACACCCCCTCATGTAGTCCCCTTGTGGGAACACATAGATACCTGCCATGAGTTCTCACACTTTACACTTTTACACATTTAATTAATCTTCCCCCTTTTTTTGATACACATTTTTTTCAGGAACACTATGCACTTTTTGTGCACACATAGCTTATTGGATCCGGCTGTGACCACCGTGTCATGCTCTGGGCGCTGTTCTTCGTCCTTGGAGGGTTCCCCCGTCTCAACCCCGGGGGAGACATCATGCCTGTCACCCCCATCTTCCCTGGTGGACACCGGGCCTGGCTTTGGGGCTGCGCAGTGAGTATCCCAGATTGTCCTCACTTTGTTGGGACACATTCTCTCTGTCCTCCCTTATTCTGAGAGTATCATTATTAATCCTTGTCCCTTTCCTTTCCAGTATAATATGCTACAACACTCCTGATGAATGGCTGTAATGCCAGGAAACGCGTTGAGTGCCCCTAGACGCCCCAAGTTATCTGTCCCTAAAATGTTTTTCAACCCATTTACCTTACTATGTACAGTTATTATGTTGAATTCCTTTTTGTATTGCATGCTATATAGCAGCATATTTAGTGTAAGTCATGCGACTACCTATTTATTTGATACAATATTTTTTACGATGTAACAATAAATTATGTACTGTAAATTTTATGTTTCTGTTGAATATCTGACATGGTGGTAGCCTCACTCAAAGTCCCACAGTTCTCCTTTCTCTACAAATGTCCCACTCTTTCCTCAACAGGCGAGCTTCCTTTTAGGAGTGGCGCAGGAGTCTGTTTGGATCCTGATTCTCCAGGGCTTCCAGAACCAATTTCCCCATGGGGTCTTCTAATTGGTCGCATCTCAGCTCTTTCTTGGACAGTTTTGGCAGATTGTCTTCCTCCAGTTGGGTTACTCCACAGTATTGTTTGGGGACTCCTACCATGGTAACCCCTATCTCTTCTGCCCTCGAGCCTCCTCTGGCTTGTAAATCAGCCCCTTGACAAAGGGACCGCACCCCGTCGGGTGCCACTTGAGTCCAGTCTTCTGTGTCACTGGTGAGGGCACGAGATCTCCTGGACAGAGCGTCTGCATCTCGATTTCCAGCCCCTGGCCTGTACTTTAGGCTGAAATTGAATCCAGACAGTGCAGCCAGCCACCTGTGTCCAGTGGCATCCAGCTTTGCTGTGGTGAAAAGGTAGGTAAGGGGGTTGTTGTCGGTCTTCACAGTGAACTCCGCCCCATACAGGTAGTCTTTGAGCTTGTCTACTACCGCCCACTTAAGGGCCAGGAACTCCAGCTTGTTAGTGGGGTAGTTCTTCTCAGAGGGGGTCAGGCTCCTGCTCACGTAGGCCACAGGCCGCAGTTGTCCTTCGTGTCCTTGGTAAAGTACTCCTCCCAGACCGTCATGACTAGCATCTACATGTAGTTCATAGGGTATGGTTGGGTCTGCGTAGGCCAAGACTGGGGCAGTGGTTAGGCTCTTCTTCAACGCCTGTAAGGCCTCTTCACACTTCTGGTTCCACTGATCTCTGACCGACTGTCCCGGCTTCCTGGGCCCTGAGTCGTCCTCTTCCCCCTCGGTCTTGAGTAGTTCATTCAATGGTCTGGCAATTCGGGCGAATCCTTCCACAAACCTCCTGTAATAGGAGCAGAACCCTAAGAAGGATCTGAGTTCTGTTACTGTGGTGGGTCGTGGCCAGGAGATAACTGCCTCCAACTTCTCAGGGTCTGTGGCCACCCCTTCTTCAGACACTATGTGCCCCAGATAGTTCACAGAAGACTGGTAGAACCGACACTTCTCAGGCGAAAGCTTGAGTCCCTCCTCACTGAGTCTTCTCAACACTTTTTCCAGCCTCTCTTCGTGTTCTTCCAAGGTTCTCCCAAAGACAATAACATCGTCCAGGTATACAAGGACTTCAATAAGGTTCATGTCTCCTACAGTCTTCTCCATGAGACGTTGGAAGGTAGCAGGAGCTCCAGACAGTCCTTGAGGCATTCGATCAAACTCGAAGAAACCCACTGGGGTTATGAAGGCTGTCTTCTCCTTGTCTTCCGGATGCATAGGGATCTGGTAGTATCCACTCTTGAGATCCATAACGCTGAACCACTTGGCTCCAGACAAACTCTGTAAGGCGTCCTGTATCCTCGGAGTGGTGTACTGGTCGGGGATGATTCTCCTGTTGAGAGTCCTGTAGTCTATACATAGCCTCAACGACCCATTCTTCTTCCTGACCACCACTATCGGGGAGGCGTAGGGACTTCTAGACTCCCGGATCACACCAGTCCTCTTGAGTTCTGCGAGTTGTTCCCTTAGATCCTCCAGATCTGCTAGTGGGACCCGCCTGACCCTCTCTCTGAAGGGCTTGTCTTCTTGGAAGCGGATTCGATGGGTGGCACTCCTTGCACACCCCACATCGAACTCAACTTTGGAGAAGATCTTCTTCCATCTGGTCAACTGGGCCTTGGCCCTCTCTTTCCAAGCCCTGGGCAGATTCGGGTTTTCCATGGACAGCTTCTCCCAAACATCTCCTCCTTCACCCGTCCCCTTGACTTCTGACAGGGTAACCGGGGCAGCAGGGCTCACCTGGCCCAGCAGCATTCTGGCTGGGATCTTCATGGGGTCAGCGGTAGTGTTCCTAACACTCACCGGAACTCTACAATGAGCCTTCTTCAGGGCCTTCAGCGGAATCACTTCGGGTATCACTTCCAGACCTGAGAACTCTCCCCTTGGGTCGGACTCCAGCACGACAAAAGGTCCAGGCTGCTCCCAAGTAAGCTTCACAGTGGCTCTAAAACAGGTTACTTCGCCGGGCTGCAACACTACCCCTTCTCTTCCAAGTCTCCACACCATCCCTATCCCCTCTTCAGGGGTCTTCTGCTCTAGGACCAGTCATTGGTAGGCCGTCTTCAGCATAGGGTGGATCTTGGTGGCCGCTTGCCCCTTCTCTTTCACTAGAGGGGTCAGGAGTCTTCGGACCAGGTCCGTGTTTGTCCCTACTATAAGGGAACTTTTGTTGGCTCCTGGCGGCCGAGGGCACACAACTGCCAGGGTGTCAAACACTTCGGCCTTTCCAGCCACAGATGGGTCAAAGATCATCTTGATGGGCAGATAGCCATCGTAGGGGAAGCTCTGGGTTCCAATCCCCCATATTTCCAGTTCCTCTATCTTCTGGATGGGCAGATGACTCAAGTGCTTATCGTAGAAATTCCAGTATAATAGGGTCACTTGTGCCCCAGTATCCAAGATGGCTCTGGTGTAGACTCCCTCCACTTGAATGGGCACTATAGGAGATGGGCCTACCAGCTTCTCCGGATATGGCCTGGCAGGGGTCGCCTTCTTCTGGTCCTTTCCCTTCGGACTCTCTCTCGTCCAACTCCCTTTGGACTTTAGTCTTTCTTGAGCCTGGTATGCATTGATTTCCCTCCTTTCAATGGGTGTACAGACCCGCTGAGGGATATTATTGTTTGTCTTAGGTGTGCATCCCCTCTGGGGAGTGCTGTGCCTCTTCTGAGGGGTCTTGCCCCCTTTCTCTGGGGTGTATCCCTGTTGAGGAATGTGGTGTTTCCTCTGAGGGGTTTTGTCTCCTCTTTTCTTCTGCTTCGCATTCAGTTTGGAGCTCACTGAAGATGATGGGCACCCGGTTGACTCCTTCACCGGGGCCCTCTGGAGTTTCCCGCCGGCTTGCGGTTACCTGTTTTCTTCTTCTTGGGACTGGAACATGTAGCTGCGATGTGGCCAACTCCCCCACAGTTAAAACAGATTATGTCTCCCCAGTCTTGCAGAGATGCGGGTGCCGAAACAGCTGGGAACAGTTCCTTTCTCGCTACCTCTTTCTCTGGACCCTGAGTGTCTTTTGCCATCAGAGAGGTTAGCATCTCTAACATCTGAGACATTTGTGATTTCAAAGTGTCCACTTCTGAGTCCCTTTCTGGAGTCATGAGCGAGTTGACTATCACTGGTGTAGGAGCATGACTTGTCTTTATCATTGCCTGATCCTTCTGCAGTGCCTCCTCATCTCTGATGATTTTTATCAAATCAGAGTAAGTCAGTGACGTTCCTCCTCCTGAGGTTTTCAAGTGCAACCAGACTGGATCCGAGCGTAACGCTCCCTTTAAGACTTGCTTCATTCTTGCCGCATCTGTATCTTGAGGCATCATTCCCTTCTTCAAGACAATCTTACACAGCAACTTGTTCAGTCTTCTGACATACTCTGACAGCTTCTCATTCGGCTGTTGGAAAGTATGTTCAAATTGGTAGACCATCTCTGTCACCTTTTCTAACTGACCAAACTCTTCCTGTAGCATAGCTAGACAGTCTTGAGCCGTGCAGTCTATATTTCCAAACCGGAAACTTTTCACCGCTTCTGCTGCTGCGCCTTTAAGGCTTTCTATCACTCGTTGCCTCTTCTGCGCTTCAGGCACCTCCCATGCCTCCACTGCTTGTAATGCCTGCTCCACCCAAGTATCGAAGTCTTCCTCCCCTGCAGGGACAGGGAGCTTCCCTGAGAATGTCTTTAGTCTCCGGTAGCTAGTCTCTACATGCACCGTGCTTGTCTTCTGACATTTGGTTAGCAGATCCCCTATTGCCTTTATCAATTCTGGTGATATAGCAGTGGCAGGTGCAGGCGCCACAGAAGGTGTCGCCCTGTCTCCTCTTTCAGGTGGGGTACGGGCCGCAGCCTGCGGTGATCCCGTTGGTGATGGCTCCTCCTTTACAGTTACTGTGTGCGCCAACCTATAGGTTCTGTTGTCTGGCGTCCGCACACACTTGCGCTTGCAAGCCTCTGGCATCCCGTCCCAGTACTCCACTAGTGCATACTGATATGAGATGTCTGGGTCTGACTTTATCTCCGTCACCCACGGCGTGTGATCTAGGGACACTGACTTCATTAACTCCTCTACCGTTTCAGTCGACCATTCCTCCCTAGGGAGACTGATGACTATTGAGCGGTTTGGGTCTGCCCTAGAGGCTTTGCACCACGCTTCTACTGCTTGTGGGTCCATGCCGGCACTTCTGGCGTTCACCTGCTGTATCAGGATCCCGGACGAGAACCCCCACGTGTAGCGATACCTTCAGCTAAGAGGGCCGCAGATTTAGTTTGGGCCCTGAAGACAGCTCCGCCAACCCCCGGCAATTTACTCGACCCCCTTCTGGCACAGATAGTCTAGGGTAATATATATATATCTTATGCTCTATGGTTAAATTCAGACACCAATGCAGTGATAGAAGAATAACGAATTTACTTTCTACTGGCAATAAAATCAACAGTTGTAACAGATCACATGAATCTATCTGCAGAGCCCTGCAGCAATAGTCACACTATAACTAGTAAGATATGGCGCACACGCGCCACGTGTAACAGTACCTCACTATGCGCCCTGTGGCGCAGCAACTAAATAAACTATCTGGATGGCCAGGCCTGACCATATAACTCAGTCTCTAGGGGATGAATTCTTTGCATGCAAGTCTTTAAACGGTGGTGCACATTTCAGGAACACAATTGTAATCCAAAGGGTAAAAGTGCCAACACAGAACACTCCACTAGAGATCCGTTTGACTCAGTTCTGCTATGGATCTCCAGCGGGGACCTAAATATGAACTGGTGGGCCAAGGCAGTCTGTAGGCCTAACAATATTGAACAGTGTATGGATTGAGCAGGTGCTCGCTCACCCCTCCGGACGCGATCTCAGTCCGGGAACTTCCACCTGCTGTGTCTCCACACACACAGCGTCTGCCACGGTCTGGTCTCCGGCTCAGCAGCGGTTGAGGAAACCGTGTCAGATGCCACCCAGGCTCGCGATGGGATGGAAGGCTCTTTTGGGTAACAGCGCAAGGCCCCAGGCTTCAGGCCTTGCACCACAGCGGATCCGCACAGGAAGATCTCTCCACTGAAGTCTTGTGTCCAAAAGAGGCCGAGCCCAGCCTCGCCTCCTCCTTATATAACCCCACCTATGAGTCTCTGGGGTGGAAACATTGCATCCTGGGTGCCGAATGGGGTTCTGGGTAAGGTAGTCCTGAGAGTCTTAAAAGAGACCCCGCTACACATCGAACAGGTCTTCCTCCGGTTTCCTCTCTTTCAGAGCGGGCCACCCTCACACGGGCTCCCTGGGACTCCAGTGTGTTGGCTGTAGACCCAGTTGAAGCTGGGAAACACTATTTGAAAGATAAATAGAGCATTTTATATACAACTTTCTATATTAGATCAAAATGAGGGACAAATGAGGAGGAAAGAGGGACAGAGGGACTTGGTTCTAAATCAGGGACAGTTGGGAGCTATGCATCGTTGATGGCATCTCTAAAAAAGATTGTACAATCAGATGATATAGTTTATGGTCTTAAAGTGGTTGTAAACCCTATAAAAAAAAACCCTGCAAGACAAAAGCATAATGAGCTAATATGCATAGCATACTAGCTCATTATGAATTACTTACCTTAGATCAAAGCCCCCGCAGCGGTCCTCGTTCCCCCCTCCGGCCAGCGACATCTCTCCCGGGGCTACTTCCAGGTATCGCAGCTCCGGCGCTGTGATTGGCCGGAGCCGCGATGACGTCACTCCCGCTGGTAACAGCACACTGACTGAAGCAACGACACATACACATTAGTGCGCATGTGCCAATGACATCGGCACATGCAGGGGACATCTCCTAAACCGTGCAGGTTTAGGAGATATCCTGGGTAGCTACAGGTAAGCCTTATTATAGGTTTACCTGTAGCTAAGGATGAGCTCCGGCGTGTTCACACAGCCCACGTGCAGAGCCCACCAGGAAGTCGGCACTGTGCTGCGCTAATCACAGGCAGTGAAACATTGTCCCGATGCGCGGCTGCAGAGATCAGGAAATGTCTCACCGCCTGTGATTAGCGCAGACTTCCTGGCGGGCTCTGCATGTGGGCTGTGCGAACACGCCGGAACTCATCCTTACCTGTAGCATAAAGTGGTTGTAAAGGGTTTAACAACCAATTTTAAGCTTGATAGCAAAAACCCTCTCACAAAGCTTAAAAAAATACCTAAAAATTGTCAAAACAAAATCTTCAAAATTGGTTGGCGTATGTTTTGCTCAGGTGTGAATGAAGGTTTATGTTACCTTTTCACTTATACTTTACTGTCACCAAATATCACAAATATGGCCTTATATACACTGCTCTGAAGTAACTAGTTGTAATCTGAGTACTATTCTTTTCTACCACCCTCATCGTAACGTCATTTCCGCCGCACTTTACCGGCCTTCCGTATGACCTTACTATAACCAGCAACCACCGCGGCCCTCTATGACTGCGCGTATTTAATTTTCTGCCGCCTCCTTTTGTAGGCTCGACCAATCACGTATGACCGACAGGTCCCTAAACGAATCGGCGCTAAAACCGGTTGGTGGCGGTGCCTATCAGCTTGTGGTAGGCGTGTCCAAGTGTCGCTGCTGGGAAAGGTTGTTAGTTTCAGTTTTGGGTAGAAGGCCGGTACACGGGAATCAAGATGGTGAGTGATGCGGTTGTGTGTAGAGGTTACATTGCACTGTGGAGTATGAGTATGGGGGATGTCAGCAGAGACTGCGGTTTTTTTTTTAAGCATGGAGCACAACCTAAGTCGCACCACTCTATAGGTGTATTAAGTCAAAATATTAACAGGTCTGAGTCCGTTTTATGTTTTTCAGACTTGGGGCTCATTCATGTGGCGTGCTCGTATTTTCAGCATGAAAGGTTTTTGCTGGTAGAGCTAGACGCTCCTGTGTAAAATACGTGCCTCACGTCTTTGCACGTATAAGCTGCTCCCTTTTTTGTATGTAGATGCAGCAGTGTGTATAGGCTCATTGATTAGTGCGGTGTTTAAATCTGTACAAAAATATCTGCATTCAAATGCAGCAGTATTTCTGTTTGTGTGAATGAGCCCTAAATACAATGGATTGCTTGCCCAAAGACCTAACATGGGTCTGTTTAGCTCAGTGAGAAAAAAAATTGAAAGGACGTAGGTCTCACGTTATACTTATTCTGTTCATGGATCTCCTGATCATGATGGTGGAAAACTTCTTCTTCTTCTTCTTCTTCTTCTTCTTCTTTTGCTTTAAGGAGTCCTAACCCCCTGACATGGCACATTTGGGGGGGGGGGGGGTAGGTACCTAGGTTTGATAGGTACCCAGCTCTCACTTCTGTTTGCGCCGCCTAGGCGATGACTCCTCTCCCCTCCCTCCCTGCAATCTTCCTGGACAGGTCCCAGGAGATTGCACGACCATTCAGGACACGCGGCAAGACTCGCGCATTGCTGTGAAGCCCCAGGCTCTTGCACCCGGGTGCCCACACTAGTGTGTTTATTAAAATTCAGCTGCTGACTTCAAGGCTGCTTTCACACTGGGGCGGGGCGTTAGCGGTAAAGTGCCGCTAATTTTAGCAGCGCTTTACCGCTGTTATAGCAGTGCTTTTCGGCCATTAGCGGGACACTTAACCCCCGATAGCAGCCTAGGAAATGGTTAAAAGTGCTTTGCAGGTGCTTCGGCCGAGTTGCCAATTGATTTTAATAGCAGGGGTGATTTAAGAGTGGTGTATACACCGCTCCCGCACTGCCCCGCCCCAATAATGCTGCTTGCAGGACTGTTTTTTTTTTTTTTTTTCCCGTCCTGCAAGCACACCACCCCAATGTGGAAGCACTTGGGCTTTCACACTGGGGCTGCAGAAGAGGCAGTTTACAGGCGCTTTTCTACAAAATGCCTCAGTGTGAAAGTAGCCTTAATAAGCACTAGTAGAACTCTGCTTTGAAGGATAAGTTCATCTTTGTTCCCCGCCCACTTTTTTATTTTTTTTATTTAAATTCAAGCTCCACTATGTGTTTGCAAAAATTTCAACGCTTTCCATTCTACATACACTTGTCTTACTTCCTGGTCAGACTATAGGTTATGACACAGGAAGGAGTTGACCAGCTGACCTCATTGGCACACACCCTGCATCATCCACCCATCCACTCCCAGCTGCACGTTTTTTAAATGAAATGAAATGCAATCAATCAGTGATCACTCTTCTCACTAAATACGCTATGCAATCTGATTGTGTATGGCAATCTTTATACAAGTACATAGAAGGGAGTGGACAGAAACACTCGGCTGTAAAGCCATATTCACATCTCTGCATAGCGGGAACTCGCATTCCCACGTGCGTCTTTTTTTAATTTTATTTTATTTTTTTATTAGCGATGTGGGGAGGGGTTTTTGAGAATTTTCACTTATCACGCATAGGGCAGCCCATCCACCTGAATGGGCTGCCCTACACACAACAATCGCCCCCAAAGAAGCTTCAGATTTTTTTTTTTTGTTTTATATAGTGGACGTTGGTGCGTTTTTTTTACTCTTATTTTTGGTGCAGCGCATTTCTGAAATGCAAGGAAACGCACAGATGTGAATGAAGCTTCATTGTGTTAAAGCACCAATTTCACTTTCAGGCCCCATTCACATCTAGCATAGTGGGAGCGCACATTTTGTGGCTCATTCCTGTGACACGCATAGGGCAGCCTGTCGATTTCAATTGGCTGCACTACATGTGGCTTATGGGGCGTTTTGTGGGTTGTATAATTTTTACTGGGTGTTTTGCAGCATTTGCCCCTCTGTTTTTTTACATGACAAAATTTGTGTTTGTTTCTGTGTTTGGTATGCCGTTAACAATTAATGGCACTGAAAGCACAACTAGTAATTTTAGGTGTATAAAGGTGGCCATACCCTATACAATCTGATTGTACGATATTCTTTAGATTTACCAAATTTATATAATAGGAGGGAACACCTTTCTCAGTGATGGCGAACCTTGGCACCCCAGATGTTTTGGAACTACATTTCCCATGATGCTCAGCTACACTGCAGAGTGCAGGAGCATCATGGGAAATGTAGTTCCAAAACATCTGGGGTGCCAAGGTTCGCCGTCAATCACTCTGTATCCAATCAGGCAGGCCCTTACACTATATAGTTCACGGTAGATCTAAATTATATTGTGCAATTAGATTGTATAGTGCGTGGTGAACTTTACAGAACCCATGTGACCCTTCTCCTGTTTTCAATACTACATCTCTATCCACATAGGCTGTTATCTCATCTCCTGCACACTTCAAAATGCCAAATTAAAGAGCTATGCAAGATTAAACTTAAAGGCTTAGTTCCCCTTTGGTCACCTTTTTCCAAGTCATCTTCCAGGACAGCTTACAGAGAGAGAGGCTCCTCCCACCTAGCACAGGAAAAGCATGATCCACATTCTAAAAGTACACCACATGCACAAGTATTTGTGTTTCTTCCGGTCAGACAGGAGACTCCAAAAAAGTTTATTTTCTTGTCCGGCCTTTGTGCTAGGTGGCAGGGGCCTCCCGGCAGCCATACCCATTTTAACAGGAGCAGTACTACTGGGGTATGAGCTGGCTTGGGTCATCCACAGACCTGACAAGAAGGTAAGGGACTCCCTCTCCCGGTATCCGTCTAGCCTCAGTGAGATATCTGTAGGTGGTGAAGGGTGGGGCCCATCCGGAGGGAAGCGTGCATCAGCAGGGCGGCTCTCCTGTGGGAGGCGCAGTCTGCCGCTCAGTCCCGCTGCTCGTCCCTGCTGCATGTTATCAGGCAATGGCCCCAGGACAGAGAGCCTTCTCTCTCTCATCTGCTCGTGGACCGCGCTGGGGTCGCGGAGTCATGATGTGCATTCTGGTGCTTGCGGCAGGAAGTGATGCGGCGGCCATCTTGGTAAACCCAAAACGCGGGGAAATGAAGCCATTTGAAGTAATTAAAAAAGGAGAGCAGACACGCTATGCTGGAAGGTGGCGCCAGGCCCACAGCGCCGCCCTGAATCCTCCTGGAACCTCCACACCTCTTTAAATAAGTGTCTGGGCAAGAAGATGGCACTGATAGGACTTCCAGGGACAGCATGAGATGCCAGGTTCCATGGAAGCAGGTCTGGAGGCGCCATCAGTAGAATCTGACCCCAAGGTAAGAAAATATGGGCCAGGCTGCTCCTTTTTGTTTTCTTATCCTCCTGTGGTGGGGGCACAGGGGGCTTTTGTTCTAGAGCCTATTTTGTTTAGGCTTATGGTGGACAGGTGTCGCACATATAAGCAGAGGCTCCGGTGGTGGGTACTTTAAAGATTCTTAGATTAGAATTGTGTTATCCATTGGGTGTTTGCATAATTGGTATTTTGCTGGCGTCTGACATCTGATTTATTGCAAGACAAAGTCCATTGCCCAAAGATAGCAAAGCAGAGACACCCAGAAAGAGGTGCCCAATGTGTACCAAGAAAATGCATTATGATTGAAAGAAAAATGCATGTCAGGACTGTATAGACAAACTCGTCAAGGGAGAGACAGGACCTGTCCTCAAGGGTTTTCTGGACTTGGGGAAGGAGATGAAACCGACTTTTCAGTCCTTTAAACCCAGAGAGCAAGAAACTCTTGCTGAACTCATCCCCAGTACCGGTGCTAGGCCGATTGGTCCCTGTCCAGGAGAGCACAGTTGGCCTCAGATTCTGAGGAAGGGGAGCTTAAAGCAGAGTTCCACCCAAAAGTGCAACTTCCGCTCATGGCACCTTTTGAGGGGGGGGGAGGATACATGTCTTTGACAGGTATCCTTTCCCACTTCCGGGAGTCCGGGCCATGGCCCGTGACGTCAGCGCAGGGCTCCCGCCTCCTCCTCCTGCCGCCGAGCCAGTTGGAGAGAGGAGCGGGCTTCGTGCTTGCGCAGTAGTGTTCCCGGCATGAAGCCGAAAGGCTACACTGCCGGGTACCCTTACCCACAATGGTGGCAGCTGCGGCTGCCGACACCAGGACAGGTAAGTGTCCATTTATTAAAAGCCAGCAGCTGCAGTATGTGTAGCTGCTGGTTTTAACTTTTTTTTTTTTTTTTTTTTTTTTTTTTGGGCGGAACATCGCTTTTAAAGAGGGTAAACCCGGGGGGGCGTGTCCGGGAGCCGACTGAGGAGGACGTGCAGACAGTGAGCTCCACAACTGCACCCTCAATCTATAGCCATCCTCGCTCCTAATCCACTGGAAATTGCTCCAACTCTACCCCTGTCGTTCCTGAGGATTCCCTACCTGTAACCCAGCCTGAATTGTGACTCCGGGCCGGCCGTACGGTAACTACCAGGCCCGCTCCACACAGCCCAGGCCCGACGCCATCTTGAGGCCCACGAAGCCTCCAACGCCTCCCGGAGGGTCTCCGGATACCCCACGGACATTTTGCATCTCCATCCAGGCTTGGATGGAGGTGTTTGACTAATAGGGAACCCCCTCGGTCTTCTTCTCGGCTCGTGGTCGGCTCCGGGGCCTGGCCGCCATCTTGCGGCCTGCGGGACCAGCAGCATCCTCCGGCCTAAAGTGCTGCGGTCGGCGGAGTGTGCGGCGGGCGGATCGGCCGCAAGTGTGCCTGCACTGGACTGATCTGCATACCTGAGGGATCCCGGGACGTTTGGCCTGACACACCCGCGGCGGCCAGTTTTAGGAAAGGCCGCGGCTTCGGCCTACTCCTGGAAGTCGGCGGCCATCTTGCTGCTCCCAATACACCCAGAGCAACATCCAGCACAGAGCACCATCTCGCACGGGGTAAGCGGGGCGGGGGTAGAGTAAAAGGCACCAGAAGTAGGCTGATCCCTCCCCAGCTGGCAGTCAGAAAGGAGCACTCGGTGGGAGCCCTGACCCCATAGGTTCGAGGGGCGGCCATCTTGCTACACCCGACCATAGGACTGCTGGGTCCCCCCTTGCCTGTTTGAAACCGCTTCGCCCTACACATCAAGGTCTGATTACTCTGGTGTACGGGGCGGCTGGGCCTCCACCTCATTCATCTTGCCCTCCCCGTAACCCTCCAGTCACAGACTAGCAAGACGTGTAGTGGCCATCCTGCTCCACCCGGACTCCGTGCTCCCCCCTGCCACTAGCCTTGCTCTGCCCCCTACTCAGCCGCCAGTGATGCCCAGGCTGCCGTACCGCTGTCCTGTAACACAAACACCGGCACTCCCCTGCGCCTGTTCCAATACGTCAGTAGCAACAAAGCAAGCGTCTATTCCCATGTACGACACGGGTCGCACTTGCTGTTCTTCCACTCCACCTATGGGGATGCGTGGCTGAGGATGGACGGCTGAAGACATGTACTGCTGAGCATTGTGCTCTCCCGACGACCGCAGGCTGCGTTCCCAACCAATCACGCCCAATCTGCTGATGGCGGCTTCCAGCTCTACCTCTACTGAATCCGCTGCACTGCAACCAGGTAATATCCAACGGTACCTGCTACGCACAGCCTCACAGGACTCCCGTACAGGGAAAGACAGGGCTTCGTCAGCCCGAACCCCAGGCAAACCAACACCTCCTCCCCCGACTGCAGCAGCTTTCTCTGTCGGTGGGACCGGCCCGGGTGTACACCCGGCCCCTCCGATGGATCCCGCTACTCTTAGCGTGAACACGGCCTCAGCAGAGATGCTCTCCCAGGGCTCCACATCCGCTGCCGTACTTTCTGCTTTCCGAGCTGACTTTGATTCCTGGGCTTCCAAAATGGAAACTTCTCTCCATGTTGAACTAAATGCCCTCAAACAACGGGTTTCCGCGTCTGAGGTCACGGTTTCTGCTATGGCCACCACCCAGGAGGACCATTCAGCCCGCATAACGGCGCTTGAAAATGCATCTACGGCTCACCTTTCCCGTCTACGGCAACACCAGCTCCGGATAGAAGATAGTGAGAACCGGAGCCGCAGGAACAACATCCGGCTGCAGGGGGTCCCGGAGGCTACATCAGGTGCCGATCTCAAACCCACTGTCATCGCTATCCTCAATCAGGTCCTGGGCAGGGAAGTTGCATCTCCCATTGAATTGGACAGTGCATAGAGTGGGAGGCATGGGGGGTGACCGCAGGGACCGCCCTCGTGACGTACTTTGCCGGGTGCACTACTATACCCTGAAGGAAGAAATTTTGCGCAAGGCCTGGCGCCTGGGGCCACTGGACTTTCACGGATCACCTATACACCTCTACCCGGACCTCTCCCGCAACACGCTGTACATGCGGCGAGCGGTCCGTCCTCTGCTGGACTTGATTCGCCAAGTAGGCGCCACGTACACTTGGGGCCACCCCTTCAGCATCAAAGTGACCCGAGAAGATAACCACAAATTTGTGCTGTCAGACCCGGACCAGCTTCCTGCCTTCTTCCTGTTCCTGGACCGGGACCCTATTGTCATCCCGAACTGGTTGGACCCCCCCAGATGACCGCCAGCGGCTACCGAGCCCTCCTCTACAGCGTCGAGGACGCCCACAGTCTAGATCGGTACCTTCCGGTCCTAGAGTACGGCGAGCCACGTCACCAGAAGACTGATCCAGATTCTGTCGTCTGAGACCTGAAATGGTTCTTTTTTGCTATGTCCTTTTGTCCACCAGGTGACTACAGCTCCTCTATGAGACTCCGGCCAGGTTTGCCTACTGTTTTCTCTATTTTGTTTTGTACTCACGGTTTTACTTGCGTAACCACCCTACTGACTCTTGCTCACTTTGTTATCTAAGTGCTGCTAACGGTTTAGTTGTCTCGCTTGGCACGGAGAATGTTTCCTTGCCCTCAGCTGGTGCGGCTGTGCTTGCTGGGGCTTTGGAAAGGCGGTCGGTGGTGTTGATATGTTCTTTCACGGCATTGGCTCTACTGGCTGGCTTGGTGTTTCCCGGGCATAGCCCTTTGGTTTGTCCGGGGACCTCCGGGTCTTCCCTCGGGCTCTGGACATCTATGTCCCTGGTGCTTGGGACTGGCTGGCCTTATCACTGACACCTTCTGTGCGTTTACACAGATATCTGGGCTAAGCCGTGACAACTATCATAGTTAATGCTGCTATAAATGTAGTAATTGGTGCTTCCAACCCTCGCATGCTTACGCGGGAATACCTGTGCCTTTATTCTGTCACCAGCTTGTGTACACCTTGTTCTACGTTGATGTTATTTTTCGATGTAATTTTAGATTGTTTATTACACTCAAGCGTACCAATGGTATTAGTCTGACACTCTGCCCTTTAGTGACTAGGCATTTGAGCACTAGATGCCACGGTCATTGGGTGTGTTACATTTACAGTTATGTTATATATGCCTGTTAGGTTGTCGGGATCACAACTCAGCTGTTCTAACCCCGTTCTCTCCCCCTAAATAGGATTGGCACAGTTCGTGCCTACTACGTGATATTTCACGAAGTGTTACGTTTTTGCGCACACTTTAGTATTTTTGAGCCACCTTCCCCAGGTGCTCTCTTTGTTCAATCTCTTCCCAGCCTCGCTCTACCTTCTCTCTTCCTCCCCTGTTGTGTTTCCCCCTTTTTTTTTTTTTTTTTCCCGCTTTTCTTTTTTTCTTCTCTCTCTCTCTCCTTCCCCCCTCCCCCCCATCACTCCATCATGGCCCACACAGTGACCTCTCACCCTAGGTTACAATTCTGTTCCTACAATGTCAATGGGCTCAATATTGCCTCCAAAAGAGGACAAATCCTGTATCAAATGCACAAACGCCAAGTCAATGTGCTTCTTCTCCAAGAGACACATTTTCACTCTGCCTCCACCCCTTCCTGTTCCAACAGATACTTCAACAGGTGGTTCCACAGCACTAGCCCAACCCAGAAAGCCAAGGGAGTGTCTGTGGCCTTCCATAAGACGCTCCCTATAGAGGTGCTTGATCATCTCTCGGACCCCCAGGGGAGGTATGTTTTTGTGAAATTCGTGTTATGGGGTACCAAATTTACGGTAGCTAACATTTACCTTCCTAATGTTAATCAAGTATCGGCCGCGTTACAATACATGAGGATTCTGTCAGGATTCAGGGAGGGTAAGCTCGTACTGGGGGGAGATTTTAACACCCCTCTTGAACCACTTTTAGATTCCTCCACCTCGCGATCGTGTATCTCCTTCCCCAAACTGAGGGCTCTGAAACGGGCATTCTACGATCTGCGTCTGGTGGACGTTTGGAGAGTGCTGCACCCCACGGCCCGTAACTATACCCACTTCTCCCATGTTCATCACACCTATAGTCGCATAGACTACCTAATGAGTGACCATAGCTGCCTGGACTGGTCCCCGGAATGCACCATAGACCCAATGGTCTGGTCTGACCATTCTCCTATACACATGACATTCTCGCTCCCTTCCACTCCGATTAGGGAATGGTCATGGCGCTTGAACGATTCACTGCTTACGAACCCGGAATGTGTGACAAGGGTTTCAGATACAATCTCTAACTTTTTTGCGGACCACGCTTTGGATACGACATCGTTGCCCTTTCAATGGGAGGCACTTAAGGCTGTCCTACGTGGTACCTTTATCCAAATGGGTACGCGTCTTAAAAAGGAGCGCTCAGCCGCCATAGAGACAGCAAATAAAACGCTTAGAAACTTAGAAACTGAGCACAAACGATCCCCGACAGTGACAATGCTGGCGGACGTTTTTAGGGCACGATCACAACTTGGAGAACTTTATGAAGCCTCTGCACGCACATATGCAGATAAGCTCACTTTCCATCAATATAAGTTTCGAGATAAATGTGGTAGGCCACTGGCTCGCTCCCTGCACCCAAAAACAACCTCCGCCTTTGTGCCTCATATTCGGGGGGCACAGGGAGAAATGGTATCCTCACCCACTAAGATGGCGAGGGGATTCAGGGACTTCTATCAGTCCCTGTACAATATCCCTAAGACTCAAGGGACAAGTTCCCCTTCTTCCGGGGTGGAGGACCAGATGTCATATGTATTGGAAACCGCGCTTCCTACATTAGACGATGACGTCATCGCTGATCTGGAAACCTCAATCACAGAAGACGAAGTTGCCAAAGCCATAGCGGGTACACCGAGTGGAAAGAGCCCGGGCCCAGACGGCTTTACTCCTAAGTTCTACAAACTTTTTGCCGCCCTCCTCACGCCCTTTCTAACTAAGGTGTTCAACTCTTTGTCGGAGGGTTCAGTGTTCCCTCCACAAACACTTGAGGCTCACATATCCCTCATCCCAAAGCCAGGCAAAGACCCCTCTCTTTGTGCAAGCTATAGGCCGATCTCCTTGATTGGGGTCGATTTGAAAGTCTTTGCTAAAATCCTAGCCAATAGATTACAACCATTGTTGCCTGGGATAATACACCTAGACCAGGTCGGCTTTGTGAGTGGCCGTGAGGCTAGGGACAATACCCTGAAGACCCTTCTTTTAACCAACTATGCCCGGTCCCACGATATCCCACTATGCCTCTTAACAGTCGATGCCGAGAAGGCATTTGACCGAGTAGACTGGCAGTTCCTTCGACTATCCCTGCAACAAATAGGCGTGGGAACCAATATGATGGCGAGAATAATGTCCCTTTACTCCTCTCCATATGCTAGGATTAGACTAAATGGCTCGCTATCTCCAGCCTTCTCTGTATCTAACGGGACGCGACAGGGATGCCCACTGTCCCCCCTCCTCTATGTTCTCACTATGGAACATCTAGCTATTGCTCTACGTAACAATTCTTCTATCCAAGGCATAACAGTCGGACCCACACATACTAAACTTGCCCTCTTTGCAGATGATCTGCTCCTGTTCGTGACACACCCTCACACATCCTTGCCCTTGGTATTGCAGGAGTTTCGGAAATTTGGAGAAGTTAGCAACTTCAAGGTCAACTACAATAAATCGGAAATCCTCAACATATCTCTGCCTACGTCGGCCCTACAAAGACTATCGTCTTCTTTCCCCTTCAAAACTGGTTCCCCCTCCATAAGGTATCTCGGAGTTCAAATACCGGCGGATGCTTCCCAACTTTTTTCCTTGAACTTTGCCCCCCTACTTCTTAGGACCCAGGCAGATTTAATCAATTATGCGTCCAAACAGCTCTCATGGCTAGGTAGAGTGAATGCCCTGAAAATGGATGTTCTCCCTAGGTTCCTGTATTTGTTTCAGACCATCCCTATTCACATACCTAATTCGTACTTTAAGAAAATACGCCAACTGTTTTCCAAATTTATTTGGAATGCGGCCCGTCCCAGGATACGGTATGAAACACTTTCTCTTCCAAAGGCTCGGGGGGGGGGGCTGGAGCCCCAGATGCCTCCCTATACCATTAAAGCAGCGGTGCTCACCCGCATACTAGATTGGTTCCATCATTCTTCAACCAAGCTTTGGGTTCAAATGGAAAGCCACATGAACCCAATTGAGCTCTCCGCTCTCCCCTGGACCTTGCCTACGGTACGGGGGGGTTCGGGCCCTCTTAATGACCTTACCCATCAAACGATCCAGATTTGGGATCGCATGTTGTCCAGAAGGGGCTTATCAAACCGCATGGGGCCTATGACTCCCTTCTTTGGGACCCCGGCCTTTCCGCCAGCTATGTCGGTAGCAAGATTCGGACCATGGCGAAGAGAGGATCATAGGCGACTTGCCCAGGTCCTTCGTGCAGACCCCACTTTGAGGTCAGATACCTCTACCGGTCTGACCTCCCGTCACCCCATGCAGTGGCTTCGGAGGCAACAGACTGCCTCCTACATCCGGACTTTCCCATCTATTACAGACATTCTTGCTGAACCGACGGGATTCGAGGAACTGCTCCTGCAGGTGGAACCTCCAACGCATGTTGTATCGCAACTATACTCCCTTCTGCTCGATGTTTACTCTCCCTGGCCTCCCACCGTATACGGTGGCCTGGGAGACAGACCTCTGTCACGCTATCTCCCCTATTGACTGGCAAAAATGTTTTACCCTGACGCACAAATTGTCCATAGCCACCAAGACCCAGGAGAAGGGGTTTAAACTGTTAACAAGATGGTACAGATGTCCATCAACTCTTCACCACTTCGATTCGGAGGTGTCGGATGCCTGCTGGCGGTGCCTCCAGCTCCCGAGGAACCATGCTCCACATCTGGTGGGAGTGCCCTCCTGTGCGGAGGTACTGGCAGCGGATTTTCACACTCTACTGCAAATTGATGGCGACCTCTATCCACCCTTCACCTGAGGTGGCTCTCTTGTCTATTCTCCCTGGATCATTTAAATCCATCAGAAATGATGTCTTGCGACACTTTCTGGCGGCGGTCAGGGTAGTGATTCCCCGTCATTGGAGAACGGCAACCATGCCTTCCCTGGGGGATTGGGCTGTTGAGGTGGACCGCATTAGGGACCTTGAACGCCTGGTGGCGGAGGAAAATGACAAAAGTGAACAGTTCTCTCTCACATGGACTTCGTGGTCCGTGTTTCGGTACTCCTCGGAGTTTATCTCTTGGGCGGAGTGTGCCCTGGACGAGACCACTCTCGGACCTTGATGGAGTGATTCTGATCCCTGTCCCCTATCTGTGTACCCCTATTTGTCCCTGACTCTGACTCTGACTCTTTCTCTTTTCTCTACACATAAATACACCTCTAAGAACCCAGTAGGATAACGTACCAGGGCTTCAATTTACCTACTACCTATAACCCATTGAGTGACCCTACTTCATACTCTCCAAATAGGTTTGTGTATACTTTCATCTGATGGTACTTAGCCCTGCTCTGTTCTGACACACATGATGCCTGTTGAGGATGTATCCTATCAATGTTTGTAATGTTTAAGACAATGTATGCCTTTTTCTGTCGTTTCCTTGCATAAACAAATAAAATAAGATTGAAATAAAGAGGGTAAACCCAGCAAGGTCCAAAGATTTTATTTTTCCTTCAAAGCAATTATTAAAGCAGGGTTTGCATGGTCATGAAATTCCTGGAAAAGTTATGGGATTTTGACATGGCACTTTCCAGGCCTGGGAAAGTTTTTGAAAATGACTGAACCCCCCCCTAAGTTTTGGAAAAGTCATGGAATATTGAGTAGTGGTGCAACGGATCGTAAGTGATCCTTGATTCAAACGGGTCATCTTGTTCGGATCGGCACACGGCGCGATCCGCGGATCACTCCGGAGCCTCGGCCATTAAGCTCCGGAGCGGTGGCCATCTTGGAACACCCGGCCTAGGTGAGCTGCACCCATTCATTAAAATAAGATCGCAGAGAGGTCATCCGCTTATTTGAATTGAACTTTAAATTTCAGCGTGGGTGTAACACAGTTTCAGCTAAAGTTAGTGTGTTCACAGTGTAGCAATGTGTGTGGGGGTCTCTGATGAGGACATAGTGTGTGTGTGTGGGGGTCTCTGATGAGGACATAGTGTGTGTGGGGGTCTCTGATGAGGACATAATGTGTGTGGGGGTCTCTGATGAGGACATAATGTGTGTGTGTGTGGGGGTCTCTGATGAGGACATAGTGTGTGTGGGGGTCTCTGATGAGGACATAATGTGTGTGGGGGTCTCTGATGAGGACATAATGTGTGTGTGTGTGGGGGTCTCTGATGAGGACATAGTGTGTGTGTGTGTGGGGGTCTCTGATGAGGACATAGTGTGTGTGTGTGGGGGTCTCTGATGAGGACATAATGTGTGTGGGGGGTCTCTGATGAGGACATGATGTGTGTGGGGGTCTCTGATGAGGACATAATGTGTGTGGGGGGGGTCTCTGATGAGGACATAATGTGTGTGGGGGTCTCTGATGAGGACATAATGTGTGGGGGTCTCTGATGAGGACATAATGTGTGTGGGGGGGTCTCTGATGAGGACATAATGTGTGTGTGTGTGGGGGTCTCTGATGGGGATATTAATGTGTGTGTGTGTGTGTGTGTGTGGGGGGTCTCTGATGGGGACATTAGTGTGTGTGTGTGTCTCTGATGACATTTCATGAAACATTGGGTCATGAATATTTACGTAAAGTCATGGAATTTTATTGGTAAAAAATGTGTATGAACCCTGTAAAGGCTATATGACACCCTGGAGCTGGAAGAGCCAGAAAACCAGTTGTCTGTACATTACCTTTTTATATGCAGGCCAGAACCTTTCCGATGCATACGTTCCTAAAAGAGACAGTACTTCAAGAATGGAAATTAAAAATAAGGTAGTTGCGTGCTATTATGCAAAAAAAAATAAGACCCAAGATTGCTGCAGCTGTCACTGATGTGCTCCCACAGATGACAGTAATAGAATGTAGATGTGACAGCGCTGCATAGGTATACAATGAATAAAAAATCAAATCAACTGTGCAATATATGTGTACAAACAAAAGTCTAATGCAGTGTTTCTCAACTCCAGTCCTCAAGGCGCCCCAGCAGGTCATGTTTTCAGGCTCTCCATTGTTTTGCACAGGTTATTTGATCAGTTTAACTGCTTTAGTCATTCCCACAGCTGTTTCATCTGAGGAAAATCCTGAAAACATGACCTGTTGGGGCGCCTTGAGGACTGGAGTTGAGAAACACTGGTCTAATGGCATTAAATAAAATGAAAAATTCTTCTGCTGACATGCAGGGGGATTTGAAATGTTTCTTCACTTCAAACAGCCTCCATATCCATAGTGCTCCCACCACCACATGCAATGCTCGCTCACCTCCTTTACAAGACCCTACTAGGGGTCAAACACGCCTTGCACTTTGTGCAACACTCCCTTCAGGAAATCCTTGGTAACTTCTATTGGAATCTCAAACGGGTAACGATCTATATCTTCCAGTGTGCTACTTCAAACTTGAATCCACATTAGCTAGCGGCTGCGCCCTAACATCCAGCAACAGCCCCGGGCGATGTCACTCAATCACGGATGACGAGTTTGGTGTCGGAAAAGGAAAATTAAAGTATTTGATACAATTTTCTGTTTTGCTGACGCCACCATGGCAGCATACTAGTGATAAATAACTAGCTGACAGGGTGGGTACTGCTTGACAAAAACAAATTTATTTTAAATCATAACAGAAGACTGGATAGTCCTCCTTCCGAAATCTATAGACGACAAAGTGCCTGGGTCGATTCTATAATGTCTTAAAGTATTTTGAGAAGACCAAGATGCTGCTCTACAGATGGTTTCCATGGACGCATGCAAGAGAGCTACCACGGCCCTGGTGGAGTGTGCCGTCGCCACTAGGGGTGCGGAATTTAATCGGTCCATCGCGATTTGGGCGTCCCGATGCGGCACCGATGCAGGAAAACCTAATAATCGATTATCCCCGATGTCTAGCCCCTCCCCTCCCGGGAGAGCTGTTACCTCATTTGTTCATTTTTTTTTTTTTTTTCTATGACGAGCTCATGTGACTGCCCGGTAGAGCTGCACGATTCTGGGAAAAATGAGAATCACGATTCTTTTGCTTAGAATGAAGATCACGATTCTCTCACGATTCTCCAAAAATAATTTATTTGAAAAATTTACAACCTCTGAACATTAGGTTATCAAACCAAACGGCAATAAAATAAGCCATATAGAAAAGGGAGATCATCACCATGACACTGGATAAGACATGAATGTGAATGTAGTGGCCACATCCCTGGATTGTATAGAACAAAGGACTGTTCCTTCCCCCTTTGATGGGACTTTTAAGGCCAGAAACACTGAAGTGCGTTACAAAATTAATTTATTATTACATAAAGATAGATCACACATATACAGTGATCAATAGTTAAAAAGCATAATTTGTTTAGCTTTGTTTGTCACGTGACGTGACACATGTAAACCACATCTGGTTTATGCTTTTAACCAATAACCATTGATCATTGTTGTTGTGCGATCTATCTTTTTAGTTAAAAATAAATTATTTTTGTAACGCACTTCAGTGTTTGTGGCCTTAAAAGTCCCATCCAAGGGGGATTCGGGAACAGTCCTATGTTCTAAAATAAGCCATAATATTCTGGCTTCAATCAAACAAATTTTAAAGAAATGACAATGTAATGAAAAACAATTACATTCAAAAAAACATTCAGGTAATGGATCATCTTCAGTGTCAGTGTTGCCTAAGTGCTGCTTTGAAAAAGCTACCCAAGGTGAATGTACTAACTGGGCACATCCCTGGATTCTCATTGTATAGAACAAAGGACTGTTCCTTCCCCCTTGGATGGGACTTTTAAGGCCACAAACACTGAAGTGCGTTAAAAAATTGAATTATTTTTACATAAAGAAAAGATAGATCACACATATACAATGATCAATGGTTAAAAAGCATAATTTGTGTAGCTTTGTTTGTCACGTGACGTGACACATGTAAACTACCACCACCACATCTAGTGGTTTATGCCTTTAACCAATAACCATTGATCATTGTTGTTGGGTAAACTATCTTTTTATGTAAAAATAAATTAATTTCTAACGCACTTCAGTGTTTGTGGCCTTAAAAGTCCCATCCAAGGGGGATTGGGGAACAGTCCTTTGTTCTAAAATAAGCCATAATACTCTGGCTTCAATCAAACTAATTTTAAAGAAATGACAATGTAATGAAAAACAATTACATTCAAAAAACATTGAGGTAGGTATCATGTCAGATAAAGATAAACACCAATTTAAAGATTTTTAGCTAGAAACACAAGCCTATCCACATTTTGTGGCTTCAGTGCAGAACGGCGACAAGTGACAATGTTGCCCCCTGTGCTAAAAACCCTTTCAGAAGGGGAACTGGTTGCAGGAATGCAGAGGTATTTTCTGGCCAGTGCAGACAATCTCGGATAATGCTCCTTGTGAACCTTCCACCACACTAACGGATCATCTTCACTGTCAGTGTTGCCTAAGAACAGATAAGAGTGTAGCTCCAAGGACAAGCTTTCGGATTGTTGTTGCTGTGAGCCTGAGGCTGGATCTGGTGCCCCTTCACTTTGTGCTGCTTTGAAAAAGCTACCCAAGCTCTTTCGAGCCTTCTTTGAAGGACCAGTGCCACTATTAGTAGTTGTTGTAGTGGGGCTTTCCTTAACTGTTAGCTTTGACATCTCCTCTTTTAGTCTGTTCTGGACAACAGTTTTGTTATCTTCATTAACGTAAGTCATCTTAAACCTGGGATCGAGGGTTGTGGCTATGTCGAGAAGGTCTTGTGTTTTTTGGTCCTGATATTTTTCCTCCAGATACCCGATGATCTTTGATTTCATTGTGCAAATGAGATCAGAGTCATCTTCCTTAACAGCCAAAACAGAAGACTGAAATAGTTGTAGAGCAGGTTTCACAGAAGAGACACTGACATACTGCTCTCCTGAAAGAGCATCTGTGAAGTCTGCCAGTGGGGTGAGAGTCTTGTCCACAGCCTCCAGGACCTCTAGGTCTTGCCATGTTGGCAAGAGGTGCCTAGCCTTGCGGTCAGAAGAGAGGACATGGGTGATGGCAGCTTGCTGTTCAAGTATCCTCCTCACCATAGCCTGCCTAGATCCCCACCTTGTTGGGCACTCTGTCTTGAGCTTGTGGTCTGGTAAACCTAGTTGTTTTTGTGCCTCAGAAAGCTCCCTCTTCCTCCTCCAACTGTAGCTAAAACACCCGACAAGCTTTTTGCACAAACCCATAGCACGCTCAATTCTTGGGTCCTTCATTGCATTCTCTATTGCGAGATGAAGCCTATGGCCAAAACACTGCAGTCGAGTCCAGTGATTTATGGATATGGCCTTTACAATGTTGCTTCCGTTGTCTGTAGTGATGCACACAAGATTTTTCTCCTCCAATTTCCAGTTTATGAGAGCATCCTTTAATCCCTGCGCCAAAGCTTCGCCAGTGTGGTCCTCAGGGAAAAACCCAGTTTGTAGGCACCGACTTTTCATCTCAAAATCGTCATTGATGAAATGGATTGTTAAGCTCATGTACGGTTCCATTGCTCTGCTGGACCATAAATCTGAAGTTGCTGCAAAATTAAGTACATCTCGCAATTCTGTTGCAACTGTTTCACGACATTTGGTGTACAGAGCAGGGATTGCAACATGGGAAAAATAAGTACGAGAGGGCACTTGAAAGCGCTTATCAAGGGTTTGAATTAGTTTTTTAAACCCCTCTTTTTCAACAGTGGTCACGGGAGCCATGTCTTTAGCCAGGTGAAATGTGATTGCTTGTGTTATTTCTTTGCGCCTGACAGAGGTTGTTGAGTACGGTGTTGCATTATATAATGTTCCTTTAATTGACATTTGTTTTGTCTGGCTGCAGGTACTTTGTGATTGAGCGGCGGCGGTTTTGTTTTTCCGTAACATCTCATATTGTTGTATGTGATTACGTTTCAGGTGATTAAACAGATTGGTGGTCTTGCCCTTTGGTGCACAAACAACGGCTAAACATTGCTTGCAGTAGATGGTTTGCTGAGTGTCATCATCTGCTTTGAATCCGAAATGAGCCCACACTTCGGAATAAGCTCCTCTTTTTGGAACAAAAACATCTTGGTTTTTATCAGACTCACTTGCGCATTGCTCTACCTCTGCGCCGGCCTCTGCAGAGTCTGCACTGGCCTCTGCCTCACTCATGTAGAATATTGGTTTAGTTTGTTTTTAACTTCTCGACGGTACACTTCTGCTGTTCTGATGCAGTTAACTAACATAAGTACATACATACATCTGTGTCCTTGAAAATATTGTCTGAAGTTGAACTTCAATTAGGAAATCCAACAAGAACAACGAGCCCAGCTGGGCTAAAGAGTCCTGTGTGACTGTGTGTATATTCTCCAGGTGCTGCTGCAGCTCTTGTTCTCTTAATATTCAACTGGGTGTGGTTGACTGGACATGTGTGTACCTATAGAGAAAACAAAACGAGAGCGCACAGTCTGTCATCCGCCTTTAGTTTAAAACACTTGCAGCTAATGCACTGACATTTAAAAGGCAATGAATCAAACAGTGTTTTTTTTGTTTTTTTTGCTTGGCAATGTTGCTTCCCTTCAGGCTATTCACCGAGGCCGACAACAGCGGAACAGTCCAGGCACCAGGCTCCATTTTCGTCAAGCCCCGATAGAATAAAAGCCATAGATGAGCAAATCTCTGACTTTATCCAGCAATGCCATGCTGGGACTTTTAGTTCCAATGACTAGAAATGCCTGTCCAACACTGTGGTCTCCTAATGGAGAAGGCAAGTGTTATAAAACTAAATGGGAATGTATTGTATGGGAGGAAGAATAAGAGCCATAGAGGAGCAGATCTCTGACTTCTGCAGAGGCCAGACAGGGCATTGCTGGATAAACCATGCTGGGACTTGTAGTTCCACAGACTAGAAATGCCTGGCTGGCTGCCCAACGCTGGTCTCCTAATGGTGATCAAAGCAACAGAGGAGAAGATCTGACTTATCCAGCATTGCCCTGTCTGGCCCCTGTAGTATTTGCTGAGACTTGTAGTTCCACAGACATCAATCTTCTGCCACATGTATCTCCCAGTAGAAAGCTCCCACCCCGATCACCCTCCTCCTCTTAAAAAAAGAAAAATCTATAGTTAAACTCAACAAGAAAACAACAAATATATATATATATATATATATATATATATATATATATATATATATATATATATATATATATATATATATATATATTATATTATATTTTTTGTTGAGTTTTACTTGATGCACTGCACATGGTGACATGGAATAATACAGGACACATTCATTCATTGCCAGATCATATGAACACAATACATCGTTTTATTATTGATACTAAAAATAGATGGGTTTTATCATTTACCTGGAAAATCATATAAGGCGCTAAGGTGACAATGTTTTCATGTTTCAGCTCCTGGAAGCTCCTGGAATGAAAGCACCAAATGTCAAATATTTCACCATCTAACTGCCATGCTGTTACTCATCACACCACAAACCATTCAGGTTTACCTGGCTTCAGGATTTTCTTCCCTAAAAGGATCGGGCCAGAACCAGCCACTGCCAGCCAGGTCGGTCGGAGCCTCGGTCCTGCTTCTGTGGATGGAACACAAGTGCGTAGTCACTGCAGTGTTTCCCGGCTCTCTCCGACAAAACGTGGTGCCGCCCATGCCCAGGCATCACCGCGGCGCATCACGCTCTCTCTGCTCTGCCTGACGTCAGTGCGCCCGACGTCAGTTCCTGTATCGGCGCCATTTGCGTGCGTTCCACCCTGGTTCCGACGTCTTTTCTAAAAATACAAAAAATCGCGGTAATCCAGGATCGAGATCGCGGGGGGGGGGGTGAATCGAGATCGCGATTCTCATACGATTAATCGTGCAGCTCTACTGCCCGGCCCGCCTCTCTCCTCTCTGCTTTCACGTCTCGCCTGGCGTCAGGAGAGACGTGAGAGGAGAGAGGGCAGTCACATGAGCGCGGCATATACACACCGTTCCCCCGCTGGATTCTGTTCCCCTTGGCTCTCGGCTCCTATTGGAACTCCGCCCCCCCAGCCCTGTACATTGCCGCTCTCTCCGAATGCAAATGCTCCTAATACCGCCCCACCTCTCCAGCCCTCTGCTTTGCCGCTCACGCCTACTGTTTTTTCACGAATGCTAATGAGCAGAGGGCTGGAGAGGCGGGGCGGTATTAGGAGCATTTGCATTCATGAGGAACAGTAGGAGGGAGCGACAATGTACAGGGCTGGGGGGGTGGAGTTCCGATAGGAGCCGAGAGTAGGGCTGGGAAAAAAATCGATTTTAATCTTGAATCGAGTTTTGAGTTCAAATCGATTTTTATTTTTTCCTTCAAAGTTTCTGTAGCAGGGCTGCAGGGGGCGTATCCGGAATGGCACTGGGCGGCGTTACCCCAATTACATCTACTCGCCGCAGCCGCCGTCCTGGCAGTATGATCAGGCAACTGGTTTCCTTTTTCTTCCATGGGTTGTCCTCCAGTATGTGCCTTGACTTTCAGGGTGGCTACTTCCTTTGGGAGGGTGACTGGTTCAAAAAGTTCTTAAACATATTTCCAGTTTTAAATTTGATTCTTCTTGCAGCAATTGTGAAACTTCTGTTCTTCCTTATGGGTCCATAATCATGGACTACTTCGACAGCATGCTTGCTACCAGTATAGGTGTTGGCTGTTTGATCCTTTGCGGTCTCACAGGCCCTCATGAGTGCTACCACTTTGGCAACCAGCGCTGAAAGTGATGAAGGGAGTAGTTGGGTCTCAATCACTTCCTCCAATGTTGTCACCGCATATGCCATTCTTGGGACTCCATCTTTGTACGGGCGTGAACCCTCTGCAAACAGGATCAGATCAGAATTTTCAAAAGGAGTGTCCTTTACTGGGGAGATTTGCTGCTTTGTGTGTGTTTTTAGTGTCTTCCTTCTTATGTTTTATTGATGCTGTAATTTCATTGAACAACGGCAGAACTGAGCCAAGGTGTTCTATAAGTTAGTGTGAGACCCACAAATGCGGATTTATGTGATGATGAGAATTAGACCAGGCAATGACAGTAGTATCTAAATGTTTAAGAAATATTTGAGAAGCAGAAAATCAATGCTGATGATTTTTAGAAGCAGAGAAGAGCCTGCTCGTATTTCAAAGTTTTCCTCCCTCCCTCCTTTTGCGTTTGTGTATCTATGCTTAAGAAAGGAGAGAGGTCCCCCTCCCTTCAGATTTCTGTGTGGGAAAACTGTCTCTAAGAATGTTAACGCTTGATATGATTTTAGTAGTATAACATGTGACTGAATTGATTTAGCATGCCAAAATATTAAAGGAACTATGCAAGTTAAAGTTAAAAAGTAGTAGATGGAAAACATGGAAGTGAATTGCAGTATAAAAGAAGGTAAACTGTTGTAAGATTATTGAGGATTGTTGAATAAGAGACAAGGAAAAGCTGAGGATGTTTTTGACTACTTTAAAGGTGTTCATTGTAGTGTTGTTAGAAGGAGATAAGAAATGTATGCATAGCAAACAACCTAAAATCTGTTCAGTATTGTGCTAAATGGGAAACAAAAGTTGGATTTAATGGTAAATTAACTGTAAAAGGGTGTCAGGATTTGGTGGATAAGCTTTAATTGTTACATGGGTTAAAAATGGCCTCACGGGCTTCAACACGCTAGGATCAGAGCAGACGGGAGAAGAACAAAAGAAAAATGCCAAGCCCAAATGCCCCTGGTGGACAAAGAGGAGGATTTCATTTGTTGAACCACAAGACCCCCTCCTTAAATTTCCTGCTCTCACCCTATTGGCGAACAAGTTCCCTTCCTGGCCTGGGATGACTCGCGTCATCCCGTTCTTGTGCCGACAGACCTGGCCCCACGGCCCTTGGGTCTGCCGACGCGCACATGCGCAGTAGTTCTGCAGAGTGTGGAAGGGATGACCCCGCTACGTCATACGCTGCACGTTGCTTGCAACGTATTTGATGGCGGGGTTGGGGAACACATTTAAAAGTCTTGTTTACAAGCCGCTGATGTGAGTGGTGCACACTCTCCCTGGGGTACCGTATGCCTGGTTTCAGACGCCGAGGTAAGTGTTCTTATGTGGCTGCATGGCTGAACTTCTATCCAGCTTGGTCATGGTTATTGATCAACACAAATATTCTTGTTTTTTTTTGTATAGCTCACAACTTCGCCCTCGATATGCTTAATATTCTCTGGCCACTATACTACAATCCTCTGGCTGTCTTCAGTTCCATACGGTTTCTTTCTCTTCATTACCCCAGTATACCCTGGTCTTGTCCATTGTGGTAAGAGTTACCAATATTGACTTTGGTGATTGTCTTATAGTCCAGTAATTAGGATATGGGTTTCCTGGTCTGTCTCTTTCCTTTTCCCCCCTCCCCCCATGCCTTCCCTCCTTCATTTTTTCCTTGCTTCACTCCCTTCTCCCCCCCCCCCTTCTACATTTCACATTCCTCCCTTCCCCTTCTTTCCTCCTCCCCTTCCTTTCCCTCGTTCTCTTCATCCCTCCTCCCCTTTCTTTCCTTCCCTTCTCCCCCCTCCCCTTTTCCTTTCCTGTCCCCATTCCTCCTTTCCTCCTCCCACCCCCCCCCCTTTTTTCCTTCACCTATTTCCCTTTTACTGTCATACCCGGTGTCCAATAATTCAAGACTACAATTTGCCATATCAAAATTAAATATTATTCTATTTACCATTTTTACCAGAAAGCACCGCCTTTATATATATTTCCTCCTCGTTCGCCGCGGTTGTTTGGTCTATGAACGTCCTACTGTGAGCAGTCAACAGGCCACGACATTGGCTGCATTGATGATATTGAATATTGTATTTCTTTTTCATATATTTCATATGTTTGCTAGTGCATTTACAATGTATATTATGTATTGTACAGACCCTCCTGAAGAAGCGGTGTTAACCGCGAAACCGGTTGAGGTTCGGTCTTTCTCCACCCCAAACAGATTGCAACGGTGCCTCCGTTACCGACCTATGCTGTTTTTTATTGTTGTGGGGTTTGGCCTATGTTTTTAATTGTGTGTTTCTTATTTTTTTCAATGTAATAAATATATATTTTTATATGACGTCGTTGTATCAGGGCCTAGAAAAGACCAATCCACATCCTTTCCTAATTGACCACTATGGGTGAGATGGCAATAGCAACCACCACCCTATGTTCATTAGGTTTCTCTTCCAATATTTACCATGGATGATGGCACTATTTATTGTTTATTATACTTTTAAAGTGGTTGTAAACCCACAGATTAAGGCTTACCTGTAGGTGCATGAAATATCTCCTTAACCTACACGGTTAAGGAGATATTTGCATTTAAACCCGGCGCCGCTGACGTCACGCGCATGGGGTTAATCCCATTCACAAATTCGGCTAGGTCGCAGCATTCGACGACATAGCCGAATTCGACGGCTCCCGCGCGCATGCGCGGAGTCACGTCTTCGCCACTCCGGCCAATCACAGCGCCAGAGCGGCTTTGTGATTGGCTGCTGCGGCGATACCCGAAACTAACATTCCGACTATCGCCGTAGCGATGGCTGCGTCTGGAGAAAAGGACGCGGACTGCTTCGGGGGCCCCGATCCAAGGTAAGTGGTACATAATGAGCTAGTATGCTAGTCATACTAGCTCATTATGCCTTTTTTCTCTTGCAGGTTGCCTAAAAAAAAAAAAAAAAAAAAAGATTAGTGGGTTTACAACAACTTTAATTGAGGCTATGCTCAACCCTTTGTCACTTGTGTGTCTTATCTTGATAAGCTTTTATACAAGGAGTGGGGAAAACCCACTGAAGGTTTTTTGCAGCCCCGGTACCCCTTTTGAGGAGAGTTCCTGAAAAAAATGGTCCTCTTCCCCGATAGTGGACCCCCCTGTGTACAGACTTAACAAGGGGGCTCCTGCCTTCAAGTTTCCTGTGGTCAAGAAGGCTGAGGCGCTCGCTACCTATACACTTGTGGGCTCAGCGGTGCGTCCAGCATTGGCTGGAGCTTTGGTGTCTCAGACACTTACTGAGTGGGCAAAGATGCTACTCCAGGGGTTAAAGGCGCAGGAGGCTCCTCCATGAGGTAGCTTTGGCCGACCAGTTGGTACAGGGCCTTAAGTTTGTCTGCGAGTCAGACATGGAAACTATCCCCTTGCTGTCTATAGCCTCGGGTTATGCGGTGGTGTTATGCCACCTGGTTTAGTTTAAGTGCTGGTCTACGGACCAAAAAACTTCCAAGAAGGCCTTAATGGACCTGCCCTTTAGCGGTGACAGTCTTTTTGGAGCCTCTCTGGGTGACACCATTAAGGATGCCACAGGCCGTAAGAGCTTGCTGCTCCCGCAATCCAAAAAGGGGTAAGGAGCCACGCCATAGGCTAGGGCTCTCCTTCACTGCACACAAGTGGTCTTTTGTCCGCCTAGTGCGACAAGTTAACGACCCTAGGCCGATAAAGCGCCTGCTAAGGGACAGACGTCCCTGGGTTCGCAAGCCCAACCTTGCTTGCCTACCGAACAGATTGTTTTTTCCCTCTAAACCGCCAGCTTTAGCCGACTCGTCTGGAAGTCCTATATGGGGCGGTTCAAGACCTGCTGATACGCAGGGTGATCCTTCCTGGCTCAATACAGGAAAGGATTCAGGGATTCTACTCTAATTTGTTCATAGTGCTGAAGACGCTCTGTTGTCGCTGCCCTCCATCCGGGGGATTTTCCGGCATCCTTGGTCATCAAGGACGCATGCTTGCATGTTCCCATATGCACCAGGCATCAGAGATGTCTGCGTTTAGCGGCCGGGGAAGACCACTACCACTGGTGGCTCTCACCTTTGGCCTGGCATCGGCACCAAGGGTGTTCCCCTAGGTGCTTGCCCCGATTCTGGCCCTACTACTAAGACAGCGTGGCATCGCTATCGTGGGCAGCCTAGACGTTCTTCTGAGGGCCACCTAAAACTCAAAATTAGAGGTGAGCGTGTCTATAACCTGTCAGACTCTCCGTTTCTTGGTTGGGTGCTGAACACTGTCAGTATCGGTACCGTCTCAACTCCCAGTGTATCTAGGGTTGATTCTGGCGTAGGTTTTTTCCTCCCTATGGGAAAGTTGCAGACCCTTCGGGCTGCGGTGCAGCAGTTGACATCCCAAGATGGTTGTCACGCCATTTTTTTCAGGCGAGTCCTGGGCCTGTACCATATGCACTATTTTACACGCAAGTGTTACAGAAGGTAATTCTGTCCAGAGGGTCAAGTGCCCTTCATCTCTGGATTGTCAAAATCCGGGTGAGCCACCTAGTCAGGACCTCCCTAGTTGGTGGCCGGCATTTCTGTCTGGGAAGTCGTTCCTTCCTTTTTGCTGGATGAGGGTCACGGCGGACGCCTTTCTTCCCGGTTGGACAGGAGTCTGGGGAGCTCAGTCAACCTGGGTCGCTGGACACCGGAGGAATTCCACTTGCCGATCATTGTCCTGGAACTCCGGGCGATCTGGCTTTGCCTCTCCACATGGTCTCAGAGGCTACAGGGGCATCCAGTCAGAATCCAGTCGGACAAACGCCACAGTGGTGGCGTACGTCAATCAAGGAGGAACAAGCAGCTATGCTGCAGCATCGGAGGTCGCTCACCTCCTTAGGGGGGCAGAAAGGAGCATACCAGGCTTGTCGGCCTTATTCCGGGTGTGGGAAACTGGCAGGTGGACTACCTGAGTTGCCAGATGCTGGACCAAGGAGAATGGTCTCTACACCCGGAGGCGTTTTCAGCTCCTTTGCCAGAGGGGAGGCACGCCAGTCGTATATCGCCTGGCTTCTCGACTCAATCGGAAGGTAATTGAGGTTTGTGGTCAGGTCAAGAGACCCAGAGGCAAACACGACAGATGCGTTAAATGGCATTGTGGAGTCAGTACTGGCTAATCTATGCCTTTCCTCCTCAGAAGCTCCTTCCTCATCTGCTTTGCAGACTGGAGGCAGAGAGGATTACAATGGTCCCAATTGCTCTGAATTGGCCTCGGCGTCCTTGGTACGCCGATCTAGTGCATCTGCTACCAGACGCCTTTTTGACATCTGCCGCTAGGAAGGACCTGCTGTCGCAAGGTCCGATACGCCATCCTGTTTTTTTTTTTTTTTTTTTTTTTTTTTTTTACAGCCACTGGCTTAACGCCATGACTTGAGAGCCAGGAGCTAAGAGACCGGGGCCTGTCAGACTTGGTGATCTCTACCATGAGGAGTGCTCGGAAATCATCCCCTAGGAAGATTACCATCGCAGTTGGAAGACCTGCATATCCATTTGTGAGGAAATGAGGTGGCATCCGCGTATTTATTTGGTTCCAGAGTCCTGCTGTTCTCAGCAGGGAATGGGCCAAAAATTTTACTTTAAGTACAATTGGGGGCAGGTATCTGCCCTGGCTGTCTTTTTTTTTTTTTTTCAAAGGACCCCTGGTGGCTCACTCTGGTGAGAACGTTTGTACATTGATTCGGCAGGCGGCCCCTCCGGTCCACCCTCCACTACCTTTTGTGGGGCTTGTGTAGCAGACGTCCTTTTGGCGTCTACCACTAGGAGAGGACCTGCTGTCGCAGGGTCCCATATGCCATCCTGCTTGCAGTCAATGGCTTTAACGGCATGGCCTCTAAGCGCCTCAGAAACCACCGTTTGAGAACATCAGGGAGATTCCCTTGTTAACACTTCCTCCAGAAAGTGGTCCCTTTGGCTGTTATGCCAGTAAGACGGATTTCTGAGCAGGTAGCCTTGTCATGCAAGCCTCCCTATCTGATCTTCCACGAGGATAATAGGATTTTTGTACTCACCGTAAAATCCGTTTCTCTGACGTCCATGGACTGACACAGCCTCTTCATACTGAAACACGTGGGTATATGTCCCTGCTTGCAGGAGAAGATCTAGGCAGAATGTTAGATGTTATAACATACATTCTAAAAAACCAGAGCTGAACAGCCCCGCCCAGGGGGCGGTCCCTCCGGACATAACCCTCCTACCTGCAGTCAGCAGCCTCAGTTCGTAACAAAGCAGTACAAACCTTAAAAGGAAGGGGGGGTGCTGTGTCAGTCCATGGACGTCAGAGAAACGGATTTTACGGTGAGTACAAAAATCCTATTTTCTTTTATCGTCCATGGACTGACACAGCCTCTTCATACTGAAACACGTGGGACGTCCCAAAGCAGTATAAAGAAGAGGGTGGGAGGAGTAGTAAAGGAAAAACCAAACTTCACTCCAAACAAGCAGAGTTGCAACTTTAAACAGCGGCCAGCAACACCTTGCGGCCGAAGGAAGCATCCAAAGATGCAGCCACATCAACCTTATAGAACTTAGAAAAGGTATGAACGGACGACCAGGTCGCAGCCTTGCACACTTGTGCAACAGATGCTTGATGTCGGAAAGCCCAGGAAGCACCAATTGCTCTGGTGGAATGCGCCGTAACCAGAAAGGGAGGCGCCCGCCCCCTAAGGGCATATGCCTGTATGACGGTCTGCCTGATCCACCTAAAAACGGTGGCAGACGACACCGCCTGGCCTTGTTTTGGACCAGAGACAGACACAAACAGTGAGTCAGACTTCCGAATGGAAGCAGTAGCAGACAGGTACACCCGTAAGGCTCGTACCACATCCAATGTGTGAAGCGCAAACTTTCAGGGATGCGATGGGTGAGGACGGAAAAACAATGTTCTCATTAAGGTGAAAGGTCGAGACCACATTTTGAATGGCAAGACGGTCGTGGGCGCAACACCGCCTTATCCTTATGGAGGACCAAGTAAGGCGACTTGCAGGACAAGGCCGCCAACAGACACCCATCTAACAGAAGTAATGGCCACTAAGAAAGCCACCTTCTGGGACAAGGTCAAGGGAGGAATCTGATATTTTCAAAGGGATTTTCTTGGAGGGCCGAGAGCACCAAATTCGGATCCCAAGGAGGGAGAGGAGGCTTGACAGGGGGGATCACATGGCGAACCCCCTGCACAAAGGTGTAAATCAAAGAATGGCCCGCTAGCGGTCGTTGAAAAAGACAGCCCGGGCCGAAATCCGACTCTCGATGGTACGCAAGGCCAGCTTTTGGGTCACACCACGCTGTAAGAACAGCAAAATCCTGGGAACGGAATACGTCCGTGTACACCAATCAAGCTCCTCGCACATAGTGATGTAAGCCTTCCAGGTACGGTGATGGATCTTTCTGGAGGAAGATTTTCGTGCCCACAACATAGATGAGATGACCGAATCCGAGAGACCTTGGTCCCTCAGCACCTGGCTTTCAACAGCCATGCCATTAAAGCCAAGGACTGTAAGCAGGATGAAGTATGGGACCATGAGACGGAAGGTCCACCCGCAGAGGCAGTCGCCAAGGAACGACTGCGACTAGCCGCACTAGATCGGCGTACCAATGTCGCCGTTCCGGAGCAATGAGGATCACCGGAATGGCCTCGGCCCCTACTCTGCGAAGCAACAACAGTAGCGGTGGGTAAGCATACATCAGGCGACAATGCCCCCATGGGGGACTCTGACGCGTCTGCCCAGGGATTCCTGGACCTGGCCACGAATCTCGACACCTTGCGAGTGAGTCGAGAGGCCAGAAGGTCCACATCCGTTGCCCCACCTCCGGTAAAGGAGATGACAACACCTCCCGGATGTAAGGACCCTTCCCCTGGAATGCAAACGGCCGACAGGACCGTCCTGCAGCGGGATGGGTATGATAATCCCAAAGAGACCCCGCAATATATCGGAGAAGGGAGGCCCCGGCTTACGGGGTGCCTCAATTGTTGGCCAAAGAAAGGCAACCTGACAGAGCTTACCTAGAAACTCGGTCAGTGGAACAGTAACTCAGCCTCTACAGGTGGCGCAAAGCCACCCCGGGCACAGAGACCCTAGAGGCTAAAGCAGTTGCAGTGCGCCTGCTGGTCGACTGATAGATGAAGCAGAGGCTTTTTCCCAGTCATTGAGCTTCAGAGACGCATCATTAACGGGCGTAACGCTAACCTCAGCATGGCGAACACAGTCCAAGCCATCGCTTCTGATCACCACCGAAAGGCAGGTGACCCCCCCCCCCCCCCTCTGGAAAGTGGTACCCCTGATACCAGGGATCTTTGACAATGCTCCATCCAGCAGCTACTTCATTGATAAGTGATGATTGTACAAACGCATAGTTTATACTGTGTATTGCGTCAAAACGCGCAATTGGAGCGTGGGAGGAAACCTACTCAACCACAAAGAGCATAGTACAACAACATACGGCGTATGTAGTTTAGTATGTGTGGATAAACATTAAACGCATTTTATACTGTGCCAGCGGCGAAGGTGCGCACATCATTGGGGCGTGGGCGGAAACCAGCCACGCAGACTGCGTACACAACCGTGTAGGCATGTTAGCATGCGAATAAACAAATTGCACATGTTTATGCTGTGCATAGCGCTGAAAATGCGCACATCATTGGAGCGCGGGGGGAAAACCAGAGCACCGGGATGAAACCCACGCAGACTGCATACGCATACCGTGTAGGTACTATAGTATGTGTGATAAACATTTTGAACATGTTTGTGTGCATAGCGCCGAAGGCGCGCACACCGTTGGCGCGTGGGAGGAAACTGGAGTACCCTGGGAAACCCCACGCAGACCCAGAGAATACAATACATACATCTACTGTGAATGTATTTAGTGTTGTGTATAAACATAATGTGTGTGTGTGTGTTTTATACTGTGTATAGCACCAAAGGCGTGCACGTCATTGTAGCGTGGGCGGAAACCGGAAGACCTGGAGGAAACCCACGCAGACTGCACACACATACCGTCTAGGTATGTTAGCATGTGAATAATCAAATCGCACAAGTTTAGGCTGTGCATAGCGCCGAAAGCGCCCATACCATTGGAGTGTGGGAGGGAACCGGAGTACCCGGAGGAAACCCACACAGACTGCATACACACACCACGTAGGTATTATAGTATGCATGATAAACATATGGAACATGTTTAAACTGTGCAGAGAGCCAAAGGCACACATACCGTTAGAGCGAGGGAGGAAACCGGAACACCCGGAAGAAACCCACGCAGGCAGCACACAGATACCGTGTAGGAATGATAGCATGTGAATAAACATATTGCACATGTTTATGCTGTGCATTACGATTGGAGTGTGGGAGGAAACCGAAGTACCCAGAAGAAACCCACGCCGACCCAGAGAGCATAATACATATACTGTGAATGTATTTACAGTCATGTATAAACACATTGTGTATGTTTTATATCGTGTATGGCACTGAAGGCACAGCATTGGAGCGTGGGAGGAAACCCACGCAGACAGATCAATAACGCATACATAGTGAATGTATCCAGTGTAGAGTTATAAGATAAGTTTTAAATTATGGCGCCGCGGCGCATAATCTTCTCTGTATCATTCCAACCTGCTTAAACGTGCTGCCGAAGCAAGCATGCAGGTAAAAGGTAACCTCAGACCGTGGTCCTGTCAGAGCTCAGAGCGTTCCCCAGAAAATGGCGACAAACCACAGGTGCAGAGACCCAGTTGTTGCCTCAGAGACATCACACAGAAAGCTCACAGGGACTAGAGAAATAAATGAATAAAGTCCCCCCCCCACACCATGCTGCACCAACCAGGGGGGGGGGCACTGTGTACCACTGTATCCTCCATGCTGCTCTCGACGCAGCGTATGAGGGAACGGTGAGGAAGCTGTATAAAAGAAAAGCTTGGAAAGAACCAAAGGAGACAGCGTCCACCTGAGGTACCTCAGCCACAGCATCCAGCTTGAGTGTCCCTCACAGCATCAATGAGTTCACTTACAAGCGCCCTGTCATTTACTGACTCAGAACTGGAGTCTTCCTCACAAGCAATGTCCTGTTCAAAAACATTTTAAAATATTCAGAGCTAGGGTCCTGAGCAGCAGCTAGGCCCATATCTGAATCGGAGCACTCCCCATGTGGAGATTGTGTGGGGAGAGGGCGCTTTATAGCTCCCTTGCGCTCGCACACCGCTTCCGTCCTGACAAATGTTTCCAGGACTGCCGAAAACTGGTCCATAGGGACTGCAGGTGCTGGAGCACTGCCTGTTGCATCTGGCAAGAGTGGGGAAGCAGGTGAACCAGACTCCATAACTCACCACGCTCTGAGACCTTAATGCACAAAGTGATTAAGTCCACCCTCTGGCTGCGCTGACGGAGGGGATATCCAGAGGACTCGCTAACCGGGGGGGGGGACGCTCAGTTCCGCTGCCTGTACCGCACTGTACCAGCGCGAGTGAGGAGATTCGCGCCCCTGCAGCAGCGATAGAGGCCAAATTAATGTGCAAAGCGAACGCGGCTTCAAGAAAATGGCCGCCGGCCGAATTTAACTGCGCCATCGATCTGCGGAAAGATGCCCGCTGTGCGCACAGTAAAACACTACAGACAAGGCGCCGATTAGGCAAGCAGGAGAGACTACTTACCCGTCTCAGAGGGACCCACTGGTGTGTTTCTGACAGACCTATCGCAGTGCAGTACCGAGTAGCTGTCGGCCCGGTCCACAGCGAAAGATACAGCAGGCACTGTTCAGTCTTGTGAGGACCGCGGAGCATAAAAGCCCACCGGCCACCCCTGGAGTCGTGGGGTATGTCGTGAACTAAATCTCACGCACACAAGGCGAGGATCAGCGCGCTCGATGGTCGGACAGGGAAGACTACGAGGATACCTTGTACCCAACCTGTTGCCCAGCCGACAGTTGATTGAAGATCTCAAAAATAAAACAATAAAATTCTCAAAGGAATAAAAATCTTCCAGGAGACTGGCTCCTGAGAGAGCCATGTCTTCTCCTGCTAGGCAGAAAAAAACTGGGGCTGCTGACTGTAGGTAGGAGGGTTATGTCCGGAGGGACCGCCCCCTGGGCGGGGCTGTTCAGCTCTGGTTTTTTAGAATGTATAACATCTAACCTTCTGCCTAGATCTTCTCCTGCAAGCAGGGACATATACCCACGTGTTTCAGTATGAAGAGGCTGTGTCAGTCCATGGACGATAAGAGAAAAGGTGGTACTGCGTCCGCAGCCTTCTTTTCTTCCTAAGCTCGTGTTTCAACCATCCATCTCAAGGAAGGCATTGTTCTGCCATCCTTGTGTCCTCATCCATCGAATCCTAAGGAGACGACGGTGCATTCCTTGGACGTTGTCCAAACTGAGAGAATGCTTGTCTGGTACTGCTACGTTCCAGAGTCCAGACTCACTGTTTGTTTCGGTGGCTGGTCCCAAGTAGGGCCCAGCGGTCTCGTCGGCCACCATCTCTAGGTGGATCCGACAGATCGTGATCAGGCTTACGCCATGAAGAGTCAGGCGCATTCGACCAGGGCAAGAGACGCTTCTTAGTTTACGTCAGTTAAGACGGTTTTCTGAGCCGGCAGCCTTGTCTTGCAAGGCTCCTTATCTGATCTTCCACAAGGATAGGTGGTGCTGCGTCCGCAGCCTTCTTTTCTTCCTAGGGTCGTAGGACCGTCCATCTCAAGGAAGACATTGTACTGCCATCCTTGTGTCCTCATCCGTCGAATCCTAGGAGACAACGTATTTTTGGACGCTGTCCGAGCTCTGAGAGCATCAAGCGTCTGTTTCACCAGGTGTGTAAGACGGCGACCTGCTCGTCCGTTCACACTTACATCAACTTGTAAAGTTTAGTGAATGTGCATCTTCGGATGCTTCTTTCGGCCGCAAGGTGGCTGTTTAGAGTTGCAACTCCGTTAAGGAGCTCTGTTTTTTGTTTTGGGGTGAAGTTGTTTTAATGCTGTTCCCACCCCTCGTTTTTGGCACTGCTTTGGAACGTTACACTTGTCAATAGGAAGCTGTGTCCATCCATGAACGAAAGAGTAAATAGTATTTTTTACTCACCGTAAAATCCTTTTCTCTTGCGTTCATGGACGGACACAGCACCCACCCCTCGTTTTTTAAGCTTGTACTGCTTTTTGACGAACTGATCTGCGAGGTGCAGAGGGAGGGGATATACCCAGAGGGTCCGCCCCCAGGGCGGTGCTGTAGAGGGTGTGGTGTGTTAACACTTTCTACAAGTTTTCTGCCTAGTCACTCCTAAATGAAGGATAATACCTACTTGTCAATAGGAAGCTCTGTCCGTCCATGAACTCAGAGAAAAAGATTATACGGTAAGTCCATGGACTGACACAGCTGTCATACTGATTTACGTGTGGGTATATGTACCTGCTTGCAGGAGAAGACCTAGGCAGAATGTTAGATGTTAAAACATTCTAGAACAAACCAGAGCTGAAACAGCCCCGCCCAGGGGGGCGGTCCCTCCGGACATTACCCTCCCACCTGCAGCTAGCAGACCTCAGTTTTTTTTTTTTTTTTTTTTTCTTCTGCCTAGCAGAAGAAGACGTGGCTCTCTCAGGAGCCAGTCTCCTGGTAGATTTTACTTTTAACTTTTTTATTCCTTTGGGAATTTTATTATTTTCTTTTTGAGACCTTCAATCAACTGTCGGCTGGGCAACAGGTTGGGTACACTGGTATCCTCGTCTTCCATGTCCGACCATCGAGCGTGCTGATCCTCGCCTTGTGTGCGTGAGACTCAGTTTACGACATACCCCATGACTCCAGGGGTGGCCGGGTTGCTTTTAGCTCCCGCGGTCCTCTCAAGATTGAACAGTACCTGACTGACTGTATCTCTCGTGGTGGACCGGGCCGACAGCTACGCAGTACTACTCTGTGATAGGTCTGTCTGAAACAAGCCAGTGGGTCCCTGAAGGGGACGGGTAAGTAGTCTCTCCTACTGCAGGTGAGTACATGCTGGCTGTGTTTCTTTATATGGGGGGTATCTCCCTGTCCCCCCCCCTGTTATGCTGCTCTCTGCACCCTGTACTGGTGCTGTGTGGGGGTGCTTGGATGTCACTCTGGCCTGACTGGGGGCGCTCATGTCTGTTTTAATGGCCCTTGGAGAGGTGCAGTGTTCTGGTGTGAGTGTTGTACATACTGTTGTGGAGTAGTGGTTTACATGCATACTTAGCGAAGCTAAGCTTCACAGGATCAGTTACTGAGTAGGGCTGTTTGTGTTCAAACAGCCGCCCCAGCGCTTGCCGTGCCACGAAACATGTGCGCCATTAGCGCTGTGAGGTATTTAAAAAAAAAACGCTCGGCGGCCATTTTGCCGCGGATCGATGGCGCAGTAATGTATGCGGCCGGCGGCCATTTTCTTGAAGCCGTGGCGTTTTTGCTTTCCGTATCGGCCGCTGCTGCGGCGTGGTTCTCAGTCTCCTCACAGTCCAGTCTCCTCACTCTCCCCAGGCTTCACCCGCGCGGCAGCGCGGTTTCATACAGCGGAATGAGCGGTCCTTACAGGGGTTGGTGAGTACTCTGGGTATCCCCTCCTCAGCTTCAGCATAGCCAGTGGGTGTACTGTGTACTCGCTATGATAGTGTTTTAAAAGTCTCAGAGGGTGGCAGTATGGAGTCTAGTTCACCTGCTTCTCCACACTTGTCTGAGGCAACTGGCAGTGCACCTGCGGTCCCTAGCGACTAGTTGTCGGCAGTCCTGGAATCATCCTTGTCAGGATGGAAGCGGTGTGCGAGCGCAAGGGAGCTGTAAAGCGCCCCCTCCCCACACATCCTCCTATGTCTCAGATATGGGCCTAGCTATTGCTGCTCAGGACCCTAGCTCTGAGGAATTTCAGGTTTTTGAACAGGATATTCCCTGTGAGGAAGACCCCAGTTCTGAAAAACTGACAGGGTGCTTGTAAGTGAACTCATTGATGCTGTGAGGAACACTCTCAAGCTGAATGTTGAGGCTGATGAACCTCAGGTGGAAGATGTCTCCTTTTTTGGTTCCTTTTAAAGCCGTTTATTCAAAAAGGTTTTTTCCATATGTGCCTTTTTTTGATACATTCATTAAGTCTGGGATAAGCCGCAGGCGACTTTGACGGTCCTGCGGCGCCTAGCCATGAGGTACCCCTTTTGAGGACCTGGTTAAGAAATGGGCTCTCCCCCCCCCCCCCCCCCAGTGGTCGACCCCCCGGTCACCCGTTTGAATAAGGCTACCACGCTCCCAATAGAAGGGACTCCTGCATTTAAGAATCCCACTGACAGGAGGTCAGAAGTGGTGAGGTCCGGAGTGATTGTGCCGGTTCCGTCACAGGTGAGGTGGTTCAGGGTTTCTACTCTAATCTGTTTTTAGTCCCAAAAGGTGGACGGGGGTTCGGCCAATCCTGGGCCTCAAGGCCTGACTGCCTTTGTGATGGTGCAAAAGTTCCGCATGGAATCCATTCGCGCGGTGTTCGCTACACTCCAAGGGGATTTTCTGGCATCCTTGGACATCAAGGCCGCCTACTTACATGTTCCGATCTGCGCACGTCAACAGTAGTTTCTGCGGTTGTGGACCTGAGGGCCTCTCGACTCAATCGTAAGGTGTCAAGGTTTGTGACCAGGTCCAGGGATCCTTGGGCGGATTCCTCGGAATCCGTGGGCGGGCCCCATGGGGTCATTATCACCTGATATCTGTTATCCTCCGCTGCAGCTGCTTCCTCGCCTGCTGCGCAGGGTTGTGGATGAAGGGATTCCGGTGATCCTCTTGTGCAGGGTGGGTCTCGGCGTCTTTGGTACGCTGATCTGGTACGTCTCATCGCGGACGTTCCTTGGCAGTTGCCAATAAGGGACGACCTTCTGTTTTCAAGGTCCTGTTTTACAGTCTGACTTGACGGCATAGCTATTGGAAACCAGGTGCTGAGAGTCTGAGGTTTCTCGGATTCGGTCATTTCGACCATGTTCAGGGCACGGAAGTCTTCTGCTTGAAAGATATATCACAGTACCTGGGAAGCTTACATCGCTATGTGCAATGAGCTGGACTAGCGTCTACGGACGTATTCCGTCCCCAGTATCCTGCGGTCTTTGCAGCGTGGTGTGACCCAAATGCTTGCTTTAAGTACCATTAGGGGTCAGTTTTCAGCCTTGGCCATCTTCCTTCAGCAACCGCTAGCGGGGTCATTCCTTGGTAGCACCTTTGTTCAGGGGGTTCGCCATGTGCTCCCTCCTGTTGAAACCTGCTCTCCCTCCTCGGGATTTCAATTGGTGCTCTTGGTTCTCCAGGAACCTCCCTTTGAAAATATCAGAGATATTCCCCTCTTGACCTTGTCTCAGGAGGTGGCCTTCTTAGTGGCCATTACTTCTGTCAGACGGGTGTCTGAGTTGGCGGCCTTGTCCTGCAAGTCGCCCTATTTGGTCATCCATAAGGATAAGGCGGTGTTGCGTCCACGACCTTCCTTTTGCAAAAGGTGGTCTCTGCTTTTCACCTACATGTGGACATTGTCCTCCTCCCCGTCCTTGTGTTCTCACACATCGCATTCCAGAGGGTTTGCGCTTCACACATTTTATGTGGTACGTGATATGACTCACTAGTTGTGTCTGTCTCTCTGGTCCGAACAGGGCCGAGCTGTGTCGTCTGCCACCTTTTCTAGATGGATCAGTCAGACTGTTATACAGGCCTATGCCATTAAGGGGGTGGCCCCTCCCTTTCCGGTTACGGCGCATGCCACCAGGGCAATTGGTGCTTCCTGGGCTTTCCGACATCAAGCGTCGGTTGCACAAGTGTGCAAGGCGGCGACCTGGTCGTCCGTTCATGCCTTTTCAAAATTCTATAAGGTTGATGTGGCTGCATCTTCTGATGCTTCCTTCGGCCGCAAAGGGTTGCAGGCCGCTGTTTAATGTTGTAACTCCTCCGTTGAGGAGCTCTGCTGGTTTTGAGTGAAGTTTTGGTTGTTCCTTTTACTATTTGCTCCCACCCTTTTCTTATACTGCTTTTGGGACGTCCCACACGTAAACCGTATGAGAGCTGTGTCAGTCCATGGACAATAAGAGAAAATAGGATTTTTGTACTCACCGTAAAATCCGTTTTCTCCGAAGTCCATGGACGGACACAGCACCCACCCTTCCTTTTTAAGGTTTGTACTGCTTTGTTACGAACTGAGGTCTGCTAGCTGCAGGTGGGAGGGTAATGTCCGGAGGGACTGCCCCCCTGGGCGGGGCTGTTCAGCTCTGGTTTGTTCTAGAATGTTTTAACATCTAACATTCTGCCTAGATCTTCTCCTGCAAGCAGGGACATATACCCACACGTAATCAGTATGACAGCTGTGTCAGTCCATGGACGTCAGAGAAACAGATTTTACGGTGAGTACAAAAATCAAATTTTTTTTAATTTTTTTTTTTTTTCCCTGTTCCAAAATGGTGCCTGGAGCTTCCGTTGGCCAGTGCGAACCGGGCGCCGCCCGATTTACATCATCTGGAGCGCTCTAGGCTGGTAAATACAGCATTCGGCAGCCACCCCACGCCTATAGGGAGACCAGAGCACCTGCTGCAAGGAGAACCCCGCTTCCCTCCTGCACGGAACCTACCCTGAACCCAGAGAATGGGGGGGAAAAAAACAGAGGATTGACAAAAACAGGTAAAGACATAGCCTGTAGGGCCAAGGAAGCCTATAGTAAAAGGAAATGGCAAGCTGCCCCCCCCCCCCCCCAGAACTTAGTCAGGCTAGATGGCAAATCTTCGCACTGGGAGAGGCTTGAACCCAGATGGCTACTGCTCAGCGGCAGAGGTGGGGGGGACATAAAACTGTTTACTCTTCACTGGTGTGTGGAGGTATGAGGAAAAAAGAATGGGGTGACGACTAACTGCCTTTATTTATGCTTTTTACTGGTCCTAAGGGAGTGGTCAAGAGGCGGAGCTCTATCACTAGTATGCTGCCATTGTTTGGCTTTAGGGAAGACCTTTTTGCTACAAGGCAGAACAGGCAGGTGGAACAATTTTTTTTTTTTTTTTTTTTCTCCCTTCAGAGACCGTCTCAGTCTGTGACTAGATATCCCAATCCTGGAAAGCAAGCCTGCTGTACGCATTTCCTCCGTTTGCCCTCATTAACTGCTAATAACCAATATAGCATTAACCACTTAAGCCCTGGACCATTTTGTAGCTAAAGGACCAGGCCACTTTTTGCGATTTGGCACTGCGTCGCTTTAACTGACAATTGCGCAAAATTGGCGTCTTTTTTTATTATTTTTTTCCACAAATAGAGCTTTCTTTTGGTGGTATTTGATCACCTCTGCGGGTTTTTTTATTTTTTGCGCTATAAACAAAGATTGAGCGACAATTATGAAAAAAATGCAATATTTTTTTACTTTTTGCTATAATAAAAATCCCAAAAAAAATCGTCTTTCAGGACAGCACATGAGAGAGTTGATCCACCCACTAGGAAACAGGAAACGCAATCTCCATCATTTTAAAAGGAGTCGACTCCCCACATCTCATCAGTTTTGTGTTTCCTCAGGCAAGGGAACACCTAGTAGGTGTCGGGTCTCTTAAGGTGCTGTCCTGAGAGGCCAGGCTGCCTACCCCACCATACCTTCTTTTTCCAGAGAGTCCGATCCTCCCACACCGCGCCACAGGGTAGTAGGTAAGTGGGCTCCTTCTCCTTCTTCAGCTCTGAGGAGCAGGGACTGTTCCTGGAGCCGCTCCTTAGGCGGCGGCAGCCGTTCGCGGGTTTTATTTTAACCGCATGTCGGCGTTGCAGGCCGCTGCCATCTTTTTGGTGGCTGAGTAAAGACTCGGCTAGCAGGAAGTGAGGTATCCTGCAAGGGGCGGCACAAGGATCAGGCGCAGCGTCATTTCCGGTGGAACTCGCGCAAGGGGAGAGGGGCGGAGAGGTCCTGGTGCCTATAATTGCGGTTCCGGTCCGGCGCAGCGGCGTCTCTGGACTCCGGAACCGTCGTTTGGAAGCCACAGAACGAGCGCTGCTCCACGATGGAGACTGTGACAGCAGCGAGTGGGACAGGCACCAGCAAGGCCCAGGTAAGGGGGTATGTGGGATCTACCCTGTATACTGTAGGTGCCTCTCTGTGGTTTTATTTATTTTTTTCCCCTGGTGGCTGGGGCCTGTCTGGGCACAGGGTGTTGGCTGTTATACTAACTGTGCACCAGGGTGAGCTCGTTAAGAGGCAAGTTTGACTCACTAAAAATGGATGCTGGTGTTTTTTTCTCTTTTTGTCTTTTTTTTGTGTGGCAGGTTAAGAGCTCTGACCCTCCTATCAAAAAGAGATGTCCCTCATGTAAAGCAAAGTTACCAGAGGGCTGGAAGAAAGCTTTTATGCCAAATTTGTGTTGATTCCTTAGTGAAGGAAGAAGCTTCTTCTGCATGCAGCAATTTAATCGCATCAGTCAAGAAAGAGCTAGATGCTACCATACAATCTTTTCGCTCTTCTCTTGCAACACCATCCCTGAGTCGGCCAACTACCTCAGGATCCTCTCAGGGCTCACAATTAATCCCAGGGGTAGAGGCTGAAGCTGGCCCTCCTACCCAAGGGGAGCATTCCTCCTCTCACTCCAGGGAAGATGAGGAGGAGGAAGAAGAGGCAGGAGATGCACCTTCAAGATGCAAACTGTCCTTAGAGCAAGTAGACAGTTTGTTGAAAGCAATATATGCAACATTGGGAATAGATGAAGAAAAGAGAATTATCGCTGCATGACCGAATGTATGCAGGGCTTGGCGAAACAAAAAGTTGCACTTTCCCTGTGCATTCAGTAATCTCGGAAGCCATTAAAAAGGAATGGGCTGATCCAGAGAAAAAAATCATTTTTCCCAAGAGCGCATAGACGCTTTGCGTTCAGTGAAGATCCAGATGCGCTTTGGAATAAAATTCCAAAATTAGACGCAGCGTTTTTACAGGTTTCCAGGTCAACCGACTTGGCATTTGAAGACATGGGTATACTCAAAGATCCCATGGACAAAAGGATGGATCAGCAGCTTAAAAAAGCTTGGCAATCCATCATGGGTAACCTTAAACCAGCTATGGCTACTACCTGTGTCTCCAGGAACATGGAGTTATGTCTGAATCAGCTCAAAGCCCATATTATAGCAGACTCACCCAAGCAGGAGATCCTTGATTCTGTTTCTTCTCTAGCAGCAGCTGTAGCTTATATTTCTGACGCTTCTGCAAAATCAATAAGGATGTCAGCCAGATCTGGGGCCTTAACCAACTCAGCCAGGAGAGCTCTATGGCTTAAGACATGGCCAGAAGACGCAGCTTCCAAAAATAAATTATGTGGAATTCCTTTTTTTGGAGATCTTTTGTTCGGTCCTGATCTAGATTCTGTTTTAGATAGGACAGCGGACAAAAAGAAGTCCTTTCCTGTTAAAAAGAAAAAACAACCAGTTAAGCGGTTTTTTCGAACTCAAAAAAATCAGGATCAGGGAAGCAGGCCCCAAGGAAAAAAGAAGGCATTGGTTGGCGCAAAAAGGGTAAAGGCAGAGGGAATGTCCTCTTCAATCCTCCTGCGCCAACCAATAAAACGCAATGACTTGTCATTGCCTGTGGGTGGAAGGCTTCAAAAATTCCTTCCTCTTTGGGCAAGCGTGACGGTAAACACATTTATTTTGGACACGCTGGCCCAGGGATACAAAATAGAGCTTTCGGATCTTCCTCCAGAAAGATACTGTGTAACAGACCTGCCAAGGGACACAACAAAAGTCCTAGCCATGAGAAACCTGTTGGGGGATCTGATGAGACAGGGTGTTGTGGTTCAGGTATCTCCAGAATAACGTTACCGGGGTTTCTATTCCCATATCTTCCTGATGAGGAAACCATCAGGAAGCTTCCATCTCATTCTCAATCTGAAACCGTTAAACAGGTCAGTCCAATACAGACGGTTCCGCATGGACTCCATCTTTTCGGTGAGAAATCTCTTAGTCAAGGGATGCTTCATGGCATCAATCGACTTAAGAGATGCATACCTGCATGTGCCCATAGCCCCTCAGTCTCAAAAATACCTCCGGTTGGCAATAAATATGGGGAAGGAGGTGCTTCATTTACAATTCAAGGCCCCCCCGTTTGGTCTGTCATCCGCTCCGCGGATATTTACCAAGATAATGGCGGAAGCTCTAGCTCCTCTCCGTCTACAGGGAATCTCGGTCATCCCTTATCTGGACGACCTCCTAATTTTTGCCCCTTCCAGAGAGGTTGCAGGTAGATCTAACCAAGGCCCGCAGTCATCTGGAAGCCTTGGGCTGGATTGTAAATACTCAATCTAATTTCGATCCTGCTCAAAGAGTTCAGTTTCTAGGTTATCTGATTGCTCTACAGAATCTAAGGATTTTTCTCCCAAAAGAGAAGAAAGACAAGGTCTTGAGGGTAGTAGCCAGTCTTCAGACAAACCAGGAAGTGTCAATCAGGATGATTATGTCAGTCCTGGGAACCTTAACCTTAACAATGCCGGCCATTCAATGGGCGAGGCTCCATTTCAGGCCCCTCCAGAGTTTTCTTTTACAGGTATGAGATCACAGCCCAGAAACCTTAGACACAAAGGTGGATGAATCAGGCAGTTCTGTCAAGGGGCCTGCTTTGGTCCTTCCCGACAGAAGTAAGGGTCACGACAGACGCCAGCAGTTGGGGATGGGGAGCCCACTCGGATCAAAACATAGCACAGGGAGTTTGGTCCCGATCTGAAGCAGGAAGGTCCTCAAACTGGAGGGAATTAAAAGCAGTTGCTCTAGCCTTAGCTGCCTTCTCTCCAAACCTCCAAGGGTCCCATGTGCAGATTCTTTCAATGTCACCACAGCAAAGCTCTACTGTTGCTGTCATCAGAAATCCTAGAGTGGGCAGAGAAGCATTTACGCTCCCTATCGGCAGTGCATCTCAGTGGCACGCTAAGCGAAGTAGCAGACTTCTTGAGCAGACAAAAGAATTCAAGAGGCAAAGTGGAACCTGAATCCGGCGATATTCTCACTGATCACCAAGATGTGGGGATGTCCTCAGGTGGATCTGTTCGCATCAAAAGACAACGCCCAGCTCCCTCAATTCTCTCTGCACCGAGACAGCGGATCAATAGGGATAGATGCCTTGGCACATCCCTGGAACTTCCATCTGGGTTATGGCTTCCCTCCTTTTCAGCGAATCCCTCTTGTATTGAGAAAAATACAGAAGGAAAAGGGATCAGTAATCCTGATCACTCCGTTCTGGCCAGAAGAGCCTGGTTTTCCTCCATCCTACAAATGATGATCAAACCTTTCTGGCAGCTTCCTCTCAGACGGGACTTGCTACTTCAGGGCCCAGTATACCACCCGGATGTAGCCAGACTAAGCCTCACCGCCTGGTATCTGAGGAGCAGTTACTAAGGAACAAAGGACTGTCAGAGCCTCTAGCAGTGGCGGCCCGTCCATAGGGGGTGCCCGGGCGCCGCCCCCCCCCCCCCTCCTGTGGTCACCAAAAAATAAAACGGGCCCTTTTTTTTATTTATTTATTTTTTTTTATTTTTTTCCTGTCTCTTTTTTTCACACATGGCGGCGCGACCATAGTGGGCGCAGAAGCGCCGCTACCGCACGCTTCTGCGCCTGGCCGTCTCTCACCACAACAATACATAGGTTCATGCATTGCATGAACCTATGTATTGCTGCCGCCCACTATTCAGATGGCCGGCCCCTTGAGCGCTGGCCATCTGAATCACAGCGTCTGATTGGCCTTTAGAAGTGCCTATCAGAGCCAGTAGGCTCTGATAGGCTTCCAGACTACAGCCTGAGGGCTGTAATCGGCTTCTAAATATCTAATGAGAGGACGCACAGGGGTGCGTTCCCTGGCCAATCAGGTTCACCGGGTCTGGTTACCGGTAACCTGATTGGCTGAAGTGACATCGAGGACGGAAGAAGGACGGCGCTGACTCGAGGAAGGTAAGTGCAGGGCTGGGGGGGAGAAACTGGCTGCATTATGGGGGAGGAACTGGCTGCATTATGGGGGAGGAACTGGCTGCATTATGGGGGAGGAACTGGCTGCATTTGGGGACAAACTAGTGGTGTTTGGGCACAGTGGCTGCGTTTAATGGGCACAGTGGCGGCAATTGATTATTTTTTTTTTCAGTTTGTTTGCGCCCCCCCCCCCCCCCCCCAAAAAATTTGAGCACCAGCCGCCACTGGCCTCTAGTATCCACTCTACTCGCTAGTAGAAAGAGAGTAACTAGAGATATCTACGCAAAAGTTTGGAAGGTTTACAACTGTTGGTGTCACTCATTAAACCGAACCCTAGAAGACTTTGTGTCGATTCTGGAGTTTCTACAAAATGGTGTGGACAAAGGTCTTGCAATTAGCACTCTCAAAGTGCAAGTGGCTGCCCTGGGAGTATACCTAGAAAAACCAATTTCCTCGGTTCCTTTGATCACAAGATTCTTTAGGTCACTTACTAGAGCCAGACCAGTACCTACTAAACATTTTCCTAAATGGGACCTGTCAGTAGTTTTGCAAGCCTTCACGAAAGAACCTTTCGAACCGTTAGACAATCTCGTTGAAAGATTTGACTCTTAAAACTGTATTCTTAGTTGCAGTTATGACTGCGAGACAAATTAGTGAACTACACGCTCTTTCAATAAAATAACCTTTTATGTTGCTTTTACCCAGACAGGATTGTGCTTAAAACAGATCCGGGGCATCCGTGGCATCAGTTCATAACAGATCGCAGGAAATTATCCTGCAAACTTTTTGTTCAAATCCTTCAGGAAGAAGGGAGACTTCATTCCATAACTTAGATGTAAGAAGAATTTTATTACACTACTTGGGAATAACAAAGGACTTTAGGTCTTCGGACTCTTTATTTTTTCTTATTTTTTGGCAACAGAAAGGGACGCCAAGCATCGAAGGGGTCAATTGCTAGATGGCTAAGACTGGCTATTTCTGAGGCTTATTCCCAGACGGGTTTGTCTCCACAGGGAATACAAGCACACTCTACTAGAGCTCTAGCCACTACATGGGCAGAAAAAGCTGGTGCCACCCCACATCAGATCTGTAAGGCGGCTACGTGGTCAAGCTATTTGACATTTGTCCATCATTACAGACTGGACCTGCTGTCAGCCGATGATCAGGCATTTGGCAGAAAGGTCCTGCAGGCTGTTGTCCCTCCCTAGTTGGTAAGTCTCGATTTATCCTCTCATGTGCTGTCCTGAAAGACGATAAGGGAAAATTCAAGTTAGACTTACCGGTAACTTTTTTTCCAAGAGTCTTTCAGGACAGCAAACTACCCTCCCTTCTTGGTTTGTGTGTGTGTGTGTGTATGTGTGTGTGTGTGTGTGTATATATATATATAATATATGCTGTGATTAACCATATTCTGATTATGTGTTCCACCTTGGGCCGGAGGTACTCTACTACAACTGATGAGATGTGGGGAGTCGCCTCCTTTTAAAATGGTGGAGATTGTGTTTCCTGTTTCCTAATGGGTGGAGCCACTCTCTCATGTGCTATCCTGAAAGACTCTTGGAAAACATGTTACCAGTAAGTCTAACTTGAATTTTTTTCCTCAGTTTAGGCCGATACGTATTCTTCTACATATTTTTGGTAAAAAAAAAATAACGATAAGCGTTTATTGATCGGTTTGTGCAAAAGTTATACGGTCTACAAAATAGGGGATAGTTTTTTTTTTTATTATTTTTTACTAGTAATGGCCGCGATCTTCCTTTTTTTATTTTCATTTACGTGACTGTGACATTATGGCGGACACATCGTACTCTTTTGACACTATTTTGAAACCATTGTCGTTTTTACAGCGATCAGTGCTATAAAAATGCACTGATTACTGTGAAAATTACACTGGCAGTGAAGGGGTTAACCTGTAGGGGGCGCTGAAGGGGTTAAGTGTGACCTAATGTGTGATTCTTACTGTGTGGGGGTGTGGCTTGGTGTGTGACGTCACTGATCGTCGTTCCCTATGACGGAACAGACGATCAGTGACCGTCTCACTAGGAAGCACGGGGAGAGGTTTGTTTACACTTGCCTCTCCCCGTTCTTCAGCTCTGTGACCCGATCGCGGGACACCGGCGGCGATCGAGTCTGCGGGTGTGGTCACGGAGCTCAGGACCAGGTCGCGAGCGCTTTACCCACGGCTGGGCATCTTAAAGAGGACGTACCTGTACGTGCTTGTGCCCAGCCGTGCCATTCTGCTGACGTATATGTACAAGCGGCGGTCCTTCAGTGGTTAATGTACTTTTTTTGCAAAAATATCAACGCTTTCCATTAAATCTACAGACACTTCGCTGTCCTCATGGATGTTTGTACAATCAGATTGTATAGAGTATGGCCATCTTTATACACCTGAAATGACTAGTTGCCCTATTAGTGCCATTAATTGTCAATGGCACACCAAACACAGAAGAAAACCCACATTTTGCCATGTGAAAAAACCTAAGGGCAAAACGCAGAGTAAAAAACACGCAACCCACAAAACGCCAAAATGTCCCATTAACCACTTGCTTACTGGGCACATGTACCCCCTTCCTGCCCAGGCGAAATTTCAGCTTTCGGCACTGCATCGCTTTAACTGACAATTGCGCGGTCGTGCAACGTGGCTCCCAAACAAAATTGACGTCCTTTTTTTCCCACAAATAGAGCTTTCTTTTGGTGGTATTTAATCACCTCTGTGGTTTTTATTTTTTGCGCTATAAACAAAAAAAGCGACAATTTTGAAAACACAATTTTTTTACTTTGCTATAATAAATATCCCAATTTAAAAAAAATCGCAATAAGCGTATAGTGTGTTTTTTTTTTTTTTTTTTTTTTGGTTTTTTTTTTTAGGACTGCGACATTATGGCAGACAGATCGGACACTTTTGACACATTTTTGGGAGCATTCACATTTATACAGCGATTAGTGCTATAAATATACACTGATTACTGTATGAATGTGACTGGCAGGGAAGGGGTTAACACTAGGGGGCGGGGAAGGGGTTAAATATGTTCCCTAGGAGTGATTGTTGCTGTGGGGGGAGGGGGGCTGACTGAGGGAGGTGACCGATCTGTGTCCCTATGTACAAGGGACACAGCATCAGTCTCCTCTCCCTGACAGGACGTGGATCTGTGTGTTTACACAAACAGATCCACGTCCTTGTCTGTGTAACGGCCGATCGCGGACATCATGGCCGCCAGGCACGTGCAACCGGCATCTCAGTGACGCGCTCGCGCGCCCCCCAGTGGCCTGAAGTAGCCGACGCCGTCTATTGACGGCCTCCCGGATTTCTAGAGCCACCTTGTGGCTCTCATTCGTCTATGGCCCGGGCTCCAACTAGTTAAAATCAAGAGGCTGCCCTATGCGTGTCACAGGAAAAACAAGCCACAAAATGTGCGCTCCCACTATGCTAGATGTGAATGGGGCCTGAAAGTGAAATTGGTGCGTTTAACACAAGAACAATGAAGCTCTAGTCACATCTGTGTTTCCTTGCATTTCAGAAATGCGCTGCACCAAAAATCACAGCAAAAAAACGCACCAAGCTCCGCTCTAAAATAAAAAGTTCTGAAGCTTCTTTGCGATTTGCTGTGTAGGGCAGCCCATTCAGGTGGATGGGCTGCCCTAAGCGTGATGACTGAAAATGCTGAAACGCCTCCCCACCTCGCTAAAAAAGACGCATTTGGGAATGTGAGTTTTCGCTATGCAGAGATGTGAACGTGACTTGACAGCTGAGTGTTTCTGTCCACTCCCTTCTATGTACTTGTCTAAAGATGGCCATACACTATGCAATCTGGTTGTATATTGTGTATTTAGTGAGAAGGGTGATCACTGATTGCATTCCATTTAAAAAACACGCAGCTGGGAGTGGGTGATGTAGGGTGTGTGCTAATGAGGTCAGCTGGTCAACTTCTTCCTGTGTCAACCTATAGTCTGACCAGGAAGTAAGGCCCCTTTCACACTGGGGCGGTTTGCGGGCGCTATTTTGCTAAAAATAGCGCCTGCAAACCGAGCCTAAACAGCGGCTCCTTTCTCTCCAATGTGAAAGCCCCGAGGGCTTTCACACTGGAGCGGTGCGCTAACAAGACGTGAAAAAAAGTCCTGCTAGCCGGATCTTTGGAGCGGTGAGAGAAGCTGTGTGTTTACTGCTCCTCCACCGCTCCTTCCCATTGGAATAAATGGGATACCGCGGTAATAGCTGTAGCCGCGGATTGCGGGTGGTATTAACCCCTTTTCGGCCGCTAGCAGGGGTTAAAACTGCACCGCTAGCGGCCAAATACCTCTGCAATCCCGACGGTATAGCGCCGCTAAAAATAGCGCCGCTATACCGCCACCGCCCCAGTGTGAAACCAGCCTAAGACATTTTAAATGAATACGTCTCTTTGAACTCCAGTCTTGAATTAAAATTCAGAGTTATGGTTAGTTAAAAAAAAACATTCTTCTAGTAGAGGTTTGAATCTCTTCTCGTGTGTTTGTTTTTTTTTTTGTATTTTTTTTTTTTAACTGTGCCCCCCTGCACGTCAGTTACCCATTTGAGTCAGCCCCCCCCCTTACAATATAGCCCCCATCCATACATTGTGCCCCGCCTCCCTCTTTGCAACAAAGCCCCTCATATTTTCATCAGTCTCCCCCACCCCCTTTTTTCATTGTCGTAGATGACGCCACCCCCCCCCCCCTTTCCATTACAGCCCCCCTTCACATAAAAGTCCCCTTTCTTTCACAATACAGTTACCCCTTTACAATATAGCAGCACCCTTTTTACTGTACATCACATCCCCCCCCCCCCCCCCTTTACAGCACACCCCTGCACATCAAAGTCGCCACCCTTTTTACAGTCTTCCCTCCCTTATTATATTATAACACTTCCCATTTACATCACAGCACCCCTGTTGCGTCTCAGTGCCCCCCTTTACATAGTGCTCACCTTCCTCCTACATCAGTGTGCCCATCCCTCCCTTTTTTAATGTCTTATTTTAAATTGTTTCATTCATAGTACTATAGATTTTTTTTAATCTAATTTCTTTTTTTCTGCTTTTATTTAGTCTATTATGACCTATAATGGAGGGGCCGTCATGGCTATGAGAGGAAAAAACTGTGTGGCCATAGCTGCTGATAAACGCTTTGGAATTCAAGCTCAGATGGTGACAACTGACTTCCAGAAGATCTTTTCCATGGGGGATCGGTTGTATATTGGACTGGCTGGCTTGGCAACTGATGTGCAGACAGTGTAAGTGTTTTGCTGGTAACTGAAAACAAACATTTTAGAGATCATACTAGAGCATAATAGAACGTTCTTTAGTCTAACATTGTAATACATTGCATATTTCAAATTAGTATTGCCCACCATCATCACACAAATAAGATCCCTCAAGGGCTAGGTCACTGACCTGTGATGTATGTGTGTGGGGCTTGAAGAATGATTTAATGTATCTTTCATTATATATGGTCAGTATTGAGACCTGCCTAGATATTTCATTCAAATTATGTCCTACTAGATGGGCTGTCTTGTAAATCTAAATGAGATAACCCAATTTTTAGGGGGTGTGTTTAATTGCTTCCCGACCGCCGCACAACTATATACGTCGACACAATGGCACTCCTGGGCAGAAGGAAGCGTCATTGTGCGCGTGCCCACCGCGAGCTCCGTGAACCCGACCGCGAGTCCCGCGGACTCAAACGCCGCTGGGATACCCGCGATCGTCTCACGGTGAGTTAGAACGGGGAGATGCTGATGTAAACACGCATCACCCCGCTCTGCCTAGTGACAATGACAGTGATCACCGCTTCCTGTAATCGGAAGCGGTGATGACTGTCTTGTCACATGTAGCCCATCCCCCCCCCCCCCCACAGTAAGAAACACTCACTAGGGCACACTTAACCCCTACAGCGCCACCTAGTGGTTAACCCCTTCACTGCCAGTGTCATTTTCAAAGTAATCAGTGCATTTTTATAGCACTGATCTCTAAAAATGACAACCGGCCCAAAACTGTGTCAAGTGTCCGATGTGTCCACCATAATGTCGCAGTCAAGATAAAAATCGCTGATCGCCGCCATTACTAGTAAAAAAAAAAAAATTATAAAAATGCCATAAAACTATCCCCTATTTTGTAGACGCTATAACTTTTGCGCAAACCGATCAATAAATGCTTATTGCGATTTTTACTTGGTTTTGGTAAAACAGGAAAAAAAAAATATGTAGAAGAATACGTATCAGACTAAACTGAGGAAAACAAATGATTTTTTGGGGGATATTTATTATAGCAAAAAGTAAAAAAATATTGCATTTTTTTTCAAAATTGTTGCTCTATATTTGTTTATAGCGCAAAAAATAAAAACCACAGAGGTGATCAAATACCACCAAAAGAAAGCTCTATTTGTGGGTAAAAAAGGACGTCAATTTTGTTTGGGAGCCACGTCGCACGACCGCGCAATTGTCAGTTAAAGCGACGCAGTGCCAAATTGTAAAAAGACCTCCGGTCTTTAAGCTGACAAATGGTCCGGGGCTGAAGTGGTTATAGCGGTATTACACCAAAAAACAAACATATTGCAGCTTACCAATTTTTAGTTAGGCTTTCATTCTTCTGTTTTGTAAATTCTATTTATATCTGCTGATCTGACCAGTAAGTGTGGTGGGCTTCAACAGAAAAACCCTCTCCCGGTATGAGTCAGACCATTTAACACTGGCAGGGGTGCTTATAATGCTCCGCTTTTATTTATGTAAAACCATTATCCCAAAAGGGAAAAAAATAAGTTTGCTGTAACCGACTTTAAAATATTAGCTGGAGTTCGGATTCAGTTGTTAAATCTGCTAGTACTTATAACTGCTGTGCTTCTGCATCCAGAGGGGTGTCTGTATAATGCTGAAGGTGTGTTACTGGCCAGATCGGGAGAAAATAGAGATGAAAAAGCCTTAAAAAAAATATATATATAGTCACTACATCTAATGATTGGTAAGCTGCAATATAATAGCACATGGACCCAACATCAGTTACATTTTATCATGGTAAAGTAGAGGTAAACCCTCAGTTTGGATGCACCCCTTGTCTTGACTTGCTCTTGGGTAATAAATGCCCCCTCTGAAACAAATGATGTGGCACCATTCTGGCCACTGATCATCCCAACCAAGGGGCACTCCTTTCTGCCACCAACCATCCCTCCTGCTGACACTACAACTATAGTGCCCAATCACTAATGTTGGAGCAGTCTTGAACAGTGGTTATGAGAATCTGTGAATCCACATTACCCATCCATGTAATATAGAGACTTTAGTTACAATATGCTGAATAGCCTGTTTGTTAAAACTGTATTTTTTCTTGTAGAGCACAGCGTCTGAAGTTCAGATTAAATCTTTATGAGCTGAAAGAAGGGCGCCAGATAAAACCCAAAACTTTTAAAAGCATGGTGGCTAACTTGCTATATGAGAGAAGGTAAGAGATGCATGAGTATTTAACTTATATTTGAAGACTGTCTGAGTTGCAGTGGCTGGTGTAATTGGGATCACTGGAAAGCACCTGTTGCTTGACTGAGCCGCAATTCTGGTTTCAAGGCCGTGATTTAGACCCCTTTCACACTGAGGTGGTTTTCAGGCGCTTTAGCGCTAAAAATAGCACCTGAAAACTGCCTGCCATTCATTTGAGTGGGTGCTTTCACATTGGGATGGTAGAGAAAGTCCTGCAAGCAGCATCTTTGGAGGGCTGTATAGATCTTCAAAAACACCCCTGTCCATTGAAATGAATGAGAGTGCTTTGAAAGCGCCGCAAAACTGATCTTTTTTAGTTTTGGGCGACCCACTAGCGCCCGAAAAGCGCCGCAAAAACGACCAGTGCTTTAGCTGCGGTTTTAGCAGTGTTTCAGTGTGAAAAGGGTATTGGAGAGTCATGTTTCCTGCTACAAACTTGCATGCAACACATGCATCCAACAATGTGCCCTTTTACAAGTGCTTTGCTTAAAGCATATCTAAACTTTTGAACAAAAATTGAATATACTGTTGCTAACCAACTGTTAGATGGTGTTGCTTCGTTCGTTTCCTTTTTTTTTTTTTTTTTTTTTTTTTTTTTTTTTTTTTTTGGCTAATGCATCATTTCTTTTTTTTTCAACAATATATATATTTTTATTGGGTTACCATAGGACAATCAAGTACAAAATACAGATACTGTATATACTCGCGTATAAGCCGAGTTTTTCAGCACGTTTTTTGTGCTGAAATTGCCCCCCTCGGCTTATACTCGAGTCACCTTTTTGCGCTTGATCTCCCGGATTTTGGGGGCCCGGTACCGGCCGGTCGTAGGTCCCCTTGGCACACATGTAGCCCCACTCTTCCTCTACAAGTTTGCAAAGCTTGTTGTCCGGGGGACCTACGGCCAGGGAGCACCGATTTTTCAAAGCCGGACACCCCTTCCATAGACTCCCATGTTAAACGGTAATTTCTCCGGTGAATTTGGGGACCCGGTACCGGCCGGTAGGAGGTCCCCTGGACCCGAAACTTGGCACACATGTAGCCCCATTTCTCCTCTACAAGTGTGCAAACTTTGTTGTCTGGGGGACCTACGGCCGGGGAGCACCAATTTTTCAAAGCCGTGCACCCCTTCCATAGACTACCATGTCAGGCACATTGAGGCATGCAGATGGACACCCTAGGCTTATACTCGAGTCAATAAGTTTTCCCATTATTTTTTTTTTGGTGGTAAAATTAGGTGCCTCGGCTTATACTCAAGTATATATGGGTAAGTTGCAAGGCCAATGGGCAGTACAAAGAGTAGTACAAAGTCGATCTCCTGGAAAAGATCAGGTCTCTGGAGGCTGTACATAAGCAATCACTAGCTGTCCATGCACTAGCGGATCTTGCGACTATGAGAAACCAACTGCGTTCCCTGGACTTAGTCAGGGCCATGATTGCTAAATGCAGACAAACGTTCTATGAACATGGCAACAAGTGCGGAAAACTATTGGCAAGGGCCTTGAGCACAACAAGCTCACGTGCTTGTCCCTGAACTTCTTTGTGACAGTCACACTAAGGTCCACGCTACAGAGGAGATCTCTGACCTATTCTGCAGGTATTATACGTCGCTTTATAATCTTCCACGAGAGAAGAATAGAAACGGCTGAACATCCAGAGATTCCGATTGCCTTTTATAGTTCACAGTGATGACACCAGCATGAAGTCAGACGCGTTTCACACATACATCTTGTGCTTAATCATGATTAAGCACAAGATGTATGTGTGAAACGCGTATACGTGCCTTTATGTTGGTGTCATCACTGTGAACAATAAAAGGCAATTGGTATCTCTGGATGTTCAGCCGTTTTCTATTCTTCTCTTACAAGTTTCCCACGGAGGCGGGCCTGGGCTGGCACTCTGAGACATTCCATTTCAGGCTATAATCATATACCTGGAGCAGCAGTTTTTTCCTTGTATATTATAATCTTCTGCGCCCGACTTCTAAAAGGGAGAAACCCTCCGAACGGAGAGCCATTCAGGAGTACCTGCAAAGGTCAGGACTGCCTCATCTGTCTGATAAGGAATTGACCGCCCCTCTTTCCGTGGATGAAATGGTGCTGGCGATAGCTTGAATGCAACCAGGCAAGGCCCCGGGCCCAGATGGGTATTCCCTCTTGTAAAATAAGACCTTTTGGGGATCTCTTGACTCCACATTTTCTTACGACATATAATGCTGCTGGGGAAGGGGTGACCCCCCCCCCCCTCCGGAAGACACGCTGCAGGCTTACATTATGGTGATCCTAAAGGAGGGTAAGGGCCCGCTACATTGCCAAAACTATCGGCCAATATCTATCCAAGATCTTAAAATGTTCACCAAAATCCTCTCAATACGCTTAATGAAATTGATCCCTCAACTAGTCCACTCCAACCAAGTGGGTTTTGTACCTGCAAGAGAGGCTCAGGACAACACCACCAAGGCGACTAACCTGATTCATGCCGATTGGACACGGAGGACCCCTGTGTTGCTCCTCTCGACCGACGCCAAAAAGGTGTTTGACAGGGTCAATTGGCCCTTCCTGATAGAAACTCTCCTCATCCTTCAGGATAGCCAATGGGACGAGATGGGTGCCCCCTGTCCCCCTTGAGATTTATCCTGACCCTTGAACCCTTTCTCCGATCCATTAGGGATAATTCCAATATTGCAGGCCTTCGCTTGTACGGCACGCTGTCCCCAAAAATTGCGCCGTTTGCAGATTACCTATTCTTCGTTTCCATCCCAAACCTGCTGTTGGAATTGAAGACGTATGGGGCACTCTTTTCTCCGAATCAACTACCAGAAATCGGAGGCACTAAATGTCTCCATGCCGGCCTCACTAGCCACACTACTTCAGGCAGGCTTCTCTTTCAAATGGGGCAACTTCACACATCCATATACCTGGGCATCCTTTTGCCAAGTAAGATTGAAGACATTTTCCCACTCCTCAATTTTTTCCCCCCTTCTTGCGGCCATCAAAAAAGACCTTTAGTCCTGGCAGCAGGGATTGTTCTCCTGGTTTGGACGATGTAGCATAGTGAAAATTAACATTTATGCCCCGGTTGTTGTATCATTTGCAGGCCCTTCCCATCCAGATCCCGAGTGCCTTTTTTAGGGCGGTGAACCGCACTCTTGTCACTTTCCTTTGGGCCCAGAAACCCCCACAGCTTGCTCAGTCTATTCTGAGATTGCCATAAAAGTAAATGGGTAATATTGCGCTGAAAAATTATATGAAAAAAGCTGCCAACACTGCTGGTACAAACAAGCTAGTGATAAATGGAAATAAAAGTGTAGCGCTATCTAAATATGTGTGAATATGTACACAAAAAACTAGATATAATAATATAGTGTTAAACATGTGTATCACCCAAAATAACGTGCTAAGTGACTCAAATGATGGAGTACTCAAACAATATTAACAAAATAAAATGATACAAATAAAGATCTGTATAGATATAATCCATGAAAGGAATAAAAAAGTGATGAAAGTCAATCCAGAGAAAACATGATGAATCAAAACGTGAAATTACAATCCATAGTCTTCTATGAGTGGAAGAAGGGAGCCACCACCAAGGTGAGTTGAAGAAGGCTTACCAGAGATTTTGGATTTGGCGGGGCATACGCCACCCAAATCACATAAAGCTTTATGAGTGTGAGAACTCGAAAATTAATGTTATACAGATGTGATGTGAAATCCGCCACCGAGTATAAGTTGGAGAGGCATACGCCGCCCAAATCTGAGATTGCTTTAAGGGTTAATGAACCCCAATACGGATGGTCTTGAGTGGAGGGGTAGTCTGGAGTCAAAGGGGTTTAGCACTTCAATCAGACGGGACATCCAATAACACAAAACACCAATTCATGTAGGGACTCGGTATCCAATGCATACGTGTAGAGATGGAAAAACTCACATAGCATAATTCCGTTTGTATGATTTTTTTTATATTAAATCCTTTCCAAACGGAATTATGCTATGTGAGTTTTTCCATCTCTACACGTATGCATTGAATACTGAGTCCCTACATGAATTGGTGTTTTGTGTTATTGGATGTCCCGTCTGATTGAAGTGCTAAACCCCTTTGACTCCAGACTACCCCTCCACTCAAGACCATCCGTATTGGGGTTCATTAACCCTTAAAGCAATCTCAGATTTGGGCGGCGTATGCCTCTCCAAATCCGACACTTTTGGTAAGCCTCCTCAACTTATACTCGGTGGCGGATTTCACATCACATCTGTATAACATTAATTTTCGAGTTCTCACACTCATAAGCTTTATGTGATTTGGGTGGCGTATGCCCCGCCAAATCTCTGGTAAGCCTTCTTCAACTCACCTTGGTGGTGGCTCCCTTCTTCCACTCATAGAAGACTATGGATTGTAATTTCACGTTTTGATTCATCATGTTTTCTCTTACCATCCATGGACTGACACGGTGTCTCTTTACACGTGGGTTATGTCCCTGCTTGCAGGAGAAGACCTAGGCAGAATGTGAAATGTTATACATACATTCTAAAAGCCAGAGCTGAACAGCCCCACCCAGGGGGCGGTCCCTCCGGACATAACCCTCCCACTACAGTCAGCAGACTTCAGTTTTTTTCTGCCTAGCAGAAGGAGAAGACGTGGCTCTCTCAGGAGCCAGTCTCCTGACCTATTTTTATTCCTTTTCTGGAATTCTTTTTTATTTTATTTTTGAGAATTTTCTATCAACTGTCGGCTGGGCAACAGGTTGGGTACAAGATATCCTCGTAGTCTTCCCTGTCCGACCATCGAGCATGCTGATCCTCGCCTTGTGTGCGTGAGATTCAGTTCACGACAGGCCCCATGACTCCAGGGGTGGCCGGGTTTGCTTTCATGCTCCCACGGTCCTCTCAAGACTGAACAGTTCCTGACTGACTGACTGTATCTTTCGCGGTGGACAGGGCCGACAGCTACTCAGTACTGCACTGTGATAGTCCTGTCAGAAACACACCAGTGGGTCCCTCAGGGGACGGGTAAGTAGTCTCTCCTGCCTGCAGGCGAGTACAAAAGGCTGTGTGTTTCTCTGTGGGGGATTTTCCCTGTCTCCCCCTGTATTTCATTGTCACTCTCTGTCACCATTGCTGGCGCTGTGCTGTGTGGGGTGCCTGGGGGTCACACTGTTCTTGGAGGGGCTAATGCTGGTCTGCAGATATGCTTGGGGCCTTTTTTGTGTATTTTGGGGCCTGAGCGCCGAGTGGCGCTGTGTGTGCTGTTTTTTTTTTTTTTTTTTCACTTTTGCTGAGTCATGGCGGCCATCTTGCCGCGGATCGCCTCAGTGAAGTGCAGCGGCCATTTTCTTGTAGCCCGCGCGCTCTTCAGCACTAGTTTTGGCCTTTAGCGCTGCTGTAACAGCGCGAATCTCCTCACAGCTCACCAGCGCTGACACAGTGCGGTACAGACAGCGGAACTGAGCGGTCCCTGGTCCGGTTTGGTGAGTCCCCTGGGCGCCCCCTCCTCAGTCAGCACAGCCTGTGGGTGGACTTTTTATCTGAGGAGTCTGAGGGGGGCAATATGGAGTCTCTGTCACCAGCTTCCCCTACATGTCAGTGGACAACAGGCAGTGCTTCAGCACCTGCGGTCCCTAGGGACCAGTTGTGGGCAGTCCTGGAATCATTTCTGACCAGGATGGGAGCTGTGTGCAAGCGAGCAAAAAAGCGCCCTCTCCCCACTTTACTTCATGAGGGCAGTGCGCTGATTCAGATATGGGCCTAGCCACTACCGCTCAGGACCCTAGTTCTGAATGTATTGGATGGTTTTGAACAGGACATTCCTTATGAGGAAAACTCCAGTTCTGAGTCAGTAAATGACAGGGCGCTTGTTACTGTACTCATGACTGCGGTGAGGGACATTCTCAAGCTAAAATGCTGTGGATGCAGAACCTCAGGCGGATACAGTCTCCTTTGGTTCTTTTAAGGCCAGGCCTTCTAAAGAGGTTTTTCCATATGTACTTTCTTTGACCAGCTCATTGATAAGGTCTGGGAAAAGCCGCAGAAGAATTTTTTTATGGTCCCGCGGCGTTTGTCTATCAGATACCCCTTGAAGATGCTCTACTTAAAAAGTGGGCTTCTCCCCCAGGGTCGACCCTCCAGTCGCCTGGTTGAACAAGGCCATCACTCTCCCGATGGAGGGGACTCCTGCATTTGAGGACCCCACTGACAGGAGGTCAGAAGTGGTGAGCAGAGCCATGTTTGCCTTGTTGGGATCCGCCCTACGGAATGTGGTAGCGGCGACCCTTGTGTCTTAAACACTTGCAGGTTGGGCAAAAATGTTGCACCTAGCTGTACAGGAGCATAATCTTCCTCCAGACACAGTTGCTTTGGCCCACCAACTGGTTCAGGGCCTGGTTTATGTGTGCGACGCCACGTTGGACGCGGCCCCTTTAATATCCAGGGCCTCTGTCTCGGCGGTGGTATTGCGTCGTCTTATCTGGTTGAAGTGCTGGTCTGCTGACCTAGCCTTAGGAAGCTCCTGACGGATCTACCATTTAAAGGTGGTAGACCTTTCGGTGCTGCTCTGGATGACATTGTCATGGATGTCATGGGAGGTAAAAGCACTCTTCTTCCTTAGACTAGCAAGGGTGAGGAGGCCCGCCGCAAACAGGGGCCTTCCTTTCCAGCAAAACGGGGTTTTTTCGTCAGTCAGTCCACGGGTAGGCCCTCTCAGACTGACGGCAGTGCAGCTGGTGGGCACAAGTGCCCCTGGGTGCGTAAGCCGAACAAGCGGCTCCCAAGCCCGCCTCCGCGTGAAGTCTTGCCTCCGCCCGACTCTGGGGTGGGGGGACGACTTCGCAGGTCACGAATCGGTGGTCCTCCCGAATCTCCGACTGGTGGGTGTGCGGGGTGGTCACCTCAGGATACAGGATAGTATTCCGATCCTGGCCCCCAGACAGATTCTTTCCCTCAAATCTTCTTCTCCTTCCTACCTGTCGGGCAGCCCTCTTGGGGGCTGTACAGGATTTGATCAGGTCCGGAGTGATTGTGCCAGTTCCATCACAGGAGAGTTTTCAGGGATTCTACTTGAATCTGTTTGTTGTTCCAAAAATAGGACGTGGTTCGACCTATCCTGGACCTCAAGGCCCTGAATGCCTTAGAGAAGGTGCAGAAATTCCACATGGAATCCATTCGCACGGTGATCGCTACACTCCACCAAAAGGGATTTTCTTCTGGCGTCCTTGGACTTCAAGGACGCCTACTTGCATGTTCCGATCTGCGCAAGTCACCAGAAGTTTTTGCGATCAGCGAAGTCCACTATCGATTGTGGCTCTTCCTTTCGGCCTAGCCTCGGCACCAAGGGTGTTCACCAAGGTGCTTGCTCCGGTTCTAGCCTTCTGTTACAGCGAGGTATTGCTGTCGTGGGCTATCTGGACGATCTTCTGCTAAGAGCAGAAAGTGGATCAGACTTAGAGGAAAGGTGACTATCGTCAATTAGACCCTCAGGGACTCTGGTGGTTCCTAAACATTCAGGAGTCGGTCCTGGTCCCGACTCAGTGTCTGGAGTATCTAGTTCTGATTCTGGACTCCTTGGAGGCAAAGGTATCCTACCTCTGGAGAAGTTGCTGACACTTCAATCTGCGGTGCGGGTGCTGACATCCCAAAAATGGTTGTCAATCCGTTTTTTGCATGAGAGTCCCGAGACTCGTGGTGACCTCCTTCGCGGCCGTTCCGTATGCCCAATCACACACCAGGGCATTGCAGAAGGAGATCTTGTCCACCTGGGACAAATCCTTGTTGTCCTTGGATCTTCAGATCCAGGTGATTCACCTGGTCAGGGCGCCCCTGACATGGTGGTTGAGATCCTCGGCTCTTCGGTCCGGAAAGTCGTTCCCCTCCCATCCAATGGACGGTACTCACGACGGACACCAGCCTGACGGGCTGGGGTGGAGTCTGGGGAGTCCTGTCGGCTCAGGCCTTGGACTCCGGACGAGCCCGTTTACCAATCACTGTTCTGGAAATACGGGCCATCGGACTGTGTCTCTCCTCAGGTCGGAGAGAGTACGAGGTCGCTCCATCAGGAGCCAGTCAGACACCGCCACGGCGGTGGCATATGTAAACCATCAAGGGGGAACTCGGAGCTCAGCTGCGGCTTCCGAGGTAGTCCATATCCTGAAGTGGGCCGGAAGAAACGTGCCGGCTCTGTAGGCCATTTTACATTCTGGGCATAGACAATGGGCAGGCGGACTATCTGAGTCGCCAATCGCCAGACACCGGACCAAGGAGAGTGGTCCTTGCATATTTCAACTCCTTTACCGACGGTGGGGCACGCCAGATGTGGACCTGATGGCCTCTCGACTCAATCGCAAGGGTCGAGGTTGTGGCCAGATCCAGGGATACTTGGGCGATGCCTCGGATGCGTTGGTGGCCCCATAGGGTCCTTATCGCCTGATATAAACTCTGGCGATCCTAATTGTTCCGGATTGGCCTCAGCTTCACTGGTACGCTGATCTGGCACGTCTCGTTGCGGACGTTCCCTGGCGGTTGCCGATGAGGGAGGACCTTCAGTCTCAAGGTCCTATGTTTCATCCGGCTTACAGTCTCTGGCTTTAACGGCAGGGCTGTTAAAAGCCAGGTGTTGAGGGACCGAGGTCTCTCGGACTCTGTCATTTTGACCATGTTAAGGACACGGAAGTCTTCCTCCAGGCAGATCTATCACCGCGCCTGGAAAGCTTATATCGCCATGTGCGAAGCGCTGGACTGGCGTCCTCGGACGTATTCCGTCCCCAGAATCCTGCGTCCTCTGCAGTGTGGAGTGACCCAAAAGCTTGCTTTGAGTACCATAAAGGATCAGATTTCGGCCTTGGCCGTCTTCTTTCAGCGACCTCTAGCGGGTCATTTTTCTTGGTTAGCACCTTGTGTTGGGGGTTCGCCATGTGCTCCCTCCTGTCAAGCCTCCTGTCCCACCGTGGGATCTGAATTTGGTGCTCTCGGTCCTCCAGGAACCTCCTTTTGGGAATATCCGGGATATTCCCCTCTTGTCTTGTCTCAGAAGGTGGCCTTTTTAGTGGCAATCACTTCTGTTTGACGAGTGTCTGAGTTGGCGGCTTTGTCCTGCAAGTCGCCATATTTGGTCATCCATGAGGATAAGGCGGTGTTGCATCCGCGACCTTCCTTTTTTGCCAAAGGTGGTGTCGACCTTTCACCTACATGAGGACATTGCCCTCCCGTCCTTGTGTCCTCACCCATCGCATCCCAGAGAGTTTGCGCTGCACATATTGGAGGTGGTACGAGCCTTACGGGTGTACCTGTCTGCTACTGCTTCTATTCGGAAGTCCGACTCACTGTTTGTGACTGTCTCTGGTCCATAACAGGGCCAAGCGGTTTCGTCTGCCATCATTTTAGGGGAATCAGACAAACCGTCATTCAAGCCTATGCTCTCAAAGGGCAGGCGCCTCCCTTTCCGGTTACGGCGCATTCCACCAGGGCAATTGGTGCTTCCTGGGTTTCCCGACATCAAGCGTCGGTTGCACAAGTGTGCAAGGCGGCGACCTGGTCGTCTGTTCATGCCTTTTAAGTTTTTTATAAGGTTAATGTGGCTGCATCTTCGGATGCTTCCTTCGGCCGCAGGGTGCTGCAGGCCGCTGTTTAAAGTTGTGACTCCTCCGTTGAGGAGCTCTGCCTTATTGGAGTGAAGTTTTGGTTTTTCCATTTATACTGCTCCCATCCCTCTTGACAATGCTTTGGGACATCCCACGTGTAAAGAGACACCGTGTCAGTCCATGGATGGTAAGAGAAAATAGGATTTTTTGTACTCACCGTAAAATCCTTTTCTCTGACATCCATGGACTGACACGGCACCCACCCTTCCTTTTAAGTTTGTACTGCTTTGTTACGAACTGAAGTCTGCTGACTGTAGTGGGAGGGTTATGTCCGGAGGGACCGCCCCCTGGGTGGGGCTGTTCAGCTCTGGCTTTTAGAATGTATGTATAACATCTCACATTCTGCCTAGGTCTTCTCCTGCAAGCAGGGACATAACCCACGTGTAAAGAGACACCGTGTCAGTCCATGGATGTCAGAGAAAAGGATTTTACGGTGAGTACAAAAAATCCTATTTTCTCTGGATTGACTTTCATCACTTTTTTATTCCTTTCATGGATTATATCTATACAGATCTTTATTTGTATCATTTTATTTTGTTAATATTGTTTGAGTACTCTATCATTTGAGTCACTTGGCACGTTATTTTGGGTGATACACATGTTTAACACTATATTATTATATCTAGTTTTTTGTGTTCATATTCACACATTTATTTAGATAGCGCTACACTTTTATTCTGAGATTGCCAAAGTTGCTGGGAGGCATGGCCTTGCCGGATGCCAACCTATACCGCATGGCTTGCCATTTGACACGAATACTGGACTGGTGTCGCCACCGTCCTCTGAAACAGTGGGTACAAGTGGAACAGATCCTGGCAGGGGCCCAGCTGGATTCTGTGCCCTGGTGCCAGAAGTACTTGCCAAGCTGGATCCTAGACCACCCCACTGTTGGGGAGATGTGGCGGATTTCCCCAAAAAGCCTTCCCTGATTTCTCCGTCGTGCCAAATCTTTTGCCGCTCACCCCTGTTGTCAGGAATCCGGCCCTCTGTCCCGGACTGAGATCCCAGGTCCGTCACTTCCTCACAAGTGGATGACCAGGCAACGAATCGTGGAGGACCCAGTCCTTGTGGGTCTTTCTTTCTGGCAAAAATTACATATGGCTCATTTCATTGGCTCTTCTCTTCTCCTGCAAAACTTCTATTTGCGCTAATCACCAGAAATCTGGATTTAAAGTGCTGACCCGTGGTATTGTACACCGGTGAGGATCCATAAGATGTTTCCTCGGAGCTGTGTGGGTAGAGACCAGGTTCTCTCTTCTGGTCTTGTCGCCTTATGCATTCCTATTGGACTGAGGTCCACCACATTGTCCAGAAGTTCACTGATCGGGAGTTTCTATGGACCACCGCATTCTTTCTCCTGCACCACCACGAGATTCCAAGTAAGATCTATAATAGATCCATTTTACCTCTTGCACACAGCGGTATCGCACTGTTTTGGAAGCAGACGCCGTCGGTGGCTGTCTGGTTAAAAAAAGAGTCAAATGCAATGGAGGACTTGGTGGCCACGGAGAAGAGCCTTCGTAAGAAGTTCTTCGAATGGTTTTATTGGCACGAGTTTGTTTATTGTGAGGAGCATGCGGAGCTGGTGACTTAACTCCCCTGGGAGTGGAGATAAATGGGAAGGCTCCCTGGGCATGGTTGGAGTAATTGTCCCTCCCTCTTCCCTCCTCCTTTTGGGTCATACCTGTTCTCTACACTTGGATTTAAACCGTGTATACCATAAAAATGCTGTGCGGGATGCAGAGACTTCCTAGACCTTAAAGTCCACTATCTGGTTTTGAATTTTTTATCATTTTACTAAAATGTTTGTGCATATGGTCTTGTTCGTGCAAGTGATCCACTGTATGTTCACCAATGTTGAGGTTTCTGTATTACCGTATACCTTATCTAAATAAAGAATTGGGGGGGGGGGGGGGGCGAGTACAAAGTCATCATACAACATGGGAGTAGAGATTGTCCAAAAAGGATATAAGGGTATGCACAATATAACAAATGAAATAGTATAAAAATACTGTAGGCAATTGATCAAAACAAAAGAAAGCAACTATACAACAATGGGTTGGCAACTTTAATTTAGAGATCTTACTTCTGGTTTAGCCGAAACAACAGCTTGATTTTTAGTCTTTCCATGCCGGTTCAAACTAGGTGATGGTGTTGGCCCTAATGGCAAACTTTTTTTTTAATGTATAGTGAAGGTTAACCATAGCTATGAGTCCTGATATATTGTGCACTAAGGATTTACACCACGTTTTCGGCATGGGTTTACAAAAGGTCGTTCTTGCCAAACTAACCCGTAAACCTTCTATGAGGAAGTGAGCTGCCATCTGGACAAAGGTAGGCCTGTGGAAGTGGTGTATCTGGATTTTGCAAAAGCATTCGATTCAGTGCCCCACAAACGCCTAATCTGCAAACCGAGGTCTGTAGGCATGGACCATAAGGTCTGTTCTTGGATAGAAAACTGGTTAGAGGGGCGTGTCCAAAGGGTGGTGGGGAATAACGTATACTCAGACTGGTCTGAAGTGATAAGTGGGGTACCCCAGGGCTCTGTCTTGGGACCAATTCTGTTTAATTTATTCATAAATTAAGTTATATAGGGGATGGGATAATTGGCTCAATCTCCATTTTTGCAGACAACAAAAATAAGTAGGGCACTTCACATCAGGATATATAAATTTTACACAAGGACCTGAACAATATTTTGTGGGGTGGGCAACTACATGGCAAATAAGAATGTGGAGAAATGCAAAGTCTTGCACTTGGGGAGCTAAAAACATAAACGCAAACTACTCACTAGAGGGAGAACACCTGGGGGAATTAAGGATGGAGAAAGATCTGGGGGTCCTAGTAGATAACCGACTGAACAATAGTATGCTGGGAAGGTACTGCTTGAAAGACAGAGACCTGAGTGCTAGAGGACGTGCTTACAGCAGCTCCTGACATCCAGGGCTGCACTTCTCTCCCCAGATCTCTCACCTGTTCCCCCTTCTCTCCCCCCTCTCTCCTCCCCTCCACACAGAGGATCCAAGCCATCCAAAAGCGACATAGATTGCCTCTTTATCACGGAAAGCTGGCTAACTCCAGACTGTAACACCATCCTAACAGAATTAGTACCTGAGGACTACTGCATCCTAACCGAGCATAGAATAGGACAGAGAGGAGGAGGCCTAGCAGTGATCTTCAAATCGAACCTCCCTCTCACCAAACAAACTATACAGAATTCATTGCCGTTCATGGAGACACTCACTCTACAGCTCCAAACACCCCAGGACACTGTCCACATGCTGCTCTGCTACAGACCGCCAGGACCGAAGACAAACCTCCTTACACCCCTTACCAAATTTTATCTTGACGTATACCTTAAAAACCAAAAACATCCTATTACTAGGTGACTTCAACCTCTGGGCTAACTCCACTCAAGACCCCGTCACCATCTCCTGCATCAACCAATTGGAAGAACTAGGTCTGCAGCAATTGATAAATGCCCCCACGCATGGATCGGGTCACATTCTTGACCTCATCTTCAAACAAAACTTTGACATCAACACAATGGAGAACATGCCGTTACCATGGACGGACCACCACGCTATCAAATTTAAAATTATCACCAACACCATCTCGCTAAAACCAGAATACTTGATAGCAAAATACTGGACAAGATCTCAGAAGAAATTACACTCGGAACTCTTCAAAACTACACTATCAAAAAAATAGCAAAGCAAAATCACAACCACTCAACGGAACAAACACTCAACTCCTTAAACAAAGCACTACGAGAAACGGCAGACATAGTCGCTCCGAGACGCAGAGCACTCATTCACAAAAACAACTCGGGCTGGTTTAATGACGCTCTTACTCTACTGAAGCAAGAACGGAGAAGGGCCGAAGGAGCCTGGAGAAGAAGCCAAACCTGAGGAAAACTGCATTAACTACAAAGCGCCCACTAAGAAATATCACAAAGCAATTTTCAGAGCAAAAAAGGAACACTTCTCAAACTCCATCAAAAAAGCCCTAAACCGACCCCGGGAACTCTTCAAACTAGTCACTCAGAATATGAACCCCACCTGCCTAGAACCGCCAGCAATCGAAACCCAAGAGTTCTGTAATGAGCTATCGGATTTTTTTATCAACAAAATCGAAAACATTTGGGAAATAATTCAACAGAAAAAAACAACCAACCCCACTCCGCCAAAGCAAATAAAGGAAATCAATACGAACAGTATACAATTGACTAAATTTTCGTTGGTCCCAATCACCATCGACACCACCAAAAACATAATCAGAAGGCTCAGAGACAGCACTTCTCCAAATGACATAATTTCTATAAAACTCTTGAAAGAATGTACCGACATTCTAGCACCTACCATAACACACTTCATAAACTAATCATTCAAAGAAGGTATTGTTCCGAGCTCTCTCAAGGAAGGCATAATCAAACCCCTCCTAAAGAAACCCAACCTCGACCCCAAAGACCCAAACCACCGGAGACCGGTAACAAGCCTCAACACCATCTTGAAGATTATGGAGAAAGCAGTAGTACAACAGCTACAACTCCACTTGGACACATACAAACTCCTGGATCCACTACAATCAGGCTTCTGCCCTGGCCATGGCACAGAAACGGCACTTCTTAAAATATAGGATGATGCCCTCGAAGCAGCAGATGATGGAGAATCATGCCTTCTGGTGCTGCTGGATCTCAGTGCAGCGTTCGACTCAGTAGATCACAAAACTCTGCTGATTCGACTTAAAGTAGCAGGAGTTGCAGACCCTGACCTATCCTGGTTCGCATCCTTCCTAGACAATCGTTCCCAGACAGTAAAAACTAGGAGCCTTCACCTCCTGAAACTCGCGCAATCTCTTGCGGAGTCCCTCAAGGATCACCCCTGTCACCCGTGCTCTTTAACATCTACCTCCGCCCACTCCAAAATCATCAGCAAACAGGACCTGTGCTACCACTCATACGCTGACGACACCCAACTCTACTTTCGTATCACTGGGGAAAAAAGACCAATATCACGGATTGGAAAATTGCCTCACATTGATCGATGAATGGATGACAGAGTTCTCTCAAACTCAACGGATCCAAAACAGAACTCCTTCTCCTCCACGCAAACAAAAAGGCTAAAACTTCTTGGACACTCCCCACTATCCTTGGACAGACAATTACACCAAGCACCAAAGTCAAAAGCCTCGGAGTCATCTTTGACTCCGATGTCGATGGATGCACAAATAGGATCAGTAGTCAGCGGATCTCACCATCTCCTCCGCCTGCTGCGTAGACTCATCCCCCTTCATCCCGGAAGAAGATAAAGCAGTGGTAGTGGGAACAATTATCAACTCACGACTCGACTACGCAAACGCCCTCTACATAGGACTTCCCAAATACCAGATTTTGCGCCTACAAGTCGTCCAGAACATGGCTGCCAGGCTAGTAACGGGAAAAAAACCATGGGAATCCGTCACCCCATCACTGAGGACCATGCATTGGCTAACAGTAAAGGATCGGATCACATTCAACACCCTCTGCCTCACCCACAAGTGCACACAAGGAAACGCTCCTCAATATCTATGCGAGAAGATAAAACACTACACCCCGAATTGCACTCTCCGATCAACTAACCAAAACCTCCTTCACATCCCCAAGTCCCGCTTCAAAACAAAGGGAGAACGAAGATTTGCCGTCCGAAGGACCACGGCTATGGAACGCTCTACCCACGGATATCCGCATGGAAGAAAATCATCAAGCCTTCAGGAAAAAACTTAAGACCCACCTCTTCTGAAGGATCAGGACGTCACTGGATGCAAAGCGCCTTGAGGCGATTTAGTTCGCATTTGTAGCGCTATACAAGTTATTCACTCAATGTCAAGCTGCAGCTAGCAAAGCCGGCAGAATTTTAACATGCATAAAAAAGGGATATACTCCAGAGATATTATAATCCTGCCACTTTATAAAACTCTGGTTAGGCCACATCTGGAGTATTCCGTCCCATTCTGGTCACCAGTCCTAAGAAGGGATGTGCTGGAGAGAGTCCAGAGAAAGGCAACAAAATAATAAGAGAACTGGAGGACCTCCATTACGAGGAACGACTACAGGCAATAAATTTGGTCTCGCTGGAGAAGCGACGCTTGAGAGTGGACATGATGGGCATTTACAAATACCTCAATGGTGATTTGAACATGGGTAAAAAAAAATTATTCAATCTTAGGGAGTGTAAGAGGACACAGGGCGACGCAATGAGATTTGAGATGAAGCGGTTTAACCTTAAAGTGGTTGTAAAGTCAGAAGGTTTTTTATCCTAATGCATTAAGATTAAAAACCGTCTGTCTGCAGCAGCTGCCCTCCAGCACCCCCTAGTACTTGCCTGAGTCCAATCTTCCTCCAGCGATGTCCACAAGTTCCTTAGCTGTCCGTGACTCTCCTCCTGACTGGCTTAGACACAGCAGTGGCGCCATTGGCTCCCGCTGCTGTCAAAGTCAGCCAATCAGGAGAGAGATGAGCGGGGCAGAAGCGAGGCTCCGTGTCTGAATGGACACAAGAAGCTGTGACTTGGCTCGAGTGCCCCCATAGCAAGCCGCTTGCTGTGGGGGCACTCGACAGGAGGGAGGGGGTCAGTAGAGCCAAAAAGGGACCAGAGAAGAGGAGGATCTGGGCTGCACTGTGGAAAACCACTGCAACAGAGCAGGTAAGTATAACATGTTTGTTATTTTAAAGTGATTTGTAAGTCTTGTTTGAAAAAAAAAAAAAATTCAATAATGATAAACGTGTTATACTTCCTCAGTTTGGTTTTGCACAGATCATACTGAATCCTCCTTCTCGGGTCCCTCTTCGGTGCACTTGACCCCTCTTTTCTGTCAAGTGCAACCAGCTTGCTATGGGAGCACCGGAGTCACAGCTCTGTGTGTCCATTCAGACACAGAGCCCGACCTTGCCCTGCCCCTTCACTCCCCTGAGCCAATGGTCCCGCTGCTGTTTCAGGAGGAGAGTAACGGGCGGCTAAGACTTGTGGACATAGCTGGAAAAAGATGGGGCGCATGTAAGTAATTAGTGGGGTGCTGGGGAAGCTGCTACACACAGGTTTTTTTTTTTATCTTAATGCATAGAATGCATTAAGATAAACCTTCTGCCTTACAACTCCTTTTATACTGGGCAGGGAGTTTTTCACTGTCAGGGCGATAAGGATGTGGAACTCTTCCACAATTGGTGGTGGCAGCGGGGAGTATTGCTATAGAAACTGACACATGTACACCACCTACACAGATTGAACTGGATGGACTATTGTCTTCAACCTTACCTACTATGTAACTTCTTACTGGGATCAAACCGGAAGTGAGAGGAAATCTCTCCATTAGGGTTACAGAAAGTAATGAAGGCAGCCAGGTTCTATTCTTATACTATTTTATTTAATACTAAAACAAGAAAAATCTTTTTGGGTAAAAAATTCTACTTGGAGAATATTGTTAAGGTATCGATTATTTTTCTATATAGCGTGTGCATTGATCTAGATTTGTTTTTCAGAAATGCTTTTTGTTTTCTTGCCAGGTTTGGTCCTTACTATATTGAACCAGTTATTGCTGGTTTGGACCCCAAGACCTTTGAGCCATTCATTTGCTCCCTGGATCTTATCGGATGTCCAATGGAGACTGAAGACTTTGTAGTTAGTGGGACATGTTCAGAACAGATGTATGGCATGTGTGAATCCCTCTGGGAGCCAGACTTGGTGAGTATAGAAGGATTTGTGGAGTAGCCCAGATAATACTTTTTTATTTTAAATAAAATGAAAGTGGTTGCACTGCTAAAAATAAATAGGGGTCATAGATTGCTGTTGGATTGTAGCAAAAATGGTCCTGCAGCCCAAGGTGGCTCTATCCTCACGTAGGTAATGATTAAGTGGTACCTGTTTAAAAAAAAAAAGTTCAACATGGCACCTCATGGCAAAGAACTCTGAGGATCTGAAAAAAAAATTGTTGCTCTACATGGAGATGGCCTAGGCTATAAGAAGATTGCCAAGACCCTGAAACTGAGCTGCAGCACGGTGGCCAAGACCATACAGCGGTTTAACAGGACAGGTTCCACTCAGAACAGGCCTCACCATGGTCGACCAAAGAAGTTGAGTGCACAAGCTCAGCGTCCTATCCAAAGTTTGTCTTTGAAAAATAGACTTGTGTGTTCTGCCAGCATTGCTGCAGTGGTTAAAGGGGTGGGTGAGTCAGCCTGTCAGTGCTCAGACCATGCGCCGCACACTGTGGCGCATGGTGAAAGGAAGTCTCTTCTAAAGATGATGCACAAAGCCCACAAATCGTTTTCTGAAGACAAGCAAACTAAGGACATGGATTACTGGAACATGTCCTGTGGTCCGATAAGACCAAGATAAACTTATTTGGTTTAGATGGTGTCACAAGCGTGTCTGGCGGCAACCAGGTGAAGAGTACAAAGACCAGTGTGTCTTGGCTACAGTCAAGCATGGTGGTGGGAGTGTCATGGTCTTGTGCTGCCAGCACTGGAGAGCTCTAGTTCATTGAGGGAACTATGAATGCCAACATGTACTGTCACATACTGAAGCAGAGCCCGATCCTCTCCCTTCGGAGACTGGGCCACAAGGCATTATTCCAACATAACGACTCCAAGATGACCACTGCCTTGCTAAAGAAGCTGAGGGTAAAGGTGATGGTCTGGCCAAGCATGTCTTCAGACCTAAACCCTATTGAGCATCTGTGGGGCATCCTCAAATGAAAGGTGGAGGAGCGCAAGGTCTCTAACATCCACCAGCTCCGTGATGTTGTCATGGAGGAGTGGAAGAGGACTCCAGTGGCAACCTGTGAACTCTATGCCCAAGAGGGTTATGGCAGTGCTGGAAAATGATGGCCGCACAATATTGAATCTTTGGGCCCAATTTGGACACTTTTCACTTGGGGGTGTACTCACTTTTGTTGCCAGCGGTTTAGACATTGGCAGAGTTATTTTTTTTTTTTTCTTCAGTGTTGTCACATGAAAAGATACATTTTTGTAAATATTTTATTATAAGGGGTGTACTCATTCTTGTGAGATACTGTACTTGGGTGGATAGGACATAATTGAGTGTTTAGTATTTAAAAACAGCTGAAATGTTCTTGCTACACAGTTGAACTGTGCAATCTATTGAGCCGTACTGCACAGTGGTCGTGCTTTACCATTCACCGTTCTTTATGAATGTATTCCACTCTTTCAAGATGTTATAGCTATTGCCTGTTTTTCAGGTTGAATGGATAAAAACGGGCAATAACTTTTGTATGCAAATACAAAAATGCCAACAGGGAACTGCAAACTTAAAAAAGCTTAACAGGCAGACAAAAAGGACTGCCAAGTAAATGTTAACATTTATACCGAAAAGTTTACTTGATCATATACTGTTTCCCCCATTTTTTTTTTTTTCTCAACAATGTACTCTTATTTTCACTCTCAAGGAGCCAGAGGACCTTTTTGAAACCATCTCGCAGGCCATGCTGAATGCTGTGGACAGAGATGCTGTGTCTGGAATGGGGGTGGTTGTACACATCATGTGAGTACCAGTAATTCCTAATCTTCACAAATCTGCCTTATTGGCAAAATATAATTCACTCTAGAGAGGATGCACATAAGAGGGGATATTATTACAATATACAAATAAAGAGTGACTCCAGTAACTGTAATAAAAATGTACGCTCTAAGGTCCCCGAAGAAAGGTTGTTTAGCCTTAGACCAGGAAAAGGTCCTTTTTTTTTTCTCATCGTCTTCCAGGATGGCACATGAGAGATGACTGGTCCACCTGACAGGAAACACAATCAAGGAGGATAAAAACCCCGCCCCCTCCCTGTTCTCCTCAGTTTTTGATTGTGTTTCCCCACAGCGAAACCGTTTGTTATTTTTCTTAAAGAGACCCAGATCCTGGTGCTGAAGGTCTCCCCCTGGGAGCTGGGCCGAAAGCTTAGGAAGCCTCTGGGCCTAGCAGGACGGTCTCGTCCTTCCTGGGGGGGGGGTATCCCATCTCTTACTCAGGGGGGAGGAAATGGCCCTGGAAGAACCCCCCTGAGTACTGAAGAACCCTAGGTGCAGCCGGACACCTAGAACTTCAGGGGCCACACTCCCCCCTACCTGTCTGGGCGTCCCTTTCCGGAGGGGGGACTGGCTTGCATCCCATTGCGGGTGTCCGTCTCTGGTGACCCCAGCTCAGGGGAGCTGTTGTGGCTGTCTTGGGCTTCCTCCGTGGAGCTGAGTTTGGCGCAATTTTCCCGGCGTTTGGAGGAGGTATTTGCTGCCTCCTTTAGCGTCGGGGGTGGAGGTCATGGCGCGCCACATCACTTCCCGTCTTCGGCAAGATGGCGGCGGCCAGCGTCTCCTTCTCCAGCCATCGCCACCAGAACGCCGCCAGGAAGAGAGGCGCCCATATCTTTACTCCAGTCGCCCCACAACCGCGTTGGAAGTGCAATGGAGCAGGAGGAAGGACCGGCTGCGGCCGCGGCGATAGAGGAGGCCACAGGGGGTGAGTCTACCCAGCCAGCAGGCGTTATGATGGGGGTGGTACCCCGACTCTTCCCTTTGCTTACCACAGGGCCCATTGGTTTATGTATGCCTGTGTGTTTTTTACTTACAGGGGAAGACGTCGCTGCCCAGGGGGTTGTGGGTCACCCATCTAGGGCCCGTGTCAAAAGATGCAGTTACTGCAATGACAGATTGCCCCTAGATTACTCCAGGCCATTCTGTTCCAGATGTATTCAGAAATTGGCTGGAAAGGAAACTTCTCAGATCATGAAGGATTTCCTCTCCGTCCAAAAACAGATGCTTGCCACTCTTAAGGAGTTTCAAGCCTCTGCTAGGCCTAAAGGACCAGCACCCTAGACCAGGACTATTCCTCACAAGAGGGTTCCTCATCCTCCAAATTGACCAGGAAGCATACTGTTCCTCTGAGGTCCCGTTTTGCCTTTAGACTCAGACCTGGAAGAGGACTCGGATGCACCGAGTCGGATACTATCCGACGAAGGTCAAGTAGACAGTCAGTCAGAGGAGAAAGAGGACGGCCTCAGATTGAGTAGGCATATCTTCTCAGCTGATGATATGGAAGGTCTCTTCAGCGCAATTTATGCTTCTGAAGAGATCCAGGAACCACCGGAACAAGTTTCCGCAAGGGACAGGATGTACCGGGGTTTAGTGAAGTCCCAGTCCAGAACCGTCCCCGTTCATGAGGCACTCAAGGATATTATCCTCAGAGAATGGAAGGATCCTGAGAGGAAGCTTCTAATGCCCAAAACATGGAAGCATAGGTGCCCCTTTTAAAGTGGAGCTCCACCCTAAATAGCAACTTTTGCTATTTGGAACCCTCCCCCCCTCCGGTGTCGCAATTGACACCTTTCAGGGGGGAGGGGGGTGAAGATACCTGTCTAAGACAGGTATTTTCACCCACATCCGGGAGTCCTCTCTCTGGGAATCTGCGGGAGTTACGTCACTTCCCGCAGACTTCCCTTGGTGTTCTGGGAGACACTCGGCTCCCAGAACACAGGAGCACCAATCAGAACGGCGCAGCACGACTCGCGCATGCGCCGTAGGGAACCGGGCATGAAGCCGCAGGGCTTCACTTCCTGGTTCCCTCAGCGAGGATGGCGGAGGGAGCAGCAGAGCGACGAGCGGTCGCTCGTCCTCTGCTGCGGACGTCGCTGGACTCCGGGACAGGTAAGTGTCCAAATATTAAAAGCCAGCAGCTGCTGTAGCTGTAGCTGCTGGCTTTTAATATTTTTTTTTTCCGGCGGAGCTCCGCTTTAAGGAGAAGGTTGTGAATACATTTTTTAAAACTCCTAGATTAGACGCCTCCTTGGCGCAGGTGTCTAAACAGACTGACCTCTCATTTGAGGACACCTCAAGGATCAGATGGATTGGCAGGCCGAGTCCACCTTGCGTAGAGCATGGGAAGCCAATGCGGCAGCCATGAGTGCCGCATTGGCCTCGGCCTGTGTGGCCAGGAACGCAGATACATGGATTGCCAAATTAACGGACCATGTCTCACGTAGTTCCACGACCAAAGAAGTCCTAGACTCCTTACAGCTCATAGGGAGCGCAGTAGCTTACCTTGCGAATGCTGCGGTAGAGACTGTACGAGCTACCGCAGAGACGGGAGCCCTCCTAAACTCTGCTCGGAGAGCAGTATGGGTCAAGACGTGGGATGGTGACAGTGCGTCCAAGTCCCGTCTTTGTGGTCTTCCCTTTGAGGGCTCCCTCCTTTTTCGGTACCGGACTCGACCAGGCTCTGCCAAGGTCCACCGAAAAGGGTAAGAAGTTCCCCATCAAGCGCAAGAAGGAAAAGTTTTTTTTTTTTCGAGGCCCCCAGAATAAAAACCGGGTTGCAGGCAAGAAATCTGTTTTCAACAAGCGGTGGGGTGCTGGGAAGGGTAAACAGACGAGTAGTATCCTCTTTCCCAGCCAAGTGACGTGAGGGTGGGGGGAAGGCTTTCCCAATTCCTCCCCAGGTGTGAAAGCCTAACTCGGAGCCCCCATGTCCTCCGGATTATAAGGGAGGGTTACAAGCTGGAGTTTTTGCACTCACCTCCCTCAAAGTTCCTGTTAACTCATCTTCCCAGGGATCCCCTCAAAGCAGCAGGTCTTCTGCAAAACTTCACAGAACTAGCAGAACAGAGTTTAATTGTCCCGGTTCCAGCGGAACAGGGACTAGGTGTCTATTCCCATATCTTTATTATGAGCCGGTATTTTCCTGACGGCTTTGGGATGACAAACCTGAGACCCTTGACTGCTTGTCTGCATCACAAGAGGTTTCGTATGGAAAGTGTGTACACCCTCAGAAAGCTCCTTCTGAGGGAAGTGTTCCTGGTGACGATCGACCTAAAGGACGCTTATCTACACATCCCAATCTTTCCAGCTCACCGATCTTTCCTCAGGTTTGCAATTACTTCTGCCCAGGGAGTCCAGCACTGGCAGTTTGCTGCTCTCCCCTTTGGTCTGACCTCCAGTCCAAGAGTTTTTACCAAAATCATGGCAGAGGTGATTGCTTTCCTGCACTTGCAGGGAATCACGATAGTCCCCTATCTCGATCATCTGCTTCTCTACAACCAGAGTCGGGATCTCCCCCTCGTAGACCTAGCCAAGGTCATAGAAACCTTGGAATCCCTGGGGTGGATCATCAACAGGGAAAAGTCCTTGATGATCCCGGACCAGAGGAAGGTTTACCTAGGTTTCCTGGTAGATTCCTTAGAGAGGAAACTAGTCTTTCCCCAGGACAAGGTGCAGAACCTTGTGACAGCGGTCAGGTCTCTGTTGGAGGTGGAGGTATCCTTTTTCAGAGGCATCATGAGATTGCTAGGTCCAATGACCTCTTGCATTCCAGGGGTACCGTGGGCTCAGCTCCACTCCAGACCCCTCCAACAGTTCCTTCTTTTCTCCTGGGACAGATCAAGAAGATCACTAGACTTCGGCCCCCCCCCCCCCTCCAGAGGTAGTAAGAGTCCCTGAGGTGGTGGCTTCTTCCTCAGAATTTAGAAGGGGTCGTCTGTGGGGTCAGATAGACCCCCCCTCAGGATATCCACAGATGCAAGTTCCTGAGGTTGGGGGGCTCACCTAGGCGAGCTCAGGGTTCTTGGAACAGAAATCAGAGGGGCTCTTCTTCGAACTTTCAAGAATTATTGGCAGCCCTGAAGGCTTTCGAGAAGACAATCCAGGACTGAGAGGTCCAGATTCTGTCCGACAATGCCACCACGGTAGCTTTCCTAAATCAGGGGGGCACCAGGTCCCGTACCCTCCTGACCTTGACTCTGGAGATCTTGAGCTGGGCAGAGATTCGGGTTCCCTCTATATCGGTGGTTCATATAAAGGGGGTTCACAACATAGAAGCGGACTATTTTTTTTTTTTTCTCAAAAAAGATTTTTATTTGGCAATATGTACATACAAGGTTATACATGCAGGTCGATAACATGCACACGTAATTGGTAAACTTGAGTACAGTATAGTGAAAGAGGGTCACATACATTTGGAGGGTACACTAAGAGCCACTAGAAGAGGGTGTCCGAAACTCCTAGCCACCTGTCCCATATCTTATTGTACTTAGTCGGGCACCCTCTATTAATATACATAAATCTGCGATAAGGAAGGGCTCCGTTAACATCAGCTTTCCATTCGGCCATGGTCGGTGGGGATGATCTCATCCACTTCCTCGCTATCATTTTCCTTGCTGAAAAAAGTGTCTCCTGAAGAAACGCTTTAGTGAACTTATCCATTTCTGGGCCTGGGTAAATGCCCAGTAAGCATGCCCGTGGGTCCAGCGTAAGAGGTGAGCCCATATTATCATGGAGGAAGTCCACTATTTGCTTCCAATAGCACTGGATCACAGGGCAGGACCAGATTAAATGGAAGAACGTACCCAGCTCCCGCGTACACATGGGGCAGGTGTTGGGAAGGTCCTTCTTATATCTGGAGACCCGAAGCGGAGTGAGATAAGATCTATGGGTAATGTATATTTGGGTGAGTCTATCCGAGAGTTTTGGGGAAGCCTCCTTGCAGGTGTCTAGGGCCTCACTCCATTCCTCATCTCCAAGGTCCCCCACCTCCCTCTCCCATCGGGGCTTAAGAGCATACGCTAGTTTTGTAGAGGAAGGTGTGAGCAGCATATTGTAGAAATAGGAGATGAGCTTCTGGGGGTCTGTGCCCTTAACTATGGCCATGACGGAGTTAGGGGAAGACTGTGGCAATGCCCCCCGAAATTGTGTAGTAAGGGCGTGGTGTACCTGAATGTATCTGAAGTACATACTGTCGGGGAGCGCAAACTCATCTTGGAGAGCAGGGAAAGATTTGATGTTGCCGCCCGCAATAATTTGTGAGAGGTAAATCACCCCCCGAGAGCACCACAGTTCAGGGTCAGGGATTCGGGAGAGCTCAGGCAGGTGGCCATTATGCCAGAGGGGAGTGTAATCATTGAGCGGGTCTATGGTCAGCTTAGTCATAGCAATGTCCCATATTCTTCTATATTGGTGTAGAGTGGATTTGGCCTGTGTAGAGCGGGTGCCTCGCACTCCCAATGCAACTGCTGCAATAGGGTCCCGTGTGTGGTGTGTTAAGCGAGGGCATAGTAGGGTCCCAAACCTGTCCCTGTCGATTTTATCAACGTGGAACAGTTGTGAGAGCTGTGATGCCGTGTAGTAGAGGTGTAAGTCGGGCATGGCGGTTCCTCCCAAATCCGTGGGATTCTTAAGGGTCCGCCAGGTCAGCTTATGTCTGTTCCCACCCCACACGAAGGGCCTAAGCAGGGAATCAAAGCATTTAAAATATTTGAGAGGGATATATACCGGGGAATGCCAAAGTACATAGAGCAGTTTGGGGAGCAACACCATTTTTATCAGGTTTATTCTGCCCCATACTCCAAGAGGCAATCGTGACCATATTTGTATCTTATCCTTCACTAAAGAATAGAGAGGGTCTATGTTGAGGGCAATGTAATCTGACGGTGACCTAGTGATCTGAATTCCCAGATATTTCGCAGCACTTACCCGCATTAGTGGGAGCTCCGACTGTGCCCGAGGGGGCGCATAGGGGTCTATAGGAAGGATCTGTGACTTACCCCAGTTAATTTTTAAGCCTGAGAAGACCCCAAAGCGTTCGATGGTGTCGAGTGCTTGTCGCAGGGAGGGGCCCGAATCAGCTAGGTATAGCAGGGTATCATCCGCGTACATACTAATCTTTTCCACCAGCTCCCCAGAGGTCAGTCCGCGTATCTCAGGATTCTCACGAATGGAGATGGCCAATGGTTCTGCCGCAAGGGCATATAGCAGGGGGGACAGGGGACACCCTTGACGGGTGCCCCTGGTGAGCCCAAAGGAATCAGAGGGCCATCCATTCGCCACCACTCTGGCAGTAGGAGCCTGATATAGGAGACGGACCCACGTGAGGAATCTGATGCCAAAGCCATAGCGTTCGAGACAAGCCCAGAGACACCTCCATTCCACAGAGTCAAACGCCTTGGCGGTGTCAAGTGTCACCACCACGCGTTCTCCAACCGCGTCATGTGAGGCCTGAAGGTTAATATACAGCCTACGGAGATTAAAGGAGGTGTTTCGGCCAGGCATGAAACCCGCCTGATCAGCGTGTATCAGGGATAAAATAACTTGATTCAACCGATTGGCAAGGATTTTAGCTAGGATCTTGATATCCACTTGGAGGAGAGAGATGGGCCTATATGATTCCGGATATCCCGGATCCTTCCCCGGTTTAGGGATCAGCACTATTATGGCCTCTCTCATGGATGGAGGCAACACCTGGTTATCGAATAAGTAGTTGTATAGGGTAAGGAGCTTTGGAGTGAGTATGTCGCCAAACTGCACGTAGAACTCAATGGGCAGTCCGTCTGATCCCGGGGCCTTGGACTTGGCAAAACCCGCTATAGCCCCAGTAATTTCCTCTACTGTGATAGGTTCTTCCAGAAGGGTTACTTGTTCGTCAGTCAGCCTAGGGATCGAAATGTCCTTCAAAAATTTTTCCATCTCCACATCGTCAGGGGGGAGTTCTAGAAGTGTAGAGGTCTACAAAAAATTCGCGAAATCGTTCAGTGACCCCCAGGGGATCCGTTATGCGCTCACCCCCCTGACCGTGCAGCGAGATTACAACAGGGGGTCTATCTTCCCTGTGAACCATATAGGCCAATAGCTTGCCAGCCCTTTCTCCATGCTCAAAGAGCTTCTGTTTGGAGAAGAACAGCTTGCGGCGTGACTTTTCGTAGTGTAGCTGACTAACCACTCGGGCCCGTAGTTTCATAAGATCTGCCTGGGCAGGGGAAGGGTCACCCAAAAATCCACGTTCGGCTGTGGCTAATTCTGCCTCAGCTTTTCAAGAATATCCGCGGACCCCTCCTTTATTTTATTAATCTTATGTTTAAGAAGTGAACGAGCATGCATTTTGAAGGTTTCCCAGACTGCCAGAGGGGACGCGAAGGTGTCATTATCCGTGAAGTACTGGTCCAGCTCAGCCGGGAGCGGATCTTCTTCCGGCATCAAAGTGAGCCAGAAGGGGTTAAGGCGCCATGAACCCGGGGGCTTGTTAACAGGGACAGACAGCAACGTCCAGTACGGGCAGTGGTCCGAGAGAAGTCTCGGGCCAAAACCTGCAGCCCGCACTCTGGGCAGCAGCCGTCTTGAGGTCAGTATATAATCAATGCGGGACATGGTGTCGTGAGTGGAGGAAAAGCAGGAGTATGTCCGTGTCTGAGGATGGAGGTGTCTCCAGGTGTCAGCCAGGTCAAATGAAGCGAGGATCCTAGAAAATCTGGTGGTTCTGGGACTAGGGACCCTTGGGTCAGTGGGTTTGAGCCTATCTAGGGATGGGTCAAGCGTTTCATTGAAGTCGCCCAACCATATAGCCTGGACTGTGGGGTGACGGGACATATATGTAAGGCCCTCTACAATAATCTTGGTATTAAAGGGGGGCGGGACATAAAATGCAAGTATGAGGAAAGTTTCCCCATACAACTTGGCATGCAGGAACACGTAGCGGCCCTGGGAATCGGTGCAAATGTCGCAAAGTTCGAAGTGTAGTGATTTGGCCACCAGGACTGAGACTCCTCGAGCATGAGATGTATGGGTGGAGTGAAAGGCCCACCCTATCCATGGCCTGCGGAGTGCCAGTTGTAACCTGCCCTCAACATGGGTTTCTACAAGTATGATTACATCAGCCCTCTGCTTTTTGAGATATGCAAGGGCCGCCGAGCGCTTAATTTTGTCTCGGACTCCCCTCACATTCCAGGTAAGGAATTTAATACTCGCCATAGTTCAGGCGGTTGTGCATAAAGTGCAGTATGGGTCTGCCAGAGCTCCTCCGATCTAGTGAGCTCAGGGTGCAGTGAGATAGTATACGTAAAAAGAGGAAATAAATGTACAGTAACAAAGCAGCACGATAGCATATGGTATATAAGGGAGACCAGAAGTATATAATCTGTACAATGAGTAGTGAATCAAAATGTACCCAACCAACATAAAATATCTTGGAGCAATATATAATCATTGACTGCATGTGGAACGTAGCATTGCCAATCAAAAACCCAAACTTCCCCACCCCGCCCTACACCCTCCCAAACTGGTGTGGGCATCAACCCAAAACATGGTGTGTCCCATCCTCCTGAGAGCACAGTTGAACTCCAATGCAATGTACTCAAAAACAGCCACTAGATGGCAACGTGAGATAGGGAAACCTAGAACTGAAGAACAAAAAAAGTCCCAGAGTTCAGCATTGGGGTATGCCAGTGGCTGTGAAAATGGTAAAAATGAGCTCAGTGAATGCAAGCACCAGAGACTGTAGTACACTAATAAAGATAAGTAGATACAGGATGGTGTGAGCAGTGTCTCAGGGGATGGACGGGCGAATCCACGCTGTTCCAAACACAGAACCGTCGTGTCGCAGTGTGAGCCGGGGGCTCGTTCACATTTTCAAATAGGTATGTCAGCACAATAGTAAGCGTTTTGACTCCAAGAAGGGGATCCATTGGAGTCAGAATGTAAGAGCAAGGGGTATGAAGATAATTACTAGTATGACCCCACCTGTGCGCAGCGTAGTAAAGGACTCCGGGGGTGGTAAAACAGTACTGTGGGCTGCAGTCGCATCCTCATTGATGAAGATAGGGAGATAGAGAGGGGGGTATCAGTCGACATGAGAGTGGGGTGCAGAGTCCAGGATAGTGTTGGGCCCCTCCCCAGGGGACTGAGGGTCACTATATGGACCTCGCAAGTGGCAGTTCACATAGGAGCGTATCCAGGGGGGGGGCAAGGAGGTGGGGAGCAGGGGCAGAATGGCTGCGAAACAAGACAGGATAAAAGCAAAAAGTACTCACGGGGACCAAGGAGAGGGATCAGAGCCGGGGCCTCCAGAAGCTTTTCATGTAGTAGCAGGACTATTAGCGTGGCGGTTCACCTCGAGCCTCCCTGCGGTCCAGCCAAGCAGTAGCATCCCCGGGGTCCTCAAAGAAGAGGATTTTGTCATCCGCTTCTATCCGCAGCTTCGCTGGAAATAGCATGGCATACTTCATATTCTTCACTCGAAGCCTGCGTTTCACCTCCATGAAGGTCTGCCTGCGACGCTGCACTTCTGCCGAGAAGTCCGGAAACACCGCTACTCTGCCATTTCCAAATGGAATGTTCCCCTTTTCCCTTGTCAGCCGCAGAACAGCATCGCGGTCCTTGTAATTAAGGAATTTAGCTATAAAGGTACGGGGGGGGGGGGGCTCCCTGCGGCGGGGCCTTAGCAGGCATGCGGTGGGCCCTCTCCACTGCCAAGATGGCCGAGAAGGCCTCACGGCCATAGGTGGTAACCAGGAGCTGTTCAAGAAATACAGTGGGATCCCCCCTCTCCGCACCCTCAGGCAGGCCGATGAACCGGAGATTGCACCTTCTCAGTCTATTCTCCATATCATCTTGCTTTGCAAGAAGCTGACTGATCTGGAGTTGCATCCTGTCTGAGCCTGCCTGGAGTGGCTGCACCGCGTCCTCCACCATGCCGATCCTGTCCTCTGCCTCCGTGACCCGGCCACGGAGGGTCTGGAGATCTTGCCTGAGGAGGGAGATGTCCACCTTCACCTCCTCTATCTGCGCAGTCAGCGCGGTGCGGCAAAGGGTGATGGCCTCAAGGAGTGTAATTGTATCTGCACTCTGTGAAGGTGGACCTCCACACGCGGCGCCGCCATCTTCCCCCCCCTCCCCCTCGTTCAGTCGGCGGAACTGCGCCAGCTTGTCCTTCGCTGCCTTCTGCGCTTTGGTCGGAGACATGGAGCTAGGAGTGCCCGGGGGTCCTCCGGAAGCGATGGAGTCAAAAAACGGTGGCTGTATGTCCCAGGATATGGTGCCTTACAGGATCGTAGGACGGAGCTCCCTCTCTGTGCGACTTACTCCATGCCGCGCTGGCCACGCCCCCAGAAGCGGACTATTTAAGTCGCCATCCAATTCTCTCCAGGGAGAATGGGAGTTGAACCCAGAAGTGTTCAACCAGGTGTGCCAACAGTTCAGCTAGCCAGAGATAGACCTCTTCGCCCGCAGGGAAAACAAAAAAACTAGAAAGATTATTTTCCCTAAGCCGGGAGTGGGGCTCAGAGGGAGTGGATGCGTTGGCTCAGGTGTGGGACTTTCACCTGGCCTATGCCTTTCCCCCTCTGGGTTTAGATCTGCGAATCCTACAAAAGCTGAATCTCTCAGAAGGCAGTCTCATCTTGATCACCCCTTGGTGGCTCAAGAGAGCCTGGTTCCCTGCTCTGGAGAACTGGTCTGTAGCTCCTCCTCTCCCAGTTCAGACAGACCTTCGTCAGGGTCCGGTCTTCCACCCAGAGCCCAGTTTCTTCAAGCTGACGGCCTGGTGCTTGAATAGCAGAACCTGCAGGAGAAAGGCTGTTCTGAGAGAGTGATTACCACTCTACTTTCAAGTAGAAAGGAAGTCACCAGGTGTATCTATGCAAGGATATGGGGGATCTTCTCTCGCTGGTGTCTTGATAAAGAAGTTTCCCAACGAGAGACCTCGGTCATCCTGGAGTTTCTCCAAGATGGTGTTGATTTAGGGCGTACTACTAAGACATTAAGAGTGCAGGTAGCAGCTTTATCTTATTTTTTGGACAGAAGACTATCCCTGGACCCCCTAATTAAAGTGGAAGTAAACCCTCCTATCATTTTCAGGCAAGGAAGCTGCCATTTTGGCCTCTGTATAATCTTCAACTGCCATGATGCTGCACATGTGATCAGTTATGACACCAGCCATTGGATGGTTTGACAGTTTGGTTGAGAGCACAACCAATGTGACAGTTGGCATTCCTGGCATGCCGGGAATGTAACTGCTTTTTGAAACTGTTAAATCGATGGGTTTACTTCCGCTTTAAGAGTTTCCTGAAGGCCAGAGATAGAATGTCCCCAGTACAGAGTTCTGCCCTGGGATCTTTCCTTAGTTCTGCAACAATTAACTAAGGCTCTGTTTGAACCGGTAGACAGCATTTCTGTTCAGTTACTTACAATTAAGTTTGCCTTTCTTCTGGCGATAATGACAGCCAAAAGAATAGGTGATAATGCAGGCTCTGTCAATTAAAGAGCCGTTTTTTCGTTTGTTTGATGACAGGGTTGTTCTCAGGCAGGACCCCCTGTACCTTCCCAAGGTAGCATCAAAATTTCATAGAAGACAGGAGATAATACTCCCTTCTTTTTGTTCCAATCCCCAGAATGAAAGAGGCCTCCTTTCATTGTCTGGATGTCAGACGGTGTCTGTTCGCCTTCTCTATCTAAATTAGCTAATTTAGAAAATCCAGCCATCTATTGATTTAATTTTTCTGGACAGAAAAAAGGGCCATCAGGCCTCTAGAGCATCCATAGCTAGATGGATCAAATAGGCTATCTCCCTAGCGTACGATCAAACTGCTAGTACAGCTCCAAAGGTTAAGGAACATTCCACTCGGTCTCTGGCGACCTCCTGGGCAGAAAGGGCCAGAGCTTCGGTCAAACAGATCTGCAAGGCTGCAACATGGTCAAGCCAGAATACCTTTCTGAAACATTAGAGTGGAGTTGCTGTTGCCTCAGGACCTCTAGTTTGGGAGAAAGGTCCTACAGGTGGTTGTCCCGCCCTAAGGTGGTAGGCCTGCATGTTGCTTGCTTCTCTCTCATGTGCCGTCCTGGAAGACAATGAGAAAGTACTAGTTACACTTACCGGTAACGTAGTTTCTGGAGGTCTTCCAGGACGGCAGGCTTACTTCTATATAGAGTTGTTGTGGTATGTTTTTTCACTCTCGTGCACTAGTGTGGAGTACTTTTTCACAAACTGAGGAACACAGGGAGGGGCGGGGTTTTTAACCTCTTTGATTGTGTTTCCTGTCAAGTGGACCAGTCATCTCTCATGTGCCGTCCTGGAAGACCTCCAGAAACGACATTACCGGTAAGTGTAACTAGTGCTAGGCTGCAGGCATCATCCCGTTATAACCACTTCAGCCTAAGGATGCCCATGGACATCCTATGGTGGTGAAGTGGTTAAAGCTAAACTACAGTAAAAATATTTTATATTTTTTGACTTGTGCTGTATACAAGCAAGTTAATTCTAATGAAAAGTAATTTTGAATAACCAAAATAGTAGCGCTCAGTGTATAACACACCTCCTATATATAAATTTTATATACACTCTATAACCAAATGCATACCTAGAAATTCATAAATATACACCCTGTAAAAAAATGTGCATATAATAAACTCAGCAAGTGTCCATAACGTTCAGAACCGTGTTTTTTAATAATTGCTACAAAGTGCTTATGAAAAAATAAAAAGTCCATGAATAAAATTGCATTCAAATGGTGGCTTCAAATTAAAATTGTGTAGACTGTATTTTCCTGTGTTATCTTGAAAACCTTCACCACACCAGCATGCTCAGTGATTCCACTCCCTAAGGACTTGCACTCACCAATATGATATGCCTCGCACTCTCATGCTTGGCTAATCAGCTTAATTACCCCCCAGGGTATCAAAAACGGATCCAGATGAAATTAGGTCAGTCAAGTCTCCCGCGTGAAAAAAACAAGTATCTCCGATAGTGAAGTATGTCACAACTTTAATAAAAATAGAACAGCACAAGTGACCCTCAATTGTTAAACTCACATTAGGCAGATCAAAATCAAGCACTTCAATAAAACGTCTCCAAACACCAGGCAAGTATACAGCAGGCAGCCGCGATGTATTGCGGTCTCGGCGGACCAAACAACTATGTGTGTCTCACCCTCCTTCATGTAAGCTTGCCTCTCCACTGCAATCGAACCACCGCAAACTCCCGTCCAAACACCAAACTATATTCAACGAGTGGTCGAAAGATCCGAACGCTGCACACCAGGTGACTGTCGTGTAGCTCCTCCCAGACTAGTTTCGTCTTGCAAGACTTCTTCCAATGGGATCCAATTGTAGGAACCCCGGCATCCAGCTATTAGGAGACAACCATCCCAAACAACACACGGACTCCTATAGGAACCAGGCAAGAGGAACACAGAGCATCTTGTTACCTCTCTACCTACAGGTAAGAGGCCACCTTTACCAAAAAGTCACCACCACCGGAGTGCACCAGCACAGGAAGAGGAATACGATATTCCCATCACACAACCCCCCCCCCCCCCCCCGGCCCTCCTGCATTCCATGCATCACTGCACTTCCTGCACGGGATAAATTAACTGCTTTCTTTTTTTCACTATTCACGATTGACCAAATGAACTCTACCTGCACTTGATATAGTCGCATACACTGCAATTTTTGTGCGATGGCTTTGCAATTTCCTGTGCGATCGCCCTGCAACATTTATAATTTAAAAACGCATGTTACAATTCACCTGGTTACATAGTTAGTCAGGTTGAAAAAAGTTATCCTAGCTCGTGAGGATATTCAGAGACCTGTCGCACCGTGCACTTTTTAAAGTGCAACATCCCCTCGGATTGATTTATGCGTTTATGCATCTTTTGCACTGGTTGCACGTATGCTTTGCATTTCACATTTTTGATTTCATTGTCTATGATTTCCTGTCACAGTTCATTATTTATTTTGCGATTTGCACAATCTTGATTTCTTGACAGTGTTTAGACCTGTTGCACATTGTTTACTATTTTAGAAGATAGTATTTTATGGTCACCACTTGAAGATTATTTATTGTGCATTTTTCACATCTTGGAAGATCTTGCTATTTTATGTGCGTTTTGCAATAATTGTTTATTTGCTTTATTATCTTACACAAAGTTTTAGAATAATTTCACATAATTTATTTCACTAAACAGCGCAGCACCACCCCCCTCTTTATACATTTATGAGGGAGTGTTTAGGGGCGGGGTAGGGGATTGGTTGGGGCAACTGGTGGCGAGTAACTCTTAAGACCTGGCTAGTAGCTCAGGACTTGAAATTTTGAGCCCTGTGTGCAGTATGAATTAGAGAGGAAAGGGCATGTGGGAAAAGTCTAAGATTATAGTCTATTTGGGTAAGTTGTTGGTGAGAGGAGTACAACTACTTGGGGAAGTGAGGGAGGTTTAGAGAGGGATAAATTAGGGACAAAGGATATTGAGAGACAGGAAGGGCCAGGAAAATTATCCAGTTTAGTAATACCTGCCTGATTTCTAGTCTTCACTTGAATAGATAAGTTGGTGCCAGTAGACCTGTTTTTGGATGTGCGCTAAGACCTCCATCTTCCCAGTCTCTTCCACTTTAAGTTGGACCGAGCGAGGGCATTCTTCTTGCCATCTGGCCGGAATGCAAGCTTTAGCAACATTTAAAGGGTATATAAAACGTGATGGTGACTGCGCTGTAGTGTGTAAAAATAGGATGATGGGAAGGGAGAGAAAAAATTAAGCTCGGAGGGGGTGTGGCAAGGAAGGGTAGGGTGTGGAGGTGTGGAGGTGTGGAGAGGAGGGGGAAGGGAAGGGGAGGGGAAGAGGGAGAGACTGGGAGACTAAGTGGGTGAGTAATAAGCTAGTACTGGACTAACTAGCAGTAATGTGCACAGTGACACAAATGAAAATACACTAATAAAAGACTGATCAATGATAATCAGAAAAATATGTAACACAGTGAATAATAGACAAAAATGTGACATATAAAACCAATATCCAAATGGTTGAGGTATGCAACACGTGATAAAGATAAACCACTTAGACATAATAATAATCCACAAACAAATCCATGAATGGGAAAAGTGAAATGGATGGGATAAATGAAAACACACACTCAGTGAATGAGTGAACTGTACTAGTAAGGAGAGGCAGTCCCAAATAAGTCCTGGTGATGACTTCCCAATCCTTCCAAAATAACTATATGGTATATGAATAAATCATATGTGGATAAAGTCCCGTCACCAATGAAGTGCTTGAAAAGAATCCTGTGGCGTCCACCCTGTGATCACACCTGGCTTACCTCCCTATTGGAAGGGGGGACAGTATACAGCAGTTCTCTGTAGTGAAGGGGGGTATCACGTCCTTATGGCCTGATCTTTATGGCACCGTTACTCATTGGAGTATATAAGAGAAAACAAAAACGGAGAGTACATCAATAGCGCAACTCTGTGAGTGCAGCAAGAGGAGTGGCTGATGCATACATTCACACACTCACTTGTGATGGAGTGAGCATGGACCTCAATCCAAACGAGCGCCGAGCTCGTGCCAATGGGAAAGAGTGTGACATCTATGGTGCATCCGATGCAACCCTCAGGTGGCAAGTGTCAGCAGCGGCAATCACAGTTGGAATGTAGAGGAAACAAAGGACGGAGAAATAGTGTGGGTCTGAAACCGCTAAACGTTTATTAAAACTAAAGTAAAAAACTCACATTTGGAAGTAAAAACCGGGTATTGAATCCTTACGAGCGGCGAGCTCGTCTCCTCTCGGATCTGCTGGCAGTGTGTCTGTGCTACGTCCTGACGCGTGTCGTCATATCACATGACTTCATCAGAGGCTAGCACTAGACACGGGATGTAGAGTTTAAATAGTCCTCGGCACAGGGCGGGTGGCGGCCATTTTGTTGTAGACCAATGTATATTTATGCGCGCGGCCATGATTGCTATGTCTTTTTAAATCTGACTGGCAAGTGTCAGCAAGCAATAGACTGTGCACACTAGAGAGGAAAAGAAAGGGACGCTGCAGGATAAAGTATGCCGCATAAGGGATAAGCCCTAGGACATAAATGACACTGTGATAGAACGGGACTACCTGTCCACGGAGTATGGATAAATATATGTATGTGAAAAGGGTATATGGAAACTAATAAAAAATATACAAATATAAACCGGGTGTTTAAAGTAGCTCCGCTCTTAACTAAAAAGCTCCATTACCATGGAGCTAGAATATGTCATATATAAAATATATAAAGCTAGACACACTCCAGCTATGATCCTGAGAGGAAATATACCGGGTTAATTCCTAAAATCGCTTGACATGTTAGCATAGGAATAAACATATTAAATATACAGACATAATAAGTATAACACGGGAGAGAGAATAAAAATGGGATCAGAGATCACTAACTCAGCATATAAGATAAATAAAATGATAAAAATTAGTTAAAAAGAAACAAGGGGGGGGGGAGAGGAAATGGACCTAAGTATATAGTCAAAGGTGCAACCCACCTAAATCGTGAACTAATGAAGGTCCTGCCTTGGCAAATGGATAATCTCAGTTCACATATAATAGGGTCCAATATCAAGGAGAATATACCTGTTTTAAATAAGTACATCATGCCAGTCGTAGTGGGAACATCTATGGCAGTTGGCAAGGACCCAATGTCGATTATGAATGAGGAGAGGTATGTGACTAGATGTACTAATAGTCACTCAAAAAACAATTAAGGTCGAATTCTATATTAAGACCTTTAGGTGTAAACGTATCCATCGAAAAAATCCAATGGGATTCAATTTGACTTGGTGTTCGCACCTTATGCCCTCCTCTCCATGGACATGAATAGGGTACTATGCCCCAGAATTTTAAATGGGAGGGGTCTCGGTTATGTGTTTCTGCGAAGTGCCTTGAGACACTATGTTTAACAAATCCGCGTTGTATGTTTTGTACGTGTTCCTTGACGCGGATCCTAAGTAGCCTTTTAGTGCGGCCTACATATTGTAGGCCGCAACTGCACTCCAACACATAAACCGCCCCTTCTGTATTGCAACCAATGAATTCTTTAATTTCATATTCTCTCCCATTACTGTTGGACTGGAAAGTGGATCTCTTTTCATTCGGGAGTTTCGTGCGTCTGCAGGCGTAGCACCTTTTGCAGGGATAGAACCCTTTGCCAGTGAAGAAAGTAAAGATCTTTTTAGGTGGATTAACCACACTCTTCACTAGCTGATCTCGTAATGTGGGTGCACGCCTGTAGATGAATTGGGGTCTGTCAGGTAGTATGTCTTTAAGGCTTTTGTCTGCTTTCAAGATATGCCAGTGGCGTCTGAAAATGCTCTCAATCTTCTTATATTGAATGTTATAGTCTAAAATGACCGGAACCTTATCGGGTTTAAGAATCTTTCCTTTGTTTTGAAGTAGTTCACATCTTGGGATGTGTATGGCTTCTTCTATTTTACTTTTTATAAACTCTTCTTTGTATCCTTTTTTGTACAAATCTTTCACCTAGTAGGTTTGCCTGAGTATGGAAATCTGTGATATCTGTACAGTTCCGTCGTAAGCGTAGCATCTGACCTTTAGGAATATTAAAACGCCAGTTTTGATGGTGGCAGCTTCTCACTGGGAGATAGCTATTGCGATCTACGCTTTTAAAAAAGGTCTTAGTGGCAAAGGTGTTGTTGACTCTTGTTATTGTAAGGTCTAAGAAGGATATGTTTGATTCCTCAATTTGCCAAGTTAGTACTATATTTTGATGGTTATTGTTTAATCTCTCAAAGAAGGTTACCAACTGTTCACGACCACCTTTCCATATAAGGAAGATGTCGTCTATGTAGCGTTTGTAAAGTACTAAATCTTCTGGTGTTTCGAGGAAAACGCTTTCGTCTTCCCACTTTGCCATGAATAGTCCAGCTACGCTGGGGGCAAATTTGGCCCCCATTGCAACGCCAGTCTTCTGTTGGTAATATTCTTTACCATACCAGAAATGGCTGTGTTTAAGGCAAAAATCGAGGCATTTGATGATGTATTTCCTTTGCATACACGCCAATTTAGTGAACTTTCTCAGACCCCACTTAGTGGCTTTGCATGCCAAATAGTGGGGTGTGATAGTGTACAGCGATGACACATCAGCTGTAGCCATCAAGATGGATCCTGTTGTCTTATCTTCATCTAGGATCTGCAACATCTCTTTGGTATCCCGCAAGTATGCCCTGGTCTTTTGTACTGCTGGTTGGAGGAAGCGGTCTATGTATTGCCCAAGTCTTGCTGTTATGGAGTCAATCCCATTCACTATAGGTCTAAAAGGTGGGTTGACTCTGTTTTTGTGTATCTTGGGCAATGCATAGATAATCGGGGTTCTACACGCCTCCGGTATTAGATATCTCGCTTCCTTTTTGTCAAGGACACCCTTTTTTAATCCCAGATGTACTACCTGTTCCAATTCTTTTTTCCACCGAAACACAGGGTTACTGCGAAGTTTGCAGTAGGTGTTGTTATCTTCTAGCAATGCACACATCCCTTTATGGTATTGTTCAGTAGTTAATATGACTATACCTCCTCCCTTGTCTGAAGGTCTAATCACCAACTCTTTTCTCGCTGTCAGTTTACGCAACCCCGTTTTGATAATTCTAGGTTCTTGCAAACTTTTTACTGTCATACTCTTGAGTTCGTCTGTCACCATATGTTTGAAGACCTCAATGTGCTTGTTGTCTTTTAATTTCGGGTTGAAGGTGGATTTATTTTTGAGATTGCTGTGTACCACCAGGTTATCTTCGCGTATTGTAGCACTGATGGGATTTTCTGATATATACTTCTTGATATTTAGTAGAGGTCGACCGATATGGGTTTTTCGCTGGCCGATGCCGATATTTAGAAATTTGGGCGGCCGATGGCCGATTTTTGTGTGGCCGATTAAAAAAAAAAAAAAAAAAAAACCCTCACCCACTCCACTCCTTCCTGCTTACTCCCGTCACTCTAGCACACACTTGATGTCCTCAGTACAGATGGCACTGGCAGGTGGCACTGGTTTGGAACTGGCAGGTGGCACTGGTGTGGAACTGGCAGGTGGCACTGATTGGCACTAGCAGATGGCGCTGGTTTGGAACTGACAGTTGGCACTGGCAGGTGGCACTGGTTTGGAACTGGCAGGTGGCACTGGTGTAGAACTGGCAGGTGGCACTGATTAGCACTGGCAGGTGGCACTGATTAGCACTGGCAGGTGGCACTGATTGGCACTAGCAGATGGCACTGATTGGCACTAGCAGATGGCGTTGGTTTGGAACTGGCAGGTGGCACTGGTGTGGAACTGGCAGGTGGCACTGATTGGCACTAGCAGATGGCGCTGGTTTGGAACTGACAGTTGGCACTGGCAGGTGGCACTGGTTTGGAACTGGCAGGTGGCACTGGCAGGTGGCACTGGTGTGGAACTGGCAGGAGGCACTGATTAGCACTGGCAGGTGGCACTGATTGGCACTAGCAGATGGCGCTGGTTTGGAACTGACAGATGGCACTATTGGCACTGGCAGGTGGCACTGATTGGCACTAGCAGGTGGCACTGGTTTGGAACTGACAGATGGCACTGGCAGGTGGCACTGGTTTGGAACTGACAGATGGCACTATTGGCACTGACTGGCACTGATTGGCACTAGCAGGTGGCACTTGTTTGGAACTGACAGATGGCACTAGTTTGGGACAGATGGCACTGATTGGCAGTGGCGCTGGCTGGCGGCGCTGGCTGGCGGTGGCTGGCAGGTGGCGCTGGCTGGCGGTGGCGGGCGGCGCTGGCTGGTGGCGGGCGGCGCTGGCTGGTGGCGGGCGGCGCTGGCTGGCGGTGGGTGGTGCTGGCTGGCGGTGGCGGGTGGCGGTGGCGTTGACTGGCGCTGGCTGCCGGTGGCGCTGGCTGCCGGTGGCGGGTGGCACTGGCTGGAGGTGGCGGGTGGCGCTGGCGGTGGCGGGTGGCACTGGCTGGCGGTGGCGGGTGGCACTGGCTGGCGGTGGCACTGGCTGGCGGCACTGACAGATTGCACTGATTTTGCAGACCCAGCAGCTAAATTACATCAGTCAATGATTGGGCTGCTTTAGAAAGGGGGCGGGGCCACATACACATAGCGACCCGCCCAGATACCATCCCATTAGCTGGTGTAATATAGCTGCTGGGTCCCGCCCACCCCGGCCGGGTCCCGCCCACCCCGACATCGAGCTGACAGCTCCTCTCTCTCTCTCTCCTTTCTGCTCACACACTCAGCGGCTCTGGCTGCATCAAGCGCCGCGCTGAGTGTGAGCAGAGAGGAGAGAGAGACAGAGAGGAGCTGTCAGCTCGATGTCGGGGTGGGCGGGACCCGGGCCGGGGTGGGCGGGACCCAGCAGCTATATTACACCAGCTAATGGGATGGTATCTGGGCGGGTCGCTACGTGTATGTGGCCCCGCCCCCTTTCTAAAGCAGCCCAATCATTGGCTGGTGTAATTTAGCTGCCGGGTCCCGCCCACCCCGGCCGGGTCCCGCCCACCTCCGACATCAAGCTGACAGCTCCTCTCTGTCTCTCTCTCCTCTCTGCTCACACACTCAGCGCGGCGCTTGATGCAGCCAGAGCCGCTGAGTGTGGAGAAGGAAGAATGAGCGGAGGTCAGTCTGAAATATCGGCCTAATCTTGATAATAAATCGGCCGATGCCGATTTATCAAAAATGGCCAAATATCGGCCGATATATCGGCCAGCCGATATATCGGTCGACCTCTAATATTTAGTTTTCTAATGTATTTCTGGATGTTGATATATGCGTGAAATTTATCTAAATTTCTGACAGGGGCATATTTCAGCCCTCTGTCCAGCGTCATCAGTTCTTCTTGAGAGAGCGGTGCTTCCGCAAGATTGAATATCCCTTCTCCAATTGGTGGGTTCTTAGTGTTTTTTCCTTTCCCACCTCTACACCCTCTCTTTCTGGCATACGGTATTGAGTTTGGTGTTTAACTCTCCTGGGGGGGGTGGTGGTGGTCTGTCCCCCTCTCTAAAAAAGAGACATTGTGGCCCTGTTCATTCCTGTATTCACGTTGTGGTCTAACATCGACATCTCGTAGATCTCTTAGGGGAGCATAATAATTGGATGTATAGACTGGGCTTCTATCCCTGGGTCTTTGAGAGGTGGGTGGATGTCCTCGGTCATTTCTAGACCCCGTCCATCTCTCGATCCATAGTAATGGTGATTCTCTGGACTTCTATCATATTGCCTAGGGCCTTCATATTCATTCCTATAGTCTCTCCATCCATTGTTGGTCTGCTGGTGGTCCGATCTGTACTCTTGTTTATAAGTTTCGTATGGGGGTACCCTTATCTCTTTGGGGCCCTGACTGGGTTTGGGCCAATTTTTGTATGTTTTTTTATTTTTATTTTTCCAATGGTTAGGTTTCTTCCACCCATATTGATTGGACTTTTCTGTTACTGGAGGGGGCCTTTGTTTACCCCATTATAAACTGTACTCCAAGACACGGGAATTACAGGTGAGTCCAAAATCTTTTTAGCTTAACTGTACAGTATAGGACACATACTGAATATTATTAGATCCCCAGGACATCCCAAGGAATGCATGAGAAGGGTGAGCAACAACATAGGCAAACAGAATTGTGCCAAAGGGTCCAACAACAGCAGAGGTCAATAGATCCAACCTCATAGTGTCACTGCAAGAACTGGACGTCAACCTGGTATAACTTTGACATGGTATGAACAGTAGACAAAGTAGTGGCTGCGCAAGCTTTGATGTCTAAATGCCCACTAAACTACCACTGATCTAGTGAAGTGAGCATGTAAAAGTGCAGGAGGAGCTTTTCCTTTTTTCCTTTTTAGAGAATAAGCTCTTGAGAGGAGTTGTCTTGGCCATCTAGTGATAGGTCAATTTTGAAGCAGGATGTCCTTGATGAGGATGAGAGGGTGGGACAAACAGTCCTTTTCTGATGGAAGCCGTAGCTTTTAGGTAAATTCTGATGGCTAAATACGTTCAGGCAGTGAAGAGCAACTTTGTTCTCTTCTGTTCTGGTCAAGCCCTTATTTGTGCCTGTGTTCACACCAGGCAAAGCCTTCCTAGGTACTATAGAGCTTTCTGGAAGTGGCTTTTCTTGCTTTTAGCAAGAGAAGGATGTCAGACTAAAGCCTCGTACACACGGCCGAGAATCTCGTCGCAAAAAAACGTTGTTTTTCTCGACGGGTTTCTTGTCAAGCTTGACGAGATTCTTGTCAAGCTTTCCTTGCATACACACTGTCAATCCAAAATCTTGTTGTAAAGCGCGGTGACGTACGACGGCAGTATAAAGGGGAAGTTCCATTCTCATGACGCCATTGCTCATGCGATGGTGCAGCTCCTTACTCCCAAACTACATCAAGCAGTCCTTCAGAGACTGGAGCAACTGGGCCAAGATATGCAGGTTCAGTCCTGCTCCCTACACCAAACTGAGCAACAGATCTCCTTTGCTGAAGATGATCTGCACCAGGTAACTGATACGCTATCGCCACTCCAAGTTGCCCATTGACCCAGACAGTCTGCCTGTGTTGCTGCCGGTTGTCCCGGTTAGCTGCTTGTATTGGAGCAGCCTCGTGCAGGGCGCCCCAATGTTCTTCCTCCTCAACGCAGTGGGCCGCAGGCATGGATGTGTGGGGGTTCCCCCTTGCTGGCTGTCTCCATGACTGGGACTGCCTGGCTGGATTCAACGGACAGTCTGGCTTTTTGTGCCCTAGCTGTTTACACCCGAAACACCTGATGGGTTGTGAGTAGCCCTGGGAGTTGGACCTGGGCTGCTGAGAATAAGTGGCCGCTGGAGGTGGTGCTGTAGGGTGGCACGACTGGGGTTGGTAGGCGATAGCCGGAGGGGGTGCCACTGATTGATAATCCACCCGAGCTGTTGTCTTGACCACAGGGTTATCCAGTTTGCGGGCGTCTGTGTATTCGTCGGCCAAGCGAGCTGCTTTAGGCAAGGTGAAAGGTTTTCGGTCCCGGACCCACTCTGACTTCCAGGGACAGTTTGTCAAAGAAGTGCTCCAGCAGGAGCACCTGCAGCACCTCTTCCCTGGATTCTGCTTGGCATCCAGCGACCCAGTGGGATGCAGTGCGGTGTAGGCGGCATGCCCACTCGGTATACGAGTCTCCAGTCTGCTTGCTCGTCTCTCGGAACCGCCTCCGGTATGCCTCCGGTGTGACGGCATACCTGGCCAACAGTGCTTCTTTTACCAGTCCATAGTTCATAATATCCTCGTCTGGGATGGCCCTGAACGATTCACTGGCCCGGCCAGACAGTTTCCCAGACAAAATGGTAACCCATTCCTCTGTGGGCACCTGGTGTAGGGCACATTGCCGTTCAAAATCAGCAAGGTACCCATCAATCTCTCCTTCAGTTTCAATTAAATTTTTAAAAGCAGTAAAATATATCTTTTCTCCTTTCAGTTGGTGCTGCTCTGACTTCTGCTACTGCAGCACCTCTTTGCTGTAGCCAATTTGCGTCCACAGCTGCTATAACTCAGTCTATGATCTCCGCTGTAGGGTTGGGACCATAATGTGCCAGTCTTATGTTAACAGCCTGATCAAAACTTGCCTCTTCGGGTGTCCTGTTTGTTACGCTGGGCCTTTCGGTTATGTTGGGTCTTTCAGCTCCATCCATTTCGACTAATTCTGCAATAATGTCCCTCTTCTTACGGTTGTTGGCCGGTCGGCCCCGGTTCTCCAGTAAGTCCTTGAGGGTAGAGCGCTTTAGCCTTTCATACTGTGCCTCCATTGGCCTGTGTCCTCTTGTAGCTGTCCTTCCGGCTGTGAGAATCAATCCGCTGCTTGCCACCAATGTAACGACAGGGGTTAACGTTGTTTAAATATATACCATTCCCGAACACACAGCAACTACCAGACACTCCAACCAGCTGAATAAGACCCCATACAAATATTTCTCCCGCACAAACGAGACAAACGCTCTGTGTTGAAGTTCCAAAAACAGGGAATGAATCTTTATCCCAAGCACATGGTAACACACTTCTCTTCAAAAAACTTCCCTCCCATCCTTGGGGAACAGGGCGGGTTAAACTGTCCAATGACAATGGTGATACAGGTCAAGTGTGTTAAAACTTCTCTTTTAGTAAACAGTCTTAGCAGGAGGGGTTGCTGGAGTGATTCCCCCCCCCCCCCTTTCCTCACAGCAAGACACTTAAACATCCCATAATAGACAGCCAGACGGTCTACCAGCTCCAATCCACATCATCACAAGCAACAATGAAAAGGTCTTTGGAAGCTAGTCTGGATTCATTAACATTACACAGACAGCCAGGTGGTTGAAGTTGAACACATCAGCATCTCTCAATTAACCTGTTGAGTTCAGAATCAAACAACCAGTAAATAGTCCTTTTACAGATATCCTGGGGAATATGGTGGATTCATATTATTACAGACCCATTTTAAAGCAATCCAGGACATATTCTCAATGTCCATTATTTTATGGCTCATACTTTCTAAGAACTTCTGGGTTCCACGCGCCCACCCGTTAGTTTCTTCTTGAGCCACTCCTTTGTTGCCCTGGCGGTATGTTTTGGGTCATTGTCCTGCTGGAAGACCCATCCATGACCCATCTTCAGTGTCTTGGCTGGGACAAGAATGTTCTCTTCCAAGGTTTTACAATACATAGCCCTGTACATTGGCCCCTCAATGCGGCAAAGTCGGTGTGTACCTTGAGCAGAGAAATGGCTCCAAAGCATAATGTTTCCACCTCCATGCTTGACTGTAGGGATGTGTTCTTAGGGTCATAGTCAGCATTTTTCTTCCTCCAAACGCGGAGAGTTCAGTTAGTGGCAAAGAGCTAAATTTTGGTCTCCTGACCACAGCACTATTTTTTATTTTTATTTATTCCAGGTACTTGTATAGTGCTGTGAATTTCCGCAGTGCTTTACAATCTACATTGTCCATTCACATCCGTCCCTACCCCCTTAACCAACAGCATGTCTTTGTATGGTGGGAGGAAACCGGAGTACACGGAGGAAACCCACGCAGGCTCAGGGAGAACATGTAAATTCCAGGCAGGTAGTGTCATGGTTGGGATCCGAACCAGTGACCCTTTTGCTGCTAGGTAAGAGTGCTAACTACTACACTACTGTTCCGCCCACTTTCTCCCAGTCCTCCTGAATCATTTAGATGTTCATCGGAAAACTTCCAACGGGCCTGTAAAAGGGACCTTAATATGAGGCGGACCTTGTGGGGGCTGCAGGATTTTAATCCACGGGTGCGCATTGTGTTAAAATTGGTTTGCTGACTGTGGTCTCAACTGCCTTGAGATCATTCACAAGCTCCTCCCATGTAGTTCTGGACTGATCACTCACTTTTCTCATGATCATCCATACCCCACGAGGATTAATCTTGCCGGGAGCTCCAGACCGAGGGTGATTAATCGCTCCAACAGTTGTCTCCTTCTCTCCAAGCTTCTTGCTGATGTCTTGTAGCCCATTCCAGCCTTGTGCATGTCTACAATCTTTCCCTAACATCCTTTTGACAGCTCTTTGGTCTTGCCCATGATGGTAGGTTTGAATGGAAGAGAGATTCTGTGGACCGGTGTCTTTATACATCTAACGACTTGTCGTTGGGTGCACCTTCTTAAAGGGTTTGTTAACCCATTTATATAAGGCAATGCCAGTCCTCTATTAGAGACTGGCATAGCACACTACGTACTTGGTTTTAAAAAAACGAGCAGTCTAAATGCCGAATTTTAGCTGTCTTCAGGCCGTTCACATGACTCGCGGACGCTTTACAGCTCCGGTGGGTGTCCTTCTGCGGGAGGAGCCGTGATCTCCCTCGGACGTCAGCCGTGGAGATCACGTGGCCGCTCATCTTCTCCACAGAAGCTCTGTCTCATAGATGTAAAGCGAGTCACGTGGCCGGCCTGCAGACAGCTGAAATTTCAGTATTTAGACTGCTCGTTTTTTAAATCTAAGTACATAGAGGGGCTGGCATAGTCTTATATAAATGGATTAACGAACCCTTTAAGAAGGCTTTTTATTTTTAATAGTAGTAGCAGTGGGGGTGGGGGGCGGGGTGGAGGCAGGAAGGAAGGAAGGAGGGGGTGAGGGTGGGAGAGAGCAGGGCAGCGTATGATGGAGGGATGTACTTTGATCAGGGTTGAGCAGCCAGGATTTTCGTGATCAGAATAGAGAGGGCATACAGGAAGTGGCAGATTCAGGGTTTATTTTTTTGCTTAGTTTAGAGGGGGGCGGATTAATCTGTGTAATCTGCTTTACCCACTTAAGCTTTCTTTTGATGGTATTTGATTGCCTCTGCAATTTTTATTTTTTTATTTTTTTTATTATAAATGGAAAAAGACCGAAAATTTTGAAAAAAAAATTATATTCTACTTTTTGTTATAAGAAAAATCCAATAAACTCAATTTTAGTCATACATTTAGGCCAAAATGTATTCAGCCACATGTCTTTGGTAAAAATCAATGTCAATAAGCGTATATTTATTGGTTTGCGCAAAAGTTATAGCGTCTACAAACTAGGGTACATTTTCTGGAATTTACACAGCTTTTAGTTTTGACTGCCTATCTCATTTCTTGAGGTGCTAAAATTGCAGGGCAGTACAGAACCCCCCAAATGACCCCATTTTGGAAAGTAGACACCCCAAGGAAATTGAGAGGCATGTTGAGCCCATTGAATATTTATTAAATTTTTTTGTCCCAAGTGATTTGAATAATAAATAAAAAAAAAAAAAAAATAATCTTTTTACAAAAAGTTGTCACTAAATGATATATTGCTCAGACATGCCATGGTTATATGGAATTGCACCCCAAAATACATTTCTCTTTTCGTCCATGGACGGACACAGCTCCTTAAATCTTGACAAAGTGGGTTATGTTCCTGTTCATAGGAGAGGACTAAGCAGAACATGTTAGATCTCTTAAAACATGTAACTTTAACAGAGTTGAACAGCCCCGCCCCAGGTCCCTCCGTACATCACCCTGCAGTCAGCAGCCTCAGTTTTTTTCTGCCTAGCAGAGAAGGACGTGGCTCCCTTTGGGCCCAGAGTCCTGAAGAATTTTTTATTTTATTTTAATTTTTTTGTGATATCTTCCATCAACTGCCGGCTGGGCGACAGGCTGGATATTATAGATCCTTGTCTTCCCAGTTCCGGCCATCGAGCGTGCCAGTCCTTAGCTACGCGCTGGTTCTGCCACGATGTACCCCATGGCTCCAGGGGTGGCCGGTGAGCACATGCTCCGTTGTCCACATATGACTGGGCTGCTTGCTGTCTCACTCACAGTGGACCGGGCCGACAGCTATTCCGTACCATCAGTTGTGGGTCTGTCAGGGACGCGCCAGCATGTCCTCGCAAGGACGGGTAAGTACGGTTCCACCTGTCTCGGCAGGATGGAACAGCTGGGCATTCCCGGGATTAAGGGGTTCTTCTGTCCTCCCTTTCCCTGCTCTCTGTCGCCCTTTACCCTCCTGCCCTAGGGCCCGCTGCGACCGAGGTGTACCTGTGGGGGGGCTCAGAGTCCCTGTGGTGGACCGTAGGGCGCCAGGAAAAAAAAGTTGGAGAAAAAGGAAGCGCCACCTAAGTGCAGTATTAAAAGATTATTTAAATGACACAAATATCAATCGCACTTACAGGAAAGGAAGGCTCATCTGTAAAGATCCTGTAGTCTTCGTCCCGGGTCCATGGGCTGCACAGATGTAGAAGATGCAGAGCAGGAAGCAGGAAATACAAAGGCTCATCTGTGTGTCAGTGGTCCGTAGGGAAGCCTCAGATCCGGATTCGTTTTTCTATGCAGAGATGGAAAGCTGCCGTTGTTGCTGCTCGGCCTGGAGCAGATCCTGTTCCCGTCAGGAAGAAGCTGGGGCTGAGGTCACGGGATCACTTCCGGGGGAGGTCTCCACAGAGTGATAAGGGTTGGATAGGCAGGCTACGCGCTCGGAGCCACTGCTGCTTCTATTGGCCAATAGAAGCAGCAGTGGCTCCGAGCCCGTAGCCTGCCTATCCAACCCTTCTCACTCTGTGGAGACCTCCCCCGGAAGTGATCCCGTGACCTCAGCCCATGGACCCAGGACGAGGACTACAGGATCTTTACAGATTACAGATGAGCCTTCCTTTGCTTCCTTTCCTGTAAGTGTGATTGATATTTGTCATTTTAAAATAATCTCTTAATACTGCACTTAGGTGGCGCTTCCTTTTTCTCTACCCTTTTTTGTCTACCACAGAGTCCGCTCTCTGAGGACAGCAGCCGCCATCCACCAGCCATATTATCTGCCTCAAACAGGCTCATTGCTATATCCCTATTTACTTATGCACTTTGTGTTTGCGTTAACAGTTACCTTTTCCATTGTAGGGCGCCGGTTTCCACTTTCTGTGAGGGGGGGGGTCTGTTTCCTGGGAAGTCTCTGCACAGCCTTCTCGTCCACATCCTGGGGCTCAGGCGCCATTTTCTTGTGGTCCGCGCCCTTTTTATCTGAGGCATCTGGCGGCCATTTTGGAGTGGATTTTGGCCTCTAGCACTGGCTTTCTGTATGGCACACAGCTCATTTCTCAGTTTTTTTCATCACACACACGCTGTGTATACAAGGCGGGCAGCGGTGCTGAGCGGTCTCCCTCTGGGTGGTGAGTCCCCTGGGTTGCCCCCCCCCCGGTCGGTGCAGCATGGAGGGTGGACTCTTATGTGTTTTTCACTTGGTCCCTGAGGGCTGTCAGTGGGTGTTAGTGGAGTCAGTATGTGACCTTTCCTCCCCTAAATTGCCAGAGGCAGCTAACAGTGCCCACAGTTTCCATGGATACGCTGTCGACAGTCCTGGAATCATTTGTTGCCAGGGTAGAAACGGCGTGCGGGCGTAAGGGGGATAAAAAAAGCGCCCCTCCCCCGCCTTCTTCTGGGGAGTGCTAGGCAGGGCACTTATGCGTGCACTTCTGATGCTGTGCGGGACACTCTCTAGCTGGTAGATGCAGCTGGGACTTCCGCAGAGGAGTCTGTCTCCTTTTGGGTCACACAAATCTGACCGCTTTGTGACAGTTTTTTTTTTTTTTTCCTTTTTGTTACTTTCTTTGAAAGTTCATAGATAAGGAATGGGAACGGCCACAGAGGTCCTTTTGTGGTCCCTCAGCGCATGGCGGTCCATTATCCTTTTAGGGAGTGCCTTTTTAAAAATAAAAAAAATAAATGGTTCTCTTCCGGGCGTGGAACATAAGGTAACCACTCTCCCGGTAGAGGGAACCCCTACCTTTTAAGGACCCTACTGATAGGTGGTCCGAAGCGGTGACCCGCCCCAGGTTCACCATGCTGGGGTCAGTGTTGCGACCTATATTGGCTGCGACTTTGGTGTCTCAGACATTCTCTGAATGGGCAAGGATTTTGCAACAGAGTAGAGGAGCATCAGTTTCCTCCAGAGTGCGTAATGCTGGCTGAGCTAATGGTACAGGGCTTTGTGTGTGTCTGTGATGCCACTCTGGGGGGCAGCCCAGTGGTGTAGTGGTTAACTCCCTCACCTGGCAGCAAGAGGGTCACTGGTTCGACCCCGACACCATCTGCCTGGAGTTTGCATGTTCTCCCTGTGTCTGCGCGGGTTTCCTCCGGGTGCTCCGGTTTCCTCCGACGCTCCAAAGACATGCGTGCCTTCGGCGTCACAGTAAAACATACACAGTGCGGCCCCCTTGATTTCCAGAGACTCTGTATCTGCGGTGGTACTGCGCCGCCTGATTGGCTGAAATGCTGGTCCGCTGACCAAGCATCCAAAAGAGCTCTGGCAGATTGCCTTCAGAGGCTTTTTGGTACCTCGCTGGACGACATTATTAAGGATGTCACTGGAGGTAAGAGCACACTTCTCCCGCAGCCCTCTAAGGGGAAGGAGCTGTGCCGTTGGCTGGGGCCCTCCTATTCCGTGCAAAAGCGGTATGTTCGTCAGCCGGCAGATCCTCCCAGACTGACAAGGCTCCAGCTCGGGGACAGAAGCGTCCCTGGGTGCACAAGTCGAATGAGCAGGCTAACAAGCCTGCTAACGCATTAAATTTTGCCCCCGTCCGACTCAGGGGTGAGGGGACAGCTTAGCGAGTTTGCAGCTTGGTGGACCTTCCTGCTCTCTGACCAGTGGGTCTCCGAGGTGGTTACTTCGGGGTACAAGATAGTTTATTCTTGTCCACCAAACAGATCTTTCCCTCAAATCTTCCTCTCCTTCCGGCTCGTCGTCTGCTTTGATGGGAGCAGTACAAGACTTGCTCAGGTGCGGAGTAATTTTACCTGTGCCCCTGGTGGAAAGGTTTCAGGGATTCTATTCAAATCTGTTGGTGGTCCCAAGGAAGGGCAGTGTCTGTCCAATCTTGGACCTCAGGGCCCTCAATACCTTTTTGTGAGGGTGCGAAAGTTCAGGATGGAATACACAGAGGTTGTTGCGCTCCATCCGGGGGATTTTCTGGCATCCCTGGACATCAAGGACGCATACTTGCATGTCCCCATGTCCCCTTCTGCAATAGCATCAGCACCAAGAGTTTTTAACAACGTGCTCGCCCCGATCTGGCTTTGCTAAGACAGCGAGGCATTGCTATTGTGGGCTACTTGGACGATCTTCTGAGAGCTGCTTCTGGCTCAGAATTAGAGGAGGACATGTCTATAGCCAGTCAGACCCTCCGGGAAATGGGTTGGGTACTGAACATGCAGGGTTGCTGGACTCCAGATGAATATCGCCTGCCGATCAATGTCCTCAAACTTCAAGCGATCAGACTGTGCCTCTCCAAGTGGTCACAGAGACTTCAAGGGCGTCTGGTCAGGATCCAGTCTGACAACGCCACGGCGGTGGCTTCTGTCAACCATCAGGGACGAGCAAGGAGCTCGTCTGCAGCGTCGGAAGTCGCTCACATCCTAAGTTGGGCCGAAAGGAGCGTGCCGGCTCTATCGGCTGTTTACATCCGGGCGTAGAAAACTGGCAGGCGGACTATCTGAGTTGCAAGATGCTGGACCAAGGGGAATGGTCGTTACACCCGGAGGTGTTTCAATTACTTTGTCAGAAATGGGGCACACCGGTGTCCCTGGTACGTCGACCTCGTGAGACTGGTAGCTGACGCTCCCTGGTGGCTGCCAATGCGGGAGGACCTTCTGTCTCAAGGTCCCATACTTCATCCTGTTTTACAGTCGCTGGCTTTACCGGCATAACTATTGAAAGCCAGGTACTAAGGGACCTTGGTCTGTCAGATTCGGTAATCTTCTCCATGTTGAGGGCCCGGAAATCTTCTTCCCGGATGTTCTACCATCGCACTTGGAAGGCCTACATCTCTGTGTGAAGAGATGGCCTGGCGCCTACGGGCATATTCGGTTTCTCGGATCCTGCTGTTCTTACAGCGCGGAGTGGATCTGAAACTTGCCTTAAGCACTATTAAGGGGCAGATTTCAGCCTTGGCTGTCTTCTTCCTACGATCCCTGGCGGCTCACTCACTGGTAAGTATGTTTGTGCAGGGGGTCCGACACGTGGTTCACCCGATTTGACCACCGCTTCCTCCATGGGACTTGAATCTAGTGCTCTCGGTACTTCAGGAACCACCCTTTGAGAACATCGGGGAGATTCCTCTCAACGCTTTCTCAGAAAGTTGCCTTTCTAGTTGCCATTACATTGGTCAGAGGGGTTTCTGAATTGGCGGCCTGGTCTTGCAAGTCACCTTACTTGGTCCTCCATAAGGATAAGCAGTGCTACGCCCGCAACCTTCATTCCTTCCTATGGTGGTTCCTGCTTTTCACCTAAACGAGGCCATCGTACTTCCGTCCTTGTGTCCTCGGCCGTCGCATCCCAAGGAGTTTGTCTGCTACGGCTCCCTTCTGGAAGTTTGAATCACTGTTCGTGTCGGTGTCTGGTCCACAGAAGGGCCTGGCGGTCTCGTCGGCCACCATTTCTGCGTGGATCAGGCAGACCGTCATCCAGGCCTATGCCCTTAAGCGGCGGGCGCCTCCCTTTCCTGTTGCGGCGCATTCAACCAGGGCAATTGGTGCCTCCTGGGTTTTCCGACATCTAGCATCTGTCTCGCAGGTGTGTAAGACGGCGACCTAGTCGTCTGTTCACACTTTCTCAAGGTTTTACAAGGTTGATGTGAGTGCATCTTCGGATGCTTCCTTTGGCCGCAAGGTTTTGCAGGCGGCTGGTTGAGGTTGCAACTCCTCCGCTGAGGAGCTCTGTTTGTTTAGGGTGAAGTTAAGTCTTTTGATACTGTTCCCACCCCTCGTTTTTTGACACTGCTTGGGGACGTCCCACATGTCAAGATTTTAAGGAGCTGTGTCCGTCCATGGATGAAAAGAGAAAATAGGATTTTTTGTACTCACCGTAAAATCCTTTTTTCTCGTCCATGGACGGAGACAGCACCCACCCCTCTTCCTTTTTTAGTTTGTACTGCTTTTCTACGAACTGAGGCTGCTGACTGCAGGGTGGAGGGTTATGTACGGAGGGACCGCCCCCTGGGCGGGGTAGTTTAACTCTGTTAAAGTTACATGATTTAAGATAACGAACATGTTTTGCCTAGTCCTCTCCTATGAACATGAACATAGCCCACATGTCAAGATTTAGGGAGCTGTGTCCGTCCATGGACAACGGAGAAAAGGATTTTACGGTGAGTACAAAAATCCTATTTTTGCTGCTTCTCCTGAGTACGGGGATACCACACGTGTGGGACTTTTTTGAAAATTGAAAAAAAAAAAAAAAAACTTTGACAAGCGAGATCTGCAAAATACTCGCCATGCCTCTCAGCAAATAGATGCACGGGCAGGTAGATGTATGGGCCTTTAAACTAGTCTGAATCACAGAGCCAGAAAAACCCCTGTCCTTCAGAACCTGGCTTTCAAGAGCCATGCCGTCAAAGCCAGCAATGGTAAAGCAGGGTGGAAGACCGGGCCCATGAGACCGAAGGTCCTCCCGAAGACGTAGCTGCCAGGGAACGTCCACCAACCGCATCAAGTCGGCATACCACGGACAGTGAGGCTTGTCCAGGGCCACTAGTATGACCGGGATCCTTTTGCCCTCTATCCTGCGTAATAGACAAGGAGTTGGTCAGAGGGGAGGGAAGGAATAAATGAGATTGTACTGCTCCTACAGCACCACTAACGCATTGGTCGCATCTGCCAGAGGATCCAACAATCTTACCACAAACCTGGCACCCCACCTCAAAATGGTAGGTTCAACGAAGATCCACATTTGGCATCCTTCAGCGAAGGGCAGAGCTGATGGAACACCTCCGGATGTAGGGACCGCTTTCCCTGATCCAGCGTCTGAAGGCCGAGAATTCACTTGTCAGTTTTCGATGCCTGGAATTTGTATGGCGGACAGGGCAGGAACAAACCTTTCCGCCTATCGCATGATCTGAGCCTTCTCCAGTGCCGCTGCTGCACTTCTCTTGCTTCCCTGATGATTGACATATGCCACGCAGTGGCGTTGTCTGGCTGGATCCTGGTTGGCAGACCCTTTGGGTGATTCATTCAATGTGTCAGCGACAACCTGATCACTCAATGCTCCAGGACATTGATGGGCAGTCAAGCTTCCTCCAAGGTCTAGTGTCCCTGAGCTGAGTCAGATCCCAAGACTCCACCCCTGCCTGACAGGCTGGCATCCATTATGGCCACCTTCCAGTGGGTGGGGAGAAAGGACTTTACATTCTGCAGAGCCGGAGACCTCATCCACCACAGAAACCGCACTCGGTCGCTCTAGGTGAAATTGATTGTCCAGGGAGGTGAAAGATCTGTTCCACTTGAATAGAATATTCTTCTGCCGTGTTCTCGTATGGAACTGGGCATTTGAAACCGCTTTGAAGGCAGTCACCATCAGGACTCAGACCTGCATGCAAAAATGCAGGGAGGGCCGCCTGTAAGCCATAAGCTGCTGGACCGGTGACCAGAGCTTCAAGAGTGTGTCTGATGGAAGTAACACCATGACCCGCTCCAAATCGAGGATCAGTCCCAGATACTCCAGGAGCTTAGAAGTGGTCAACACCAGCTTCCCGAGGAGCAGATTCCACCGAAAATCCTATGGAGAATGCATGGGGATTTTCACACTGTCTAGCAGGGATGGGCAGGTCTCTGCACGCATGAGCAAGTCACCCAGGTAGCCAATCACAGAAATCCCTGATTGTTTGAGCAAGGCCAGGACCGGAGGCGAGACCTTGGTAAACACCCGATGTGCAGAAGCCAGACCAAAGGGCAGAGCTACAAACTGAGAATGCTTGTCCCTGATAGTAAAGCGTAGGAAGCGCTGATGCCCCTCGCAAATGGTACCGTGCAGGTAGGTGTCCTTGATGTCTAGAAGGGCCAGAAACTCCCCTTGGCTGAACAAATGGATTCCATCGTGGACTCGCACTAAGGCATTCAGGGCCTTGAGGTCCAGGATCGGGCGAACTCCTGTGAACAGATTGGAGTAAAAACACTGGAACCCTTCCGAGTCGGGCACTCCGGAAAAGCAGGTCCTGCACAGCTCTATACAGAGCCTGTAGGCGCACTGGCGAAAGGCGCAGAGTGGGAGGGGAAAAAAATCTGTCTAGAGCAAAGGAATGAAACTATCTTGTAACCCGAGAGAATGATTTTGCGGAGCCATTTGTGAATGAGAGGAGACCCTGTGTCACCCACCACATCCACTACTTGCCAATCCATAGGAGCGTGCGGGTAAGGCTCCTGTGACAGATCCTCTAAAGTGGGTTGGCTGTTGGCCAGGGGTAGCATTGTGACACAGACTAAAGGCGCCCGGTCATATGTGTCCCCGCAAAACGTTTAACTTGCTGGCCGCCCTGGTCCGTGGGGCATCGCCGCGGCAGACCAAGCGCGGAGCTAGCTGTCTGAGCACCCTCGCTAGTCAGATTGGGGTGACCACTGGATCTAGATTATCCAGCCTGTCACCAAGCCCGACTGTTGATAGAAGTTTTCCACACGAAAATTTAAAATTCCAGAGAAAGTCACTGGACCACAAGTCCCAGCAAAATGTTATGTCCATACTCCTGAAGACACTAGTTAAAATGACAGGAGACCTATAGCAGAGAGGGAGTTTTATGCCCAGAAAATACTGCCCATAGGAGGTGCCGATTTTATTGATTTTATTTATTTTTGCCTAGTGTCTCCTACTCCCTGTAGGTGGGTTTATAAAACCCTGCTTTTTCATTAATAAAGAAGCATCTGTGTCCGTCAATGAACATAAGAGAACAAAAGGTTAATAGATTGGTCTGGCAGGAACGCCCCTTCGTAAACCCATGTTGATTACTACTACTGATATGGTTTTCTTCAGTAAGTTCTTGGATATAGTCCCCTTATCCCCCTCCAACGGTTTACATTCTATTGATGTTAGACTGACTGGCCTGTAGTTTCCCAGTATTTGTCTCTGCCCTTTTTTGAATATTGGTACCACATTGGCTTTTCTCCAATCAGCCGATACCATTTCTGTCAATATGCGGTCCATAAAGATTAGGAACAATGGTCTTGCTGTAACATGACTGAGTTCTTTGAGAACTCTCAGGTGTAAGCCATTCAGTCCTGGTGATTTATTTGTGTTACGTTTTTCTAGTCTTTTCAGGACAACGGCTTCTGTCCACAGCCAGCTCTATGATAAACCGGTGCCCCTGCTGGATCGGATCTCCGACTCCAATCGCAAAGGAGAGCCTGAAAAGGCACTATTGAGCGGAGGGGGGCGGGTGCGTCTGTAAAAAAGCCGTCCTGCGGCTAGTCATATGATGTCCTACGGGCGGAAAGTGGTTAAGGTGAGGATGCATAGGGAAGGAATTGTGCGTTCTTTGGATAAGAGGACTCGGGAAGCAGCAATTTTAATTTGGTGCCAACAACTTTCATGAAAAAATTCACAAAGGCTTTTTGGGTCTTGAGATAAACTCTGACCCTGGGGTTCCTCTGGATTAGTCCTCGGAGGAGAGGAGTCTTCCTCGTCCCCTACAACTTGTATAAGCTTTTTTTTTTTTTTCTCTTCTGTCTTCCTGCATAACAAGGAGTGAGAAGCTTCAATTTTGCAACCAAGGCGATCCAAACTGGCAAGTTTTCTGTCTGGAAAGCTGCTGCTGTACCCAAGCCAAAACATGAAAATTCCTTTCTTGTCACAAAGTAACTGGAGAAAGGTGCCCTGGAGGTGGGGGGGGGGGGTGTTGTGTCACTGGCAGGTTAAGGAGGTCTCCTGTAGGGCTACCACAGAGCACTCAGCAGTCCAGCTGCAGGACCCTCTGTGGGGTCCAATTTTCACTGATCATGGTGAGCTTTGCCAAGAGCCATCTGTATATATAATTCATAATGATTCACCAGACAATGTATCATCATTGCACAGGGTCCAGTGCCCAGCTACAACATTACAGTCTGTGCCCATGCGGCGTCCAGTGTGGGGACCAGGTACTATTCCTTTTGAGTGATGAAAAGCTGCTGAGAAATTGATCCAAATAAAGCCAATCTCCTGATCTTGGTTGGAACGGTTGATACGCTAATTATTTTTGTACAGACCATGACCTTCAAACACAAAACACTGAAGCCTTGCCTAATGGGGAGGGGTTATGCCTTGAAGGGAACTGCTTTTTTTTATTTTGCCAAGGGAGTAGGCATTCTTCTGTGGGGTACTCACAGAAATTAGGGTATGGAAATAGGGTAAGCATGTCCTGAAAGGATAGTGCAGTGACCTGGGTGAAGTAACAAATTCTTGTGTTGAAAGGGCGGAATAGAGCACCTGGGTACCTTTTTTTACAAGGACTCTAAGTAGAAGTGGGCTGAACATAAAAAAAAAAAGGAGCTCGCTCTACTAACTATGCAATGTTAGTATAGTGATCTCCATGCTGAGCTATTGTGCAGGGGGACCCCCGCCAGAACACACTGGTCATCGCTCACAGCCATTGGCTTTTGGTTGCACATTGGTTCTCCAGCATGGGACCTGTTGCAGCAACTACACGCGTTGTACAAAGTGTTTGAAGTTAGCGCCCATGTAGGATGCAGTGCCCAAAGCAACATTACAGGCTGTTTCTAAGGTGTCGGTCTGGGTATGGCTCCTAAGGATATTACAAGGTTACATTGACTGCGCTGCTTCTAAAGTAAAACTGTAGTATTAGAAGATAGGGTGAGTAGTTGATCGAAGAGTCAGTAATAATACAGTAATACCTCAGATTGCGAGTAACGCAGTTAACGAGCGATTCACATTACGAGCTATTATTTTTTTAAAACTTGACTTGGTTTGCGAGTGTTGTCTCAAAATACGAGCAGGATTCAAGCCTCTGCGGTGTGCAGTACTGCATTTGGCCAGAGGTGCGGGGGCGCCGGTGACACTCGGAGCTGCTCGGATGCACTTGGAAACACTCCGTTCCCGAGTGTTTCCAAGCCTCTCGGAGGGTTTGGAAGTGCATCCGAGTGGCTGGAAGCGATCGCCGAGTCTCTCCGGCGTCCCCACCCCCCAACTCTGGCCACATGCGGTACTGCATACAATAGAAGTCAATGTGGAATGAATTATCTATCTTTGTTTCCATTGACATCTATGGGGAAACCCGGTTTGATATGCGAGTGCTTTGGATTACAAACATTCTCCTGGAACGGATTATGCTCGTAATCCAAGGTTCCACTGTAATCTAGTTAAGCTAAGAGTGAATTCTTCATTAAGAAGAATCGGTCCATCACAAGCTTATATTGTATTGTCAAAAATAACTTGTATACAGTTGTGCTCATAAGTTTAAATACTCTGGCAGAATTTGATTTCTTGGCCATTTTTCAGAGAATATGAATGATAAAACACAAACATTTCTTTTACTGTGTTTACTCTTTTTAAATCGTAATGGCAACAAACTACCCAAATGACCCTGATCAATAGTTCTTAATACCGTGTATTGCCCCCTTTTAACATCAATGATAGCTTTAAGTCTTTTGTGGATAAGGCTCTTTATCTTCTCAGATGGTAAAGCTGCCCATTCCTCTTGGCAAAAAAGCCTCCAGTTCCTGTCAATTCTTGGGCTGTCTTGCATGAACTGCAAGTTTGAGATCTCCCCAGAGTGGCTAAATGATATTGAGACTGCGATGGCCACTCCAGAACCTTCACTTTATTCTCCTGTAGCCAATGACAGGTCGACTTGACCTTGTGTTGTGGAGCATTGTCATGTTGAAATGTCCAAGTACGTCCCATGATGAATGCAAATGTTCCTCCAGTATTTTTTGATAACATACTGCATTTATCTTGCCATCAATTTTGACCAAATTTCCTGTGCCTTTTGTAGCTCACACATCCCCAAAACATCAGAGATCCACTTCTGTACCTTTCATCATAGGCCTTGTTGACTCCTCTCCAAATGTAGTGTTTATGGTTGTGGCCAAAAAGCTAAATTTTGGTCTCGTCGCTCCAAATGACTTTGTGCCAGAAGGTCTGAGGCTTGCCTGCGCTGTTTGGCGTATTGTTTGGCGTATTGTAAGTGGCATTTGTGTAGTAATGGCTTTCTTATTGTGCATCTTGAAACGGCCACACACCTCATGTTTTCAGAGAGTCCTGTATTTCACCGGAAGAAGTTTGTGGGTTTTTCTATGCATCCCAAACAATTTTCCTGGCAGTTGTGGCTGAAATTTTAGTTGGTCTACCTGACCGTGGTTTGGTTTCAACAGAACCCCTCATTTTCCACTTCTTGCTTAGAGTTTGAACACTGCTGATTGGCATTCTCAATTCCTTGGGTATCTTTTTATCTCCCTTTCCTGTTTTATAAAGTTCAACTACCTTTTCCTGCAGATCGTTTGACAATTCTTTTGCTTTCCCCATGACTCAGAATCGTCAGTGCAGCACTGGATGAAAGATGCAAGGGTCTGTCAGGAGTCCAAAAACTCATTGACCTTTCAGGCTGGGTTCACACTGATGCTACATGACCGTCATACGACTGTCATCCTACTTTGCTCTGTGACATTGGTCCTACATCCATCTGACTTGAATGAACAGGATACTACTTTGATCCAAATTTTGTGATAGTCTGACTTGTCCTTCGACCAATCAAAACAATCCCAGTGAGACACATTCCTTTTACTGCTGCTGCAATCACCATGTCGGATGTCACAAGTTGGATTGTTGGATCAAAGTAGGATCTTTGTCCTGACTTCAATGATAGTCAATGGCCTGAAGGAGGATCAAAGTAATGCAGGAACCTTTTTCAAAGTCTTGTGTCAGACCAGTTAAGACAGCTCTCATAGGAAACCGTTGATTTACACACGTCATGCGCTTCCGGCTGGGTTCACACTGGTACGACAAACGCTCCGACATTGGGAGCACATGACGTGTGAAAATCAATGTTTACCTTAGAGCCGTTTTAACTGGTCCGACACAAGTCCACTGTGGGTTCCCGCATCACACCCGACTCGCACGGCAGTTCACACTGCCATATGCAAACTGCTGGGGAGTGTCAATACATTGTTAATGACACCCGCATTTCAGCTCGCGTATCGCACTGCGAACTGTCAGTTCGGACATAAATCGGATCGCATAGGTGTGAACACCCATGCGATCTGATGCGGACCAAAAAAGGGTCCTGGGCTAGTTTAGTTCGAATGCAATGCGATTTCAGCCATACTATCTGTATGGCTGAAATCGCATCGCACGGACATCGCATGTGATGTGCGGTGCGAATCACATGCGATTTTGCACCACGCAGCAGTGTGAACTGGCCCTAAATAGTCATTCAAAGCCTTTGTGTCAACTTGTGTGCATGTCATCAGGCCAAAATCGCCAGATTATGTAACCACCTTTTTGATCAGTCATTTGGGTGGTTTCTGTTGCCATTATGATTTAAAGAGTAAACACAGTTGATTGTTGGTGTTTTGCTGAAGCCATTTATTATCCATGAGTGAAAGAAGTTTTCTTGTGTTCTCATTCATATTCTCTGAAAAATGGCCAAGAAATCATAAATTCTGCCTGTGTGTGTGTGTGTGTGTGTGTATGTGTATGTGTGTGTGTATATATATATATATATATATATATATATATATATATATATATATATTACACACACCCTTATAGGTACAGTCATAAATCCTAGTCCCATTTGGTGTTGAGAAAAAATACTATCAAATATAATGAAATGGCAGTTTCTCTTTCGTTGGACGGACACAGCAGCAATCTTGACAAAGTGGGTATTGGCCTTCATTCAGGAGTGACTAGGCATTAAACTTGTTAGAAAGTGTCAATCACATCAACCACAGTACTGCCCAGGGGGCGGTCCCTCTGGGTACAACCCCTCTCCCTGCATCTCAGTTTTTTTCTGCCTAGCATAGGAGAAGGACATGGCTCCCTTCGGGCCCATAGGTCCTGGGGATTTTTTCTATTTTTTTTTCTGCTGTTTTTGTTCCTGCGATCTTCGATCAACTGCCGACTGGGTGACAGGCTGAATCCCAGATCCTTGTAGAACCCCCCCCCCCCCCAGTTTCGGCCATCGAGCGTGTGCTGACCGTGGCTAAGCGCTGGGTCGTCTACGACACCCCCGTCGCTCTACGGGTTGGCGGTGAGCTACGCACTCCAGGGCATGCATATGACCGGTCTATACGGCTGAGTCGCAGCATGCCGGGCCGACAGTCACCTCCGTAACCGCACGGAAGATGGTCTGTCTGGGATACTAACAGCATAATCCACGCAGGAAGGGTAAGTAGCAATCCCCTGCTTTGGCAGGAGGACAAAGCTGGACATTCCCGGGGAGGTCGAGTAGGGGGTTCCATCCTTCCTTTCCTCTCTCCCCTCCTTCCCTCCTCCCTGGGCTCTGTGAGCTAAGGTGGCTGCTGGGGGCCGGGGGTTCACCTGGGGGGGCTCCATCTGGGGCGGGAACTGCGCTGTACGTCCGCTTACTGGGGTGCTAGTGGGCTGCCATTAAGAGTGTCAGTTTTGCTTACCTGTTTCTCCCTCCATGCTGTCGGCGGCCATTTTCTTGTGGTCCACGCCTGTTTTGGCCTCTATCTGTGGTCCGCGCTGTTCTTCATCACGGCCGCTCGGCGGCCATTTTGTGGAGGTTTCTGGCCTCTAGTGTGTGTTTTTTACCAGCACAAAATAAACCGACACACGCTGACGGAGGGTCAGACTGGCACAGGCGGCTGTGGAGAGAGCAACTCAGGCGGGAGACAGACGGCAGCAGTAACAGTGACCGTTCTAAGGGTGGTGAGTCCTTTGGGGGGGCCCCTCATCTCTGTAGCAGCTAGGAGTGTGGGCTGTTGATACCTTGCCTGGAGTCCCTGTGGGTGTCGGGCGCGTGGGTCAGCATGGTGTCAGAAGTGGACGCTTTTTCCCCTGAAACACCAGAGTTGGCAACTGGTGCTCCTGCACCCCGATGTATCAGTGGACGCTATGTCGGCGATCCTGGAGGCTTTTATTGCCAAGGTGGAAGCGCCCCCCCCCCCCCCGCCATCTTCTGGGGATAATTCTGATGCAGAGCCAGGCCCAGCTATGGCTCATGGCCCTGATTCTGATGCGTCAGAGGCCGCGACCGGTCGGACAGTGAGGATGGGTCCAGGTCAGCACGCGAAAAGGCTCTGGTATCTGATCTTATCACTGCAGTGCAGAATACGCTAAAGATGGAGGATTCTGCGGAAGCCGCAGAGACGGCGGTCCCCTTCGGGTTCCGTAAGCCGGCCCGCACTGCTAAGGTTTTAACTTGTGTGTCTTATCTTGATTAGGGATGAGCCGAACACCCCCCTGTTCGGTTCGCACCAGAACCTGCGAGCAGACCTAAAGTTCGCGTGAACTTTAGAACCGTATTAAATACAATGGACTCGAACATTCGAAATCAAGTGCTAATTATAAAGGCTAATATGCAAGTTATTGTCCTAAAAAGGGTTTGGAGACCCAGGTCCTGCCCCAGGGGACATTTATCAATGCAAAGAAAAGTTTTAAAATGGCCGTTTTGTCGGGAGCAGTGATTTTAATAATGCTTAAAGTGAAACAATAAAAGTGAAATATTCCTTTAAATTTTATACCTGGAGGGGGGGGTTGTATAGTATGCCTGTAAAGCAGCGCTTGTTTCCCTTGCTTAGAACTGTCCCTGCACAAAATGTCATTTCTGAAGGAAAAAGTCATTTAAAAGCACTCGCGGCTATAATGAATTGTCGGCTCCCGGCAATACAGAGAAAAGTCATTGATAGAAAAAAAAATAAAAAATGCGTGGGGTTCAAATTCAATTACCAGCCCCTTCAGGTCTGGTATGGATATTAAGGGGAACCCTGCATCAAATTTAAAAAAAATTATGTGGGGTTCCCCCTAAGTATCCATACTAAATCCTTCAGGTCTGGTATGGATTTTAAGGGGAACTCCACCCCAAATTTAAAATAAAAAAATGGCGTTGAGTTCCCTCAAAAATCCATTCCAGACCCTTTATCCGAGCATGCAACCTGGCAGGCTGCAGGAAAGGGGGGGGTCGAGAGCGTTCCCCCCCCCCCTGAACCCTACCAGGCCACATGCCCTCAACATGGGGAGGATGTCCCCATGTTGATGGGGACAAGGGCCTCATCCCCACAAACCTTGCCCGGTGGTTGTGGGGGTCTGCGGGCAGGGGGCTTATCGGAATCTGGAAGACCCCTTTAACAATGGGGACCCCCAGATCCCGCCCCACCCCCCTATGTGAATTGGTAAGGGGTACATTGTACCCCTACCATTTCACGAAGAAAGTGAAAAAAAATGTAAAAAAATACACTGACACCTTGGAAAAGTCCTTTTTATTAAAAACAATTTTAAAATAAACCCATTTAAGCGATGTAATCCAGTGTCCCGCGGCGATCCGATGTCCCGCGGCGATCCGATATCCAGCACTGCAGTCTCCATTCCACACGAAACGTCATTGGCTGAGCGGACCTACACTTCGGAGGAAGTTCCCCATCCGGTCCGCTTAGCCAATGACTTAGGCGGGGTCTGAGGTACGAGGGGGCGGGGGCGCCCTCGTATCTCAGACCCCGCCTACGTCATTGGCTGAGCGGACCTGATGGGGGAACTTCCTCCGCAGTGTAAAAAATTAATAGACATGCCCCTTCTCACGTTCCCCATCAGGTCCGCTCAGCCAATGACGTAGGTGTAAGGCTGAGCGGACCTGATGGGGGAACGTGAGAAAGGGTTGGTCTATTCATTTTTTTTACACTGCGAAGGAAGTTCCCCATCAGGTCCGCTCAGCCAATGACGTAGGTGGGGTCTAAGATACGAGGGCGCCCCGCCGCCTCGTACCTCAGACCCCGCCTAGGTCATTGGCTGAGCGGACCTGATGGGGAACTTCCGAAGTGTAGGTCCGCTCACCCAATGACGTTTCGTGTGGAGACTGCAGAGCTGGACATCGGATCGCCGCGGGACACTGGATTACATCGCTGGAATGGGTTTATTTTTTTATATTTTTAATAAAGGACTTTTCCAAGGTGTCTGTATTTTTTTTTTTCTCACTTTCTTTGTGAAATGGTAGGGGTACAATGTACCCATTACCAATTCACATAGGGGGGGGCGGGATCTGAGGGTCCCCTTTGTTAAAGGGGTCTTCCAGATTCCAATAAGCCCCCTTCCCACAGACCCCCACAACCACCGGGCAAGGATTGTGGGGATGAGGCCCTTGTCCCCATCAACATAGGGACATCCTCCCCATGTTGAGAGCATGTGGCCTGGTACGGTTCAGGAGGGGGGGGCGCTCTCTCGTCCACCCCCTCTTTTCCTGCGGCCTGCTAGGTTGCGTGCTCAGATAAAGGGTCTGATATGGATTTTTGGGGGAACTCCACGCCATTTTTTTTTTTATTTGACGCAGGGTTCCCCTTAACCACTTCAACCCCGGCTTTTTTTACCACCTCAATACTGGGCCTATTCTGGTACTTCTCTCCTACATGTACAAATCCTCATTCTTTTACTAGAAAATTACTCAGAACCCTCAAACATTATACATGTTTTTTTAGCAGACACCCTAGGGAATAAAATTACGGTCATTGCAACTTTTTTTTCTTGCACGGTATTTGCGCAATAATTTTTCAAACGCCTTTTTTTGGGAAAAAAAATGGTTTCATGAATTAAAAAATAACAAAACAGTAAAGTTAGCCCAATTTTTGGGGAAAATATGAAAGATGATGTTACGCCGAGTAAATTGATACCTTACATGTCACACTTTAAAATTGCGCACACTCATGGAATGGCTCCAAACTTTGGTACTTTAAAAATCTCCATAGGCGACGCTTTAATTTTTTTTACAGGTTACCAGGTTAGAGTTACAGAGGAGGTCTAGTGCTAGAATTGTTGCACGCGCTCTAACGCATGCGGCGATACCGCACATATGTGGTTTAAACTGTGTTTACATATGTGGGCGGGACTTACGTGTGCGTTCGCTTCTGATCGCGAGCTACTAGGGGCAGGGGCATTTTAATTTTATTTATTTTTTTATTTATTTTTTTTTATTTTTTTTACACTTATTTTATTTTTTTATTTTGATCACTTTTATTCCTATTACAAGGAATGTAAACATCCCTTGTAATAGGAATGTGTGTGACAGGTCCTCTTTTTTGAGAGATGCGGGGTCAATAAGACCCCACATCTCTCCTCCAGGCTGGAAAGCATGAGATCGTGAAAACAATTTCACTGATCTCATACTTACTAGCTGCAATGGCGGCTTTGTTTACATCTGAGGACGTGACGTCATCACATCGCGCCCGGGCCTCCGGTCATAGAAATGACTGGTGACCATCTGGTCACCAGTCATCTCTATGCTCGTCACGTGACACACCACCGGCGCCGGATGATTCTCTCCAGGTCCCCGATGGCACGGGAGAGCCCGGAGAAGCAACGAATGGCGGCGGGAGGGGGATGTCCCCTCCCGCCGCCTATAAGAACGATCAAGCAGCGGAACCGCCGCTATGATCATTCTTATGGTGCAAAGAATCGCCAGCACAACAAAAGGATATCTGAATGATGCCTCTAGCTGCAGGCATCATTCAGATATCCCCATACAAAGCCGAGGACGTCATATGACGTCCACCCAGGATGGGAGATCCCATCTGTGGACGTCATTTGACTATGGCTGGGTAGGGAAGTGGTTAATATCCATACCAGATTTGAAGGGCCTGGTAATTGAATTTGGGGGGACCCCCACGCTTTTTTTTTTTTTTTTTTAATCAATGACTTTTTTTCTCTGTATTGCCGGGAGCCGACTTCATTATAGCCGCGAGTGCTTTTAAATGACTTTTTTTCTTTCAGAAATTACACTTTGTGCAGGGACAGTTCTAAGCAAGGGAAACAAGTGCTGCTTTACAGGCATACTATACACCACCACCACCAAAACGAAATTGAAAGGAATATTTCACTTTTATTGTTTCACTTTAAGCATTATTAAAATCACTGCTCCCGAAAAAACATCAGTTTTAAAAAATAAAATAAAAAATTGCATTGATACATGTCCCCTGGGGCAGGACCCAGGTCCCCAAACACTTTTTATGAAAACTTGCATATAAGCCTTTTGTTCGGCAAACGTGCGAACAGGCAATGTTCGAGTCGAACATAAGTTTGACTCACACTCGAAGCTCATCCCTAATCTTGATAAACTTTTATACAAGGAGTGGGAAAAACCACAGTGTTTTTTTTCGGCCCCAAAAAGTTTGGCGGTCCGGTACCCCTTTTGAGGAGAGTTTCCTGAAAAAATTGACCTGTCCCCCGATAGTGGATCCTCCTGCGTCCAGACTTAAGGTAACCACAATTCCGGTAGAAGGGGCTCCTGTCTTCAAGGACCCTGCGTACACAGTACTGGGCTCAGCGGTGCGTCCAGCAATGGCTGGGGCTTTGGTGTCTCAGACACTTACAGAGTGGGCAAAGATGCTGCTCCAGGGGTTAAAAGCACGTGAGGCTCCTCCGGACGTAGTAGCTTTGGCTGACCAGTTGGTATAGGGCCTTAAGTTTGTCTGCGAGTCAGACTTGGATACTATCCCCTTACTGTCCAGGGCCTCTGTCTATGCAGTGGTGTTACACCACCTGATCTGGGTAAAGTGCTGGTCTGCGGACCAATCTTCCAAAAAGGCCCTGATGGATTTGCCCTTTTAAGGGCGACAGACTTTTTGGAGCCTCTCTGGATGACATTAAGGATGCCACAGGAGGTAAAAGCACGCTGCTCCCACAATCCAAAAAGAGTAAGGAGCCATACCATAGGCAAGGGCCCTCCTTCACTGCACACAAGCGTTTTTTTCGTCCGCCCAGTGCTGCAGGTAAAAGATCCCAGGCCGATTTAAAGCGCCTGCTGAGGGACAAAAGCATCCCTGGTTTCACAAGCCTGCGGACAAATCTACGTCCGCATGAAGGTCTGCCCCCGCCCATCTCTCGGGTGGGGGGGACATCTTCGCAAATTTGCGTCTCGGTGGACATCTCTGATCTCTGACCGGTGGGTTTGCAAAGTAATTTCCTCAGGCTACAGAATAGTTTCTCTCTTGCTCGCCGAACAGATTTTTTCCCCTCCAACCTCAGCCGACCCGTCGGGAAGCCCTGTATGGGGTGGTTCAGGGTCTGCTGGTACGCGGGGTGATCATTCCTGTCCCAGTGCAGGAACGGTTTCAGGGGTTTTACTCTAATCTGTTCGTAGTACCAAAGAAGGATGGGGTTCGTCCAATCCTGGATCTTAAGGCCCTCAATTGCTTTGTATAAGTACAAAGATTCCAGATGGAGTTGGTTCGCTCTGTTGTCGCTGCTCTCCATCCAGGGGACTTTCTGACGTCCTTGGACATCAAGGACGCATACCTGCATGTCGCCATATGCACCAGGCATCAGAGATTTCTGTGCTTTGCGGTCGGGGAGGACCACTATCAATTTGTGGCTCTCCCGTTTGGCCTGGCATCGGCACGAGGGTGGTTCACCAAGGTGCTCGTCCCGATTCTGGCCCTGCTAAGACATCGTGGCATCGCTATTGTGGGCTACTTGGACGATCTTCTGAGGACCACTTCAAGCTCAGAATTAGAGGAGAGCGTGTCTATAACCTGTCAGACCCTCAGACTTTGGGTGCTAAATACGCAGAAGTCAGTATTGGTGCAGACTCAACGCCTAGTGTATCTGGGGTTGATTCTGGACTCCTCAGAGGCGAAAGTTTTTCTCCCTGTGGAAAAGTTGCAGACCCTTCGGGCTGCGGTGCAGCAGTTGACATCCCAAAGATGGTCGTCACTCCGCTTTTGCATGCAAGTCCTGGGTCTCATGGTAGCCTCCTTTCGAGGCGGTTCCGTATGCTCAATTTCACACTCGAGTGTTGCAGAAGGAAATTCTGTCCAGATGGGACAAGTGCCCATCGTCCCTGGATTGTCAAATCCGGGTGAGCCACCTGGTCAGGACCTCCCTGGTCCTGTCCTGAAAGTCGTTCCTTCCTTTTCACTGGACGGTGATCACGACGGACGCCAGCCTTACCGGTTGGGGGGGGGAGTCTGGGGTGTTCAGTCGACGCAAGGTCGCTGGACTCCGGAGGAATCCCGCCTGCCGATCAATGTCCTGGAACTTCGGGCGATCAGACAGTGCTTCTCCACGTGGTCTCAGAGGCTACAAGGGCGTCCAGTTAGGATCCAGTCGGACAACGCCACGGCGGTGGCATATGTCGACCATCAAGGAGGAACAAGAAGCTCGGCTGCAGCGTCGGAGGTCGCTTGCATCCTGAGGTGGGCAGAAAGGAGCGTACCGGCCCTGTCGGCCGTATACATTCCGGGTGTGGAGAACTGGCAGGCGGACTACCTGAGTCGCCAGATGCTGGACCAAGGAGAATGGTTTCTACACCCAGATGTGTTTCAGCTCCTTTGCCAAAAATGGGGCGAGCCGAACGTAGCTCTTCTCGCTTCTCGACTCAATCGGAAGGTGTTGAGGTTTGTGGCCAGATCAAGGGACCCATGGGCAGAAGCGATGGACACGTTGGTGGCACCGTGGAGTCAGTATCGGCTACTATATGCCTTCCCTCCCCTGAAGCTCCTTCCTCATCTGCTTCGCAGAGTGGAGGCAGAGGGGATTCCAATGATCCTGATTGCTCCGGATTGGCCTTGGCCTCCTTGGTACGCCGTCTAGTGCGTCTGGTAGCAGACGTCCCTTGGCGTCTACCGCTACGAAAGGACCTGCTGTCGCAAGGTCCCATACTTTATCCTGCTTTACAGTCGCTGGCTTTAACGGCATGGCTATTGAGAGCCAGGTGCTAAGAGACCAGGACCTGTCAGATTCGGTGATCTCTACCATGAGGGGTGCTCGGAAGTCGTCCTCTAGGAAGGTTTACCATCGCACTTGGAAGGCCTACATATCCATGTGTGAGGAAATGAGGTGGCATCCACGTACTTATTTGGTTTCCAGAGTCCTGCTGTTCTTACAGCGTGGGGTGGACCAAAAGCATGCTTTTAAGTACAATTTAAGGGGCAGATATCTGCCCTGGCTGTCTATTTTCAGCGACCCATTGCGGCTCACTCTCTGGTGAGTACGTTTGTGCAGGGGATGCGACATGTGGCCCCTCTGGTCCGTCCTCCGCTACCTCCGTGGGACTTAAATCTGGTCCTCTCTGTGCTTCAGAAGCCACCGTTTGAGAACATTAGGGTAATTCCCTTGTTGACACTTAGAAATTGGTCTTTTTGGTGGGTGTTACGTCAGTTAGGCGGGTTTCTGAGCTGGCAGCCTTGTCATACAAGGGTCCCTCTCTGGTCTTCCACAAGGTGGTGCTGCGTCCGCAGCCTTCTTTTCTTCCTAAGGTCGTTTCGGCCTTTCATCTCAATGAGGACATTGTACCTTCCATCTTTGTGTCCTCATTCGTCGAATCCTAAGGAGTCGGTGTTGCATTCCTTGGACGTTGTCCGAGCTCTGAGAGTATACTTGTCTGCTACTGCTCTGTTCCAAAGGTCAGACTCACGGTTTGTTTTGGTGGTTGGTCCTAAGAAGGGCCTGGCGGTCTCGTCGGCCACTATCTCGAGGTGGATCCGACAGATCGTGATTCAGGCTTACGCCATAAAAGGTCGGGTGCCCCCCTTTCCTGTCACGGCGCATTCAACCAGGGCAATAGGTGCCTCCTGGGCTTTCCGACATCAAGCGTCTGTTTCCTAATTGTGTAAGGCGGCGACCTGGTCGTCCGTTCACACTTTCACAAAATTTTACAAGGTTGATGTGAGTGCATCTTCGGATGCTTCTTTCGGCCGCAAGGTTATGCAGGCGGCCGTTTTAAGGTTGCAACTCCTCCGTTGAGGAGCTCTGTTTTTTTTGGGGTGAAGTTTGTCTAATGCTGTTCCCACCCCTCCGTTTTTTTTTTTTGGGACGTCCCACTTTGTCAAGATTGCTGCTGTTCCATGAACGAAAGAAAATAGGATTTTTGTACTCGCCGTAAAATCCTTTTCTCTGAGTTCATGGATGGACACAGCACCCACCCCTCCTTTTTATGTTTGTACTGCTTTTTTACGAACTGAGCTGCGAGATGCAGGGAGAGGGGTTGTACCCAGAGGGACTGCCCCCTGGGCGGTACTGTACTGTGGTTGATGTGATTGACACTTTCTAACAAGTTTTCTGCCTGGTCACTCCTGAATGAAGGCTAATGCCCACTTTGTCAAGATTGCTGCTGTGTCCGTCCATGTACTCGGAGAAAAAGATTTTACGGTGAGTACAAAAATCCTATTTTTTTTTTCACTTTTTCTGGAAAATATCTTGAATTTAGAAATGAAAGACCATAAAATGATGCGATTCTGTGAAATTGTTAGATTTTCCTAAATGCAAACTTTTGTGAAACTCAATTAATAGACTAAAATTTGAACTTCTATCTTTTACAGAGAAAAAGATAAGGTTACTACACGGGCACTGAAGGCACGCATGGATTAACTTTTCCTGAAACTGAACACTAACCATATTTGTTTTTTTAAATAAAATAAAGTTTTTTGGTGGATCTTTGTGTTTTTGTTTTTTGGCACAATTATATCTACACACTCCAAAAGTATTGGGATGAATTAGAGTGGAGACTGCGAGCTAGGCCTTTTCGTCCACATCCGTGCCTGACCTCAAGTACACTTCTGGAAGAATGGTCAAACATTCCTGTAGACACTCCTAAACTTTGTGGACAGCCTTCGCAGAAGAGTTGAAGCTGTCAAAGCTGCAAAGGGTGGGCCAACTCAATATTAAACCCTATGGACTGGGATGCAATCAAAGTTTGTGTAAAGGCAGGTGTCCAATACTTTTTGTGTATGTATGTATATATATATATATATATATATTTGACTAGTAAAAAAAATAAAAGAAGCAGACTAGGAGCAGCTGTGCCCAACAATCTGCTACAGCATGACTTTGCTTAACCACTTGACCACTGGGCACTTAAACCCCCTTAATAACCAGACCAATTTTCAGCTTTCGGTGCTCTCACATTTTGAATGACAATTACTCAGTCATACAACACTGTACCCATATGAAATTTTTGTCCTTTTTTTCACACAAATAGAGCTTTCTTTTGGTGGTATTTAATCACTGATGGGTTTTTTATTTTTTGCGCTATAAGAGAAAAAAGACTGAAAATTTTGTAAAAAAATGATTTTTTTTTCGTTTCTGTTATAAAATTTTGCAAATTACTATTTTTTCTTCATAAATTTTGGCCAAAATTTATACTGCTACATATCTTTGGTAAAAATAAGTACAAATTGGTGTATATTATTTGGTCTTTGTGAAAGTTATAGAGTCCACAAGCTATGGTGCCAATATCTGAAAATTGATCACACCTGAAGTACTGACGGCCTATCTCAATTCTTGAGACCCTAACATGCCAGAAAAGTACAAATACCCCCCAAATGACCCCTTTTTGGAAAGAAGACATTCCAAGGTATTCAGAAAGAGGCATTGTGAGTTTTTTGAAGTTGTCATTTTTTCCCACAATTCTTTGCAAAATCAAGATTTTTTTTTTCTCTTTTTTGTTTTTTCACAAAATTGTCATATTAGCAGGTTATTTCTCACACACAGCATATGCATTCCACAAATTACACCCCAACACACATTCTGCTATTACTCCCGAGTATGGCGATACCACATGTGTGAGACTTTTACACAGCGTGGCCACACACAGAGGCCCAACATGCAGGGAGCACCTTCAGGCGTTCTGGAGCACCCAGGCCAATTCTGACATTTCTCTCCTACATGTAAAAATCATCATTTGTTTGCTAGAAAATTACATAGAACCCCAAAACATTATATATGTTTTTTTAGCAAAGACCTTAGAGAATATAATGGTGGTTGTTGCAACTTTTTATCTCGCACGATATTTGCGCAGCAATTTTTTTAACGCGTTTTTTTACGGAAAAAAAATGTTTTGTGCTTAAAAAAAAAAAAAAAAACAGTAAAGTTAGCCCAGTGTTTTTGCATAATGTGAAAGATGAAGTTACGCCGAGTAAATAGATACCTAACATGTCGCCCTTAAAAATTGCACACACTCGTGGAATGGCGCCAAACTTCGCTACTTAAAAAATCCCCATAGGCGACGCTTTAAATATTTTTACTGGTTACATGTTTTGAGTTACAGAGGAGGTCTAGGGCCAAAATGATTGCTCTCGCTCTAACGTTCGCAGAGATACCTCACATGTGTGGTTTGAAAACGGTTTTCATATGTGGGCGGGACTTACGTATGCGTTCGCTTCTGTATGCGAGCTCACGGGGACAGGGGCGCTTTAAAAAAAAAAAAAAAAAAAATTTTATTCTTCATTTTACTTTATTTATTATAGTTTGACATGTTTTTCCGCCCTAAACATTTTTTTGATCACTTTTATACCTATTACAAGGAACGTAAACATCCCTTGTAATAGGAATATGGCATGACAGGTCCTCTTTACAGTGAGATATGGGGGGGGGGGGTGTCAATAAGACCCCACATCTCACCTCTAGGCTGGGAAGCCTGAAAAAAAAAAAAAAAAAAAAACAACAATCCTGGCTTTGATCGTAGCGGTGAGTCGGTAGAAGCACCGGCGGGGGGGGACATCCCCTCTCGCCTCCCGTAAGAATGATCAAGCGGCGGAACAGCCGCTATGATTGTTCTTATGGTGTAGTGAATCGCCGGCTGAAAAAGCTAATATCTGAATGATGCCTGTAGCTGCTCCCATCATTCAGATATCCCCGCACAAAGTCAAGGACGTCATATGACGGCCGGAGGGCGGGAAGTGGTTATTGCGGAGTATTGCCGGGCATTGCGGAGTATTGCCGGGCATTGCGGAGTATTGCCGGGCATTGCGGAGTATTGCCGGGCATTGCGGAGTATTGCCGGGCATTGCGGAGTATTGCCGGGCATTGCGGAGTATTGCCGGGCATTGCGGAGTATTGCCGGGCATTGCGGAGTATTGCCGGGCATTGCGGAGTATTGCCGGGCATTGCGGAGTATTGCCGGGCATTGCACAGGGTATTGCCGGGCATTGCACAGGGTATTGCCGGGCATTGCACAGGGTATTGCCGGGCATTGCACAGGGTATTGTCGGGCATTGCACAGGGTATTGTCGGGCATTGCACAGGGTATTGTCGGGCATTGCGCAGGGTATTGTCGGGCATTGCGCAGGGTATTGTCGGGCATTGCGCAGGGTATTGTCGGGCATTGCGCAGGGTATTGTCGGGCATTGCGCAGGGTATTGCGGAGGGTATTGCGCAGGGTGTTGCGCAGGGTATTGCCGAGTATTGCGCAGGGTATTGCCGAGTATTGCGCAGGGTATTGCCGAGTATTGCACCAGGGTATTGCCGAGTATTGCACCAGGGTATTGCCGAGTATTGCACCAGGGTATTGCCGAGTATTGCACCAGGGTATTGCCGAGTATTGCACCAGGGTATTGCCGAGTATTGCACCAGGGTATTGCCGAGTATTGCCGAGTATTGCACCAGGGTATTGCCGAGTATTGCAGAGTATTGCACCAGGGTATTGGCAGGGTGTATTGCAGAGTATTGGCAGGGTATAGCACAGGGATGGCTGAGCAGGGATGGATGGATGGCTGGATCTGTGACTGCAATTGTCACAGATCCAGCCCACAGTGCTGCTGCTGCCATCCGCTCCCTCCCCCTCCCCTCTCACACTGTACCGATCGGTACAGAGAGGGGAGGGAGGAACCGGCGTCATCAAATGACGCCAGTCTGTTTACAAGTGATTGCTCCGTTATTTGACGGAGCGATCACGTGGTAAACGGCCGCTATCAGCGGCGATTTACCGCGATTCGTGATCCGCCGGGTCCTCTGGACCCGGCGGTCACGGAGTTTCCCGTGTGCGCGCCCCAGGGGGCGCACGGGAGCGCGATTCTGGGAGGACGTTATATAACGTCCTCCCAGAGTTAAGCAACCACCTTGTCGACGTTATTTGTCGGCAGGTGGTTGTTAAGTGGTTAAAATCTTGCTGAGGCATGCCTTAGCTTCTCCTTATCTCACTTTTAAAGTGTGTGAAATAAAATCGGTACCTCTGCAATATGTGCACATTTTCACGTTCTATATATTCAACCACTGAAGACCAGCCCATTTTTTCAGTTTTCAGCATGGTTATCCTCTGAAAGGGCTCGTTATTTTTCAGCACTCATGTAAAAACATAAATCCCTTAGCAGCTGGAAATTCTCCACCCACCCTGGGCAGGTAGCTATACAGGGAGTATGGGTATACAAGTGATTTAAGGGGTTGTAAACCCTCATGGTTTTTTACCTTAAAGTGGATGTAAACCCAAAAAAAATTTGATGTCACAATGTAGAGTATAAGATTTCCTATCATCTGTGCCCAGTCTTGCCACACAGTTAATCCAGCTCTGAGCAATCCTCTTTTATTGTTTAGTGAGATAAAATGGACAAACGGAGAAAAGCCTTTGTCCGTTCCGCCCCCTTGCTGTGAGTGAAAGGTTATTTACGTATCTCGTGCACTAGCCTGAGAAAGGCACATCCTGTGTAAAAAGTTCACAATTCACAACCCCCTCCCCTCCAGCTCTCCCAGGATTGGCTGCCTTTACTGTGTTTTTGACTGGATGTGTCTCATCATGGGGTCTGATAAGGAAATGTATGATGCAGTGAAAACACAGAACAGCCAGCAGAATATACCAGACCAAGTGATTTAGGGGAGATGTATTTAGTGAGAGCTGGGCAGAGGAGAAGTCCAGTGATCTGATTATTATTATATTGCAGTGTGGTGTGTGTGTGTGTGAGGTCACCTGATCACATTTGCAACATTCCTTTCCATCACCAGGATGTGTTATGTGGGGGAGGGGTGGATTTCTCACTTTTTATACTTACACCCAGTAAGGCTGAGCTTAGGGCCAGTTCACACTGGTTTGTTGCGAGATCGCATGCGATTCGCACCGCAGTGCAAATCACATGCAATGTCTGCAGTGCGATTTCAGCCATACAGATAGTATGGCTGATATTGCATCGCATTCGGACCAAACACGCACAGGACCATTTTTTTGGTCCGCACCAGAATCGGATCGCATGGGTGTTAACACATATGCGGTCTGAACTGTCAGTTCGCAGTGCGATATGCGAGCTGAAATGGGGGTGTCATTACCATTGTATTGACACTCCCCAGCAGTTCGCATATGGCAGTGTGAACTGTCGTGCGAGTCGGGTGCGATGTGGGAACCCGCAGTGGATTCGCAGGGTTACCGCATCGCACCAGTGTGAACCGAGCCTCAAAGCATACAGCCCACAAATGTCACCTGACTGCTCCCACCAAGACTCGGTTCACACTGGTGCGATTTGGAAACCCTTTGAATCCACTGCGGGTTCCCACATCGCACACGGCCATATGCAAACTGCTGGAGAGTGTCATACAATGTTAACAGCACCCCCATTTCAGCTCGCATATCACACTGCGAACTGACATGAATTGGATCGTATAGCATAGTTGCCAACATTGCAATAAAAAAAATCCAGGACCCTTTTTTTGTAGGCGTAGCCTTGCTATAATTAGGGGATGGGCTTTCATGTGTGGGCGTGTCACAACTACCACAAAATGGGCGTGGTTCAGAAGGGGTGTGGTTAGAGTCTGAGGAAGGAAGGTCCTACACCACAATAGAAATATGTGTATTCCAGAAAGTTTAACAAAATCGGCAGATAACGATACTCCAAAAAAAAACTGTTGGCGCTTCAGTCATCCCGGCACCATGGTTGTTATGGTGTCAGGGTGATTGCAGCGCATTATTGCTATTATTACATTGTAATATAAAATCATTCAACTCACCATAATGCCGAATCAGTGGGACCCCTGAGCGTGTCACTCGCTACGTCGTCTGCCATCAGGTGCCCCCAGCGGAGTCCGCTCCTTACAATGGGTGCCCCCAGCAGAGTCCGCTCCTTACAATGGGTGCCCCCAGCAGAGTCCGCTCCTTACAATGGGTGCCCCCAGCAGAGTCCGCTCCTTACAATGGGTGCCCCCAGCAGAGTCCGCTCCTTACAATGGGTGCCCCCAGCAGAGTCTGCTCCTTACAATGGGTGCCCCCAGCAGAGTCTGCTCCTTACAATGGGTGCCCCCAGCAGAGTCTGCTCCTTACAATGGGTGCCCCCAGCAGAGTCTGCTCCTTACAATGGGTGCCCCCAGCAGAGTCTGCTCCTTACAATGGGTGCCCCCAGCAGAGTCTGCTCCTTACAATGGGTGCCCCCAGCAGAGTCTGCTCCTTACAATGGGTGCCCCCAGCAGAGTCTGCTCCTTACAATGGGTGCCCCCAGCAGAGTCTGCTCCTTACAATGGGTGCCCCCAGCAGAGTCTGCTCCTTACAATGGGTGCCCCCAGCAGAGTCCGCTCCTTACAATGGGTGCCCCCAGCAGAGTCCGCTCCTTACAATACATCAGTGTCCCCAGGGGCTGTGTTCTCCATCAGAGCCCCCGCCGCCGCACATACCTTTCCCCATCGTACCTCGGGGACCCATAGGCGGCGTGGGTGGAGGAAGATCTGCACATCCCAGATCCACATGTTCAGTATAGCGGGGAGGGGCCGCCAAAAGAGAGAAGCCGATTGGCTGCCCCTCTCCTCTGCACTGAACACAAGAGGACAACACAGTGGTGGCAGCCACTTAGGAAAAAACCGGCAGCGGTGGTGACACCAAACACTCCCGGATTTCCCAAGACATTCAAAAAAAAATCAGGACAAAAACAATCCGGGACAAGGGTCCTAAATCCGCGAATGTCCTGGGAAATCCAGGACTGTTGGCAACTATGGTATAGATGTGACCACCCATGCGATCCGATTCTGGTGCGGACCTAAAAAGGATCCTGTGCGCGTCAGTAGGGCAGTGGACGGCGCCGGTGGGGTAGTGTGCTCAGTGTCGGTCTTGGGGCTCTGGACCGTATCGGTATGGGGTGGGGGGGGCAGGGCAGTTGTGGTATCAGCCTTTTTTTTTTTTTTTTTTTTACAATTTTATTCTTATTTTTTATCAGCCCTGTTGGGGGCTTTAGTGACATGTCAGGGGTCTAATCCCTTTTGAGACAGAGAAAGGGACAGAGGACACAGATTTCTCAGTCCTTTTCTTTGCACAGAAGATGAATGGAGAGAAGACAGCGGCTCCTCCATTCATAAACTGAGCATAGTAACACACAGGTTACTCTGCTGTTATCACAGGACACAGAGCGATCGGTAACGAACGCTCTGTGTCCCATTCAGAAAAGAAACTGGCCCCGTCTTCCCTCTCCATCCTGACAGATCCCCCCCATGGTAGAGTGAAGCCAGCAGCTGAGGGGGGGGGCGTGGAGATGAAGAAAGGGAGGGGGGGTGGAGGAGCACACGGGCGCTGGAGGAGGCGGACACTCTGGGATGATCGGTGCAGCGGAGGACAGCTGTGAGCACCGACCCCCCCCCCCCCCCCGCATCCTTTTCAGGTGAAAGCCGCGGGAGGGAGAAGGGGAAGCGGCTGATGAAAAGCCATGCAGGGGGAGGAAATCGGTGCTCACAGTTGTCCCCCGCTGCACCGATCATCCCCGTGTGTCACTGGACATTGTTGTGTGTACAGAGGTGACGGGGCCGTGAGCGCGCTCTGCCTCTCCTGCACGCTCTGGCAAAGGGGAGTGTAGAGGTGGGCGGAGAGTCTGCTGGCTTCACGACTTCAAACAGAGAAGGGGGAGACATTTGACAGGTAAGGGTACATGCAGGAGGCATGTATATCCTTATAGTTCACCCCTATGGCAGTAGTATAAAATTGATGAGTGGGTTTACATCAGTGGTTCTCAACTCCAGTCCTCAGGGCCCACCAACAGGCCAGGTTTGCAAGATAACTGAAATGCATCACAGGTGATATAATTTTCTGCTCAGGGATTGCAGTATTCTAGTCTGCATCTCACCAAGGTAATACTTAAAATCTGGCCTGTTAGTGGGTCCTGAGGACAGGAGTTGAGAACCACTGGTTTACATCCACTTTAATGCATTAAGGTGAAAAACCTCCTATGATGCAGCTGCCCCCCCAAGAGCCTCCCTTTTTACTTACCTGAACCCGGTCGCTCCATCTGGTGTCTCGGGCCCTAATTGGATAGATTTATAGCATTGCAGCCATTGGCTCTTGCTGCTGTCAATCAAATCCAATGATGCAGGGGGGAGTCCTGTTGTCTGTCAATAGAAGCAGCAGCAGGACACGGGAGTGCCTGGGGGAGTGTGGCTTTCCAACGGGGCACTCGAGAAGAGGATGAGCCAGGAGCTCTGCTGAGGGGACCCCAGAAGAGGAGGATCGAGGGGGGAAGAATATGACATGTTTGTTTTAAAAAAGAAAACGAACCGTTGCATAGTTACATAGGTGAGGTTGAAAAAGACACAAGTCCATCAAGTCCAACCTATGTGATTACATGTAAGTATTACCTTGTATATCCCTGTATGTTGTGGTCGTTCAGGTGCTTATCTAATAGTTTCTTGAAATCATCAATGCCCCCTGCTGAGACTTTAGTTACTCTTTAAATGTCCATAACACAATTTATTGCATTTCCTTATATCTTCCTCTATTCTTAAATTCTCACCAGAGCACATGGCCCTTAATTATATACAGGTAAAATTAAGCAATCTCCAAGCGTCTGAATTTCTTCCCCATCCACGTTTTTCGACTTTGCTCTTCCAGAGAATGTGTTTAGAAAAAAAATGGGGGAAAAACATAGTATATTCTGAGCCAAAATTAACCCCTTTGCGCTTAAGGTATAAACAAATGTTAACGCCTAAGCACAATTTTGCAACTTTGATATGTGTTGGTAAAACTGTACATATCATCATTACTTGGTGGATTATACCACTTTTTGTTTTCCAGGGCAAATTGGTAATGGATGCCTTTTTTCTCAAAAAAATACTGGGCTCAAAATAGTAACTTTTTTTTTATTTAACTGTATATTTCTTGCTACTACCATAACCTTCCACCAAAGAACAACCCAAAATAAATTCTGCTCCTGACGATCACAGCAATACCACATATGTATGTTAGTTGTTTGTACCTGTAGTACAGCCCAGAAATGATAGTGCATAGTTTGCTTTTTATTTTATCCTACCTAAAACACATGGACACTGACACTGGTACTAATAAAAAAAAAAAAAATCCTGCAGTTTTTTTTTTCCCTCTCTGCAAGGAGAGAGAGAGCAGGGGCCATCTTTATGAATAGGACCCTAGGGAAACATTTTCTTGGGCCCCAATTGCAATTTGTTGCCAGAGGTTACAGTGTATCATTATCGCTCCCTGACTGGCTGTAAGCGGTTACAGCACACTGATTTGCTAGAGGTCAAAGCACGTCTTCTGATTGGTTACTGGACATCCTTACCGCGCACTGATTGGTTGCTAGAGGATACTGCACGTTATTACGGCTCACTAATTGGTTGCTAGAGGTTAGTGCACATCATTACAGCTCATTGATTGGTTGCTAAAGGTTACAGCATATCTCACTGCCTCCCCACCATGGACTGGAGAGGGGAGCGGTCCCATCAATAGACAGAAAACTCCTAGGTATCCTAGAACACTTGGGATGCTGGGATCAGTGGGGGGGGGGGTGGGATTAGTTAGGAGGCAGTACACTGTGGCAAATTCTGAATTGTGGAGTGGAAAGCTTTAGGAAGTATATAGTGGGGGGGATTTGCACTGACCACCATGTAACGGGGGATTTCTCTTTTGTCCATGGACGGACACAGCTCCTTATAATTCTTGACTTATTCGTGGGTTATGTTCCTGTCTATTTAGGAGAGGACTAGGCAGACATGTTAGACATTTAAAACATGTAACTTTAGCAAAGCTGAACAGCCCCGCCCAGGGTGCGGTCCCTCTGGTCATAACCCCCTCACACTGCCTCAGCAGCTCAGTTTTTTTCTGCCTAGTAGAGAAGGACCTGGCTCCCTTTTTGGGCCCAGGGTCCTGAAGACATTTTTTATTATTTTAGGATTTTATTTTAAGAAATCTTATCAACTGCCAGCTGGGTGACAGGCTGGATAATATAGATCCTTGTAGTCCCCCCAGTCTGGCCATCGAGCGTGAGCAGACCTTAGCTACGTGCGGGGTCGGCCACGACATACCCCGTGGCTCCAGGGGTGGCCGGTGAGCTATATGCTCCGGGGTTCACATATGACTGGGCTGCTTGCTGTCTTAGTCACAGTGGACTGGGCTGACAGCTACTCTGTACTGCTCGGATGTAGGTCTGTCAGGAATGCACCAGCGAGTCCTCACATGTACAGGTAAGTACGGTTCCTCCTGCCTTGGCAGACTGGAACAGCTGGGCATTCCTGGGGGGGTCGTTTAGGGGGTTTCCTGGGCCTCTTTTCTTTCCCCCCATCCCTTTTTTTTCCTCCTCCCCTTGCATTGCGGGGCCTGCTGTGTGCGACCGAGGTGTGCCTGTGGGGGGGGCTCTGGGTCCTGGCTGGGGGCTTCGGGTGTGTCCGGGTCCGCTCTCACTATAGGTGTTCTGACTTTTGGGGGGCCTCTGTTTGGGGGCCACTGCGGTATATCGGCCTTCTCGTCCGCCTCAGGACGCTTGGCGCCGGTTTTTCAAAGCGCCGGCGCCGTTTTCTTGTGGCCGTGCTGCAGCTGTATGTAATACAGCTGGCGGCCGCTTAGTGCCGTTTTTTTCAAAGCGCCGGTGCCATTTTCTTGTGGCCGCGCTGCTGCTGTATGTAATACAGCTGGCGGCCATTTTCTTGTGGCCACACTTGGCGCAGTTAGTTACTACGGGCGGCCATTTTCTGGAAGCTCAAGCTTCTTTTTATCTGAGGCGTACGTCGGCCATATTTGTGTGGTTTTTCCACAGGTTTTGGCCTCCTAGTGCTGGAATGGCCTCCTGAACAGCGCGGACTGCGCAGTTCACCCCTGAGACACCCAGATACACAATGTCAGTGTGGGAAAGCGGACCGCAGCGCTGTGCAGTGCCTTGGCAGAACGGTGAGTCCCCTGGGATACCCGTTGTCAGTAGCAGCTAGGAGGGTGGGCCTCTTTTTAAGGTACCTTGTACTTTAAGCCCCTGAGGCGGTTCAAGGTGTGGGTCAGCATGGAGCCTGAAGCTGTTTCTTCCCCAGTCATTCTGGTGGCAACCGGTGCCACTGCTCCTGCGGTACCTAAGGACGCTTTGTTGGCGGTCCTGGAACCATTGTTGCCAGGGTGGAAGCGGTGCGCGGCGCAGGGGTGGTTTTAAAAACGCCCCCTTCCCTCGCCATATTCTGGGGATGGCTCTGTCTCAGACTCTGGCCTGGCTGTGGCACAGGGCCCCTGCTCTGATGGGGCAGGGTCTGCTGACCAGGACCATTCGGACAGTATGGAGGGCTCCATGTCCGGGTCCCCGCAGGACAATACTGCTGGGGCATCTGCTGAAGTCCCTTTTGGGTCCCTCAAGCCGGCCCGCACTGAAAGGTTTTTCCTTATGGACTTATTTTGATAAGTCCATATACAAGGCATGGGAGTGACTGCAGAAGACCTTTCGGTCCCAAAAACGCATGGCGGTCCGTTCTCCTTTTTAGGAGAGCCTTTTAAAAGTGGTCATCTACCCCAGTGTATAGGTTATACAAATTAACCACTTTTCTGGTTGAGGGACCCCTGCATTTAAAGACACCACAGGTAGTAGGTCCGACGCGGTGGACCGGTCAGGGTTCACCATGCTGGGATCAGCATTGCGGCCTATGTTGGCTGCGGCACTGGTGTTTCTGACACTCACTGAATGGGTACAAATTTTGCACCAGGAGTTGGAGGAGCATCATGCTCCCCCAGGCTGTGGGGGAACTGACCGAACGGTTCGTGCATGGCCTTGCGTGTGTCTGCGAGGCAGCCTTTGATGCAGCTCCCTTGGTTTCCAGAGCCTCAGTATCTGCGGTGATGCTGCGGCGCCTTATTTGGAAAAAAAGCTGGTCCACGAACCAGACTTCCAAGAAGGCTCTGGCGGACTTGCCTTTCACGGAAGGGATGCTATTTGGAGCCTCACTGGATGACAGTAGTGAGGATGTCACTGGGGGTTAGAGCACTCTCCTCCCTCAGGACAGAAAGGGTAAGGAGCCAAGGGCCCTCCGTTTCCATGCAGAAGTGGTATCTTCGTCAGTCAAGACCCGCAGGTAGGCATTCCCAGGCCGACAAGGGTCCGGCTGAGGGACAGAAGCGTCCCTGGGTTCGCAAGCCATACACGCCTGTGAACAAGTCTGCTACCGCATGAGGGTTTGCCCCCCCGCCCCTCTCCCGGGTGGGAGGGATATCTCGTGAGTTTGCAGCTCGGTGGACCTCCCTGCTTTACGACCAGTGGGTTGCGAGGTGGTTTCTTCAGGGTACAAAATAAAGTTTCTTTCTTGTCCACCAAACTGATTCCTTTCCTCCAACCTTCCTCTCCTTCCGACCTTGTCTGGAAGCCCTAAAGAGGGCTATACAGGACTGCATACCTGTGCCGCTGCAGAAAAGGTTTCAGGGTTTTTTACTCAAATCTATTGTGGTCCCAAAGACGGACGGAGTCCGTCCAATCCTGAACCTCAAGGCCCTCACCGCTTTTGTATAATGTCCCCATATGCACCAGCCGTCAGAGGTTTCTGCGTTTTGCAGTCAGGGAAGATCACTACCAATGGTGGCTCTCCTTTTTTGGCCTGGCATCGGCACCAAGGTGTTCGCCCCGATTCTGGCCTTGCTGAGACAGCGAGGGATCGCTATCGTGGGCTACCTGGACGACCTCCTTCTGAGAGCTGCTTCAGACTCAGTATTAGAGGAGGATGTGACGATTGCCAGTCTGACCCTTCAAGAATTTGGTTGGGTACTGAACCTCCAAAAGTCGGTGTTGGTGCCGACTCAGCGCCTGGAATACCTCCGCTTGGTTCTGGACTCCTCGGAGGAAAAGTTTTTTTTTTTTGTGTTTTTTTTTTCCTCCCTTTAGAGAAATTGCAGATTCTCAGGTGACTGTAAAGCGGTTGGCAACCCGCAGGTGGGCATCGCTGCGATTCTGCATGCGACTCCTGGGTCTCATGGTGGCCTCCTTCGAGGCGGTACCGTATGCTCAATTCCACACGAGTCTTGCGGATGGAGATCCTGTCCAAATTGGACAAGTCTCCGTTGTCCCTGGATTGTCAAATCTGGGTGAGCCAACTAGTCCGGACTTCCCTGGTCTGGTGGCTGACATCTCTGGCCCTTCAGTCCGGAAAGTTGTTCCTTCCCTTTCACTGGACGGTGATCACGACTGGTGCTTCGGGCGATAAGGCAGTGCCTTTCCACATGGTCACAGAGGCTACAGGGGCGGCCAGTCAGGATCGAGTCGAATAACGCCACGGCGGTGGCGTATGTCAACCATCAAGAAGGAACAAGTAACTCGGCTGCAGCATCGGAGGTCGCTCACATCCTGCGGTGGGCAGAAAGGAGCGCACCGGCTCTATCGGCCGTATACATTCCGGGCGTAGAAAACTGGCAAACTGGTTACCCAAGTCGCCAGACGCTAGATCAAGGAGAAGGGTCGCTACACCCGGATGTGTTCCAACTCCTTTGCCTGAGTTGGGCCACGCCAGACATGGACCTCCTGGTTTCTTGACTCAACCGCATGGTATTGAGGCTTGTGGCCAGGTCCAGAGATCCCTGGGCAGACGCGTTGGTGGCTCCGTGGGGTCGGTATCGGCTAATTTACGCCTTTTTCCCCCAATGAAACTTCTTCCTTGTCTGCTCCGCAGAGTAGAGGCCGATGGGATTCCGATGATTGTTTTTGCCCCAGGCTGGCCTTTGGCGTCCCCGATACGCCGACCTAGCTCGCCTGGTGGCGGATGTCCCTTGGCGACTGCCGATGCGGGAGGACCTTCTGTTGCAAGGTCCCATACTTCATCCTGCTTTTACAGTCGCTGGCTTTAACAGCTCGGCTATTGAGAGCCAGGTACTAAGGGACCAAGGCCTGTCGGATTCGGTCATTTCCACTTTGCTGAGGTCACGGAAGTCTTCTCGGAAGATCTACCATCGCACGTGAAGGACCTACATCTCTGTGTGAGGAGATGTAGTGGCGTCCACGGGTATATTCGGTTTCCAGGATCCTGCTGTTTTTACAGTGTGGAGTGGATCAAAGACTTGCTTTAAGCTCCATTAAGGGGCGGATTCCAGCCTTGGCTGTTTTCTTACAACGACCCTTGGATCTTTCACTGGTGAGTATGTTTGTGCAGGGGGTCCGATATGTGGTCCCCCCTGGTTCGACCACCACTTCCCCGTGGGGTTTGAATCTGATGCGCTCGGTGCTTCAGAAACCTCCCTTGGGAACATCAGAGAGATTCTCTTTTTTGACATTCTCTCAGAAAGTTGCTTTTCTGGTGACCATTACATCTGTCAGAAGGGTTTCTGAGTGGCGGCCTGGTCTTGCAAGTCCCCATACTTGATTCTCAGATATAGGAGATGAACCACAGAGGAAGGACAAGAATAAATTTCTCCTCAGGTGTTGCCGCCGTCCCAAAATAGTGGGAATAAACACAAAATAGGGAACATTCAGACATTTGTATACATTTTCCGAACAGGAAAAATCAATCAACTCCTTTTAGCCTAACATGTTTCAGGAATACCAATCCTTTCTTCGGAGGCTCTTGATAGGAGAGAATACAACTGTGTTCTGAGAATGAAGATAGAAAGACAAAACTCAAAAAATTATTTCAGAGATTACCACTATAACAGGCACACACACATCCAATATACATACCACGCACGAAAACTGTATCTATATATATATGTCAGAATGTTCCATATTGATTAGATATCAAGGACAAAATGGAGTCCTAGAAACAAAGAAAAAGCAAACAAAACTGCCATTGCCATTCATAGGGGGAAGAACCCTCATCCAAGCCCGGGTCGGCTCAAGCAAGGGGCCCAGACCAGCATTCTCAAAGAACCAGAACCATATGTAGTCTAAAGCCCCATACACACGGTCGGACTTCCATCAGACTTTTCCGTGTTTTTTTTGTCCGAACGGAGTTGGTCGGGAACACCCATAGCATACACACGCTCGGACTTTTCTGCAAACTTTCCCAAAACTTTTTGCAACATCACGATGGAGCGTACACACGGTCAGATTGTTGGTCCAACTTGCTCAAAATGAAGTTTGTTGGCAAAAAGTCTGACCGTGTGTACGGGGCTTAAGGATGTAATCCTGAGTGCCTAATCGAGAGATCAAAAAAGAAGGGGGAGGGGAGGAGTAATGTATTATCCGCATGACACAACAGCATGCATAAAGTAAAAAGACCGAGTACTACTGCGGGATACTCATAAAATTATTATTAGAAAAACCAGATTGCATGGCGATCCTGCAAAAATGTGTTTTTCAGCAAGAAAACCATTTAACTGGATAAATTATAGATGAGTAATGCACAGATGTGCATAATTACGAAGTAATAACACTATACCTGAAAAAGGAGAAAACCTTTGTAGCAATAGTGCAAAGAATCTAAATAGTGCCTAGTGATCACAATGCATGGTGGGCAGAGCTGGATTTAATTTTGCTGCCATCATGCACATATTGAACAGAGCTTGTTAGTCAATAGTACATATAAATACCTGGTGTAAACAGTGCCAATAATAGGCAGAACTTGACCCAGGTTTGTACTGCAGAGAAAATGGGAGAAAAGAAAAGAAGGGAAATAGCATTTAAAATGAGGCCTGCATATAGCTTGCAGGTGAAGAAAGTAGCCAGGCGCACAGTACTTTTTACCAGTCAGATGAGGTGTCCGGGGTAGGCTAAAGCCCCGTACACACAGTCGGACTTCCATCTGATTTTTCCGTGGTTTTTTTGTCTGAACGGAATTGGTCGGGAACACCCATAGCATACACACGCTCGGACTTTTTTGCAAACTTTCCCAAAACTTTTTGCAACATCACGTGGTTTTTCTGCTCTTTACCGACACCCTTTGGTCCACTTTTGCTATTGTTGGTTGATTTTAACATTAGTTGTTTTGTCCATCGGACAAAAGTCCAATGGTTTTCTGTACACACGGTCGGACTTTGCTCCATCGGACTTTTGTTGGGCAAAAGTTTGTCCGTTTGCAGACCCAACTTTTGTCTGATGAAAACAAGAAAAAAGCAAAACAAGTTTGTCCGATGGAGCGTACACACGGTCGGATTGTTGGTCCAACTTGTTCAAAATGAAGTTTGTTGGCCAAAAGTCCGACCGTGTGTACGGGGCTTTAGAGTGCTGCAGCGTCTGTGAATGGAATGGCGCCAGACACGGTTTTAAAGGCATTTCACGCATGCGCACCGACATCAACCGATGGATGAGATCAGAGGGCCGCGCCAGGACTCGGCGGCGCATAAACAGGAAACTGTGAAGCATGGGGAGGCAGCTGAAGACGAATCAGCACACCAAATAGTAAAGAGGACGGGGCAGGAGGGAAAGGAGAAAGGGAACTACAGAGAGGTCATGCTGGGGCGCAAACAGCAGCCATAGCACAGTGATTGAGAAGAATGGAAAACAAAAAAAATAAAGTCTGAGTTTATCAAGGAGGCTGACTTGCTTCGAAGTCGCCTCCTCGATCGGGGTTATTCACCCACGTGTTTGAAGAAAGCTTTCAAACGCACGGGTGGATCTACTAGACATGATTTACTCTTTCCTAAAAAGACCAAAAGTTCCTCTAGGCCAGTCACTCGACTAATTACCAAATACAATGCTCACCATAAGGCCCTTAAGAAAATTCTACAGAAGCACTGGCACCTATTGAAGATAGATCCTAATCTAAACTTACATGTTGCTGCTATATATGTGTGGAGGCTGCCAAGTGTGTAGATACATAAACGTGCAATTTAAATTTACCTTACCTAATGGTAAAAAATACAGACCAAAACACTGCCAACTGTAAGACACCTGGTGTCATCTATCTGCTGACATGTCAGTGTCAATGTTTTTACATTGGCAAAACAAAATTACCTTTCCATCAAAGGGCAGCCCGCCATATCACCAGTATCAAAACTGCCAACCCAGATCTCCCACTAGGGCGGCATGTACGTGACAACCACACAGGCATCCCCCCCTTGCTTTCTATTTACCATCTTAGACCGGGTTTATCCGGACAGTCGAGGGGGTGATTGGAATAAAATACTACTTCAAAAAGAGGTCCGCTGGATCGCCGACCTCGATGCTACATCTTTTCCAGGCCTCAACACCCAACTGAGTTTCTGTCCATTTTTGGATGGTTTCAATTCAGGCGGCTGTGAGAAAGAACAGGCCTATAAGATGTATTTTATCTGACAGTTGCTCTCTATTATTATTATTATTATTATTATTTTTCTTATGCTATTTGGATGGTGTCTTGTTTATGGTGTAAATGTAAAACCTAAGAAATGTTCATAGCTGCACTCTGCGCCAGTGCTTCTACCTTTGGGTTTATGCTGTTGAAATATATGTATGATGTCGTTCCTTTTGATGCATGTTTTATGCAAGTGTTGCCATCTGCAGACTCCTCTATGTCCAGCCATATGGACTATCCTACAATCTCCTCCCGTGATCTCTCTAACTTCCATACACTCATCCATTTACCACTCGCACCAATGTTTCTACTTTACCTGTACAGGTGGTCCAGGGAATGCTGGTTCTTTATGACCATGGTTCCCTTTTCTACGATGGCTTTTGACATTTAAACGGCTGCCCTTGCCCTCATATTCTTCCTTGCCCGGTTCGTCTCTGCCGAGCACACAGGAGCCTGTCCACCGTTCCTTCGGTTATGGGGATGGGCGTCCTATTATATGTGGCATGCCCTGATGCCATGCTGTGCGCATGGCCCCTTGGTACTTGCCGCATTCTCTGCGCCGGTGGTCTTTTTCTGCATGATGTTCCCCCATTTGCCTAAATGGGGGGCACTGTGCAGTTTTTGCCCTGGGGGCCCCTCTTCCTGGCATCTCTGCTCCACTTCCTTGTCTGTGCCTCTAGATTTTCGGTTCACATTTTTTCATTTTTACTTTCATTTATAATCATTTTTACTTTACATTATATATAAAGCGCTGCGCAAACTGTTGGCGCTATATAAATCCTGTATAATAATAATAATATATATATATATATATATATATATATATATATATATATATATATATATATATCCTTTTCTTTTGTCCATTTTTTTTCTTTTTTCCCCCTTTTCATTCTTTCCATCTGGATCTTTCCTGGCCTTTGCCCTGATGTCTCTTGGCTATGGGTCTTATCAGTGTGTTTAGATCGTCAGTCGATCAATATTGGTTTCATTTTTTGCATTTTTATTGGCAGCAATAGTTGCAAGTTTATGCGATTTTATACATCGTATATGATGTCTATTGGCATCAATATCTGGGATGCCTTGATTTCACAAACCCATCTACTATCATGTTATTTAATAGAGCATATACAGCGATGAGTGATTGCACTGTTTTTCCTTTTCGGATGTGTTATATACACCCACCGATAGATGGCGCTAATCCTGAGATTTCAGTCGCTCGCTTTTATTAACAATTTAATTTTTTTTGTTTTCCATTCTTCTCCATCACTGTGCTATGGCTGCTGTTTGCGCCCCAGCATGACCTCTCCTGTAGTTGCCTTTCTCCTTTCCCTCCTGCCCCGTCCTCTTTAAAATTTAGTGTGCTGATTCGTCTTCAGCTGCCTCCCCATGCTTCTCAGTTTCCTGTTTATGCACCGCCGAGTCCCGGTGCGGCCCTCTGACATCATCCATCGGTTGATGTCGGTGCGCATGCGCGAAATGCCTTTAAAACCGTGTCTGGCGCCATTCCATTCACAGACGCTGCAGCACTCTTAAGCCCTGTACACACGATCGGATATCCTATGGATTCTAATCTGATGTTTTTTTTCCCATCGGAAATCCGATGAAACTGTCTTCCATCAGTCTTGCCCACACACCATCAGTCAAAAAACAGACCGTTTCAAACGCGGTGACGTAAAACACTCCGATGAGCCGAGAAAAAATAAGTTCAATGCTTCTGAGCTTCTGAGCATGCGTCTACTTGATTCTGAGCATGCGTGGGTTTTTTATCCGATGGATTTCCACACAGACGATCGGATTTTGCGATAGTTTTTTTTCCCATCGGATAAATTTAAAACATGTTCTATTTTTTCACACCGATTTTTTCATCGGTAAAACCGATCGTGTGTACACGGCTTCAGCCTACCCCGGACACCTCATCTGCCAGGTAAAAAGAACTGTGCACCTTGCTACTTTCTTCACCTGCAAGCTATATGCAGGCCTCATTTTAAATGCTATTTCCCTTCTTTTCTTTTCTCCCATTTTCTCTGCAGTACAAACCTGGGTCAAGTTCTACCTATTATTGGCACTGTTTACACCAGGTATTTATACTTATATGTACTATTGACTAACAAGCTCTTTTCAATATGTGCATGATGGCAGCAAAATTAATTCCAGCTCTGCCCACCATGCATTGTGAATTTGTGATCACTAGGCACTATTTAGATTCTTTGCACTATTGCTACAAAGGTTTTCTCCTTTTTCATGTATAGTGTTATTACTGTGTAATTATGCACATCTGTGCATTACGCATCTATAATTTATCCAGTTAAATGGTTTTCCAAGTCATCTTCCAGGACGGCTTACAGAGAGATAGGCTCCTCCCACCTAGAACAGGAAACGCATGATCCACATCATAAAAGTCTTACTCATGCATTAGCCCCTCCAGTATTTGTGTTTCCTCAGGCTAGACAGGCACTATCCAAGGGATGTTTGTTATTTTTTTTGGGCCTTCGTGCCAGGCGGCAGGGGCCCCCCCGACGTCCATACCCAGTCAACAGGGGTAGTTCCCCTGGGGTATGAGTCAGTTTGGGGCCACCCAGGAGACCCGAAACAGGGGTCATGGGTGATGGTAGGGGACCCCACCTCCCAAGTCGGGTGTATCCTCAGCGAGGTTACCTGTGAGGGTGGAGGAGGTGATCCAGTGGGTCCAGCCGCGGCACAGCAGGGTATCCTCCTGGCGGAGGCTCGGGCAGCCGTAGAGCCGGTATCCTTCACGGGCAGATGGATCTACAGAGGGGAGTCTCTAGCTCCAGGACAGCATGGAGCTGGGCACACAGCTAGTGTGTCACTTCCGGCGCAGAAAACAGGAAGTGACACGACAGGAAGTCCCGCGGCGGCCATCTTGGTACACCCATTTGGAAGCCTAGTTTAAAATAACAGGCGTGCTGTGCCGTGGGGCGGCGTCGGATCCACAGCGCCGCTCCGGACCTCCACTCCTCTCATATTTAAGGGACCCGGACCTAAACATGGAAGGGACCCAGAGACGCAGATCTGGAGGCGCCATCGGTCGCATCGGGCCCTAAGGTAAGAAAATAAGGGGCAGACCGCTTCTTTCCTTTTCTTACCCTCCTGTGGGGCCGGCACAGGGGGAGTCTGTTTATTCCAGAGACCGTTTGTTTCTCCTATGCTGATGGTGGCAGCCGTCACATATTCTAGCATAGGCTCTGGTGGTGGGTACTTCTCATAATTCTTAGACTAGAATAAGAGAGTCCACGTGGTGTTTCTGGTTTGGGTGTTTACTTCAGTGTAAGTAATATGCAGGCGCTTGTCATTTACTGTATTACAGGACAGGACCCACGAGCCCAGAGATAAAACAGAAACACCTAGAAAAAGATGCCCAATATGTACCAGGAAGATGCAAATTGGGTGTAAAAAGAATGCTTGTCAGGACTGCATAGACAGACTTATCAAGGGAGAAACAGGCCCTGTTCTTAAAGGCTTTATGGACTCATTAAAGTCAGGGATGAAACAGACGTTTCAGTCCTTTAAGCCCACACAGCAAGAGACACTTGCTGAACCCAGCCCAGGTACTTCAGGCACCAGTACTACCGTGAGGCCAGAAGTTAGGGCCCAGGTACGGGCAGTCCACCAGCATCGAGTCCTGGAGGACGGGGAGGACAACTCAGGCTCAGCCTCAGACCCTGAGGAGATAGACCCGAGCGAGGAAGGGCCAGAAAAGATGCAAAAATTCCTTTTTCCTTCAGAGGAGACAGAGGAGCTCCTGAAAGCAATCTACGACACCCTGAAACTGGAGTCCCCAGAGAACCAGGAGTTGTCAGTGCATGACCTCCTATATGAAAGCCTTCAGCCTAGACAGGGCAGAACCTTTCCGGTGCATGGATCCTTAAGGGAGACCATACTTCATGAATGGAGGAAGCCGGAGAAAGCAGTATTCTTCCCTAAAAATTTAAAGAGAAGGTTCCCCTTTAAGGAGGAGGATACAAAGCTGTGGGATAGATGTCCCAGACTGGACGCTTCCATAGCAAAGGTCTCTAGAGCTTCAGAACTTTCCTTTGAGGATACAGGTATCCTGAAGGACCCAATGGACAGGAAGGCGGAGGGCTATTTAAAAAAGGCGTGGGAAGCTTGCTCCGCCAACTTTAGACCCGCACTAGCCACCACATGCGTGGCGCGTACACTTGACTTATGGCTTAAACAGCTCCGCACTCTTCTGGAGTCAGACACTCCTAGGGAAGAGATTCTGGATGCTTTACCCACGCTAAGTAAGGCAGTGGCCTATATAGCGGATGCATCCACGGAGTCGGTCTCATTCTCGGCCAGATCCACAGCCTTGGTTAATGAAGCCAGGAGGGCTATCTGGCTGAAGGACCTGGGGAGGAGACTCTGTCTCAAAGACAAGACTCTGTTCCCTCCCGTTTGATGGAGATCTGCTCTTTGGAAAGGAGCTGGAATCCGTCCTAGAGAGGTCGGTCGATAAAAAGAAAGGGTTCCCTTTTCCCAAGAGGCAACAACAACAACAAAAGAGGAGTTTTCGTCCCTTTAAGGTGTTAAGTGAAAGGAACTCTCACCGGGGGGATAGGAGACGGAATAACAGAGCCCAAGACCAGAAAGGGGGTTGGCAATACAGGAGGGGAAGGGGCAGAGGAGGTTTCCTCTTTAGACCCTCCCAGCCTAAGAACACTTCCCAGTGACTCAGTCGGGCCTGTGGGGGGGAGATTGGGGTCATTCCTTCCACAGTGGCAGACCATCTCCAGCAGCCGTTTTATCCTAGATCTGATCGCATCAGGGTACAGGATAGAACTTTTAGGCTGCCCCCCTCAAAAAAATTTCATAACAAGTCTCCCAAGAGACGCGGAAAAAGCCACAGCTATGTCTTCCCTCCTGCAGAGTATGCTAGAAGAGAAGGTGATAAGCTTCATCCCCCCATCTCTAAGGAAAGAGGGATTCTACTCTCAAGTTTTTCTGATAAAGAAATCATCAGGAAAATTTTGACTGATTCTAAATCTGAGACAAGTAAACATGTACGTGAAGTACAGACGTTTCAAAATGGAATCAATCTACTCCACCAGAGAGCTGTTAACCCCTGGGGTCTTCATGGTCTCATTAGACCTAAGGGACGCCTATCTTCACGTCCCTATTCGAGAGGAGTCCCAACAATTTCTCAGATTTGCAGTAAGAAAAGGGTTCAGAACCCTCCATTTTCAATTCAATGCTCTGCCCTTCGGACTAGCGTCAGCTCCACGCATTTTTACGAAGATACTGGCAGAAGCGCTAGGGACTCTGAGATTAGAGGGAATTCAGATTATCCCCTATCTGGACGACCTACTGATTTTTGCAGACGAAGTCAGACGGAACCTGAGCAGAACTACCAGACACCTTCAGCGACTAGGGTGGCTGGTAAATCAGGAGAAGTCACAATTAGTACCTACTCAGAGCATTGTATACCTAGGATACCTGATAGACTCAAGGAAGTCCAAGATATTCCTGACAAAGGAAAAGGTAGAGACAATTTTGACAGAGGTGAGGAACCTCTGCACTTGTTCAAGGACCTCAATTCAGAGTATAATGAGGGTCCTTGGGTTAATGACAGCGGCCATCCCAGGAGTCCAGTGGGCTCAGTTCCATACTCGAGCGCTTCAGGCGTTCATGCTTTCTCTCTGGGATGGACAAACAAATTCACTTCAGAGACAGACGGAAATTCCGCAGGAAGTAAAGCTCTCAATAGAATGGTGGTTGATCCCTGCAAACCTCTCGGCTGGCCGACTCTGGTCCCAACACTGTCCTCTGGCAGTCACCACGGACGCCAGCGGGCAGGGCTGGGGGGCCCATTCAGGCACTCTGATAGCCCAGGGGCTCTGGAACCGGCAGGAAGCCGGCCTCTCCTCCAATGCGAGGGAGATGAAGGCGGTTCTAAAGGCCCTAGTAGCCTTTTGCCCATCCCTAAGGGGAAGACATGTGCAGGTCCTTTCGGACAACATTACTACGGTTTGTTACCTCAACAAGCAAGGGGGTACGAGAGTCCCGGGTCTGATGAGGATAGCAAGAGAGATCCTTCAATGGGCAGAAGAAAACCTGTTATCCCTATCTTCCATTCACCTAAAAGGGGAATTAAATTCTCTGGCAGATGCCCTAAGCAGAGAGACGCTGTCTTCGACAGAATGGTGCTTGAATCGAACAGTGTTCGAAGAAATAGTGCAGAAGTGGGGAGACCCACAGATAGACCTTTTTGCTACAAGACACAACAGGCAGGTGAAACAGTTCTATTCCCTACAGAGAGATCTTCTCAGTCGGGGCCTAGATGCCCTATCCCAGTCTTGGGAGGCAGATCTGGTGTACGCATTTCCACCGTTTGCCCTCATTCCGAGGATTATCCGGAAGATAAGAGGGTCCAACACAAAGGTCATCCTGATCGCGCCATTTTGGCCGAGGAGGTCTTGGTTCTCAGGTCTTCTAAGACTCAGCATTGCAGAACCTTGGAGACTACCTTACAGGTCGGACCTCTTATACCAGGGAGAAGCGAATCATCCAGAACTGAGCTCTTTCTCTGACGGCTTGGCTTCTGAAAGGGAGCTGTTAGAGCTGAGAGGGTTATCGGCCAAGGTAATCGATACCATTCTTGGCAGCCGAAAGCCGTCCACTAACACAATTTATAATAAAATTTGGAAGAGATTTGGGGACTGGCGCAGGCTCAACAACAGAGTGTCAGGTGCCATGGTCCCGGCGGTTCTAGATTTCCTCCAAGCCGGAGCAGATCTAAACCTTGCAGTTAGTACGCTTAAGGTTCAGGTGGCCGCCCTGTCCAACTTTTTAAATCAAATACTGTCAGAAGAACCACTGATCAAAAGATTTCTTGTGTCCATCAGCCGGAAACGAGTCCCCAAAGCAAGGAGGTTCCCTCCCTGGGACTTATCAACAGTATTACAGGGTCTTGGTAGGGCACCATTTGAACCTATAGATGAACTACCCATAAAACTGTTAACCCTGAAGACAGTAGTTTTGGTGGCCCTAGTCTCGGCTAGGAGAGTCAGTGAGATCCAGGCACTTTCAGTGATCGAGCCTTTCTGCACCATTTTACAAGACAAAATTATCCTCTCGCTGGACCCAGCTTTTCTCCCCAAGGTATCGTCTAACTTCCATAGGTCAGAAGAAATCGTGATACCATCATTCTGCGGAAATCCAAAGAATGATAAGGAAGCAGGATTTAATAAAATAGACGTCAGGAGATGCCTGATTGCCTACATAGAGCACACCAAGGAGTGGCGACGCTCCACCAGCTTGTTTGTTTTATTCACAGGTCCTAACAAGGGGAAAGAGGCATCCAAAGGTACCATCGCCAGGTGGATGAAGTCGGCCATTGCGGAGGCATACAAGGCAGTCTCCCGCACACCTCCATTAGGTATAAATGCTCACTCCACAAGAGCGGTTTCTACTTCTTGGGCTGAAAGGGCAGGAGCATCTCCCCTCCAGATCTGCAAGGCCGCAACCTGGTCCAGTTTCCAGACTTTTGTGAAGCATTACAGACTGGACCTGCTTGCCAGCCAGGACCAGTCTTTCGGCAGGAAAGTGCTGCAGGCTGTGGTCCCGCCCTGATCAGGTAGTACTATATTGTCCTCTCTGTAAGCCGTCCTGGAAGATGACTTGGAAAAACAGTGTTATTACCTGTTAACTACTTTTTCCAGGAATCTTCCAGGACGGCGTCAGTTCCCTCCCTTTTTATGAGGTGAGTAGCAATGTAAAGCATATATAAGGATAGAGCTACGCTGATCCAGGTTTAATGATTCTGAGGCCTTCGGTTATTTGTTAAATACTGAGGGGCTAATGCATGAGTAAGACTTTTATGATGTGGATCATGTGTTTCCTGTTCTAGGTGGGAGGAGCCTATCTCTCTGTAAGCCGTGCTGGAAGATTCCTGGGAAAAGTAGTTAACAGGTAATAACACTGCTTTTCTTGCTGAAAAACCCATTTTTGCAGGATTGCCATGCAATCTGGTTTTTCTAATAATAATAATTTTATGAGTATTCTGCAGTAGTACTCGGTCTTTTTACTTTATGCATGCTGTTGTGTCATGCGGATAATACATTACTCCTCCCCTCCCCCTTCTTTTTTGATCTCTCTATTAGGCACTCAGGATTACATCCTTAGACTACATATGGTTCTGGTTCTTTGAGAATGCTGGTCTGGGACCCTTGCTTGAGCCGACCCGGGCTTGGATGAGGGTTCGGCAGTTTTGTTTGCTTTTTCCTTGTTTCTTGTTTTTAGGACTCCATTTTGTCCTTGATATCTAATCAATATGGAACATTCTGACATATATATATAGATACAGTTTTCGTGCGTGGTATGTATATTGGATGTGTGTGTGCCTGTTATAGTGGTAATCTCTGAAATAATTTTTTGAGTTTTGTCTTTCTATCTTCATTCTCAGAACACAGTTGTATTCTCTCCTATCAAGAGCCTCCGAAGAAAGGATTGGTATTCCTGAAACATGTTAGGCTAAAGGAGTTGATTGATTTTTCCTGTTCGGGAAAATGTATACAAATGTCTGAATGTTCTCTATTTTGTGTAATCTATGTCTGATATGTAATTCTATCATTTGTGTTTAACACACCTTTGATATTTGCATATTTTTTTATCCAAGTAAAATCTTTTTCTAATAAATGATATATACTTTTATATAAAAATTGCCCCCCTTTTTTTGTTTGCCCGTAAAAGTCCCGTTGTACCGGGGGGTACTTATGCCCTTTTGGGTTTATTCCCATACTTGATCCTCTGTAAGGATAATGCGGTGCTGCGCCCGCAACCTTCGTTTCTTCCGAAGGTGGTTTTGGCCTTTCATCTGATCGAGGACGTTGTGCTTCCATCGTTGTGTCCTCGGCCGTTGCATCTCAAGGAGGTTGTGTTACATCCCTTAGACGGGGTACGTGCTTTGCAGGTGTATCCGTCCGCTACGGCTCTGTTTTTGGAGGTCAGACTCGCTGTCTGTGTCGGTGACCGGTCGACAGTAAGGCCTGGCGGTCTCGTCGACCACCATTTCTCGGATCTGACTGACGGTAATTCAGGCTTATGCCCTTAGAGGGCGGGCGCCTCCCTTTCCTGTTTCGGCGCATTCGACCAGGGCAATTGGTGTCTCCTGGGTTTTTCCAACATCAAGCGTCTGTTTCACAGATGTGTAAGGCGGCGACCTGGTCGTCCGTTCATACCTTCACTAAGTTTTCCCAGTTTGATGTGTATGCATCTTCGGATGCTTGCTTCGGCCGCAAGGTTTTTGCAGGCGACTGTTTGAGGTTACATCTCCTCCGTTGAGGAGCTCTGGTTTGGGGTGAAGTTGTTAATTGCTGTTCCCACCCCTCGTTGTTTGACACTGCTTGGGGACGTCCCACAAGTCAAGAATTATAAGGAGCTGTGTCCGTCCATGGACAAAAGAGAAAATAGGATTTTTGTACTCACCATAAAATCCTTTTCTCTGAAGTCCATGGACTGACACAGCACCCTCCCCTCCTTTTTACGTTTTGTACTGCTTTTTGATGAACTGAGCTGCTGAGGCAGTGTGAGGGGTTATGACCAGAGGGACCGCCCACTGGGCGGGGCTGTTCAGCTTTGCTAAAGTTACATGTTTTAAATGTTTAACATGTCTGCCTAGTCCTCTCCTAATAGACTGGAACATAACCCACAAGTCAAGAATTATAAGGAGCTGTGTCCATCCATGGACTTCAGAGTAAAGGATTTTACAGTGAGTACAAAAATCCTATTTTTACACCACCCACCAACATAAAGATTTCTACACTGACACCAATGTAATAGGAGCATTTACACCAACCACCAATGTAAGGGGGGCATATACAATGACCTCCATGTAAGGGAGCATTTTTGAGGAGATTTGTACTGACCACCAATGTAAGGTGACACTTCTACACCAACCACCAATGTAAAGGGGATTTACACTGACCACAGGGTAAGGGCAATTCTGTGCTTGCCACCAATGTAAAGGGAAATATACACTTATTACCAATGTAATGAAGAATTTACACTGTCAACCAATGTAATGGGGTATTTTACATCAACGACCAATAAAGGGGGGTTTCTACACTGGCCAGCATTGTGGGGGGGGGTTACACTCACCATCAATTTAGAGGGGGCTAAACTCAATATAAAGAGGAGTTTCTACAGTTTCTAATGGGAATTTACACTGTCCTAGTGGTCAGTGTAAATCCCCATTACATTTGTGATCTTTGTTTGTAATGGGGATTTACACTGACCACTAATGTAATAGGAGCTACAACAGTAACCACCAATGTAAAGAGGGATTTACACTGGCCACAAATGTAAGGGGGACCTTTACACTGACCACTAATGTAATAGGAGCTACAACAGTAACCACCAATGTAAGGAGGGATTTACACTGGCCACAAATGTAAGGGGGACCTTTACACTGGCCACTAGAGTGAATTAAAGGATTGTACACCAAGCCTCAATATAATGAGATTTACACTGACCACCAATGTAACTGAGACATTTAGCCTGCATTCACATTTGTGTCGGGACCACATGCAAAATCGCTTTCCTGACACCACAGAAACGTACTGCCCTTTAGCAGATACACAGCAGTGCAATGAATTGTTAATGACACCCTCACGCATCTGCTGAGATGTGCGTATTCACATGCACCAAAATCCACAGTGCTGTGGCACCATGTTGTTTTGAAAAAGGGTTTCTCTTTTCGTACATGGATGGACACAGCTCCTTTAATTCTTGACAGTTGGGTTATGTTGCTGTTCTATAGGAGAGGACTAGGCAGAACATGTTAGATATTTAATACATGTTACTTTAACAGAGTTGAACAGCCCCGCCCAGGTCCCTCCGTACATAACCCTGCAATCGGCTTCCTCAGTTTTTTCTGCCTAGTAGATGAGAAGGACCTGGCTCCCTTTTGGGCCCAGAGTCTTGAAGAAATTTTTACTTTTTATTATTTTATTTCTTTGAAGAATCTTCTATCAACTGCCAGCTGGGCATGACAGGCAGGATAATATAGATCCTTGTAGTCCCCCCAGTACGGCCAGCAGGCGTGAGCATACCTTAGCTACGCGCGGGGTCAGCCACGACATACCCCATGGCTCCAGGGGTGGCCGGTGAGCTATGCTCCAGGGTTCACATATGACCGGGCGGCTTGCTGTCTCAGTCACAGTGGACCGGGCCGACAGCTACTTCGTACTGCTCGGTTGTAGGTCTGTCAGGAACGCACCAGCAGGTCCTCGCAAGGACAGGTAAGTACAGTTCCTCCTACTTCAGTGGGATGGAACAGCTGGGCATTCCTTAGGGGGTTCTCCTGCCCTCCCCTATCTCCCCCCTTTTTCCTCCTCCCCTTGCAGGGCTCGTTACGACCAGGTAATACCTTTTAGGGAGCTCCAGGTCCCGGCGGGGGGGCGTCCAGGCTCGCTCCCTGTGTGGGGGGTGGTAATTCTTGGAAGCCTCTGCTGCTGGCCTTTTCGTCCACCTCGCTTGCTGGGCGCCATTTCTCAAGTCGTCTTCCAGGACGGCACAATGAGAGATGACTGGCTCCACCTGACAGGAAACACAATCAATTCAAAGAGGTTAAAGCACCCGCCCCTCCCCGTGCTCCTCAGTTCTTGATTGTGTTTCCCCACAGCGAAACCGTTTATTTTTTTCCACAGACTGAAGGCCTGGGGCTGGAAGTCCCCCCCCCGGGAGCTGAGCCGCATGCCTGGGAAGCCTCTGGGCCTAGCAGGACTCTATTTGTCCGTCCTGGGGGGTATCCCATTCCTTCTCAGGGAGGGCAGTTGAAGAGCCTCCCTGAGCACTGAAGCTCCCTAGGTGCGGGGCTGTACCCGGGACTTCAGGGGCCAGATATCCTCCTTCCTCCCTCCTACCTGTTTGGGTGTCCATCCTGGAGGGGGGGCTGGCAGGTTCCTCCGTCCGCTCGCGCGGTCTGTTTGCTTAGGGCGCCGCTCTATGCAGGTGCATAGCATTGCGGCGCCATTTTCCCGGCGTCTAGGACATTCGTCCTCTAGCGTCAAGGATGACGCCATCGCGTGCCGCGTCATTTCCGGTTCCGGTCTCCGGCAAAATGGCGTCGGCCGGCGTCTGCTACCGCATTCAAAAACGGAGGGACGCCAGGAAGGAGGCGCCCTTTTTTCTCCTCCAGTGGAACTGCGATCGGGAGCAGAGCATCTCACCTACATGGAGCATGAGGAGAGGCCGACTACGGCCGCGGCTACAGAGGAGACCACAGGGGGTGAGTCAACCCAGCCAGCAGGGGTCATGATGGGGGATGGTACCCCGACTCTTTCCCCTTGCCTGTCACAGGGTTCTTTTTGTTAATGTATTCCTGTGTACTCTTACATTGCAGGAGAGGACGTCACTGCCCAGGGGGTTGCCAGTCGTTCCTCTAGAACCCCTGCCCGCTCCAAGAGATGCGGTTACTGTAACGAGAAATTACCCTCAACCCATTCCAAGCCCTTCTGCTTCAAATGTATCCAGAAGCTGGCTGGGAAGGAAACATCTCAGGTGATGAGAGACTTTCTCTCTGTCCAAACCCAGATGCTTGCCACCCTTAAGGATTTTCAAGCCTCCCTTAAAGCTAAGGAACCAGAGCCCCAGACAAGCAGGGAGGGCCCTTCCTCACAAGAGTTTTTCTCCTCAACCAGGAGAGGACACCCAGAATCCCTGAGATCCCTCCTGTCTCAGGACTCAGAGGCAGAGGAGGATTCGAAGATCCCTGATCAGGGACTATCCGATGAGGGCCTGATAGATAGTCAGGCTGAGGAGGAGGAAGAAGGCTCTAGGTCAGGAAGACACATCTTCTCAGCTGACGACATGGAAGGCCTCCTTGGTGCAATCTACACCTCTGAAGAAATTCAGGAGCCGACGGAACAGGTATCCGCACAGGATAGATTGTACCGAGGCTTGGTAAGGGCCCAACCCAGAACCATTCCGGTTCACCAGGCTCTCCATGAGGTGATTCTTAGAGAGTGGAAGGAACCTGAGAGGAAGCTTCTGAAATATAAAACTTGGAAGCGTAGGTGCCCTTTTAAGGGGGAGGATGAGGAGAAACTCTTTAAGATTCCCAGATTGGACGCCTCTTTGGCACAGGTGTCAAAGCAATCCGACCTCTCCTTTGAGGAAGCAGGTAATATCAAGGATCCTATGGATCGCCGTACTGAGACGACCTTGCGTAGAGCCTGGGAAGCCAATGCGGCAGCAATGAGCCCCGCTCTGGCTTCAGCTTGTATAGCTAGGAACGCGGATACATGGATAACCAAACTAATAGAACATGTTTCCCGTGTGTCCAAGTCCAGGGAAATCCTAGACTCTCTACAGGTAATAGGTAGCGCAGTGGCATACCTAGCAGATGCTGCAGTTGAGACCGTGCGAACCACCGCAAAAACGGGTGCCCTCGTAAACTCGGCTCGCAGAGCCGTATGGGTCAAAACATGGGATGGGGATAACTCATCCAAGACCCGCTTATGTGGACTCCCATTTGAGGGCTCACTCCTTTTTGGTACAGGGCTGGACCAAGCCCTATCAAGATCTACCGAAAAGGGCAAAAAGTTCCCCACTAAACCTAAAAGGGACCAAAAAAGATTTTTTCGAGGCCCCCAGGGTAGAAATCGTTTCTGGAGCAAGAAGCCTACCGGTAATAGGAAGTGGGGCGTTGGAAAGGATAAGCAAAAAGGAGGTATCCTCTTTTCCAACCAAAAGTCAAATGAAAAAGACTTTAAGTGACGTAAGGGTAGGGGGAAGACTTTCCCAATTCCTTTCCAGGTGGGAGAGTATTACCCAGAGCCCTCATATTCTCAACATTATAAAGGAGGGCTACAGGCTGGAGTTTCTTCATCCCCCCCCCCCTCAAAGTTCCTAGTAACGCATCTCCCCAGGGACCCCCTCAAGGCAGCAGGTCTTCTGCAAAACATTTCAGAACTAGCAGAACAGGGAGTTGTAGTCCCGGTACCTGCGGGACAACGCGGACTGGGGGTATACTCCCACATCTTCGTTGTCCCAAAGCCGTCAGGCAAGTACCGGTTGATAATAAACCTGAGACCCCTGAATACCTCCTTGCGTCACAAGAAATTTTGCATGGAAAGCATATACACCCTCAGAAGACTCCTTCTGAAGGAGGTATACATGGTAACGATCGACTTAAAGGACGCCTACCTTCACGTCCCGATCTTTCCAGGACATCAAGCTTTCCTCAGATTCGCAATCGGGTCTCCTCAGGGGATTCAACACTGGCAGTTTGCTGCCCTCCCCTTTGGACTGGCTTCCAGCCCAAGGGTATTTACAAAAATCGTAGCAGAGGTGGTTGCCTTCCTACACCTAGAGGGTATAACGATAGTCCCTTATCTCGACGACCTTTTACTTTACAACCAGAGTCGAGATCTCCTCCTCGCAGACCTGGCCAAGGTTGTGAGTACCTTGGAATCCCTGGGTTGGATCATCAACCGAGAGAAGTCCTCGATCCCGGACCAAAGAAAGATTTACCTGGGTTTCCTGATAGACTCCTTACAAGGGAAGCTTTGTTTACCCCAGGAGAAGGTCCAGGGCCTCATAACAGCGGTCAGGTCTCTGTTGGAGGTAAGGGAGTCCTCTTTCAGAGGCATCATGAGGGTACTGGGTCTAATGACCTCTTGTATACCTGCGGTTCCGTGGGCTCAGCTCCACTCCAGACCCCTCCAACAATTCCTCTTATCCTCCTGGGACGGAACAAGAGGAACATTAGACCACAGAATCTCCATCCCAGAGGTAGTAAAGGACTCTCTGAGCTGGTGGCTTCTTCCTCAGAAGTTGCAGGTGGGTCATCTATGGACTCAGACAGACCCCCTCAGGATAACGACGGACGCAAGCTCCTGGGGTTGGGGGCCCACTTAGGCGAACTCCGAGCCCAGGGTTCCTGGAATCAGGATCAGAGACACGCCTCCTCAAACTTCCGGGAATTATTGGCGGTCGGGGAGGCCCTAAAAGCGTTCGAGGAAAGGATCCGAGACCGGGAGGTCCAGATCCTCTCCGACAATGCGACCACGGTGGCCTTCATAAATCATCAGGGGGGAACCAGGTCTCCCTCCCTGCTGACCTTGTCTCTAGGGATTCTGGGCTGGGCAGAGCTTCGGATTGCCTCTATTACGGCAGTACACATAAAGGGAAGGTACAACATAGAGGCGGACTATCTAAGCCGTCATCGGATTCTCCAGGGGGAATGGGAGCTGAACCCAGAGGTGTTCAACCTGGTGTGCCAACATTTTGGAAGGCCAGAAATAGACCTCTTTGCCCGCAAGGAGAACAGGAGAGTAAGAAGATTCTTTTCCCTGTCCCGGGAGTGGGGCTCAGGGGGGGTGGATGCACTGGCTCAGGTATGGAGTTTTCACCTGGCTTATGCTTTTCCCCCTCTGAGTCTCATTCCAAGAGTCCTACAAAAACTAGGTCTCTCAGAGACCAGACTCATTCTAATTGCTCCTTGGTGGCCCAAGAGAGCCTGGTTTCCCGCTCTACAGAACTGGTCCGTAGCACCTCCCCTCCATCTACCAGTTCGGGTGGACCTTCTTCGGCAGGGACCAGTCTTTCACCCAGATCCCAGCTTCTTCAAGCTGACGGCCTGGTGCTTGAGAGGCAGAACCTGCGGGAGAGGGGATGTTCCGAGAGAGTGATTAACACTCTCCTCTCAAGTAGAAAAGAAGTCACCAGACGTATCTACAGGAAGGTGTGGGGAGTCTTCTCTCACTGGTGTCTAGTGAGAAAGGTATCCCAGCAAGAAACCTCGGTCATCCTGGACTTTCTCCAGGATGGCGCCGACTTAGGTCTCGCTACCAAGACTCTAAGAGTACAGGTAGCAGCCTTATCGTATTTTTTGGACAAAAAGTTATCACTGGACCCTCTAGTTAAGAGATTTCTAATGGCCAGGGATAGATTGTCCCCGGTGCGGATCTCTAGAGTCCCGCCCTGGGATCTTACGTTAGTTTTGGAACAATTAACTAAGGCTCCGTTTGAGCCACTAGAAGATATTTCAGTTAAATTACTGACATTTAAGTTTGCTTTTCTTCTGGCAATTACTACAGCCAGAAGAATAGGCGATATGCAGGCTCTGACGATTAAAGAGCCTTTCTTTAGTTTATTCGAGGACAGAGTTATTCTTAGGCAGGACCCCCTGTACCTCCCTAAGGTAGCGTCAAAGTTTCATAGATCACAAGAAATTATTCTTCCTTCCTTTTGTTCAAATCCACAAAATGAAAGAGAGGCCTCCTTTCATTGTCTGGATGTCAGACGGTGTCTGCTAGCTTATCTGGATAGAGTGGGTGAATTTAGGAAATCCAGCCATTTACTAATTAATTTTTTTGGACAGAAAAAGGGCCAGCAGGCATCTAGAGCATCCATATCTAGATGGATCAGACAGACAATCTCCATAGCTTATGACCAGGCTGGTAAGACAGCCCCGAAAGTTAAAGCTCATTCTACTCGCTCTTTGGCAACCTCCTGGGCAGAAAGAGCCGGAGCTTCGGTGGAACAGATCTGTAAAGCGGCGACTTGGTCAAGCCAGAATACATTCCTAAGGCATTACAGAGTGGAGTTGCTGTCACCTCAGGACCTGTCCTTTGGTAGAAAGGTCCTGCAAGCAGTCGTCCCACCCTAAGGTAGGCCTGAAGCTACTTGCTTCTCTCTCATTGTGCCGTCCTGGAAGACGACTTGAGAAAGTGACCAGTTACACTTACCGGTAACGGTGTTTCTGGGAAGTCTTCCAGGACGGCAGGCCTACTTCCCACCGCTTTGGTTGATACATTGGTTTGTATAGAGTTATTTGGGTGTGTGTTTTCTCTCTCGTGCACTGGTGTGGGTCTGTACTTTTTCATAACTGAGGAGCACGGGGAGGGGCGGGTGCTTTAACCTCTTTGAATTGATTGTGTTTCCTGTCAGGTGGAGCCAGTCATCTCTCATTGTGCCGTCCTGGAAGACTTCCCAGAAACACCGTTACCGGTAAGTGTAACTGGTCACTTTTTTGAAGCACTGGCGCCATTTTTCTAGGGCCTGTGCATTGCATTGAAAATCCCATTGGCGACCATTTTCCTGTGGCCACGCTATGTTGCAGGCGGGCGGCCATTTTCTTGTGGTCTGCGCGCGCTTTCTCTGAGGCACCTGGCGGCCATTTTTAAATGGGTTTTGGCCTCTAGTGCTGACTGGCTTCCTGAGCGGCACGAACGACGCCATTCACCTCACACAGTTCCTCAGTCACACGCGGTGTGAGGATGGAGAGCGGGCAGCGGTGCTGAACAGTCCCTGGCTTGGCTGCGAGTCCCCTGGGTATCCCCCCCCCCTCGGTCAGTGCAGCAAGGAGGGTGGACAAAATTATGTGTCAGGTAACTTGACTAGGTCCCTAAGGGCTGTCAGTGGGCAATCTGGAGCCAGAAGCTGGCATTTTTTCCCTAGACATTCCAGAGGAAGCAACTGGTGCCCCTGCGGTTCCCATGGACACTTTATAGGCAGTCCTGGAGTCATTGTTGCCAAGGTGGAAGTGGCGTGCGAGCGTACAGGGGGTACTAAGCGCCATCGCCTGGGAAATTGTTCTGACTCAGACTCGGGCCTGGCTGCAGCTCAGGCGGACCAGGACCTTCCTTGTGAGGAGGACCCCTTGTCCGGGTCAGCTCAAGACAGCACTTATCAATGCTGTGAGAGACACTCTCAAGCTGAAAGATACAGCTGGGACTTCCACAGCAGGGTCTGTCCCTTTTTGGGTCGCACAAACCGACCCGCTCTGTTAAGGTTTTTCCTTATGTTGATTTCTTTGACAATTTCATAGGTAAAGAAAGGGAACGGCCGCAGAGGCCCTTGCAGTCCCTCAGCGATTCCCGGTCTCTCGGTTAAAATAAGTAACTTTTATGCCGGGGGAGGGGGACCCCTGTTTTTAAGGACCCTGCTGATAGGAGGTCTAAAGCGGTGAGCTGCTCTAGGTTCACCATGCTGGGGCCAGCATTGCGGCCTGCTGTGGCTGCTACCTTGGTGTCCCAGACACTCACGAGTGGGCAAAAATATTGCACCGGACTGTGGAGGAGCGTCAGTTTCCTCCTGATTGCGTGTCTCTGGCCGAGCAAGTTGGTACAGGGACTCATGTACAGTACGTCTGTGATGCAACCCTGGATGCTGTCCCCTTGATCTCCAGGACCTCTGCATCTGCGGTGGTATGGTGCCGCCTAATATGGTTGAAAGCTGGTCCACTGACCAAGCTTCTAAGAAAACTCTGGTGGTTTTGCCTTTCAAAGGCGACATCCTGAAGGATGTCACTGGGGGTGAAGCAGGTAACACCACCACCCAGGTGTACTTCAGGTAAAATGCAAGATCATTTTCAGTGACCCCCGGATCCGTGAGAAATCAAAATGAGACACATGGAAAGAAAGTGTATTCATAAGATCTCTGACCTTTATTGAATTTCAGAGTGGCTTATATGCAAAAGAAAGATAGGAGGGCTTGTGTATTAATGCATATGTCTCTAAAAATTATACAAACTCAGTATATTCTTATCATGATGTTAAACTACTGAATCTAGTTTACCAAGAGCTAAAAGATTACTTTGCTTATACAATCAGGCTGATCCATGAATCGGCTTAACCACAAATGAGTAGCAGGGTCTGTCTCTATGCAAACTGTTATGCCCCATACACACGATCGTTTTTCTTGCCATTTTTTTTCTTGCCGTTTTTCACGTCGTTTTTTTTCATGTTTCCTCTCAAGCCTGTCTTGCGTACACACGATCATTTAAAAAAACGATCAAGCAAAGCGCAGTGACGTACAACACGTACTATAAAGGGGAAGTTCCGTTCGAATGGCGCCACCCTTCATGTTAGTAAAGTTTGTTGAGCGACGATTCGCTCTCTTCAGTCTCGTGCTTTTCAGTCCGTGACTGCGTGACGAATGTGCTATCTCCATTACGAACGCTAGTTTTACCAGAACGAGCGTTCCTGTCTCATACTTGATTCTGAGCATGCGCGTTTTTTTTCACGTCGTTAAAGCATACACACTATCGTTTTTCACGTCGTTAAAAAAAACGACATGAAAAACGACGTGAAAAAAGAGAGCATGTTCGAAATTTTTAATGGCCGTTTTTCATGTCGTTAAAAATGCTCTGGAGCCTACACACGATCATTTTTAATGGCCATTTTTTTAATGCCATTTTTAACGGCATGAAAAACGATCGTGTGTATGGGGCATTAGTATGTCAAAACACATTATTGAAAAGTTAATTTCTACTTAAAAATTGTGTCAATTTCATACATTCTATTACAATCCCCTCTTTTATCACGAACGTGATAATCACAAACCCTGAAGCCCCCGACATTCACCTGGACTACTTTCTCATAAATGTATCATTATCCTAAGCATGTAAAAATAGAGAACAATAAACGGATAATCTCAGCTTCATAGCAATTGTCCATTAAATACAAAGGTGGGAGGGGCATGACAGCCTTTAGGCCAAATAAAAAAATTGTCCCAAAGAAAAGCCACAAAAAAAATTTCTTGTAATGGCTTCTGAATGTCCAATAAATTCATGAAAGGGAAGGAAAAAGAAATGTCCACATTATAATTCTCATTCTCCTAAACTTTTCCCAAAACTTTTGGTTCGATTCTGTTTATCCATATTTTACAGAGATCCTCTACCCCAAAACCCTGCCTCTTTGTAAGGATAGAACTCGATATCCACAGACAGACGGGAACTGATGCATTGGGCTAGACTTGGGTCTTTGGGCTGCCATATCTGTATCACTCCCTTGTGATGCTCACTGGAATTTCGTAGACCTTGGACGTGCGTCATGGCTAACCCTCAAGGTGTCATTCCAGGAATATTTTCCAGCAGGTGTCCGCCTTTACTCATCTCAGCATCTCTCATGGCATTTGAAGTTGAACAACGAAGATTTCCATGTAAAAGCTGTAGTCATCTCTTCATCCGGATAGGGTATAGGGCAGGGTATGCATGTGCAGGGGGCTAGGGGTGAATGCTGGCTGGCTGGGTCGGATATTCCTCATCCAACATGAATAATCACAGAATCTACCTGATCAATTAAGGCCTTAACCATTTTAGGTATTAAAAATAATATTCCTCATTAACTCAAACATAAGTAAAGCATGCAGAAATATAAAATGTTTCTCAGCAACAGTCTTCATTATGTAGATTCAATATGTTTAACTAAACATTTTTTCAAATCCAGTATTACAGCAGGACTTCAATAAAACTTAAACAACTTTAGTTTCTTCTATCCTCGGAACCCAAGTGGACCCGAGGAACTCAGAACAGAACATTTTACCGAAACACATTATTCTGACTCAGAAGTCAGCCTCCTAACTTTTCAAATATATCTGATCATCAGCAACAAACAAAACATTGATGGATAAACTTCATTACATCATTAACACTTCCCGATTGAAACTCTGGGAATTCAAAAGGTAAATATATCCAGAATAGTCACTCTGACTGTTATTCAAACAAACTTTCCCATCATATTTTAGTACCTTGTGGACTCAATATATTCAGCAATTTATTTTGTATATCCTGGTTACTTAACCCAAACTTTTAGGGAAATATATTATCAGGAACATGGGCCTAATAACTTCTACTCCCTGAACAAGAAAACACAATATGAGACAACTCTTTGTGTACATTTTAAACAAACACTTAAGATACTTTACTAATCAAATAATACCTTGTGCATTCATTAAACACAATACAACCACTTCCTCATTTTATTCACATTCATTTGGCCACTCCATTCATTCTTCATTTAGAAATGAGATGGAACTAACTAGGGTGGGATTTTAAGTAAGGCAATCCCTGGGATTAGCCTCCATCCCCGATATTTTGTAAAAAAGCAACAACTAGAATGGTGGGACTTTAAATGAAGCAACACTGCTGAGTTGAATACATCAATCAATAAAACATGGTTTAATAGATACAAGGAATACATACATCATGAGATAGCAGAAAACATACTGAATAGTAGCAACATAATCATATAGTTAATAATGTATAATTATTAAACAGTAGCAATATAATTGAGATGAAATTTAAATCGGAGCTAAGGTAAGAGAAAAAAAAAAGCTTGACCACAAATGAGTATGAGCAGGGTGTGTCTCTATGCAAACTGTTAGTATGTCAAAACACATTATTGAAAAGTTCATTTCTACTTAAAAGTGGTGTCAATAATTTCATACATTCTATTACAGGGGGTAGGCGCACACTTCTCCCTCAGTCCACTACAGGCAGCCTTCTTTTCTTCCGAAGGTGATTTTCAGCCTTTCACCTGAATGGGGACATTGTACTTCCATCCTTGTGTCCTCGGCCATCGCATTCCAAGGAGGTTGCGCTCCATACTTTAGACGTGGTACATGCCTTGCGGGAGTACTTGTCTGTTAAGGCTCCATTTCGGAGGTCTGACTTACTGTTTCTGTCGGTGTCTGGTCCGCAGAAGGGCCTGGCGGTCTCGTCGGCCACCATTTCTCGGTGGATCAGGCGGACCGTCATCCAGGCCTATGCCCTCAAAGGGCGGGTGCCTCTCTTTCCCGTTATGGCGCATTCGACCAGGGCTTTTGGTGCCTCTTGGGCTTTCCGACTTCAAGCATCTGTATCACAAGTGTGTAAGGCGGCGACTTGGTCGTCCATTTACATTTTTTCAAAATTTTACAAGGTTTATGTGAGTGCATCTTCGGATGCAAAGTTTTGTAGGCGGCTGTTTTGAGGTTGCAACTCCTTCGTTGAGGAGCTCTGATTGTTTGGGGTGAAAATGTTTTTTGTTTGCTGTGCCCACCCATCGTTTTTTGACACTGCTTTGGGACGTCCCAACTGTCAAGAATTAAGGAGCTGTGTCCGTCCATGGACAAAAAGAGAAAATAGGATTTTTTGTACTCACCGTAAAATCCTTTTCTCTGTCGTTCATTTACGGGCAGAGCACCCACCCCTCCTTTTTAGTTTGTACTGCTTTGTTACGAACCGAGGCTGATAGGTGGAGGGTTATGTACGGAGGGACCACCCCCTGGGCGGGGCTATTCAACTCTGTTAACGTAACATGTATTAAATATCTAACATGTTCTGCCTAGTCCTCTCCTATAGAACAGGAACATAACCCAACTGTCAAGAATTAAGGAGCTGTGTCTGTCCATGGACGACAGAGAAAAGGATTTTACGGTGAGTACAAAAAATCCTATTTTCTCCTCCAATTTGCTTACCTTTGCAGAGCAGGCTGATATTAGGCTTAATGACCACAGTTGTAGGCAAGACTTTCAAGCATGTCCCTTTACCTCCCCAGTGGGCAACATTCAGCAGAAATGATGGTGGATATGACATTTGGGGGGGGGGGGGGGTTTGATATAGTTAGGTCCATATATATTTTGGACACAGGCACAATTTTCATACTTTTGACTCTACATGCCACCAGAATAAAATTAAAACGAAACAATCCAAATTAATTTGAAGGGCAGACTTTCAGCTTTAATTCAAGGGGTTGAACATAAATATACACAGTCCCCCCATTTACAGGAGCTCAAATGTAATTGGACAAATGAATATAATCATAAAATGTTGATTTTTTAAATATTTTGTTTAGACTCCTTTACTGGCAATGACTGCCTGAAGTCATTGCCAACGACTTGGTTTCCTTTCTTTCTTTTTTTTTTTTTTTTTTTTGTATAATCTGTATTTATTGAGCAAAAACATATACACACAAACAAAAGTGCAACTTATGGCTTACATGGTCCACATCAAACATACAATCCTGTACGGTGCAGAAGGAATAACTCGGCATCAAAAGAAAAAGGTACAATTTTCCAGACAATGCAATGAATCCATCGGGGGAAACCTCACCCCCCTAACTTGCTTACTAGTCCGCTAGCAATTACCGGGGTCATGTACCGAGCTAATCAAGGGGCCCTCACATCCCCGTGCCCTATATGGGGAGAGGGGGCCAAAATAGCCTCCATCAAACCCTCCTTGGGCCAAAACCGGCCCTTGGACACAAAGAGGTGGGGGGACCCTGCTCGTCTAGGAGTCTCCCCACCCAAGCAGAAGGAGAGGAAACTCCTACTGCTTAATAAGAGTTGACCCGAGCATGGGGCCGACCCCTGCAACCAGTAAACAACCTGAGCTGAACAAGTAAGTGAGGATCCACATATTGAGTAAATAATAAAAATAAAAGCACAGACAAGACAAACAAACATAAACGGGAATCAGCAGGGTAAGAAAGCCAGAAAAGGGGAATGGAAGAGAGAAGTAGAGGGAAATAGGACTTCCTCCATCAGGCATGCTCCCCCAGCGCCGTGCGGCTCCGCCAACCAAGAGAAGGCTAGCAGTGCTTATCTCACTAGCCGGGCTCCCACATCATCAGTCTCTGTCTCCGGGGCCTGCGCCACTACAACCCTGCGTCCCCGAAGAGAGGGCTCTGCTAGTTCCAACAGGGCAGTATCTAGACTAGATGGAACAAACTCCCCACCTGAAGTGTGCTGCAACCAGGCAGCCCAGATGGCCTGAAAGCGCTCACTCGTGCCACTACAATTCGCCACCCATTCTTCAGCTTCCTTAATTTCCCATACCCTCTTGGACCAATCCTCGAGCCCCGGAACATGAGCCTGCTTCCAATAAATAGGGATCAAACGCCTAGCGGCGTTCAGGAGATGTGGCAGTACACATCTCCTGTAACTACTGGTCGACACAGACGGCACATGGAGAAGGAAGTGTATGGGCAAAAGTGGGACATCTATATCCAGTATGGCCTTGATTTGTTGCTGAATCGTTTCCGAAAGGGCTGAATTTTCGGGCATTCCCACCATATATGAATCAAAGTGCCACGGAGGCCGCAGCCTCTCCAGCAACGATCAGATACAGTGGGGTATATGCGTGAGAGCACAGCAGGCACCCTGTACCACCTTGTAAGTAACTTGTAATTCGTTTCTTGCGTTCTAGACTCTATGGAGCTAGAGTGGGTCAGGCGGTACAGGGGAGCCAGCTGTGCCTCTGTGAACTCTGTTCCCAGATCACGCTCCCATTCCCTGATGTAGGCCGGCTTAGTCTCTGTCACGGATGAACCGAGTAGCTGATAGAGCTCGGATATCATGTGAGAGATGGGCTCCTCCGCGACAAAGAGAAGCTCAAAGGGCGAGAGTTGAGATGGGGTACGAATAGGGGTGACCTGCGTTGCAAAAAAGTGGCTAAGCTGCGCGTATCGCCAAAAATCCATCGGAAAAGTGCCATGGCGTACCCTAAAAGAATCCAACGGGGGGAGTTTCCCACCCTCCAAAAGTTTGCCACAGGGAGCATTAGGGTCATCCAACCAGTTCTTAAAAAAAGGCCCTCTGCTCCCCCGGGGGGAACCAACAAAAGCCCCCTAGCGGGGCCAATGGGGACCCAGGAGGAGCTAAAGAGTATAGCGTGTTAATCCTGTCCCAAACCCTAAGGGCCTGTCTCGTTAGGGGGGATGACAAATCAGACAGCCCCCTATGCTCCTTCGCTAGCCATGGGGCATAGGCCAAATCTCTGCCCGCCATGCTCTTTTCCAGGGGAACCCAAAGTCTAGTACGGGTGTGGAACCTCCAGTTCAGAATCCTTTGAAGGACAATGGCCCTGTAATACCGTCGAATGTCTGGAATCCCCAAACCCCCAGCCCTCTTAGAGCGTTTCAGCACCCTCATGGCTATTCTAGGCTTCTTTGCACTCCACACAAAATCTATGAGCAAGCTATTAATTGTAGTGAAGAAGGTGCTCGGCAGGGGGACTGGCAACATCTGCAAGTAGAACAGGACTCTGGGGAGCACATTCATCTTAATAATGCTCACCCGCCCGAGCCACGTAAAGGCCGTTTTAGTCCAATGGGATAGGTCGGTCTTAATGGTCGTCAATAGGGAGGGATAATTGGCCTGATACAGGGTCTCATACCGGTCAGTCAGTTGGATACCCAGGTACCTTATAGAGGACCTAGCCCACGTGAAAGGGAACGCCGCTTTCAGGCTATCTTTGAGTGACAGGGGAAGCACTATCGGCAGAATCTCAGACTTTGAGTAATTAAGTTTAAAATTGGACAAGGCTCCAAAATCATGGAGTTCTTTCATGAGGTTCGGCAACGAGATAAGGGGTTCGGTGAGATGGAACAGGACGTCATCTGCATAAGCCAATAGCTTATGCTCCATCTTCCCAACTGTCAATCCCTTGATGTCCTGGTTGGCCATCACCCTGCGCAACAGAGGCTCCAGGGTAAGGGCAAACAGGAGGAGCGAGAGGGGGCAGCCCTGTCTCGTACCATTTGTAATCGGAAACCACGAGGAGAGGATGCCATTTACCTTGACCTGGGCACTTGGGGTAGCTTAAAAGGCCATGATCCAAGTCAACATGAAAGGGCCCAGACCCACAGACTCCAGGACCGCACGCAGAAAGGACTAGTCAACCCGGTCGAAAGCCTTCTTCGCGTCCGTTGAGAGGACCAAGTATGGGGACTGTTTTGGATTAGAGCGCGCCCAATGAATCGGGTGTATAGCTCGCAGCGAGTTGTCTCGGGCCTCGCGCCCCGTGACAAACCCTGTTTGGTCTGGGTGTACTAGATTTGGAACTAGATGTTTAAGGCGATTAGCCAATATTTTAGCAAGGATTTTAACATCCAGGTTCAGTAGCGATATCGGTCTATAACTCTGTGCCAGAGAAGGGTCCTTGCCCTCTTTGGGAAGAACCATTATGTGAGCCAACAAGGCCTCAGGAGGGATCGGGTCTCCCCTGGCAATCGAGTTAAAATATCTACACATGGGGCCGACTAAAATCGGGAGAAAAGTACTGTAGTACGCCTTTGAAGATCCATCAGGCCCCGGGCTTTTCCCATTCGGCAAGGATTTAACAATCGCCTCGATGTCAGAGGGCTGCACAGGGGACTCCAACTCCGCCTGCTGCACCTCCGACAAGGAGGGGAGCCCCGAATTTACCAAATATTCCTTAACAGCACTGTACTTAGAGGCCGCGGACTCCGGTGTAGCATCCGAATCCAAAGAGTAGAGCTTCGCATAGTAATCCCGGAACAAAGAGGCAATCTTGGAGGATTGACAAACAACTCCACCTGAAGTGGATTGAAGTTTGTGAATAAGAGTCTGGGCCCTGCGTTTTCTGAGGGCCCTAGCGAGCATCCTACTGCATTTGTTACCATGCTCATAATACTTATGAGAAAGGTAACGGAGCTGTCTGCAAACCTTACGGTCCAAGTATCGAGAAAAAAGTCCCCGAAGCTCCAGCAGTCTCTCCAAAGCCTGCGGGTCCCCACAACGCTTATGACGAAGCTCTGCCTGTTGGAGATTTGTCAAGATCCTCTGAAAATCTGCTTGTTGCGCCCTCTTGCATCTAGCCCCTTGTGAAATCAGCTCCCCCCTCATGACAGCTTTGTGACCCTCCCAAACCATCCCCTCACATACACTATCCGTAATGTGTTTTCCTTAAAATAGTGCGACATGACCTCCGAGACCTCCGCCACCACTACAGTGTCATCCAATAGATTCTCGTTCAGGCGCCATGACCATGGGCGCTGCGCGCCCTGAGACACCTCAAAGGTGATTGTGATCGCAGCATGGTCAGATATAGTAATGTTCTCGATGGATGCCGCCTGCAGTAGCTCGAGGGTATGCTGATCTACAAATATGAGGTCTATACAAGTGTACACGTCATGCACTCTAGAATAATAGCTATAGTCTCTCGCTGAAGGTTGGAGCACCCGCCAGCTATCGAACAGGAAATGGGATTGGATAGTTTTCTTAAACCTTTTCAGGAACGCATGGGAATGAGCTGAGCGACTATGAGAAGTGTCGAATAAGGGATCTGGGCTAACATTAAAGTCCCCCCCTAAGATCAGACGGCCCTCCCGGAAATCAGTGAGGCGATCCAGTACGGCATCAACAAAGGTCAACTGGTTGGCATTAGGGGCATATACGTTCGCAAGGGATTAAAGAGTCCCAGCTATCTCCCCTTTCAAAAGGACAAACCTACCCATGGGATCAGAGAAATGTGCTTTAAGGCGGAAGGGGCAGGACTTGTGGACGGCTATGGCCGTTCCCTTGGCCTTAGGAACCGTGGATGCGCTAAGGAACCATTGGTTGAATAAATGAGTCAGGAGTTTCGGAGTGGATTGGACTGTAAAGTGGGTCTCCTGCAGAAATACTATCTGTGCCCCCAAGCATTTCCATTCCAGCCACAACTTGCCCCTTTTGTGTGGAGAGCAAAGACCCCGAACATTATAAGACACTACCTTAACAGAAGCCATGGGGACCGGGGATGTCCGTTAGAGCCAAGGAATAGCCGTTGAACCCAACAGGAGCAATTCTGAGGAAGGAGTACCTGAGAAAACTTCAGACGAAAAGAAAGGAGGAAGTGGAAAGAAGAGAGGAAAAGATTAGGGCAGGCAGGGGAAACAACACAAAGACACACAATAAGCAACAACATGAGAACAAAAAAATGAACATTGTTAAGCGGGTCAGGAGGCATAGCCCGTCTAAGCGAGCCATGTCTAGCCAACCCACCCGAAAAAAACACTTGAAGCGAACCCGACCCGGTGTACCCTCCCACTACAAGGAAGGCCCCTGGTCGCAGCCCACCAACCCTTAAAGGGAAAACGCCCACTGTGGGTAGGCCTACTGGGGGGACATAGACCAACATGGGGGAGATAAGAACCTCACTCCCCCCACACCGCCTCTATGAGGCAACAAAGTACTATCCGGGGGCACTCTCGGTGCATGTCCCAAGCCAAGTCTCCTAGACAGGAAGAGGTGGTTCTGCAGATGACAGGGGGCTACAAAGCACAAAACAAAACCCACCCCCAACCCCCCTTAAAAAATGGGAGTCTGACAGCCCACGGTGCAGTCTATGGAGGCCAGGACCACCCAAAACAAAACAAAAAGTTCTTCTAATGGAAACAAAACTATCTCAGGGTCCATCAACCCCAGTTAAGGAAGAAGGTGCAGATGGGTCATCTGATATAGAAGAGCAAGGGGCAAGGACACCTCAGTCTCTGGTGGATGCAGGGCCAGAAGAGGTGCTGACATTGCGGCACCTGTTATTCCTCCTGCATCCCCGACCTGGCGCAGTTTGCCAGGGCTGCGAGGGAGGGAGAGCCGTTGAGACTGGAACTCCTCTCCAATCAGGAAAGTCCACATCCCCTAGGTGCAGGGCCCTGAGGAAGTGTGGCAGATCATCCTTAGTGCGTAGCGTCTCCTGGCACCCCTCATACATTACTTGAAGACTGAAGGGAAAGCCCCAGCGGTAGTAGAGGCCTGCATTCTGAAGAGCTGACAACAGGGGTCGCAGGGCCCTGCGTTGCATAAGAGTGCGCCGGGAGAGGTCTTAGTAGAAGAAAAGTTTAGCTCCATCAAAGTCAAAAATAGGATTTTTATAACAGCTTACCTGTAAAATCCTTTTCTTGGAGTACATCACGGGACACAGAGCGACATAGTCATTACTAATGGGTTATATAGATACCGTCAGGTGCTGGCACTGGCAACTTCCAAAACCGGAAGTACCCTCCCCTATATAAGCCCCTCCCATCCGGGAGCACCTCAGTTTTGTAGCAAAGCAATAAGTGTCCCTAAAGAGGGGCGGGAGCTCTGTGTCCCGTGATGTACTCCAAGAAAAGGATTTTACAGGTAAGCTGTTATAAAAATCCTATTTTCTTTCTCGTACATCACGGGACACAGAGCGACATAGTCATTACTAATGGGATGTCCTAAAGCAATGCCAAATGAGGGGGGGGATACACCATATATAAGCTGAGCGCTATCAGACATGAGGATCTTTTGCGGCCTGCAACACACTGCGCCCAAAGGCGACATCCTCCTGACTTCTAACGTCCACCTGGTAGGACCTAGTAAACGTGTGTACCGAAGACCATGTTGCGGCCTTACAGATCTGAGCCAGGGAGGCCTGGTGATGCACTGCCCATGAAGTTCCAACTGCTCTCGTGGAGTGCGCTCTAACTTTGAACGGAGGCGGTCTCCTTCTCAAGCCATAAGCTTGCATAATGACCTGTCGAATCCACTTGGCTAAAGTAGATTTTGACGCTGCCTGACCCTTTCTGGGGCCTTCCGGCAGAATAAACAAAGTATCCGTTCTGCGAATCTGAGCAGTGGCTTTTAGATAAGCTTTAACTGCTCTTACTACATCCAAAGAATGCAATAACTTTTCCTCTACCAAAGTAGGTTTGGGGAAAAAAGAAGGAAGAACCACATCTTGGTTCAAATGAAACCTCGATACCACCTTAGGAAGAAAGGCTGGATGAGGACGTAACACTACTCTGTCCTTATGGATAACCAGATATGGCTCCTTACAGGACATAGCTGCTAATTCCGATACTCTTTTAGCCGAACAAATGGCTACTAGAAAAATCAATTTCCTGGTGAGAAGCACCAAGGAAATATGCTGTAATGGTTCAAATGGTTGTTTCTGTAGAACCGACAGAACCAAGTTTAGATCCCATGGACATATGGGAATATTAACCGGAGGACTAATACGCATCACTCCTTGTATAAAGGCTTTGACTAGTGAATGCGAAGCCAAGGGCCTTTGAAAAAATATTGACAAGGCCGAAATCTGACCCTTGATAGTACTCAAGGCAAGCTTCCTATCTACAGCCCACTGTAGGAAGTCCAGAATCCTACCTATTACGTACTTATGTGGATGCCATTTCTTGGCCTCACACCACGCGATGTACGCCTTCCAGATTCTATAGTAGATCTGCCTGGATACCGGCTTCCTGGCATTGATCATGGTAGATACCACAGCATTAGAGAGCCCTCTCTTTTTTAGAATGTGGGCTTCAATAGCCAGGCCGTCAAACCTAGGGCTGGTAAGGAAGGGTGGTATATCGGTCCTTGCGAAAGCCGGACGACGTGGGAGAGTCCAAGGACTGAAATTTTACAATCTCCGCGTACCACGCTCTTCGGGGCCACGCTGGAGCCACCGGAATCACTGGTTTCTTTTCTACCCTGATTCTGCGGAGTAATCGAGGTAACCATTGTGGCGGTGTGAATGCATATATCAGCTTGAACTGATCCCAAGGGAACACTAGGGCATCCGAGCCGCAAGCTAGGGGATCCCTTGTCCGAGAGACAAACCTGTCCCCCTTTGCGTTGAATCTGGATGCTAGAAGATCTACATCCGATGTTCCCCACCGCTGACATATTGTCCAGAAAAACCTCGGGGTGAAGGGACCCTTCCTCTGGGCCTAATTGCTGGCGACTTAGAAAGTCCGCCTTCCAATTCTCCACTCCTGGAATGAATACCGCAGATATGGCTGGGACATATTTTTCTGCCCATTTCAGGATGTAATTCACTTCCCTCTGGGCTGCACGACTCCTGGTGCCCCCCTGATGATTGATATATGCCACTGCTGTGGCATTGTCTGATTGAATTCTGACAGGGGACCCTTGGAGTTTGGATGTCCATGCTACTAGGGCATACCGGGCTGCTCGTATCTCTAAGAGATTGATGGGCAGGGCCTTTTCTGCATCCGACCATCTGCCCTGGAGAGACTATTGCTCCAGTACTGCTCCCCAGCCTATAAGGCTGGCATCTGTAGTGACCACCTTCCAAGAAATCGGACTGAAGGATTTCCTTTTTTCCAGATTCTGGGGAACCAACCACCAACGGAGGCTCTTGCGAACGGAAGGGGACAAGGACATTGTAAGTCTAGGGCCTGAACTTTTTTGTTCCAGGCTGACAGTATGGCCCCTTGCAAATTCCTTGAATGGAATTGACCGTAGGGTACTGCTTCGAATGATGCCACCATTTTTCCCAGCAGCCTCATATACAGGCGTATGGACGGCTGTCTTTTTTGTACCCACTAAGTGGATCAAATCTTTCAAAGACAACACCTTTCCTCGAGGCAAGAATATTTTTCTCTGGCCTGAATCCAACCTTAGCCCCAAGTATTCCAGACTTTTGACTGGTTTTTAGGGCTGACTTGTCTCGGTTGATAATCCAACCGTGAGATTCCAGATACTTGATCGTCTTGTGAACGACCACGTCTAGTTTTTTCACTGAGTGGTCTATCAGCAACAAGTCATCCAGATATGCCATTATCATTACACCTTGTGTTCTTAGATTGGCCAATAAAGGGCCAGAATTTTTGTAAACACTCGTGGTGCTGTGGCCAAACCGAAGGGTAAGGCTCTGAACTGAAAATGGCGCCCTTCTACTGCAAAGCGTAGAAATTTTTGGTGGACTGGAAAGATGGGAATGTGCAAATAAGCATCTTTGATGTCGATCGTGGCTAACCAATCCTCCCCTTGTAGGGCAGTGGCCACCGATCGGATCGACTCCATCGGAAAGTCCTCATATACAGGAATTTGTATAGCCCTTTTAGAATTAATATGGGCCTCCCGTCCGCGTTTGCTTCGGGACTGTAAAGAGGTTTGAGTAAAACCCGAACCCTCATTCTTCCAGGGGAACCTCCATAATTACTCCTTGGAGCAATAGTTGTTCTAGTGCCAACAGGAGGGACTCTCTCTTCCGGGGATCCCTTGGCACGTTTGACCTCAAAAATGGGAAGGAGGAGAGTCTTTTAACTCCAAACTGTATCCCAAACCTACTGCGGAGAGCACCTATCTGTCTTGATCGTGTCCCGCCAGGTCTCTTGCGAACAACTGGAGTCCTCCCCCCACCCGACTGAGTGGGGGCTTCAATGAATTTAACTTTGGGGGAGGTTTTGTACCTCCCCTGACCCAGGGTTTCTCATTACCCTGCTACTGTCCCTGTTTTTTACCCCCGGGATTTGACCGAGGAGGCCGTCGGAACTGTTACACAGCCGATGCCCCAGGGACTGGAGAAGCAGGCCTCTTAAAGAGGGACCTCTAACTCTGCTTTTAACCGGCAAGAGCGTATTTTTACCGCTGGAAATTTTCTGGATATATTTGTCCAGGTTTTCCCTGAATAAGCGTTCACCATGAAATGGGACGCTAACCAGCCATTCTTTACAGGGAGCTTCAGCAGACCAGTTTTTGAGCCATAGGAGCCTACGCATATGTACTATAGACAGCGTAAGGCGGGAGGCCTGATGGACTGAATCCTCTATGGCGTCAACCGCAAAGCCTAAGGCTCTAGGTAGATCAGCTAGGGCAAAGCCTGCTGATCTGTCAAGTCCCTCAAGACCTGTTTCAACTGATCCTTCACTGCTTAGCAGACCCCAATAGTTGCTACTGCTGGTTGTATCACCAAGCAGATTTTCATAAGGACTCCAATCTTTTATCTATTGGGTTCTTGAACATTTGGACATTATCCACTGGACATGTCAGTGATTTATACATACAAGAGATGGCTGCGTCCACTGTAGGGACCTTCCATTTTTTTTTTTTTTTTTTTTTTTGATGAACTTATCCTCCATGGGATAGACCACCGGAAATCTCTTGGGGGAATAAATATTTTCTCAGGACGTTCCCAATCCTGGTAAATGAGCCCTTTCAGTAAAGGGTGAAGTGGAAAAGAACAAACAGTCTGGGGGCTTCTAGCGACCCCAACGAGGATACAGTAGTGGTTGATGGTTCCGCAAGGTGCATTTTTAAATGCTGATCGGACCATGTTAGTCAGAGACTGAACCCATAATCTTTCAGCTTGAGATGCTGAGAAAAGGTTCCCCCACTGTTGATTCCTCTATAACAGAATCAACCTCATCCTGATCCCCTTCAGGCAGGTCGATCCCTGTATGGGACTGTTGCTCTGCTAACAGGCACTCTGAAGGAGGAGACGGAGATCGGGCGTGCTTTCCCTGACAGGGAGGCAGCGATAAATGTTGACAATCTCTCTCTAATCCTCCCAGAGCTGAGGAAAAAACCTCCTCTGTTACATACACAGGAGCAGGTGAACTGAGGACAGCCACAGTACCAAGTACCCCTGCGGGGTCTCTACGGTCACTTACCTCTGAACTTCAGGGGAGACTGGTGCAGCAGGAGTATGCCCAAGATCCTCCGAGCCCGATGAGACCCCCTTCGCTTCCTGGAAGATTCAGTTCCGGAGCTTCTGGACGGCATATTCCTAAGCCTAAAGCTGAGGTATTCCAGCCGTAATACACCACTTTTACTGAGAATAGTCTAGCACAATTGCTGCTATAATCACAGTTGGTGTCTACTAATGTGCCTTTCTAGGGGATGCCTGTATCAACCGCTTGCTGTATGCCTTTAAATGTTGCCAGCTCTGTCTCTGTACTTCATAGCCAGCTCACTACAATATTGTGGTTTTTTTAAACTGCTGGGACGCCCGCACATGCGCAGAAGCGCTGCGGCGCGCACAGAGCGTCATCCCCCAGGCTCCGCCCCCTTTCCCGGCTCACCTCTATATATAGAGGTGCGTGCACGTGCACGCGCGCGGGCACGTGCGCCTTCGGCGCTAATTTCAAATATGGTAACAAGGGACAGGAGCCAGGGCCCCTCTTTGCCGCAGGCCGGGGGATGGACGAGCACTGCAACATGGCAGAGGAAGCAGTTTCCTATAAGAGAACTCACCATCTGCCTGGACTTTGCTCTGCTGAGAAGAAGCTAGTCCACATGACAAAACATTCCACAGCGGCCTCTAGTGGACAAACACAGGTACCGCAGTCTAATATATTACATATATATATAAAAAAAAATTTTTTTTTTTTTTTTTCTTGACCACCATTAAAAATTATTACATTTTTTTAGTAGTTACAGGCATGCACAGAATTTTGCGGGAATACCATTAGGTAACAGACAGACAAATTAGGCTTGGGGGTCCCCCAATAGAACCAAGTTCCTGGGGGCCCCCACTTACCTGTTCCCCGCCGCAGGACTTTGTTTGGTCCACAAAAGCCCAAACTTCACCTATCACGGCAGGCATTGTAATCAAACCTTCAGGGACCGGGTTCCCAAGGATTCCACTCCCCTGGACCTGTATAGCACCCTGCACAGAAAACATCTTGGTCGTGGGTATGACCAGAGCTCTGGATCCCAGGGTCCAGCTCTCCTAAGAGAAGCATTACAGGCAAAACCTTGCTCTTCTCTGCAAGGCCCGGGTACCGACCGTTTAGCTATGAAGCTTTTTTGGTCGGATCCGGAATAGCTTACTGAGGCCCAAAAGAACCTGTACGCAAGCTCAGTGAAAAACACATGTTTCTTCTTGGCCAACACCTTAGACACTGGCAAAAAACTGAGGTGCTCCCGGATGGGAGGGGCTTATATAGGGGAGGGTACTTCCGGTTTTGGAAGTTGCCTGTGCCAGCACCTGACGGTATCTATATAACCCATTAGTAATGACTATGTCGCTCTGTGTCCCGTGATGTACGAGAAAGAAATAAGGCTTGTTCCTCATTTTCTGCATTATGCGATCCTTTAAAGTGTACTTATGAAGTTTACAAATAATGTCCCGTGGGGATTCAGGGTCCTGGGAAGGTGGCTTCAGAGCTCTGTGAGCCCGATCAATCTCTATCAGAGTGGTGGCTGGAAGTCCCAGTATTTCCCTGAACACCCCCTCCAAAGAAGGGATTATATCCCGCGGCGCAGTGGCTTCCAGCATACCTCTGATGCGTATGTTAGCTCGCCTGCTGCGATTCTCAAAATCATCCAATTGGGATATTGAGGTCTCCATCTTGTGGCTCTGTGCATTACAGGTTTCTTGCAGTAAGGCTATGCTAGGGAGAGAGTCCTCAAAGCGCTGCTCTAAGGTCTCCAGCCTGCCCCCCAAGTGTGCAGTGTCTGTTTTAAGCTGGGCTATATCCTGGGTGAAAGCCTTCTCAATCCTGGCAGTGAAACGCTCCAGGTCTTCCCTAGTAGGTAGAGACCATATGTGTCTCTTCAGGTGTTCATCACCCAGCAAGTCCATAGGATCCTGGCCTGATCCCTGTGGGGAAGGGGAGCCTGGGGATGCAGGGGGAGCCGTGTCACTCACCAGCTGAGGAGATGGAATAGGAGATGCCGCCGGCCCAGAAGCTGCATCCTTGTGCGGTTTGGGGCCTTTCTTCTCCGTCGCCATCTTGGAATCTGTTTTCCCGGTCCGCTGCGGCTCCGTGCAGAACGAATCCATCGTTCCCTGTGTCACCCGGTCTGCCTTCGGAGGCTGGGAGGACGCCCTCGTTCGCTGGGACATGCTCAGGTAAGTTCCCCGCTAATTATCCCCTGGGGAAAGCTGAAAAAAGCTGCGGTGTGAGCGGAGCTGAGAGCACGCACGTCCCCACTCCACCATAGCTTGGCCACGCCCCCGGTTTCCTCCTTTCTGATAATTTGCCAGGCTCTAACTGCAGCTGTCTTCAGTTGTTCTTTGTTTGTGGGTCTTTCTGCCTTTGGATTTGCCTTCAGCAAGTGAAATGCATGCTCAATTGGGTTGAGATCAGGTAAATGACTTGGTCATTGCAGAATATTCCACTTCTTTTCCTTCTAAAGCTCCTGGGTTGCTTTTGCAGTGTGATTTGGATCATTGTCCATCTGTACTGTGAAGTGCCGTCCAATCAACTTTGCTGCATTTGGCTGAATCTGGGCTGACGTAATATCTCTAAACACTGCAGAATTCATCTGGCTGCTTCTGTCACATCATCAATAAACACCAATGACCCAGTGCCACTGGAAGCCATGCATGCCCATGCCATCACACTGACTCCACCATATTTTACAGATGATGTGTGCTTTGGATCATGAGAGCTGTTCCAAGCCTTCTCCACACTTTTTTTTTCTTCCCATCATTCTGGTACAGATTTATCTTAGTTTCATCCGTCCAAAGAATGCTTTTCCAGAACTGGTCTGTCTTTTTTAGAAAAATTGAATCTGGCTTTTCTATTCTTCAGGCTTATAATGGTTTGCACCTTGTGGTGAACCCTCTTGTGAAGTCTTCTCTTGAATATAGACTTTGACAATGATACGCCTATCTCCTGGAGAGTGACCTTCACTTGTCTGGATTTTGTGAATGGGTTTTTCTTTACCATAGAAAGGATCCTGCGATCATCCACCACTGTTGTCTTCTGTGGATGTCCAGGCCTTTTTTATGTTGCTGAGCTCACCAGTTCTTTCCTCGGAATGTACCAAACTGTTTATTTGGCCACTCCTAATGTTGCTGCTATCTCTGATGGATTTTTTTCATTTTTGAAGCCTTACAACGGACAGCTCCTTTCAATGCATGATGTAGGTTCACAGCAATAGATTCCAAATGCATATACCACACTTAAGGCCCGTACACTCGATCGGATTTTCCGACAACAAATGTGTGATGGCAGGGTTTTGTCGGATTTTCCGACAACAAATGTTTTATAGCATGCTCTCAAATTTTCCGACAACAAATGTATGCTGTCGGATTATCCAATCGTGTGTACACAAGTCCGTCGGAATAAAATCCAAAGTACAAACACGCATGCTCGGAAGCAAGGACCAACCGGAAGCGTTCGGTCTTGTAAAACTAGCGCTCGTAATGGAGATATCACATTCGGGACGTGGCAAATTATGAAATCTCGGGATAATAATGAAGCTGCTTTGCTAGTGATACTGACTAGAGCTGCCACGACGCGTCAACATAATCGATTACGTTGACTACGAAAATACGTCGACGTGCGTGAAAGTCGTTGACGCGTCACACTCATCTCGCGGTCTCATCATAATGGCGGTGATGGCGGCTTCTGCTCCTGCTCCTGGGAATGGAGAAAGCAGTCTAGCACAAAAAGCTAGACCACAACTTTCAAAAGTATGGGAATTCTTTAAACAGAGGCCAGATAAAATGGTCATTTGTTCCCTTTGCAAAACCGAAATGGCTTACCACGGCAGCACAACTGCGATGCACGAGCACCTCAAAAGAAAACATCCTGGCACTCTCCAACCTCAAACGGACGAGCCATCTTTGAAAGTACTATAGTATACTTATTATTACAATTAGTTACAATTGTGTATGTGATTAATTAATATATGCTAGTAATTATGGATACATTATTAGTGCATGCTCAGGGGTACCCATTTGTTGCTGTGCTGTGTGCTTTGCTAATTGCTTTTTTTTTGTAGTGGTCATCTCGTTTTTTTTAATGTTTCACAAGGCACTTTGCAGCCCTTGCTGATCTGGGGATCCCTCCGGGCATGGTTGACAACTAACTGCAATCTGACCAGCATACCTGTGAGAAGAGATGCCATGCTTTTCTTCCAAAATCAGCAGCGACAACATTTGCACTGCAGCATTATGCAGCTACAACATTGGCCATGGATATCTCAAACTTTTTCTACTAGATGACAAAATACAATTAATATTGTAATCATAATTAAACATAGTTATTAATCACATTCAGTTCATAATATTATGCAGATTTACTACCCTACTCGTACTCTTTGAAATACAGTACATTATTAGCATTGAGCATTCATAGATTTCATGTTGGTTAAACTTGGTTCCTACTTCCTAATGTTATTAATTATTGTGTGTTGTTTTTTCTCAGGAAGAGGCAAAGCTGTGTACAGGAGTTCTTCTTTCATAAAAAGGATGTCACTGTTTGCACACCCCAAATGGCCGTTACACATACCAATAGCATACTCAACATGATTGTAAAAGATATGAGACCTCTTTCTATTGTAGAGACGGTCAAGGATTTCGTGAGATGATCAACACGTTTTACCAAGGATACACACTTCCCTCCAGGTCCCATTTCACTAAGGATGGAGAAGAAATATGAGGAGAATTTTGAAAGATTGAAAGCGTCACTCAAAGATGCGAAATCAAAAATAGCTCTCACCACAGACGCATGGACCAGTATTGCCACAGAGGCATACTCACATGCCACTTCATTAATGAAGACTGGAATCTTACATCGTACAATCTGACCACTGTGCCACTTGAAGATCGTCACACAGCTGAAAACATTGCTAACGGTGGAAAAAGCAACTGAAAAGTTTGAGATATCCATGGCCAATATAAATGTAGTTGTCCATGATAACGCTGCAAATGTTGTCGCTGCTCTGCGTATTTTGGAAGAAAAGCATCATGGCATCTCTTCTCTCAGGTGTGCTGGTCATACATTGCAGTTAGTGGTCAACCATGCCCTGAGGGATCCCCAGATCAACAAGACACTGAGGGCTGCAAAGTGCCTTGTGGAACATTTAAAAAAAAGTGAGCTGGCCACTACAAAGCTTAAAGCAATGCAGCAACAAATGGGTACCCCTGAGCATGCACAAATAAATGATGTATCCGTAAGATGGAACAGTACTTTACACATGATCAGCCGCCTGCTTGAACAGAGGTGGCCTGTGACTGCGACTCTTTCCGATCCTGATGTCACACAACGAGGGAAGCGCTTCCTGGATTTAAAACATGATCAGTGGAGCTTACTTGAGGAAGTGGAACAAGTCCTGAGGCCTTTTGAGTGTGCTACTGTTTTCTTGAGTGGAGAGTCCTATGTGACTGTTTCCGCTCTACCTCCTCTGGTAAAGGGCCTCCAGAAATCCTTAGAGCACAATTTGCGAGACAGCAGCAGTCAAGGCTTTCCAAAGTGTTGCTGCACAGGAGATGACATCAAGATGGGAGCGGGAAACTAAATTCAGAGATGATGGTGGAGAAAATATGTCTTATTGCAGCAGCCCTGGACCCCAGATTCCGCAAACTAAAATTCCTGCCAGCAGAGGACAGTTTAAAAGTTCACCTCAAGGTCCAAGCCCTTGCTCTTGAAGAGAAAAGATGATATGAGGAAGAGCAAACACATCAACATCAATGTGAGGAACAACAGTCAGCCAGTGCAGACATGATATTTTCAGAGAAGAGGCAAGTTTCTCTATTGGACACTTTGCTCGGTTCAGATTCAGATGACCACAGTAATGGTGAGGATGACAACATCCAAGATCAAGAAACTCACAGAGAAGTTGTGAGGAATGAGATACACATGTATTTTAGTGAGCAGGCTATTCCAAAGGAAGAAAATCCGCTGAAATGGTGGAAGGAAAATGAAAAGAGGTTTCCCATCTTGGCCATGCTGGCAAAGAGTTACTTGACTGTGCCTGCAACATCAACCCCATCTGAAAGGCTTTTCTCAGTTGCTGGCAACATTGTGACTTAAAAAAGAGCAAGCCTAACTTCAGAGCATGTCGATATGCTAACCTTCCTCCATTGCAATGCTATATAATATAGCATAGCAATGGAGTAAGTAACACAGGCCCCCAACCTTTTGCACTGTTCATGTTGGGCTGTATTTATGTTGAGATGGCTGCCTTCAGGTAATCTTTGCACTGTATTGGCCATTATTTTTGCACAGTGTTGAGCAGTGCTTTTGTTGGACTTGGCTGAGGCTCCTTGAAAACTATGTTACCTTTTCAGGTATGTTTTACATTACAATTACAAGTAACACACCACAAAAATACTGCTCAACACTCTACAATAACACTATGTAATGATTACAGTGTTATTGTATGTTGACCAGCATTTTTGTGGTGTTACTGTATAAACAACACTTTAGGGCATCAGGCATAATGCCATATAAATGCTGCCTAACACTTTGCAAAAGATGCATCTGAAGGCATTGTGTGGTTTAAAGTAGTAAGGTTACCACATAATGCCTTCAGAATGCATCTTTTGCAAAGTGTTAGGCAGAATTTATATGGCATTTCATTCCCCATAAAAGTGTTACATTTTATTTTTTGGTGCTTTATTTTTGTATATGTCTTTCATGTGTTTTTGCACACACAGTGTTGAGCAGCAGTGCAGAGCAGCAGTGCAGAGCAGCAGTGCAGAGCAGCAGTGCTTTTGTTGGACTTGGCTCCTTGAAAACTATGTTACCTTTCAGGTATGTTTTACATTACAATTACAAGTAACACAACAAAAATACTGCTCAACACTCTACAATAACACTATGTAATGATTATTGTATGTTGACCAGCATTTTTGTGGTGTTACAAACAACACTTTAGGGCATCAGGCATAATGCCATATAAATTCTGCCTAACACTTTGCAAAAGGTGCATTCTGAAGGCATTATGTGGTTTAAAGTAGTAAGGTTACCACATAATGCTAACACTAAAGTGTTAGGCAGAATTTATATGGTATTTATATGGCATTTTCATGCCTCATGCCCTAAAGTGTTACATTTTATTTTTTGGCACTTTATTTTTGTATATGTCTTTCATGTGTTTTGCACACACAGTGTTGAGCAGCAGTTCAGAGCTGCAGTGCTTTTGTTGAATTTATATGGCATTTTTTTAATGCTTCTGGTTCTGAATTAATGGCAATGCCATTATGGCATTATTCATGCCTGATGCTAAAGTGTTGTTTACATTTTATTTTTGGCACTTTATTTTGTATACTGTAAAAACTTCAACCACATTGAAGTATTTTTTTGGAAAAAAATATAATAAAAATTTAAATATTATATATTAGAAGTTGTACTTATCATTTTTGTAAAGTTATCCAAAGGATTAAGTAGCTAATCACAAAAAGAACACACTAGCTTAAGTAAAAAAATAAAATAAAAATAATCGTTATAGTCGATGACTAATCGAAAAAATAATCGCTAGATTAGTCGAGAGACAAAATAATCGTTAGTTGCAGCTCTAATACTGACGAAGTTATGACAAACGTATTTCCAAAGGATTTTTGTTCTAGTGATATCAAGAATATTATTATTATTATTATTATTATTATTTTGTGTCAAGTTACCAAAACCCCATTATCCCCTAGTTTTTAAGATCAAAGATCCAACTATGTTGGTGCTCCTTGGTAATTTTACATTGTATTTTTGAAATGTACCTGCCTACTCCCAAACTGTCATTTGAAGTAAAACACATAACCAAGTATTTTTCGATTTTTATGTTTTTATTGAATAGTATTGGAAGCGCGATATATTAATATATATATATATATATATATATATATACTATTGTGATCTATCATACATATATCTATCGCAACTATGTATTCATTGTATGTGTCCCTTGTTTGCTAGTCTTACCCTTAAGAGAATTCTAGGCCTGATGGTACAATGTTATTATGAAAACAGACACGGTTGCTTAGTAAAAGAAATTACATTTATTTCCTAAAAGTAGGAATGTTACATACTAACAACCGATATCTATACAGCCTATATCAACAGTACTAATGAAAATTATACTTATTCTCTCCTCGAGGCAAAGGTCCTGCTGGCTGAGCTCCCAGATGTAAAAGAGGGCTCTCTCATTCCCAAACGTCCTGTTTTAAAGGGCCTCATTCATACCTCATTCAAACCCTCCCCTTGCCCGCCCCTCTGTCTCTCGACCAATCGTTGTAATTTTCTGATCCTCGTATTGTCGTGCCATACTTGGCCTCTGGGGGCGATATTGCCCATATAATCCCCACTAGTTCGCTGATCCTTTCATTATTGCGATTATGTTGACAGTTGCTCTTCCCTTTTGTATTCGGAAGGGGCTAATCAACAGGATCTGAGACATTGCGGAGTCGTATCTAACAGATTACATTACTGAGGGGTGGGCGTCCTGTCCTCCAGGATACCGCAGGACAAGCCAAATTGCAGTCCATGCACCGTCCATTGTTATCAAACTCTTTGAAGCTTCCAACACACCAGGGGGCCTCGAGACAAGTCTTTCTAGAACACCATGGGATTGCAATTGTCATTTCGTTGTAAAACCAGATGTGTGGAAATTTTCGGAATACTAGATTGTTCTCCAATATATGCCGCTTTGCGCCTAACGGGCGCATATCACCCTACTCCAGACATGGCTCCCATTGAACAGTCCATATGGTCTTAACGCCCACCATGTATTTTCGAACCAGTACCTCTGGACCAGTAAACAGCTCCTATGGAACAGCCTATAACTGTCTTCCACCATGTGCTTCAGAACCAGCACCTCATATGGAACAGTCCATAACGGTTTCAACGTGTTGCACCTCTCAACATAGGCTTCAGAACCAGCTCCTATAGAACAGTCCATAACATTTTTAATGAGCTGCGCTTCCCAGCACGTGCCGCTTTGCTACTGGGTGACACACCAACATCCATTCTTTCGTGACAGCTTTCCTGTCACCAGTCTGTATCTTCTTCTTCTTCTTCTTGACATCTTCATGAAGGGATAGAGCATCGGCAAGGGGTGTCCATTCGCCCACCATTCACCAATACACACTCAGAGCAACAACTCAACCATCTTTCAGATGCAGAGCCTCGAGGAGGACCTTATTTGCCCATATTATTAGCCTAAAATACACCTTTGTCACACTACACCATAACATAAATCAACCCATTACCATAATATCTACATATATACCTATGACCCATCAAATTACGTATCCCGCTCCCAACCTCCTATAACTCTTCACTGTAAATACGGGTCGGGATTATGCAGGTTCGTTCACAATGGCCTTCCCTACCGCAATTCTGGCATGTCGGCGGTATTTCAGTGTTCTGAATTGGCAGCAAAGCCTCTAACCTGTATGAAGAGACCTCACCACCAATTCGTCCCTCAACTTGCATAGACAAATGCAAGACTTTCCTATATAAACGTTGCGTCCAACAACACATACTAACTTGAACCAATGACGAAACTGCAGCAATAATGAGCAATACCACAACGGGATGTATCAAATAATTCAAAATACTGTTGGCCTTACTGGAATGTCCAAATACTACCTCCCACCAAGACCCTCCCGCATCATTTTCTAGTTGATGCACTACCTCCTTTATTTCATTGTGATCGTGGTGGATGACTATAGTAGCATTAGCTCTCTCTTGCTGCAGCGTCCTCATAAGGCTCTCATCTCTATCCCAATCTGTTAACCATTCCTGTATCTTCCTTCACATACCAAGGTTCAGGGCTCTCAGATTAACAGGGCGGTTATGGTTGATATCCACAGACAGATTGGCAATATGCGGTACCACATAATTCCATTCCTGTGTCTGGATTTCAGAGACACTGCCAAGGGTACACCATGCTCCTCTAGCTAGTGTCAGGTTCACAGAACATCCTAGTTCCATGACTAACGTTACATTAGTATCCTTTAGGACAAAGAAACAAACTTTCCCATGTCCCAAATAATACACCAGCGTTCCCTTCCCGGAGATGTTTTCCCCATCCAGAACACAGAGCGAGGCATCTTCCCTACATTTCTCATTCACCACTGTGTATTGACCTGGCATACATAGGATGTCATGGTCATGCTTCCGACAGAGGGAAATATGGGTAATGGGTAATATGGGTAATTTAGCCTCAGATGTAACAACGTAGAATCCCCAGTCAGCAAGCCCATTGATACCACTGAATACACAGACTGAGTCTGTACTTCTGTATATGGGATCAATGAGGAAGCATAGCATCTCTCATAATCCAAATTAGTACAGCCCATCCAGGCATTTGACCACCACTTTGGATTAGTGTAAGAGATGTGCTTTGGTAAAATCTTACTGAGCTGTGATGCAAACTCATACGGCCACTGCCCCTCATACAGAGATTGTACAATCAGCTTGATGTTGGTTGATAGTTCCGCCTGCCCCTGCGTGCCCGCCAGAGCCCATGACATATTTTTGCAATGTATCACCACACTATCTACCAACCTCTTAAAACGGCGGATAAAATCTTGAGCCACTTTTACCTGGGTATTTAGGTGACGTTGTTGAATGTTATCGAGAATGTCATTGATCTCTCTCTGAGCAACAAAGCCCCGCTTGCTGTCTAAAGCTATGGCTGAGAGTTTGTTCCTCAGGAGATCGATGTCCACTCCATTAACAACGCCCATTCCGGCTCCTATTCCCCCCAATATAGTGCTGAGTACATCCCTCCTCTTCCGGTTACTCCTCAGAAATAAGCGTCCTGCCTGAACCTCACTCTGTGTCCGCCCGTCTCTGGGAGCAAGCCACTGATATACTGACCGCACCTGATTCAGAGTATACCCAGCACAGGGTAATGGGATTTTATCAACCACTGCGAGACGTTGAAGTGCCATGTGGTGAAGGCATACTGTACCCTGGTAGCCAGCGTTTGGGACGAGCTTAGATCTATTTGTAGTGGTTCCCCTTTCTCTAACGGGGCATGCCCCTGTGTGTGGTCACTGGCATTACCTGTGCAGGGTTTCAACCTCTCAGGTGAGACATTAACCAGGCGTATCTCCCCCATGTCCAATTCTGGTGTCCCACATGTCCAGTAACCGAGAGCTTCTCTGTAGGACTGATAAGACTGGGATACCGCGCCCACAAGGAAATTTTCATTCCGTTGATGTGTCATCTGGAGTTCCCTAGTTTGGCCAACCGACACCTTACTATGCCTAAGTGTCAGCCTCCTGGGCCTCTGCACCCTATTACTTTGGTCCTGCCAATATATGTCACACATAAAAACATACTTCCCTTCTTTCAATTCTTCACCAAAAATACCATATCCTACGTCCCTTGTTTCCCAAGGTTTGGATAGATTGGAATTTTTTCCTAACCAATAACCCGTTTCATTCATATATATATATATATATATATATATATATATATATATATATAGTTGCATCCACAAACGGCTGAAGGGATTCTGGTATGATATTTTGCAAGTCTTGTTTATACGCCAGTCCTTGAGATGTTACGTTAGGATTAAATCGTCCAAAAGCAAAATAAACTTTGTATTGCAAAACGCCATGGCGACCCCATTGATATGTCTCTGGTAACTTAGGACTCTCTGATATTATCCGGACCTTTCTCCTTCTCTCAACTCCCCCCTGCCCACACTTCTGCCCTAACAAGTCCAACATTGATGACACAACAGAAGTGGATGCATGATCTTCCTCAGGATTTTCACTTTCCGCATCATCCCCTGAGTGTTCGTCTGAATCAATTTGAGATGTTACATGGCTCAGATGGATCGCCAACGCGATAATTATGATCCTTCTATCCATTCTCCAGAGACTTTGCCAATCTTTGCTCCACAAGGACTCTGGAAGAACAAGAGCGGAATCAATTCTTATCAGCAGTACCTTTTACATTGATCAGCATGAACCCATTTCTCTATCTCCCTCTTTTTCATGCCTTTTGCACCCTTATTGTCCATGAGCCGCTTTACCTTGACTACCTGATCACTAAGGGCTATAGTGACTGTCAACAGTCCGGTCCAGTTTGCGTCCCATTAAGACTTGGAAACAAAGTTCTTTACCATAACCCTGTCTCCAATCTTCAAGCTAACAGGAGGCCTTTCAGGCTGCTCCTTCTCTTTAGGTGCCATGTTATTTGCAGCAAATTGCAAATACCCCTGTACCTGTTCTTGCAGCTGGACCAGAAATTTGTCCCTTTCAGCACTCTCTCTCATGGGGGTGCTAGGTATTGGGTCTGCTGGATGGCTGAGGTTCTTCATTCTTCCCGTCATCAACTGATATAGGGTTACTGATGTACCTCTCGCTGCAGACCCTTGTACAGCCATCAGGATTGAAGGCAGATGAATCAGCCAGTTCTTTCCTGATTGCAGTACCATCTTTTTAAGTCTCTCTTTCAGCGTTCGATTCATCCTCTCAACCATCCCCGCCGATTGTGGATGGTATGGTACATGGAATCTCTGCTCTACTCCCAGCAGCTCACAAATATTTTTCATGACCCTGCCGGTAAAGTGAGTCCCCCTATCAGATTCCAGGACTTTGGGGAACCCCCATCTTGAAAAGACATCGGTCCACAAAGCTCTAGCTCTGGCAGTGGCAGAGTCCTTTCTCAGGGGTAGAGCCTCCACTTTACAGCCTCCTGTATCCTCCACTTTGAAAAAACATCCACAACTACCAGCAGATATCTGTATCCTCCAGTGGCACTTGGTAGTGGACCAACAAAGTCAATCTGCAGGTTTTCCCAGGGTCCATCAGCTACTGGTACCCTTGCTAGGACTGGTTTCTGTCCCTTTGGCCTAGGGTTCATTTGTGCACAGTTCAAACATTCCTGCACTACCTGTGACACGGTGTTACCCATTGCCTCCCACCAGTATCTAGCTTGCACAAATTTCAAGGTACCCTGAACACCCATGTGGCCTATTAACCTGTGATTTTCCTGGACTAAATCCTTCTGATGATGGGAGGGTACTACAAACCGTCTTCCTTCTGAAGTCTCTCTTAACAGTAGATCGTCTTGCAATACATAATTTTGGTGAGCATCTGCCGCTTTTACTTTTAAGCTGCTTTTTGATTGAGCTCAATGCTTCATCCTTATTTTGTTCAACTGCTAAACATGGGGTAGGCATCCTTGGCACCGGCAGAAGTTCATGTGAACCTGCTTTCACCTCCTGCTCTTCAAAATTGTGTTCCTCCCAGGCCTGTCTCCCTTCAGCATCATAGGGTGTCCACTTGACTCCTATCAGGGCTGAATCCTTTGCCAGCTCATCTGCCTTGTTGTTGCCCACAGTAACCTCCTCTCCACCTCTTTGGTGAGCTCTCACCTTAATGATAGCCACTCTGAGGTTCCACACTTGCTCTTTTTCATATATCTCATAGCACCGCACTATGTACCAAGTCTTTTCCAGAGGCATCACTGAAGCCCCTTGATTGCCACAAAGGCATGTATTCGGTCAGAGACCTTGTTACATAGGCGCTGTCAGAGAATATGGTTATGGGACCTGAACTGAAATGCGTGATGGCCTCTCTCACTACCTCCAGTTCAGCTCTTTGGGCAGAAAAGCTTTGAGGGCATTTGGTCATGATTTTTTCATTGGTCTGGGGGCACCACAGGGCATACCCTGTGTGAAAACTTCCTTCATCCCAGTACCTTGATCCATCCACCCAGATTTTAAGGTCTCCATCACCTGTTGCTAACCTGAATACCTCCTGTGTTCTGGTCCGATGTACCTCCCCACAGTCGTGCTGCTCCCCCTCATATTGCATCAATTGTGGGAGAGTGTAGGTGGCATTGTGGTTCACAGCCAGATATATGGGTGTCAAATCCACTAGCCATCTGGCTACCCTTTGGGAGGATACTCCACTGAGGGTACGTTCCAAAAGCATTTTAATTGGAGAATGGGGTGTCTGCAGAATGATTTTTCCAAACCCCACAACATGCTCTGTGGCGAGAACCGCCCAGTGCAGTGCCAAAAGATTTCTGACACATTCATCGAATCCCCCCTGGACCACTATCCCACAGGTACCCATTTGCCTTGCCTCTCCTGCAGCAACACCACTGTTTTTGCTACTGCAGAGGCATACACTTGTAGTGCAAAGGGCAAATCGGCATTCGGATTTCTCAAGGCCGGGGCCTGCATCAGACTCGCCTTTAGCTTGGTGAAAGCTTGGACATGCTCTCCCAACCAGTCTAAAGGGTCTGTTTCCTTCTTGACTCCTTTGAGAAAATCATACAGGGGTCTTGCCTTTTCTGCAAAGCCTTCAATGAAGTCCCTGCAGAAACCGACTATCCCCAGGAATTGTCTCAGCGCAGTTTTAGTGATTGGTCTTGGTAATTTCCTGATAGTTTCACATTTGTTTGGGTCTGGAGTCCTTCCCCCCTGTGAAACTATCACACCCAAGAAACATACTGAATCCTTCATCAATTGTGCCTTTTTGGGGTTTAATTTCAGACCTGCAATCTCAATTAGTGTCAGGAGCTCCTCCAGCAGAGCATAATGCTGCTCTTTTGTCTGGCTCAGAAAATGTCTTCAGAATGTCCACCATACAGATATGGAAGTACGTAGAGCTGGATTTGAACCCCTGAGCTAATCTACAGAATGCATACTGTTTCCCCTGAAACGTAAAGGCTAGCTTGTATTGGCTATCCTCATGTACGGGAATGTAAAAATAGCCAGTTGATATGTCAATTGATGAGTACACCTTTGCTGAAGGTTTCAGTGCTGTCATCATGTCTGGCATCTTAGCAACTACATTTTTAATAGATGGGGTGCATCTGTTTAGCGCACGGAAATCTACAGTGGGCCTCCACCCTCCCTCCTTCTTTACTGGCCAGAGGGCTGCATTTGTTTTAGATTGGCACTCTTTAATTACGTTTTGTGCTAACAAATTCCTCACTGTGTTCTCTATGTATGGGATAGATTCGGGCAGAATTTTGTACTGACGCTGAGGTGGCGTATCAGGGCCCTCAATTTTAACAATCATGTTTGAAACTCTACCACATTGTGCTTTAGACGTTGCCCACACTTCGTTATGTTGCCACAAGATTTTAGCCAATATTTGGTCCTCTGTTTTCAGTAGTGCCTGTGGGTCAAGGATTTCATTTGTTTTAACTGATGCAATCTCCCAGCTGTCCATGACCATGTGCACCTTGCCTTTGTATCTAGACCCTTTCCACAGTACCCAATTACATAGATCTAGAATCATTCCATGTGCCCCCATGACATCCGAGCCCAAAATAGTGCCCTCATGCGTTGGGGAAAGAAACAAACTGTGTTCCACACATAACCTCTGAATTTCTATGGGTACAGGTATTGATTGCTCAGAAGGTTTCCCATTAGGATCCTTTTGAAGTTTGATATTCGTTACACTTACAGCAGCTCCCGTATCTAATAGTACATTTGTGCGATGGCCCCCTATTGCCCCTTGGATACATGGTCTGCCGCTTGTCCCTCTCCAGATGACATACTAGGGACAATACCGGGGCCTGACATCCCTATGGTTTAAAATAAGGATTGGTTGGGGGTGGGGTTTTATACTCCTCCTGGTTTTCTTTAACCCCTTGCATTATCTTCTCTAACTCCCTCAAAAGAGGACCATATACTGTAGCATCAGGTGCCTTGTTCGGCTCCATTGCCACCTTATCTGAGCCAGGTTTTTGCTGTTCCTTCTTATGCCAAGGCCTCTTCTCCCCCGTGCTCCTCCTAGGCAATTGACAGTCCTTCATTACATGGCCTGTATTCCCACATCTGTAATACCTGCCTGCAAATCTCACTCTCCCTTCACTTTTAACTATCTCCGCCATTCTTTTGTGGGGCCTATTGTCTTGATCTGTCTCCCGAACCCAGTCCCTTAATATGTTTATAAAGGTCTGGTATGAGGTGGCATTCCTCAGTGCAATTCTGGTATGGTAATCAATACATGTGTACTTATTAGCCATAGACCACAGAAAACTACTGTCATCAGAAGACATATCAGGACAATTGTATGTGGCTTTATAATTGGTGAAGTATTCACTGCAAAAGAGTATTGGATCAATTCCCCTCCTAAATTTTGTATTCTCTAGGGCGTCTGAACCCCTAGTATCTCTTCCTCCCATTATGCGCTGCATTTCCCTCATTCTATCTGCAGAGTTCCCCCAATTTGAGTTTAACTCGGGAGTTAGACCTCTATGATTCCCGACTGGTGGTTGCAGTTTTTCACACAGTTGCAATGGGAGCCATGCGCGGAGGAGTGCGCATGCATCCCTATTGTTTAAAATGTACTGTGTCACTACAGCTTCCAGCCTGTTCGAGAGACTAATGGGTGAAGCACTCGTGTCAAATTTTCCCAAAATCTGGCACAGATTTGTGCGATCTTGCATGGAGAGTGTCGTGGATTTGGTGCTACCCTCCCTTTTTATAATTGCAGATCCTGGCCAAGTCCTTTCTGACGCAAGTAGCGAGTAAAGAGAGAAGAACTCTGATCTGGGGGCTCTTCAGGACTGTCAGCTGACCATACTGGTTGCTGTTCGATCAGCATCCTTTCTCCCTGCTCCTGTGTCACACTGGAATGTGTATCCTTGTTAGCACAACAATGGCTGTGCACTTTCTCCATTGCCTGTGCTTTCAAAGATAGAATGGCATGATCTTTTTGAGCTAGCTGAGTTTTACATTCTTGTAACTCTCTCTAGTATTTCTATCGCAGATTCGTTGCCCGCCTCTTTCTTTTCTAAAGATGCGATACACTGTTCTCTCAACATACATGTTTCCTTTGTGACAGCAGGAAGGTAAAGTCACCTGGTTGCATCCAGGGGGGTAGATATATTTCGCCCAGATTCAGGCTTTACGCCGACTTATACAACTAGGTGGAGAGTTGTATAAGGCTAGTGGGCTCATGGATGACTCAAACCTCTAGGGAGAGGGCTGGGCGTCGTGCAGACAGGGAGTTGATGAGGCCAGCTGAAGCTTGTCAGCTCATTTAGGCCTCTATAAGAACTCCCAGCTTCATTAGATGTTAGCTCATGCCTGGAACCAGACCTGTGTGGACTGTCTAGGGAGAGTGAACCCCTGTGCGGTGAGAAAAAGCCTGTGTGGCTATTTGCTTGGACATTTAAAACCAGGGACTTAGGGACTAGGACAGCACTAGGCTGATCCCAGTTGTTAGTTAGGAAACCTGTATGTTTAGTCAGAGGTCAACTTGACCAGGATTTATTTTGGTTATGTTTCTTTTGCTTTGCTGTGTTTTGTCACTGTAAATAGAAAATAAACCGCACCTTTTTGATTTTGAAAACCACAACCTCCGTTTGCTGGGCCTGTTTTGTGTGGGGAGCCCATCCCGGGGGTCACACACACCCGCTGCCGAGCTAACCCCCTCACAGTTGGTGGAGAATGCGGGCAGTTTTTTTTAAGCCAGCATGGAGGAGATACTGAAACAGCTGGCTCTAGCAAATGCCAATCAACAGCAGACAAATGCAGGTTTGCAAAGGAGCCTTGCAGCCCAGCAGCAGACAAACGCAACTTTGCAACAGAGTCTGGAGGCTCAGCAACGAGCCCAGCAGCAATCTGAGGCCCGCTTCATAGACCTGTTGCAGAAGCAAGAGCAGAGACTACAACAACAGATGGAAGCAGTAATGCAGCAACGTCCGCAGACCAGTGAGGAAAGCCGTCCCACTAATACCGCGTCCTTTGGGGTGAGTCGTTTATTGACAAAAATGACTGGAGAGGATGATCCAGAGGTATTTTTGACCACATTTGAAAGGACCGCTGAAAGAGAAAAGTGGCCTGAGGAGCAGTGGGCTGGACTGGTGGCTCCTCTGTTAACTGGTGAGTCGCAGAAAGCTTACTATGACCTAGAGCCTAACCAAGCAAAAGACTATGTGATGCTAAAAGCTGAAATATTGGCAAGGCTGGGTGTCACCCAGGCTGTCCGGGCTCAGCGTGTGCATAACTGGACTTTCCAGCTTGGAAAACCCCCCAGGTCTCAAATGTATGATCTCATTCACCTGAGCAGAAAGTGGCTACAGCCAGAGACTTTGTCCGCACCAAAGATTGTGGAACGTGTTGTAATGGATCGGTTTTTGAGAGCTCTTCCTACTGCCATCCAAAAGTGGGTAAGCCATGGAGACCCAGAGACGGCCGATGGTCTTGTGGATCGTGTGGAGAAATACTTGGCTACAGAGAACCTGACGGCCTCTTCCAGAGACACTCGGACTTTCCACCCTAAGACCAGACCATCCCCAGGGGCGGATAAGAGGATTCCAAGGGGTGAGGGTGGAGAGAGTGAGAGGGTGGGAGCTCTACCCCAAGTTTGGCGAGAACAGCCTGGGAAATCAGCGGCTCAAGAGGCGGCAAGAAGGATCGTTTGCTACCGCTGCCGGCAAGCGGGACATATTGCAGCCAATTGCCCGGTTGTGGAGGAACCCATGCAGTGTGACTTTCTGACGGGCAGACGTCAGTCGCTGTGTGCGACAGTCGCATGCACTGCCATTCGAGGAACTGAGAAACATTTATGCAAAATGTGTGTTAATGGTAGAAATGTTGTGGTATTGCTGGATTCAGGTAGCCTTGTGACCCTGATAAAGGCTGAGTTAGTTAAAACAGAGGTCTCTGGGAATAGCAAGGTAGCTGTTATTTGTGTGCATGGGGACACCCGAGAGTATCCAGTGACTACAGTGTGTTTCGAGACCCCCAAAGGTACCCGCTCTCATCCAGTGGGCTTAGTATCTCAGTTACCGTATGACGCCATTGTGGGAAGGGATTTTCCGAAGTTCTGGGAACTGTGGGATGATCCTGAGCCCCTCACTGGTGCCCCTATGTACCAGGAATGTGATAGCCAGAACTCCCCTGAGAGTGGTGAGGACTCGCCGGAATTTCCCTTATCAGTATTGGCAGGGGAGACTCAAGAAACTGGAGAGGAGCCCACCTCCTCAGACGAAAACCTACCGTCTGTGGAGTTTTCTGATCTTGAGGTTCACAGGGAAAACTTTGCCACAGAACAGTTGAAAGACCCCGCCCTAATAAAGGCACGAGAAAACGTAGTGAAAATAGATGGCGAGTTAGTGAACCCAGATAATACCTGCACTTACCCATACTTCAGCGTAGAGAAGGACCTACTGTATCGGGTGGCAAAAAGGGCAGAAGAAACTGTTGAGCAGCTTGTGGTGGCCAAACCTTACAGGAAGTTGGTGTTGGAGTTGGCCCATGGGCACATTCTTGGAGGTCATCTGGGGACAGAGAAAACCCGAGAGAGGGTATTACAGAGATTCTATTGGCCGGGGGTGATGAAGGACGTAGAAAATTATTGTTCCTCCTGCCCTGTGTGTCAGAGGTTGGCCCCGATGCCACATTTCCGTAGCCCGCTGGTCCCTCTACCCATCATTGAGGTCCCGTTTGAGAGGATCGCCATGGATTTGGTAGGTCCTATAATCAAGTCCGCTAGGGGGCACCAGTACATATTAGTTATAATGGACTATGCCACCCGTTATCCAGAAGCGATCCCTCTCCGAAATACCTCGGCCAAAACCATAGCCAAAGAGCTATCTCTTGTTTTTAGCCGGGTGGGTATTTGTAAAGAACTGCTTACGGACCAAGGTACACCCTTTATGTCCCGGGTTATGAAAGAGCTGTGTAAATTGTTCAAAGTGACGCAATTGCGTACGTCTGTGTATCACCCCCAAACCGATGGGCTGGTTGAAAGATTCAACAAAACCCTAAAACAAATGTTGAAGAAAGTGGTGGATAGAGATGGAAAGGATTGGGACTGTTTACTTCCTTATTTGATGTTTGCTATTAGGGAGGTGCCCCAATCCTCTACGGGATTCTCCCCCTTTGAGTTACTGTATGGGAGACACCCAAGAGGGCTGTTGGATATTGCCAAGGAAACTTGGGAAAGTGAGAGTTCTCCCCACAGGAGTGTGATTGAGCATGTCGCCCTGATGCAAGATCGAATTGCACAGGTAATGCCCATCGTGAAGGAACATTTGGCCCAAGCGCAGTTGGCACAGCAGAGAGTGTACAACCGTGGAGCCAAGACCCGTACCTTTTCCCCAGGGGATAGGATATTGGTACTTGTCCCTACGGTTGAAAGTAAATTCCTTGCCAAATGGCAAGGCCCCTACGAGATAATGGAAAAAGTGAGCGAAGTGAATTACAAGGTCAGACAACCAGGAAGGCGAAAGCCCGAACAGATCTATCACGTTAATCTGTTGAAAGCCTGGAGGGATAGAGAGTCCCTAGTCGCAGACACTTGGTCACCAGCTCAAACTGGTTGCGTGATTCCTGAGGTTGGAATAGCAGCCACCTTGTCACAACCCCAACAACAGGAGGTTAAGGAGTTTGTGCTTCGCAACAAGGAGGTATTCTCTGAGCTGCCGGGACAAACATCTGGGGTAGAGCATGACATCATTACCCCGCCCGGTGAAAGGGTGAAGTTAAAACCCTATCGGATCCCAGAGGCTCGACGGGAGGCAATACGGGAGGAAGTACAGAAAATGCTGAACTTAGGGGTGATAGAGGAGTCCCAAAGTGATTGGTCTAGTCCCATTGTGTTGGTGCCTAAACCGGATGGGAGCTGGCGATTTTGTAACGATTTTCGTCAGTTGAACAAAGTTACAAAATTTGACACCTACCCCATGCCACGTATAGATGAGTTGATCGACCGGCTGGGAACAGCCCGATACATGACGACTCTTGACCTCACAAAAGGGTATTGGCAAATCCCCCTGGCCAAGTCGGCCAAAGAGAAAACTGCATTTGTAACCCCAGACGGGGCGTTCCAATATAACAGAATGCCGTTCGGGTTACAGAATGCGCCGGCCACATTCCAGCGGAAAATGGACCAGATGCTGAGGCCCCATCGGAAGTATGCTGCGGCTTACCTGGATGACGTAATTGTCCATAGCACAGATTGGGCCTCACATCTGCCAAAAGTGCAAGCAGTCCTGGACTCTGTTCGGGAAGCGGGGTTTACGGCTAACCCCAAGAAGTGTACCATTGGGCAGGAGGAGGCCAAATATCTTGGGTACACCATTGGGAGGGGAGTAATAAAACCCCAACTCAACAAAGTCGAGGCCATCCAGAGTTGGCCACGTCCCAACAGCAAGAAGCAGGTACGAGCCTTTCTGGGAATCGCTGGGTATTATCGGCGATTCATTCCCCACTTTGCTTCTAAGGCTGTGCCCCTAACCAACCTGACGAAGGGGAAAGGGTCGGTCATGATTAAATGGACCCCCGAGGCTGAGGCAGCATTCCAATTCTTGAAACAAGCCTTATGTAGCCAGCCAGTGTTGTACTCACCCGACTTCTCTAAAGACTTTGTCGTACAAAGTGATGCGTCAGATGTGGGGTTAGGAGCAGTATTGTCCCAGGTCTGGAACGGGGAAGAGCACCCAGTCATTTACCTCAGCAGGAAGTTGAAGTCCCATGAGGTAAATTACGCCACCGTTGAAAAGGAGTGTTTAGCGGTGAAGTGGGCTCTAGATTCCCTTCGGTACTACCTGCTAGGTAGGCACTTTGACATGGTTACGGATCACGCTCCGTTAAAGTGGATGGCTCAAAACAAGGAAACAAATAGAAGAGTGAATAGGTGGTTCCTGGCCCTCCAGGAATTCAACTTCACAGTAAAGCATCGCCCTGGCGTTCAAATGGGGAATGTGGATGCTTTGTCTCGAGTACATGAATGCCTGATTGCTGGTGTTCCAACCCCGAGGTTAAAACAAGAGGGGGGGGTATGTGACAGCAGGAAGGTAAAGTCACCTGGTTGCATCCAGGGGGGTAGATATATTTCGCCCAGATTCAGGCTTTACGCCGACTTATACAACTAGGTGGAGAGTTGTATAAGGCTAGTGGGCTCATGGATGACTCAAACCTCTAGGGAGAGGGCTGGGCGTCGTGCAGACAGGGAGTTGATGAGGCCAGCTGAAGCTTGTCAGCTCATTTAGGCCTCTATAAGAACTCCCAGCTTCATTAGATGTTAGCTCATGCCTGGAACCAGACCTGTGTGGACTGTCTAGGGAGAGTGAACCCCTGTGCGGTGAGAAAAAGCCTGTGTGGCTATTTGCTTGGACATTTAAAACCAGGGACTTAGGGACTAGGACAGCACTAGGCTGATCCCAGTTGTTAGTTAGGAAACCTGTATGTTTAGTCAGAGGTCAACTTGACCAGGATTTATTTTGGTTATGTTTCTTTTGCTTTGCTGTGTTTTGTCACTGTAAATAGAAAATAAACCGCACCTTTTTGATTTTGAAAACCACAACCTCCGTTTGCTGGGCCTGTTTTGTGTGGGGAGCCCATCCCGGGGGTCACACACACCCGCTGCCGAGCTAACCCCCTCACACCTTCCATTCATCCACTCCTTGCTCCAACAAATCATTCTTAGTCACCAACTGTTCAATCTCATCCCTCATTTCATCACACTCACAAACATTCATGTCAGCATTCGCAGCTATAGCTGAAATAGCTTTACTCACATTTTCTATTTTCCCTAATAATTCTGTCCTATGTTTACACCACTCCAATTCTGTCTGCTCTGCAATTTCTTTCATCTTTAGAAACATGCATATCACATTAGCCATTCTCTCCTTCTTGTCTCTTTTGGAAGAATTTTTAGACTTGATGGCCTCATTATGAGTTTTGCATTGCTTTAATAGATCATTAAATTGGTGTACTAACGCATTCTTTTGTATATCATTAAATTGGATACACGCATTTTTTTCAATAAACTGTTTAAGAATATCCATTGTTATGCTAATCTGCAAGTAGTTATACTGAACAGTTGATTAGACAATACACAGCGACAAACAAACAGAGACACAGACCCACAGGAAACAACAATTCAAACAAACAAACAAAAAAAAACTGGTATAAAGCTATTTAAAACTTGCTACCACTTGCAGTTCTACAGAGCACACTCTTAATCAACGCTCTCCTGTCAAATCGCAGGCCACATTGAACTTCTATTGGAACAGAGAGCTCTTTCACTCCCACATGGGTAAAAATAAAATAGTAAAAAAAAAAACTTAAAAAAAAATAAATAAAAAAAAATAAAACAATCTATATCTCTCCCATTTTTTCCCGCAAAGATGTGTGGTTTATCCTGTCAATCTGCAGGCTATATATCCCAGGGATATTCCAGGGTTGATCAATCCCTCACTCACCAGTACAATTAACTGGCGTTGAACATATAAACATATATCAGCCAAAAATAGTCTCACCAGGTTTGCGCGTCCGCTCGCCGACGAGATATTTCACAGGACCTTCCGGACCGTCAAAGTAGGTTTCAGAATTCACAATCCAGCGCCAATCTTTGTCCACACTTGAGACGACTTCCAGTTCTGGGTTATTTTATTCCCTAGCTTACATGGACTCAGAACAAAAATACATTAGGGTTTGTGAATTCTGTGCATAAATAAATCTCAGTCCTATCTGCGGTGCCAAATATTAGAAACTCAATATATTAATATATATATTGTGATCTATCATACATATATCTATCGCAACTATGTATTAATTGTATGTGTCCCTTGTTTGCTAGTCTTACCCTTAAGAGAATTCTAGGCCTGATGGTACAATGTTATTATGAAAACAGACACAGTTGCTTAGTAAAAGAAATTACATTTATTTCCTAAAAGTAGGAATGTTACATACTAACAACCGATATCTATACAGCCTATATCAACAGTACTAATGAAAATGATACTTATTCTCTCCTCGAGGCAAAGGTCCTGCTGGCTGAGCTTCCAGATGTAAAAGAGGGCTCTCTCATTCCCAAACGTCCTGTTTTAAAGGGCCTCATTCATACCTCATTCAAACCCTCCCCTTGCCCGCCCCTCTGCCTCTCGACCAATCGTTGTAATTTCCTGATCCTTGTATTGTCGTGCCATACCTGGCCTCTGGGGGCGATATTGCCCATATAATCTCCACTAGTTTGCTGATCCTTTCATTATTGCGATTATGTTGACAGTCGCTCTTCCCTTTTGTCTTCGGAAGGGGCTAATCAACAGGATCTGAGACATTGCAGAGTCGTGTCTAACAGATTACATTCCTGAGGGGTGGGCGTCCTGTCCTCCAGGATACCGCAGGACAAGCCAAATTGCAGTCCATGCACCGTCCATTGTTATCAAACACTTTGAAGCTTCCAACACACCAGGGGGCCTCGAGACAAGTCTTTCTAGAACACCATGGGATTGCAAGTGTCATTTCGTTGTAAAACCAGATGTGTGGAAATTTTCGGAATATTAGATTGTTCTCCAACAAATAGTAAGCACAAAAAGGTATATAAAAAAAATAAGAGTAAGGCAGCGATGATGGAGAAGCTTGTGGTGAAGCCTCTGTACCCCAGGGCAGACATCAATTATGTGAAGAGCAAAATTGGGAACCTGATGAGTACATACAATAGGGAGCACAAGAAGGTCCTGGACTCTGAGAGATCAGGAGCAGCAGCAGATGACATATATGTCCCCAGGCTGTGGTCTTCCAAAAGGCGGCGATTTTTGACAGACCAGACCGAACCATGCCCATCGCTCTCAACGCTCTCAACGCTTCTTTCCACATTAGCTGAGGCCTTTTTTTTTCTTGTGCATTCATACCAAAAATAAATAATTAGACATATCTGTCATCAAAATTAACAAACTTAAACAAAAAGAGCAAATGATACACATAAAAGGAATTATAGTCTAACCAATCAAATCATAATTCAAAAAAGAAACAAAAGTGTATACCTCTCAAAACACTATACTTACCTAAAAACTTAGGAGGTCTAGGAGTACCTAATTTTGCCACTTACTATGGAGCAACTCACATAGCTAGTTTAGCCAAATATGCCACTCAGGAAATACATTATGGGTATCGATAGAGGCTTGCGAATGTGACCCTTTATCGATTTCCAATATATTATGGCTTCATTCCAAAAATCGCCTTGGCCTATCCCCTTCCCGTCTCTCTGTGAAACATATGGTATCCCACAATCAGAAATGTTCCGATACTTGCAAATTAAAAATTTCCTTACATCTAATACCACTTCAGACACGCCTCTGATCCAATTTACTAGTTTTGAATCCGTATGCAAAAAACGACCCACACACTAGAGGACTAATCTCCTCCCTTTATTCTCAATTACTAATAAATGCTGAAACGGATAAACCTACCTACATGCGGAAATGGGAGGAGGACTTGGAATATGTCCTAAATGAGGCAGAATGGTTAAAAATTTGGTCCACAATTAAATCTTCCTCCCCTAATTTAATAGCTATGGAAACCAACTATAAAGTACTAACTAACTACTTAGTACCAGCCAAAATTGCTAAATTTACCCCTGACTATCCTGGTCATTGTTTCCGCGGCTGCACAGAAGAAGGTACATACAAACGTATTTGGTGGTCCTGTCCGACAGTACAAACATTTTGGAAAGAAATATATACATATGCCTCCAAAATGTTTAACGAACCATCCAACCCAATCCTTCTACGACATTACTTAATCTCAAACAAGATAGTCTGACTCATGCCCAATTTAAACTTTACTCTTTCGTTCATGGACGGACACAGCTTCCTATTGACAAGTGGGTATTATCCTTCATTTAAGAGTGACTAGGCAGTTTTATTTTCTTATACTTATTTTCACTTCTCTCTTTTTTTTTCCTTTCCCTTTGTTTTTGTTTTTTGATATTTTATTACTATGATGTTGAAGCTTCCTTAGTATTGTTAATAACTCTTTGCTCCACAGAGGATAATATATATTGGTAGTTACTAATAATTGCATAAAACCTCTAAAACTTAATAATATTATTACCACTGGAAACTAATTAATATACCATACTTTGTCCACAAGTATCTACTAATATGTTTACTTATTGAAATAAGAATATTTGAGCTTCTCTATTTTTGATGTATTTAATGTATCATCTATAATTTGTATCACAACTTGTACTCAATAAAATATATTTGACAAGAAGAGTGACTAGACAGAAATCTTGTAGAAAGTGTTAACACACCACACCTTATACAGCACCGCCCAGAGGGCGGACCCTCTGGGTATAATCCCTCTCTCTACACCTCGCAGATCATTTTTTTTCTGCCTAGCATAGGAGAAGAAAGACATGGCTCCCTTTGAGCCCATTGGTCCGGGGGTTTTTTTCTACGTTTTCTTTTTTTTTGTTCCTGGGATCTTCGATCAACTGCCGAATGGGTGACAGTCTGGATCCTAGATTTTTGTAGTCTCCCCAGTTTCGGCCATCGAGCGTGTGCCGACCCTAGCTACGCGCTGGGTTTTCCACGACATGCCCGTCGCTCCACGGGTGGCTGGTGAGCTTCGCGCTCCAGGGCATGCATATGATCGATCGGTCTCTATGGCACAATCACAGCATGCCGGGCCGACAGTCACCTTCGTAACTGCGCGGATGATGATCTGTCCAGAATGTCTTCCAGCATGATCCACGCAGGAAGGGTAAGTAGCTCCCCTGCTTCGGCAGGGTGACTTGGCTGGACATTCTTGGAGAGATTAAGTAAGTGGCTTTTTTTTCCCCTTTCTTTCCTCTCTCCCTGCCCTTCCTCCTCCCAGGCTCTGAAGCTAAGGCTGGGTGCTGGGGGGGTCACCTGGGGGGCTCCATCTGGAGCGGGGCTGCGCTGTAGACTGTCATTAATATGTCAATGTGCTGCTTATCTGTGTGTGTTTTCTCCCTCCATGCTGTCGGCGGCCATTTTCTTGTGGTCCACGCCTGTTGTTTTGGCCTCTAACGCTCGGCGGCCTTTTTCTTGTGGTTCGTGCCGCTCGGCGGCCATTTTCTTGTGGTCCGCGCCCGCTTTGGCCTCTGTCGACTGTTCGGTGGCCATTTTCTTGTGGTTCGCGCATGTATGGATCTACCGCCGCTCGGCAGCCATTTTCCTGTGGTTCGTGGCCGCTTTGGCCTCTGTCGACTGCTCAGTGGCCATTTTCTTATGGTCCACACTGTTCTTCAACACGGCCGCTCGGCGGCCATTTTGTGGAAGTCTTCGGCCTCTAGGGTGCATTCTACAGGCGCAAAAGTATACAGACACACGCTGACGAGATCAGACTGACACAGGCAGTGGTGGGAGAGCATCTCAGGCGGGAGCAGATGGCAGCAGTAGCGGTACCGTTCTAAGGGTGGCGAGTCCTCTGGGAGACCTCTGCATCTCTGTAGCAGCTAGGAGGTGGCCTATTGATACCTTGCCTGGAGTCCCTGTGGGTGTCTGCTTCTGATGTCATGCTGACCCACGCACCTGACGTCTTTTTCCCTGAAACACCTGAGTTGGCAGCTGGTGCCCCTGATATATTTGTGGGCACTATGTCTGCAATCCTGAAGGCTTTGTTGCCAAGGTGGAAGCGGCGCATGGGAACACGGGGGCCGGCCCGCACTGCTAAGGTGTTTCCTTTTATACAAGGAGTGGGAAAACCCACTGAAGGTTTTTTGGCAGCCCCGGTACCCCTTTGAGGAGAGTTTCCTGAAAAAATGGTCCTCTATCCTGATAGTGGACCCCCCTGTGTCCATACTTAACAAGGGGGCTCCTGTCTTCAGGGACCCTGTGGACAAGAAGGCTGAGGCACTCGCTCGCTACCTATACACTGGTGGGCTCAGCGGTGCATCCAGCATTGGCTGGAGCTTTGGTGTCTCAGACACTTACTGAGTGGGCAAAGATGCTACTCCAGGGGTTAAAGGCGCGGGAGGCTCCTCCGAATGAGGTAGCTTTGGCCGACCAGTTGGTACAGGGCCTTAAGTTTGTCTGCGAATCAGACATGGATACTATCCCCTTGCTGTCTAGAGCCTCGGGTTATGCGGTGGTGTTATGCCACCTGGTTTGGCTAAGTGCTGGTCTACGGACCAAAAAACTTCCAAGAAGGCCTTATTGGACCTGCCCTTTAGCGGTGACAGTCTTTTTGGAGCCTCTCTGGATGACATCGTTAAGGATGCCACAGGAGGTAAGAGCTTGCTGCTCCCGCAATCCAAAAAGGGTTAAGGAGTCACGCCATAGGCTAGGGCTCTCCTTCACCACGTACAAGTGGTCTTTCGTCCGCCTAGTGCGGCAAGTAAACGACCCCCTGCTGAGGGACAGAAGCGTCGCTGGGTTCGCAAGCCCAACCTTGCCTACAGAACAGATTTGTTCCCTCTAAATCGCCAGCTTCAACTGACTCGTCGGAAAGTCCTGTGTGGGGCGGTTCAATACCTGATGATACACAGGGTGGTCCTTCCTGTCTCCGTGCAGGAAAGGATTCAGGGGTTCTACTCTAATCTGTTCGTAGTGCTGAAGATGCTCTGTTGTCGCTGCCCTCCATCCGGGGGATTTTCCGGCATCCTTGGTCGTCAAGGACGCATGCTTGCATGTTCCCATATGCACCAGGCATCAGAGATGTCTGCGTTTGGCGGCCGGGGAAGACCACTACCAATGGTGGCTCTCCCTTTTTGCCTGGCATCGGCACCAAGGGTGTTCACCAAGGTGCTTGCCCCGATTCTGGCCCTACTACTAAGACAGCGTGGCTTCGCTATCATGGGCAACTTGGACGTTCTTCTACTGAGGGCCACCTCAAACTCAAAATTAGAGGTGAGTGTGTCTAAAACCTGTCAGACCCTCTGTTTCTTGGTTGGGTGCTGAACACTTAGAAGTCAGTATTGGTACCGTCTCAACTCCTTGTGTATCTAGGGTTGATTCTGGCAAAAGTTTTTTTCCTCCCTATGGGAAGGTTGCAGACCCTTCGGGCTGCGGTGCGGCAGTTGACATCCCAAAGAGGATTGTCACGCCACTTTTTCAGGCGAGTCCTGGGCCTCATGGTGGTCTCCTTCGAGGCAGTACCATATGCACTATTTCACACGTGAGTGTTACAGAAGGTAATTATGTCCAGAAGGGTCAAGTGCCCTTTATCCCTGGATTGTCAAATCCGGGTGAGCCACCTAGTCGGGACCTCCCTAGTTGGTGGCTGACATCACCGGCATTTCTGTCCAGGAAGTCGTTCCTTCCTTTTTACTGGATAGTGGTCACAGCGGACGCCTGTCTTCCCAGTTGGACAGGAGTCTGGGGAACTCGGTCAACCTGTGTCGCTGGACACCGGAGGAATTGCACTTGCCGATCATTGTCCTGGAACTCCGGGCGATTTGGCATCCAGTCAGAATCCAGTTGGACAAACACCACAGTGGTGGCGTATGTCAATCATCAAGAAGGAGCAAGCAGCTCTGCTGCAGCATTGGAGGTCGCACACCTCCTAAGGGGGGAAAAAAGGAGCATACCAGGCCTGTCGGCCATATACATTCCGGGTGTGGGAAACTGGCAGGCGAACTACCTGAGTTGCCAGATGCTGGACCAAGGAGAATGGTCTCTACACCCGGAGGCGTTTCAGCTCCTTTACCAGAGGGGAGGCACGCCAGTCGTATATCTCCTGGCTTCTCGACTCAATCGAAAGGTATTGAGGTTTGTGGCCAGGTCAAGAGACCCATGGGCAAACACGACAGATGCGTTCATGGCACCGTGGAGTCAGTACCAGCTAATCTATGCCCTTCCTCCTCTGAAGCTCCTTCCTCAGCTGCTTCGCAGACTGGAGGCAGAGAGGATTCCAATGGTCCCAATTGCTCTGGATTGGCCTCTGCGTCCTTGGTACGCCGATCTAGTGCGTCTGGTAGCAGAAACGCCTTTTTTGGCATCTACCGCTAAGAAGGACCTGCTGTCGCAAGGTCCCATACGCCATCCTGTTTTTACAGTCACTGGCCTAACGGCATGGCTTGAGAGCTAGGTGCTAAGAGACCAGGGCCTGTCAGACTCGGTGATCTCTACCATGAGGAGTGCTCGGAAATCATCCCCTAGGAAGATTTACTATCGCACTTGGAAGACTTACATATCCATTTGGTAGCAGATGTCCTTTTGGCGTCTACCACTACGAGAGGACCTGCTGTCGCAGGGTCCCATATGCCATCCTGCTTGCAGTCAATGGCTTTAACGGCATGGCCTCTAAGTGCCTCAGAAACCACCGTTTGAGAACATCAGGGAGATTCCCTTGTTGACACTTTCTCAGAAAGTGGTCCTTTTGGTGGCTGTTATGCCAGTTAAGACGAGTTTCTGAGCGGGCAGCCTTGTCATGCAAGCCTCCCTATCTGATCTTCCACAAGGATAAGGTGGTGCTGCGTCCGCAGCTTTCTTTTCTTCCTAAGGTCGTGTTTCGACCTTCCATCTCAAGGAAGACATTGTACTGCCATCCTTGTGTCCTCATCCGTCGAATTCTAAGGAGATGACATTGCATTCCTTGGACGTTGTCCAAACTCTGAGAGAATGTTTGTCTGGTACTGCTCCGTTCCTGGAGTCCAGGCTCACCGTTTCGGTGGCTGGTCCCAAGTAGGGCGCAGCGGTCTCGTCGGCCACCATCTCTAGGTGGATCCGACAGATTGTGATCAGGCTTAAGCCATAAAGGGTCAGGCACCTCCCTTTCCCGGCGCATTCGACCAGGGCAAGAGGTGCCTCTTGGTGTTACGTCAGTTAAGACGGTTTTCTGAGCTGGCAGCCTTGTCATGCAAGGCTCCTTATCTGATCTTCCACAAGGATAGGTGGTGCTGAGTCTGCAGCCTTCTTTTCTTCCTAAGGTTGTTTCGACCTTCCATCTCAAGGAAGACATTGTTCTGCCATCCTTGTGTCCTCATCCGTCGAATCCTAGGAGACGACGTTGTATTTTTTGGACGCTGTCCGAGGTCTGAGAGCATCAAGTGTCTGTTTCACTAGGTGTCTAAGGCGGTGACCTGCTTGTCCATTCACACTTTCACTAAACTTACAAGTTGATGTGTGTGCATCTTTGGATGCTTCTTTCAACCGCAAGGTATTGCAGGTGGCTGTTTAGAGTTGCAACTCCTCCGTTGGGGAGCTCTGTTTTGTTTTGGGGTGAAGTTGTTTTAATGCTGTTCCCACCCCTTGTTTTTGACACTGCTTTGGGACGTCCCACTTGTCAATAGGAAGCGGTGTCCGTCCATGAACGAAAGAGTAAATAGGATTTTTGTACTCACCGTAAAATCCTTTTCTCTAAATTCATGGACACAGCACCCACCCCTCGTTTTTAAGTTTGTACTGCTTTTTGACTAACTGATCTGCGAGGTGCAGAGAGAGGGATTATACCCAGAGGGACCACCCCCTGTGCGGTGCTGTATAAGGTGTGGTGTGTTGACTCTTTCTACAAGTTTTCTGCCTAGTCACTCCTAAATGAAGGATAATACCCACTTGTCAATAGGAAGCTGTGTCCGTCCATGAACTCAGAGAAAAGGATTTTACGGTATTTTTATTTATTTATTTATTTTTATATTTTTGCTCACAGCAGCAAAACAAACTGTGGTGAGAGGAAGAACTCCCTCTTTGGCGTTGGCCGAGACAAAACAAAGAATGAACATGGTTATGATGCACGGCAAAATGGCGGCTATTGAACAAATCCAAATTCCTAAATTCTGTTAATTATGGCAACCTTGGATAGAACATTTCTTAGCATTTAATGACTCTGTTTTAATGCCATGGTAGATTATTTGAAGTTATACTGATCATACAGGTCTGACTGTGACTTCTGCATCGACCCGGTGGACCCCTCCCCACTACTTCTTTACTCTTCACTTTTCTTTTCTACTCTGTCTCTCCTCCATAGGTTATGAATATAGTATCAGTTTTGAAAGGCAATTCATTAACCCAAGTTTGCTCAGGAAATCTTTATTCAGTTACTCATAGCTATTAGAATCATTTACTGTTTGGATTTCTACATCTCCTTAGGTTGAACACATAATTGTTAATTAATTGATTTAATTTTTCACACTTCCTTATATTCTAATCAACACTATATTTGTAATATATTGTATATATATATTGTATAATAATTCTGAATTGTATAATGTACAGTACTTAATTTATTGTATTTAACTTATTTTATTTAATAAAATATTTTTGACAAGGAAAAAAGAAACAAAAAAGAAAATATAAATTTGTAGCGCCAAAAATCCCCAGGCCTTGTTGGGGATCCTGGGGCTTAACTTGCCACTGTCCACCATGCTACTGGGGTGGGTGGCGTTGCTGAGGTGGGTAGGCTTGCTGGGGTGTGTAGGGTTGTTGTGGAGGTGTGTGCTCCAAAAAATACAGATGGGTTTGTCGTGTTACTTCACGTTTCCTCGCCTTGCTGAGGAGCTGGAGGATTAGCCCCTCGCATATATCCCTTTGCTCCTCCTCCAGCTCCCGGAGCTTATTGGCAGTCATACAGCCATATCCTTCAGCACTATCTGGTGCTGTAGCGATGGCTGATGTTCCACGGCTCAGGAAGTCAGCCATGGCCTCGTTCAGGTTCCGTGTCTTCCTGGCCCTTTTGGTAGGAGGGCGTAGGGGTGGGATCTGGCACTCTGTTTGCCTGCTGAGCCGGCCTCTTCCTGACTCCAACTTTCCTGTGTATGAAAATGGAACATAATTTTAGCTTTTTGGTCATCAATCGCACACAATTTAGAGCTCATGACTATTGAATGTGGACAAATAGAAAAGACTATCATTCTGACCCCAGCATTTATCATTCTTGTCCTAATCCTTTTTGGCCACTACTGTCTATTGACGCGGTGGTGGAGCTTATGGAAGGCAAAAGGCCACCCCCATGAGCAAGGGTGAGATGGTGCACATATTTGAGAAACATGACTACGATTGTAAGCTGCATAACTATGAAAGTCCCAACAGCCGAAAAGACGAATTCTGGAGAAGGTCATTGCGGTTTTGGAGGGAGAATATTAGGTGCACCGAACAAAGGATCAAATCCGCAAGCGATGGTCTGATTTTTAAGCACCACAAGGAAAACCAGTAAGCAATATTTGTATCTAAACAATGTGGGAATTAGCTGTTTGTATATGTGCTTTCTCCAAGTAGCTCTTCAAAAATAGAGATAATGTTTTCTTTGAATATTTTGGGGAAATATGAAGTTACATATAAAGCAGATCTGAACATTCCTTGTTAAAAAAATGTATGCCCCTTTTTTTTGTTCTACATTTTTTTTTATCTTCTTTCAACAGGAAAAAAAAAAGGCAACATACAAGCCCCCAGAGGGGACTTGTATGTTGGCCGGGCCCCGACAGGGCCATCTTCCCCCCCAAAATTGTAAATGACAACTTCAAACACACTCATTTAGCCACCGACAGGGGTGATTCTAGGTGGGCCATGGGCTTAAGGCGGAACTTAAGGGGTAAAGAACACTTTCTGGTTGCTGCCTGGCTCACCAGTGCCCATTAATGCAGCCTTGCCAGGGTAGACATGGGTAGAGGAGAGGCCCCGGGGATCACAGTCACACAGAGTCACGCCTGCTAGGTATGATCATCATACATCCCCTATCCTTTAGGAGACAAGAGGGGTGGGGGTCAACTACATGAGTTGATCAATGTGGGCACTTGGCCATTTTTGATCCTCTTTAAAATTACATCACTTTCCCTTTGCATCGCATTTTTCAATGTTAAAAAAGAAAAGTGCAGCATGGTGAAGTCCACTAATCAGGAGCAAACATTGTCCCAAGTGCAAGGTTGGTCAACTAATTCAGCAAAAGGGATGCTAGAAACAGATGTGACTTGGGGTGGCTTAAAGAATGGTGTATTGTTTATTTTTAGAGAAAATTTAGTGTGGTCAGTTCCAGAATTTGGAGGACTGGGATATGAGAGCTGGACCAAGCACAGAGCCTCCACTTGACATCACATAGCCCGGACGCAAGTCAGACAGACAGAGGGCGGAAGAGACAAGTGGAAGAAACTACTCTTGAGCCTCTTGTTTGCCCAAGTATTTTTAGAATCTGGCTTCAAATGTGTATACATGTCAAGTGTTTAGATGTCCAAACCAAACACCCACTCCACACATTAGCAAAGTATGTAGTGCCTTTAATGGAGAAGGAAGAGGTGGAAGGAGCTGGCAGTGTTGCTAGGCCCCTGAGTTTTGTAGACCCAGGCACCAGGGCCAAGATTACAGAGTAGTTGCAGTGTGTACATTCCTAGTAGTGTAGGTGTCTGAAGGGCAAGCAGGTTGCAAGCAACAATAGACTGGCTAGGTAAGTATTTGCCCAATTTGACTAATAACGTGACTATAATTCACTATGTAGGGGCTCAGCCACTTGTGTTCTGTCTCAAGGACATATAGCTAAACCTTCTTGCCCCATAAACTTCAGATACCATATTTCTTTGATCTCAGTTTTATTAGAACAAGCCAGGTAAAACTACAAAATAACAGAAAGACCTCAATAAGTACACTATTGCATACAATGCAGCATACATTGCAGAAACAATGATATACAATACAAGATGAGATAGTAAAAACCTACTTTTTAAGTTCTCTAAGGGGTGATGGTGATAGATTGAGCAAGACATGTCTTGCTTCCTGCAGTGTCTTCTCAAAGAATGGTGGCTGCTTCACTTCCTGTGAAGATTCTACCCAGAATTCCCTGCTTACTAACAACTTCCTTAACTACACACACAGTGAGTCAAATAAACAGAATAACTGCAGCAATACCAAAAAAGAACGCTACATGGAGCCTGTACTCCACATATGATTTTCTTATGTAAATTACAAACAACATATGTAATTTTAGCAACACAGATGCAGATAATCAGCATAGACATCTGGTAGACAGAACACTCCCTGCCTGACGTCAAGTGACGTCACTAACAGAGTTCTCCGTAGAAAGCAACAGAACAAGTTCAGTCACTGGTCTTAAAAATACTTTAGCCTCATTCTGTTGGAAGATCTTGACTTCGACCTTACGGACACGATTGTCCTAGCTTGGGAGTACTTTGGTGACCAGACCTAAAGGCCACAAATTCCTTAGCGTCTGGCAATCTTTCATGAGCACAACATCACCAGGTTTAAAATTAGACTTTTCAGTGTGCCACTTTCTCCTTACTTGTAGAGTAGATATATATTGTTCCCTCCACTGGCTTCAGAAGCTATTGGCAATGGTTTGTACTTGTCTCCATTGATGTTTATAAAGGTCCTTCTCACAAAACTATCCAGCTGGAGCACCGGCAAGACCAGTCTTTTGCGTGAGTAAGATGGCAGGTGTGAGAACCACTGGATCTTCAGAGTCACTTGAAATTGATGTCAAAGGTCTGGTGTTAATGATAGCTGTAACCTCTGTGTATTGCGTTTGTTAAAAATATGATTTTTATTATATTAATCAGACATAGGATACATGGGACAATTTTACAATAGTCAGATTACCTGTCAGCATTTGGTTTAAGTAGATCTATTAAACAAATGACAATGGGATTAGATACCATTGTTGTATTTTAGTACATTACCTGTTTGAGATTTCTTTCAGCTCTCAAACTGAAAAGAATTACAGGTTTCGTTTTGAGTAGACAATAGGTTAGATACCATTGTTGTATCCAATATGCTAATGTCTCTATAGACATTACCTGTTTGAGATTTCTTTCAGCTCTCAAACTGAAAAGAATTACAGTTTAGATTACAGGTTTCGTTTCAGTAGACAATAGGTAGATAGCATTGTTGTATTCAATGCTATTGTTGAAATACATCTATGTTTTCTGTTTTGGTAAACAGCCTGACACACATAAAAGCAGGACAGTAAGCTAGGAAAAAACACACATCATGTTGCTGTAAGAGAGGAGAAGCCACTCATCATAAGAAGAAGATGCCTGGTCACCAAACAATGGAGATCATGACCATAGCGTAATTAAAGTTAAGTAACCTTTAAATGTAATGTATTTGTACTGTAATAGACCATAGGCTGTTCTATTTTCTAGGCATTTTGCTTGTTATAGAAATCTGTCAGTCTTGTAGTATATTCCTAATATTGTAATAGTTTTGTATGTACAGCATCTTGTATAGTAAAAGCACATTCACACACTGCAGAAGTCTCAGCTTCCTTGTTATACCACAGAGTAACCTTGCTAGATAGACGCAAGCGAAACACTCTGCCATAAATGTCACTAAACATTCGTGAGTAAGCCTTTCAGTTCCTACTTGTAGGAAGATAGAATCAAGAATTCTGCAGGCTATGCCTATCATCCTCTCCCAAACACCTCCCATGTGAGAAGAGTGAGGTGGGTTGAAGATCCACGTGCAGGGCGAATGTGGTGCCTATATTTAAAAAGGGAATTAAGTCTCTACCAAGTAAAGACCTGTTAGTTTACCTTCTATAGTTGAGTTCTTGCTGGAAAAAAACTATTTAAGCAACAGACAGCATGGATTCATGAAAGACAGAAGTTGTCAGACAAACCTGATTTCTTTTTATGAAGAGGTGAGTAAAACCTTGGACATAGGCGGGGCTGTGGACGTGGTATACTTGGATTTTGCAAAAGCGTTCGATACAGTTCCCCACACACGGCTCATGTGCAAGGTAAAGTCTACAGGATTGGAAATATCAGTTTGTAAATGGATAGAAAACTGGATAAAAGACAGAATTCAGAGAGTAGTGTTTAATGATTCTTACTCTGAATGGTCCAAGGTTATCAGTGGTGTACCCCAAGGTTCAGTGCTGGGACCCTTACTTTTTAATATCTTTATAAATGATATCGAGTCTGAGATCAAAAGTAAAATTTCTGTCTTTGCAGATGACACCAAGCTTTGCAGTGGAATAACGTCCTTACAGGATGTCGCCAATTTACAAGCCGACCTCAATGCTCTGTTTAATTGGGCGACTATGTGGCAGATGAGGTTTAATGTTGATAAATGTAAAGTTATGCACTTGGGGGCTAAGAATATGAATGCATCATACATGCTAGGGGGAGTATAACTGGGGGGGGTCTGTAGTGGAGAAGGATCTGGGGGTTTTGGTAGATCATAAGCTCAATAATGCCATGCAATGCCAAGCTGTGGTTTACAAAGCGAGCAAAGTCATTTCTTGTATTAAGAGAGGTATGGTCTCCAGAGAGAGAGATATCATTTTGCCCCTGTTCAAATCATTAGAAAGACCTCATCTGGAATATGCAGTTCAGTTTTGGACCCCAGTTCTCAAAAAGGATATTGGGGAACTGGAGAAAGTGCAGAGAAGGGCAACCAAACTGATAAGAGGCATGGAGGAGCTCAGCTATGAGGAAAGATTGGAGGAACTGAATTTATTCACTCTTGAGAAGAGGAGATTAAGGGGGGATATGATAAACATGTACAAATATATAAGGGGTCTATATAGTGAACTTGGTGTTGAGTTATTCACTTTACGGTCAACACAAACGACAAGGGGAAACTTTGCGTCTAGAGGAAAAGAGATTTCACCTCCAAATACGGAAAGGTTTCTTCACAGTAAGGCCTCGTACACACGACCGAGTTTCTCGGCAAGAACCAGCAAGAAACTTGCTGGCAGAGATGTCTTGCCGAGAAATTAGTTTGTGTGTATGGTTTCTCGTCAAGAAAACCGACAAGTAATCTCGACGAGAAAATAGAGAACCTGCTCTCTATTTTCTCGTCGAGATTCTCGTCAGCCTGTTTCTCGACGAGAAAAGTGAGTGTGTGTACACTTACCTGTCCTCCCGGGAAGCCCGCGCATGTTCGAAATGAATTTGACGCATGCGCAGTAGCTTCCTAGGCATAGGTAGGGTATACCAAGATGGCGGCGACGGCATCGAATGTGACAAGCGCATGCTTGTCGTATTCGATGACGTCACCGCGTTCGCTCCATTCAAAGAACCGCGGGTTCTTTGAATCGAGCGTGTGTACACTCGGCCGGGACAAGTTTCTTGTCCAAGAATCTCGTTGAAAAAAACAACATGTTTTTTTCGACGAGAATCTCGGCCGTGTGTACGAGGCTTTAGAGCTGTGAAAATGTGGAATAGACTCCCTGCAGAGGTGGTTCTGGCCAGCTCAGTAGATTGCTTTAAGAAGGGCCTGGATTATTTCTTAAATGTACATAATATAACTGGGTACTGACATTTATAGGTAAAGTTGATCCGGGGAATATCCGATTGCCTCTCGGGGATCAGGAAGGATTTTTTTCCCCTGCTGTAGCAAATTGGATCATGCTGTTTTTTTTTGGGATTGTACTATATTTATTTATTTTTTATTTTATTTTTTATGGTTGAACTGGATGGACTTGTGTCTTTTTTCAACCTGAATAACTATGTAACTATAACTATGTAACTATAACTATGTAACTTAACCACTTGCCAACCGCCGTACGCACATGTACGTCAACAGAATGGCACTGGCAGGCACATGGGCGTACAGGTACGTCCCTTTAAATTTGCCGCCCAGCGGGTGCGCGCGGGCCTCGTGAGCGTGTTCGCAGGTCCCGGGAACTCGATGTTCCTGGGCGGCCTGCGATTGCAGTCGGCAAAGGCAGAACAGGGGGATGCCTTTGTAAACAAGGCATTCCCCTATTCTGCCTAGTGACATGTCACTGATGGCTGTTCCCTGTGATCGGAAACAGTCATCAGTGACGTGTCACGTGCAGCCACGCCCCCTAACAGTAAGAATCGCTCCCTAGTACTGACCTAACCCCTATAGCACCACCTTGTGGTTAACCCCTTCACTGCCTGTGTCATTTTCACAGTAATCAGTGCATTTTTATAGCACTGATCGCTGTAAAAATGACAATGGTCCCAAAAATGTGTCAAAAGGGTCTGATGTGTCCGCCATAATGTCGCAGTCATGATAAAAATCGCTGATCGCCGCCATTACTAGTAAAAAATATTGATAAAAATGCCATAAAACTATCCCCTATTTTGTAGACACTATAACTTTTGCACAAATCGATCAATAAACGCGTATTGCAATTTCTTTTACCAACAATATGTAGAAGAATACGTATCGGCCTAAACTGAGGAAAAAATGTTTATTTTTTATTTTTTAGGGATATTTATTATAGCAAAAAGTAAAAAATATTGCATTTTTTTTCAAAATTGTCGCTCTATTTTTGTTTATAGCGCAAAAAATAAAAACCGCAGAGGTGATCAAATACCACCAAAAGAAAGCTCTATTTGTGGGAAAAAAAGGACGTCAATTTTGTTTGGGAGCCACGTCGCACGACTGGGCAATTGTCAGTTAAAGCGGCGCAGTGCCGAATCGCAAAAAGTGGCCTGGTCTTTGACCAGCGAAATGGTCCGGGGCTTAAGTGGTTAAGTATCTTTCTACTCTGAGAACATCCAGGTTAGAATGAATTTGAAGTTCTTTTACTGCTCCTACAAAGTTAGACCCTCTGTCAGAGCGAATGAGTTTTACTGGGCCTCTGATTGCAATGAAACGTCTAAGAGCATTAATGAAACTTGAAGTGTCCATTGACTCAATCACTTCAATGTGAACAGCTCGGATGGACATGCAGACGAATATGACTGCCCAGCGTTTACTGTTTGAGTGCCCCCTTTTGGTGTACCGGGTGGCGACAGACTAGGGACCAAAAACATCAAGTCCAACATTAGTGAAAGGTGGATCCATGCTAAGTCTGTCAGATGGTAAATTGGCCATCTTTTGTGTCTGTAACATTCCACAAAGTTTCCGACAGGTAACGCACTTGAAGAGGAACCTACTCACACATCTTTTAGCTCCGACTATCCACAGTCCAGCAGTTCGTAGAGCTCCTTCAGTAAACAGTCGACCCTGATGTTTAGTTTGGTCATGGTAGTGTTGAATGAGTAAATGGGCAATATGATGATGACCAGGGATCACTAAAGGATGTTTCTCTGAGAACCCTAACTTGCCTTCTTTAAAACGGCCTCCTACTCTCAACATGCCATTTTCATCAAGGATTAGATCAAGTTTCTTTAAAACACTGTCTTTAAGAACAGGTTTTTGGTTGAGAATACAACCGATCTCTTTGGCAAAGACTTCTCTCTGTACAACAGATATTAACCAATTTTTAGATTGTTCTAGGTCAGTTGCTGAGTAGACATTCCTACAGTGGTGCCAACCTCTGCAATTGTCATGAGTTGGTGTTTTTTTTTGTAGGACTAAGCTATGTGGATTAAGCAAGTTATAGCTCTAACTAGTGACCTCCAGGTGGAGAACCTGCTGAAGCAGTGGGTTTTAAACTGATTGAGAGAAGTTGTGACTGCGGTAGAAACCTGAGGGCGAATTTCCTGATCGTTGTCTACATCTATTCGGTCAAATGTGGTGAGGTCATTAGTGTTAGTCGGGACTGCGTAGAAAGGTAGGACCTGTGAACTACAAAGTACTTTCGAGGCGGCTGGCTGCCACAGATCTGGTCGCTAGGTCTGCAGGATTAGAGTCTGTAGGCACAAAATGCCATTGCTCTGGGTTGGTGGATCTCCTTATCCTCAACACTCTGTTATTGACATAAACGTAGAAACGCCTAGTTTCATTATGGATGTAACCCAGAACTACTTTACTGTCTGTGTAAAACTCAGCCTTTTGAATTTCTAGGTTTGTCTCCGTTGTAATTAGTCCAGCTAGCTCTGTAGCCAATACTGCAGCACAAAGTTCCAGCCTGGGTATGGTATGTTCGGGAAGTGGTGCAAGTTTTGCTTTCCCCATTACAAATCCTATGTGGCATTGTCCTTTTAGTGTCTATGGTTTTCAGGTAAGCTACAGCAGCAATTGCTTTAACAGAAGCATCCGAAAACACACAAAGTCTTTGCATCTGAACATCTGCAGATGACAGAGGAGCATATGGGTGTGGAATTTTAAGGTTGGATAGAGCTGTTAGTGAGTCCTTCCACTCTAGCCATAAGTTCTTCCTGTCAGTGGGCAGAGGGTGGTCCCAATCTAACGACTTACAGGTTAAGTCTCTGAGTAGTGCCTTACCCTGGATGGTGACAGGTGCTGCAAAGCCTAAAGGATCATACAGGATGTTTATGGTAGACAGGACACCTCTACAGGTAAAGGGTTTTTCTTCTGTGTTTACTTGGAAGGTAAAGGTGTCAGATCTTAAATCCCAAAGCAAACCAAGGCTGCGTTGCAGGGGAAGGGCTGTTGCCAAATATGTGCACCCTCATGCAGTATTCTGTGATGTCTCCAGAGGGGTTGTTGTCCCTGAACCAGAGAAACCTCAGAAAGTTTCGGTGTTCTTCTTTAACATGAAAGCAATAGAACATTTGCTGTATGTCTGCCATGAATGCAGCTGAATCTTTGCGAAAGCGGGGAAGTACTCCTAATAGTCTGTTGTTAAGGTCAGGGCCAGAGAGAAGGACATCATTTAGAGAGACACCCTCATGCTTGGCGCTGGAATCAAACACCACTCTAATCTGCACTGGCTTCTTAGGGAGATAGACCCCAAATATGGGTAAGTACCAACATTCCTCTGAGTCTTTGAGGTTTGGGGCTATCTCAGCACGACCATTCTGGAATATTTTCTCCGTGAAGGAAAATAAATGTTCTCCCATCTCTGGTTTCCTTTTAAGATTGTGTCTTAGGGAAGTGAGGCGTTTATATGCTAGTTCTCTGTTAGGCAAACGTCGTCTTTGTGGCCTAAAGGGAAGAGGTGCAACCCAGCTATTAGTCACGTCTTTCCCCATACTCCTTTCCATAACTTCTAGGAAGAGCCTATCCTAAATGGACATTGCTACCTGGTTATCTTCCTTTGTTCTCTTAAACACTGTGCTTCCTAAGTCGCTTTGATCGTCATAGGTATTGCTGTCACAGAGGGGAATTAGGAAGGGAAGAGGTACAAGGTTGTTGTGTGGTAGCTCCTTTATGAGGATGTGATTTTGACAGGGTTGGAAAAGAGAAGGATGACCATTCTCAAGGGTACTAGTGAGCAGGTTATTAACAGATGCCGGTTTGTGTGCACCTCCCAGACAAACATCACCTATAATGACCCACCCGAGATGACGCAGTACTGGTTTCCACCAGCGGATGGATCCTGGCAGTGTGGAGCAAACTGCCCTTTCTCCGTTCAGCTGTGACCTGAAGCCAATTAGCCTTCCCATAAATACCCGGCAAGCACAAGCACTCCTTGCCCTGGTATCTCTCTCCCTGACCTAGGACCTGTGACCCTGATTTAAGCCTGCATCTCATCCCTACCTTGAACCTCCATCCTGTATCCTGCTTGACCCGATCCAACCTGATCCCTACCTTGAGCTCATCCTGCATTTGTCTCCCCGGTTACCTAGATTCCTGCTCTGCAGCCAACCCATCCTTCCCCTACCTGTTCCTGCTTTATTCCCATTCTTACCCAGCTGCTTGATCCCCTTGTGTATGACCTCGGCCTGGCTTTTTACTACGATTCCGGTATCTCCCTTACTTGTATATACATTGTTTATAGTCACTGTTATTTGTTGATTTATTGCACTGTGTTCTATTGGAGGTTGTTGTATGTTGTCTATTTACTACAATAAATTGTTATATTTTCACCTACACCCGTTTGGTCTCCTCCATGCAGTTGCACAGTCTGGTCTACTAACCCTCTCTGACGGTATACCAGGGCCATCCCTGATCAGACGTGACTTCATTAAGGAACCATCCTGTTATTGTGTTCGGCGGATATGGATTACAATGAGTTCTTTTACTATTCTCTGCTGGCGGCAGAGGATGGCAAACATTGTCACCAGGTTTTAGAGGGTTGGACTAGTGACCAGATAATGGAAACTATCCGATCAGCTAATTTTTGGGTGGATCAGGATTACTTGCAGCCTGAGGATGTTCTGCCGTTAACCCGGTTATGTGTGGAACCAGCCCTGTCGTTTGTTCCTAAGGGAAGTGATGACTTCTCTCCCCCTTTCAATGGTGACCAAGTTGAATCCCTAATATGCTTGTTAGAGGATGATCCAGCTTCTTTTTATGAGCATTATTCCTCCTGTTCCCAGCAGGTGTTACATGATTGTGTGAGGTCAGTGCAATCTCTGATTAAAAGGCGTGAGTGCGGTCTAGTTTTTGTTCAACCTGTGCTGCAGGCATGGTCAGATCTCCTCCTGAGTTCAGCCGAGCCACAACATCCCGGCCCCACCATTAATCACCTGCCTTCCCAAGATTGTATCCGCCCATCACCTATGGCAACCCCAGCTACCGCCCAGTTTGCTCAGCCCCCCGCCAAATATTACTACCCAGTCTCTACCTGTTGCACCTACCCTGCCTTCAATCCACAAGCACTCCTTGCCCTGGTATCTCTCTCCCTGACCTAGGACCTGTGACCCTGATTTAAGCCTGCATCTCATCCCTACCTTGAACCTCCATCCTGTATCCTGCTTGACCCGATCCAACCTGATCCCTACCTTGAGCTCATCCTGCATTTGTCTCCCCGGTTACCTAGATCCCTGCTCTGCAGCCAACCCATCCGTCCCCTACCTGTTCCTGCTTTATTCCCATCCTTACCCAGCTGCTTGATCCCCTTGTGTATGACCTCGGCCTGGCTTTTTACTACGATTCCGGTATCTCCCTTACTTGTATATACATTGTTTATAGTCACTGTTATTTGTTGATTTATTGCACTGTGTTCTATTGGAGGTTGTTGTATGTTGTCGATTCACTACAATAAATTGTTATATTTTCACCTACACCCGTTTGGTCTCCTCCATGCAGTCACACAGTCTGGTCTACTAACCCTCTCTGACAACTATGCTGCAAAAGCCTTTATAGTTGAAGAAATACGATCCTGAGTGGGGTGGTGGGACAATCCTCACATGCTTCCCATCAATCGCACAACCACATTTGGGGAAATTCCACAGATTCTCAAACTGGGCCGCCACATCCTGCCATTGCTGGGGGTTTGAAGGAAATTGGGGAGTCAAACAAAAAAAATCCTACTTCTGCACATAACATTGCAAGCATATTTGACACAAACATTCTTGGCCAACATAAAAGTATAACATTTAAATGAGTATTTAAAGAGAAACGTGTAAGTTCAACTTATCTGATTCCTCACCCCCTCTGGTGGCCCATTCTAAAAATGTTATGGTGGGGGGGAATGGGTAGATGTTTTGGACAGGTAACCCTATCCACTTCCATGAGAGCTGAATGCAGAAACAATGTGTGATAGTTTGGCCAGCCCCTCCTTATTTACACTATTGGCAGCCCAGTGGACAGGTAAGAAGTGTCATAATCCAAAAATATGAATACAAATTGTCCAAATTGAAGCACAGTTTGACGTTCATAATTTACCTATCAAGATAATAGGAGACCAAAACTTTCAATTTTAAGGTAATCAGGCAGGCCCTTGCACTACATGGTTTGGTGAATTCATCATGAAATCTGACCACAAAAGAGGTATACTGTGTATGGGTTTTGCACCCCAAAAATATGGACTCTTGCACTCTGCATGAATTTGAGGACAACAATTAGATTGTAACACATTTTAGGGGGTGCTTAGGGTAAACATAAAAATGTAGCTGACAAAAAACATTGTTAAGTTACTAGGCTAGGTGTGTATGGGCCCAGGGTGGCATACTGGGGAGGTTAGTGAAGGAAAATATGCATGTAGGCCAAAAAAAGGATCAGAAAAAGCTTACAGCATGCATGAGGACAGAGGACATTCACAGCATATTACAATAATGGAAATTATGGAATAAAGAAATTACTACAAGAGATTTGAAAACATTAAATACATAGAATGTGATGTTAAAGAATAAAACTTGCCCTTCTGCAGGACTTGAATGATGGCACAACAGGTCTCTGGAATAATGAGTCCCAGAGCCTGGGGGGAGATTGTAAATGTAATATCCTGGAAACTTCTCCCTGTCACAAAGTACCGCCAGGTGGCTATGAGCCTTTGCTCTGGAGTAATAACAACCCTCATGCAGGTGTCCTGCTTCCTAATATAGGGGGACAGCAAGGACAAGAGTTGCTGAAAGCAGGAGTCCGTCATCCAGAGATAATTCCTAAAATCATTAGGATTATTCTCCTGGAGCTCCCGCAGCAAAGGCATATGAGAAAATTGGTCTTGATTAAGCAACCAATTTTTGGTCCAACGACTCCTGTTCCTGGACCGGGCTAGAGTCAAAGCAATAACCAAGCCCAAAAAGAGCACGCTCTCTCGTAGGATTGCGCAACATGGCTGGTTGACGAACGACTGTTCAGAAACGAACTGAAAAGCACAAAGCTGAAAAGCGCAAATCAACACTGATCAAACTTATACTAACAAAAGATTAGCAGAAGGAGCCAAAAGGGTGGCGCCTGACAATTGAACTTCCTCTTTTGTAGTCTCGTAAGTACGTCGAAACGTAACTACGTTCGTGTTTGTTGGCTGAAAAAGTTCTGCCGTCTGTATGCAGAAGAAGTTCACGGCCAACGCCCTTCGGACAAAATTCCACGGATTTGTCCGATGGAAATCCGATCGTGTGTACGAGGCTTTAGAATCAACTTCAGATATTTTGCCTGCTTAATTGATGAAGAAATAATGAAGGAATAGCCCACACCTGGTCATGAAACAGCTTTTGATTCAATTGTCCAATTACTTTTGTCTCCTTGAAAAAGTGGGGATGGCTATTCTTAGGAGCTGTAATTCCTAAACCCTTCTTTCGATTTGGATGTACATACCCTCAAATTAAACCTGAGAGTGTGCGCTTTCAGTCCATATCCATGATATAACTATAGCTTATATACGTTTTGGTAAATACCTGAAAAAAAAACTAAAATCTGTGCCCAAATATATATGGACCTAACTGTACATATCAATGCATGTTATTTACATGTGAACACAGGGTCTGCAGGAGAGAGAGAGAGAGAATTCCTGTGTGTGATGACCAGACAGGGGAGTTTTGGGCTAGCTGTGGGTGTTTGCAAAGTGTACCCTTTTTGCTTGTGTCTGGCTGTTTTTTACCTGTATGATGGCGCACAATGGTGTGCCATTTCCCCCTGGTTCACCAGGGCAAATGTGCGTTCGCAAGAATGCTGCTATGCTTAGCAGTTTGTTTGACTGCCATGGCGCACATGCGCAGTAGCCTTTTATCTGGGCGCACGAGGATTCGCGTCATATGTGAATACAGCTGCGCCCTTTTGCCGGGACCACGTGCGTGCGCACGCACAGAGCGCTCTGGTGCACACCCAGCTTATTTAAGCTCTGTAGGTCAAGCATGCGGTGCTTCCAGAAGGCAAATGTGGGACACAGAGCAGGCTCTGAACAGACACTTGCAGTGGTTAATTTTTTCCTTACCCGGGTCACGTGAGTCACCAAGTGTTGCTTGGCCGGCTAAAGGTGTTTAGCAGGATTGTTACATAGGGGCTTGGCAAGACCTAATTAAAGGGTCTCCCTTCTGAGGTGCTTTAATACTACACCCAAGTACTCTCTTTTTGTGGCTAGTAAATGTCTTCAAAAAAGAGGAGTGGGACTAATACTACAGGGAAGGGCACACTGATGTCGTCAGTAGTTCCTGATGAACCTAGTCGTATCCCTAATGTTTTATCCCCTGAAAGACCAGAGGCTTCCGAGAAATCTGAGGCTCTGCGCCTATCTGGTATTGTGCCTACAATTAACGCTACTGCTTCACCCTTTATCACTAAGGATGAACTGTCCTCGGCCCTAGCCGGGTTAGAGCACAGGATTGCTTGCATGATTGCCTTCATTCCGCAGGGTAGCAGGAAGTGTGACAGATCCCCCTCCCCAGAGCCTCCTAGTCTGGAGCAGAAATGGTTTGAGGATGGGGAAGAGCTTAAAGCTCAGGACTCTGTGGAGGGCTTGGCAGATGAGTCTGCTTCCGAGCAGTCTGGACAAGAAAATATCAAGTTGATGTCTGCCTCTCAGTCGCAGAGGCTTTTGATCCTGACTCTGACCGAAATTGTTAGTTCTGCCTTTAAGTTGCCTCTTGCAGAGGTGACTGAGCCCCCCTAGTCCTCTTTGGAATCCCTGAGGCCTCTTCAGGCCGCACAGGTTTTCCCCCTACATCCCCTGTTGGAACAGGTGGTGTATGCTGATTGGGAACATCCTGACAGGATTATTGTTCCTCCTAAGAGGTTTTCCCTTTTATATCCCATGGATGAAAAGCTTGTTAAAAAATGGAGCATGCCAGTAGTAGATGCAGCAGTCTCTTCCTTAAACAAGAACTTAACTTGTCCGGTAGATAACGCACAGGGCTTTAAAGACCCCATTGACAAGAAATTGGAGTACGGTAATAATAAAATCTTCCTTTTCTTTGGCCAGTTCAGCTATTCAGCCTGCTGTTGCAGCAATTGGTATCTGCCAGTCCATAAAGGATCAGGTCAAATGGCCTGAGAGGCCAAACCAAGAGGATGATCTGCCTGAAAGTAAGACAGATATTTCTCGTGCCCTGTGTTTTGCTATTGACGCCTTAATGGATTCAATACAGCAGGTTTCTCGTTTGGCTCTCTCGTCTGTACATATGCGCAGACACTTGTGGCTTAAAAACTGGTCAGCGAGCTTCCTTGTAAAAAGTTATTGTCAGGTTTCCCTTTTCATGGGGAACGTTTATTTGGTGATCATTTGAACAAATATATCCAAAAGATTTCCGGATTGAAGATTTCCGTACTTCCTGTGAAGAAAAGACGTCCCTCGGTAAAAACCTCAGGGACTACTTCCTCCAATGTCTCAGCATCAAGGCGGTTCCACCGCCAACAGGGCGCTAGGGTCAGGGCCAAGCCGCAGGGCCAGGGCCAGAAGAAGCCCTGGTTCCAAGATTCTTGCAAACGCAGCAACAAGCCCTTTTTTTGAGGGGACGCCCCACTCCATCGAGTTGGGGGAAGGCTGCTGCACTTTGCAGACATTCGCAGAACAATAATTCAGGATAAGTGGGTCACCTCAATTATATCCCTCGGATCCTCCAAAAATAAACGTATTGCTTCAGGCACTACATCATCTAGTGCATCAAGGAGTGATTGTAGTGGTTCTGGTATCCGAAAGGGGCACAGGGTTTTACTCAAACCTGTTTACGGTTCAGAAACCAAACGGGGACACAAGGCCCATTTTGGACCTAAGATCCCTGAACAAGTATCTACTGATACAGTCCTTTCGGATGGAGTCTGTTCGCTCAGTAGTAGCCTCACTCCAGAGGGGAGACTTTCTAGTCTCCATCGATATAAAAGACGTGTATTTACACATACCTATCGTTCAGCCTCATCAGAGGTTCCTACGTTTTGCAGTAGAGGAACGTCATTTTCAGTTTGTGGCTCTACCCTTCGGGCTGGTTACAGCTCCCGAGGTGTTCACAAAGGTCCTAGCACCAGTACTGGGTCTTTTATGGGCCCAAGGGATCCTAGTGCTTTGGTATCTGGACGACCTCCTACTCAGAGATCATTCATTACAGGCTCTAGAACAGAGCATAATATGCACAGTGCGGTATTTGAAAAGCTTAGGCTGGATCATGGATGATAAATACCGAAAAGTCAGCCTTGAAACCAGCTCAAAGTCTAAAGTATTTAGGTCTGATCCTAGATATGGTTCAAGCAAAAGTATTCTTTCCATCTGTATCTGTGCCCTGAAGGTTCAGGTGCGTCAGATAAGGGGCACCAGACAACCCTCCATTCGGCTCTGTATGAGTCTTCTAGGGAGGATGGTATCCTCCTTCGAGGCAGTGCTCTATGCCCAGTTCCATTCCAGGCCTTTACAACAAGACATCTTGTTGGCCTGGATCAGAAGAGGAAAAGCCCTAGATTATCCAATGTGCTTATCTCCTCGGGCACGCCTAAGCCTAAACTGGTGGTGTCAGGTACCTGCTGGTAGTGAATGTAGGCTTTTGCATGTGCGCATGCGCACACGCATTCCCGTGCAGAATAGACAACGGCACCTATCCGTCAATGTGCCTTTAAAAGGACAGCAGCTGCAAAGGTATCATTGCTGTTTGATCTGCAGCTCTGTACCAGTAACCCGTGTATCTGTCTGCTTATTACCTGTACCTGACCCGGCTCTGTCCGACTACCCGCTATCTCCAGTCCTGACCCCCGGCTTGCCTTTGACCCTGCTAACCTCCTGTTGTTACCTGCTGCCAAACCTTGCCTGTTATCTGACCACACTTCAGCGTGCCGTATTTACTGCCTGATTACCTGCTCCGACCCGGCTTGTCTGACTCTGCTACTGCCTGCTGCTTTTTCTCTGTGTTGCTTCTGTATCTGACCCGGCTTGTCTCACCTTGCTCCAGCTAGCTACTGATCCTGCCTCCAGCAGCTCTTCAGGTCGCTGACCTGCAACCGCTCTGCTGCCTGCAGTTCCAGCCATCCCTGAAGGATCAATCACCTTCCTGCTACTGTGCCAGTTGCTGCAACTGTTCCAGGCCCTCCTACCTCACCGCGCTCTCAAGCTCACTGCCCCTACTCCAGTGGCTTCTGAGCCAGGGCTGTAAGAGAGGTCTCCTCCTACAAAAGTCAGGCTCCATTACCAGGTATGTTCAGTACATAACAGGTGGTTGCAGGAGCAGAACCTGCAAAAGGGAAAATCCTTTCTCCCGGTAACTTGGAGAGTACTGACTACAGATGCCAGTCTCTCAGGCTGGGGAGCGACCCTAGAAGGGCTCACAGCTCAGGGGAAATGGTCAGGGACCAAACAGATTCTGACCCATCAACGTCCTGAAATTACGGGCAGTACGTCTGGCCATACGGTCCTGAATTGTGGAGCTTTAGGACTGCCCTATTAGGGTTCAGTCCGACAATGCCACTGCAGTGGCCTATATAAACCACCAAGGCGTTACCAGGAGTCGTTCAGCTCTGAAGGTGGTGAACCACATACTAGCCTGGGCAGAGGAACATGTGCCGATTCTATAGGCAGTCCATATCCCGGGAGTAGAGAACTGGAAGGCAGATTATCTCAGCCGCCAGCAGATCTGCCCGGGGGAATAGTCCCTACACCCAGGGGTGTTCCAGAAAATTTGCCAGCGTTGGGGGTGGCCAAAGGTCGACCTATTGGCATCCAGGATCAGCAACAAGCTACAGCAATTTGTGTCCCGAACAAGGGATTCTCTGGCAATCGGAGAGAGTACTCCCTGGTTTATGCTTTCCATCCGATCCCTCTCCTTCCACATTTGTTGCGCAGGATTCGAAAGAGGGGGGTTCCAGTCATTATGGTGGCACCAGCCTGGCCCAGAAGGCCCAGGTTCCCGGAGATTGTGAGACTGACAATAGACGGGCTATGGACGCTTTCACGTCGCCCGATCTACTGTCTCAAGGTCCTAAATTCCACCCCAATTTACAGTCTCTAAATTTGACGGCATGGCTATTGAAGCCAGGGTGTTAAAGGATCGTGGCATCTTGGGATGAGTAGTGTCTACCCCAGTGAATGCTAGAAAAGCAGGTCTGGAAGACTTATATTGCTTGGTGTGAAGTCAAAAAATGGCATCCTAGGAAATACGTAATTGGGAGAATTCTCTCTTTTCTACAGTCAGCTGTTGAAATCAAATTGGCTTTGAGTACAATCAGAGGTCAAGTTTTGGCCCTATCAGTATTCTTCCAAAGGACTTTAGCCTCCCATTCACTGATCCAAACATTTATGCATTGGGCAACTCGCTTGAACTTGGTGCTGTCTGTGTTACAGAAACAACCATTTAAACCTATCAAGGAAATTCCATTAGACTTGCTGTCATGCAAGCTAGCATTCTTGATGGCCATCACCTCGGCTAGAAGGGTGTCGGAGTTGGCGGCCCTTTCGTGCAGGGAACCATATTTTATCCTTCAACATGACAGGGTCGGGTTACAACCTGTTCCATCCTTTTTCCCCAAAGGTGGTGTCGGCCTTTCATTTAAATCAGGACATTATTTTGCCTTCTTTTTTCTCTCAGCCTCGCTCGGCGGAAGAGAGACGACTGCATTCATTGGACGTTGTCCAGGCAGTTAAGGTTTATTTGCCTAGATGTGCGGAGATCTGAGGATCAGACTTCTTTTTTTGTTTTACCAAAAGGACCCAAGAAGGGGCAGGCAGCTTCCAAGGCTTCCATTGCCAATTGGGTCCGTCAATTGATCATTCAGGCCTACGGTCTGAAACATAAAGCTCAGAGAGCTCATTCTACCAGGGGTGTAGAAACCTCCTGGGCTTTTCGCCATCAAGTATCTCTGAATCAGATTTGTATGACTGCTACCTGGTCTTCAGTGCATAGGTTCACAAAATGTTATCAAGTGGATGTCCGAGCAGCCGAGGATTCGGCTTTCGGCCACAGTGTACTGCGGGCTGCCGTATAAGTTCTGATGGCTATCGTTTGGCAGAGTGTCTCCCTCCCCTCAAGGCTATTGCTGTGGGATGTCCCAGCAGGTAATGAATATTAGCCTGACTCTGTGTCCCATGATGTACTAAAAGAAAAGGATTTTACAGGTAAGTATGACGAAAAAATTACATTTTTTAGCCAGGAAGGCTGAATGCTGTTTGTTCTGAAGCAGGACTGTAATGCTGAATACCCCTGCAAGGGAATCTGCTGTTTATTTTTTAACTTTCTTTTTCTTTTCAATAAAAATGGGCTGCCATGCCCTTGAAAATGTAGTCGGGACAGACACGATTTCTTTAACTCGCATGCACCACTAGAGCCTAATCACCCAGACATCTTACAGTGTACTAAGCTGCAACTGTATAAAAATAAAAAGTATCAAAAAGGAAACATTTCTCTGAGAACTTCCGATAAGATAGGAGGGAACATACACAGAAAATACATCACAAATAACCAGAAAGTATTCGCATGAACCGTGAGTTGTAAATTAATTTACTTCAAGAAGAGATCTACACCTCATCTGTGGTTCATGCCTGCAGGGATATGTGTCCCCAGGGAAAAGATCCTTTTTGAGAAGTTTTCTTTGCATGTCACCTCTGTGTGCTGATGGTCTAAGACCCCTTTCACACAGCACAGATCCGTTGGATGGAATCTGCTAGCTCAGCGGGAGATCGCTCCGTTGATCCCCGCTGAGCAGGCGGATGACAGGTCTGTCTCTGCTCACTGTGCAGAGATGAACCTGTCAGAGCCCCGCTCTCCTCTATGGGGAGATCAGATGAAAACAGACCACCTGATCCGCCTGAACATATCGCCATCCCTCTGTATTGAGTGAATCTTGTCAGATCAGATGGCAGGCAGGTGTCAGCGGACACAAATCCGCTGACATCCACCTGCCCATAGAAGTCAATGGGTGGCCCGCTCGGCTCCGCCTGAAAAACGGACAGGCGGATCCAATCAGGCCGATCGTGTCTTTTGCACTGCAGAAAAGAAGAGGGAACTCATGTTGCCATCATGCTCTAATTTGAAGTGCTTCGATTCATTAGATCTCTTTTCCTCATTGCTTTAAGCTACTACATTATAGTGTTCACTGATAGTTATGGGTAAGGACATTGACGTGCATCCCACATACTGCAGTTTACAGAGATCACACTTAACCACATGTACCACATATTTCGTACTGCAATTTTAAAAATCCTTAAAGCGGAGCTCCACCCTAAAGTGGAACTTCCGCTCATCGGAACCCTCCCCTCTCCGGTGTCACAATTGACACCTTTCAGGGGGGAGGGGGGTGAAGATACCTGTCTAAGACAGGTATTTTCACCCACTTCCGGGAGTCCTCTCTGCGGAAAATCTGCGGGAAGCACGTCACTTCCCGCAGAATACCCGTAGTGTTCTGGGAGACGCTCAGCTCCCAGAACACAGGAGGACCAGTCAGAACGGCGCAGTGCAACTCATGCATGCGCCGTAGGGAACCGGGCAGTGAAGCCGCAAGGCTTCACTTCCTGGTTCCCTCACTGAGGATTGCGGTGGGGGCAGCAGAGTGACGAGCGATTGCTCGTCCTCTGCTGCCGACGTCGCTGGACTCCAGGACAGGTAAGTGTCCTAATATTAAAAGTCAGCAGCTGCAGTATTTGTAGCTGCTGGCTTTTAATATTTTTTTTTTCGGCGGAGCTCCGCTTTAATAGGGAATACTTTGCCATTGTGGTATGAAGTGATTTATTTGTAATTTCTATTGTTTATCACAAATACGGCAGATATTAAACCTGCAACTATACGAGCCACTGGTACTAAGCCAGGTTTTGGCTGTAGGAGATGATTGATACAGGCTAGGAGACAATAAGTTGCCTAAAGTGCAGGCACGGTGACTAGAGAGTTACATCCATTAGAGAGTACTGCAATAAGGTCCTTGTCTCCATAGAGAATGATAAAGGGGGCACTAATTTGGGCCCACCTGCGTGAGATTGTGGCCAGCACACCTATAATAAGCTTATAGTTAGGTAGTTTAATATGGTTAGGCAGGGTACTGTTTCTTTAAGAGGTTCTGTGTTGCAGGTTCTGGAGGTCCAATAGGATTGCTGGGAAGGTGCTGGAAGCCTGAATTGTCTATAAAGGGCAGCTGTGGTGGGGCTTATTTCCTTTTCCCCCCTGGACTGGACCAGCAGCAGAAGTATTCCCTCCCTCCCTAGTCGCGTGCACCTGTTATGTGGTGGGGTCACCCCGGATTTCCGGGGGGGGACTGTTGGTTAAACAAAGAAGGTTGTTGACTGGCTGCCCGAGTTCTAAAAACTGGGCAATTTAATAATTTGATATTATTATTATTATGAGAATAAGATAAGTTGTTTAAGATATTAAACCAATAAAAGGTGGCGTGGCCAAATATTTTTCCAAAATGTGTGTGTGGTTATTTAGCTATTTCCGGGTGGTGGTTAAGGTGGGAGGGTGTGTGGCCTACAATCTCAGAGGAAGATGTTAGTTGATTATGTGTTTAATCTGGTTGAACTCTTTGGAGAAAGTGTGATAGGGTGATTGCTCTTATCTTTATTTCTTTTACGAGAGAACATGCTTTTGTTTCAGATTAGATTGTTTTTGTCTACATCCACAGACACATCTATACCTACCCCCGTTGGAGATCGAGACTATGCAGATTTCTCTGACACTTTCATCTTTCAGGATTTGATGGTTAAATCCACATTAGAATGTCTGCAGTCCGAGTCCACCAGGGGATGTACGGTATCGCAGGAGACACTACTTACACTGGCAATAAATTCTGCTATCCAGCACATTCTAGTGGCTAGGGATGAGCTCGGTGTTCGAGTCGAACATAGGTTCGACTCGAACATCGGCTGTTCGCGCGTTCGGCGAACAACGAACGATTTGGGCCGTTCGCGCCAAATTCGAGTGACGCGAACGGCCCACAATACACTGCGCCATCGCAGTGTAATCCCGGCGCTGTGATTGGCCAAGCATGCACTGTGACCCTGCATGCTTGGCCAATCACAGCGCCGCAGCGAGGAGAGCAATGATTGGCCACAGGCAGAATGCCTGTGGCCAATTATAGCTGAGGGGGTTTAGTACACGCCCCACACTATAAAAGGCCGCCAGCGCGGCGGCCTTGTGTAGTGTGTTCCGGAGCAGGGAAAGTGAAGGATAGGCAGGGACAGTGTCAAATCTTGTCAAATCTATTCTTTGCTAAACCTTGTGTGTAGGGACAGAGAAGGATAGGCAGGGAGAGTGTCAGTGTCATATACTTTGATAAACCTTGTGTGCAGGGAGAGAGAAGGATAGGCAGGGGACAGTGTCAGTGTCATATTCTTTGCTAAACCTTGTGTGCAGGAAGAGAGAAGGATAGGCAGGGAGAGTGTCAGTGTCATATACTTTGATAAACCTTGTGTGCAGGGAGAGAGAAGTATAGGCAGGGGACAGTGTCAGTGTCATTGTTGCTAAGCTTCCTGACCATATTACACCTTAACTTAGCCTGTATTGCTGCTTTTTCCTGGTGTGTTACACCAACAGGATTTTGCGGCACTTACAGCGGGCGGAGTGTGCCTCCTGACCATATTACACCTTAACTTAGCCTGTATTGCTGCTTTTTCCTGGTGTGTTACACCAACAGGATTTTGAGGCACTTACAGCGGGCGGAGTGTGCCTCCTGACCATATTACACCTTAACTTAGCCTGTATTGCTGCTTTTCCCATTTCCCTGCAGGCCATTAGAATGTCTGGAAGGCAAACAAGGAGAGGCAGACAGTCAGGAGCTAATAAAAAAGGGCAAGCAGGCTCTGTGTCTAGAGACAACAGTGCTGGTCGTGGACGCGGTGCATCGCCATCAGCACGTGGCCATGGGACACGCTTGTCTTTCTTTTCGGCAGCTGGACGTGTTGAGCCGCATCATGCCGAAGACTTGGTAGAGTGGATGACCAAGCCCTCCTCATCCTCCTCATCCTCTCTCGCTCAGGCTCAGGGTACTGGCAAAGCAGCTGCCAAAGCGTCCTCTTCCCTGGTATCAATGTCATCATCAGTCACTCCTTCCCTAGACCAACCATGTCCTCCTGAGGAGTCCCCCGAACTGTTTGAGCACAGTGTTGGGTACATGCTCCAGGAGGATGCCCAGCGTTTTGAAGGGTCTGATGATCATACCCAGCTAGAGGAAGGCAGTAGCGTGAGAGCAGAGAGAGGGGATGCTCAAGAAGGACACCAATCTGGCAGTCATGTTCCAGCAGCTGCAGCATACTGCCAGATTGGCTCCAGTGATGAGGAGGGAGGGGATGATGAGGTCACTGACTCCACGTGGGTGCCTAATAGGAGAAAGGAGGAGGAGGAGGAGGAGGATGAGGAGGAGGCACATCTCCAACGAGGCAGGATGCCCTCGGGGGGCCAGCGTAAGGGCAGCACACCGACGGAATCACACCGCAGAGCTCCGCCTGTGCAGGGCGCTGCCTCTGCCCGTTATTCAAAAAGTTCTTTGGTGTGGGCCTTTTTTGAGTCGAGTGCATCAGATCGCACAGCTGCTGATTGCAACATATGTCTCAAGCGTATATCGCGTGGCCAAAACATCACCCGCTTGGGCACCACATGCTTGACCAGACATATGTTGACCTGCCATGCAGCTCGTTGGCAAGCCTTCCTTAAAGACCCACACCAAAGAACAAAGCTGACCTCTTCTTGCACCGCATCAGCTGGGATCTCCAACCCCACTATACCTTCAGTCCTCTCTGAAACCTGCTCTGAGAGGAATGAAGGTGTAGAATTAGGTGTGTCACAGCCAAGTACTTGCGGGCACTCTGCTAGCAGTACACCGACGTCCGATTCTAGCAGGCAAATTTCCCTGCCCCAGCTGCTGCACCGTCGAAAGAAGTTCACTCCCAGCAATCCACATGCCCAGCGGTTGAATGCTAGCTTGGCTAAATTGCTAGCGCTTCAACTGCTGCCTTTTCAGTTGGTAGACTCGGCCCCCTTCCGTGAGTTTGTGCAATGTGCGGTTCCTCAGTGGCAGGTTCCCAAACGCCACTTTTTCTCACGGAAGGCGATTCCGGCTCTCTACCGGCATGTGGAAGGCAATGTCTTGGCCTCGCTGGACAGGGCGGTCAGCGGTAAGGTGCATATTACCGCTGACTCATGGTCCAGCAGGCATGGACAGGGACGTTACCTTTCTTTCACGGCCCATTGGGTCACTCTTTTGGCAGCTGGGAAGTGTTGGAGGTTGTTCCACCGTCACACTTTCAAAATGCTACTACTGGTTGTGACACACCTCTGTCCACCACCCCCTCCTCTTCTTCTTCCTCCGTGGCCTCTTCCTGTGCTTTGTCCTCGGAACCAGCGGTGCTCTGTAGGCGTTCAAGGGGCTACGCAAGTACGCAGGCAAAAAGATGCCATGCCGTGCTTGCGCTGGTGTGTTTGGGGGACAGGAGCCACACTGGGGCAGAGGTTCTGTCTGTTCTGCAGGGGCAGGCCGAGAGGTGGTTGACTCCACGCCAGCTTAAGCCAGGAATGGTAGTTTGCGACAATGGCACCAACCTCCTCTCCGCTCTCCGACAGGGACAACTGACCCATGTGCCCTGTGTGGCTCACGTACTTAACCTGGTGGTGCAGCGGTTCTTGGGCAGGTACCCGGGTTTCCAGGATGTCCTGAGGCAGGCCAGGAAAGTCTGTCTGTGTGCATTGCCGCAGATCTTATAATGCCAGTGCTCGCCTGGCTGAGCTGCAAAAGGAGTTGAACCTGCCCAAGAACCGCCTTATATGTGACATGCCCACCAGGTGGAACTCAATGTTGGCCATGCTGCAGCGGCTGCACACGCAGCAGAGGGCCATCAATGAGTACCTGTGCGACTACGGCACCAGGACAGGGTCAGGGGAGCTCGGGTTTTTTTTCACCACGCCAGTGGGGCATGATCAGGGATGCATGCACTGTCCTGGCACCATTTGAGGAGGCCACGAGGATGGTAAGCAGTGACAGTGCATGCATCAGTGACACTGTACCTCTTGTCCACCTGTTGGAACATACGCTGAGTGGAATAATGGACAGGGCACTTGAGGCAGGAAGAGGAGGACTTCCTTGCCTCTCAAGGCCCCCTTTACCCAGACAGTGTTCCTTCTGTCCCACCCATCGCACAGGAAGAAGAGAAGGAGGAGGATTGTGTCAGCATGGAGGTGGAGCCTGGCACTCAGCATCATCAGCAGCAGTCTTTTAGGGATGATTTACAGTCCCAAGAAACCAGTGGACTTGTACGTGGCTGGGAGGAGGTGGCTGCGGATCATGTCGGCCTTAGTGACCCAGAGGACTCCGGACCGAATGCCTCAGCTAACCTACGCTGCATGGCCTTCCTGATCCTGCAAAGTCTGCGGAAGGATCCTCGTATTCTTCGGATCAAGGAGAGGGACCATTACTGGCTGGCCACTCTCCTTGATCCACGGTACAAGGGTAAGGTTGCGGACCTTATCTTACCATTGTAGAGGGAGCAGAGGATGAGACAACTCCGGGAGGCCTTGCAGAAAGGTCTGTGCAACGCGTTCCCAGAGACTGGGAGGTTACAAACTCCTGGTCCTGGACAACGAGTTGCTGAGGCTTCGGTCAGTCAAAGAAGGAGCGGTGGGGAAGGTGGCCGTCTGACCGATGCGTTCAGACAATTCTTTAGTCCGCAGCCCCAAGGTATGATCGGTTCCAGCAACCATCGCCAGCGTCTGATATACTTGGTGCAGGAATACCTAGGGGCAAGGTCAGACTTGGACACCGTCCCCACCGAAAATCCTCTGGCTTACTGGGTCTTGAGGATGGATCACTGGCCAGAGCTTACACAGTATGCAATTGAGCTACTGGCCTGTCCTGCATCCAGCGTTCCACATTCAGTGCTGCTGGAGGATTTGTCACGGATCACAGGGTGCGCCTGTCCACCGACTCTGTTGATCGACTGACCTTCATAAAGATGAACCAGTCTTGGATCACCACCAGCTATCAAACACCTGAAGCTGATATAACAGACTAATTTATTTTCAAATGTCACATCCCTTCAAGACTGATGCTGATGCTGAGAGACTGTCCTGTTATGTTGACTGACTATCCTCCTCCTCCTCAATGATCCGATTGATGATGATAGCTTGGAAGAACATTTTTGTTTCTGGGTGCCGCCACCAGTGGCTAAGGCCCAATTTTTCAGCCCCTGTTTAACAGGGGTGTGTTATTACAATTTTTTATGCAATGCTTTGCAGCAGGGCTCATTCCTGCCCTCCAACTAGAGTATCTGGGAGTGGTTGCAGTGTCGTGGCACCAGCACCAGTGGCTAAGGCCCAATTTTTCAGCCCCTGTTTAACAGGGGCGTGTAATTACAATTTTTGATGCAATACTTTGCAACAGGGCTCATTGCTGTGCTCCAAGTACAGTATCTGTGAGGGGTTGCAGTGTTGTGGCACCAGTGCCTAAGGCCCAATGTTTCTGCCCCTGCTTAACAGGGGCATGTAATTACAATTCTTGATCTAATAATTCACAGCAGGGCCCATTCCTGCGCCCACCAAGACTAACTGTGAGGCCTTACAGTGTTGTGTCAACACCACCACCACCACCACCAAAGGCCCAATTTTTCAGCCCCTGTTTAACAGGGGCGTGTAATTACAATTGTTGATGAAATACTTTGCAACAGGGCTCATTGCTGTGCTCCAAGTACAGTATCTGTGAGGGGTTGCAGTGTTGTGGCACCAGTGCCTAAGGCCCAATTTTTCTGCCCCTGTTTAACAGGGGCATGTAATTACAATTCTTGATCTAATAATTTACAGCAGGGCCCATTCCTGCGCCCACCAAGACTAACTGTGAGGCCTTACAGTGTTGTGTCAACACCACCACCACCACCACCACCACCAAAGGCCCAATTTGTCAGCCCCTGTTCAACAGGGGCATGCAATTACAATTCTTGATCTAATAATTCACAGCAGGGCCCATTCATGCGCCCACCAAGAGTAACTGTGAGGGCTCACAGTGTTGTGGCAACACCAACATGTAAGGGGCAAATTTCAGCTGAGTATATACGGCAGGCCCCTACTTTCAAACATCCAACTTACAAACGACTCCTCCTTGCAAACGGAAGGATACAACAGGAAGTGAGAGGAAATCTACCCCTAGGAAGGCAAATTCTCTCCTGTAAGAGTTAATATGGGAAAAAAGTGTCTCCTCTCCACTGATGCTTTATCACCAATTCTTGTTTCAATAAAAAACCCAAATTTTCAAAAAACATTTGTCATTAGGACGGAAAGTGAGGTGAACTGTTCTGAACAGGTGCACACTGCACAGACAGCAAAACAAATGTTACAGGGGTGATAACCCTTCCCTATGTTTTCCAAAAAGCTTAAAAATAGATTTTTTGCCTGGAGCTACACTTAAACAATGTACCTGTTCAAAATTACAAACAGATTCTACATAAGAACAAACCTACAGTCCCTGTCTTGTATGCACCGCCTGTATACGGCTGTTCAGAGTATATAGGGCCTTTTTTATTTTGTGTGCGGGGTTCCCCTTAATATCCATACAAGACCCAAAGGGGCTGATAATGGGCTGGGGTGGGGGGGGGGGGTGTGATGGGGTAGCTATGCCATTTTTCTTAAAGATTTTCATCCATATTACCGGGACCAGACATTACATTAAAGCCGTAAGCAGTTTTAAATGGCTTTTTTTCCTTTAGAAATGTAATTTTGTGCAGGGACAGTTCTAAACACGGGAAACACGTGGCACTTCACAGGCATACTTTAGACACACCAGGTACGATATTTAAAGGAATATTTGACTTTTTTTTTTCACTTTATGCATCATTAAAATGACTGCTCCAGAAAAACGGCCGTTTTTAAAACTTCTTTTTGCATTGATACATGTCCCCTGGTGCAGAACCCGGGTTCCCAAACCCTTTTTAGGACAATAACATGCATAATAGTCATTATAATTAGCACTTTAGATTTCGAACGTTCGCATCCATTGTATTTAATAGGGTTCTAAAGTTTGTGCGAACTTTCGGTCCGTTTGCGGGTTCTGGTGCGAACCGAACCCGGGGGTGTTCGGCTCATCACTAATAGTGGCAATTCAGTTGATATCTTCCAAAAGCCTTAGTCGTAGCTTGTGTGGCTGCGTGTCCTCTTACACTTCCTGAGACTGAATAGTTTCCTACCTACACAGGGATTACCATTGAGATATTTGTATGTCGCTATCATATTTCCTCCTAAGCCTCTCTTCTCCAGGGAAAATAAATTTAGTGCTTGTAGTCATTCCTTGTGTTTGAGGTCCTCCAGCCCCCTAAATAATTTTGTTGCCCTTCTCTGAACTCTCACCAGCTCCAGCACATCCTTTCTGAGGATTGGTGACCAGAACTGGATGGAATACTCCAGATGTGGTCGAACCAAAGTTTTATAAAGTAGTAGGATTATCATTTTATCTCTGGAGTAAATCCCTACCTGTCAAAAATGGTACCCACTCCCAACCACAAAAAAATTACATGAGCCCTTAAAGCGGAAGTTCCACTTTTGGGTGGAACTCCACTTTAAAGAATTTTGGGATTTATTTTACTCTACTGTGCTATGTGTCTCTTGTGCTCTATCTCAGCCACCCTGATTGCGTTTTTACACTTCTTGTTGCATTCCTTGTAGTGTCAGAATGATGACAATGAACCATTTGCTTTATATTTTTTAAAGGCCGTTGTTTTGTCCTTAATATCACTTTTTACATTTACAAAGTGATTGATTTGTGATTTCTATTGTGCTTAACTCGCAGTTATACGAGCTACTGGTACTAAGCCAGTTATTGGCTGTTAGAGGTGATTGATACAGGCTAGGAGACCATAAGTTCCCTAAAGTGCGGACATGGCGACTAGAGAAGTTACATCCATTAGAGAGTACTGCAATAAGGTCCTTGTCTCCATAGAGAACAGGAAGATGTTTGTTGATTTTGTGTTTAACTGCTAAAGGACTCGCGTACATATATGCAGCCCTTTAGCGTGAAATCACATACCTGTACATAATTTTTTCTTCCGGGTCTGGGGCGCGCACAGGCGCTGCTGGCAACCTGCTCCCGCTGCGGGATCCAATTAGCAGGTTCGGGGGACACAATGTCTGCCGGGACCCGCCAATTGTTCCAGACAGAATGGTGGTCTGCCTATGTAAACAGGGCAGATCGCTGTTCTGTGACAGGAGAAGACCGAGATCTTGTGTTTCTGCTAAGCAGGAACATGGATCTCTGTCTTCTTACAGTACAAGCACCCCCCACACAGTTAGAAAGCACATCCTAGGAACACATTTAACCCTTTGATTGCCCCTTCCCTGCCAGTGTCATTAGTACAATGATAGTGCATATTGTTTTAGCACTGATCACTGTATTAGTGTCACTGGTCCCCCAAAAAGTGTCCGATTTGTCTGCTGTAATGTCGCAGTCCCGCTATAAGTCGCTGATCGCCACCATTACTAGTAAAAAAGCAAATCAATAAAAATTCCATAAAAATACTCCATAGTTTGTAGACGCTATAACCTTCGCGCAAACCAATCAATATATGCTTATTGGGATTTAGTTTTACCAAGAATATGTAGCAGAATACATATTGGCCTAAATTGATGAAGAAATTCGATTTGTTTTTTTGATTTATTGGGTATGTTTTATAGCAGAAAGTAAAAAATATTGTTTTGTTTTTTTTTCAAAATGTTCTTTTTTTTTTGTTTATAGTGCAAAAAATAAAAAACACAGAGGTGATCAAATACCACCAAAAGATAGCTTTATATGTGGGAAAAAGGACCACGCAAGTTAAAGTAACATTCTTGTTGGAAGCTGTCAAAAAATTGAGCCTGGCCCTAATTAATTCACCAATTGGAATAGAGTGACTCGTGTGGGAAGAATGGCAACTTGAGGCCAGGAGTAAGGAATTACCTGCAGTAGATTTACGAAAAGTCCTGGTATGTTGCCTGTGCTCTGGTCTCCTTTGAGAGTAATATAAAGAAAGTCCATGCTGTCTTTACTAATTTCATAGGAAAATTCTAGATTACGATTATTGTCATTTAGATATGAAACAAAGGAGAATAGAGCAGAATCTGTATCATCCCAAATAAGGATCAGACCATCTATATACCTCCCATACCAATGGATCTGGTAGGCATAGATATTCTGTTGTGAAAAAATAAGTTTCCTGACAGACTCCATGGCAGCCTACGTGTGGGTTAATCCCGCCTCTCATACCTCATAGGACCCTACTCCCATAAATCTTTGCTTCTAGCAAGAGACCGTGTTCCTTTTTTGTCCTCCTCCTAGGACCAAGGTGTGCTTTCTTACCTTAAAGAAGTTTTCATGGAAGATTCAGTCCTGGTTGCACGAGTTTATGGCGGTTCTGTTTGGAGGTCCAACAAGCCCAGCTATTAGCAGGGTGGATGCGGGCGACAGTTTTTTTGCTGTGCCATGAAGAGCTTACTAACCCGGCCACTGGCGGGCAAGCGGCAACTTGGCCAAACGTCCTAGCTATTAGCAGGAGGCCCATTAAGAAAAACGCCCAGGTCGTGCAGTGGAGAGATGGCTCCTATGTTCCAGGCTGGATCAGGATCGTGCTGAGTGGTATCGTATGCATCGCTTATTAATTAATATGGCAGCAGTATTTGTGTGTTGTTGTTGTCCGGTCTCCCTCGGCTCTATGGCGGCTGGAGCGCATCTGCGCTTCATTTAGCCTCCTCTTCCGGGTTGTATGCATCGCAGTGTTCCTCGTCCGAGATCGAGGCTTGGTTCGCGCATGCGCAATTCGGATCGCGGCGGCGTTCGCGCATGCGCACGAGCTCCGCCATTTCACGCTGGGGGCGCGGTGACGTCATCGTCGGCGCCAAGTTTAAATAGCTGTCAGATACAGCTATAACTTGGGATGTCCTGCAGGCTCAGACAGCTACTTCCCGGTGCTTCGTTTCCACGTGGTGAAGGTAGGAAAACCTGTCTTATTACAGGGATGGCTGATATCAGACTTTCCTTCCCTATATTTATTGTATGGTTACATTTTTTGCAGTTTTCCAAGCTTGAGCTATGGACGTCTCACCGCCCCCCAGTGGCCAACCCTTGCGCTGCAGGTAGAAATTGTTTTTTTTCTTTCTTCTGCTTAGCAGTTTTTGGGTTCTTTACATGAGCCAATGTATTTCTTTCTTCCTGTCTTTTCTTTATCAGCCCCTCTAGGTCTGAAAATAGACACTCAGCACGCGAAGATAATGCTAAATCTAAAACACATCAACATTCTTCTAGTGCTAGACATCATAGATCGTCCTCCAGACATCATAGTAAGGAGCCCAGGTCTAGGTCTAGACACCACTCTCACCGCCATTCTAGCCGTTCTGAGAAGAGAGTCTGCTGGGGTTGTAGGGCTCAAGTCCCAGAAGGTAAATCCCTCTGTGAGCCATGTTATTCCCGAGCAGTAGGAGAGAGAGAAGGTGGAGACCACCAAGTGGAGGCACTAGTCAGAAGAGTGGTCCAGGAATCCCTGAACAAGACTGACTCCAGCCGTACCACCATTCCTCCTGTTGACCCAGCACCAGTTCTGGTGCAGGATGACCACGAAATCCTGGGTCCTTCTCGGCATGATTGCTCCTCAAGCGAATCTTCACATTGTGATGTTGAAGAGGTCAGCAATACCACAGGATTTGATTTCTCTTCAGTCCCAGACTTGATCAAAGCAGTCAAAGACACTTTAAAATGGGATGAACCAATAGAAGCTCCTTCTAAACAAAGGAAGTACTTCAAACAACTTAAGAAGGAGTGCCCAAATTTCCCCTTTTTGGGTGAACTTGGGGATATTATTACAGATGAATGGACTGGCGTAGAAAGAAAAAATTCATTACTTTCCAAAATCGCAAAGATGTACCCATTCAAAAATGAAGATGTGAAACATCTAGAATCAGCTCCCCTGATTGATGCAGCCTTGATGAGGTTGGTGAGACATGTTACCCTTCCACTAGAGGACTCTGTTTCCTTCAGGGACGGCTTGGAAAGAAAAATAGATACGGACCTTAAACGTATATATATCACTGCGGGTATGGCCTGTAAGCCAGCATTAGCCCTTGCAACCCTGTCCAAAGCAATGGAGGCCTGGACAGATGAAGTGGATTCTTCCTTAACAAATGTCTCTGTGGAGTTAGCCAGAAGCATGCCGATCCATGAACTAAGAATGGCGTCGATGTTTTTGAGGGAGGCTTCCATTGATATTATTCGCCTGGTGGCACGTGTCATGCTCTCCTCCGTTACCGCTAAACGTGCCTTGTGGCTACGTCCTTGGGTAGCTGATCCTGCCTCCAAACAGGCTTGGTGCAGGATCCCCTTTCAAGGATCTTCCCTTTTTGGGAATAAGCTTGACAGCGCTATCACCCGTGCCACAGGGGGGTAAGTCAGGGTTCCTTCCTCAGGATCGTCGTTTTTTCAGTCAAAAAATACCTCAACAGAGACAAGACCAGGATCGTGCAAGAGATGCTCGCCGTTATAGGCCAGGTCGAGAATTCAGAAAGAACTGGAGAAGAAATCAGCCTTCTGGTCAAAGATCCACAAAAGTAGCCTCTTCAGGCGGACGGGAGGCCCCTAAGTCCTTTTGATATTGGGTCGGCTCAGACGGAACAAGTGGGTGCTCGGCTACTTCAGTTCAGACACGTCTGGGCAGCCACGATAAAAGATTTCTGGACTGTCAAAACAGTCTCTTCAGGTCACTCCTGGGTGTTTGTCAGTCCACCCACACTTCAGTTCGTACCCACAGTACTACCCTGCTCGGAAGAAAAGAGACAAATACTTCTCTCTTACACAGACACTCTTGTGGCCCAAGGTGCCGCCATACATGTACCAACAGACGAAAGATTCCAAGGGATGTACTCACCCCTATTCATGGTTCAAAAAAAGACCGGCTCTTGGAGGCCAGTGATAGATCTGACTCCTCTAAATGCCTTCATCAAAAAGGAGAAATTCAGAATGGAGTCATTACTCACCATACGTCAGACAGTTCAGCCAGGCGACTGGCTTGTATCCATCGATCTGAAGGACGCTTACTTTCACGTCCCGATAGCTGTGGAATTTCAAAAATACCTACGGTTTGCAGTAGGCCATACTCACCTCCAGTTCGTATGTCTCCCGTTCGGGCTTACAACATCGCTGCGAGTGTTTTCAAAGCTCTTATTGGCTGTAGTAGCTCTAATCAGGACCAGAGGAATCCGGCTACATCACTACCTGGACGATCTGCTATTACTTTCCCAAAACAGGGAGCAACTTCTAGTACATCAGTCTCAGGTCATCTCCACGCTGACAGAATTCGGTTGGCTGTTGAACAAAGAGAAAAGTCAGTTGGTACCTACGCAATCTCTGGTTTTTCTCGGCGCTCAATTCAATACGATACAAAGTACCATCTCCTTACCCCTGGAGAAGATCCCAGTGGTTCGAGACAGGATTCGTCAGGCAATGGCCTCTCCTCTCCTCAAAGCTTCACAGTGCCTCAGGATAATAGGTACCATGGTATCCACAGCCCCAATGGTGAAATGGGCTCAATGGAAGATGCACCCTTTTCAGAAGGGTTTTCTCCAGCAGTGGGAGCCAGGATTTTGCGACCATTGGATACGGATAACTCCGTCCATGCGGGAAAGCCTTCCCTGGTGGCTACTACGGAAGAATCTTCTCAACTGTCATTCCATAGCCCCCATCTCCTGGGTCACAATCACGACGGATGCCAGCAACAGAGGCTGGGGAGCTCTCTGCATGCAGGAAGTAGCTCAGGGGAAATGGGACTTCCCGTCCAGAAGGATAGTGTCCAACGTACTGGAGATCCGAGCAGCCTTCTGTGCTCTACAAACCTTTCTTCACCTGATAAAGGGTAACTCGGTTCTCCTAAGGATGGACAACACGTCAGCAGTCTCCTATATCAAGAGACAGGGAGGCACTCTCAGTCTCTCTCTACTGAGGGAGGCAGAACCAATTATGACATGGGCCCAGAAAAATCTAACGAACCTGACGGCTGTCTATCTTCCCGGATCTCAGAACCTACAGGCGGATTTTCTCTCAAGAACAACCCTCGACAACAACGAGTGGTCTCTTCACACAGAAGTTTTCAATTGGGTCCTATCCCTAGGAATTGTACCAGAAGTAGATCTATTTGCCTCCCCGTGCAATTTCAAACTAACGAAATATTACACGAGAGGTCGTTGTCCCTTCGGGGTGGATGCTCTGACGGATCAGTGGAGATTCAACAAAGCGTATGCCTTTCCCCCGGTACCCGTCATTCTACGGTTCCTATCGAGACTCAGGGGGGAGAAGGCCGAAATTGTGGTAATAGCTCCATACTGGCCCAACAGGCCATGGTTTCCTCTCCTGTTACAGCTGAGCTTCCAGAGTCCAGTTCCCCTCCCAGCCAGATCAGATCTCCTGGCCCAGGGAATAGCTCTTCATCCATGCCCATCCCATCTCCGTCTGATGGCTTGGTTTTTGAGAGGGGAAGGCTAGAGGCATTAGGTTGCCCAAGCAGAGCAATTTCTACATTGTTGAACGCCAGAAGGCCTAATACCAATAAAGTATATCAAAGGATCTGGAAAAGATTCACAGACTATATTTCTATGATTGAGGGTCCTCCTGACGAACCCAGGATACAAGACGTTCTAGGTTTTCTCCAAACAGGCCTGGATCTGGCCCTGTCAGTTAGTTCCCTAAGAGTGCAGATTTCGGCTATCTCGGCCTTTACTGGAATATCCAGGGCTAGACACACTCTTGTCAGACAATTCTTCAGAGGAGCTATAAGGCTCAGACCTCAGAGGAAACCAAGATTTTCCAAATGGGACCTTCCTCTGGTCTTGGATTTCTTCTCAGATAGAGAAGGACATCACACGGGTCAACTATCTATCAAGGAGCTCACCCTCAAATTGGTCTTCCTTGTAGCAATAACATTGGCTAAAAGAGTTTCTGAAATTGGTTTCCTAGGTTCCAAAGAACCATTCCTGACCTTCTTTCCGGATCGTGTAGTTATGATTCCCATGCTTGGGTCAAATCCTAAGGTAACATCGGTTTTTCATGAGAATCAAGAAATCGTTCTTCCTACCTTCCGGTCACCTGAGAACTCTAATGTCCATCCTTTAGATGTGGGAGAAGTCTTGAAACAATACCTGGAAGCCACAAAATCGTTTCGCCAATCGGATCATCTGTTCATTTTCTTTCAAGGGAAAAACAAAGGTGTGCGTGCTTCTTCCAGAACCATCGCAGCCTGGATCGTTCAGGCCATCCAAGGGGCGTATGAAGAGAAGGGTCTGGCTCCACCAGAGGCAGTGACCGCTCATTCCACCAGGAGCGTCTCCACATCATGGGCGGCCGCCCGTCATGTCTCCCCAGAAGTGATCTGCAAAGCGGCCTCATGGTCGTCGATAAACACATTTATGACGCACTATTGTGTAGAACCGGCGTCTTTGTCTTCAGTTAATTTTGGTTTACATGTCTTATTTATTGACGGTGTCAATTAAACCATTTTTTTTTCTTTAACCAGCATTTGCCCACCCGGGTGTGTTTGGCTAGTCATTTCCCACACGTAGGCTGCCATGGAGTCTGTCAGGAAAACGGAAAATTTATTTCATATACTTACCGTAATTTTCCTTTCCTGATGGACTCCATGGCAGCAGGAGTTCCCTCCCATTGCTGGAGTAGGCTATATTACGGAACACGGTCTCTGGCTAGAAGCAAAGATTTATGGGAGTAGGGTCCTATGAGGTATGAGAGGCAGGATTAACCCACACGCAGGCTGCCATGGAGTCCATCAGGAAAGGAAAATTACGGTAAGTATATGAAATAAATTTTCCGTTGTTCCTCCCACCAGCCCATATAGGGATTGGCTAATAATGGGGAGAATTTAGCTTCCATGGAAGCACCACAGCATTGTACATAAAAAAAAATTAAGTAATTGCAGTGTAATAAAAAGGTGACTGACAAAATAATAAATTCTTTCAAAAAGGAATCATATATGCTATATTTGGACAAGTGAGATTTCAGTGCATCCAGGGCCAGAGAGTGTGGAATGCAGCAGTAAAAAGACCTGATGTCCAAAGTGACCCGGGAAAAATGGTTTTGCCAGTGACTATTGTTCACATGTTTCATGATTGAGGTTGTGTCTTTGATTTAAAATGGCAGACTCGTCACTGAGGGTTGTAAGTATTGGTCCACCCTCTCGCCTAGTTTCTCCACTATTGGGCGACCTCTGATGGGTGTATATTTCTTGTGGATTTTATGTAGGTGGTGGAACACCGGGACAACTGGATGATCCACTAGGAGGTATTCCAACACCTTCTTAGGTGAATCTAGAAGATGTATTTATTTTTTTAAAATCTGGGTGGGATGAGACCTAAGCATACGGTTGGTGATGGGATCATTGAGTTGGCGCAAAGCTTCAGCCTTGAAGTCACTATCATTGAGTACAACTACAGCACAACCCTTGTCTGCCTCTCGAATCACAATATCTTTGTGAGCTTTGAGGTCAACAAGGGCTTGTCTATCCAATATACTGAGATTATGGAAAGGAGGGGCTGGAGCTGTGTTTATTCTTTCTTTAAGAGACAGAAGCACTTTCTCAACTATATTCTGGAAGATATTGCCTCTAGAATGTATTGGATAGCAGAATTTATTGCCAGTGTAAGTAGTCTATCACCAGGGCCGGTGCTACCACTAGGAAAACTAGGCGGCCGCCTAGGGTGCACTGCTGCCTAGATTGCCCGGCTGCTGGTTACCCTACTCTCTGTCTCTGCGCTATGTAAGTTTTCGGTGCTGTATTATAAATACCTCTGTAAAAAATGTTATAACCTAAAGTTGGCACTGCTGGGATAAAGCGTGCACATTAAGGGGGATTCCTCTTCTGCATGTTACTCAGGCAGCAGCTCTGTAGTGTCATTATAGAGGCCCAGCACTGGAGGACATGTCCTGATGGAACGGAAGCAAACATCCCCTGCGCGCCTCTATGATCAGTGCCCTCCACTGCAGCCGCATGCTTCCTCTAGCGCCTCTTCCTGTCACACTGATGCTCGGGCATAGGGGGTGGATTCAGGGGCAGAGCCAAGGGGTGGCAAAATGAGGTTTTGCCTGTGGTGTGAAAAATCCTTGCACCAGCCCTGTGTATCACTACCGTAAATCCCCTGGTAGACTCGGACTGCAGACATTCTAATGTGGATTTAGCCATCAAATCCTGAAAGATGAAAGTGTCAGAGGAATCTGCATAGTCTCGATCTCAAACAGGGGTAGGTATAGATGTGTCTGTGCAAAAAAACGCATTTAATTCGCACTAGTGTGAACCCAGCCTCAGGGCCAGGCGCAATCGTTCCACTCTTGACGGCTTCAATCAAGAATGTCATAGCATCTCGTTATGTTTAAAAAACCCAGGCTGGGGCGTGGCCTGGACATGGCTGAGTGAGGCAGCTTTTTTTCTGAGCTCCCAGCCTGAACCCGCACTTTCCGGCATAAAACAGGACCTTACACCGGCATGAACCATACAAATAAGTACAGGACGCGAGCAGCCACCAAGGGGACCCCAGCGGGCAAGATCTCCGGCGAAATCCACAAATACTTTAAGAGCCTGCAGGAATCGTCCCCCGGGGCCACTGTGGTGGCGGCACAAGGCTTAACACGTGGCACCCCTCAGGAGGCCCAGACGTCGGGAACAGGAGACTGTGGTCCCGGGACCCCAACAAGCTCCATCTGCTCACAGGACCTGTTCGCTGAGCAGCAACAGGCAGAAATGACATCCCCACACCAGCCGGAGGCCTTGGCTTTAGACCAGGACATCAGGGAGATGCTACAAGCCCTCCCGACCCAGACGGCCATAGAAGCCCTGATCCTCCGGCTGGAAGAAACACACAGGAGGGACATCCAAGAAGTGAGAGGAGAGGTGTCTACCCTGGCTGATCATGTGGGGTCAGGGGAAGCCTCGCTGTCCTCCCTCGAGAACCGAGTGTCTGCCCTGGAGCATTCGAGGGACCAACACCGAGACACCGCGGTCGCCCTCCAACTACATCTGGAGGAAATTGAGGATCGTAGCCGCCGCTGCAACCTGCGACTCAGGGGGATATCCGAATCGGTGGAGGATGTCGGAGCCGCTGTGAAGGAGATCTTCCGAACTGTCCTGGACAACCCAGCAGCGGACATACTACTGGATAGGGCCCACAGAACCCTAGGCCCTAAGCCCACCAATCCCAGCAGGCAGCGAGATGTGGTGTGCAGGCTCCACAGGTACACCCAGAAAGAGTTGGTGCTGCGGGCAGCCTGGGACCACGGAGACGTCGACCTGGCCGGATCGCAGGTCCGGATATTACCGGACCTGTCGAGGGCGACCCTGCGGAGAAGAGCGTTACTGAGGCCAGTGCTAGAAGCGGCGAAGCAGAAGGGGATCTCCTACCATTGGGGCTACCCGACATTTACCCTGCTAAACACCGCGGACCTACCTGCACTCTTCCGGTTCCTCGAGGTGCCGCCGATTCAAGTCCCGGACTGGCTTCAGATCCTCCCACGCCAGATGGGTAGATCCGGCGTCTCTGCACAGCACGGTCCGCTGCCACCCCGACGACAGAGAGGTAGACGGAGACGCAGATCCGCATCTTGGGACCAACCATGTGAGTAGGCCCTGGGCCACACATCCCTGACCCAAACACGCACGCTCTCCCGGGATTCCCTCCACATTACCCGATTCAACGGCTGCCTTAGACACTATCCCCTCTGTGCCGGAGAACAGAACCTGTGGCCCTGACCACGGCCCACCTGGGGGGGGGGATACACGGGCCACCCGCCTCACCCTCTGGCCCACATGTGGGGTCACACACAGGAGACTCCGCTTAGGGAACACCTGACCACGGATGGATATTGGGTGGCATGTGCGGTGGATCTTGGAGGGGGGTGCCCCCCCGCATGCCTGGCTGCACTTTATGACGTGGTGGAGATGGAGGTGCTGTAGTGGTCCCCCGCAGCCTGGATGTCCCATGCGCTGAACACTGACATCGCCCCCCCCATGAATATGTTGATGTCCTTCCCTGCAGTGCACCTGAACCTTCACAACATTGGATCGTTGCACCGCCGGCACTTACATGCCTACGGAAAAATTTGGGTTTTGGGAGGGGGGGGGGAGATGGCTGAGACTGCCTGTGGGGGGGGGTGTTTGGGGGTCCCATCTTTGTTGGCCCTGGGGAGGGGGTGGGGGATGGCAACATGGAAGTTTCGGCGGAGCAACCATTTTGACATGACACTGCTGCCCCCATGTCCCTGCCCTGGTCGTAATAGGCCGCAATGAACACCTCCGGGGGGCGTGGGATGGTCACGCTCTGGACTCCACTGAAAAAGGGTAGCATACTGTCAATGGGAAGAGGGATGGGGATCGAGCTGCCGCAGGTTTGGGGATGGGATGTGAAGCTCACGCTTCACAGTAATATGCACTACCTTGCTTATTGCTGCTAAAGTTACTTGCACTGTTTTATGTTCTGTTTATTGTTTGCCACTGCAGTTCATGTTCATCTGGTATATCATTTTCATTTGCACTGTTTTACCGGTTCATGGTTTATCTTACATTACTAATTTGCCGAGGTGGCGGGGGAAGGGGTAGGAGCCCACCCACCGGCCCTGTCTGTCCACTACTCCACATAGGTTTGTGCTCCATAATCAGGACACCCCTGGGGAGCACCTCTGCCATTAGAGCTATTCTAGTTTCTCTCCAGTTGCTGCACCCTCTAGTGCTAGCCTCCTAACTTCTCTTCGTTCGTTTCCATCTCTCTTAGGGATCTTGCCCCTCTATCTATCTTTTCTGTATTTCCCTACTGTAACCCCCCCCCCCTTTTTTTTTCTTTTTCTTTTCCTTCCCAAAACTTTTCTATTTTTACATCCCCACCCCCCCTCCACCCCCCCACCTATACCCCCCCATTTATTGTTAAATCATTCTAACAATGGGTGATATCCATGTAATCTCCCTCAACGCCAAGGGTCTTAATACCCCGGAGAAGCGTCCGATGCTGATGCACGACATGCGCCGCATGAGAGCGGACATAGTTCTACTGCAAGAGACACACTTCCGGGATAATAATTTACTGCTACTTAAGAATAGACATTACCCCACGGCCTATCACTCTAAATACACAGAGGCGAAGTCGAGAGGGGTCTCCATCCTCATCTCTGCCAGGGTACCCTGGAAACTCATGGATTCACAGACTGACACCGAAGGCCGAAACTTATTCTTGAAGGGCCTGATTGGGGACAGGAAGGTTACCCTGGCGAACCTCTATGCCCCAAATGACCATCAGGATGTGTTCCTCAGGCGGCGTGTGGAACATCTCATGCGCTTCTCGGAGGGACAACTTATAGTGGGAGGTGACCTGAACACACCGCTGCTACCGGCGGAAGACACCTCCTCCGGGAAGGCCTCCATCTCCAGAGACACACGTACACGTATCGGCACCACACTACACTCGGTGGATGCCTGGCGACTTTTGCACCCGGGTGAACGCGACTACACTTTCTTTTCGAAACCCCATCAGACGTACTCGCGTATAGACTATTTTTTGATACCCCACGGACAGTTGCACGCGATCACGGAGACCTATATCAGATCCATAACATGGTCCGACCACGCTCCGATAGGTATTAGATGCTCACTATCGGCTACCCTGATGGGACAGCGACCTCCGTGGAGACTTAACGAGGGCCTCCTCCAGAACCCAGACGTCCTAGCTGACATAGTCAGGGAGTTGGGACATTATTTTACCACAAACAAGACCCCTGGCAGCGACCCTGGGGTGGTTTGGGAGGCTCACAAAGCAGTGATCAGGGGCTCCCTTATCAAACATGGCGCGAGACTAAAGCGGGAGCGGACGGCGCAACTAGACCTGCTCCTCGCCAAACTACAATCACTGGAAGCGACGCATAAAACGACCCCATCCAGACAACTGGGACTAGCCCTCGACACTGTCCGGCGGCAGATAACCAACCTCCTCCAATTTAAGGCCAAAGCGGCGATTCAAATCTGCCGCAGGAAGTCCTACGAGTCGGGCAATAAATGTGGGAGACTCCTAGCCCGAACACTGCAAGCACAGCGAACGGCCTCGTACATACCACATATCCTAACGGCTGCCGGGCAGAAGACGTACTTACCCCAATCTATTACACAACAATTCAGAACCTTCTATAGCAACCTGTACAATATACCCGACACACCGTCTACCCCGGGGGATGCTGGAGACTATCTAGATCAATCCCTAATGCCCTCGCTCCCAGAGGAGACACGAGCGCTGCTGGAGGAACCCATTACATTACTTGAAGTGCAACAAGCCCTGAAAAATACTAAGCAAGGCAAGGCCCCTGGTCCCGCCGGACTGACCGTCGTGTACTATAAGACTCTCTTACCCTCTCTAGGCCAGCATATGGTGAATTTGTTTAACAGTGTTGGCTCGGGGACGCACTTTCATGACTCTACGTTGATGGCGCAGATTTCGGTAATACCGAAGGAGGGTAAAGACCCGGGCCAATGTGGGAGCTACCGTCCGATCTCCCTCCTAAATGCAGACCTCAAGATCTTTACCAAGATCTTAGCCTCCAGGCTGCAGCGGCACCTCCCAACCCTTATCCATCTCAACCAAGTGGGCTTTGTCCCTACCAGGGAGGCTAGAGACAATACTACCAAGGTCCTTAGTCTCCTCCATATAGTAGAACAAAGCAAAACGCTGTGTGTCTTCCTTGGGACTGACGCGGAAAAGGCGTTCGACCGGGTAAACTGGAGCTTCCTGTTCTCTACGCTGAGGTACATAGGGTTGGGAGAGACGATGCTGAACTGGGTGAACGCTGCCTACACGGCTCCAAGGGCCAGAGTGAGGGTGAACGGGGTACTATCTGAGACATTTCCGATTAAAAATGGGACCAGGCAAGGCTGCCCTCTATCGCCCCTACTATTTGCCCTGACCTTGGAGCACTTCCTCTGCCACGTCCAAATGAACTCGGACATCATGGGTGTGGAGGTCAACGGTACGCAGTACAAGGTATCTGCTTACGCAGATGACCTGCTGTTCTCCCTTACAAACCCCACAACCTCCCTACCAAACCTTCTAAGAGACTTTGAAATCTATGGCCGCATATCTAATCTAAAGATCAATCTCACCAAGTCGGAGGCAATGGGCATAGGGATAGCGCCACACCTACTTAAACTCCTCAGGGATAGCTTCCATTTAAAATGGACTGACACAGCTTTGAAGTATCTTGGCACATTTATACCTGCGAAGTTGTCTAAATTGTTCGCTCTTAACTTTCCACCTCTTCTGAGGACGGTCCAGGGGCTGTTGAATGGATGGGACGGCGGCCTCCATTCATGGATCGGCCGCTGTAACATCCTCAAAATGTCAGTACTACCCAAATTCCTATACCTCCTACAGGCTCTCCCGATAGCAATCCCTGGGAGCTATTTCAGGCAGGTACATACGGCTTTCACCCGTTTCCTCTTGGCTGGGAAATGTCCACGCCTAAAGAGGAGTATACTCTCATTGCCAAAGAAACACGGGGGCCTGGCGTTGCCAGATGTCCGCGCATACTACCACGCAGCGCATCTAGGCAGGCTTCTGGACTGGTGCAGACACAGGGACACCAAAATGTGGGTAGGCCTAGAACAGGACCAGAGTGACATTCCCCTTCCCGGCGCACCCTGGTGCCACTCTGCGCTGCCACCGACACTTAAAAAACATCCCCTGATAGGCAATACCGTGACTGTCTGCTCTCGGCTGCTGACCAGACCCTCCCTTTCGTCTCCAACGTCACCTCTGAGACCGGTGATTGGACACCCCCGATTCACCCCGGGACTGTCTGACAGGAAATTCCTCATGCTACGAGAGGCTGGGCTCTACAGAGCATCCCACTACAGTGTGCAGGGGAGGTGGAGGACACACGCAGAACTGTCAGACCAGGGAGGCCCCTACAGTCTGGACTTCATGAGGGCACTACAGCTCAGCCACTTCCTGACTAGCCTGACGCCACCTCCTAATGACTCACACCAGCCCATAACGACCCTGGAGGGCCTGTGTATGGAATCGGGAACGATACACCATACGCTATCACTGACCTATGCTATGCTGAATGAACCACAGAGACCCTACCAAATTCCAAGCCTTACCAGGTGGGAGAGAGACCTAGACTGCTACCTTTCAGATGATAGAAAGCAGCACATACTGAGGTTCACTCACAAATCTTCCCAATGCACAAGAGCCCAAGAAACCAACTACAAACTCCTTACGCGGTGGTATAGGACCCCCTCCCTTCTGCATAAATTGTTTCCTACTACCTCTGACCGCTGCTGGCGGTGCCAGGAGGGAGAGGGCACCCTTCTGCACATTTTCTGGTCCTGTCCGCGGCTGCGTAACTTCTGGGGTGAGGTCCGCCGCATTACCCAGGACTTCTCAGACCGCACTGTACCAGACGAACCGGCATATTTCCTCCTTCATGCAAACGACACACCTGCAAAGGTATATAAAAAAAATCGGTGGTCCGCCACCTTCTTAACGCGGCCAAGGCCTGCATTCCCCTCAATTGGAAATCTCCACACTCACCGTCAATTTCCCAGTGGCTCCGCAGAATAGACGACATTAACCACATGGAAGATCTAATCCTCACCAGCCAACATAGACAGGAAACTTACACTAAGACATGGGGACTGTGGAATCTTTTCAACTATTCTGATGAAGGACAATCCCTTAGGGGGATCGAACCACCCACATGACAGCCTACCCAACATCCACCCTCCTGTACGCTCAATCGGTGGCGAATTGCGGCGCTCTGGCGAACTATGGGAGTAATACCACAACCCCCATGGGGTAATCATCCATACCCTGATTCTCTCCCAGCCCTCCCCCTCCCTGCCCCCTCCCCTTCCTCCCTCCCTACCACATTCTGTATTATTTTTTCCATATTATCCTTTCTCTCGGGCTCTCAAGTCTACTCAAACTCTCTATTACTGTAATTTCTTCTTTTCTCTTCTCTCTATAAGTAAATGTGAAAACCAGAGGGGAGTCTGTATCCGCGGGACTCGAACGGTCTCATACCCCCCTCCCATGGACATGTGTACCCGCACATATCACAGTTAGAAAACATCACAGCCCTACTGTGGATCTCCCGTTATGGGGAGATACACCTCTATGGGATTTACTAGACACCTAGTGCTTCTGGGTTATAGTTCTCTCTATGTTACACATTGTCTTGTATTATTGATATATGCAATAACTGTATACTGTTGGAGTCCATGTGGACCAGTTCCTCTGCTATAAATAAAGAATTTAGGAAAAAAAAAAAACCCAGGCTATCAAGAGTGGCACATAAACAGAGCTATTGCCATTGCCTTAAATAGGGACAGAAACAATCTAATCTGCAACAAAAACAGGTCCTTTCGTAATAGAAATAAAGATAAGGGTAATCGCCCTATCACATTTGTTACCACTTTCTCCAAAGAGTTCAACCAGATTAAAGAGGAAGTAAAACCATTTTTTTTTTTAAAACCCTGCAAAAGAAAGGCATAATGATCTAGTATGCATAGAATACTAGCTCATTATGAATGACTTACCTGAGATCGAAGCCCCCGCAGCGGTCCTCGGTCACCTCTGCCGCCATCTTGCCTTGAAGTCCCGTCACTGCCGTCAGTGTATCGCCGCTCCGGCGCTGTGATAGGCCGGAGCGGCGATGACATCACACGCATGCGCGCTCGGGCCGGCAAGATCCCATTCATAAAACCGTCAATGATGCCGGCCCGCTAGTGCGCATGCGTGTGACGTCATCGGTGCTGTGTTTTACAGCAAATATCTCCTTACATTTGGCACCTTTCAGGGGGGAGGGGGTGCAGATACCTGTCTAAGACAGGAATTTTCACCACTTCCGGGTATTGATTCCCGCGGGAGACACACCCCTTTGTGTCACCCCCCCCCCCCCCCCGCTGACTTCTGGGAAACACACTGTACCCAGGAGAGAGCGGGGACCAGTGACGGTGCGCCGCGCTACTCGCGCATGCGCAGTAGGGAACCGGGCAGTGAAGCCGCAGGGCTTCACTTCTTGATTCCCTCACCGAAAATGGCGGCGGCAGCATCCGAGGACTGAGCAACTGCTCGACCTTGTCTGCCGACATCGCAGGCGCGCTGGACAGGTAAGTGTCCATTTTTTAAAAGTCAGCAGCTGCAGTATTTGTAGCTGCTGGCTTTTAAAAAAAAAAAAGAATTCGGCGGAACCTCTGCGCCGTTCTGACTGGTCCTCCTGTGTTCTGGGAGCTGAGTGTCTCCCAGAACACTACGGGTATTCTGCGGGAAGTGACGTGCTTCCCGCAGATTTTCCGCAGAGAGGACTCCCGGAAGTGGGTGAAAATACCTTTCTTAGACAGGTATCTTCACCCCCCTCCCCCCTGAAAGGTGTCAATTGTGACACCGGAGGGGGGAGGGTTCCGATGAGTGGAAGTTCCACTTTAGGGTGGAGCTCCGCTTTAAGGATTTTTTAAATTGCAGTACGAAATATGTGGTACATGTGGTTAAGTGTGATCTCTGTAAACTGCAATATGTGGGATGCACGTCAATGTCCTTACGCATAAGTATCAGTGAACACTATAATGGAGTAGCTTATAGCAATGAGGGAAAGAGGTATAATGTATCGAAGCACTTCAAGTTAGAGCATGATGGCAACATGAGTTCCTTTTTCTTTTCTGCAGTACAAAGAATTAGACCATCAGCACGCTGCATGCACAGAAAACCTCTTGAACAGGAAGAAAGGTGGATCTTTTCCTTGCAGGCATGAACCACAGATGGGGAGAGAAGAAAGATGCAGCACTCTCAACAGAAGCAATCCAATCCTAGGCTCAGTGGGTCTTCTCACACTAAATACAATATATAAGAGAGAGCTCCAAAGTCCTTGTTACAAAAAAAGCTGATGCGTTTCGGCGTGAGCCTTAAGCCTCGTACACACACGATTCGATTGTTGGCAGGGGATTGTCTGTTGACAGACTGTTGTCCTAAAATCTTACCGTTAGTACGCTCTTTTTGACAATTGTCCAATTTTCCGCCAACAAATGTTGGATGACAGGCTAGTAAATTTTCGGTGGACAACGGTTTGACGTCTGATTTGCAGGAGTGTACCCTATGTATGAGTGTGGTCTCAAAAGGGAGGGGAGAAGGGAAAACACTGGGTCCTAAAGGAATAGTGTAATTGATGGTACAATCAGCATGGTTGCTAAACAGCATGGTGCTTCTTCTAAGGTACAAAGAGGGCTAATTACCTCATTATCTCTCAGGAGTGTACCCGATGTATAAACGTACTCCTAGGAGGGAGGGGAGAAAGGAAAGCACTGGGTTCTAAATTAATAATGTTAATAGGTAGTGCAATTAGCATATTATTACAAAAGTATTTGATAAAGCATTTAATACCGCAAAGGAACATAGCGTGACGACCTCCATTTTGAGTTCATGAATTAAACCAAGTTGAAACTGATACTTAAGGTTTAAAACTTTACATAAGGTTTTTTTAAATGTACTTATTTCTATGTAAAGTTTCCATGGTCATTTAGACGTACCATATCTATGGACTTTGCCCTAGCTCATGTTTGTTTAAGATAAGTTAAGTATCGTTCTACGACACCTGTGTAAACACAGAAAGCATATATTTAACATACATATGTTGAAGTTCACATCTATGTAAGATTTTGTCTTATATTACATCAGCGAAATATTACCTGAACTTGTAACACGTACTAGCTAATAGGAAATTATTAACCTGAATTTGTAAGCTTAGTGAACTCCTCCCATCCCCACTTTTGTCCCCTAGACCAACATAAATACAGATGTGTTAAACTGATTAAATTGGACATCTTTTGAGCACATTGCAAAAGCTCTCCTGTGTCATTAATTAATGTTTCCGGGCCTGTGGGGATAACTGAAGTCTTTTTCTTGCATTACCTGAACCTGCCTTGGTCGTTAGAAGCAACTGAACCCCTAACAAAACTGGGGGCTCGTCGGGGATGTCCCAGAGTGAATGATGTAGCCATTTCCACCACCTTCGCACAGGATGCCAGAATTCTGAGACACGCCAGCATGCCCTGTACTGGCATAGGCACAATTTTTGAAAAAAATGCAATAGGGTGGAGTTTGCCCCCATGCTCCTGCGCCAGGACCTCCGCCATAGTTTTACAGTTGTCCCTTGCAAACAATTGAAACATCTTCCCATATTCAGGTAGTCCGAGTCCAGGAGCTGTGACCATTGCAGTTTTAAGATACACAAAAGCATTGTACATTTCATCATTCCATTTCACACAATCTGGCATGTCAGTACCTGTGGCTTGCCTCAGGAGATTATCATAGTAGGAACAAGCAGGTATCCATTGGCGGCAGTAACCAATCATACCAAGAAAGGATAGCATGTCCTTCTTAGTAAGTGGGCGGGGCAGACCCATGAGAGCCGCAGCTCTCTTGTGACTGATTTTCCTTTCTCGTTTGGAGAGTACAAAACCAAGGTATTCAACAGTTTCCTGACACCATTTAAGTTTCTTTTTGGAAACTTTATGACCATTATCTGCCAACCAATGTAGCAGATCTGAACCATCCTTTTTACATGCTTTCTGGCTCGGACTACACAACAAAAAATCATCAACATATTGTAGTAGGACGGAACCATGGCGAGGTGTCCAAGACCGCAGGGTTGCTTGGAGGGCCACTGTGTATACTACAGGGAGTCTACATAACCCTGGGGCATTCTAAACCAGGTCATTTGGCGATTTTTTAAATTAAATGCAAAAATAGGCTGTGTCTCTTCGTCAACAGAAACGCTAAAGAATGCATTACAAAGGTCAATGACTGAAAAATACTCTGCATCAGATGGTATGGAGGTAGGGAGTGATGGCACATCAGGCACTATAGGCGCAATGGGTATCACCAGGTTGTTTATAGCTCTGAGGTCTTGTACAAACTTGTAAGAGCCGTCCGGCTTTTTTACTGGGTTGATGGGGGTGTTGTAGGGTGACACTGTCTCTTTAAGAATTCCTTGCTGCGGGAACCTTTCTACCATTGGGGCAACTCCTTCCTCTTTTTCTTTTGAAATGGGGTATTGTTTGTGATAAACCGGCTGTGCCCATGATTTTAAAGCTGCCCTGTATGGGGTACAAGAGATCTACATCCAAGGAGCTTTTAGACCATACCGGATCATCTGGTGGAGCGAGATCACTATCCTCAGTGTATTACCTTGGAGTGTACGGAGACCCCTCCTTCAGTGGTCATTTTCAGTGTTATACCCAATCTTCCCATCAAGTCTCTACCCAAGAGATTCACAGGACAGTTTGGTATAATCCTGAAACAATGATGCAAGACTGTTGCACCTCCCCTTTCAACATCACTTACTGGTAAAGGCGGTGTTTTGTATGTTTTGGTAAGTATCCCATTAATTCGCATAGAAGGTTCAGCAATTTTGGTCTCTCCTCTGTAGTAGTCCTCACTGAGGGTGCTCCGAGTTGCCCCTGAATCAATTAGAAACAGAACCCGCATATATTAAACATATAGGGTCACAATTGGTTGCTCATTGTAAGAGTGTGAGATCAAGGGAAATGCTGGGATACTTCCTTCTGGGCAGCTTCATTTCAGTTGTTGTTGATTCCACTGTATAGGGAATCGAGGACCCTGTTGCTTTGGGGCAACTTGATTCTGACTGTTTTACCACGCAGTCTTCTGATCCACACAGCAAATTATTCTTAATACTTCTATTATCTTAATATTTCTATGCCACAGAAAGAAAAAAGCAAAGGTTTTGGGGTCACCGGAGTCTATTTCCTCATTAACCACTTCATATTCCTTGCCAAAAGGAACGTATCTATCATATTCCTTGCCAAAAGGAATGTATCTATATGCAGTACTGCTTATCTTTGTGGGTTTACCTAAAACCCTTCTGTGGGTTTACCTAAAACCCAATATTAACCTCCTGGCGTGGTTCTTATCCCCTACTAATTTATGGGACTAAAAGCTTTAATCAGAGCTGAGGCAAGAAAATATTTTGTCAATAGAGACAAAAAGATTGTACTCACGACAGATGATTTGCTTATCCCGGACACGAGAGCCCCCAGTTGATTATTCTTTTTGTTTGTTTTTTTCTATATATTTGTTATAAGCTTATAATGGGCATAGTTGTTAAGGCATCCCGGACCCCTGATCCTGCTGCTGCGAATAGGATTTATCTGAGTATGTATTATGATAGAAGAAAGATTACATAACTGTGAAAGGTAGATGAGACATATATAAAATTGTCTCAAAGAGAGGATTGTAAAGGAACATAGCATGACAACCTCCATTTTGAGTTCATGAATTAAACCAAGTTGAAACTCATACTTAAGGTTTAAAATTTTACATAAGGTTTTTTGAAATGTACTTATTTCTATGTAAAGTTTCCATGGTCATTTAGACATACCATATCTATGGACTTTGCCCTAGCTCATGTTTGTTTAAGATAAGTTAAGTATCGTTCTACGACACCTGTGTAAACACAGAAAGCATATGTAGCGGGTACTTGAATTTAAGGGAGGCATCTGGGTGGTAGTGTAACCCAGATGCACAGGTGGCTAGGGTATCCGAGACCTTTTTTTGGTTCTTGGAGGACTCTGGTGGTGTGAGGTTCCTTGCGGTCCACAGGTGGCGCTGTTGCCCTGGGTCGGAGCTGAACTCACACCGCAAGACTGTACCTTTTTGTCCTCCCCTGGAGCTGGTACAGCGGGGCGGGGAACCCGCTGTGACGCAAAGGGAGAGGGGATAAAAGGGGCGGATGCCCTTACCACGGGGTTCAGAGTATAGAGTGGGAGTCGGAGGACTCGGCCGCACCCAGGCACCTTCAGCTTGGGTGCTGGCGTTCAGGTGCTTCAGGCCTAGGTGCCCTTGACCTGGCCGGAGCGAGGATGGAGTCCAACCCAGGCACCTTCAGCTTGGGGTGAGGTACTATGGCGGAGGCCTGGGGCTCAGTACCTTCGACTGAGTTCCGCGAGGGTGGAGGAATCCGAGGGGGCCCTAATTCTTGGGGTGCCCATGTCTGAGTTTGTGAGGACTGGTGTGCGGAACTTCTCTGAAGAGTCCAGCGCAGCATTGCTGGTGACAGAGAGGCCTCCTGTTTCTCCCTTGGACAGATCTCCTTCCCTTGACAGGGGCCGTGCTAGCAAAGGTAATTCACATTCTACTCAATATAGTCAGTGGCAGTGACTACCCGCCACTGGTGATATCACAGTGGTTAGCAGGAGCAGGAAAAGGATTGTGCCTCCATCTATTCCCCATTACTACTCAGTAGAAGAACTGTATATTTGTACGCCAAGGAGAATAAAACTGAGTTGGACCTATTCACTGTGTGGAACTCTGGTTACTAGGAGCAAAGGAGTCAGGGACGAAGTACTGGACTTGACTCTAGGACACCTACACAAGACCCAATCTTCTGGCCTTCACCTCTTAGCTATGGAGGACATGGGCCGTGGTGTACCTCATCCCTCTCCCCAGCACTGAGACCCCTAGACGAATAAAGACAAGCCGAGAACGAGAAGGGGAGAGAGGGGTGAGACCGCTACACATATATTTAACATACATATGTTGAAGTTCACATCTATGTAAGATTTTGTCTTATATTACATCAGCGAAATATTACCTGAACTTGTAACACGTACTAGCTAATAGGAAATTATTAACCTGAATTTGTAAGCTTAGTGAACTCCTCCCATCCCCACTTTTGTCCCCTAGACCAACATAAATACAGAGATGTTAAGCTGATTAAATTGGACATCTTTTGGGCACATTGCAAAAGCTCTCCTGTGTCATTAATTGATGTCTCCGGGCCTGTGGGGATAACTGAAGTATTTTTCTTGCATTACCTGAACCTGCCTTGGTCGTTAGAAGCAACTGAACCCCTAACAAATACATGCACAAATATAAGGGTAAACAATATAACATGAATTAGATAAACGAGTACATGTCTGGGGAAAAAAAAGTCTGTGCAGAGATGTTTGAGCACAGTTCAAATATATATATATATATATATATATATATAGCACTTACCCCCGAAGGAGCTGCTGGTTTTGTTTTGGGTCATGCAAACTACCTCCAAGGCTTCCGTTGTCAGCAAGAGAAAGGGAGCCGCTCAGGTGTGGGAATCCTTCAAATCACCTCCTCCCAGCAGACAAAGGTGCAAGCAAAGCTATTGACAGCAAACAGGAACGAAAAAGTCTTCTGGACTGCAGCACTCAAAAATAAAAGCCTTTATTTTAAAATAAGGAATCCAAAATACACACTGTACAACGGTACACAGGTCAAAAAAATTTGGCTGACATGTTTCGCACTGTGCTAGTGCTTATTCATAGCTGTCTAATGCACAAAAATCAAACTAATATATACCCTAAGAGAAACCCTAAGAGACTTTTTCGTTCCTGTTTGCTTCCGTTGTCAGGGTAGAGAGTCTTTAGAAAAACCAATGTCCACACAGATGTAAAACCTAAACAGTAAGGCTTTATTTTCTTTGCTATGAGAACTTGAGGAGAAAGCAGGAAAACGAGAGAAGTATAGGGGAAGGTTCAGGCACGCAGCACCAAAGGCACAAAGAATTTGTAAACGTCGCCACTCAAGCCTGAGTGGGTATTGCTCACCCGGATAGTTCAGTTTCTTTCAGTCCTAGCAGCCGGGATGACGCATGGATCAGTTTTATATGAGAACTTAGGGATGCGTCCAGGAATCCTCTGCCACAGGATTATTAAAGTCCCGAACCTCCTAGCCAAGCAATAAGGAGAACTTTATGCCAGATTGGCGTATTGCAGGGCCTGTAAATTAATGGATCCCTCCTTAGGTAGGTTGCCAAGCTTTCTCCCGAGACAGCAGTACCGTTGCCAGTCTCCTTTGGGGCAGATCCTCCCCTGGCCTCCTTCCTTAGGAATGGACTTCCCGCAGGTGGGCAGCTTGGGATCCTTTTCCAAGGCATAGGCCCCAGCCAGCAAAACTGGGCCTACCAGGTAGCGATGTAGCCTCGGGCTGAAGGTGCCCGGGGCTAGAATACACACACGCACCCCGTGCAATGAGGGCCACGAGGCACACCAGAAGGACCCAGAACCAATGGCGTCTGCCCCTTATGTACCCCCTCCCAGCATGCACAGCGGGCTAACCACGTCCACTCACGGCTGCCGAGAGAGGACACCAAATGTGCTGTGTCATGCCTATATTCCAACCTGAGTCTGTGGCGGCAGTGCCACCTACCGACCAAGGGGAATGAATGCCAGGCAGTGTCACAACCAGAGCAGAAACCGAATTTCAACACAATTAAACAAGTAACTATGGCTCAGACATACCCCTAAATTTAAACATAGCGTCCCAACCATTTGGGATGGGCGCTACATATATCATTGTAAAATTAAATGGTTTGTATAGCTGTGTTCTTCAATCATTTGGAGGAAAAGGTCCATATCCTACCTAAAGTTAAGGCCTGCTGGAATCCTAGTCCCCCGAGGAAAAAATCCACCAGACTTCATGTTCCAGTAATTTACGGTGCAAATCCCCACCATGTATGGATTGTTTCACTCTCTGGACTGCACAGAAAGAAAAATAATTAATATTTCCACTATGTGTAATTTTAAAATGTTTAGATACATTGGACAAATTATTTTCCTTAGTGTGTGCTGCCCCATTGTAGTGCTCACTCATGCCTAGTACACACAATCGGTTTTCCCGTCGGATAAAAAACCAACGGTTTTCCCGACACAATTCCTCTCAAGCCTGCCTTGCATACACACGCTCAGACAAAAGTCCAGTGAACTTTTAACTGCCAAGAACGCGTTGACGTCAAAGACTACGACGAGCCAACAAAAATAGGATTTTTATAACAGCTTACCTGTAAAATCCTTTTCTTGGAGTACATCACGGGACACAGAGCGACATAGTCATTAATAATGGGTTATATAGATACCTTCAGGTGCTGGCACTGGCAACTTCCAAAACCGGAAGTACCCTCCCCTATATAAGCCCCTCCCATCCGGGAGCACCTCAGTTTTGTAGCAAAGCAATAAGTGTCCCCAAAGAGGGGTGGGAGCTCTGTGTCCCGTGATGTACTCCAAGAAAAGGATTTTACAGGTAAGCTGTTATAAAAATCCTATTTTCTTTCTCGTACATCACGGGACACAGAGTGACATAGTCATTACTAATGGGATGTCCTAAAGCAATGCCCAACGAGGGGGGGGATACACCATACATAAGCTGAGCGCTATCAGACATGAGGATCTTTTGCGGCCTGCAACACACTGCGCCCAAAGGCGACATCCTCCTGACTTCTAACGTCCACCTGGTAGAACCTAGTAAACGTGTGTACTGAAGACCATGTTGCGGCCTTACAGATTTGAGCCAGGGAGGCCTGGTGATGCACTGCCCATGAAGTTCCAACTGCTCTCGTGGAGTGCGCCCTAACTTTGAACGGAGGCGGTTTCCTTCTCAAGCCATAGGCTTGCATTATGACCTGTCGAATCCACTTGGCTAAAGTAGATTTTGACGCTGCCTGACCCCTTCTGGGGCCTTCCGGCAGAATAAACAAAGTATCCGTTCTGCGAATCTGAGCAGTGGCTTTTAGATAAGCTTTAACTGCTCTTACTACATCCAAAGAATGCAATAACTTTTCCTCTACCGAAGTAGGTTTGGGGAAAAAAGAAGGAAGAACCACATCTTGGTTCAAATGAAACCTCGATACCACCTTAGGAAGAAAGGCTGGATGAGGACGTAATACTACTCTGTCCTTATGGATAACCAGATATGGCTCCCTACAGGACATAGCTGCTAATTCCGACACTCTTTTAGCCGAACAAATGGCTACTAGAAAAATCTATTTCCTGGTGAGAAGAACCAAAGAAATATGCTGTAATGGTTCAAATGGTTGTTTCTGTAGAACCGACAGAACCAAGTTTAGATCCCATGGGCATATGGGAATATTAACCGGAGGACTAATACGCATCACTCCTTGTATAAAGGCTTTGACTAGTGAATGCAAAGCCAAGGGCCTTTGAAAAAATATTGACAAGGCCGAAATCTGACCCTTGATAGTACTCAAGGCAAGCTTCCTATCTACAGCCCATTGTAGGAAGTCCAGAATCCTACCTATTACGTATTTACGTGGATGCCATTTCTTGGCCTCACACCAGGCGATGTACGCCTTCCAGATTCTATAGTAGATCTGCCTGGATACCGGCTTCCTGGCATTGATCATGGTAGATACCACAGCATTAGAGAGCCCTCTCTTTTTTTGAATGTGGGCTTCAATAGCCAGGCCGTCAAACCTAGGGCTGGTAAGGAAGGGTGGTATATCGGTCCTTGCGAAAGCAGGTCCGGACGATGTGGGAGGGTCCAAGGACTCCCCACAGACATCTTTACAATCTCCGCGTACCATGCTCTTCGGGGCCACGCTGGAGCCACCAGAATCACTGGTTTCTTTTCTACCCTGATTCTGCGGAGTAATCGAGGTAACAATTGTGGCGGTGGGAATGCATATATCAGCTTGAACTGATCCCAAGGGAACACTAGGGCATCCGAGCCGCAAGCTAGGGGATCCCTTGTCCAAGAGACAAACCTGTCCACTTTTGCGTTGAATCTGGATGCTAGCAGATCTACATCCGGTGTTCCCCACCGCTGACATATTGTCCGGAAAACCTCGGGATGAAGGGACCATTCCCCTGGGCATAATTGTTGGCGACTTAGAAAGTCCGCCTTCCAATTCTCCACTCCTGGAATGAATACCGCAGATATGGCTGGGACATATATTTCTGCCCATCTCAGGATGTAATTTACTTCCCTCTGGGCTGCACGACTCCTGGTGCCCCCCTGATGATTGATATATGCCACTGCTGTGGCATTGTCTGATTGAATTCTGACAGGGGACCCTTGGAGTTTGGATGTCCATGCTACTAGGGCATACCGGGCTGCTCGTATCTCTAAGAGATTGATGGGCAGGGCCTTTTCCGCATCCGACCATCTGCCCTGGAGAGACCATTGCTCCAGTACTGCTCCCCAGCCTATAAGGCTGGCATCTGTAGTGACCACCTTCCAAGAAATCGGACTGAAGGATTTCCCTCTTTCCAGATTCTGGGGAACCAACCACCAGCGGAGGCTCTTGCGAACGGAAGGGGACAAGGACATTGGTAAGTCCAGAGCCTGAATTTTTTTGTTCCAGGCTGACTGTATGGCCCTTTGCAAATTCCTTGAATGGAATTGACCGTAGGGTACTGCTTCGAATGATGCCACCATTTTTCCCAGCAGCCTCATGCACAGGCGTATGGATGGCTGTCTTTTTGAACCCACTAAGTGGATCAAATCTCTCAAAGACGACCCCTTTTCTTGAGGCAAGAAAATTTTTCTCTGGTCTGAATCCAGCCTTAGCCCCAAGTATTCCAGACTTTTGACTGGTTTTAGGGCTGACTTGTCTCGGTTGATAATCCAACCGTGATATTCCAGATACTTGATTGTCTCGTGAACAACCACTTCTAGTTTTTCCACTGAGTGGTCTATCAGCAACAAGTCGTCTAGATATGCCATTATCGTTACACCTCGTGTTCTTAGATTGGCCAATAATGGGGCCAGAATTTTTGTGAACACTCGTGGTGCTGTGGCCAGACCGAAGGGTAAGGCTCTGAACTGAAAATGGCGCCCTTCTACCGCAAAGCGTAGAAATTTTTGGTGGGCTGGAAAGATGGGAATGTGCAAATAAGCATCTTTGATGTCGATCGAGGCTAACCATTCCTCCCCTTGTAGGGCAGTGGCCACCGACCGGATCGACTCCATCCGGAAAGTCCTGATATGTAGGAATTTGTTTAGCCCTTTTAGATTTAATATGGGCCTCACGTCCCCGTTTGGCTTCGGGACTGTAAAGAGGTTTGAGTAAAACCCGAGCCCCCATTCTTCCAGGGGAACCTCTATAATTACTGCTTGGAGCAATAATTGTTCTAGTGCCAACAGGAGGGATCCTCTCTTCTGGGGATCCCTTGGCACGTTTGACCTTATAAAGTGGGAAGGAGGGGAGTCTTTTAACTCCAATTTGTATCCCAGATTTACTGCGGAGAGCACCCATCTGTCTCTGATCGTGTCCCGCCAGGTCTCTGTGAACAACTGAAGTCTTCCCCCCACCCGATTGAGTGGGGGCAACCCTTCATGCATTTGACTTTGGGGGAGGTTTTGTACCTCTCCTGCTCCAGGGCTTCTTGTTACCCTGCAATTGTCCCTGATTTTTACCTCCGGGATTTGACCGAGGAGGCCGTCGGAACTGTTTCACAGCCGATGTCCTAGGGACTGGAGAAGCAGGCCTCTTAAAAGAGGGACCTCTAACTCTGTTTTTAACCAGCAAAAGTGTACTTTTACCGCTGGAAATTCTCTGGATATATTTGTCCAGGTCTTCCCCGAATAAGCGTTCACCATGAAATGGGAAGCTGACCAGCAATTTTTTACAGGGAGCTTCAGCAGACCAGTTTTTGAGCCATAAAAGCCTGCGCATATGTACTACAGACAGCGTAAGGCGGGAGGCCTGATGGATTGAATCCTTTATAGCGTCCACCGCAAAGCATAAGGCTCTAGGTAGATCAGCTAGGGCAAGAGCCTGCTGATCTGGCAAGTCCCTTAAGACCTGTTTCAACTGATCCTTCACTGCTTGGCAGACTCCAATAGCTGCCACTGCTGGTTGTGTCACCAATCCTGCTGTAGAAAAAGCAGATTTTAATAAGGACTCTAATTTTTTATCTATTGGGTCCTTGAACATTTGGACATTATCCACTGGACATGTCAGTGATTTATTCACACAAGAGATGGCTGCGTCCACTGTAGGGACCCTCCATTTTTTGATGAACTTATCCTCCATGGGATAGACCACTTGAAATCTCTTGGGAGGAGTAAATATTTTATCAGGATGCTCCCAATCCTGGTAAATGAGCCCTTCCAGTAAAGGATGGATCGGAAAGGAACAAACAGTCTGGGGAGCTTTTAGTGACCCCAACGAGGAGACAGAAGTGGATGATGGCTCCGCAAGGGGCATTTTAAATGCTGATCGGACCATATTAGTCAGGGACTGAACCCATAACCTTTCAGCATGTGATGCTGAGAATGGCTCTTCCACTGTTGATTCCTCTACAACAGAATCGACCTCATCCTGATCCCCTTCAGGCAGGTCGATCCCTGTATGGGACTGTTGCTCTGCTAACAGGCACTCTGAGGGAGGAGACGGAGATCGAGCGCTTTTTTCCTGTGACAGGGAAGCAGCGATCAATGCTGACAATCTCTCTTCCAGCCCACCCAGAGCTGAGGAAAAAACCTCCTCTGTTACATACACAGGAGCAGGTGAACTGAGGACAGCCACAGTACCAGGTACTCCTGAGGGTGCTCTACGGTCACTAACCTCTGATTCTTCAGGGGAGACTGGTGCAGCCGAAGCATGCCCAAGATCCTCAGAGCCCGATGGAGACCCCCTATGCTTCCTGGGATTTTTAGTCCCGGAGTTTTTAGACGGCATTATTCCTAAGCCCAAAGCTGAGGTATTCCAGCCGAAATACACCACTTACTGACAATAGTCTAGCACAAATGCTGCTATAAAAACAGTTGGTGTCTACTAATGTGCCTTTCTATGGGGATGCCTGCATCAACCGCTTGCTGTATGCCTTTTTTAAATGTTGCCAGCTCTGTCTCTGCACTCCATAGCCAGCTCACAACACATAATTGTGGTTTTTAACATGCTGGGACGCCCGCACATGCGCAGAAGCGCTGCGGCGCGCACAGAGCGTCATCCCCCAAGCTCCGCCCCCTTTCCCGGCTCACCTCTATATATAGAGGCGCGTGCACGCGCGCGGCCACGTGCGCCTTCGGCGCTAATTTTGAAAAAGGAAACCAGGGACAAGAGCCAGGGCCCCTTTTGCCGCAGGCCGGGGGATGGACGAGCATTGCAACATGGCAGAGGAAGCAGTTTCCCACAAGAGAACTCACCATCTGCCTGGACTTGCTCTGATAAAAAGAAAACTAGTCCACATGACAAGAAACATTCCACAGCGGCCTCTAGTGGATTAACACAGGTACCGCAGTCTAATATATTAAATATATATATATATATATTTATTTATTTTTTCTTGACCACTATTAAAATTATTACATTTTTTAGTAGTTACAGGCATGCACAGATATTAGCGGGAATACCGTTAGGTAACAGACAGAAAGACAAATTAGGCTTGGGGGTCCCCCAATAGAACCAAGTTCCTGGGGGCCCCCACTTACCTGTTCCCCGCCGCAGGACTTTGTTTGGTCCACAGAAGCCCAAACTTCACCTATCACGGCAGGCATTGTAATTAAACCTTCAGGGACCGGGTTCCCAAGGATTCCACTCCCCTGGACCTGTATAGCACCCTGCACAGAAAACATCTTGGTCATGGGTATGACCAGAGCTCTGGATCCCAGGGTCCAGCTCTCCTAAGAGAAGCATTACAGGCAAAACCTTGCTCTTCTCTGCAAGGCCCGGGTACCGACCGTTTAGCTATGAAGCTTTTTTGGTCGGATCCGGAATAGCTTACTGAGGCCCAAAAGAACCTGTACGCAAGCTCAGTGAAAAACACATGTTTCTTCTTGGCCAACACCTTAGACACTGGCAAAAAAAACGGAGGTGCTCCCGGATGGGAGGGGCTTATATAGGGGAGGGTACTTCCGGTTTTGGAAGTTGCCAGTGCCAGCACTTGAAGGTATCTATATAACCCATTAGTAATGACTATGTCGCTCTGTGTCCCGTGATGTACGAGAAAGAAATGAAGTTCTATGCTTCTAATTGTTTCCGAGCATGCGCGGTTATTTTCCCCTCGGAAAAGCATACAGAAGAACGGTTTTCCCACCAGGATTTTTTCCTGATGGAAAAAAAGAGATCCTGCTCTCTTTTTTTGTCCGGCAGTTTTCCCATCGAAAAAAACCGTAGTGTGTACGAGGCATAATTCTAGTACGTAGCCCACATATTGTAACTTAGAGATGCTACACTCAATCACATAAACCACATTCCTGGTACTCAGTGGCGGCCTGCCCACAAGAGGCGCCCCTCCCCCCAAGCTACTCATCATAAAAATAAAAAAATACTGGCCCTTTAAGTGTGTGTGGGATGCCGGACACACATGTGTATGGGAAGCATGACGTGCTGCAATCACTGGAAAAAAATAAAATGAAAGAAAAAAAAAAATAATGGCCCTTTAAGTTACATAGTTGGCGAGGTTGAAAAAAGACACAAGTCCATCAAGTCCAACCTATGTGTGTGCTTTTATGTCAGTATTACATTGTATATCCCTGTATGTTATGGTCGCTCAGGTGCCTATCTAATAGCTCTTACAGTAAAGAACCCTCTATGCAGTTTATGGTTAAACCGCTTCTCTTCTAATTTTAGTGAATGGCCACATGTCTTTTTAATTTCCCTTTCACAGAAAAGATTTATCCCTACAAACTAAGGTCTGTCAACATGGACCATAGGGTGAGTACATGGTTTTAAAACTGGGTACAGGGGTTCGGAGGGTAGTGATAAATGGGGAGTACCGTGGTCCAGTGTGGAAAGTGGGGTGCCCCAGGGTTCAGTCGTGGGACCAATCCTTTTTAATTTATTCATAAACGACCTGGAGTATGGGATAAGCAGCTCAATCTCAGTATTTGCAGACAAAACTAAGCTAAGCAGGGCAATAATTTATCCGCAGGATGTGGAAAACTTGTAAGAAGAGCTGAACAAATTAATGAGGTGGGCAAATACATGACAAATGAGGTTTAATGCATAAAAATTAGAAATAATGCATATGGGTGGCAAAAATATGAATGCAATCTACTCATTAGGGGGAGAACCTCTGGGGGAATCTAGGATGGAAAATGATCTGGGGGTCCTAGAAGATGACAACTCAGCAATGGCATGCAATGCTAAGCTGCTGCAAGCAAAGCCAACAGAATATTGGCATGCATTAGAAAGGGGATTAACTCTGGAGATAAAACGATAATTCTCCTACTCTACAAGACTCTGGCCCGGCTGTACCTGGAGTATGCGGTCCAGTTCTGGGCACCAGTCCTCAAGAAGGATGTGCTGGAACTGAAGAGAGTCCAGGGAAAGGGCAACAAAGCTAATAAAGGGACTAGAGGACCTTAGTGATGAGGAAAGATTACGAGCATTGAACTTATTCTCTCTGGAGATGAGACGCTTGAGAGGGGACATGATTTCAATGTACAAATACTGTACAGGTGCAGGGCGCCGGACACACAGCTGCTATGGGAAGCATGACGTGTTTGCAATCACGTGATTGCAAACAAGAAGCTCTATTGGCTTCCTTTAGAAAGTCTTTGGGGCGCTGAGCTCTGCACCCTGAACACTCCCACTATAGCTTTGTTCCCTGCTGTGGTGTGTGATTGGCGGGTCCTGTGCTTTCACCTCCTGTTTCTTTGACTCATCCCTGCAGGTCTGAAGGTGGATGACAGGCGACGTGTGAGAGCTGTAAGTAAGAGGGGGGGGGGAGAACGGACATCTAATGTAACTGGGGGGCTCTGATGGGAAAATCTGCTGTAAAGGGGGACTTTGATGGGGACATGTGATGTAAAGGAGGACTCTGATGATGACATCTACTGTAAAGGGGGGCTCTGATGGTGACATCTACTGTAAAGGGGGGTTCTGATGGTGACATCTGCTGTAAAGGTGGAGACGTCTGATGGGGACATCTGCTATAAAGGGGCTCTGGTGGTGACATGTGATGTAAAGGAGGACTCTGATGATGACATCTAATGTAAAGGGGGGCTCTGATGGTGACATCTAATATAAATGGGGGCTCTGATGGGGACATCTGATGTAAAGGAGGACTCTGATGGGGACATCTGATGTAAAGGGGGCTCTGATGGTGACATCTACTGCAAAGGGGGCTCTGATGGTGACCATCAGAGTCCTCCTTTACATCAGATGTCCCAATCAGACCCCCCCTTTACATTAGATGTCCCAATCAGAGTCCCACTTTACATTATTATGTACAGGAGGACTCTGATGATGACATCTAATGTAAAGGGGGGCTCTGATGGTGACATCTAATATAAATGGGGGCTCTGATGGGGACATCTGATGTAAAGGAGGACTCTGGTGGGGACATCTGATGTAAAGGGGGGCTCTGATGGTGACATCTACTGTAAAGGGGGCTCTGATGGTCACCATCAGAGTCCTCCTTTACATCAGATGTCCCAATCAGACCCCCCCCCCTTTACATTAGATGTCCCAATCAGAGCCCCACTTTACATTATTACATTTAAAGGGGGGCTCTGATGGGGACATCTGATGTAAAGGAGGATTTAGATGGTGACATTTTATTTTTATTTTTTTATTCTTTATTTTATTTTATCAAAAATGGATACAGGTTACAGCATTCAACAATAAATATACAAAATAAGTATGCTGTATTTTGAACCTGGTTGTCTCCCATTCCCCCCTCCCCAACCCTCCCTGTCCCTCCCCAACCCTCCCTGTCCCTCCCCCACCCTCTACCTCCTAGCTTAAACATTATGATCTTTATTTGGTTTTTATTCTTATTTTTCCCCGATGCAGACCTCAGCTCTTATTTTCTCCGCACAGCATGTTTTTTTTAACTCTTTCCAACACTCCCATTTATCTTTTAATCCTGCACTTTTTTCCTTCGTACTGTACCTCAAACATTCCATATTGTATGTTTCTTCTACAGAATCGATCCACTCCCGAATTAATGGACTTTCTGCCTCTTGCTACTTTTTGGGCATAAGTCTTTTTGCTGCATTTAAAAGGTATGGGATCACTGATTCTTTATATTGTTTTACCGCTCCCTCCACTCCGTGCAACAAGACTGTCCACGGATCTTCTGGTATTTCTTTTTTAGTAATTTCCTTTTGTAAAATGTAAAATCTTTTCCCAATATTTTTTAATTTTAGGGCAGTCCCACCACAGGTGGGCCATCGTTCCCACTGCCTTACAACCCCACCAACATTCCGCCGATTTACCCGGTTGATATTTACTGGTTTTGTCAGGGGTTGTATACCACCGTGTTAGACATTTATAGTTAATTTCTGCAGTTTTAGTGTCTATGGCGGAGCTGTGGGTTAGTTTCAATATCTTTTCAATAGTGGTTTTGTCCCTCTGTGACCCCAGTTTCCTTTCCCATTTTTTTATATATGGCGGGATCTCCAGTTCGTCCATAGTTAACAATAGTTTATATAACCGTGATATATTACTTTTTGTGCTATCCGCTGTACATAACCGTTCCAGCGGAGTTAGATCTTCTCCTGGTCTTATTGGTTGAGGTAGGTTCTTAACAAAATTACACAACTGGAGGTACCGCCATTCATCTATCACTATTAAATCATTATTGTGCTTTAACCCTTGAAATTAAATAATTTTCCCTTTTTTGATTATATCTCTTAGTTGTGCATTGTCTTTTTTTATCCAGGTTCCTCCAATTATCTTTTTCCCCGTGCGAAATATACATTTTCTCTCAGTGATATTAGAGGTGAATTATATTTCCCGTTTATTTGTTTATACGTTGCGTCCCATATTTGAAGTGCGTTTTTCGTGTCAAGTGCGTGAGTATTCTCATGTTGTGCTCTGTACTGTGGGAGATTCCAAATTATACTTCTCAATCATGCGTTACATAGTATATTTTCTATATTAACCCACCTTTTTCGTTTTCATCTTTAACCCATTCAACTACTCGTGACAACACCACCCCATTATAATATTTTTTAATGTCTGGGACTGCCAGCCCTCCTGTTTTTTTTCCTGTTTTAATACTAGGAAAGCAACTCTTGTTTTTTTATTTTTCCATATAAATTTCATTATCAAGGTTTTTAACACTCTAAAGTAAGGTTGCGGTAATGCCACTGGCAGCATCTGGAACTTATACGTGATCTTAGGCAGAAGGACCATCTTTAGGGTGTTAATACGTCCTATCCATGATAGCGGCCTACATATTATTCTTTTTATTTCAGTTTTTATTTTGTCTAGCAGGGGTTTATAATTTATTTTATATATTTTCTTTGTTAAATTAGCTAATTTTATTCCTAGATAATTTAGTTATTTCTTCCAAGGAAATTTAAATTCCTTCTGCAAGAGTCGTTCTTCCTGCTTGCTTATATTAATATTTAAGATCTCAGACTTAGCTAGATTTGTTTTTAAGTTTGATTGTTTGCTGTATTGTTTTGAAATCTTTAACCACTTAACGACCGCCCACCGCCGATTTACGTCGGCAGAATGGCACGGACAGGCAGAATCACGTAGATCTACGTGATCGCCTTTGTGCAGTTGGGGGGTCCATCCGGACCCCCCTTCACTGCAGTGAGCGGCCGTTAAGTGTTCGGGAGCGATCAGGCATGAGGGGGCGGCTGCTCGATTCCGCCCCCCCCCTCGCGATCGCTCCCGGCCAATGAAAATGCTTCCTCCGCCATGTGATGTAAACACAGGCTGGAGGAAGTGATGTCATCTCCCTCGCCGCGGTCTTTTCGTTCCCGGCGCCGAGGAGAGAAGACAGAGGTTAGTGCTCCAACAGTCCACTGACACGTAGGTACACATAGGCACACAAATCACCCCCCAGTCACCCCCAGATCACCCCCCAGGTCACCCCAAAGCCCCCAATCACAGTGTCACTGATTGCAGTGATCATTTATTTTACTGATCACTGCATTTAGTGTCATCTGTGATTGTAAAAAGTTGCAGGGCAGTTAGGATTAGGCCCCTTTAGGTCCAGGGTAGCCCCCTAACCCCCCCCTAATAAAGGTTTAACCCCTTGATCACCCCCCAGGTAACCCTTTCACAGGGCCGATCCTAGGGTCACAGACGCCTGGGTGCAGAAATATTTCTGGCGCCCCCACATGGGCGTGGTCATCTTACAAACTCCTCCCCTTTACACATGTTTCTATGGCAACGACTCAAACACAGAGATGCTCCCCTAAGAAGTCTTTGTTTCCCTGGGATCCTCCCATGATCTTCTAACAATAAAGAAAATACAGGAAGAGCGTACCCTAATGAGACCTGGAGGGGAGTCTCTCTGATGCACACAGAGGGGGCTTCTGTTAGAAAGAGCCCCCAGACATGGTACAGGAGATGGTCAGAGTAAGTGATTAGTACAGATAACTTACTCTGTCATTTCAGGCAGGGAAGCCTTCCCTGCTCTCCATCCTTACATATTCCCCACAGCAGCCGGTGGAAGAGGGGAGGGGGGAACCTGGCAGAGCTTGGGGGGTAGGGGCGGGCAGGAGACAGTACAGGGTGACAGGAGAATGGCAGGATAAAAGGAGAACAGCAGGGGGACCTCAGAAGAGCACAGGGGGGGACCTCAGAAGAGCACAGGGGGGGGACCAGAGAAGAGCACAGGGGGGGGGGACCAGAGAAGAGCACAGGGGGGGACCAGAGAAGAGCACAGGGGGGGGGACCAGAGAAGAGCACAGGGGGGGACCAGAGAAGAGCACAGGGGGGGGGACCAGAGAAGAGCACAGGGGGGGGACCAGAGAAGAGCACAGGGGGGACCAGAGAAGAGCACAGGGGGGGGACCAGAGAAGAGCACAGGGGGGGACCAGAGAAAAGCACAGGGGGGGGACCAGAGAAAAGCACAGGGGGGGACCAGAGAAAAGCACAGGGGGGACCAGAGAAAAGCACAGGGGGGGACCCAGAGAAGAGCACGGTGGGGTCCAGAGAAGAGCATGGGGGGGCAGAGAAGAGCACAGGGAGGGGCAGAGAAAAGCACAGGGGGGACCAGAGAAAAACACAGGGGGGGGACCCAGAGAAGAGCACGGTGGGGTCCAGAGAAGAGCATGGGGGGGGCAGAGAAGAGCACAGGGAGGGGCAGAGAAGAGCACAGGGGGGGCCAGATTACAGTAGGGGGTGGGGTGGGAGAGAGCAGAGAAGTTGCTGGGGAAGATCACAGAAGTGCCAGGAGAAAGCGGAGGGGCCCACGGGCAGAAAAAGCTGGAGAGGAGGGGCGGCATACAGAGGAACCAATGCCCTCCATGTTCTTCCTGCAGCTGCTGAATGCCCACTTTTCCTCCTCTCTCTTGCAGGCATTTAGTGGCTGAAGAAAGAACATGGAAGGCATTGGTTCCTCTGTATGACGCCCCCCCCCTCCTCTCGGGCTGGGTCGCAATGGCGACCACTGTAGTTATGCCCCTGCAGTGAAGTAAAGGAAAAAAGTTCTGGCAGGATGAAGGCGCAATGAGGAATGAATGGAATGTTGGCAGAATTCTGAGGCTGTGACAGTTGCAGACTAGAGCATACAGAGGGTTAACAAGACTAGTAGATGAAAAGATTGTGGACCGGGAAATGCTGAGGAGGAAGGGGGAGGAGGGGGGCTGCAAGTGTAGTGAGAGCTGAATGAGAGAAGAAAAGTGCCGGGTGTGAGGAGTTATCAGTGTGCAGTGATGCTGGAAAGATTACCGTACTTCATTTACCTTATTTATCTACAAAGCACATTCCGGTCTGTACAGAGGCAGAGGCACTGGGCAGTGACACTCAGACAGGAGAGGATCACATCGACACTACACAGCAACAGAAGACACGAGCAGGAATGGGGTCAGATGTCAGAATCCTCTCACATGACGGGCACTGCACGGCACGGACCGCCCCGCCCCCCCCAACAATGTCACAGCGCGGTCTCTCTCCGAACAGAGACAGACGCTCGATCTGCTCTGACAGGAGGAGGGGGGGCGGACTAGGGCAGGAAATACAGCGGCAGCGCCGCGGCGGTGACTGGCGGAGGGAGCAGCCTCGGCTCGGACACCAACAAGGAGAGGAGGGAGGGGAGCACTCTGGCGCTTGAGCGCCCCCATCTCTGTGGCGCCTGGGTGAACTGCACCCCAGGCACCCGCCTAGGACCGGCCCTGCCCTTTCACCCCCTAACTTCAGCGTCACGAAGCGATTGTTTTTCCGATCGCTGTATTCGTGTCGCTGGTGTTTTAGATAGGCAGTTATTTTTTTTTAGGTTCGCCGCAGGTTTTTATTAGTGTCAGGTACCCCCATATATTATTTTAACCCCCTGATTGCCCCTAGAGTTAACCCTTTCACCAGTGATCGCCGTATAAGCGTCACTGGTGTCACTGGTTAGCCAGTAAGTTATCTAGTTATTTAGGTAACCCGTCAGGTTTTTATATAGCGTCGGGTACCCCCATATTTAACCTAATAAAGGTTTTAACCCCCTGATTGCCCCTAGTTAACCCTTTCACCAGTGATCACCATATAAAGGTTACAGGGCACCCGCCGTATATAACCCAATAAAGGTTTAACCCCCCTGATCGCCCGGCGGGTGAGATCAATTAGGTTTTAGCGCCAGAGAGGGTCTGCGTCGCCCCAGGCAGTGTTAGGTTAGTGCCAGTAACGCTAACACCCACGCGCAAAGCATACACCCCCCTTAGTGGTATAGTATCTGATCAGATCTATACTAGCATCCCCAGCGGTTTAGGGTTCCCAAAAACGCAGTGTTAGCGGGATCAGCCCAGATACCTGCTAGCGCCTGCGTTTAGCCCCTCCGCCCAGCCCAGCCCAGCCCACCCAAGTGCAGTATCGATCGATCACTGTCACTTACCAAACACAACACACATAACTGCAGCGTTCGCAGAGACAGGCCTGATCCCTGCGATCGCTAACAGTTTTTTTGTAGCGTTTGATATATTTGCTGACGACAGTCAGGTGCTTTTTTTCCTGTGAATCTTACTAGTGTACCCCTAAATTTAGAGCCCAAAATGGCAAGACGAAGGTACACTAGTAAAGAGGCCTACGAGATTCTGAGCATGACAGATAGTGAAGAGGAGGTCACGTATCTGTCAGATTCAGGCTCAGAATATCTTCCCGTAGAAGACAGTGACGTCAGCGGCCCCACGTCAGATAGCTCTGACGACGAAGTTGAGGTCCCTGCTAAGGTCAGGTGTACCCGATCCCGATCTTCTGAGGTTGTTGAGGAGCAAGAACCGCAGGTCTCTCGTATCATGGAGCAGAGTAGTACTAGCGCCGCTATTCCTTCTGGTGAACTGGCAAGCACCAGCGGCCTAGTACAGCCTGGACGTACATCCAGCACTGCAGTAACACTTGGTGACGTGGCGAGTCCCATAAGTGCAGTTCAAGCTGGCGAGGTGGCAAGCACAAGTAGTGTCCCGCTGCCACCAAGAAGACAAAGGCAGGCCCGTCGTGCCCATACTGCCCATACTGCCCTTCCTGCAGAATTCGCCTATCCTGATTGGGTCCCCACCACTTCTGCAGAACCCGTACTTCCCCCATTCACTGCCCAACCCGGTATTCAGGTGGAAACAGCTGATTTTATTCCAATTGATTTTTATTCGCTGTTTTTCACGGAAGATCTCTATAGATCTATTGTGGACCAGAGTAATTTATATGCTGGTCAATTTATCGCCGCTAACCCCCAGTTGCCTAAAATTGCCAGAAATTGGAAACCAATTACGGTTTCCGAATTTAAGACCTTTCTGGGCCTTTCCCTCAACATGGGCACACATAAATTTCCGTCATTGCGTGCTTATTGGTCCACGCACCCAATTGACCACATGCCCGTGTTCTCTGCCTCCATGTCCAGGGCACGATACGAGCAGATTTTGCGGTTCATGCACTTCAACGACAATGAACTTTGTTGTCCACGTGGGGACCCTGAATACGACCGGCTCTATAAAATTCGACCCCTCATAAACCACTTCAACGAACGTTTTGCAGCCTTGTTTACTCCCGATCAAGTTGTCTGCGTTGATGAGTCCCTGATTAAATTTTCTGGCCGCTTGTCTTTCAAGCAGTACCTTCCCAGCAAGCGTGCCAGATACGGGGTCAAGCTCTACAAGTTCTGTGACAGGGCAACAGGCTATGTAGTGAACTTTACGGTTTATGAGGGAAAAGACAGTCAGATTGAGTCGGTCAACTGCCCGGATTACATAGGGAGCGCTGGCAAGATAGTGTGGAACTTGGTGTCACCCTTATTCGGAAAGGGGTACCACTTGTATGTGGACAATTATTACACCAGCGTGCCACTGTTTAGTCACTTGTTTGATCATCAGATTGGAGCATGTGGCACCGTGCGACCTAATCGCCGGGGCTTTCCCCAGCGGCTTGTAGATGCCCGTCTTAGGCTGGGGGAGAGAGCCTGCTTGAAGTGTAATAACTTGCTCGCTATGAAGTGGAGGGACAATAAGAATGTTTTCCTTCTTACCTCCCTTCATGCAGACACGACAGTCCAAATTCGTACGGCGACTGGTGTTGTGGAGAAACCCCTCTGTGTCCACGAATATAACCAAAATATGGGAGGGGTGGACCTCAACGACCAGTTGATGGCGCCGTATCTAATTGACCGTAAGGCGAGACGCTGGTACAAAAAAGTGTCTCTATCATTATTCCAATTGGCTTTGCTGAACGCTCATGTGCTATACAGAGCTTCAGGCGGGACGTTATCTCTTCTAAAATTCCAGAATGAGATAGTCACAGAACTCCTGTATCCAGGCGGTTCTGCACCTCACCATCCCCAACCAAATGCAGTAAGCCGGCTGCATGAGAGGCATTATTCGTATGTCCTCCCGAGTACCCCTACCCAAAGCCACCCCCAAAAAAGATGTCGTGTCTGTAGCAAGCGCGGATTTAGGCGTGACACCCGTAGTTTTTGTCCACTCTGTCCTGACAAGCCTGGTCTTTGCCTTGGTGAATGTTTTGAACGCTACCACTCAAAAGTGAAGTTTTAGCGTAGGGTACAGCATTTCACAGACAAGGACACACTTACACAGGGTCTCCCAAGATGCCATTACATTTTGAGAGACCCGAACCATTACAGTTGTAAAGTTACAAAAAAAAGTGTAAAAAAGAAAAAAAAAAACGTAAAAAACAAAACAAAACACAAAAAAAATATAAAATAAAAAAACCAAAAATAGTTGTCGTTTTATTGTTCTCTCTCTCTCTATTTTCTCTCTATTGTTCTGCTCTTTTTTACTGTATTCTATTCTGCAATGTTTTATCATGCTTGCTTTTCAGGTATGTAATTTTTTGTTTTCAGGTGCGCCATTCAACTGCAGTGCGGAATTATTTATCTTGACAGCAACAGCGTTTGCTCCCACGATACATAAAGCCGAGACTCCAGTGCTGTAGGAGGTGATTTCACCACCACAGTTAAAAAAAAGAGCATATATGCCGAAGCATGGGGGCAGCAGGGGCGGAGGAGCGATTTTGCTCCTAATGCCGCGTACATACGGTTGAAATTCCGACGGAGGCCTGCCCGTGGAAAATTCCGACCGTGTGTACGCGGCATAACTTTTTTGCGGGAGGATGCCCCCATGCTTCGGCATATATATATTTTAGGCACAGGTTGCGTTAAAACATTTTTTTATTTTTTACTAGGTTTTGTTTTGGTATTTGCTTTGCAGGTATGGCATGGTAAGGTCTTACTGTTGTACTGTAATGTTACTTTGTTTTAATGTTAACCACCATTTGCTTAGCAGGTACGCCATTCAGTTGCAGCGCGGATCTATTTATCTTGACAGCAACAGCGTTTGCTCCCACGATACATAAAGCCGTGACTCCAACGCTGTAGGAGGTGATTTCACCACCACAGTTAAAAAAAGAGCATATATGCCGAAGCATGGGGGCAGCAGGGGCGGAGGAGCGATTTTGCTCCTAATGCCGCGTACATACGGTCGAAATTCCGACGGAGGCCTGCCCGTGGAAAATTCCGACCGTGTGTACGCGGCATAACTTTTTTGCGGGAGGATGCCCCCATGCTTCGGCATATATATATTTTAGGCACAGGTTGCGTTAAAACATTTTTTTATTTTTTACTAGGTTTTGTTTTGGTATTTGCTTTGCAGGTATGGCATGGTAAGGTCTTACTGTTGTACTGTAATGTTACTTTGTTTTAATGTTAACCACCATTTGCTTAGCAGGTACGCCATTCAGTTGCAGCGCGGATCTATTTATCTTGACAGCAACAGCGTTTGCTCCCACGATACATAAAGCCGTGACTCCAACGCTGTAGGAGGTGATTTCACCACCACAGTTAAAAAAAGAGCATATATGCCGAAGCATGGGGGCAGCAGGGGCGGAGGAGCGATTTTGCTCCTAATGCCGCGTACATACGGTCGAAATTCCGACGGAGGCCTGCCCGTGGAAAATTCCGACCGTGTGTACGCGGCATAACTTTTTTGCGGGAGGATGCCCCCATGCTTCGGCATATATATATTTTAGGCACAGGTTGCGTTAAAACATTTTTTTATTTTTTACTAGGTTTTGTTTTGGTATTTGCTTTGCAGGTATGGCATGGTAAGGTCTTACTGTTGTACTGTAATGTTACTTTGTTTTAATGTTAACCACCATTTGCTTAGCAGGTACGCCATTCAGTTGCAGCGCGGATCTATTTATCTTGACAGCAACAGCGTTTGCTCCCACGATACATAAAGCCGTGACTCCAACGCTGTAGGAGGTGATTTCACCACCACAGTTAAAAAAAAGAGCATATATGCCGAAGCATGGGGGCAGCAGGGGCGGAGGAGCGATTTTGCTCCTAATGCCGCGTATATACGGTCGAAATTCCAACGGAGGCTTGCCCGTGGAAAAGTCCGACCGTGTGTACGCGGCATAACCTTTTATGCCGCGTACATACGGTCGAAATTCCGACGAAGGCTTGACCGTTTGTACGCGGCATAACTTTTTTGCGGGAGGATGCCCCCATGCTTCGGCATATATGCCCATCATTAGAAGTGGGTGGATGAAGGGAGGTATTCTAATGGTGGGCATACCCACCAATCAATCTCTTTTTTTCGTTCAGCCAATAGGCTGTATGAAAAAAAAGATTACAATACATGTCCAACAAGGACCAGCAACGTACTGGTATGTTGCTGGACTTTGAATGTTTATACCAGAATGATGCCTGCGGGTTTAGGTATCATCTTGGTATCATTCTTTTCAGCCAGCGGCCGGCTTTCATATAAAAGCAATTCTAGCAGATAATTAGCCTCTAGACTGCTTTTACAAGCAGTGGGAGGGAATGTCCCCCCCCGGATATAAAAAGCGCCATTGGGAAATTGGGAAAGCATTTTATCACACCGATCTTGGTGTGGTCAGATGCTTTGAGGGCAGAGGAAAGATCTAGGGTCTAACCCCCCAATTTTTTTCAAAAAAAGAGTACCTGTCACTACCTATTGCTATCATAGGGGATATTTACATTCCCTGAGATAACGATAAAAATTGTAAAAAAATTAAATATGGAAGGCACAGTTTAAAAATAAAATAAAAAAGCCAAATAAATAATAAAAAAAAAAAAAAAAAAGCACCGCTGTCCCCCCCTGCTCTTGCGCAAAGGCGAACGCAAGCGTCGGTCTAGCGTCATATGTAAACAGCAATTGCATCATGCATGTGAGGTATCACCGCGAAGGTCAGATCGAGGGCAGTCATTTTAGCAGTAGACCTCCTCTGTAAATCTAACGTGGTAACCTGTAAAGGCTTTTAAATGCTTTTAAAAATGAATGTAGTTTGTCGCCGCTGCGCGTTTGTGCGCAATTTTAAAGCATGTCGTGTTTGGTATCCATGTACTCGGCCTATGATCATCTTTTTTATTTCATCAAACATTTGGGCAATATAGTGTTTTTTAGTGCATTAAAAATAAAAAAAGTGTGTTTTTCCCCCAAAAAATGCGTTTGAAAAATCGCTGCGCAAATACTGTGTGGAAAAAAAAAATGCAACACCCACTATTTTAATCTGTAGGGCCTTTGCTTTAAAAAAATATATAATGTTTGGGGGTTCAACATAATTTTCTTGCAAAAATTTTTTTTTTTTCATGTAAACAAAAAGTGTCAGAAAGGGCTTTGTCTTCAAGTGGTTAGAAGAGTGGATGATGTGTGACATAAGCTTCCTAATGTTGTGCATAAAATGCCAGGACAGTTCAAAACCCCCCCAAATGACCCCATTTTGTAAAGTAGACACCTCAAGCTATTTGCTGAGAGGCATGTTGAGCCCATTGAATATTTTTTTTTTTTGTCCCAAGTGATTGAATAATGACCAAAAAAAAAATGTACAAAAAGTTGTCACTAAATTATATATTGCTCAAACATGCCATGGGCATATGTGGAATTACACCCCAAAATACATTCTGTTGCTTCTCCTGAGTACGGGGATACCACATGTGTGGGACTTTTTGGGAGCCTAGTCGCGTACGGGACCCCAAAAACCAAGCACCGCCTTCAGGATTTCTATGGGTGTAAATTTTTGATTTCACTCCTCACTGCCTATCACAGTTTCGGAGGCCATGGAATGCCCAGATGGCACAAAACCCCCCCAAATGACCCCATTTTGGAAAGTAGACACCCCAAGCTATTTGCTGAGAGGTATGTTGAGTATTTTGCAGATCTCGCTTTTTGTCACAAAGTTTTGAAAATGTAAAAAAAGAAAAAAAAAAAGAAAAAAAAATGTCTTTCTTAATTTTCAAAAACAAATGAGAGCTGTAAAATACTCACCATGCCTCTCAGCAAATAGCTTGGGGTGTCTACTTTCCAAAATGGGGTCATTTGTGGGGGTTTTGGGCTATTTTGACATTTTATGGCCTTCAAAACTGTGATAGGTAGTGAGGAGTGAAATCAAAAATTTATGCCCTTAGAAACCTTGAAGGCGGTGCTTGGTTTTTGGGGTCCCGTACGCGGCTAGGCTCCCAAAAAGTCCCACACATGTGGTATCCCCGTACTCAGGAGAAGCAGCAGAATGTATTTTGGGGTGTAATTTCACATATAACCATGGCATGTGTGAGCAATATATCATTTAGTGACAACTTTTTGTACATTTTTCTTTTTTTTTTCTTTTTGTCATTATTCAATCATTTGGGACAAAAAAAAAAAATATTCAATGGGCTCAACATGCCTCTCAGCAAATAGCTTGGGGTGTCTACTTTCCAAAATGGGGTCATTTGGGGGGGTTTTGTGCCATCTTGGCATTTTATGGCCTTCAAAACTGTGATAGGTAGTGAGGAGCGAAATCAAAAATTTATGCCCTTAGAAACCTTGAAGGCGGTGCTTGGTTTTTGGGGTCCCGTACGCGGCTAGGCTCCCAAAAAGTCCCACACATGTGGTATCCCCGTACTCAGGAGAAGCAGCAGAATGTATTTTGGGGTGTAATTTCACATATGCCCATGGCATGTGTGAGCAATATATCATTTAGTGACAACTTTGTGCAAAAAAAAAAAAGTTTGTCATATTCCCGCAACCTGTGGCAAAATATAAAATATTCCATGGACTCAACATGCCTCTCAGCAAATAGCTTGGGGTGTCTACTTTCCAAAATGGGGTCATTTGGGGGGGTTTTGTGCTATTTTGGCATTTTATGGCCTTCGAAACTGTGATAGGTAGTGAGGAGTGAAATCAAAAATTTACGCCCTTAGAAATCCTGAAGGCGGTGCTTGGTTTTTGGGGCCCTGTACGCGGCTAGGCTCCCAAAAAGTCCCACACATGTGGTATCCCCGTACTCAGGAAAAGCAGCAGAATGTATTTTGGGGTGCAATTCCACATATAACCATGGCATGTGTGAGCAATATATCATTTAGTGACAACTTTTTGTACATTTTTTTTTCTTTTTGTCATTATTCAATCATTTGGGACAAAAAAAAAATATTCAATGGGGTCAACATGCCTCTCAGCAAATAGCTTGGGGTGTCTACTTTCCAAAATGGGGTCATTTGGGGGGGTTTTGTGCCATCTTGGCATTTTATGGCCTTCAAAACTGTGATAGGTAGTGAGGAGTGAAATCAAAAATTTATGCCCTTAGAAACCTTGAAGGCGGTGCTTGGTTTTTGGGGTCCCGTACGCGGCTAGGCTCCCAAAAAGTCCCACACATGTGGTATCCCCGTACTCAGGAGAAGCAGCAGAATGTATTTTGGGGTGTAATTTCACATATGCCCATGGCATGTGTGAGCAATATATCATTTAGTGACAACTTTGTGCAAAAAAAAAAAAGTTTGTCATATTCCCGCAACCTGTGGCAAAATATAAAATATTCCATGGACTCAACATGCCTCTCAGCAAATAGCTTGGGGTGTCTACTTTCCAAAATGGGGTCATTTGGGGGGGTTTTGTGCTATTTTGGCATTTTATGGCCTTCGAAACTGTGATAGGTAGTGAGGAGTGAAATCAAAAATTTACGCCCTTAGAAATCCTGAAGGCGGTGCTTGGTTTTTGGGGCCCTGTACGCGGCTAGGCTCCCAAAAAGTCCCACACATGTGGTATCCCCGTACTCAGGAAAAGCAGCAGAATGTATTTTGGGGTGCAATTCCACATATAACCATGGCATGTGTGAGCAATATATCATTTAGTGACAACTTTTTGTACATTTTTTTTTTCTTTTTGTCATTATTCAATCATTTGGGACAAAAAAAATATTCAATGGGGTCAACATGCCTCTCAGCAAATAGCTTGGGGTGTCTACTTTCCAAAATGGGGTCATTTGGGGGGGGGTTTGTGCCATCTTGGCATTTTATGGCCTTCAAAACTGTGATAGGTAGTGAGGAGTGAAATCAAAAATTTATGCCCTTAGAAACCTTGAAGGCGGTGCTTGGTTTTTGGGGTCCCGTACGCGGCTAGGCTCCCAAAAAGTCCCACACATGTGGTATCCCCGTACTCAGGAGAAGCAGCAGAATGTATTTTGGGGTGTAATTTCACATATGCCCATGGCATGTGTGAGCAATATATCATTTAGTGACAACTTTGTGCAAAAAAAAAAAAGTTTGTCATATTCCCGCAACCTGTGGCAAAATATAAAATATTCCATGGACTGAACATGCCTCTCAGTAAATAGCTTGGGGTGTCTACTTTCCAAAATGGGGTCATTTGGGGGGGTTTTGTGCTATTTTGGCATTTTATGGCCTTCGAAACTGTGATAGGTAGTGAGGAGTGAAATCAAAAATTTGCGCCCTTAGAAATCCTGAAGGCGGTGCTTGGTTTCCGGGGTCCCGTACGTGGCTAGGCTCCTAAAAAGTCCCACACATGTGGTATCCCCGTACTCAGGAGAAGCAGCAGAATGTATTTTGGGGTGCAATTCCACATATAACCATGGCATGTGTGAGCAATATATCATTTAGTGACAACTTTTTGTAATTTTTTTTTTTTTTTTGTCATTATTCAATCACTTGGGACAAAAAAAAAAATATTCAATGGGCTCAACATGCCTCTCAGCAATTTCCTTGGGGTGTCTACTTTCCAAAATGGGGTCATTTGGGGGGGTTTTGTACTGCCCTGCCATTTTAGCACCTCAAGAAATGAGATAGGCAGTCATAAATTTAAAGCTGTGTAAATTTCAGAAAATGTACCCTAGTTTGTAAACGCTATAACTTTTGCGCAAACCAATAAATATACGCTTATTGACATTTTTTTTACTAAAGACATGTGGCTGAATACATTTTGGCCTAAATGTATGACTAAAATTGAGTTTATTCGATTTTTCTTATAACAAAAAGTAGAAAATATCATTTTTTTTCAAAATTTTCGGTCTTTTTCTGTTTATATCGCAAAAAATAAAAATCGCAGAGGCAATCAAATACCATTAAAAGAAAGCTCTATTTGTGGGAAGAAAAGGACGCAAATTTCATTTGGGTACAACATTGCATGTCCGCACAATTTACAGTTAAAGCAGCGCAGTGCCGAATCCCAAAAACAGGCCTGGTCCTAATGGCCCGAAATGGTCCGGGGCTTAAGTGGTTAATAAGTTGGGCATTGTAATCCTAGGGTTGACTATGTAGGACAGCACGTCATCTGCAAATGCTGCAAGTTTGTGCTCCTCTTCTCCTACCTTAATACCACTTATGTCGGGGTTATTTTGTATTGTGGCAAGTAATGGCTCTAAGGACAGCACAAATAGAAGGGGGATAGGGGATAACCCTGTCTCATCCCGTTTTTCATCTATTTTTTATAGTTGCAGTAGGGTGGTGGTACAATGTTTTGATCCACTGGGTCATTTGGCCCTACTCCCATGATTTCTAATGTTTGTATCATAAGTCCCCAGTCTACCCTGTAGAAGGCTTTTTCAGCATCTATCGACAGGAATAGACCTGGGGACTTACTTTCTTTTATCTTCTGGAGTAGAAGTAACATTCTCGCCCCGTTATCCCTCCCCTTACTGGGATGAATCCTACCTGGTCAGGATGGACCAGTGTGGTCATCAGGCCTTTCATCCGTCCTGCCAATACTTTAGCATATAGTTTTGTGTCTGCAGTTAGCAGCAATATGGGCCTGTAATTGGAACAAAGCGTACCGTCTTTCCCCTCCTTCGGGATTACTGTTATCGTGGCGGACAAGGCCTCCCTGCTCATGTCATATTCAGCCCCTAGACCAGTGATGGCGAACCTTGGCACTCCAGGTGTTTTGGAACTACATTTCCCATGATGCTCCACTACACTGCAGAGTCCATGAGCATCATGGGAAATGTAGTTCCAAAACATCTGGGGTGCCAAGGTTCGCCATCACCGCCCTAGACCGTTCATGTATTGACACAGCCTGGGGGTCAAGATCTCTTTGTATTTTTTAAGGTTACTACCTTAATAACTAATGTTGTAAACCCGTCGGGGCCAGGGCTTTTTCCGGGGGCTGAATCTTTCAAAGCTTTATATATTTCCTCCTCGGTTATAGGTTTATCTAATGTCAACCTTTCACTTTCAGCGATCCTGGGCAGTCTGACATTTTTTAAGAATTCAATTGTTTTTTCTCTTTTCTCCCCTGCCTGGAACCCCTTCTGTTCTACTGAGTACAACCCCCCGAAGTAGTTTTTAAATATTTCTGCTATCTCCTTTGTCGCATAAGCTATTTCCCCATTCTTATTTTGGATTTTTTCTATATAATTTATAGATTTTTTCTTTTGTAGCATTCTAGCTAGGTGTTTGCTGGCTTTATTCCCCCACTGGTATCTTTCTTTAGATATTCTTCTGAATGTCTTTTTGGTCTCTTGTTCCATAAGGTCCTTTAATTCATCTCTTTTGGTTACTAATTTTAGATACAGCGCTTGATGTTGTCCCTGGTTTTTTATGATTTTCTTTGTTCTCTCTTTTTTCTTCCCTGCTCCCACGGCGATTAAAATCCCCCCAATATAGGCTTTGTGGGCCTCCCATAGGGTAGCTCCTGATATCTCTTCTGTGTCATTTGTTATAAAATATTGTTCTAGTTATTTTTTCACTATTTCTGCTCCTTCCTCATCTCTGAGTAATTCTTCATTTATTCGCCAGGTATAGGATTGTCTTTGGTTTCCAGGGTCTATCATTTTCATTCTCACTGGGGCGTGATCAGATAGCGTAGATATTTCTATGCTCGTTTCCATTTCCCTTTCCAGTGATCTGTGGTTTACCAATATGTAGTCTATCCTGGAGTATGTCTTGTGTACAGGGGAGTAAAATGTGTAGTCCTGTGACTTTGGGTGCTGAATCCTCCATACGTCTACTATTTGGCACGTATGCATTTTTTGTTTTATCGTTTTTAGCTGTACATTATTCGTCTCCTGTACACGGGACATACTATCTACTCCAGGTTCCATGCAGAAGTTCATGTCCCCCATCAAGATCACATGCCCTTTCTTGAAATCCATCAACTTTCCCAGAATTTCTTTTAGGTATTTAATTGGGTTCCTATTGTGGGAATAGATGTTTGCCAGTGTGCATCCATTTCGCACAGTTTACCCTTTAGGAAGAGAAATCTTCCTTCCGGGTCTATCATCCTTTCCTCCAATTTGAACCGCATCCCTTTAGCAAACCCTATTGCCACTCCCCTTGCTCTCTTTGTTATTGTGTCACCATAGTACCATGTCAGAAAGTTAGAGGAATATAGTTTCACATTTGATTCATGGCTGAGATGGGTCTCTTGCAGAAAAACCACTTTGGCCCTATACTGTTTGAGCTCTTTTAAGATCTTATGTCTCTTGGTGTTTAATCCCCTGACATTATAAGTCATAAAGTTTATTGTTGTCATCTCTTTTTTTCTATTTTTCTATGCAGGGTCTCCATTTCCTGTCTGCAGCGGGGCTTTACCATTCTTTTGTGTACAGTTTAGGAGGTACCCCCCCTTCTTACCTCCCTCCCTCCTTCCACTCCTCCCCACCCCCCTCTCCCCCATCCACCTCCCTCCCATCCCTCCCTCTGCCCCTCCTTTGGCCCATTACTGGCCTCAGAACCATTAGTGGCCCCATCAACCACACTCGCCACTGGTTCTCTTATTTAGAGGTGCGGCTCTGACCATGCCGCCCGGCCTCCCTCCCCCTCCCTACCCACTGGGACAAGGGGGGTGAGGTAGGCGAAGGTGCTATACAGAGCCCCGGTTGGCCAATATTAGCCCCCCTATTGCTCATCCCTCCCCCTTCTCCCTCTCCCCCCCAACCTCCTCCACCCCACTCTTCCTGGTAGTTTTTTTGGTAAGAATTATTCTAAAGTCTTATTGGCCTATTTCACATAGTCTTCTTCCTTTTATGTCTCGTTTTCTCTTTCTACCCAACCTGGCAGATCTGGCACCTGTAGATCAAGTTTGTTACAAAATCCTGCCAGTTCTTCCGGGAACCTTAATCTAGCTGATCTTCCCTCGTTCTGGCCTATTAGACAAGCCGGGAATCCCCAGTTATATTTAATGTTCTGTGCCCGCATTTGCTCCAGAAGTGGTTTCAGGGATCGTCGTCTTGCGAGTGTTTCCGGTGCCAAGTCTGTAAAAAATTGTAGCTCAGTCCCTTCATACTGTATAGGTGATTTTCCCCTTAATTTCGTCCAGATTTCTGCTTTGTCTTCGTAGAACCGGAACCTCACTATTATGTCTCTCGGCCACTCAGCTTCTGTATTTTTTGGTTTTCTGACCCGGTGTACTCTCTCGATCTTGAGGAGATCATCTGTTCCTTTATGCAGCAGGGGGTTGAATATTATATTCATAATTTTTCTCAGGTCTTCCCCTCTTTCCTCTGGGAGTGAGCAGGTTTTGTCTTCTATTTCGATTCTCTTGATCTTCTAATCTATATAAGCTTTTCCTCTGGTTTTGTGGCGTTAATTTGACTTGCTCCTTTAATAAAAATTTTTTTCCTTTAAATGTTTTTTGAAAAGTGTTTTTTTTTTTATTGAAACAAGGATTGGTGATAAAGCATCAGTAGAGAAGAGACACCTTTTTCCCATATTAACTCTTACAGGAGAGAATTTGCCTTCCTAGGGGTAGATTTCCTCTCACTTCCTGTTGTCTCCTTCTGTTTGCAAGTAGGAGTCGTTTGTAAGTTGGATGTTTGAAAGTAGGGGCCTGCCGTATATACTCTGCTGAAATTTGCCCCTTAGATGTTGGTGTTGCCACAACACTGTGAGCCCTCACAGTTACTTTTGGTGGGTGCTGGAACGCCCTGCTGTGAACTATTATATCAGGAATTGTAATTACATGCCATTGTTGAACAGTGGTAGGAAAAATTGGGCCTTTGGTGGTGGTGCTGGTGCTACAACACTGTCAGCCCTCACAGTTACTCTTGGTGGGCGCATGAATGGGCCCTACTGTAATTATTAGATCAAGAATTGTAATTGCATGCCCCTGTTGAAGAGGGGCAGAAAAATTGGGCCTTTGGTGGTGGTGGTGTTGCCACAACACTGTAAGCCCTCACAGTTACTCTTGGTGGGCGCAGGAATGGGCCCTGCTGTTGATTATTAGATCAAGAATTGTAATTACATGCCCCTGTTGAGGGGGCAGAAAAATTGGGCCTTAGGCACTGGTGCCACAACACTGCAACCCCTCACAGATACTGTACTTGGAGCACAGCAATGAGCCCTGTTGCAAAGTATTGCATCAAGAATTGTAATTACACGCCCCTGTTAAACAGGGGCTGAAAAATTGGGCCTTAGCCACTGGTGGCGGCACCCAGAAACAAAAATGTTCTTTCAAGCTATCATCAGGTATCGGATCATTGAGGAGGAGGAGGATAGTCAGTCAACATAACAGGACATTCACTCAGCATCAGTATAGGCAGTCTTGAAGGGATGTGACATTTCAAAATAAATTATTCTGTTACATCAACTTCAGGTGCTTGGTAGCTGGTGGTGATCCAAGACTGGTTCATCTTTATGAAGGTCAGTCGATCAACCGAGTCGGTGGACAGGCGCACCCTGTGATCCGTGACAAAGCCTCCAGCAGCACTGAATGTGCGTTCCGAAAGAACGCTGGATGCAGGACAGGCCAGTAGCTCAATTGCATACTGTGCAAGCTCTGGCCAGTGATCCATCCTCAAGACCCAGTAAGCCAGAGGATTTTCGGTGGGAAAGGTGTCCAAGTCTGACCTTGCCCCTAGGTATTCCTGCACCATGTATATCAGACGCTGGCGATGGTTGCTGGAACCGATCATACCTTGGGGCTGCGGACTAAAAAAAATTCTGAACGCATCGGTCAGACGGCCACCTTCCCCACCGATCCTTCTTTGACTGACCGAAGCCTCAGCAACTCGTTGTCCAGGACCAGGAGTTTGTAACCTCCCAGTCTCTGGGAATGCGTTGCACAGACCTTTCTGCAAGGCCTCCCGCAGATATCTTACCGTCGCTGAGGGAGCAGAGGATGAGACAAGGTCCGCAACCTTACCCTTGTACCGTGGATCAAGGAGAGTGGCCAGCCAGTAATGGTCCCTCTCCTTGATCCGAAGAATACAAGGATCCTTTCGCAGACTTTGCAGGATCAGGGAGGCCATGCAGCGTAGGTTAGCTGAGGCATTCGGTCCGGAGTCCTCTGGGTCACTAAGGACGACATGATCCGCAGCCACCTCCTCCCAGCCACGTACAAGTCCATGGGTTTCTTGGGACTGTAAATCATCCCTAAAAGACTGCTGCTATTGATGCTGAGTGCCAGGCTCCACCTCCATGCTGACATAATCCTCCTCCTCTTCCTGTGCGATGGGTGGGACAGAAGGAACACTGTCTGGGTAAAGGGGGCCTTGAGAGGCAAGGAAGTCCTCTTCCTGCCTCTGTTCTGCCTCAAGTGCCCTGTTCATTATTCCACGCAGCATATGCTCCAACAGGTGGACAAGAGGTACAGTGTCACTGATGCATGCACTGTCACTGCTCACCATCCTCGTGGCCTCCTCAAATGGTGCCAGGACAGTGCATGCATCCCTGATCATGCCCCACCGGTGTGGTGAAAAAAACAGAGCTCCCCTGACCCTGTCCTGGTGCCGTAGTCGCACAGGTACTCATTGATGGCCCTCTGCTGCATGTGCAGCCGCTGCAGCATGGCCAATGTTGAGTTCCACCTGGTGGGCATGTCACATATAAGGCGGTTCTTGGGCAGGTTCAACTCCTTTTGCAGCTCAGCCAGCTGAGCACTGGCATTATATGATCTGCGGAAATGCACACAGACTTTCCTGGCCTGCCTCAGGACATCTTGTAAGCCCGGGTACCTGCCCAAGAACCGCTGCACCACCAGGTTAAGGACGTGAGCCACACAGGGCACATGGGTCAGTTGTCCCTGTCAGAGGGCGGAGAGGAGGTTGGTGCCATTGTCGCAAACCACCATTCCTGGCTTAAGCTGGCGTGGCGTCAACCACCTCTCGGCCTGCCCCTGCAGAGCTGACAGAACCTCTGCCCCAGTGTGGCTCCTGTCCCCCAAACACACCAGTGCAAGCACGGCATGGCATCTTTTTGCCTGCGTACTTGCGTAGCCCCTTGAACGCCTACGGAGCACCGCTGGTTCCGAGGACAAAGCACAGGAAGAGGCCATGGAGGAAGAAGAGGAGGGGGTGGAGGAGAGAGGTGTGTCACAACCAGTAGTAGCATTTTGGAGGCGTGGCGGCGGAACAACCTCCAACACTACTGCACCTTGTCCTGCATCATTCCCAGCTGCCAAAAGAGTGACCCAATGGGCCATGAAAGAAAGGTAATGTCCCTGTCCATGCCTGCTGAACCATGAGTCAGCGTTAATATGCACCTTACCGCTGACCGCCCTGTCCAGCGAGGCATGGACATTGCCTTCCACATGCCGGTAGAGAGCCGGAATCGCCTTCCGTGAGAAAAAGTGGCGTTTCGGAACCTGACACTGAGGAACCGCACATTGCACAAACTCACGGAAGGGGGCCGAGTCTACCAACTGAAAAGGCAGCAGTTGAAGCGCTAGCAATTTAGCCAAGCTAGCATTCAACCACTGGGCATGTGGATCGCTGGAAGTAAACTTCTTTCGATGGTCCAGCAGCTGGGGCAGGGAAATTTGCCTGCTACAATCGGACGTCGGTGTACTGCTAGCAGAGTGGCCGCAAGTACTTGGCTGTGACACACCTAATTCTACACCTTCATTCCTCTCAGTGCAGGTTTCAGAGAGGACTGAAGGTAAAGTGGGGTTGGAGATTCCAGCTGATGAGGAGCAAGGCGAGGCCCGCTTTGTTCTTTGGTGTGGGTCTTTAAGGCACGCTTGCCAACGCGCTGCATGGCAGGTCAACATATGTCTGGTCAAGCATGTGGTGCCCAAGTGGCTGATGTTTTGGCCACACGAGATACGCTTGAGACATATGTTGCAAATAGCAGCGGTGCGATCTGATGCACTCGACTCAAAAAAGGCCTACACCAAAATAACTTTTGGAATAACGGGCAGAGGCAGCGCCCTGCACAGGCGGAGCTCTGCAGTGTGATTCAGTCAGTGTGCTGCCCTTACGCTGGCCCCCGGAGGGCATCCTACCTCGTTGGAGATGTGCCTCCTCCTCTCTCCTATCAGGCACCCACGTGGAGTCAGTGACCTCATCATCCCCTCCCTCCTCATCACTGGAGCCAATCTGGCAGTATGCTGCAGCTGCTGGAACATGACTGCCAGATTGCTGTCCTTCTTGAGCATCCCCTCTCTCTGCGCTCACGCTACTGCCTTCCTCTAGCTGGGTACCATCATCAGACCCTTCAAAACACTGGGCATCCTCCTGGAGCATGTACCTAACACTGTGCTCAAACAGTTCGGGGGACTTCTCAGGAGGACATGGTAGGTCTAGGGAAGGAGTGACTGATGATGACATTGATACGAGGGAAGAGGACGCATTGGCAGCTGCTTTGCCAGTACCCTGAGCCTGGGTGAGAGAGGATGAGGAGGGCTTGGTCATCCACTCTACCAAGTCTTCGGCATGATGTGGCTCAACACGTCCAGCTGCCGAAAATAAGGACAAGCGTGTCCCATGGCCACGTGCTGATGACAATGCACCGCGTCCACGACCAGCACTGTTGCCCCCAGACACAGAGCCTGCTTGCCCTCTTTTATTGGCTCGTGACTGTCTGCCTCTCTTTGTTGGCCTTCCAGACACTCTAATGGCCTGCAGGGAGATGGTAAAACCAGCAATACGGGGTAGCTTCAGGTGTATACTGTGCAGGAGGCACCTATACCCACTGTAACTACTTGCAGATGCCTGTCTGTGTTACACAACAGAACAACACCACGACGAGCAATAAGGTGTATACTGTGCAGGAGGTTTAGCGAAGAATATCACTGACACTGTCCCTGCCTATCCTTCTCTGTCCCTGCACGCCAACACACTGTAAATGCACAAGGTTTCAAAAGATGTCACTGACACTGTCCATGCCTATCCTTCTCTGTCCCTGCACGCCAACACACTGTAAATGCACAAGGTTTCAAAAGATGTCACTGACACTGTCCCTGCCTATCCTTCTCTGTCCCTGCACACCAACAAACTGTAAATGCACAAGGTTTCAAAGGATGTCACTGACACTGTCCCTGCCTATCCTTCTCTGTCCCTGCACGCCAACACACTACACAAGGCCGCCGCGCTGGCGGCCTTTTATAGTGTGGGGCGTGTACTAAACCCCCCTGAGCTATGATTGGCCACAGACATCCTGCCTGTGGCCAATTATGGCTCTCCTCGCTGCCGGTGCTGTGATTGGCCAAGCATGCGGGGTCATAGTGCATGCTTGGCCAATCATCAGCCAGCAATGCACTGCGATGCCGCAGTGAATTATGGGCCGTGACGCGCCATTCAAATTTGTCGCGAACGGACCATAACGTTTGATCTTCGTCGAACGATCGAACAGCCGATGTTCGAGTTGAACGTGTGTTCGACTCGAACACAAAAGCTCATCCCTATCGCCTATGTAAGTAGGAGTCTAACACCAGCGGAGAAGAATTTCCCCACCCACAAATTGGAGTTCCTGGCCCTGAAGTAGGCAGTGGTGGATAAACTCAAAGACTACCTGTATGGAGCAGACTTTGCAGTAAAGACAAATAACCCACTCACTTACCTTTTCACCACAGCCAAGCTGGATGCCACTGGCCACTGTTGGTTGGCCGCCCTCTCTGGATTCAACTTTAGCCTCAAGTATAGGCTGGGAACTGGAAACAGGGATGCAAGTGCATTATCCAGAAGGTCTCATGCTCCCACTTACCATACAGAAGACTGGACCCAGGTAACCCCAGATGGGGTGCTGGCTTTGTGTCAAGGAGCCCAACTTCAAGCTAGTGGGGGATCCAGGGCAGAAGAAATTGGAGTTTCGGTAGTGGGGGTGCCCAAATGCTATTGTGACGTTACCCAGATTGGCGCAGACGACTTGCCAAAATTATCCAAGGACATAAGAAGGGATCAGTTGGAAGACCCCTGGGGAAGATTGGCTTTGGAAGCTCTAGAAGACAAGGATCCGGACAGGCTCTTGCGAAATCCCTCAAAAGAAGCTCGATTAATTCACAAAGAATGGGACAAGTTACAGGTGCATCAAGTGGTGGTCTACCGAAGGGCCCCTCTGATGACCTGGAAGAGAAGTGGCAACTGTTTCTGCTGGAAAAACACAGAAGAACTGTCTTGGCTGCCCTACATAATAACCATGGCCACTTAGGGGCCGAACGAACCTTCCAGCTTGTAAGGAATAGATTCAACTGGCCTTGTATGCGAGCTGAAGTGGAGGAGTACTGTCACTCATGTGCTCGCTGCATACAGAGGAAGACATTGCTGCGTCAAGCTGCCCCAATGGGCCATCTACAGAGTCAAGGGCCCTTGGACTTGGTATGCATCGACTTTCTCTGTCTGGAACCTGACTTGAGTGAACATGGAAATGTTCTGGTGATAACCGACCATTTTACCCGTTATGCGCAGGCCTTTCCAACTAAAGACCAGAAGGCCTCCACTGTAGCCAAAATCTTGGTGGAGAAATACTTTGTGCACTACGGGTTACCTCAACGCCTTCACTCAGACTAAGGGAGGGACTTTGAGAGCCGACTGATTTGGAAGTTGCTGGACTCTTTAGGAATAAAAAAAAACCGTAATACCCCTTATCACCCTCAAGGTGATGCCCAACCAGAAAGATTCAACAGGACTCTGTTAAATATGTTGGGGACTCTGAACAGTGAGGAGAAGCAACATTGGGGCAAGCACATAGCTGCCATAGTGCACGCATATAATAGTACAGCCAGCGATGTCACAGGATATCCCCCTTACAGACTTATGTTTGGAAGAGAGGCCAGACTACCAGTGGACTTGGCCTTTGGTACCTCCATGGACCATACATCTGTCACCTCACACAAAGGATACGTGGACAGACTGCGGAAGAGCTTGAGACTGGCCTATGAGAAGGCCCAATCAATTTCCGATCAGAGAGGAGCCCGGAACAAACGGAACTTTGACCTTAGGGTCCGTATTCAAGATATACAACCTGGAGACAGAGTGGTGCTGAGGAATTTAGGAGTCCCAGGGAAGAACAAGCTGGCTGACAGATGGAGATCAGAACCTTATGTGATTTGTAAGCAGCTGCCTGATCTACCCGTGTACCCGCTAAAGCCTGAAGGAAGAGTGGGGCCGCTGAAGATCTGGCACAGAAACCATCTGCTACCCCTTTCTGAGGCAGTCAGGATGCTTCCTACCCCGGATTCCTCCAAGCTACCTTCAAGCTTGAATACTCCCAGACCCAACACTAGGTCTCAGACAACTCTTTTAGGAGAAACGGATATCACCACCCAGAGTGAAGATGAGCAACTGGAAGTTGAATGGTTGTGGCCGTCCCAGGCACCTGAATCTCTGTCCATAGACCTTCCATCCTCTGAGGGTGCCCCTGATGATACTTTAAATCCGGAAGCCACTGAGTTTATTCCATCCTATGCTCAGACGGAGGAGTGGGAAGATGCTATAGAATCCTTCCCTGTTGACGATCCAAGGGACTCCATGTATCTTTCTGCATCTGATTCGGGTGCCTCAGAAACAGAAGAAACTCCTACACCTATCCCAGTGGAAGAACCTGTGGTATCTGAGGCATTGACCCCCCAGAGAACAAAGAGCTAAAAGAACCATATGTCCTCCCCGGAAGCTAACCTATACACAGATGGGAGAAAGCTCTGAGGACACTGTGACTACCGCAAGGACAATACAAAAGCCTGATCCCTCCACTGTGCATTTGGTGGAGGGCAACCCCAGCTCGCTTTCTGGCACAGTTAGGCAGGCCACTATCACTGATGTGACCTGTGGGCAGGGAAATCCCCCTCCCCATTTTTGGTGGGAGCTTCCCCTGCCGACCTCCCTTGCAGCCCTCAATGACTTTGTTTGTACATATTGTTAATGTTGTCTTTGGGGACCAAAGATTCTAAGTGGGGGGAGTGTGTAGCGGAGTATTACCTTTTAAATCCCTCAGAGACTACATTACCCAGTACACTTTTAGGCACCCAGGGTGCCTTGCTCCGCGCAAGGACTGCTGGGGGTTGACTTTATAAAGGGGAGGCGGAGCCCATTTCTTTCTCTTTGGACACCGCCCGCCCAGCAAGCTGAACTGCCGCTTGAGTTCCGGTGACTTTAGGCCAGAAGCCTGGCCCTTTTCTCCAAAGAGCCTTCCGCATGCACCGAGGAGCCTGAGGGACGTCTCTTCTTGATACTGCACCTTTGCCAGGAGGACCGAAGACCCGGATGTCAATGGATCGGTATACTTAGACACATCAGCGGAAGAATCGGACGCAGACTGGTCCGGTTGGGTGAGAGAGCACCTGCTCATAGACAGATACAGTACATTTGCTGCCTTGGTGGATTACAATTTCTGTTCTTCAAGTGCACCACCGTTGCTAGCGAAGATTTCCCTACAGAACTTCCACTTAGTTCAGTCAGGCCTGACTGGGTAGCGCAGACATTCCTGGGCGCCATATTGTCCACGAGGGGAAGTAGCTGCAAAGGGGACTGTTAGAGTTGCATAGCATTGAATATTTGTCTGCTTGTTTAACACTGTTTATTGCAGGGCTCTGCATATGACTTGTACCCACCTGTTTTACTGTTTACCCATTAATCTAAGTAAACATACAAGGGTTAAATATATTGGTGTCTGTGTTCTTTACTTTACGGAAGGGATAGGTAAAGGAAGTTTTAAAATATCACTGTGTGTTCTTGCCATAGGTTTGTGCTGTTGTGGGTTACAGGGCTCACAATCCTATCATCCCTTACTAACTGTGCCAAGGGAGGTTAGAGCCGATTGCCAGGGGTTGACAGCGGTGCACTACAGGGCCCAAAAATCATACAGGCAGCCCTCTTAACTGGGGGTATCGCTACACGTATAAATGTTAGTACTCAGTTATATTATGTACATTTAGGAAAGTATCCAGGCCTTTCTTAAAGCAATCTACTGAGCTGGCCAGAACCACCTCTGGAGGGAGTTTGTTCCACATTTTCACAGCTCTTACTGTGAAGAAACCTTTCCGTATTTGGATTAAATCTTTTTTCCTCTAGACGTAAAGAGTGCCCCCTTGTCTTTTGTGTTGACCGCAAAGTGAATAACTCAACATCAAGTTCACTATATGGACCCCTTATATACTTGTACATGTTAATCATATCCCCCCTTATTCTCCTCTTCTCAAGAGTGAATAAATTCAGTTCCTCTAATCTTTCCTCATAGCTGAGCTCCTCCATGCCTCTTATCAGTTTGGTTGCCCTTCTCTGCACTCTCCAGTTCCCCGATATCCTTTTTAAGAACTGGTGCCCAAAACTGAACTGCATATTCCAGATGAGGTCTTACTAATGATTTGAACAGGGGCAAAATGATATCTCTCTCTCTGGAGTCCATACCTCTCTTAATACAAGAAAGGACTTTGCTCGCTTTGGAAACCGCAGCTTGGCATTGCATGCCATTATTGAGCTTATGATCTACCAAAACCCCCAGATCCTTCTCCACTACGGATCCCCCCAGTTGTATGCCCCCTAGTATGTATGATGCATTCATATTATTAGCCCCCATGTGCATAACTTTACATTTATCAACATTAAACCTCATCTGCCACATAGTCGCCCAATTAGACAGGGCATTGACGTTGGCTTGTAAATTGGCGACATCATGTAAGGATGCATAGCTTGGTGTCATCTGCAAAGACAGAAATGTTACTTTTGATCCCAGACCCAATATCATTTATAAAGATATTAAAAAGTAAGGGTCCCAGCACTGAACCTGGGGGTACACCACTGATAACCTTAGACCATTCAGAGTAAGAATCATTAACCACGACTCTCTGAATTCTGTCTTTTAGCCAGTTTTATATCCATTTACAAACTGATATTTCCAATCCTGTAGACTTTACCTTACACATGAGCCGTGTGTGCGGAACTGTATCGAACGCTTTTGCAAAATCCAAGTATACCACGTCCACTGCCTCCCCTCTGTCCAAGGTTTTACTTACCTCTTCATAAAAAGAAATCAGGTTTGTTTGACAACTTCTGTCTTTCATGAATCCATGCTGTCTGTTGCCTCAAAGTCATATCCCTCAAAGTATGTGCTCTCTTGTAGACTATATTGGGTTTATGCGGAAGAATGCTGTTCAAATGGCTATCGCTCTTTAATATATGCCAATGTCTCTTTATCAATTTTTGTACTTCTCTGTGTTGAATGTTGTATTCCAAAACTATAAATGGGGCTTCCAAATTACGTTGATGGTTATTTTTCACTTGTAGCATCGCTGTTCTATCCATTTTCTTAACGTCATTGATCTGTTTTTCTATAAATCCTTCAGTATAGCCTTTATCCTTGATTCTATTTCCTATGAATTTTACTTGAGACATGAAGTCATTTTCGTTCGTGCAGTTCCTCCTAATCCTTACAAGTTGGCCTTTTGGAATATTGTAGAGCAGGGGTACTGAATTAAAATTCACGGGGTCCGGTCGGAAAAATTTTGTTCCAGCGGAGGTCCGAATGCCATATTGGTGCTATGACTCCACATGATGTCTTCCACTTCACAGCGCCCCCCCACCACCACACACATGCACACACCTTTACGATCCACACACATCACACTTTGTGCTTTTTTTCTTTCAACTTTATTGAAATGTCAAAATACATTTCATAAATTTTTATGCACCACAGCTCAGTTGCGGTGCATAGAAGCAGTATGAATTTTGCACCACACTGCTCAGCACGCAGGGGTGCTGTTTCAGTGTGAACAGGACACATAGAAAACAATTGTTTTCTTTTGCCCTTGCAGAGACCTGTGTTTTGCTAGTGCAGAAATCAGACCCCCTTTTACATCAGTGTCCTCAGCCCCCACTTACATCACATACCCCCTGCCTCATCACAAACCCCCCATCACAGACCCCTCATTACAGACTGACCCCCCCATCACAGACCCCTCATTACAGACTGACCCCCCATCACAGACCCCTCATTACAGACTGACCCCCCATCACAGACTGACCCCCCATCACAGTCCTCTCGATATCATAAACCACTGTCCTTTACAGCACAGCACACCCTCCCCACAGAACCCTACCTTATTGACACAGGACATGAAGCGTGGCCGCTCTGAACAATGGGCAGGACTTTTCACGTCAAAAGTGAGTGATTTATTGCTGGGACCGCCCCGATGTCTAGCAACCAATCACCCACTTTGTAACTTAAAAAGTCCCGCCCTTTGTCCAGAGCGGCCACGCTTAATGTTGTGTGATTTTAGACAGGCAGTGGGGGGGTGCAGTGATATATTAGAGAAGGCACGGACATGCCACGGCTGCCATGCTGTGTATATAGCAGCATCGGCAGCGGCAGGCGGGTGAGCCGGGGACAGGGAGAGGACACTACTTGGTGAGGCTGCGGTCCGGGCAGAATGGCCACTGGGGCCGGAACCAGACAGCAGGCCGCCATTTAGTGACGCCCGTTGTAGAGCCATGATTTGGGATGACAATTGTTCATGGATAAATAATTAGCGTCAACGTTTTTAAAATGTGTCTTAGTGATAACTTGATTTTCGACCAAGGTAATATCTAGATCCAAAAAGTTGACTTGCTTATCACTGACGTTCCACACAAGTTTAATATTCTTGTCATTGTTATTAAGTTGAACTAAGAAATTCTCTAATGTATCTTAATCTTTACTCCTGTTCCATATGATTATCAGATCATCGATATATCTTTTGTAGAAAGTCAATTCAACTGGAGAATTGTTGTATACTGCATTCTCTTCCCATTGCGCCATAAAGGCGTTGGCTATACTGGGTGCGAATTTAGCTCCCATCGCTATGGTTTATAATTTGCTTGATCATGCCAAAAGTAGTTGTACTTTAAACAAAACTCGATACATTTAATCAGGTACTTTCTTTGTTTGCAAATAAGTGTGCGATACTCTCTTAATAACCATTTAGTAGCATTACAGGCTTGATGGTGTTGCACAATGGTATAGCGTGATGATACATTCACCGTAGCGAAGAGATCTGAGCACAGGTTTCCATACAAGATTGTTCACTTCAGGGATTATTTGCATTTAAGGACACTTTGTGATTTTTGATATATTTCATGTTTGTTCTTACATTTATTGATAATTCTCACATGTGCTCTTGGAGCACTAGTTGCATATTAGTATATATGCATTTTTCTCCAAATGCGAGGGGGTACTTCACTTTTGATTGGTTCATTGTCATTGGAGTATGGATGTGGTTGCTCTGCACTTTTGAGGCATTTTAGATTTCCTCTCCTATCAATGTTCTTTGGGAGAGTCAGGAGTAGATACAGGCAGGTGGCAAAGTATTGGACAGAGAAACCAGTTAGGAGAGATTGTAGCTGAAGGGCCCAGGGGTCTACTATTAATGTATTAGAAGGAACAGGTAATCCACGTAGTTTTCCACTCCACGGACTGTCTGATTTAAACCATAAGACGACCAGAGAAAAGTGGCTTCATTATGGAAGACCACAAGAGTTGTGGAGAGAAAGCCCTTTCATGTATTACAAGCCTACACTTGTTTCTAATGTACAGTCTAATGAACTTTTAGCCCTGGTTCACACCGACAGCAGGAATGAAATTGTGCGAGTTCAGCTGAACTCGCACAATTTCATTCCCACATGTCACTCCCGACATCAGGGGCGATTTTAGAGACATCGTGTGCGGGTTGCTGCATATGTCAAAAGGGAGAAGGGGGGAGGGAAGAAAAAATAATAATTTGCACCCCAAAGTAGTACAGAAACTACTTTTGGAAATTAGTGCGGCACCGATTTGGACATTGCATGCCAAATCACCAGCATTGGCAATTTGACATGTCAAATCGCTTTAATATGAACCAGGGCTTAACCAAAGACAAAAAAACACCTTCAGTGGCAAAAATATGAGGGGCTGTTGCAAGGCAGATTAATGTTTAGTATAAGTTTTGTTAGTAATGAAGTGATTTTCTGTGTGGAGTCTGAGAGAAGGTCAGAATGTGTTGTGTTTGATAAACAAATAGTTTTGTTTTTTTCTCAGACCGGCTTAAGAAGAATATAGCTTTTACTTAGAAACAGACATCAAGTTTGTTTGAGGGGATACTTCTCATATCTAAGGGCATTTGTTTGAGAACAAGGAACTACTGTTGTATTTTAGTTGACAGATGTTTGCGCAAGTTAGGCCCCATGCAGACGAGACACCGGTGCAAACTCTGCTGAACGCATTTTTTTTTAAAGGCTGAAGCCGGCGTTTAGAAACGCCCGTTTTGCTGTGATTTTACCGCGTTTGCGACTATAAGCGTTTAGTTAAGAAACATGAGCTCAAAAAAACTATTATTTAACCATTTCAGCCATTTTGTAAGACCAGAGTGAGTAGCAGAAGCTGAGAGAGCAGCAGTGTACTTGTATTTAACGTGTCATATGCCACAAGCTGTAGATTGTCCACTTGCCACGTCACCTGCCACAAGTTGTGGATTGTCCACGTCACCTGCCACAAGTTGCGGATTGTCCACGTCACCTGCCACAAGTTGCGGATTGTCTACCTGGCCACGTAATCTGCCACAAGTTGTGGATTGTCTACCTGGCCACGTAATCTGCCACAAGTTGTGGATTGTCTACCTGGCCACGTAATCTGCCACAAGTTGTGGATTGTCCACAATGCAATGCAAGCAATTCATTTTTTTTTTTTTTAATGGCTTCTCATCATTTGCCATCATTTTTGAGATTTCTAATGTAAAAAAAATAGGTCACCTTTAAAAACGCTTAAACGAAATCGCGGCAAAACGCCGGTACCGCATTTAGAGTCTGAAACGCGGAAATTTTTGCATAAGAACCCATTTTTTTTGCTTTCAGAAAAACAAGGTTAAACGCAACTGCATATAAACGGCAATAAACGAGACAGTGTACATGGTCACATAGGATAACATTGAATGGGTTCAGGGGCAGTTGAAAAAAAAGTGTCTAAACTCGCGTTCAGAGGCAGTTGAACAGCATCCAGAGTGCATGGGGCATAAGACTTGCACCCAATATGTAAAAAAAAAAGCCAAGCTATTTTTTTTTATTGTGCAACTATGGTACATCTCAAAATATATTTGAATATCAAAATTTCAGTAATTCAAAAAGTGAAACTCCTATAGATTCATTACACAGGAGTGATATATGTAGGACTTTCCTTTAATTTGGATGATTGTGGCTTACAGCTAGTGGAAACCCAAAATTCAGTATCTCAGAAAATTTGAATATTTTACAGAAGACCAAATAACATCAGCCCCGGAAGGATTTGCCCTCTTAATAGCCAAATAAAAGTGACGTCCTTTTTTGGGTGATTAGTGACATTACTACATTGATCAGTGCTATAAAAAAAATGTAAAATGAACAAGTGTGTTCCCTAGGTGTCAGGGGGATGGGCTGCCAGGGAACAGTGATCTTTCATGTTCTGTCAGAACAGAGATCTGCTTGTTTACATAGGCAGATCCCCGTTCTGCCTCTAACTAGGCGATACAGAAATGTTGCCTTACTGAAAAGTACATCCATGTACAGTATAGTATGCACTCAATACTTGGTCAGGGCTCCTCTTGCATGAATTACTGCATCAATGTGGTGTGGCATGGAGGCAATCAGCCTGTGGTACTGCTGAGGTGCTATGGAAGCCCAGGATGCTTTGATAGAGACCTTCAGCTCATCGGCATTGTTGGGTCTGGTGTCTCATCTTCCTCTTGACAATACCCCATAGATTCTCTATGGGGTTTAGGTCAGGCAAGTTTGCTGGTCAATCAAGCACAGTGACACCATGATCATTAAACCAGGTATTAGTACTTTTGGCAATGTGGGTAGGTGCCAAGTCCTGCTGGAAAATTAAATCAGCATTTCCATAAAGATGGTCAGCAGAGCGAAGCCTGAAGTGCTCTAGAATATCCTTGTAGAGGGCTGCACTGACTTTGGACTTGATAGAACAGTGGACCAACACTAGAAGATGACATGGCTCCCCAAATCATCACCGACTGTAAAATTGTCACACTAGACCTCATGCAACTTGGATTATGTGCCTCTCCACTCTTCCTCCAGACTGGGACCTTGATTTCCAAATAAAATACAAAATGAACTTTCAGCCGAAGAGAGGACTTTGGATCATTGATCAACAGTCCAGTTCTTTTTCTCCTTAGCCCAGGCAAGATACTTCTGACGTGGTCTTGCGTTCCTTGTCAAGCCACTCCTGAACCAAACAGTTGTAGCCCATGTCCTGGATACGTAAGTGGTGGCTCTGGAAGCACAGACACTAACCATAGTCTACTCCTTGTGAATCTCCCCCCAATTCCTGAATGATCTTTGCGTCACAATCCTCAAGACTGTCCTGTTGCTTGTGCACCTTTTTCTACCACACTTTCTTTCCACTCAACTTTCTATTAATATGCTTGGATACAGCAATCTGAACAGCCAGCTTCTTAAGCAATGTCCTTTTGTGACTTACCCTCCTTGGAGTCAATGACTGTCTTCTGGACAACTGTCAAGTCAGCAGTCTCCCCCCATGATTGTGTACCCTAATGAACCAGACCATTTAAAAAAGGCTCAGGAAACCTTTACATGTATTTTGCATTAATTGGCTGTTTAGAGTGGACACCATGAGTCTACAATATTGAACTTTCACAATATTCTGATACAGAATTTTGTTTTCACTAGCTGCAAGCCAGAATCAAAATGAAAAGAAATGCTTGAAATATATCACCGTTTAATACAGCTATATAATACAGTAAAACCTTGGATTGCGAGCATAATTCGTTCCGGAAGCATGCTTGAAATCCAAAGCACTTGTATATCAAAGCAAATTTCCCCATAAGCAATAATGGAAACTCAAATAATTTGTTCCACAGCCATTTATTCATAAGTCCTTCAGTTTACAATCAACATAAAACTATAGCAATGTGATAGTTTGTGTAACCATAAAATGTCCAGCCACAAATGGAAGTCTCCCCAAGGAGATTGTAGCTCCTGCTGGATTTTGCTTCTAGAGTATAAAAGAGAATAGAGGCACCTCTAAGTGTAGCAATATGGTTACATTTAATGAAGGTAGAATATTTAGCAACTCACATGGTTGATGACTAAAAGAAGCACATCTAAATATGCAGGCATTCAGGGTAAAGCGGTCTGCAATCGTGACCAGGAAGACTACCCTGCAGTAAAGCGATCTGAAAAGCCTTGAACCGCTTGTAAAGCGCAGCGTGAAAGAGACGATGTCAATGGCGGTAAGGAGAATGGTTTATGTGGAGATCTTTACCCCAGATGCCTGCATACTTCGATGTGCCCGTTTTAATCAACCATGTGAGTTTCTAAATATTGTACCTTCATTAAATGTAACCATATTGCTACACTTAGAGGCGTCTCTCTTCTATACTCAGTTGTGACATGACTCCACTTGTCAAGTCAAAATGTATTAATTTTGCTTGTCTTGCAAAACTCTCAAACCAAGTTACTCCTAAAACCAGGGTTTTACTGTATAGGAGGTTCACTTTGAATTTAAATCACTGAAATAAATTAACTGATGCTATTCAAAATTTTTTGAGATGCACCTGTATATGACCTAAGGCATGTACGATACCATAGTGCCATCTTGAGAGCGAATTGGAGAACATTTCTCCCATTGAAACTTGGGTTTGGCCCATTTCACAATACTATGTAGGAATGGTAAATTTGCCAAATAAAAAAGGTAGTCAGGCAAAAGCCGACAAGGATTCTAAAGCCTTGTACACACGATCAGACTTCCATCTGACTTTTCAGTGGATTTTGGTCCGAAGGGCATTGGCCGTGAACTTGTTCTACACCCACACGGCAGAACATTTTCAACCAACATTCACCAAACCACGTGTTTTCAGCTCTTTACCGCAACCCTTTGGGCAACTTCTGCTATTGTTGTCTGATGTTTAGCATTGGTTCCGAGCATGCGCGTTTGTACGTTGGATTTTAGTTGGACGGACTTGTGTACACACGATCGGATAAACAGACATAACAGATTTATTGTCAGACAGTTGGTGAGCATGTACAGTCAACATTTGTTGTCGTTAATTCAGCCAACACAATTATGTCCATAAAATTGGATAGTGTGTACGGGCCTTAAGATGACTTAACACCAAGGAAGATCTGTACAGAAGAAGCTATACCTGAAGACACTTTCACCTGATCTCTAGCAACTGCTTATAGATTATAGGGAACGAGGACCCAGGCTTAAAGGTCATGAACCCACTAACATGAGTTAACATACAGGCTTCCCCCAATATTCGGTGGGAAATATCTGCTCCAGTTCATTGGCAAGGGACAGGCATGTGTCTGAATGTTTGCACCCGACTGCATTTGTTTTTATCTGTCAACAGTGTTTAGGGTGTATGCATCTACCCTGCATTCCAATTTCATCCATGTTTCTACATGTATGCCCTGAACAACTCTTATGCGCCAGCTAAGTCTGTGCATTTCTGCCATCATAAGATCTCCCTGAGAATGTGTCAATGAGTAGGAGAGCAGGGGCAATGTATGAGTTATTAAAGCTGACCACGTGCAGAAAGTAGTAGGATTGTGATCTGAAAAGCGTAGAACTGAATGGGTATCCATCCAGTACTTTTCTATTCCATCTATATATAAAAAAAAAAAAAAAACACTTGTTTACAAAGTAAAAACGACAAGCAGGTTTACTTTTTTCAAGATGTTTATTGGTTTACCAAATTAACAGTGCTTTAGAACCGCAGCTTCTGGAAGAACCACTTGTTTTTGCCTGTCTTGTACCTGTAGATGTAAATAGTATGGTTAGTTTTTGTTAAACTATACAGTAGTTTTATCAAAATCAAAGTACACCACTTTTGTCCAGTTTATCAAAGTAGAATTCAATCAAGTACAGGCCTAAACCGTTCTGTACTTTTCCTGTAACGCTTAAACATTTTGCGGCTACAGCCAATTTTTTTCTGCACACATACTATAAAATGTACACATGCATTTAAGGACATTCAGCCTAGGTTCACACACATGCGATGTGGGAAATGGCACGATTCCGGCATCTCTTCCGCAGGCAGTTCACACTGCCCTCTGAACCGCTGCGGGTGTCAATACATCGTTAATGACTCACCCAAATCGGTTCGCACTGTGAACTGTAAACTCGCACAGGAATTGGATCGAATGGGTGAGAAAACCGATTCGAACATCTGATTCCAAGTGGGGTGTTCTCAACCCCCCCCAAAAAAAAAAACACACCATTCCTCAGTTTTGTAACAAGCATTGCAGAACACAGGAACAGAGTGAAGTAGAGAGTGGCGCGTCCTGTACAGAATACTTTATTAATCCCAAAGGGTAATTGTTTTGACAAAAAATAAACAAAACACACAAGATCACAACAAGATGATAGACTGAACAAGATGCAAAAACAATAAAATTACCAAACAAAATGAAAACTACACTACAAAGATCTATAGTAATAAAAAACATGGACAGATTAACCACTTGACCACTGGGCACTTAAACCCCCTTAATAACCAGACCAATTTTCAGCTTTCGGTGCTCTCACATTTTGAATGACAATTACTCAGTCATACAACACTGTACCCATATGAAATTTTTGTCCTTTTTTTCACACAAATAGAGCTTTCTTTTGGTGGTATTTAATCACTGTTGGGTTTTTTATTTTTTGCGCTATAAGAGAAAAAAAGACTGAAAATTTTGTAAAAAAATGATTTTTTTTTCGTTTCTGTTATAAAATTTTGCAAATGACTATTTTTTCTTCATAAATTTTGGCCAAAATTTATACTGCTACATATATTTGGTAAAAATAAGTACAAATTGGTGGATATTATTTGGTCTTTGTGAAAGTTATAGAGTCCACAAGCTATGGTGCCAATATCTGAAAATTGATCACACCTGAAGTACTGACGGCCTATCTCAATTCTTGAGACCCTAACATGCCAGAAAAGTACAAATACCCCCCAAATGACCCCTTTTTGGAAAGAAGACATTCCAAGGTATTCAGAAAGAGGCATTGTGAGTTTTTTGAAGTTGTCATTTTTTCCCACAATTCTTTGCAAAATCAAGATTTTTTTTTTCTCTTTTTTTTTTTTCACAAAATTGTCATATTAGCAGGTTATTTCTCACACACAGCATATGCATTCCACAAATTACACCCCAAAACACATTCTGCTATTACTCCCGAGTATGGCGATACCACATGTGTGAGACTTTTACACAGCGTGGCCACATACAGAGGCCCAACATGCAGGGAGCACCTTCAGGCGTTCTGGAGCACCCAGGCCAATTCTGACATTTCTCTCCTACATGTAAAAATCATCATTTGTTTGCTAGAAAATTACATAGAACCCCAAAACATTATACATGTTTTTTTAGCAAAGACCTTAGAGAATATAATGGTGGTTGTTGCAACTTTTTATCTCGCACGATATTTGCGCAGCAATTTTTTTAACGCGTTTTTTACGGGAAAAAAATGTTTTGTGCTTAAAAAAAAAAAAAACAGTAAAGTTAGCCCAATGTTTTTACATAATGTGAAAGATGAAGTTACGCCGAGTAAATAGATACCTAACATGTCGCCCTTAAAAATTGCACACACTCGTGGAATGGCGCCAAACTTCGCTACTTAAAAAATCCCCATAGGCGACGCTTTAAATATTTTTACTGGTTACATGTTTTGAGTTACAGAGGAGGTCTAGGGCCAAAATGATTGCTCTCGCTCTAACGTTCGCAGAGATACCTCACATGTGTGGTTTGAAAACCGTTTTCATATGTGGGCGGGACTTACGTATGCGTTCGCTTCTGTATGCGAGCTCACGGGGACAGGGGCGCTTTAAAATAAAAAAAAAATGTATTCTTCATTTTACTTTATTTATTTTAGTTTGACATGTTTTTCCGCCCTAAACATTTTTTTGATCACTTTTATACCTATTACAAGGAACGTAAACATCCCTTGTAATAGGAATATGGCATGACAGGTCCTCTTTACAGTGAGATATGGGGGGGGGGGGTGTCAATAAGACCCCACATCTCACCTCTAGGCTGGGAAGCCTGAAAAAAATACAAAAAAAAAAAACAACAATCCTGGCTTTGATCGTAGCGGTGAGTCGGTAGAAGCACCGGAGGGCGGCGGGGGGGACGACGGCGACGACATCCCCTCTCGCCTCCCGTAAGAATGATCAAGCGGCGGAACAGCCGCTATGATTGTTCTTATGGTGTAGGGAATCGCCGGCTGAAAAAGCTAATATCTGAATGATGCCTGTAGCTGCTCCCATCATTCAGATATCCCCGCACAAATTCAAGGACGTCATATGACGGCCGGAGGGCGGGAAGTGGTTATTGCGGAGTATTGCCGGGCATTGCGGAGTATTGCCGGGCATTGCGGAGTATTGCCGGGCATTGCGGAGTATTGCCGGGCATTGCGGAGTATTGCCGGGCATTGCGGAGTATTGCCGGGCATTGCGGAGTATTGCCGTCGCAATAGTGTGAACCCAGGCTAAAACGAAATACATTTTATGCAAGCGGCATCAATATTTTTCTAATACTAACCTTTCCTCAAATTTTACTTTGGCTTCCCTTCTGGCTTTCCGTTTCAGAGCTGGGTCCCTGAAAACATCCTTGTTCACCACAGCTTTGTCAAGAGGGATATCAACAGAGTATCTAGAAGAAAAAAAAAATTGCAGAATTAAAACGCAACATCCATATAAAAAAAGAAACGTCGGCATTATGTGGTAGTATAAAATCTGCGTAGTGTTTAACCACTTGCCACCCCATTCATGCTGATATACTGCAGCAGGGCAGCACAGGCAGGCACAGCCACATATACAGTGGGTACGGAAAGTATTCAGACCCCCTTAAATTTTTCACTCTGTTACATTGCAGCCATTTGCCAAAATCATTTACGTAAAAAAAAAAAATCCTCATTAATGTACACACAGCACCTCATATTGACAGAAAAACAGAATTGTTGACATTTTTGCAGATTTATTAAAAAGAAAAATACTGAAATAGCACATTGTCCTAAGTATTCAGACCCTTTGCTGTGACACTCATATTTAACTCAGGTGCTGTCCATTTCTTCTTATCATCCTTGAGATGGTTCTACACCTTCATTTGAGTCCAGCTGTGTTTGAATATACTGATTGGACTTGATTAGGAAAGCCACACACAGCTCACAGTGCATGTCAGAGCAAATGAGAATCATGAGGTCAAAGGAACTGGCTCAGAGACAGAATTGTGGCAAGGCACAGATCTGGCCAAGGTTACAAAGAAATTTCTGCTGCACTTAAGGTTCCTAAGAGCACAGTGGCCTCCATAATCCTTAAAATAGAAGACGTTTGGGATGACCAGAACCCTTCTTAGAGCTGGTCGTCTGGCCAAACTGAGCAATCGGAGAGAAGAGCCTTGGTGAGGGAGGTAAAGAACCCAAAGATCACTGTGGCTTAGCTCCAGAGATGCAGTCAGGAGGTGGGAGAAAGTTGTAGAAAGTCAACCATCACTGCAGCCCTCCACCAGTCTGGGGTTTATGGCAGAGTGGCCCGACAAAAGCCTCTTCTCAGTGCAAGACACGTGAAAGTCTGCATGGAGTTTGCTAATAAACACCTGAAGGACTCCAAGATGGTGAGAAATAAGATTCTCTGGTCTGATGAGACCAAGATAGAACTTTTTGGCCTTAATTCTAAGAGGTATGTGTGGAGAAAACCAGGCGCTGCTCATCACCTGTCCAATACAGTCCCAACAGTGAAGCATGGTGGTGGCAGCATCATGCTGTGTGGGTGTTTCTCAGCTGCAGGGACAGGACGACTGGTTGCAATCGAGGGAAAGAGGAATGCGGCCAAGTACAGGGATATCCTGGACGAAAACCTTCTCCAGAGTGCTCAGGACCTCAGACTGGGCTGAAGGTTTAACCTTCCAACAAGACAATGACCCTAAGCACACAGCTAAAATAACGGAGTGGCTTCACAACAACTCTGTTATTGAATGGCCCAGCCAGAGCCCTGACTTAAACCCAATTGAGCATCTCTGGAGAGACCTAAAAATGGCTGTTCACCAACGTTTACCATCCAACCTGACAGAACTGGAGAGGATCTGCAAGGAGGAATGGCAGAGGCTCCCCAAATCCAGGTGTGAAAAACTTGTTGCATCTTTCCCAAAAAGACTCATGGCTGTATTAGATCAAAAGGGTGCAAATACTAAATACTGAACAAACGGTCTGAATACTTAGGACCATGTGATATTTCTGATTTTCTTTAATAAATCTGCAAAAATGTCAACAATTCTGTTTTTTTCTGTTAATATGGGGTGCTGTGGGTACATTGAGTGAAAAAAATGAACTTAAAATGATTTTAGCAAATGGCTGCAATATAACAAAGTGAAAAATTTAAGGGGGTCTGAATACTTTCCGTACCCACTGTGTGACCGAGGCTCTTCTGGGTTAGAAGCAAACATCACGGTTGGTCGTGCAGAAAGCTCCCCCTGTGACCATTGTTTCCATCGGACACAGTGGAGTACGATTACCATTATCTGGGTATTATGTAATATGATCACATGATAATGTAAAACAACCTATCATGAATGGCTCTCCATTCATGAACAGCTTGGTTACTGTTGTGACCTGTGAAAGGCACTGTAAACTGCTCCAGCTAGGGTACCTGAGTGAGCTTTCTGGTCCACAAGGTTCCCCAACAGACCACCTCCAACTTCTCAGGAGTCATTGGGGCTTGGTGGATTTGAGGGTTAAATACGATACCCCCTCGACCTCTGCCCTTGCGCTGGCTATCCCTGTCCTGCTGCTTTTGGACACGTTTAAAAAAAATAAAAACACACCGACATTTATTCTTTACTTTTCATGAACGCCTTATCCGCCGTGAGACCTGAACAAAAGACAATTCCCTGAAATGGGTGGACTGCAAAGGTGGAGCATAGACACAGAAGCCTGTCCATGTTTTAGCCACAGGGCTCTTCTCGCAGAATTTACTAAAGCAGAGAATCTGGCAGCCAACTTGACCAAATATGCCTAAGCATCTGCCTCAAAAGCAAATGATTTTAGATTTTGCTGCCTAGATGTTCCAGCCGAAAGGGGTGGGAGAAAACTTATCACTCAAGATTTCTGACAACGTAGGGGGCCGCTAGGGCTGGTTTCACGCTAATAGAGGTAGAGTCCCAAGCCCTTATTTATCCCTTGGGTCTCAGAGCCCCCATATCAAAAAAGGCGATGTCAGATTTCATTGAAATTTTAGAGTGGTGCATCCAACGTCGGAACCTTGTTCCAAGGTTGGGTCAAATCTTCAAAGAATAATCTCTTTAGGCCTCCCAAGAAGGGGTTTCTTTCACGCAAGCTTTATAGTATCCACTAGGGAACCATGAATCGTAAAAACCCTAGACTTTTAAGCATGCATCCCCATGTACATGAGGTCATGCTTAGATAGCTGTACCCTCTCCTCCTGAACGTTTAGGTGTCATATATAGCCTTAAGCAGGTTGTCCACATCATAAAAAGGGACAGCTTATACCTAAAGCCCTCAGGAGTAGCCTTCAACTCATCCTCAGAAGCAGAATCTGCCTAAGAAGGAGAAGAAAAAAAAAAAAAAAAAAAGAAAAGAAAAGTAAAACCAGCCAGGGTTACTTCCTCTTTAAAAAGGCCCCTTTCACACTGGGGCGGGAGGTGCGCTGGTGGTATAGCGCTGCTATTTTTAGCCCCGGGCTTTCACACTGGAGAAACAGCAGCCGCTGTTTTAGGTTGGTTTGCAGGTGCTATTTTTAGCGCAATAGCACCTGCAAACCGCCTCAGTGTGAAAGGGGTCCAAGTGATTTATCATGACTAAAGAGCACCTTGGCTGAAATGCGTTAACACTATGCATAGGATACTTTTTACTCCGAATGGACCTATAAGATTTTTGTGGCAACATACCGTGTTGCTGGCCTTCTCGTCCTGATGTTTGTCTATAGTACGTGTGGCTGCGGTCTGAACACAAGTGTGGCTTTTTAACGTGCATTTAAATTTTGAAAGCTTTAAGCATCACATCACTATAAAGATCGCTACGCACCTGGTTGGCATGAGGTGGTTGTAGTTGTACACCTTCACGAATGACTTGATCTTGGAACGCTTGGCAATTCTCTTCTTGCCCATAGTGGCAGTCACCTTACGAGGATAGCGATCAATGCCAGCAACCAGGGCGTGGCTGTACTGACGGTCAGAGGTGCCATCATCAATGTTCTGTTTAAGAGAACAGAACAACTGATCAAAATGCTGTCTCCAAAGCTTCCTGTATTAAACGTTACAAATCTTTATACAGTGGGTGGATTAGTAAGTGACAGCTAAGCACTTGATGTTTAACAGTTGCTCCATTAACTGTTATAGTGTTTTGTCATGATCCCACTGATCAAGTTACATCTGCCAAGACTGAGCATCAAAAACCCTGCATCCATTACCTACATGCCTCCATCCCAATGACAGCAGGTGGGATGTGTCAGGTAAGCAGAGTAGGAGCGATTGTCACAAACCCTTGTGAGGCAAGCAGAGTAGTCTCCCACTAAATGAGGAATATACACGTGCCTGTCACAGGGATGTGAAGACACCCTGGTAAAGGAAGCAAAGCCACAAAATCAGGAAATAATGGTCTAAGCATCTGAATAAAAAGGGCAAGGGATTACTGAAAACAAGCATTAATTTTTCGACACAAATTGGTAGCAAAAAAAAAAAAAAAGTTATATTGCACAGGTAAAACCTGAAATAAAATATATTATATATACCTTTACAATGACAGCTTTACGGCCTGCATAGCGTCCTGCTAAAACAAGGACAACTTTTCCTGGTTTCATGAACTTGCCCATCTCTGTGGAAAGATTAAATGTTATACAAGACATTCCAATGAAATAGATTCTCTTTATAAAACAAACAGGAAATCATTTTCTCTTATAATAAACCTATATATTTCCCAATGTAATTAGGTGCTTTGTGCTGTATTTTTTTTTACATAAAACTGTATTCACATTTTGAGAGCTGGTATAAAAACTGGAGCAGTTACACACGGCACACCATGCCTTATGGGAAAGGTTGATACTAGCAGATAAGTGACTGAATGTACCTGAAACTTCCTTGTAGTGGTGCACAGATCTACAAGTTAAAATCAGTCGCAAGGATACAAAATAATTTTTTTTTAATTGGACAGGGGTTCTAGCAAAAAGTCTTGTCTGAACAGTTAAGGCTAGAGAGAAGTAAACTGAAATCGAGGGCATGCCCTACTATACCCATTACCATGCAAAATGTAGCTACCAAAGCAAACTAGCCACCCATTTGTTAAACTCCGGCTTATAATTCACAAAACACATGGCCCCATGCCACGTTTTGAAAATGGTCTTAAGGAAGGAGACAAAATATGCAACTGTAGAGCTGGGGTCTGAGACCTGTAGCACTTGCAACTAGGGCCGAAACAACTAATCGATTACCATTTTCATAATCGATTAATTTCATAATCGATTAATCGGCCAGTAACATAATGGGGTTAAAAAAATAACTAAAATTAGCTCTTTATAGTACAAAAAGAGCAAATTGTTACTGTAAATATTACAGTCACTGTCCCACAGTAAAAAATGAACCCCTTACAGCGATTTGCTCTTTTTGTACAAAATTTTAGTTTTTTTAACCCCATTATGTTGCTAAACATCTCAGGCCTGGGTTACACCTCTGTGTTTTTTGGTGCTTTTTGCAGAAACGCGCTACAGTTCATTTACATGGTTTCCTATGGGACACGTTCACATCCATGATTTTTTCAGCTGCTGCATATTTGGAAAGGGCAATGACTTTTTTTTTAACATAAAACAATGCCATTTTGTTTTTTTGGTTCAATATACTTCAATGGAGAAGCTGCAGAAAAGCATGTAATGCGTTTTTGCGGCAATTTGTGTTTTTTAATCTGCCCAGCAACAAATTGGGCCAAAAAATTGCAAATAAGCAAAATTACTTTTTTTAGGTTATTAACCGAATAATCGATATAATAATCGGCCAACTAATCTATTATGAAAATAATCGTTAGTTGCAGCCCTACTTGCAATTACAGTACAGTAGGAGCTGGACTTCCTCTGGCATGTAAATTAACTCACTTTAAGAACATAGTACACCTTCATGACAGCAAGGTCTTCCAAGAACAATGTTTGCCTGCTTTAAACCTGCGACGATAATCCTGCCTGGAGTTGGGCTTAAAGTGGAACTGAGAGCTCTATACAAAGTATCATTTGGTTCTTTTAATGCCGGTTCGCACTGGGGCGGCTTCAAAGTTGCCTGACTGTAGGCCGACTCTGAAGCCGCCCGTACAGCACAGCTTGCAAAACGACTTTGTATAGAAGTTAAGTTAATGCAAGCCGCTCCAAAGTCACCCCCCCCTTAGTACAGGAACCTTTTTTTTTTTTTTTTTTTTAAGTAGGAGCGACTTGAGTCACTCCTATTAGAATGGTTACATTGTACTGAATGGAGAGCGACTTGTCAGGCTGACAAGTCGCCCCGGTGTGAAGCGGCACTTAGACCACCAACACACGCCTTCAGTTTCATCAGTTCAGTTACGTTTTTCAAAGAAAATTTACATCAGTTTTTTTACATCCACTAAAGGCCTCTTTCACACGGGGCGGATCCGTGAAGATCCCTGTCAGAGCGCCGCTCTCCCCTATGGGGAATCGGATGACGACGGACCGTAGAGTCCGTTGTCATCCGATCCGCTGACGGAAGGAAAAATAGGATTTTCCTCAGTCACACTTTTTCGGAGCGGATGTCAGCAGACATGTCACCGCTGACATCCGTGCTTCCATAGGGGTGCATGGAGGATCCGTTTCAGGTCCGCCTAAAAAAACTGACAGACGGACCTCCGTGTGAAAGAGCCCTTAGTCAAATTTTTGGTTTACATTAGAGCTGCACAATTCCGGATAAAATGAGAATCACTATTTTGCTTAGAATAAAGACGATGATTCTCACGGTGCAACATCCTTCACATTATACAAAAAAAAAAAAATTATTGGCCTAACTTTACGGTTTTGTTTTTTTAAATTCACGGAAGCGTATTTTTCCCCCAAAAATTAGGTTTGAAAGACCGCTGGGCAAATACCGTGACAAAATATTGCAACGATCACCATTTTATTCTCTAAAGGTCTCTGCTAAAAATAAAAAGACGTATGATTGAGGGTTCAAAGTAATTTTCTAGCAAAAAATAAAAATGGTTTTAATTTGTAAGCAACAAGTGTCAGAATAAGGTTTAGCCCTGGTTCACATTCATGCTACTTTGAAATCGCGCTACTTCACGAGAGATAGAGATTTTTTTTAATCTAAATTATACATACAAGTAGGGCTGCAACTAACAATTATTTTCATAATCGATTAGTTGGCCGATTATTGTTTCGATTAATCGGTAAGGTAATTTTGCTGCATTTTTACTTTTTTTTTGGCCAATTTGTTGTTTGGCAGACTAAAAAACACAAATTGCCGCAAAAACAACATTACATGCTTTTCTGCAGCTTCTCTATTGAAGTATATTGAACCAAAAAAACAGACCAGCACCGTTTTGCGTTAAAGTCCTTGCCCTTTCCAAATACGCAGCAGCTGAAAAAATCATGGATGTGAACGTGTCCCATAGAAACCATGTAAATGAACTGTAGTGTGTTTCTGCAAAAAGCACCAAACAGAGGTGTGACCCAGGCCTGAGATGTTTAGTAACATAATGGTGTTAAAAAAACTAAAATTAGTAGAAAAAACAGTGTTATTACCTGTTAACTAATTTTTCCAGGAATCTTCCAGGACGGCTTACAGAGAGATAGGCTCCTCCCACCTAGAACAGGAAACACATGATCCACATCATAAAAGTCTTACTCATGCATTAGCCCCTCAGTATTTAATAACCGAAGGCCTCAGAATCATTAAACCTGGATCAGCGTAGCTCTATCCTTATATATGCTTTACATCGCTACTCACCTCATAAAAAGGGAGGGAACTGACGCCGTCCTGGAAGATTCCTGGAAACAGTAGTTAACAGGTAATAACACTGTTTTTCCAAGTCATCTTCCAGGACGGCTTACAGAGAGGACAATATAGTACTACCTGATCAGGGCGGGACCACAGCCTGCAGCACTTTCCTGCCGAAAGACTGGTCCTGGCTGGCAAGCAGGTCCAGTCTGTAATGCTTCACAAAAGTCTGGAAACTGGACCAGGTTGCGGCCTTGCAGATCTGGAGGGGAGATGCTCCTGCCCTTTCAGCCCAAGAAGTAGAAACCGCTCGTGGAGTGAGCATTTATACCCAATGGAGGTGTGCGGGAGACTGCCTTGTATGCCTCCGCAATGGCCGACTTCATCCACCTGGCGATGGTACCTTTGGATGCCTCTTTCCCCTTGTTAGGACCTGTGAATAAAACAAACAAGCTGGTGGAGCGTCACCACTCCTTGGTGTGCTCTATGTAGGCAATCAGGCATCTCCTGACGTCTATTTTATTAAATCCTGCTTCCTTATCATTCTTTGGATTTCCGCAGAATGATGGTATCACGATTTCTTCTGACCTATGGAAGTTAGACGATACCTTGGGGAGAAAAGCTGGGTCCAGCGAGAGGATAATTTTGTCTTGTAAAATGGTGCAGAAAGGCTCGATCACTGAAAGTGCCTGGATCTCACTGACTCTCCTAGCCGAGACTAGGGCCACCAAAACTACTGTCTTCAGGGTTAACAGTTTTATGGGTAGTTCATCTATAGGTTCAAATGGTGCCCTACCGAGACCCTGTAATACTGTTGATAAGTCCCAGGGAGGGAACCTCCTTGCTTTGGGGACTCGTTTCCGGCTGATGGACACAAGAAATCTTTTGATCAGTGGTTCTTCTGACAGTCTTTGATTTAAAAAGTTGGACAGGGCGGCCACCTGAACCTTAAGCGTACTAACTGCAAGGTTTAGATCTGCTCCGGCTTGGAGGAAATCTAGAACCGCCGGGACCATGGCACCTGACACTCTGTTGTTGAGTCTCCGCCAGTCCCCAAATCTCTTCCAAATTTTATTATAAATTGTGTTAGTGGACAGCTTTCGGCTGCTAAGAATGGTATCGATTACCTTGGCCGATAACCCTCTCAGCTCTAACAGCTCCCTTTCAGAAGCCAAGCCGTCAGAGAAAGAGAGCAAAGTCCTGGATGATTCGCTTCTCCCTGGTATAAGAGGTCCGACCTGTAAGGTAGTCTCCAAGGTTCTGCAATGCTGAGTCTTAGAAGACCTGAGAACCAAGACCTCCTCGGCCAAAATGGCACGATCAGGATGACCTTTGTGTTGGACCCTCTTATCTTCCGGATAATCCTCGGAATGAGGGCAAACGGTGGAAATGCGTATACCAGATCTGCCTCCCAAGACTGGGATAGGGCATCTAGGCCCCGACTGAGAAGATCTCTCTGTAGGGAATAGTACTGTTTCACCTGCCTGTTGTGTCTTGTAGCAAAAAGGTCTATCTGTGGGTCTCCCCACTTCTGCACTATTTCTTCGAACACTGTTCGATTCAAGCACCATTCTGTCGAAGACAGCGTCTCTCTGCTTAGGGCATCTGCCAGAGAATTTAATTCCCCTTTTAGGAAAATGGAAGATAGGGATAACAGGTTTTCTTCTGCCCATTGAAGGATCTCTCTTGCTATCCTCATCAGACCCAGGACTCTCGTACCCCCTTGCTTGTTGAGGTAACAAACCGTGGTAATGTTGTCCGAAAGGACCTGCACATGTCTTCCCCTTAGGGATGGGCAAAAGGCTACTAGGGCCTTTAGAACCGCCTTCATCTCCCTCGCATTGGAGGAGAGGCTGGCTTCCTGCCGGTTCCAGAGCCCCTGGGCTATCAGAGTGCCTGAATGGGCCCCCCAGCCCTGCCCGCTGGCGTCCGTGGTGACTGCCAGAGGACAGTGTTGGGACCAGAGTCGGCCAGCCGAGAGGTTTGCAGGGATCAACCACCATTCTATTGAGAGCTTTACTTCCTGCGGAATTTCCGTCTGTCTCTGAAGTGAATTTGTTTGTCCATCCCAGAGAGAAAGCATGAACGCCTGAAGCGCTCGAGTATGGAACTGAGCCCACTGGACTCCTGGGATGGCCGCTGTCATTAACCCAAGGACCCTCATTATACTCTGAATTGAGGTCCTTGAACAAGTGCAGAGGTTCCTCACCTCTGTCAAAATTGTCTCTACCTTTTCCTTTGTCAGGAATATCTTGGACTTCCTTGAGTCTATCAGGTATCCTAGGTATACAATGCTCTGAGTAGGTACTAATTGTGACTTCTCCTGATTTACCAGCCACCCTAGTCGCTGAAGGTGTCTGGTAGTTCTGCTCAGGTTCCGTCTGACTTCGTCTGCTGAGTCTGCAAAAATCAGTAGGTCGTCCAGATAGGGGATAATCTGAATTCCCTCTGATCTCAGAGTCCCTAGCGCTTCTGCCAGTATCTTCGTAAAAATGCGTGGAGCTGACGCTAGTCCGAAGGGCAGAGCATTGAATTGAAAATGGAGGGTTCTGAACCCTTTTCTTACTGCAAATCTGAGTAATTGTTGGGACTCCTCTCGAATAGGGACGTGAAGATAGGCGTCCCTTAGGTCTAATGAGACCATGAAGACCCCAGGGGTTAACAGCTCTCTGGTGGAGTAGATTAATTCCATCTTGAAACGTCTGTACTTCACGTACATGTTTACTTGTCCCAGATTTAGAATCAGTCAAAATTTTCCTGATGATTTCTTTATCAGAAAAACTTGAGAGTAGAATCCTTCTTTTCTTAGAGATGGGGGGATGAAGCTTATCACCTTCTCTTCTAGCATACTCTGCAGGAGGGAAGACATAGCTGTGGCTTTTTCCGCGTCTCTTGGGAGACTTGTTATGACATTTTTTTGAGGGGGGCAGCCTAAAAGTTCTATCCTGTACCCTGATGCGATCAGATCTAGGATAAAACAGCTGCTGGAGATGGTCTGCCACTGGAAGGAATTACCCCAATCTCCCCCCCCCACAGGCCCGACCGAGTCACTGGGAAGTGTTCTTAGGCTGGGAGGGTCTAAAGAGGAAACCTCCTCTGCCCCTTCCCCTCCTGTATTGCCAACCCCCTTTCTGGACTTGGGCTCTGTTATTCCGTCTCCTATCCCCCCGGTGAGAGTTCCTTTCACTTGACACCTGAAAGGGACGAAAACTCCTCTTTTGTTGTTGTTGTTGCTGCTGCTGTTGCCTCTTGGGAAAAGGGAACCCCTTCTTTTTATCGGCCGACCTCTCTAGGACGGATTCCAGCTCCTTTCCAAAGAGCAGATCTCCATCGAATGGGAGGGAACAGAGTCTTGTCTTTGAGACAGAGTCTCCTCCCCAGGTCTTTAGCCAGATAGCCCTCCTGGCTTCATTAACCAAGGCTGTGGCTCTGGCCGAGAATGTGACCGACTCCGTGGATGCATCCGCTATATAGGCCACTGCCTTGCTTAGCGTGGGTAAAGCATTCAGGATCTCTTCCCTGGGAGTGTCTGACTCCAGAAGAGTGCGGAGCTGTTTAAGCCATAAGTCAAGTGTACGCGCCACGCATGTGGTGGCTAGTGCGGGTCTAAAGTTGGCGGAGCAAGCTTCCCACGCCTTCTTTAAATAGCCCTCCGCCTTCCTGTCCATTGGGTCCTTCAGGATACCTGTATCCTCAAAGGAAAGTTCTGAAGCTTTAGAGACCTTGGCTATGGAAGCGTCCAGTCTGGGACATCTATCCCACAGCTTTGTATCCTCCTCCTTAAAGGGGAACCTTCTCTTTAAATTTTTAGGGAAGAATACTGCTTTCTCCGGCTTCCTCCATTCATGAAGTATGGTCTCCCTTAGGGATCCATGCACCGGAAAGGTTCTGCCCTGTCTAGTCTGAAGGCTTTCATATAGGAGGTCATGCACTGACAACTCCTGGTTCTCTGGGGACTCCAGTTCCAGGGTGTCGTAGATTGCTTTCAGGAGCTCCTCTGTCTCCTCTGAAGGAAAAAGGAATTTTTGTATCTTTTCTGGCCCTTCCTCGCTCGGGTCTATCTCCTCAGGCTCTGAGGCTGAGCCTGAGTTGTTCTCCCCGTCCTCCAGGACTCGATGCTGGTGGACTGCCCGTACCTGGGCCCTAACTTCTGGCCTCACGGTAGTACTGGTGCCTGAAGTACCTGGGCTGGGTTCAGCAAGTGTCTCTTGCTGTGTGGGCTTAAAGGACTGAAATGTCTGTTTCATCCCTGACTTTAATGAGTCCATAAAGCCTTTGAGAACAGGGCCTGTTTCTTCTTTGACAAGTCTGTCTATGCAGTCCTGACAAGCATTCTTTTTCCACCCAATCTGCATCTTCCTGGTACATATTGGGCATCTTTTTCTAGGTGTTTCTTTCTTACCTCTGGGCTCGTGGGTCTTGTCCTGTAATACAGTAAATGACAAGTCCCTGCATATTACTTACACTGAAGTAAACACCCAAACCAGAAACACCACGTGGACTCTCTTATTCTAGTCTAAGAATTATGAGAAGTACCCACCACCAGAGCCTATGTTAAAATATGTGACGTCTGCCACCATCAGCATAGGAGAAAACAAACGGTCTCTGGAATAAAACAGACTCCCCCTGTGCCGCCCCCACAGGGGGGTAAGAAAAGGAAAGAAGCGGTCTGCCCCTTATTTTCTTACCTTAGGGCCCGATGCGACCGATGGCGCCTCCAGATCTGCGTCTCTGGATCCTTCCATGTTGCGCGGCGCCATCTTTAGGTCCGGGTCCCTTAAATATGAGAGGAGTGGAGGTCCGGGGCGGCGCTGTGGATCCGACGCCGCCCCACGGCACAGCACGCCTGTTATCTTCAACTAGGCTTCCAAATGGGTGTACCAAGATGGCCGCCGCGAGACTTCCTGTCGTGTCACTTCCTGTTTTCTGCGCCGGAAGTGACACTCTAGCTGTGCGCCCAGCGCCACGCTGTTCTGGAGCTAGAGACTCCCCTCTGGAGATCTGTCTGCCCGGGAAGGATACCGGCCCCGAGCCTCCGCCAGGAGGATACCCTGCTGTGCCGCGGCTGGACCCACTGGATCACCTCCTCCACCCTCACAGGTAACCTCGCTGAGGATACACCCGACTTGGGAGGTGGGGTCCCATACCATCACCCATGACCCCTGTTTCAGGTCTCCTGGGTGGCCCCAAACTGACTCATACCCCAGGGGAACTACCCCTGTTGACTGGGTATGGCCGTCGGGGGGGCCCCTGCCGCCTGGCAAGAAGGCCCAAAAAAATAAAATAACAAACATCCCTTGGATGGTGCCTGTCTAGCCTGAGGAAACACAAATACTGAGGGGCTAATGCATGAGTAAGACTTTTATGATGTGGATCATGTGTTTCCTGTTCTAGGTGGGAGGAGCCTATCTCTCTGTAAGCCGTCCTGGAAGATGACTTGGAAAAGAGCAAATAATTGCTGTAAGGGGGTTCATCTTTTACTGTGGGACAGTAAAAGTAATATTTACAGTAGCGATTTGCTTTTTGTACTATAAAGGGCTAATTTTAGTTTTAACCCCATTATGTTACTGGCCGATTAATCGATTATGAAAATAGTAATCGATTAATTTCATAATCGATTAGTTGTTTCGGCCCTACATACAAGTGCACTGATTGAAGGCTTGTGTTTAAAAGAAATGTTTACATTTTAAGATTTTTTCTGTATCACTTATTACCGTATTTATCGGCGTATAACAAGCACCCCTAGTTTAGGAGGGAATTTTAGAAAAAAAAAAAAACTTATTTAAATGCAGCCTTTTAGTGTCATTTGCAGCCTTGCCCGCCCCCCCGTGTTCATTGCAGCCTTGTCTTCCCCCCACCAGTGTTCGTTGCAGCCTTGTGTCCCCCCCCCCCAGTGTTCATTGCAGCCTTGTGTCCCCCCCCCAGTGTTCATTGCAGCCTTGTGTCCCCCCCCCAGTGTTCATTGCAGCCGTGTGTCCCCCCCCCCAGTGTTCATTGCAGCCGTGTGTCCCCCCCCCCAGTGTTCATTGCAGCCTTGTGTCCCCCCCCCCAGTGTTCATTGCAGCCGTGTCCCCCCCCCAGTGTTCATTGCAGCCGTGTCCCCCCCCCAGTGTTCATTGCAGCCTTGTGTCCCCCCCCCAGTGTTCATTGCAGCCTTGTGTCCCCCCCCAGTGTTCATTGCAGCCTTGTGTCCCCCCCCCCAGTGTTCATTGCAGCCTTGTGTCCCCCCCCCAGTGTTCATTGCAGCCTTGTGTCCCCCCCCCAGTGTTCATTGCAGCCTTGTGTCCCCCCCCCAGTGTTCATTGCAGCCTTGTGTCCCCCCCCCAGTGTTCATTGCAGCCTTGTGTCCCCCCCCAGTGTTCATTGCAGCCTTGTGTCCCCCCCCCAGTGTTCATTGCAGCCTTGTGTCCCCCCCCCAGTGTTCATTGCAGCCTTGTGTCCCCCCCCCCCCAGTGTTCATTGCAGCCTTGTGCCCCCCCCCAGTGTTCATTGCAGCCTTGTGTCCCCCCCCCAGTGTTCATTGCAGCCTTGTGTCCCCCCCCCAGTGTTCATTGCAGCCTTGTGTCCCCCCCCCCAGTGTTCATTGCAGCCTTGTGTCCCCCCCAGTGTTCATTGCAGCCTTGTGTCCCCCCCCCCCGTGTTCATTGCAGCCTTGTGTCGTCCCCCCCCGTGTTCATTGCAGCCTTGCGTCCCCCCCCCAGTATTCATTGCAGCCTTGCCCCCCCCCCAGTATTCATTGCAGCCTTGCCCCCCCCCCAGTATTCATTACAGCCTTGCCCCCCCCCCCAGTATTCATTACAGCCTTGCCCCCCCCCAGTATTCATTACAGCCTTCCCCCCCCAGTATTCATTGCAGCCTTGCCCCCCCCCCCCCCAGTATTCATTGCAGACACAGAGACCAATAAACACATACAATGTATGCAGTGTAGAGGTATAGGAGGAGTTAAAATTATGGCGCAGAGGCGCATAATCTTCTCTGTATCATTCCAACCTGCTTGACTGTGCTGCCGAAGCAGCATGCAGGTAACCTCTGATCCTCAGACCGTGTGTCTGTCAGAGCGTTCCCCAGGAAATGGCGGGAAACAACAGGTGCAGAGACCCTGTTGTTGCCTCAGGACATCACACAGAAGGCTCACAGGGACTAGACACATAGATGAATAAAGTTCCCCCCCCACCATGCTGCACCGACCAGGGGGAGGGAAACACTGTATCATCCATGCTGCTCTCGACGCAGCGTGTGAGGAAAACAGTGAGGAAGCTGTGTAAAAGAAAGGCTTGAAGGAACCAAGGGAAACAGCGTCCGCCTAGGGTAACAGCACCAAGCTTGAGTGTTCCTCACATCAATGAGTTCACTTACAAGCGCCCTGTCATTCACTGACACAGAACTGGAGTCTTCCTCACAAGGGAATGTCCTGTTCATAAACATTAAAATATTCAGAGCTAGGGTCCTGAGCACAGTAGCTAGGCCCATATCTGAATCAGAGCACTCCTTCACTAAAGAAGTTTGTGGGGAGAGGGGGCTTATAGCTCCCTTCTGACAAGGAATAATTCCAGGACTGACGACAACTGGTCCATAAGGACCACAGGTGCAGGAGCACTGCCAGTTGCCTCAGGCAAGTGTGGAGAAGCAGGTGTACCAGACTTCATACCGCCACCCTCTGAGACCTTATACACTATACAGTGAATATATACAGTGCACCCACTGGCTACGCTGAGGAGGGGATACCCGGAGGACTCACCAACCCTTAAGGACCGCTCAGTTCTGCTGAAGAAACCACGCTGTGAGCCTGAGGAGAGTGAAGAATCTGTGAGGAGATTCACGCTGCAGCGCCGCCGATAGAGGCCGAGACCGAAAGTAAATGTGCGGCGGCTACAAGAAAATGGCCGCCGGCCGCAGCTATAACTGCCCCATTGAACCATGGCAAGATGGCCGCCGAGCGCGAATTTCAAAGGCAAACAGCGCACGCAATAACCACCTCACACACCAGGAAAAACTGCCCCTCACCCCAGAGCCCACTACAGACATGAGCACCCAGCCAGGCCAGAGTGACCCCCCAAGGACCCCCATAGCACAGCACCAGTACAGGGTGCAGAGAGCAGCATAACAGGGGGGAGACAGGGAGAACCTCCCCCATATAAAGAAACACAGCCAGCATGTACTCACCTGCAGTAGGAGAGACTACTTACTAGGGCTGCAACTAACGATTATTTTCATAATCGATTAATCACCTTAAAAAAAAAAAGTAATTTTTTTTGTGCCAATTTGTTGTTGGGCAGATTGCAAAACACAAATTGCCGCAAAAACACATTACATGCTTTTCTGCAGCTTCTCCATTAAAGTATATTAAACCAAAATACTAAAATAGCACCGTTTTGCGTTAAAAAAAGTCCTTGCCCTTTCCAAATACGCAGCAGCTGAAAAAATCATGGATGTGAATGTGTCCCATAGAAACCATGTAAATGAACTGTAGTGTGTTTCTGCAAAAAGCACCAGAGGTGTGACCCAGGCCTGAGATGTTTAGTAACATGGGGTTAAAAAAACTAAAAATTAGTATAAAAAGAGCAAATAAATCGCTAGTGTAAGGGGTTCATTTTTTACTGTGGGACAGTGAAAGTAATATTTACAGTAGCAATTTTCTCTTTTGTACTATAAAGGGTTATTTTTAACCTCATGTTACTGGCCGATTAATCGATGAAAATTGTAATCGATTAATTTCATAAATCGATTAGTTGTTTCGGCCCTACTACTTACCCGTCCCTTTCAGGGACCCACTGGCTTGTTTCAGACAGATCTATCACAGAGCAGTACTGCGTAGCTGTCGGCCCGGTCCACCGCAAGAGATAGTCAGTCAGGTACTGTTTAATCTTGAGGACCATGGGAGCTAAAAGCAACCCGGCCACCCCTGGAGTCATAGGGCATGTCGTGAACTGAGTCTCACGCACACAAGGCGTGGATCAGCACGCTCGATGGTCGGACAGGGAAGACTACGAGGATACCAGTGTACCCAACCTGTTGCCCAGCCGACAGTTGATTGAAGGTCTCAAAAATAAAATTCCCAAAAGGAATAAAATTTAAAAGTAAAATCTTCCAGGAGACTGGCTCCTGAGAGAGCCACGTCTTCTGCTAGGCAGAAAAAAAACAGGCTGCTAGCTGCAGGTGGGAGGGTAATGTCCGGAGGGACCGCCCCCTGGGCGGGGTTGTTCAGCTCTGGTTTGTTCTAGAATGTATGTTTCTAACATCTAACATTCTGCCTAGATCTTCTCCTGCGAGCAGGGACATATACCCACACGTTTACAGTATCCAGCTGTGTCAGTCCACGGACGATAAGAGAAACACACTTTAACCACTTCCCGCCCAGTCAATAGGAGATTGACGTCCGGGAAGTGGTTCTGTTATCCACACTGGACGTCTATTGACGTCCTGCAGGATAACAGCCGCCGCGCATCGCGGCGATCGGTGGAGCGGTGTGTCAGTCTGACACACCGCTGCACTGATCTCAGTAAAGAGCCTTTGGCGGAGGATTTTTACCACGTGATCAGCCGTGTCCAATCATGGCTGATCACGATGTAAACAGGAAGAGCCGTTGATCGGCTCTCCTAACAGGAGGGGTTCGCGCTGATTGTTTATCAGCGCAGCCCCCCCTCGGATACCCACACTGGACCACCAGGGAAGCCCCCCAGGACCACCCCAAGCATGTGGATGGCCAGGTAAGTCTCCCATGGCCATCCACAAATACATAAAAACCATATGCCAATCAGTGCCCACAAATGGGCACTGACTGGCACCATCATGGCACAGCCAAAATGTATGATGCCCAGCAATGCCAGCCACCAGTGCCCATCAGTGCCGCCTACCGGTGCCCATCATCGTTGCCACCTCATCGGTGCCCATCAGTGTCGCCTTATCAGTGCCCGTCATTGAAGTAGAAAGGGTACTTATTTACAAAAAAAAATAAAAAATGAACAGAAACAAAGAAAAAATAGGATTTTTGTACTCACCGTAAAATCCATTTCTCTGACATCCATGGACCGACACGGCGGCTCTTATCACTGAATGTGTGGGTATATGTCCCTGCTTGCAGGAGAAGACCTAGGCAGAATGTTAAAACATTCTAGAACAAACCAGAGCTGAACAGCCCCGCCCAGGGGGCGGTCCCTCCAGACATTACCCTCCCACCTGCAGCGAGCAGTATAAATGGAAAAACAAAAAAACTTCTCTCCAAACAAGGCAGAGCTCCTCAACGGAGGAGTTGCCACTTTAAACAGCGGCCTGCAACACCTTGCGGCAGAAGGAAGCATCCGAAGATGCAGCCACATTAACCTTATAAAACTTAGAAAAGGTATGAACAGACGACCAGGTCGCCGCCTTACACACTTGTGCAACCGACGTTTGACTTCGGAAAACCTAGGAAACACCAATTGCCCTGGTGGGATGCGCCGTAACCGGAAAGGGAGGCGCCCGCCCCATGAGAGCATAGGCTTGAAAAACGGTTTGTCCGATCCACCTAAAAAAAAAAAATGGTGGCAGACGAAGCTGCTTGGCCCCGTTTCTGACCAGAGAGTCAAACAGAGAGTCAGACTTCCGAATAGAAGCAGCAGACAGGCACACCCGCAAGGCTCATACCACATTCAAAGTGTGCCGCGCACACTCTGGGATGCGATGGGCAAGGACGGGAGGACAATGTCCTCAATTAGGTGAAAGGTCGAGATCACCCTTGACAAAATAAGAAAGTCGCAGATGCAATACCGCCTTATCCTTATGGATGACTAAATATAGCGACTTGCAGTACAAGGTTGCCAACCCAGACACTCGTCTAACAGAAGTGATTGCCACTAAAAGGGCCACCCTCTGAGACAAAGCGAAGAGGAGAATATCCCTGATATTCTCAAAAGGAGGTTCCTGGAGAACCGAGAGTACCAATTCCGATCCCGCGGGGGGAGAGGAGACTTGACAGGAGGGAGCCCATGGCGAACATCCTGCACAAGGGTGCCAACCAAGGAATGACACGCTAGTGGTTGCCGAAAGACAGCCAAGGCCGAAATCTGACCCTTAATGATACTCAAAGTGAGCCTTTGGGCCACTCCATGCTGCAGGGAACGCAGGATTCTAGGGACGGAATACGTCCGAGGATGTCAGTCCAGCTCTTCGCACATGGCAATGTAAGCTTTCCAGGTACAGAGATCGTTCTGGAGGAAGACTTCCGTGTCCTTAATATGGACGAAATGACCGAGTCCGAGAGACCTCGGTCTCTCAACACCTGGCTTTCAACAGCCATGCCGTTAAGGCCAGAGACTGTAAAGGCAGGATGAAATATATGACTGAGACAGAAAGTCCTCCCTTATTGGCAACCGTCAGGGAACGGCCACGACGAGACATACCAGATCGGCGTACCAGTGAAGCAGAGGCCAATCCGGAGCAATGAGGATCACCGGAATTCCCTCGGTCGCCACCCTGCTCAGCAGGCGAGGGAGCAACTGCAGCGGAGGATAAACGTATATCAGTTGATAATGACCCCATGGGCCACCAAAGTCTGAGGCATCCACCCAAGGATCCCCGGATCTGGCCACAAATCGACAACTTGCGATTGAGTCGAGAGGCCATCGGGTCCACCTCCGGCGTGCCCCACCGTCTGTGTGGCAAAGGAGTTGAAATACCTCCGGGTGCAAGGACCACTCTCCCTGGCGACTCAAATAGTCCGCCAGTTCCATGCCCGGAATGTAAACGGCCGACAGAGCCGGCACGCTTCTTTTAGCCCACTTCAGGGTACGGGGGACCTCGGAAGCCACAACTGAGCTCCGAGTCCCCCCTTGATGGTCAACATACGCCATTGCCGTGACTTTGTCCGACTGGATCCTAATGGAGCGATCCTGCAATCTCTCAGACCACGAGGAGAGGCAGTCTGATGGCCCGTATTTCCAGAACATTGATCGGCAAACGGGCTTCATCCGGAGTCCAAACCCTTGGGCCAACAGGACTCCCCAGACTACACCCCAGCCCTTCAGGCTGGCGTCCGTAGTGAACACCGTCCATTGGACGGGGAGGAATGACTTCCCGGACCGAAGAGCCAGGGACCCAAACCACCATGTCAGGGACGCCCTGACTAGGTGGCTCACCTGGATCAGAAAATCCAAAGACAACGGGGATTTGTCCCAAGGGAACAAGATCCCCTTCTGCAGTGCCCTGGTGCGATTGGGCATACGGAACGGCCTCGAAAGAGGTCACCATGAGTCCCAGGACTCCCATGCAAAAACGGATTGACGACCATTTTTTGGGATGTCAGCTTCCGCACTGCACACTGAAGTGTCAGTAACTTCCCCGGAGGTAGGAATACCTTTGCCTCCAAGGAGTCCCGAATCAGACCGAGATACTCCAGATCTTGAGTCGGGACCCGGACTGACTCCTGAATGTTTAGGAGCCACCCGAAGTCCCTGAGGGTCTGACTGACGACAGTCACACTGTCTAATTCTTAGCCATTTCCTGCTCTGAGAAGGAGATTGTCCAGATAGCCCACGACAGCAATGCCTCGCTGTCTCAGCAAGCTATAACCAGCACAAGCATCTTGGTGAACACCCTCGGTGCCGAGGCTAGGCCGAAAGGAAGAGCCACAAATTGATAGTGGACTTCGCCGATCGCAAGCGCAGAAACTTCTGGTGACTTGCGCAGATCGGGACATGCAAGTAGGCGTCCTTGATGTCCAAGGTCGCCAGAAAATCCCCTTGACGGAGCGTACTGACCACCGTGCGAATGGATTCCATGCGGAACTTTTGCACCTTCACGAAGGCATTCAGGACCTGGGAGGTCCAAGATAGGCCGAACCCGTCCCTTTTTTGGGACAACAAACGAATTTGAGTAGAATCCCTGAAACCTCTCCTGTGACGGAACCGGCACAATCACTCCGGACCTCAAACCTGAATAGGCCCCATAGGGCCGCCCGACGGGCAGGAAGGAGAAGAAGATTCGAGGGAAGAATCTGTCTGGTATTAGGAACGGAACCTATCCTGTAACCTGATTTGATCACCACGCACACCCACTGGTAGGAGATCCGGGAGGTCCATTGATCCGTGGACCTGCAAAGTCGTCCCCCCTACCCCAGAGTCGGGTGGGGGCAAGACTTCACGCGGAGGCGGGCTTGCTCGGCATACGCACCCAGGGGCGCTCGTGTCCACCAGCAGCACCGCTGTCAGTCTGGGAGGGCCTCCCCGTTGACTGACGAAAAAAAACCCTTTCTACTGGAAAGGAAGGACCCTGCTTACGGCGGCCTCCTTACCCTTGCTAGCCTGAGGAAGAACAGTGCTTTTACCTCCCGTGACATCCTTGATGATGTCATCCAGCGCAGCACCGAAAAGCCTACCACCTTTAAACGGTAAATCCGTCAGAGGCCTTTTAGAAGCTAGGTCAGCAGACCAGCATTTCAACCAGATCAGACAACGCAATACCACCGCCAAGACAGAGGCCCTGAGTTATAAGGGGCCGCGTCAAACGTGGCGTCGCCACATAAACCAGGCCCTGCGCCATTTGTGGGCCAGAGCAATAGTGTCTGGAGGAAGATTATGCTCCTGTACAGTTTGGTGCAATTTTTTTTATTTTTTTATTGCCCATCCCATAAGTGGTGGAGACACAAGGCTCGCCGCTACCACAAGCCGTAGGGCAGACCCCAACAAGGCAAACATGGCTCTACTCACCACTTCTGACCTCCTGTGAGTGGGGTCCTTAAATGCAGGAGTCCCCTCCACCGGGAGAGTGGTGGCCTTGTTCAACCGGGCGTCTGGAGGGTCGACCACTGGGGGAGAAGCCCACGTTTTAAGTAGGGCATCCTCAAAAGGGGTATCTGATAGACAAACGCCGCGGGACCATAAAAGTCTTCTGCGGCTTTTTCCCCAGACCTTATCAATGAGCTGGTCAAAGAAAGGTACATATGGAAAAAACCCTTTTTAGAAGGCCCGGCCCTAAGGAACCAGAGGAGACTGTCCGCCTGAGTTTCTGCATCCGCAGCATTTAGCTTGTGAGTGTCCCTCACTGTATCAATGAGTTCACCAACAAGCACCCTGTCATTTACTGACTCAGAACTGGAGTCTTCCTCGCAAGGAATGTCCTGTTCAAAACCATCAAATATATTCAGAGCTCGGGTCCTGAGCGGTAGTGGCTAGGCCCATATCTGAATCAGCGCACACCACCCTTTTTTTTTGTGGAAAAAAAGTGGGGAGAGGGGCTTTTTTGCTCCCTTGCGCTCACACACTGCTTCCTCCTGGTCAGATTAATGATTCCAGGACTGCCGACAACTGGTCCCTAAGGACCGCAGGTGCACTGCCAGTTGTCTCCAAACATGTGAAGAAACAGGTGAACCAGACTCCAATATTGCCACCCTCTGAGACCTTATTCACCATTACAGTGAATAATACAGCCCACCCACAGGCTATGCTGGGGCTGAGGAGGGGATACCCGGAGTATCCACCACCCCTAGGGACCGCTCGGTACCTCTGTATGAGCCGCGCTATAGTGCGGGTGCAGCCTGAGGAGAGTTAAGATTCTGTGAGAAGTTGTGTTCCACGCTGTTCAGCAGCGCTGCTAGAGGCCGAAAACGAAACAAAGCGCCGCGGCTACAAGAAAATGGCCGCCGGGCACCAGTATAACTGTGTTCTGAGCTTCAGCAAAATGGCCACCAATGGCGCACTTTTTTTAAAAACACCGCGCCAATGGCGCATAGAAAAAAAAAAACACAGCCAGTCCGCCAGAACACTTCCCAAGGAAAATAACAGTCATGGAGCGGCCCCCGAAGCATCCCCACACAGCACAACAGGGTGCAGAGAGCAGCATAACAGGGGGAGATAGGGAGAACCCCCCACACACAAACACAGCCAGCATGTACTCACCTTGCAGCAGGAGAGACTACTTACCCGTCCCACAAGCACCTTGGAGAACACCCCCGGTGCCAATAGAGGGACCCCTGGCTTGTTTCAGACAGACCTATCACAGAGTCGTACTGCGTAGCTGTCAGCCCGGTCCACCGCGAAAGATACAGTAGGTACTGTTCGATCTTGAGAGGACCGTGGGAGCATTAAGCAACCCGGCCACCCCTGGAGCCATGGGGGTATGTCGTGAACCGAGTCTCACGCACACAAGGCGAGGATCAGCACGCTCGATGGTCGGACAGGGAAGACTACGAGGATACTAGTGTACCCAACCTGTTGCCCAGCCGACAGTTGATTGAAGGTCTCAAAAACAAAAAATTCCAAAAGGAATAAAATTTAAAAGTAAAATCTTCCAGGAGACTGGCTCGAGAGAGCCACGTCTTCTTCTGCTAGGCAGAAAAAAACTGAGGTCTGCTAGCTGCAGGTGGGAGGGTAATGTCCGGAGGGACCGCCCCCTGGGCGGGGTTGTTCAGCTCTGGTTTGTTGTAGAATGTTTTAACATTTAACATTCTGCCTAGGTCTTCTCCTGCAAGCAGGGACATATACCCACACGTTCAGTGATAAGAGCCGCCGTGTCGGTCCATGGATAAGAGAAACTTCGTTTTTTCCAAAATTTTCGCTCTTTTATTTGTTATGCAAAAAATTTAAAAAATCGCAGAGGCGATCAAATACCACCGAAAGAGCTCTATTTGTGGGAACAAAATGATAAAAAAATTGTTTGGGTACAGTGTTGCGTGACCGCGCAATTGTCATTCAAATTGCGACAGCGCCAAAAGCTCAAAATTGGCTTGGGCAGGAAGGTGTATAAGTGCATGGTATTGAAGTGGTTAATGAATAAAAAAAAAACTAAACAAGTTTGCCCAATTTTTTGGGATAATGTGAAAGAAGATGTTACACCACGAGAATCGTGATCTTTATCCTAAGCAAAAAATAAAATTGTGATTCTCATTTTAGCCAGAATCGTATAGATAGGTAGAGAGAGATAGAGAGATTAGGGATGCACCGAATGGGTTTTTGGTGCCGAAAACGATAGCAAAAATCAAAAATACAAGATCCCGAAAACGACCGTTTTTAAAAAATATTTTTGTACAGGAGATGGTCAGAGACTGTGGACACAGTACAGGAGATCAATGAAGCCTGCCAGTGCCCATCATATGCAGCCTGCCAGTGCATACACACACTTTTTAAAAATCGTCAGCTGCAGCACTGTACCTTCACTCTCCATGCCAGGTACTGCACTAAAGGGGGAGGCAGAGAGCACAGCAAACACTGCTAGACACCTCTCCTTGCGTTCACTTTCAGAGAAAAGAAAACAGCGTGAACGAGCTCCTGCACTGCCGATTTACACATTGGCTGAGGATCGGGGAGCCCGGTTCCATGTGCAGCCACCGCTCGGAGGGGGCACACGGAAACCCTACGGGCTGCCTGCAGCATGGGTGAGGAGGGAGAGAGTAAGGACAGGCGCTCCAGAAAGACACCCCTGTGATTGGCGGCCCCATCAGTTGTGGCATTGTCTGAAAAGACCAAAAGGTCCCTCGAATGGACTCTTGCTTCCATAAAGCCTTCCCTACCGCTAAAAGCTCTCTGAGGTTTGAAGACTGGGCTGCCTCCCCTGGTCGCCAGGCTTCCTAAGCCTGCCAGTCCTGTGAGCTCCCCAACCCCACAGGCTGGCATCTGTGGTAATCTTTATCGGGTAATGCTGAGCCCAGTCCTTCCCTCCCTGCAGATATTCCGGCTGAAGGGAGGAAGATGTATGACCCGATTCAATGAGCCTTTTCGGCGATCCCAATAACGCAGAAGAAAAACGCCTGAAGGGACCTGGAATGCAATTGGGCCCAGTGTACTCCCGGGATTACTGCTGTCATCAAGCCTAATAACTGCATAATTTTGGGGGAGTTGTCTGAACTCCAACCCGAAACCACCTTTTATGATCCCAAGGTTAAAAAGGATTCTTGGTGATCTCTGCCCATTCTCACGAAATGGGTCAGCCTTCCTCCTACCCCTGACCTGGAGTCACTGGGAGTTCTTGGCCGGGGCTGAAGGAACAAAGTGCCACTTCAGTTTTGTCCTTGTTAACACAACCACCTTTTCTTAGCCTGCTGACCACCTGCCTTGAAATTAACTTTGTTTTGAAAGCTACGAAAAGGCCTCTTGCTTTGGGGCTTAGTCTTCGAGACGGAAAACGCGTACTCTTTTCTGAAGAACGAGCTAGTTCTGCCTCTAAGGCAGAACCAAAATAAAGTTTGCCCTCAAAAGGAATACCACAAAGCTTATTCTTGGAGGTCAGATCCCCCTCCCAGGATTTTAACCAGATTGCTCATCTAGCGCAATTAATAAGTGCCAACGTTTGGCCACTGACTAGTGGTGCAACGGATTGTCACCGATCCGTGATCCAAACGGGTCAACCTGTTCGGATCGGCACACCACGCGATCCGGAGCGCGCCGCTGCCGACCATAGGAAAGGCCGCGGCTTCGGCCTAGCTCCGGCCATCTTGGTATACCCGGCGGCGGCTGCTGTCTCGTCGCCATCTTGCTACACCCCACACTCCTGCACAGTAAAAATAGAGTGAGAAGGGGGCAAGCGGACATCTTGTTACACCCACCAGAGTTTTAGATTTCACAGCTATTTACAACACAAAAACTGAGCTTATATGCTTAAAGGATCACTAAAGAAATGTAAAAAAAAAAAAAACAAAAAAAAAAAAATCATGTTATACTTGCCTCCGCTGTGCAACTCATTTTGCAGAGTGGCCCTGATCCAGGTCTTCTAGGGTCCCTCGGCGGCTGTCTCGGCTCCTCCCCGCAATCACTCACCACCTATAGCCAAGCGAGCTCGCATGGTGGTGAGTGATTGCGGGCGCACTCCAGTGATACAGCCAGCGGCTATTGCCGCTCACTGTATCACTCGCCCCCCCCCCCACGCTGCGTCATTGATGTGATTGACAGCAGAGTGAGCCAATGGCTGAGCTGCTTTCAATCCATCCACTGTAACCAATCAACGGCCAGGCTGAGCAGCGAAGAGGGTGTCTGGGGCGAGCGGGGGACTTTCGAGGGGTCAGGTAAGCTAAACGGGGGGCCAGGGGGAGCCAGTATTGTCGGATGTTTTTTCACCTCAATGCATTAAAGCAGAAGTAAACCCATGGATTTAACAGTTTAAAAAAGCAGTTACATTCCCGGCATGCCGGGAATGCCAACTGTCACATTGGTTGTGCTCTCAAACAAACTGAGAAACCATCCAATGGCTGGTGTCATAACTGATCACATGTGCAGCATCATGGCAGTTTAAGATTATACAGAGGCCAAAATGGCAGCTTCCTTGCCTGAAAATGATAGGAGGGTTTACTTCCACTTTAAGGTAAAAAAAAAAAAAATAAAAAAATAATATATAAAAAAAAAAACGTACCTTTACAACCCCTTTAACCACTTCGCGCCCGTCATACGACTTATGACGGCCACAAAGTGGTTCTTAAATGCCGGGAGGCCGTCATTATACGGCCTCCGCTCCTTCGGCCACTGGGGGGCGCGCGCGCCCGGCGCATCACTGAGATGCCGATGCGCGTGCCTGGCGGCCGCGATGTCCGCCAGCCACCCGCGATCGGCCTGTACACAGACAAGGACATGGATCTGTGTGTGTAAACACACAGATCCATGTCCTGTCAGGGAGAGGAGACCAATGCCGTGTCCCTTGTACATAGGGACACAGATCGGTCACCTCCCCCAGTCAGTCCCCTCCCCCCACAGTAGCAATCACTCATAGGGCATACATTTAACCCCTTCCTCGCCCCTAGTGGTTAACCCCTTCCCTGCCAGTCACACTTATACAGTAATCAATGCATTTTTATAGCACTAATCGCTGTATAAATGTGAATGGTCCCAAAAATGTGTCAAAAGTGTCCGATGTGTCCGCCGCAATATCGCAGTCATGATAAAAATCGCTGATCGCCGCCATTACTAGTAAAAAAAAAAAATAATAAAAAAATGTCAGAATTCTATCCCCTATTTTGTAGGCGCTATAACTTTTGCGCAAACCAATCACTATACGCTTATTGCGATTTTTTTTAACCAAAAATATGTAGAAGAATACGTATCGGCCTAAACTGAGAAAAAAAGTTTTTTTTTTAAAAAAATGGGATATTTATTATAGCAAAAATCAAAAATATTGTGGTTTTTTTTCAAAATTGTCGCTCTTTTTTGGTTTATAGCGCAAAAAATAAAAACCACAGAGGTGATCAAATACCACCAAAAGAAAGCTCTATTTGTGGGAAAAAAAGGACGTCAATTTTGTTTGGGAGCCACGTCGCACGGCCGCGCAATTGTCAGATAAACCGACGCAGTGCCGAAAGCTGAAATTTCGCCTGGGCAGGAAGGGGGTATATTGTGCCCAGTAAGGAAGGTGTTAAATACAGTATTTGGAAATCCGACGGACTGTTTAGATGTTAAATTTTAAAAGCAGCAGCAAACCTGCTGACCTTACATGGTTGCTAATATGACAGAACACCTCTGATTTTCACATTTAACATTTAGTGAAATGTGTAAATCAGGTGTTCTGTCACATTAGCAACCATGCAAAGTCAGCAGGTTTGCTGCTGCTTTTAAAATTTAACAACTAAACAGACGGTCAGATTTCCAAATACTGTATTTAAGCATATAAGCTCAGTTTTGTGTTGAAAATAACTGAAATCTAAAATTTTTTTTTTTTGCTGATCCAAAAAATGATCCGATCCGTGACTGATCCGAGCCGTGAGTTTTTTGATCTGTTGCACCCCTACCACTGACCCAACTGAATCTGCTGCTGTGTCCGCCAGAAATGCCACCGACTTGGCAATCAGGGGGAGAGACCCCCTGACCACCTCCACCGGCGTGTTGAAGAAGGAGAGGTCATCTAGCCCAGTGTTTCTCAACTCCAGTCCTCAAGGTGCCCCAACAGGTCATGTTTTCAGTCTTGCCTTAATTTTGCACAGGTGATTTGATCGGTTTCACTGCCTTAGTAATTGCCATGACCTGTTGGGGCACCTTGAGGACAGGAGTTGAGAAACACTGATCTAGCCTATGGACCTACACATCTAGATTTCTAACAATACATGTGGATGTCAGGGATGGACCCAGCGAGAAGGCTGAAGCATCCCAGACTTTACAGAGTAAAGAGTCAGCTTTCCTATCCATCCGATCTTTAACCACTTCCCTACCGCCGTCCGTCATATGACGTCCTGGACTTTCGGAGGGATATCTGAATGATGCCTGCAGCTACAGGCATCATTCAGATATTCTTTGCAGCCGGCGATTCTGTGCACGATAAGACCGATCATAGCGGCAGTTCCACCGCTTGATAGTTCTTATAGGCGACGGGAGGGGGCACCCCCCCCTCCTGCTGCCATCCAGTGCTTCTCCGGGCTCTCCCTTGCCATCGGGGGCCCGGAGTACGAATCGTCAGCGCCAGATGACAATGATTGAGATTTCCGGTGACCATATGGTCACCAGTCATCTCTATGACCGTTGGAGGCCCGGGCGCGAGGTTATGACGATACGCCCGGGATCCCGAATGTAAACAAAGCCGCAATCGCGGCTGTCAGCATGAGATTGGTGAATTTTTTTCCCCTCGATCTCATGCTTTCTAGCCTGGAGGAGAAATGTGGGGTCTTATTGACCCTGCATCTCTCCATAAAAAGAGGACCTGTCAAGATAGATTCCTATTACAAGGGACGTTTACATTCCTTGTAATAGGAATAAAAGTGATCAAAAAAAAGTTTAAAAAAAAGAGTGTAAAAATAAAAAAAATTAAGTAAAAAATTCCCCTGTCCCTGGTAGCTCACGCTCAGAAGCGAAAACACGCGCAAGTCCCTCCCACACATGTAAACACCGCTCAAACCACACGTGAGGTATCACAGCGTGCGTTAGAGCGTGTGCAACAATTCTAGCACTAGACCTCCTCTAACTCTATAAACCTGTAAAAAAAAAAAACAAAAAAAAAAAAAAAACACGTCATTTATGGAGATTTTTAAGTACCGAAGTTTGGCGCCATTCCACGAGCGTGCGCAATTTTAAAGCGCGACATGTTGGGTATCTATTTACTCTGCATAACATCATCAAAAAAATTGGGCTAACTTAAGTTGTTATTTTTTAATTCATGAAACTGCCCCCCCCCCCAAAAAGAAGGCGTTTGAAAAATTATTGCGCAAATACTGTGCAAGATAAAAAGCTGCAATGACCGCCACTTTATTCCCTAGGGTGTCAGCTAAAAAAACATGTTTGGGGGTTGAGTAATTTTCTAACAAAAAATGCAGAGAAGTGCCAGAAAAGGGCCGGTAGGGAAGTGGTTAAAGCGGAGTTCCACCCTAAAGAGGAACTTCCGCTCATCGGATTCCTCCCCTCCTCCGGTGCCACAATTGGCACCTTTTGGGGAGGGGGGACAGGATATTGTCAAAGACAGGTATCCTTTCCCACTTCCTGGAGTGCGGCAGTGACGTCACCGCGGGGCTCCCTCTTCCTCCTCCCCTGGCCGCCGGGCTAATAGGAGCGGGGCTTCGCGATTCGCCATTGCCGGGTTCTCTTGCCCGCAATGGCGACGGCAGCACCCGACAGCTGATGTGAAAAACATCAGCTGCGGTGCCGACAGAGGGACACCAGGACAGGCAAGTCTCCATTTATTAAAGCCAGCAGCTGCAGTATGTGTAGCTGCTGGCTTTTAATTTTTTCATTTAAAGAAAAAGTAAACCTATTTAAAAAAAAAAAAAAAAACCTGCAAAAGAAAGGCATAATGAGCTAGTATGCTTAGCATAGGAGCTCATTATGAATGGCTTAACTGAAATCAAAGCCCACAAACTGCTCCTCGTTCCCCTCCGCCATCTTGCCTCGATGTCCCGAAACTGCCGTCAGTGTATTGCCGCTCCAGCGCTGTGATTGGCCAGAGCGGCGATGACGTCACACGCATGCACGCTTGGGCCGGCAAGATCCCATTCAGAAAACTGGCAATGATGCCAGCCCACTAGCGAGCATGTGTGTGACGTCATCGGCGCTGTGTTTACAGCAAATATCTCCTTAACCATGTAGGATAAGGAGATATTTCTTGCACAAACGGGTAAGCCTTAATCTAGGCTTACCTGTAGGTGCAAGTTGTTTAAGTGGGTTTACAACCACTTTAAGCACACCAGAATCTTCAAATTAGATTTTTTTTAGACACCTGTGACATAGAAGCATCCAGTCTAGGACATTTGAAAAACACTTCCTCAATGTCAGACTGAAAGGGAAACCTCCTTTTATGTCCTCTAGACTGGAACAACCTTCTTTCAGGTTCCTCTCCACTCAGAAAGGACCATGTCTTTGAGTGACCGATGTACTGAAAAAGACTTGGACCCCATACACACTATTAGATTTTCTGTAGATTTTTGTCCTCCGATTTACTAAAATCATATTATGAGGTCAAACCTTAGAGTGGATGTAAACCCACTCTCATCCTTTCTAAACTACTGCCATAGTGCTGATCTATAAGGATATACATGCCTCCTGCATGTATCCTTACCCGTCAAATGTCTCCCCTGTGTCTGGTATGAGACCTGAAAAACTGCAGATTCTGTGGGTGGATCTGTTGTCTGGCGCTCGGTGGGTGGAGTCGTGATGTCAGTAGACTCCCAGCCCACCTCTACACTCCTTGTCAAGATGCATTTTCTCATGTGTATTCCTTACACTGAACTTCTGCTATGATCACCAACATCAATGGAAGTTGCCAATGCCCAAGTAAAGCAAAGGCAAATAACCACCACATTGGGGGCCCCTTTCAGCTGCACATGCCCCAAATACTGCAGACACAGCCACAACCAGTCTGAGTATAACTGAAAGAGGGGGTCCGCTAACCAGTCACCAGACCTAAAGAAAATAACAAACAATACGGTGCGTACTCTTGGAGGTCTGGAAACACAAAACAGGGTCAGAGGAGAAGGGCTTTTTAAATTGTCTGGTTTGTGTTTCCTGTAGAAGGCGGAGCCAATCATCCCTCAAGTAGCTACCCTGGAAGATAAAGGGGGAAAATAATGCACTTTCAGCAAGAAAAAAAATAAATGCATAATTGTTTGTTAGGAGCCTGTAGAGCAGGGGTATTGAATTAAAATGGAGGTCCGATCAGTAAAATGTTCTTCCAGCTGAGGCCTGAATCACGTTTGTGTGAAGACTTTTACATCACAGCCCCCTTTATATCACAACCCTGTGCTTACACTGTGTCACCTCACTTCGATTCAGTTTTCCCTACAGAGCAGTGTTCTCAGGCCCCCTTCACATCACCCCAACTTTCACAGTAGTGTACTAAATTCCCTTTACAGAACACACCACCTTTATTCACAGCCGTGTCCTGGCCCCCCCCCCCCGGTGTATGCCCCCATCACATCAGAACTGCTCACCCTTCACACCACCTACCTTCCCCAGCACTGCCTCCCCCTCCCAGCCCCTCTTCACATCACCGGCCCCTTGCATCTCACCCCCCACAGCAGTGTGATCTGCTCTCTTCACATCACCCCCCCCCCCATCACTTTCCCTCCACAGCACTGCCCCTTTACATCACAAATCCCACTTCCCGAAGTAGTGTGCTCTTCCCCCCCCCCTAAAGCACTGCCCCCTCTCACATCACAACCCCACCTCTTTACAGCTCCCCACAGCACTAACCCCCCCTTACCCCAACAGTAGCGTGCTCTGCCCTTCACTTTCCCACCTGAATGGAGAGCTGGAGGCAGGATGGTAATAAGCCAGGTGCGAAAGGCACAGCTCTGCATTGGGAGTACAGGTAATAAACCAAGTTCAGGAGGCACAGCTCTGCATCGGATGCAGGGCAGTCCTAGCCACCAATCTGCCAGTTAATATGAAATGTTAATAGCCGGCAGCTCCCGCTCACTGCAGAGCTGTGCCTCCCGAACTCAGCTTAGTGACTGCACTCGGCTTTTGACCATCCTGCCTCCCGATATGCAGAGAGGGGCTGGTGGAATAAAAGCGGCTCCTAAATGGCCTGACGGCAGTTCGCCCTTTAGTGATGCCTGCTGTAGAGCATTGCACCCACAATCTGCAGATTATGGTTGTAATGCCAAGGACCTGCAGACTGTGTAGCTGTACAGGCAGGAACACTCAATGAATTACTTGGAGCGCTCTGGTAGCTCATTGAGAACTACAATTCGACAGCCACAAAGGCGGTCGGTACTTGTAGTTTTCACATTCACTGAATGAATGATGGGACCGGAGCCCCTCACGATCTTTTTTTAGGAATGTGCCAGTAGAGGGAGATAATCCCCTGCTTATTGGCAAAAGGGGGAATGGGTACATCAACACCAGGCAAAACGTATCCCTTAATAACCGTCCCCGTACAATTGAAAAAAATCCACACTTATCTATGGCGCCCAGCATTGTCTCCCGTGCAGCCCAAGTTATCGTTGCATCGCTCTTCCGCGATGCCATCTTGAAACTCATGTTCAGTGACATGATTGTTGTTTTCTGACACATGCAAAGCACAAGATCACACACACACACACACGTGTCGACATGCTACAGATCAGCTTTTCCAGGTGCCTTGTCGAGCTGGTTCCCCTATCGATATGGTTCCAAGCTCGACTGCGCATGCGCACTCGGAAATCTACGAACATCTACAGCTGTTCGCCAGCTGTAGACGCGCTCGCTCCCGATACACGCCACGCAGCAAGGGGCGGAGACTGACACGCCACTCTATAGGGCGGGATTAAGCATGTTGATGAGCGGGTGACACGCCACTACTTTTATTAAATGTTGATGGGCGGGGCCGGAGACTGACAGTCTCTATAGGGCGACAGTGTCCCAAGGGCGGGTTTTTCTAAAAGGGCGGATCAGTGAGCTCCCTGCAATGTTACACACCAAGCCTAGAGATTTATATGTACAACACTTCTCATGTTCTATTCAGCAGCAAATGCAAGAGAAGTGATCTACATTTAAATCTCTAGGCTTGGCGTGTAACATTGCAGGGAGTGCACAGTCACTGATCCGCCCCTTGCTGTATAGAGCGGTGTCTTGTCGAGCTGGTTCCCCTAGCATCGGGAGCGAGCGCGTCTACATCTGCCGTTCACGCTCAGATAATTCCGTCGCCTCGGATTGCGCCTACGCAGTCCAGCTCGGAACCATATCGATAAGGGGAACCAGCTCGGCAGAACACCGGGATGTGGATGACAAACATTCCAGGAGGCATCAAGCAGCTGATATCCATGTCACCCTTCCCTGGCTAAAGAATCAAAGGGGTGTGTGTGTGTATGTATACATAGCGCAATGAGTGAAGGTTGGCATTGAAACGGAAGCAAATCGGCCAAAGAACTTAAAGGTTTTCAGATCTCAAGAGCACACTGCCATAACTCGAAAGCATCGCTTTCCTGAGGGAGGCTTAACTACATGCTTCCAGAAGGGATCCTGCCTTCTTCTGAAAGTCGTTTCTCCCCACATTGAACAGTTTTAACAGAAGACGTCACAACTTGCATTTATGACAGAGCAGACATACAGATTCACTTTAGCCATAATAAACCAGTCAGTGTTTATTTTAAACTAGGGCTTACTTCCCCTTTCAGTGGTGGATTGAACAAGATATAACACCAATTCATTTGTCACACCAGCAGAATCGTTTCACAATAAGTAAATGAAAACAGATGCGCAATATATAGGACTCTCCTACTACTCAACGCATCCAAACCTTGCAAAAAGCGGTGAAAAATTCACTATAGAATAGGCCACAGCAGCCATATAATCACATCTATGGATGGAACTCGCCTGACCAGAATACCACACACCCCGTCCAGCTAACCCTAAAGAAAGATCGCGAATATGCGGCCACGGAAACAAAAAGCGATCCCTGCACTACGATATAGTCACGTTTTCAGCATTCAGCGATAACACAACACCCGTGATGGCACCAGATTGCACGGACAGCTCCAAGTACTCACTCGTTTAAACTCAATGGCCGCCCTGAAAAGAAAGGAAGTAGTTACGATGCAGCAGTCCTTTCACGCCGTGCATTTCATGACGTATTTCCTGTATGAAGGCTGTCTAGCAGCCAGCTGGGATTCCTCTATGGCTGTGGGAGGACTGGTGTGAATGTCTAGTTGGTGACAATTTGCGTCCTTGTATTCTAAGCTTTCCTAGCTTTTGGAGATTTACACTTGATAATATACACTGATCAGCTTCGCAACGTTATAGGAGTATTGTTATGGCCCATGTTAAACTTTTGGCTTGTGTGACAGCGCGAGTTTCTGAATTGCCAACATCTTTTAGTGGTGCATCTAGCAAGCCATTGTGGGTGGAGACTATACTTTTGCTGCCAGAGCCTGTGTTTGTTTTATACATGTAGCGGGGTCCTCAATTTATGGGTAATGTTTGAGTGGTAGTTATGCTCAAACACCTAAATTGTTAGGACACATTATCAACCATTTTTGTCTGCAGGAAGAGTATTGGTGTGCCGTTCCCTGTGGCCTGCAGGTGGCGCTGCCATGGTGGGCCAGGGTTGAACCGCTGATACAGTGCTGTGCCTTGTGTGTCCCCTCTCGACAACCATACAGTGGGAGTGGTCGGCCTGCTGTGTATGCTGGGAGAGGATATAAAAGGGGCAGACACTGCTTGTTAGGGGTTTGTTGTCGGGAGTCCTACTCCCAGGGAGTGTGTGTTCCTGTCCGCCCTGGGCACCTTTGGCCCAGGGGCGGTGGTCGGTGAATCAGTCCCAGGCACTTTTAGCCCTGGGGCTGCAACTAAAGGCCTTGGGCCCAGCACCTTTGGCTGGGGCCCATCAAGGATCGAGGAATCTCAGGGTGCCGCCTTGCGAAGGGACCTGGACCTGTTGCAATAACTATTTCATTGCGCAGGCGCCGTCTAGAGCTGACTCTCGGCTCTACATGTTCGGCTATTTTCAGAGCTCAGTTCACGCCTGCGCAGTACAGGGGGTAACTTATTCGGCAGAACACCGGCTCCGTTTACCACGAGTGTCGCAACGCTAGGGGGCAGAGCCCGGCGGCAAATTAAAAAAGTACAAAATTCATAACACATACAGTACACTGTAATCTTACAGATTACATTACTGTATCAAATCATTTAACCTCCCTTTTACCCCTAATGCTTTGTCCAGTGCCCTGCAGGCACTTCTGCCTGGAAACATGAGATTGTCCAAGCAACCAAAAAATGTCCCTTTACGTCAAAAGCAGTTTGAGACAGCTAGAAAACAGCGATAGTAAATTAGAACACTTGCAGAATTGAGTGATAGTGAATCGTGGAGAAATGCATTTTATTATTATATTATTATTTTTTATAATTATTTATAGTTATTTATTATTTTATGATTTAGTGTTTCAAACTTTATAATACCGGGGATGTCTACTAGACTCTTGTTTGGACAGATTTAAGTGTGTTATTACTAAGAATTACAGGCCTAAAATATAAAATGCCAAATTTCTATGCAAAACAATATACCGCTTTGAGATGCAAAAATCTGACATAATCAGCTTGCACATTTTTATCTAAAGGTAAGCCTATAATAAGGTAAAATTAATATCTCCTAAACCTATACGGTTTAGGAGATAATCACCTTGCATGCAGCCGCTGATGTCAGCAGGGCATGCGCTCTGAAAGTCCGGCGGATGCTGCCGGATCTTGCCGGAACAGGGAGCACGGGAGTGACATCAGCGCGGCTCCGGCCACTCACAGCGCCAGAGCCGCTAACCCAGAAGAAACGCAGAGTGAACATGTCACCTCCCTCAGCAGTGACCAGGAGGCGGTGCAGGCGCTTCGTTCTAAGGTAAGTATTTCATAATGAGCTAGTATGCGGTGCATACTAGCTCAGTATGCCTTTGCCTTACAGGTTTTTTTCCCAGTGCATACAACCGCTTCCCGCCCGCCGGCCGTCATTTGACGTCCTGGACTTTGAACGGTGATATCTGAATGATGCCTGCAACTACAGGCATCATTCAGATATTGTCTTTTAGAGCCGGCGATTCCCTACACCATAAGAATGATCATGTTCATCCACTTGATCGTTCTTACGGGCGGAGAGAGGGGATGTCCCCCCTCCCACCACCCTCCGGTGCTTCTATAGACTCAGCCCTGCCATCAGTAAGTCGAAGAAGGGATCCGCCAGCCCTGGATGCTGACCATAGAGATTTCCGGCTGACCAGATGGTCCCCGGAGTCTCTATGATCGTTCGGAGGCCAGGCAAGATGTTATGACATCACGCCCGGCCTCTGCATTCAAACAAATGAGAAGCCGAGATCGTTTTTTTTTATTTAGGTGAGATGCGGGGTCTTATTGACCCCATATCTCATTGTAAAGAGGACCTGTCATGCTTATTGCTATTACAAGGGATGTTTACATTCCTTGAAATAGAAATAAAAGTGATCCAAAAAAAAAAAAAAAAAGTTTCAAACTAGAAAAATAAAGTAAAATGAACAATATATATTTTTTAAAGTGCTCCTGTCCCCCGTGTGCTCGTACGCAGAAGCGAACGCATACGTAAGTCACGTCCACATATAAAAATAGTGTTCAAACCACACATGTGAGGTATCTCCGCGAACGTTAGAGCAAGAGCAATAATTCTAGCCCTAGACATCCTCTGTAACTCAAAACATGTAACCAGTAAACAAATTTAAAGCGTCTCCTATGGGGATTTTTAAGTACCAAAGTTTGGCACCATTCCACGAGTGTGTGCAATTTTGAAGCGTGACATGTTAGGTATCTATTTACTCGGTGTAATGTTTGGGGGTTCTATGTAATTTTCTAGCAAAAAAAATATGATTTTTACATGTAGAAGAGAAATGTCAGAATTGGCCTGGTAGGCAAGTGGTTAAAGGGGTTGTAAACCCCCGATTGTCACTTTTACCTATAGGTAAGCCTAGAATAAGACCACTTTCACACTGAGGCGCTTTCACGCTAAAAACAGCGCCTAAAAAGCTCACGAAAACCTATTTCCATTAAAATCAATTAATTCTTTCACACTGGGGCAGTGTGCTGGCAGTACTGTGAAAAACTCTTCAAAAGTGCCTGAAAAGCTCTTCAAAAGCGCTCAGTGTTTTTACTGGCAGTTTAGAAGCACCTCAGTGTGAAAGTGGCCTAAGGCTTACCTATAGGTAGTGGAAATATCTCCTAAACGCGCACGGTTTAGGAGATATTTACCCTGTAGTGTGCCGATAATGTAATTGGCGCATGCGCTGTGAAGAAACAGACCTCTGTGCCGTTTCTTCACTCGCAAGTGCCGTGACTTACGGCTCCCGCATGCATGCGCGGGAGTGACGTCACGTGGCTCCGGCCAGTCACAGAGCCAGAGTCCGCGGCTCCCGGAAGGAAAAGGGGCGAAGATGGAAGCGGCCACCAGCGGGGACAGCGCGGGTGTTGTTTGCAGGTAAGTGCCACATAATGGGCTAGTATGTGATGCATACTAACCCATTATGCTTTTACTTTGCAGCGGAAAAAAGAGGAAGTAAAACTCATCAGAGTTTACTTCCTCTTTAAAGTGTAAGTTCACCTTTACAGAAAAATCTGTAAGGTGAACTGACACAGGACCCCCACCTCGCCCCCCAAGTACCCCTGACCTGAATTGCAGTAATCGCCAATTCTGAGCCCCGTCTCCGGAGCTTAGGAATCCTCTCAGTTCTCTCCTCTTCTTTTGTCCCCACTAAGAGGATGGGCTACGCAGCTTCCGATTGGTCGCGCCGCCCATGTGACCGATTAGAATGCTCCTAAACGTACCTCCTGACGTTTACGAGATTAAGCTCTGGGGGATTTCTAAGCCCCAGAGCCGTGAGGCGGCTATACCGGGGCTCAGAACGGGCGTTTACCGCCATTTAGGTCAGCGGGACTAGGGTGGGGGGTGAGGTGGGGGTTCTCTGTAAGTTCACCTTACAGATTTTTCTGTAAAGGTGAACTTACCTTTAACCACTTGCCCTTCGCTATTTGGTACTGCATTACGCTAACTGACAATTGCGCAGTCATGCAATGATGTACGCAAATGATGTTTATATTATTTTTGATCACCACCAAAATAATTTTGGTTTTTATTTTTTTATTTTTATTATACAAACGAAAAAAGACCTAAAATTTTGGGGGAAAAAAAATATATTTTTTACTTTCTGTTAAAAAACAAATCCAATAAAAAAAAAATCAAATTTCTTCATGAATTTAAGCCAAAATGTATTCTGCTACATGTCTTCTGCTAGATGTCTTTAGTAAAAAAAAACAAAAAACCCAGTAAGCGTATAATATGTTGTTTGCGTGAAAGTTATAGTGTCTATAAACTCTGGTATATATACTGGAATTTGTATTTATTAATTTTTTTATACTAGTAATGGCATAGCTCCCAACTGTCCCTGATTTCAAGGGGCTGTCCCTGATTTGGAACAAAGTCCCTCTGTCCCTCTTTCCTCCTCATTTGTCCCTCATTTGGTCTGATCTATATAACATGCACTATGTATCTGTTCATTATATATACAGTAGGGATGAGTCGAACACCCCAGAACATGCGAACAGACAAAAAAATTGTGCGAACACCGTTAAAGTCTTTGGGACACGAACGTGAAAAATCAAACGTGTTAATTTTAAAAGCTTATATGCAAGTTATTGCTATAAAAAGTGTTTGGGGACCTGGGTTCTGCCCCAGGGGACATGTATCAATGCAAAAAAAAGTTTTTAAAATGGCAGTTTTTTCAGGAGCAGTGATTTTAATAATGCTTAATGTGAAACAATAAAAATGAAATATTCTTTAAAATATCGTGCCTGGGGGGTTCCCCTTAGTCTGCCTGTAAAGTAGCTCCTCTTTCCCATGTTTATAACAGTACCACAGCAAAATGACATTTCTAAAGGAAAAAATGTCATTTAAAATTGCTCCCGGCTGTAATGTATTTTTCGGGACCCGGCAATATACATAAAAAATCATTGAAAAATATGGCGTGGGTTGCCCCCCCCCCAGTTCATGATCAGGCCCTTCAGGTGTGGTATGGGTATTAAGGGGAACTCCACACCAAAAAAAATGCTTATCCGAGCATGCAACCTGGTAGGCCGGAGGAAAAGGGTGGGGGACGAGAGAGCGCCCCCCCTCGTGAACTGTACCAGGCCACAGGCCCTCGACATGGGGAGGGTGCTTTTGGGTCCCCCCAAAGCACCTTGTCCCCATGTTGATGGGGACAAGGGCCTCATCCCCACAACCCTTTTTGGGTGGTTGTGGAGGTCTGCGGGTGGGGGGCTTATCGGAATCTGGAACAAGGGGGCCCCCAGATCCCGGCCCCCCCATGTGAATGGGTATGGGGTACATTGTACCCCTACCTATTCACCAAAAAAGTGTCAAAAAACTACAGCAGACAGTTTTTGACAATTCCTTTATTAAAAAAAAAAAAAAGTGTCCCGCGATGTCCATCCATCTTTAATCACAGCGTCGATGGTCCAGAGAAAAAAACCCGGAAAAACTCTGCCTCCATTGGAGGCATTCCGCCAACTGCAGCCTTTTTGCGGTAACAGCTGTAACAGCCAAGGGGACCCTGTCCCCCTCTGATGTCCCTTTCACTGAAAAGTTTTTTTTCCCTATGCTAGGGTCGCCAGTACGGTATTTGTACATTAATATCATATCCCCCCTAAAGCGTCTCCTCTCCAGAGAGAATAAGTTTAATGCTTGTAGTCTTTCCCCATAGCTGAGGCCCCCTAGTCCCTTTATTAGCTTTGTTGCCCTTCACTGGACTCTCCAGTTCCAGCACATCCTTCCTGAGCACTGGTGCCCAGAACTGGATGGCATACTCAAGATGCGGCTGGACCAGAGTCTTGTAGAGTGGGAGAATTATCATTTTATCTCTGGAATGAATGCCCTTTTAATGCATGCCAATATTCTGTTGGCTTTGCTTGCAGAAGCCTGGCATTGCATGCCATTGGTAGGCCTGTCATCTACTAGGACCCCCAGGTCCCTTTTTATCCTAGATTCCCATAGAGGTTCTCTCCCTAGCGAGTAACTTGCATTTGTATTTTTGACACCCAAATGCATTAAATTACCTTTTTCAACATTAAACCTCATTTAGAAAAAAGTGAAAAGAAACTGCGCTAAAGTGTAAAATCTGGTAAATGATAAAAATTTACCTAGAAAAAAAGAAATAAAGGAAAGCAGCAACTATTCTGAAAACAATCATCAGTGCATGTAAATAAGAAAATTATATATAGTCGCGCTAACTTATGACTGTGAACATAAGCCCACCACTGAATAATTGAAAAAATCCAAATACCAACAGTGATAAATCGTATAGATGCTCAATGAAGAACCATGAAAAATCAGTGAAATATAAATAATGTTAAGGTGAGTGAACTATGATTAAACAGTTAATAAGATGATAGTCCACAACTGCTATATAGGACTCTCAAAGTTCATGTCTGAAAGTCCATGATAAACAAAACACCCGTGAATAAGTGTCCAAAAAAGCCAACGACAGAAAATCTTCTTATAATCCGTGACTTTCACCACCACCAGTAAGAATTCCTGGTAAGAATTCCTGCTTACCAGAAAGCGATGGTCCCCTATGACAGAGGACCTAAACAGCCTCAAATGATACTCAGTGGAATAAATTAAACAGGATTGGTCCCAGGACAGATTCTTGGGGGACCCCACTTTCCACACCAGACCATTCCGAGTACTCGCCATTCATCACCACCCTTTGGACTCACCCCCTGTAGCCAGTTTTTAATCCAGGTACTCATCCTATGGTCCTATGGTCCATGCCTACATACCTTAGTTTGTACAGTAAACGTTTGTGGGGAACTGTATCAAATGCATTTGCAAAATCCAGATACACCACATCTACAGGCCTTCCTTTATCTAGATGGCAGCTCACTTCTCCTTCTCATAGAAGGTTAATAGATTGGTCTGACAAGAACGATTCTTCATTAATCCATGCTGATTACTACTAATGATACTGTTTTCCTTACTAAAATCTTGTATATAGTCCCTTATCAACCCCTCCAATAGCTTGCAGACTATTAATGTTAGGCTAACTGGCCTATAGTTCCCAGGGATATATCTCGACCCTTTTTTTAAATATTGGTGCCATCAGCTGGTACCATTCCAGTCAATAAACTGTCCATAAAAATTAGGAACAATGGTCTGGCTATCACCTGGCTGAGTTCCTTAAGGACCCTCGGGTGTAAGCCATCTGGTCCCGGTGACTTACTTATGTTACGTTTTTCAAGTTTATTTCTGATTCTGCCTTCTGTTAGCACTAAGGGTGGTTTCTGCGACGTGTTATTAACAATAACATTACAGTCTTGGTTACTGTATCCCCCCCTTCCTTTGTGAAAACTGAGGAGAAGTATCCTGTATATTCAAAACCCTTGCCTTATCTTTGTCTTTTGTAGCTAAATTCCCTTCATCATCCTCTATGGGGCCAATATGTTCTGGCCTCGCTTTCTTACTATTTATATACTTAACCACTTTAAGAGCGCACATATACTGCGGCAGGGCGGCTCTATTGCGCGAAACGACGTACCTGTGCGTTGTTTCATGCAATAGATACCGATGCGCGTCGTGGCAGTGCGCACGGGTCTGACGGACTTGATATCCGCCAGCCACCCGCGATGGCGGTACAGAGGCAGAACGGGGATCTGCCTATGTAAACAAGGTGGATCACCATTCTGACAGGGGACAACATGGAGGTCTGCTGTTTCTAGTGATCAGGAACAGCGATCTCTGTGTTGTCCCAGTGAGCCCAGCCCACACACAGTTAGAACACACCCAGGGAACACAGTTAACCCCTTGATCATCCCCTAGTGTTAGGCTACTTTCACACTGAGGCGCTTTGCAGGAGCTATAGCGCTAAAAATAGCACCTGCAAAGTGCCCTGAAAGAGCCTCTCCTTTCACTCCAGTGTGAAATCCCGAGGGCTTTCACACTGGAGCAGTGCGCTGGCAGGACGGTAAAAAAAGTCCTGCTAGCTGCATCTTTGAGGAGCTGTAGGAGCAGTGTATACACCGAAATCAATGGGCAGCGGCGCTTTGCCGGCGGTTTTAACCCTTTTTCAGCCACTAGCAGGGGTTAAAAGCACCCCGCTAGCGGCCGGATAGCGCTGCAAAAACGAGAGTAAAGTGCCGCTAAAAATAGCGGCGCTTTACCGCCGATGCCTCAGTGTGAAAGCGCCCTTAACCCCCTCCCTGCCAGTGTCAGTTTTACATTGATCAGTGCATTTTTTAGCCCCCCTCCCTGCCAGTGTCAGTTTTACATTGATCAGTGCATTTTTTTTTTAGCACTGAGCACTGTAGTAATGTCACTGGTCCCCAAAAAGTCTCACTTGGGGTCAGATTTGCCGCAATGTCGCAGTCCCGCTAAAAATCGCAGATCACCGGCATTACCAGTAAAAACATAAAAAAAAATAAAAGTCCATAAATCTATCCCCTATTTTGTAGATGCTATAACTTTTCGCAAACCAATCAATATACATACGCTTATAAAATTTTTTTTTTTTTTTTTCAAAATAGTCGTCATTTTTTTGGTTTATAGCGCAAAAAATTAAAATCACAGAGGTGATCAAATAATAACCAAAAGAAAGCTCTATTTGTGGGGGAAAAAAGAACATCAATTTTGTTTGGGTACAACGTCGCACAATCGCGCAATTGTCAGTTAAAGGGGTTGTTAGACTGAGTAGGGTTTTTTTTTTTACAATTAAAGTGGTAAGGATGTGGAACTCCCTTACACAATCGGTGTTGTCAGCAGAAAGTGTTGGAAGTTTTGAAAAAATCTCAGATGGGCATCTTAGCTAATGCAATATATAGGAACATGGGAAGTGGTAGAGACATAAATATATACACACACCCACACAGGTTTAACTGGATTTTAATTCAACCTTACCAACTATATATTGCCAAGGGGAACTGAGGCAATAACACCTTGATCCAAATAACCCGAGAAGGCTAGCTGGAGATCTGCTAATCTGTGTGTGACACAATTAAGTTGGAAGTAAGAACCTAAGGAGGGGGCAGGGAACTTCTGCTGCACCCAAGTATTAAAGATGCAAGTTAACCAGGCATCTCCCTGGTGCACCTTCATGCAGAAAAAAGGACTAGGAGGATAAGGCAGACTTTGAGGATGGACATATTTTTTAATATTAAATATTTTACATTTGAAAAATATTCGAATACACGTGCACAAGTAAATAGCGGTAGGTTGGATTGAGCAAAAAGCAGGGCACTGAGGTTTATGCCAAGCAAAAAACACCTTTATTGAAAGCACACTTGCATGTCAAAAATTACCAGTCCACCAGTGGATAGTAACACAGCAGGTTGAGACACCAGAGCCGATTAGCTAAAGGTACACACAGGCAATGGATCCAAAAGGCCAGTAGGTAGTATGGAGAGAAAGACCCGGTGGCGGATCCAGGCGCACTGTGAAGATGACAGCTGTCAGAATACTTTGGTGATGTCAAGAGGGGATGAGCCTAACGTGTGTTTCAAGGGACTCAGCCCTCTTTTTTTTTAAATGCATCAAATGATTCTATTAACCTCAGCGCTCTGGCATTTCCTGCTTTATGAGGTGATCCTGCCCAGATCTTATGGGAGCTGCAGAGGTGAACCACATTCCATCCATCCATCTGTTCATCCATCCACCCCTCTACCATTCATCTACTTTTGCTATAATTGCTGTTATACCACAGACTCTCAGTTTATTAAACGGCAAAAAAGAAAGGAAAGGCGCCTCTAAGTGTAGTATCACAAAAACATTTATTGTAAAAAGGCTAAACACTAGCCACTCACATAGTGCAGGAGATGAGAAGGCTCATCGGTACATGCAGTTCTCTGTGGTGAGTAGGGGTTCTGCTGTAAACGTGTGCAGCCGCTGCCGGAAACCGGGTCGGAAGACTGGGGCAAGTCCGCAGCTGGGTCTCCATGTGGTGGACGCCGGAAGCTCTGGAGGGCAGTGGAGTGCAATGTGGACTGCAGTGCCAGCCAGGAAGTCACCGTGAAGCCAGGATTGCACTTCGCGTTTCGTAGCACACACAGTACACCGAAAAGCTTGAGCCACTATGCTCAGTATTAATAGCCAGAAGTATAAAATCAGGCAGCATCTTGAGAAGGCAAATAAATAATGTAATAAAACAAGATAAAACCAGACATTTTATGACTAACAACTAATGTACAAATAAACAAAGAATTAAAATAAACTTAGTTAAAAATCAAATGCAATATGATACATTTATGAAATAAAAAACGAAAGACAAAGGAAAGAAGGGGTAATTGATGTTGACAGCTGAAAGTAAGAAATGCTATATGAAGTGGTTCCAGGTACTTATTCTATGTTTCATGACTATAATTACAGTAGAAGGATGGAATAAACCACACCCCCAGAAAAGACATTACAAAAAGTTCCTAAAGACAATATGAAATAAGATTAATGCTATGAATAATAATAATCTGTATAATAATAAAAATAATAATTCAAGGGTGGCTATGGTGTAGATGTATGACTCAAATGGTGGGTGTCTTATTAGAGATAATGTTTAAAAAGATGGTGTTGATTTCACGCTCCTCATTAAGCCCTCCAGAGGAGAGAGTTTCCAGATTAAAGATCCAAGTTTCCTGTTTGCACAATTTGGAGAATCATTCTGCCTCAGGGAGATCTCTGGGCATAGTCTCAATAATCCACACTTGCAAACCAGATGTGGACTTGTCATGGACCTCTAAAAAATGACAGGGAACACTGTGTTCATCAATGCCATTTTCAATAAAAAGGTGGCCAACATAGAGAAGCTCACAAGGGCAAGTGAGACAGTATACCACAAATTATGTTGAACAATTGTAAAAGTCATTGATGGGGTAAAGCCTCTTACACACAGGCGGGAATCTCGTCGGGAAAAAAACGTTGGTTTTCCCGAAGAGATTCCCGGCAAGCTTGCCTTGCTCGCCGTGTGTACACACGGCCATTCAAAAGAACGGCCGTTCTTTTGAATGGCAAGAACGCGGTGATGTCATCGACTACGACGAGCCTGCGCTCGTCACATTTGATGCCGTCGCCGGCATCTTGCTACACCCTACACTACCCTTGTATGCTACCGCGCATGCGTCAAAGTCTTTTCGAGCATGCGCATGTTTACCATGGACAGGTAAGCATACACACTCATGGTTTTCTCGTCGGAAAACAGGCTGACGAGAATCCCGATGAGAAAATAGAGAGCAGGTTCTCTATTTTTCTCGTCGAGATTCCCGGCAGTTTTCCCAACGAGACACCATACACACGACCGGTTTTCTCGGCAAAAAGCTCTCCCAGCAGTTTTCTTGCCAAGAAAACCGGTCGTGTGTACGAGGCTTCAGTGTGTCCTTTTGGTGCTAAAAGATTTTTGACCATGTTTTTTTTTTTTCAAATATAATTTTTATTGAATCTCAGAAAGGGCAGAACTAAATCGCTACATCAATAATGTGCAAACAATGAAAACTTCAGTCTTATAACTTACAACATATCTGTCACAAAATGTTGAAGTTTTTTCATGTTAAAGTATTTTATTGAATGAGATATAACAGAAATGTACAGAACATACATTTATAATGGTTGTAGAACATTGACTACATATTTCTATTATAAAGAATAAGTAGTAAATTCATGGTCTACAATGTGCATATTGCTGTATAGTTTCTAAGGGCTAAGCAGAAATCAACGGTGGATACATCCACGCACTAGATGTATGTTACAGTAGATGGTAAGATAACGAACAAACAAATATTATTTGGTTTAGTACAATTAAGAACTAATTACATAGTGCAATATTATAATGCCGCTTAGATAATGCTTTTCAAATAAAAATAAAGATCTAAGTGAACTTTAAATGGACGTAAAAGATAGCGTAAAAATGACATGAAAATAGAAATGGATAAGTAGGTAACCTAAAAATAAGTAGAATAGGATTGTAGGAAAGTAGAGGGGGGGGTATAGGAGTCCACTCGGATGGCTCGAGTTCATTGGTCTTTGACCTGTGTATTACAACAGGATAATAGAGTGTTCACGATATGATCCACCTGCTACCATGGCATGAGAATCAAGTCTTCGCGGAATGAAGATAGGTGATATTTAATCCATGGGTTTCTATAACTTTTCAAAGATTGGAATTTGATCTCTTTCTATGGCTAGCATTTTGGTGTGAGCCATAAATCCATTGACTCTACGTATAGTCTCGGCTATTTCCAGTTTAGGGGTCTTCCATGCTTTTGCAATTGTTTGTTTGGCTGCCGTAAACAATTGAGTGAGAAGTTTAAATTGTTTATATGTGATGTAATCTGGTTTTAAATTGAGCAAGGCCGTGGCTGGGTCAGGATGTATAGTGAAGCCAAATATTCTGGAGGCAGTTTCAAATATCTGTTCCCAGTATAATTGTATCAACGGGCAAGACCACCAAATGTGTAGGTGGGTGCCCGGGTCGGGACAGCCCCGGAAGCATTGGCCTGTTTGGTTTGGCGTAAATTTCGCCAATCTATAGGGAACGAGGTACCAACGGGTTAGAACTTTATAGTTGGTTTCTACCGCCAAAACATTTGGTGAAGAAGATTTTGTTATAGACCATATTTTGGACCAATCAGCCACATCGAATTCTCTTTCCAGGTCCTCCTCCCATTTACGTGCATAAGGTGGTTTGTCTAAACCTGGGTAAATTGTAATGTGGGTGTATATTGACGATATTAGTCCTCTTGAATGGGGGTCTTTTAAACATGCAGATTCAAATATTGTAAGTTGGGATAAAGGGGTGTCAGTAATTAACAAAGGTGCGTAAAAGTTTTTAATTTGGAGATATCTGTAAAGTTCAGAGTTCGGCAAGTTATAGGTGTCGCAAAGGGTAGGAAACGTATGAAAAGATGATGTAGAGGTTAGGTAATTAAGCCGAGTAATATTCAATGAATTCCATACCCTAATAAAAAGCAGGGTTTTTAAGGAATGATAAGAGAGGGTTGTGAGGTGATTGTAGCTGATGTTTAAATCTAAGGTTATCCCATACGGCTAAAAAGTGTTTTATAATAGGGTTACTTAGGGTTTTTCTTTCTTTAGGGAGGAGCCATAGTACATTGGATATAGATAGAGGGTCACATTCTGCTGCTTCTATTATTACCCATATAGGTATATCGTCATTAGTGTGATATTTAGTGAGGCTGGCAATATGCGCCGCTCTATAATAATTAGCAAAATTAGGGAACCCAAGGCCTCCCTTAAGTTTCGGTAAATAAAGTGTATGTAACGATACACAGGGTTTTTTGGAGCCCCAGACATAGTTTGATGTTTTTCTTTGGAGTATTCTAAGATAATAAGATGGGATAGGGATTGGTAAGACTCTAAATAAGTAGAGTATTTTAGGGAGAATTGTCATTTTGACTGCATTAATTTTACCTATCCATGAAATTGGGAGATGTGTCCATTGTTGTAAAAGAGTTGTTATTTGTTTGAGGAGTGGGGGATAGTTTGCTGCAAAGAGATCTAAGTTTGAGGCTGTTAGGTGAATCCCTAAATAGGGGATTGACCTCTCAGTCCATATGAAAGGAAGTGCAGTTTTGGCCGAGTCTGATTCTATTTTAGTGAGGGATATATCTAGGGCCATGGATTTTTTGGGGTTTATCGTAAGTCCCGAAATCACTGCAAATTTATCTAAAACGGATAGAAGATTAGGTCCAGAGACTTGTGGGGATGATAGAAATAGGAGTATGTCATCCACAAATAGGCATAATTTATGATGGTATCCAGCTAATTCGATGCCTGTGATTGTCGGATCTGTGCGGATTCGTTGAGCTAGGGGTTCTATTAGGAGGGCGAATAGGAGGGGGGAGAGTGGACATCCCTGGCGCGTTCCTCTTTCTATATTAAAGGAATTAGATTTATAGCCTGCGTATTTTATATATGCAATTGGTTTGTTAGAGTGCTTCTATCCATGTTAGGAAGTGAGGGCCAAAACCCCATTTTTGTAATGTGTAATTAAGGTACGGCCAGGCTATGGAGTCAAAGGCCTTTTTTATATCTAGGGACAGAAAACAGGAGGGTATACGTCGTTTTTTGGCTATGTGGGCTAGCAATACGGCCCGACGGACATTGTCTCCCGCCTGCCGCTTTGGCATGAATCCTACTTGATCCTTATGGATGAGCTTGCCTATTATTCTATTTAGTCTTTTGGCCAATATTTTGGCTAAGATTTTGATATCTAGGTTCAGAAGGGAAATTGGGCGAAAGTTTGTACATAGGGTATCATCCGTGAGAGGTTTTGGGATCATACAAATAATGGCGGTCAGGGTTTCCTGTCTAAAGGATTCTCCTTTCAATAGTACATTGAAGGCGTCTGCTAAGATTGGTGATAATATGTCTGTATAGGTTCTGTAATATAAAGCTGAGTAGCCATCTGGGCCTGGTCTCTTGTTTATTTTTAATTCTTTAATAGCCTTGGCGACATCTTCTGGTGAAATAATTTCTTCTAGGATTTTATTTTGGTCAGGGGAAAGTCCTGGCAAATGTAAGTCGGAGAAAAATGTATCTGCAGCTAGCGGGTCAAAGTTATTAGATGAAGCATATAATGAGGATATACTAAAAAGACATATAAATTTTACCACCTACAAGTGTCAAACAAATTTGTCTAATGCGGCGCTCTCATTGATACTGAAATCAATAAGGATCACTATTGTCCTAAAAACAATAGTGGGAAATCCAGAACTCCCAATAGGGCAAGAATATCCTAATAGATACAATTCAGTATGTCCTATCACAATATTCTTTAGAAATTTTTTCATCAAATGTGCATCCTCCTCACACGTTACTTCGGGCAAGCGTATCGAAAGCTCCCCATAGGGATTGCACTCACCAGATCACGGCAGATAATAAGCCTTAAACGAACTTCAGACACAGGATGCAGTAGAGGAATGACTTCTCACAATCTCTGCAGATGTCAGCTGGTAGTGAGCTCATACGAGGTCCAAGTACAGGATGCAAAATAGTGACTTCTCTGGATATCCTCTTCACATAGAGGTGTGCAATTTTCCTCCAGGGATTTGTACAATGGAGAGAAAGGGAAAACTCTGCATAGTGTGAACCGGTTTCCAAAAGCTTTATTTCCCTCTTAAAAAATTTGTTTTCATAAAATCAACAAAAAAACCCCGTTAACCTGTACAGCCTGCTTTCTGTTTTGCTTGTCAACTCGATGCTTGTCAGGCAAAGGTTGGTGCACTGTCGGGGGGCCTGGTGGAGCTACTGTTTGTCATATCCAGCTCACAGCTCCTCCAAACGCCGGACAGTACTTCCGGTTTCCCGGGCCAGTTCCCTGGAACGCAAGGCGTCAATCGTCACTTCCGGTATGACGCTAAATTACGCTCAGACGCGTTTCGTCATCACGACTTTTTCAATGGGCGTGGTCTTACGGCGTGACGTGACCTCTATTTATATTGCCAATAATGAAGCCAGATTAACTCTTAAGCTGATCGCTGCTCACTATTCTAAAAGTGCATGGCGACCGTATTTACTCTCAATAAATTCATAGTATATGTTTAAAAATAAGCTGGATTGCCATACATCCACATCGAGTTGCGATCATTACAATCTTAGAAACATATTATACATACTAAGCATATATTTATAAAACCTCATAATTCATCAGTATAAAACAGCTTAATTGACTGAAAAATAATCTGTTCTCTGATCCACAGACTGTCATATATCCACAGCAGTAAATTTGATTTGATATATTAAAATTACACTACAAATAAAACATCCAAATTAATAATAAATCAAAATAATTTAATAATTTAATAAATAGCAATGGGAGCTATAAAAATATATATATATATGAAAAAATTCATATATATACTTATACTCCTAACCGTCATTAACTAAAAGACCGGTAGAGGGTGGAATACACACTCCAAACGACTTTCCACATGAAATGAACAATCTCCTAACTGCTAAGAAGCTAGTATATTCACATCATTCTTTTATACACGATCCTGTCTATATTCACATAGGGGTCTATGTACATATAAGTAATATCACAGCAAATACTACATGATGGGCACCCAATCTGTATATTTTCTGATGTATATAGAAAACAACTTCAAATATCCGCCCTTTATGGGCAGTTTAGGGGCCCATAACATAAGTATTATTCAACATAGTCTACAGATCACTGATGAAACAGTTTATATCCAATTCTATGTTTAACCCCTTCGGGGAGAGGGTATCAGTAAGAAAAATCCACTGAGTCTCTCTCTGTGATAATTCACGTACAATATTTGACCCTCTCCACGCAGGTTTAATGTGGTCTATCCCCCAAAAGGTTAAACCTGAGGGATCCCTATCATGAAAGACCTTAAAGTGGAGGGACACATTGTGGTCCTTATAACCAATAAGGATATTATTAATATGTTCAGCTATCCTGATTCGAAGCATCCTTTTGGTTCTCCCAATGTACATTAGCCCGCAAGGGCACTTTAAAGCGTAAACTACATGCGTAGTGTTGCAGGTTATGAATTCCTTTATTTGGAACTCATTGTTGTTGGAAGTGGACGTGAACCTTTCTATCCCTCTCATTTGACAGGCCACATCTCTGCAGGGTTTGCATTTCCTGCAACAGAAAAATCCATCCCTATCCCAAAAAGTGGGGGGACGTTTCGGAGGATCTAATACTTTTTTCACTATACAATCTCCAAAGTTTTGGGCTTTCCTGTAGACAAATCTCGGGTTAGATGGAAGCTGTTTTTGTAGGGTTTTATCCAGACAAAGAACGTGCCAATGGTTTTTGAACACCGACTCCACCTCTTTATATTGAGAATGGAAGTCTGTGATAAAACCCCACTCTTGGTTAACACTTCGTCCCACCACCAGAGGCTTGTCTCTCAGGCATTCTGCCCTAGGTATGGCAGCCATTTCTTCTACTACTGTGTTCAAATGTTGCGATTTATAACCCTTCTCCAAAAATCTTCCTTTTAGGATCCCAGCCTGTTCCCTAAAGTCTTCTGTTGAGGTACAATTTCGTTTTACCCTCATGAATTGGCCCTTCGAGCACATTCTTCAACCATAGTGGATGATGTCCACTATGGATGGGTAAAAAGCTGTTCCTGTCTGTTACCTTAAAATATACTTTAGTCTGCAGAGTATCATTAACCCTAAAAATAGTCACGTCAAGAAAGTTAATCTGTTCCTTACTTACTTGACTGGTCAGTTTGATATTGTTATTGTTATTATTAAGATGCGCTAAAAAAGTTTCCAAAGATGTTTTTGATCCTGCCCAAATAAGGAACAGGTCATCTATGTAGCGTCTATAAAACAATAGCTCTGCCCTTTTCTGGTCAAATACTGATTTGTCCTCCCACTCCCCCATGAAGAGATTGGCGATGCTGGGCGCAAATTTTGCACCCATAGCAACGCCTCTCCTCTGGGTGTAGAAGGACTTGTTGAACCAAAAATAATTGTGGCTCAAACAAAAATCAAGAGCGTTCCTCAAAAATATTTTTTGGCCATGGGGTAAATCTTCCCGTCTACTTAGTGCCCAATTAAGGGCCAGCAGAGCGTCATCGTGTTGTATTATGGTATAGAGAGAAGAGACATCTGATGTCACCAGAAATACTTCATCTCTCCCTGCCAAACTGACCTCTTGTAATGACTGTAACAGACTTTTTGTACCTCGAAGATAGGCTTTGGTGTCAGTCACACTTTTTTGTAAAAATCTATCAAGGTATTGTCCAAGTCTTGCTGTGACAGACCCAATCCCATTGACTATGGGTCTGGGTGGAGGATTATTTTGATCCTTATGGATTTTGGGAAGGGTGTAGATAGTGGGTATGCGGCTACTACTCGGTATAAGAAACCTCTTTTCTTTTGGAGTTAGAATATGAGATTGATAACCTCCCTCTATTAGAGATTCCAGCTCAAGACAATACTGAGGAGTAGGATCTTTATCCAACCTCCTGTATGTGTCCTCATCGGCCAACATATTCAGGAGTTGGTTGTTGTAGTAGTCTTTAGTTAATAATACCACCCCTCCTCCCTTATCGGCAGGTCTGATTACCAGATCCTTCCTTGCTTCCAGGGATTCAATCCCCTCTTTAATATGTCTTGGGTTTACATTCTTAACCGGTCTTACTTTCTCTAAGTTTCTCCTTATATCCTGCGACTTAGAGAAAGTAAGACCGGTTAAGAATGTAAACCCAAGACATATTAAAGAGGAGATCTAAGGTGTGTACAGAATTGGAACAGGCTCCATAGCGCTGGGTATAAGGAGAACTAGGTTGCGCCTTAGTAAGTTTTCTTTATTTTTTGTTTATATATAATGAGGATAGGTGGGAATGAAATTTTTTGACTATTTTGTGAGGGTTGCTTGTGTATACTTCCTTTGCTAGTTTTAGCCGAATTGGTTTAAAGGGTTTGTTTAGGGAATTGAGTGTTCTTGCAAGGTATGTCCCGGGCTTATTAGCTTTCATGAAGCTGTTAAATCTTGAGCGTTTATAGGATTTTTCTACGGCTTCTGTGAGAAATAAGTTGTATGCAGTACGGGTCTTGTCTAATCGGGATTTAGTTAATGTGGATGGATTTTCTTGATGGGATATAAAGGCCGTGTTAAAATCCATTTCCAGTTTACGGGCAAGGGTTTTCCGTTCTCGTTTAAATATAGCTGATTGTTTCTGGATTGTGTTGCGTATCACAGGTTTATGGGCTTCCCATAGAGTTAGCATACTAATTTCTGGGCTAGAGTTAAGGGTAATGTATTCTTTTATGTCTTGTTCAATAGTTTGGCGATAAGCTGGGTGTTTGAGTAGAATGTCTGGGAGATTCCAAGTACGATCATGGCCTTTGGGTAGTAATGATTTAATGGAGGTGAGTACAGCATTATGGTCGGACCATGGAATGGGGACTATGTCTGCAGCAATGATTTCAGGGAGCATGCCTATAGTTAGAAATATATGATCAATCCTTGAAAATGTTTTGTGGGGATGGGAATAGTATGTGTATTTCCGTGTAGTGGGGTTGGCTTCTCTCCATGAATCTACTAAATTATGTTTGGATAGGATTTGTGAGAAGGACTTCTTGACATTTGTTTGTGATGGTGTGTACGGGGATTTATCCAGAAATGGGAGGAGGACCTGGTTGGAGTCACCACAGAGCATAACTGTTCCTATTTTATGATCATTCACTACTTGTAATAAATGTGACATAAATGGATTGGGTTGTTTATTTGGTGCATAATAAGGAACTACAGTTATTGCGGTATCCACTATGTGACCCGTAAGAATTAAGTATCGTCCTTCAGGATCTTTTATTTGTGATTGGAGTATAAATGGGGTAGAACGATGGAAGGCTATGAGAGTACCCCGTTGCTTGGAGGCAGCCGAGGCCGTGTAGGTTTGTGGATAGAAATGGGATATAAATTTGGGTGTGGTGGTTTTTGTGAAGTAAGTTTCTTGTAAACAAACTATGTGTGCCTTTTTGGCATGAAATACGCGGAAGGCCTTGGTTCGTTTTTGAGGAATGTTCAGTCCCTGAACATTCAGGGACAAAATGTTTAATGGTGCCATGGTAGTAGGGTGGATAAGGAGGACTGACCTGTTGCCAAGTAATTCGTGTTATTCAATGCGATCCGAGTGGACTCGAAGAGGGGGAAGGAAAGCAGATAGAAGATGAATACTAGAGTGATAGAATGGAATAAAATTTGACTGTTTAGACAAAATAATACATATACTAACATAAAGACACATTTAAGTGTTTTCCGCAAGTGGGGGCAAAAATCCCCCACTGGGGAAATAGCGCCTCCGTCAGACTTCCACATGTTTTATGTGGTCGAATGAGGGAGGCAAAGTAGGGCGCATGGATCTCCCGTTCAAAAGGGGGGGAGAGCCATCTGAAAAGAATAATACGATAAAGAATAATTCGTTAACCTAATAATGCATATGAAAACTGTTAAGATTATAGGTAAATACTCCAGGGGAGGGACTATAGGGGTGACAAAAATTGAAGAAAATCTGCTGATTGCTCCAGGATCTCCTGGTGAGAAAGCTACCTAAACTAGAGGGGTGGTAATAAAGGGTGAGGATAGAGCAGGAATTGGGGGTCCTCCTTTACACACTAGGAGTAATAACTAAACTGTCGGCTAGGGGAATTAATAAAAAAGATCCCCAGAGGTAAATAATACTGTTGTTCTAGTAGTTCCCATTCAGTAATATTAGATCAATCATTTGACTTACAAAGAGGGGGGACTGGTAAAATAAGTATGACCTATGTTCTTCAATAGTCTAGTGAACGTCAGGAGAAACTATATAATGTTCTTCTTCAAGAACCAGAAAATCTAGGATAGCAGGACTTTTGCTTACCCTAAGTCATGCTAAAAAAAAATAAAAAATAAATAAAAAAACTAGATCAAAAAAGACAAAAAAAGATAGAAAAAACTTCAACCGTATGCTGGTTAGCATTTTTAATATTTAAGCTTAGTATTTAAGCTTAACTGGAAAACTATGAGCAATCAGTATAAGTGAAAAGGGACTGCAGCTGGGGCAACATTTATTATTGTGCATTAGTTTGTAAATGAGTGCTATGTGTTGCACAATATGTCTTCAAAAGGTCCATAGCAGGGTAAAAGCGAACAGGTTGATTTCTTTGAGGTTTCTGTCAGTCCATTGAATCTTCTCTTTCCTGAGGAGGAGATGTATGACGACTTCTCTTGTGGGATGGATGATTTCCATTTTCCAAATTGGGTTGGGAGTGATGCCCTTTGGATGAAAGGGGCATTGCTCTACTCCGCAGAGAGGTATTTCTTGGATCTGGATCCATTAAATGTAGATCTATGAGTGTTTGTTGAAGTTCTTCATAGGTTCTGCAAGTGTATCTTTTCCCTTTATAGGCGAATCATAAAGAGAATGGGAATCCCCATTGATATGAGATATCATGGCTTTGGAGTTCCTGAAGAAGGGGTTTTAATGCTCTTCTCTTAGAAATTGTAGTTTGGGACAAATCAGCAAACAGTTGGTATTCATGTCCTTGAAAATGTAACTGTTTTTTATCTCTGGCTGATGACAGAAGCATTTCTTTTGTGCGGTAGTAGTGTAGTTTCACTATGATGTCCCGTGGAGGACCGTCAGGTTTTTTTAGCAGCAAGTGCTCGATGAATTCTGTCAAATTCCATTCTTTCAATGGGAATGGCTGGTTGCAATTCCTGGAACAGTGCAGTAATTGTAGATTGCAGGTCAAGAATTGCCTCAGGGATACCCCTGATTCGCAAATTGGACCTCCTGTCCCTATTCTCATGGTCTTCTAGCTTGTTGTGAAGCAAGATATTTTCCTCTTTGAGATTTTCAAGTTCCATTGAATGTTCCAGAGAAATATTTTCTAATGCCGCGTACACACGATCGTGATTCACGGCGGTGAAAACACCGCCGTGAATCACGACATGAAATTAAATGAAAAACGAGGGAACGGCATTTTCCCCCACACACGACCGTTTTTCCCGTCATTTTTTTCTTTGTCGAGAAAAACGACCGTCTGTGGGCTCCGCGGCAGTGTCTCCCTATGGGAAAACTGCCGCGGAAAAAAATGATCGAAAAAACGATGAGAAAATTTAGAACATGTTCTAATTTTTCTCGTCGTTTTTCCTGCCGTTTTTCTCAACGAGAAAAACGGCATAAAGCCCACAGACGATCGTTTTTCTCGGCGAAAAAAAAAAAGTCATTTTTCCCAACGGGAAAAATGATCGTGTGTACGCGGCATTAGTCCTCAGTTTTTATCTCTAAGGCAGCTGTACGCTTACCAATTTCCCTTATCTCTCTTGTGAGGTGTGAGGTAATTTGATCAGATGTCTGCTTTAGTGCTTTATGGAGCATATTTTCAAATTGTTTAAATATGGCTGGAGTTATTTGTGAGGTCTGAGGAGAGTCTTGTATGGTAAATAAATCATTGTCAGAGTCAGCTGAGAATATAGGCTGTGACAGGTTTAACTGGTGTGAGCGCATAGATGCTGTGAATGAGGCAGAGGATTGTGCCCCTTTAGTCACGGTTCTCCCCTTAGGAGCTTTCATGACAGGATTTTTTAACTTGGTACCGCTCCCTCTCTGAGCCATAATTCTGCCCACAAAATGGACTACAGGGTCTCTGGTACTTGTTCTACCCCTCTGGTATGTAATTATACTTGCGGGTTAACGCTGGATACCGGCTCTCCCCACGAACGGTACGGAGCTCTAGCTCTGCATTACCGCACCGCTAGACTCCGCGCATGCGCCCCCTACCAATGTTAAAGTTTTTAATTACTGAGTATGCCATCAGGCTGCCCATTCCCTTTTTCCAAGAACAGGAATAGAGAAAGAATAGTTAGGTCAAGGAGAAAAGAGAAAATAAAAGGGAGGGGGGGGATGAGAGAGGTTGGAGATGGGCATGGTTCAGGATAACAAAGGTAATCAGTCAATATGACTCGTCAGAGGACTTCTGATCCGAAAGAGCTGTTCCCTCTTCAGAGAGTACAAACAGGTTCCAAAGCCTCCAGGTCTTAGAATATTTTTTGCGTTCATGCAGTGCTGTAAGTATCAAGTCCTCCATTTTATTTATGTCCTCTACCTTGTGAAGCCAACTCGCAATAGTCTGTGTTTTGACCATCTTTTACAAAATGACACATTTTACACAATGCCTTATGGCAGCGGTAAATGCCTTTGAGGGAGATCAGACATAGAGAAGCCCTAGTTTGACCAATTTTTTTAGTTTTAGGTTTACTGGGTGCAATGTTACTTTTTAGGTTAGGAGCTTTTCTATAAGTGAAAACTGGTCTATTGTCATTAGTGTTTTGTAGAAGAGGGTCTTGTGATAGAATTCCACAATGTTTGGTGGGAATAGATTCCATCTTACGGTACTGACCATGAAATCTGGTGACAAATCTTACTGGTTGTCTATTCAGATTTTTGGGGGGTTTATTTGGTTTACCTGGGAGGTAACAATTATAAGCCTCATTACCAATTTTTCCGGATAACCTTTGTCCAGCAATCTTTGTTAAAAAGAGAATCTTTGGGAAACATAACCGGACTGTCTGGTACAATTCTGTCTGAGACGACAGAACTGTCCTTTTGGTATATTGTTAATCCATTAAAGAATGGTGGCAACTGTTGTAATGTGAATATGAATTGCCCACTGTGGGCTTAGGTAAGTTCATGGAAAAGATGTTAGTACTATCATGTCACAGTTCTAAATCCAGGAATGCAAAAGTTTTACTAAGTTAGACAGAGGTGAAGGATAACCCAAGCTTTCCAGCCTGGAGGAGAGATGTGGGGTCTTATTGACCCGCATCTCTCAATAAAGAGGACCTGTCACACACATTACTATTACAAGGGATGTTTACATTCCTTGTATTAGGAATAAAAGTGATCAAAAAAAAAAAAAAAGTAAAATAATTGTAAAAAAATAATAAAAATATATAAGTAAAATAAATAAATAAATAATATATATATTTTTTTAAAACGCCCCGATCAGAAGCGAATGCACACGTAAGTCGCCCACATATGTAAACGCTGTTCAAACCACATATGTGAGGTATCGCCGCGTGCGTTAGAGCGCGTGCAATAATTCTAGCACTAGACCTTTTCTGTAATTCTAACCTGGTAACCTGTAAAAAAAATTAAAGCGTCGCCTATGGAGATTTTTAAGTACCGAAGTTTGGCGCCATTCCATGAGTGTGCACAATTTAAAGCGTGACATGTTAGGTATCTATTTACTCGGCGTAACATCATCTTTCATATTTTCCCTAACTTTACTGTTTTGTTATTTTTTAATTCATGAAACCATTTTTTTTTTTTAAAAAAGGCGTTTGAAAAATTATTGCGCAAATATCGTGCAAGAAAAAAAGTTGCAATGACCGTCATTTTATTCCCTAGGGTGTCTGCTAAAAAAACATATATAATGTTTGGGGGTTCTGAGTAATTTTCTAGCAAAAGAATGATGATTTGTACATGTAGGAGAGAAGTGCTAGAATAGGCCCGGTATTGAAGTGGTACAAAAAGCCTGGTGTTGAAGTGGTTAAACTCTGAAAAACACTGTAAAGCTAGCTTCCTTGAACATTGAAGCTGTAAACATCATAGTAAACTCAAATTAGTTCATAACATTTAAAACAGAAAAAATCTAACAAATTTTATGTGATTCACAAAGATGTGTACTGATAATCATGTCCCCAGTTGCTTTGGGGACGATCCTGCTGTTGTGAATATGGTACGGGCCACTGATGCATTGGGTGAGGTTGTTGGGATGATTGGGTGTGTTTGGGTTTGTGCTCAGCTAAGTGAGTATTTGTGGTAAGCTCCCCTCTTAACCCTTTATTAAGAAGCTGAATCAGTAAGGGTTCCAGGAATTGTTTTTGGTCTCCTGACATCCGGCGTATTATCCCTCTTCGGATTCAACGCTGCAGATGCTTGTAATAGAAAGTTGCTAGTAGACTGTTGCGCTGTCTTTCTCTTTTTGTTCCTGTTCACTGGTGGTGATGTGACAGTCTGTGTGTCATTGACAAATAGATCCTGTATAATATAGCAAATTAAAAGAATGTATTAAGAATTAAATACTGAAAATGTTTATATTTTTACCTTTTACAGCTCCCGTCATCTGTGGAGGAATGGAAAGCAACAGCAAAACAATTTCACGACTATTGGAATTTCCCCAACTGTGGTGGTGCCATAGACGGAAAACATTTTCGCATAACACCCCCAGCAAAATCTGGCTCCTTCTAGTACAATTACAAAGGCTACTTTAGCAATGTCCTAATGGCAATCGTGAATGCAAAATATGAATTTACGTTTGTGGACATTGGCAAAAATGGACAAAATTCAGATGGGGGAGTAATCAAGAAAACAGTTTTTCTCATCGTTTAAAAAATGGACTTCTAAATCTACCATCCCAAGAGGACACAGTGGAAGGCCTGAATTTTGTATTTGTCGCAGATGACGCATTTGCATTATCTGTACATGTGTTGAAACCATTTGCCCTTAAAAAATTACACCCGATCATAAATAAATTTAATTACACGTTATCTCGTGCTAGACTAGTGGTAAAAAATGCCTTTGGTATTATGGCCAACCGCTTCCATACACCAATAAATGTAACCCCCCAAAAAATTGACATTATGGTTCATTGTTGCTGTGTGTTACATAATTTTCTAAGACGTACTAGCTCCACCTACATGTCACAATCCATGATGGACCGGGAAGATAGTCTGTCTGATGATGTCATGCCTGGTGAGTGGCGTAATGATACAGAAGGGCTTTTAGACCTAGGCCGTGCCCCACCACGTCTCCCTAGTCAACTAGCCCGTCAGAATCGTCTTGACTATATGCAATATTTTCTTGGTCCAGGAGCAGTAGATTGGCAAAACAATCTCTAATTGTTAAAATGAAATGTCAGTGGCTGAATTAATATATTCTTTCATGAATAAACACAGGTGTCATGTTTATGTTTGCCTTTAAAAAAAAATATTAACATTTGCATAAAAATTTGATGTGTGGTGTAATTTGTTATGTATTATATTCAAATTTGATTTTATTATCTGTTTATATCAAAGTGTATAATAAAACAGATTATGATTACTTTACCTGACTGTTTGCCATTTCCTCAAATGTTCCATCTTCTTCATCTCCTGAATTAGTTGCACTGACACTACTGTCTAAACTTGATACAGAGGCTCGTGCTTCCTCCTGTTCAGTCAGAAAACAAAAGCTCTCAAAATACCACAGACGTGGCACGTATACTTGGTCTGCACCTGCACCAGATCTTTTTGAATCATTTTTTTTTTTTTTTTTTAATATAGTACGCAGATTTGATATTTTTTGTTTAACATAGGCTATATCTGCTTTGGAATACACAACAGTGCATAGTTCTCCTAATTTGGTATAAGCATCATTGCGTTTTTGGTGGTCTGAATACTCTTTGGAGTGTACTTTCCATGAACATGAAAGGTCACGGTACATTTCAATGAATTGGGGAAGGAAATGTGGTGATGTAAATTTGTCCACCATTGCTCCTGTAATAAGAAACAATGCATCATCGTTTAGTTGCCAAACTACACCAAACAATTAATATCATAGAACTATTGTACTGGTCTGCTTACCTTCAGTTGTAACGAATCTTCTGTAGATTGGTCAGTATAATCGTTAGTTTAGTCAGTGTGTGTGCTCGTTTCTCTACTCGGTTAATCGTACGTGACAACGTTCTGTGTGCCGGGTCAGAGTGTAACGCAGTGCAATATGGGAGTTTGCAAGCTCCGCCCTTCTTCATTCGGCGCCTGGATGAAATGAAAACTATGGTGAAGATCTTGGAAAAAAATGACTATGATGGGAGGCACAAAAACTACCCCAGGTCTAATAGAAGAAAAGATGACATCATGGAGAAGGTTATCCATGTGCTTGGGAAGAAGTATGGTGTGGACCGAACAAAGGACCAGCTGCGCAAGAGATGGTCTGACTTGAAGCATAGGGAGGAAGCACAGTTGTATAAAAATACATACAATGATCAAAAAAGGTAATTATGATTAATTTCTGCTCTCTCAGCTAGGCATGCATTTCATGTAGTTTTTCTGCAATGTTTTCATCAATGCAAACTATAATCTTTAGCATGCATGCTTTTTTCATGTTTTGTTTTTAACCTAGAAAGACCCAAGAAAGCACACTTTGGGAACAGCACTGTGACAACAGGACTGGATATTATTGTGGTTGATGTCACATCTCCAGTTACTGATAAAGGACCTGATGATGATGACACAGCTCCAGTTACTGAAAAAGGACCTGATGATGATGATGATGCTATACCATGCCAAAGTATTACAGATGTTGAAGCAGACCAGGCACAGCATTCCTGTGAAACCATCACAAGCAGCACAGGTAAGCCAGTACACATACACTTTAACATCAACTTCATTTTAAAAACATTTCCCTCAATATTTTTTTTCTTATCTTCAACAGCACATCATCTGTCTGTGGAACACTCACTGCCCAAAGATTTTTATCTTGTTATTGTGATCTGTTGAAGTGCTCATCAGAGTTAGAGAAGTGCTCATCTGAGTTAGAAAAAGTCAAAGAGCACCTGACCTCTGTCCAAAAAAAATTCCTGGTTGCACTTGACACACTTTGTAAAATTTAACATGTGTCACTTTGGTCCATATAACGGAAAATTTATTACCAAATACTTACCGTAATTTTCCTTTCCTGATAGACTCCATTGCAGACTACGTGTGGGTTAACCCCGCCTCCTCTCCACAGCTATAGGACCCCTTACCCATAAATTTGAGCTCCACAGGCAAGTGTTCCGTAACTAGCCGACTCAAATTTCAACTCTCATATTTTTAATTCATGGGTGGGAACTCCGTCTGCCATGGAGTCTATCAGGAAAGGAAAATTACGGTAAGTTTTTGGTAATAAATTTTCCGTTTTCCTGACAGACTCCATGGCAGACTACGTGTGGGAAATAACTAGCCAATCCACACGGGAGGGTATGCTTGAACAAAAATATATTTTAATCTTTCCCGTCAACTGACAGGATTTTTCGACCAAAATTTACAGAGGAAAGGGAAGCAGGCTCAATACAATAATGAGACATAAATGTATTAATAGAAGACCACAAAGCTGCCTTGCATATCACTTCAGGAGCCACGTGTCGAGCTGCTGCCCATGAGGCTGCCATGCCTCTGGTGAAATGAGCCGTCACCGCCTCTGGAGGAGCCAAGCCCTTCACCCTGTAGGCCTGTTGAATTGATTGAACGATCCAGGCTGCTATCGTTCTGGAGGAAGTCCTCTTTCCTTTGTTGCTGCCACTATGTAACAAGAACAGGTAGTTCAAGCTTCTAAAAGATGAAGTAATTCGCAAGTATTCTTTCAGAGTCTCGCCCACATCCAAGGGATGAGCATCTGCTGATTCCGGAGAATTGAAAGTAGGAAGGACTATTTCTTGATTCTCGTGAAAAACTGACGTGACTTTTGGCTTTCACCCAAGCATGGGAATAAGGACCACTCTGTCCGGGAAGAAAAGTAAAAAAAGGGTTCTTGACAACCCAGGAAGCTTATTTCTGAAACCCTTTTGGCTGAGGTAATGGCCACTAGAAAAGCCAGTTTTATTTATAAGTCCTTAATGGAAAGATCCTCGTTGTTGAGTGCTGAAAGAGCATCAAGGACGAGTGGAATATCCCATTTGGGGAATCTAGGTTTCCTCTGAGGCCTGATTCTCGATGCCCACCGAAAGAACTGTTGAACCAGGGGATGAGTTGCCCATGACGTTCCCGAAAAAGCGGATAAGGCTGAAACTTGTACTCTGAGGGAACTGATCGACAAAGGAAGATCCAAGCCTGATTGGAGAAAACTCAAAATGTCTTGAACACTAGGATTTCTAGATGATTTTCCTGCAGAAGTCGTGAAGCTGACAAACCTGGCCCAGATTCTATTGTAAGTTTTGTTTGTGTTAGGCTTTCTGGAGCTCATAAGGGTAGATATTACCCCTGAAGCACACCCAAGAGACTCTAGCCTCTCCCTCTCAAGAACCAGACCATTAGTCTCAGTATAGCTGGACAGGGGTGCAGGGTCACCCCCTGAGAAAGAAGGTCCGGCCTGAGAGGAAGAGGCAATGGGTCCCTGAAGCTCATCAGATTCAGGAGAGGAAACCATGGCCTGCTCGGCCAGTATGGTGCTATTGTTATCACTTCGACTTTCTCCAACTGAAGCCGCTGTAGGAATTTTAGCATGATCAGAGGTGGAGGGAAGGCATATGTCCTGTTGAAGTCCCATTGACTCGTTAATGCATCTACTCCGAAAGCTTAACTGCACCGACCTCGAGTGTAGTATCTGTCGATCTTGTAATTGCAGGGGGATGCAAACAGATCCACCTCTGGATCGAATTCCAACGATAGGATCCACTTGAATGTTTGTGGGTGCAGTGACCATTCGTTGTTGTCTAGGTTGCTGCGTGACAGAAAGTCCGCTTGAATGTTCTGCTCCCCTGGAATGAAGACTGCTGTCAAGTTGAGCAGATTCCTCTGAGCCCAGGTCATGATGGGCTCGACCTCTTGGAGAAGAGCGGAGCTCCGAGTGTGCCCCCTTGCCTCTTCACGTATGCCACTGCAGTGGTGTTGTCCATTTTGAGTAGGACCGACTTCCCTTTCAGGAGATGGGAAAAGGCTTGAAGGGCACACCATGCCGCACGTAGCTCCAGAATGTTTGAACCTGGAGTGTGGAGACGGGTATCCCATTTGCCCTGAGCCAGTTCTGCCCCACAATGGGCCCCCCAGCCCGCATTGCTGGCATCAGATGTAACAGTCACCCACTGGATGGGAGCAAGGGAGTGGCAAGTTAACAAGTTCTTGGTTTGAAGCCACTAGAGGAGACTGTTCCTCATTGACTGTGTTATCCGGATCAACTGATTGAGATCGTCCGACCTCCACTGCTGGAGGAAACCTGACTGGAAAAGACAAAGTCTCCACATTGCCCATTTGATCATAGGGGATGTGGCCACCATCGTGCTGATTATCTTCAGGCACTGTGACGCCCTTAGGTGTGAGGAGTCTAGGGCTAAGGAGATTCTTTCCCGAATGATCGATATTTTTTCTTCCGGAAGAGAGATGGTATTCTCTATTGTGTTGAATTGAGCCCCTAGATATATTAGGCGCTGGGTCGGCTCTAGCTGACTCTTCTCCCGGTTTAGGAGCCATCCGAACTCCAACAGTGTAGAGATCACCTGATCTTTGTGGATCAGCAACTGCTGCTTGTCTACTGTACTAGTAAATCGTCCAGATAATGATACAGACGCACACCCTGTATTCTGATAAGGGACACAACTGCCAACAGCACCTTGGAAAAGACTCTTGGAGAAGTCGTTAGCCCGAATGGAAGACAAATAAACTGTAAGTGCTCTTGTTCGACCTGGAACCGAAGATATTTGTGAAAATCTTCCGCCACGGGAACATGAAAGTACGCGTCCTTTAGATCTATTGGTCGCCTGGTTGAACGACTTTTTGGATAGTTGAGAGTGACTCCATCTTGAACTTCTCGTGCTTTATATATCTGTTTAGAAAGGTGAGGTCTATAACTGGGCGCCAAGAGCCGTTTTTCTTCTGTACTAGAAAGAGGGGGGAGTATACCCCCTGGAATTCCTCGTCCTTTGGCACGGGCACCACTGCTCCTTGATCTTTCAGGACATTGACATATGAAAGAAGAACTTGTTTTTCTTCTGATTGAGGAAGAGAAGTTTGCATTGGTCTGCATGGAGGAATCTTGGTGAAGGACCATGTGTGGCCTGTTGAGACCGTTTTGATGGTCCAATAATCTGAGATCGAGGCCACCCAGACGTGCCGGAAGAGGCGTAGGCGAGCCCCTACCCGACCCGCCTGGGCGGGCCCAATCTCAAAAGGACTTGGTTGGCTCACGCCCACCGGGCGTCTGTTTCTTGCCAGACTTTTGAAAGGAAGTTTGCCCTCTATTCCAGTTCCAGTTTCTCCTAAAATCCTGTCCGGGTTTATAGGAGCGTGCCTCCCTCGAACGCTCTGTACTGCGTCTCCGTTGAGGTCTTCTCTGGTTAAACGGGCACCTGTCCTGGGGAAGGAAACCCGACTTTCCGCCTGTAGATTTTGAAATGGCGTTATCAAGTTTGTTCCCAAACAATGAAGTCCCTTCAAAGGGAATTTTGCACCACGCCTGCTTGGAGGCTGGATCAACAAGCCAGGGGCGTAACCACAATGCTCGTTTGGCCGTGACCGAAGACAACATTGATCTGGCCAGTAAACGGGTGAGGTCAATTGATGCTTCTCCCAAAAAGGCGACAGCCAGTTTAAGTTCTTGCACTGCTGAACTTTGTGCCAATTCCTCCGAGACACCTTTCAGGACGGAGTCTACATTTTCCACCCAGGCCTCCATTGCTTTGGAGGTAACTGCCAGAGGTGGGGGACTTGAGTCACATGACTTGACTTAAGTCAGACTTAAGTCACCTGTTTGAGGACTTGCGACTTGCTTGACAGAATTCAATAAATGACTCGACTTGACTATGACCTGTCACTAATGACTTGCGACTTGACTTTGACTTGGGCTATATGACTTGCAATGACTTGGCACCACTAACACTAACCGCAAGCTGCCATCGGCCTACCTGATCAGCGTGTCATGCAGAGAGACGGCAGCCATTGCAGTGTTCAAAAGCTGCGCCTCCTCGCCTGTGATAGGCGGAACACTCAATTTCACAGCAGGCAGTGTTCAGCCTATCACGGACATCCTCTTATCCTCGTCTGTGTTATGAGGATGAGCGGATGTCCGTGATAGGCAGAACAGTGAATGCTGGGAAATTGAGTGTTCCGCCTATCACAGATGAGGAGGAGGCACGGCTTTTGAATACTGGAATGGCCACTGGGATGCCGCCGATCAGGTACACAGCTGACAGGCGCAGTGAAGCATGGGCACAGTGAGACACGGGCACAGTGAGACATGAGCACAGTGAGACGCGGGCACAGTGAGGCATTGGGCACAGTGAGACACGGGCACAGTGAGGCATTGGGCACAGTGAAGCATGGGCACAGTGAAACACAGGCGCAGTGAGACACGGGCACAGTGAGGCATTGGGCACAGTGATATTGCTGAGCTGATGGGAATGATATGTGATGTTCTGTGTCAGTAATGCTGGTTCTCAAATACCCAATATAAAATTACTAAAACTGGCATCCATAAATACTTATTGAGATAGCATAAAATAATAAAACATAAATATTGTGCCTTAATATACTCCTGTATTAGTAAGGTGCTTATATTACCAGCAAGTGCTGGAGCAATGATAAAGTGCAAAAGTGCAAATGATCCGTGACACAGGAAAAATAAAATAACTGAGACAGTAGTAAAAGGTGCATGTATCCGTGGAGAGAAAAAATGGTACTAAGCAGTACCTGTACTTAGTGCTGTGTTCTGGCCTAGGCCGACAAGGCCCAGGCCTAGGGCGGCACTTTGTGGGGGGCGGCCGGCCGCCCCCCCCCCCCACAAAAATTGCACCCGCGCCCTCCTCCCTCCTCCTGCACGCAGGGCCACTATCAGGGAGTACTGCTTAGCAGTGCAGTGGCTCGCGCCGGGTGCAGAGGGGTCCAGGAAGCAGTTAAAATAAGAGCCGTCAAGCCACCAAGCCGCCCCCCCTACAGCCGTGATTCTGTTGTGGGGAGGGAAACAGCGGGCAGGAAGCTGTGCGGCGAATCCAATTAGAGCCGCTCACTCTCTCTCTCGGTCTTCGGGTTACAGAAAGGGAAGGGGGGCGGCGGGGGAGATATACAGACAGCCCACAGCTCTCCTCTCCCTGTCAGCGCCACTGCCGAGTTCTCTGGCAAATAGAGTAGCGGAGCTGTGACAGGGAGAGGAGAGCTGCGGGCTGTCTGTATATCTCCCCCGCCGCCCCCTTCCCTTTCTGTAACCCGAAGACAGAGAGAGAGCGGCTCTAATTGGTTTCGCCGTGCCCTACCCATGATTGGCCACAGCAGAGGGACAATCAGAAGACTCTGGGGCATCATGGGAAATGTAGTCACTGCAGAGTTCCGGCCCCAGTGTATCCATAGACACCAAGCTACAGCCCCCAGCAGAAGAGGGGCAAAAGAGAATACTGTGCTGGGGGAAACCAGAGAGGGAGCCACACTGTAACCCTGTACCCGTACCACCAGAGAGCCACGCTGTACCTCGTTCCACCAGGGAGCCGCGCTGTACCCCGCACCACCAGGGAGCCGCGCTGTACCCCGCACCACCAGGGAGCGCGCTGTACCCCGCACCACCAGGGAGCCGCGCTGTACCCTGCACCACCAGTGAACGTCCAGCCAGAGGGATTGGAATTGGAATTGGCCATTATCCGTTACTTTTCCCAGGGACTGAGCCATTAGGAAGTACATAGCCTGCTATTCTCTGGGCCCTATTGACCACCACAACATCTCCCTCTGTCCTCTTCCCACGGCGTCCCTCTGTCCTCTTCCCACGGCGTCACGATGACGATACGCGTAGGGACAACACAAGCACCGGAGGTGACGCGGACGAGCTCGGCGCTCGTATTTGATATACCTGTTTATACATTTTAAATGTGAGTACTTGCAAACCTTACTGTTTAAATAAACCTTTTGCATAACAATACTACACTATCTTGGGATTCCTTCGCTCTTCCCCCATTTATGTACATTACTTTGGAGTCTCCACGGCTAGAGGATTAGCCCCCCCCCCATACCAGGCAGCACAACTACCCCAGGTTCCAAGGGACCATCCAGGCAGGAGGAGGTCGGACAAACAGAGGGTTTCTCTTATATGCTGTAATCTCACAGCAGTGAGGTAAGGGGCCATCCATATACCACAGGAGTCAGTGTGGAAGGCACAAAGTTTAAACCACTCATCACTTATCACCTTATCACAGCACCTCTTTCAGTACGTAAGGAATCCTTTTTTGGACTTTCTCGCAGCAACATAGTTGCTCTGTTGCACGTTTATTTTAAAGCTTTTTCTCTCACAGATTTTAAAAAGGACAGTCATTTTATTGTATGAACACAGCAATTGTTTACACAAGTATTTGTTACTGCTTAGTACAAATTTTTGTGTCACGGATTCATGCACCTTTGCACTTTACCTTACTGGTAGTACAGGTACTGCTTAGTACCATTTTTTCTCTCCACGGATACATGCACCTTTTACTACTGTCTCAGTTATTTTATTTTTCCTGCGTCACGGATCATTTGCACTTTTGCACTTTATCATTGCTCCAGCACTTGCTAGTAATATAAGCAAATTACTAATACAGGAGTATATTAAGGCACAATATTTATGTTTTATTATTTTATGCTATCTCAATAAGTATTTATGGATGCCAGTTTTAGTAATTTTATATTGGATATTTGAGAACCAGCATTACTGACACAGAACATCACATATCATTCCCATCAGCTCAGCACTATTTCTTTATATCTATTCACACTCAGGGTCACGGATTATACCTTTCAGTGCTTTGCAGCAGATGATCTTTTTTATTATTGTAGCGCAGAATTACTTTCTATACACATTGGGCACAGTGAAGCACGGGCACAGTGAGACACGGCACAGTGAGGCACGGGCACAGTGAGACACGGGGACACTGTGAAGCATGGGCACAGTGAAGCATGGACACAGTGAAGCATGGGCACAGTGAAACATGGGTACAGTGAAGCATGGGCACAGTGAAGCATGGGCACAGTGAAACATGGACACAGCAAAGCATGGACACAGTGAAGCATGGGCACAGTGAAGCATGGGCACAGTGAGACACGGGCACAGTGAGGCACAGTGAAGCATGGGCACAGTGAGGCATGGGCACAGTGAGGCACAGTGAGGCATGGGCACATAACCAATATTATTTATTGTTATCCCTCCTATTATTTTTATACAGTATGGGGTAGATCAGTATTTTGACTTGATTTGTGACTTGACCAAAATAAATGACTTGACTTGACTTGCTTGACTTCTAGCAGGGACTCGACTTGACTTGCTTGCTTTTCGTCACAGTAACTTGGGACTTGCTTGAGACTTGAAGGTTAAGACTTGAGACTTGCTTGTGACTTGCACATGTGTGACTTACTCCCATGTCTGGTAACTGCAAGCGCTAAAGCTGGTTTGCATGCAGTTCCGGTCAGGCTATATATTCTTTTGAGGTCTTGGTCAATCTTTCGATCCAGACCATCTTTAAAAGATACAGCATCATCTAGCGGGAGGGTGACATGCTTCGCTAGGCGCATTACTGCAGCATCTACGAGGGGAGCATTCTCCAAATGCTTAACGTCCTCCGATTTAAAGGGATACAGTCTAGAGGTTTTGCTTAACATAGAAACCTTCTTATCTCCCTTGCTCCATTCTTCCTCAAACACTCCTTTCAGCTCAGAGGGAAGTGGGAAATTGGAGCATTCTTTCCCGAGTTGCTTAAACAGTTTTCTTTGTTTCTCTGGGGGGGCAGTGGTATCTTCCAACTTTAGGGTTTCCTTCACTGCCTTGATCAGAGGAGAGACTAAAGCGTAGTCGAATCCCACCGTAGAATCATCTCCCTCCATCTCGTCTTGCGAGGAATAATGGGGCTGGAATTGGCCTGGATCCTCCTGGGCCTCATCAGCCAAGGAGCCAGACAAGGTGGTGGACTGGCTCCTCATGTGGGGGGCAACTATTTCCTTCATAGATTACTGTACCACACGTTTCACAAGAGACTCGAGATTTTGTTTTTCGGTCTCTTTCTCACCGACCGCTCGGGCATAACATGGTTCGCATAGCGATTTGCCCTCCGGGATTCTGGTTTTACATCCCCAACAGGCTCTGTGGTCAGAGCGACTATCGCAGTGGTGGTGGCGGTGACTAGAGGAGGAATGTGAACGTCCCCTATGATGATGGGTCCTAGACGTAGTGTCGCGTCTGGACCTGGAGGATGAGTGATGATGCTGATGCGGCCTGGCAAGGTCCCTGTCTTGTGACTGATGAACTGATATCGCCGGGCTGTAAGAGATAATACAGACAGAGGAAGGGGGAGGAAGGTGGGCAGGATGTAATCGTTAGCAACCACCAGAAAGGCACAAAAGACACCAACCCCCTACCCACTCCACACATACCTTGTGTGGGAGGGCTGGCCACATGGCGGTGAAGAGGAGTCCATGACGAGGGAGACACAGAAATCCGTAACTACACTACCTAGACTAAGGATAAGCAAATCAATGCAAGGAAGCACACAAAAAAAAAAGTTTTTTTTTTTTTTTAAACTGTCCCTTTAACCACTTAACGACCGCCCACTGTAAATATACGTCAGCAGAATGGCACCGACAGGCAGAATCACGTACATATACGTGATTGCCTTTGTATAGTTGGGGGGTCCGATCGGACCCCCCTTCTTTACAGTGGGTGGTCGTTTTACCTTCGGGAGCGATCCGGCATGAGGGGACGGCCGTTCGATTCCGGCCACCCCCTCTCGATCGCTCCCGGCGAATGAGAGAGCTTCCCCTGCCTGCCAGGAAGGAGGAAGTGATGTCATCTCTCCTGGGGCGCTCACATATACCGAGCGCCGTACAGGAGAAGATGCCAGGTTAGTACACAAAACAGCACACTGACACCAGGACACATAGGCACATAAATCGCCCCCCCAGGCCACCCCCCAGCCCCCCCCAGTCACAGTGTCACTGATTGCAGTGACCATTTATTTAGTGATCACTGCAATCAGTGACATTTGTGACTGGAAAAGTGTCACTACATTTAGTTTTAGGTCCAGTGTAGCCCCCTAACCCCCCCTAATAAAGGTTTAACCCCCTGATCACCCCCCAGATAACCCTTTCACCCCCTAGCACCGCCGTCACTAAGCAATCATTTTTCTGATCGATGTCTTAGCGTCGGTGATGCTGATCGGTAGCCAGTAATTTTTTTTAGGTTCGCCGCAGGTTTTTATAGCGTCGGGTACCCCCATATATTATCTAATGAAGGTTTAACCCCCTTGATCACCCCCCCAGGTAACCCTTTTACCCCCTATCACCACTGTCACTAAGTTATAATTTTTCTGATCGATGTCTTAGCGTCGGCGATGCTGATCGGTAGCCAGTAATTTTTTTTAGGTTCGCCGCAGGTTTTTATAGCGTCGGGTACCCCCATATATTACCTAATAATGGTTTAACCCCCTTGATCACCCCCCAGGTAACCCTTTCACCCCCTATCACCGCCGTCGCTATGCGATCATTTTTCTGATCGATGTCTTAGCGTCGGTGATGCTGATCGGTAGCCAGTAATTTTTTTTAGGTTCGCCGCAGGTTTTTATAGCGTCGGGTACCCCCATATATTACCTAATAAAGGTTTAACCCCCTTGATCGCCCCCCCAGGTAACCCTTTCACCCCCTATCACCACTGTCACTAAGCGATCATTTTTCTGATCGATGTCTTAGCGTCGGCGATGCTGATCGGTAGCCAGTAATTTTTTTTAGGTTCGCCGCAGGTTTTTATAGCGTCGGGTACCCCCATATATTACCTAATAAAGGTGTAACCCCCTTGATCACCCCCCAGGTAACCCTTTCACCCCCTAGCACCGCCGTCACTATGCGATCATTTTTCTGATCGATGTCTTAGCGTCGGTGATGCTGATCGGTAGCCAGTAATTTTTTTTAGGTTCGCCGCAGGTTTTTATAGCGTCAGGTACCCCCATATATTATCTAATAAAGGTTTAACCCCCTGATCGCCCCCCAGGTAACCCTTTCACCCCCTATCACCACTGTCGCTAAGCAATCGTTTTTATGATCGTTGTCTTAGTGTCGGTGATGCCGATAGGTAGCCAGTAATTTTTTTTTAGGTTCGCCGTCAGGTTTTTATATAGCGTCAGGTACCCCCATATATTACCTAATAAAGGTTTTAACCCCCTAATTGCCCCTAGTTAACCCTTTCACCAGTGATCATCATATAAGTGTTACGGGTGACGCTGGTTAGTTAGTTTGCTTTTTATAGTGTCAGGGCACCCGCCGTATATAACCCAATAAAGGTTTAACCCCCTGATCGCCCGGCGGGTGATATCAGTTAGGTTTTAGCGTCAGAGAGGGTCTGCGTCACACCCCAGGCAGCGTCAGGTTAATGCCAGTAGCGCTAACACCCACACGTGAAGCATACACCCCCCTTAGTGGTATAGTATCTGATCAGCTCAATATCTGATCTGATCAGATCTATACTAGCGTCCCCAGCAGTTTAGGGTTCCCAAAAACGCACTGTTAGTGGGATCAGCCCAGATACCTGCTAGCACCTGCGTTTTGCCCCTCCGTCCAGCCCAGGCCACGAAGTGCAGTATCGATCGATCACTGTCACTTGCAAAACACAACACACATAACTGCAGCGTTCGCAGAGACAGGCCTGATCCCTGCGACTCCAGTGCTGTAGGAGGTGATTTCACCACCACAGTTAAAAAAAAAAAGCATATATGCCGAAGCATTGGGGCAGCAGGAGCGGAGGAGCGATTTTGCTCCTAATGCCGCGTATATACGGTCGAAATTCCGACGGAGGCTTGCCCGTGGAAAAGTCTGACCATGTGTACGCGGCATAACTTTTGCGAGAAGATGCCCCCATGCTTCGGCATATATAAATGGTGCATGTATGCCCATCATTAGAAGTGGGTGGATGAAGGGTGGTATTCTAATGGTGGGCATACCCACCGATCAATCTTTTTTTTTCGTTCAGCCAACAGGCTGCATGAAAAAAAAGATTACAATACATGTCCAACAAGGACCAGCAACGTACTGGTATGTTGCTGGACTTTGAATGTTTATACCAGAATGATGCCTGCGGGTTTAGGTATCATCTTGGTATCATTCTTTTCAGCCAGCGGCCGGCTTTCATGTAAAAGCAATCCTAGTGGCTAATTAGCCTCTGGACTGCTTTTACAAGCAGTGGGAGGGAATGTCCCCCCCGGATATAAAAAGCGCCATTGGGAAATTGGGAAAGCATTTTATCACACCGATCTTGGTGTGGTCAGATGCTTTGAGGGCAGAGGAAAGATCTAGGGTCCAATAGACCCCAGTTTTTTCAAAAAAGAGTACCTGTCATTACCTATTGCTATCATAGGGGATATTTACATTCCCTGAGATAACAATAAAAGTGATAAAAATAAATAAATATGGAAGCAACAGTTTAAAAATAAAATAAAAAAGCAAAATTAATAATAAAAAAAAAAAAAAAAGCACCCCTGTCCTGCCCTGCTCTTGCCCAATGGCGAACGCAAGCGTCGGTCTGGCGTCATATGTAAACAGCAATTGCACCATGCATGTGAGGTATCACCGCGAAGGTCAGATCGAGGGCAGTAATTTTAGCAGTAGACCTCCTCTGTAAATCTAACGGGGTAACCTGTAAATTCTTTTAAAGGCTTTTAAAAATGTATGTAGTTTGTCGCCAATGCGCGTTTGTGCGAAATTTTAAAGCATGTCGTGTTTGGTATCTATGTACTCGGCCTAAGATCATCTTTTTTATTTCATCAAACATTTGGGCAATATAGTGTGTTTTAGTGCATTAAAATTAAAAAAAGTGTATTTTTTCCCAAAAAAATGCGTTTGAAAAATCGCTGCGCAAATATTGTGTAGAAAAAAAAATGCAACACCCACCATTTTATTCTGTAGGGCCTTTGCTTTAAAAATATATATAATGTTTGGGGGTTCAACATAATTTTCTTGCAAAAAAATATATGTTTTCATGTAAACAAAAAGTGTCAAAAAGGGCTTTGTCTTCAAGTGGTTAGAAGAGTGGATGTAAGCTTCCTAATGTTGTGTATAAAATGCCAGAACAGTTCAAAACCCCCCAAATGACCCCATTTTGGAAAGTAGACACCCCAAGCTATATACTGAGAGGCATGTCGAGTCCATGGAATATTTTATATGTTGACACAAGTTGCGGAAAAAATAATTTTATTTTTTTTGCACAAAGTTGTCACTAAATGATATATTGCTCAAACATGCCATGGGCATATGTGGAATTACACCCCAAAATACATTCTGTTGCTTCTCCTGAGTACGGGGATACCACATGTGTGAGACTTTTTGGGAGCCTAGCCGCGTACGGGACCCCAAAAACCAAGCACCGCCTTCAGGCTTTCTAAGGGTGTAAATTTTGGATTTCACTTCTCACTGCCTATCACAGTTTCGGAGGCCATGGAATGCCCAGATGGCACAAAACCCCCCCAAATGACCCCATTTTGGAAAGTAGACACCCCAAGCTATTTGCTGAGAGGTATTGTGAGTATTTTGCAGATCTCGCTTTTTGTCACAAAGTTTTGAAAATTGAAAAAAAAAAGAAGAAAAAAAAAATGTTCTTTCTTCATTTTCAAAAACAAATGAGAGCTGTAAAATACTCACCATGCCTCTCAGCAAACAGCTTGGGGTGTCTACTTTCCAAAATGGGGTCATTTGGGGGGGTTTTGTGCTATTTTGGCATTTTATGGCCTTCAAAACTGTGATAGGTAGTGAGGAGTGAAATAAAAAATTTGCGCCCTTAGAAATCCTGGAGGCGGTGCTTGGTTTCCGGGGTCCCGTACGTGGCTAGGCTCCTAAAAAGTCCCACACATGTGGTATCCCCGTACTCAGGAGAAGCAGCAGAATGTATTTTGGGGTGCAATTCCACATATAACCATGGCATGTGTGAGAAATATATCATTTAGTGACAACTTTTTGTAATTTTTTTTTTTTTTGTCATTATTCAATCACTTGGGACAAAAAAAAAATATTCAATGGGCTCAACAGGTCTCTCAGCAATTTCCTTGGGGTGTCTACTTTCTAAAATGGGGTCATTTGGGGGGGTTTTGTGCTATTTTGGCATTTTATGGCCTTCAAAACTGTGATAGGTAGTGAGGAGTGAAATCAAAAATTTGCGCCCTTAGAAATCCTGAAGGCGGTGCTTGGTTTCCGGGGTCCCGTACGTGGCTAGGCTCCTAAAAAGTCCCACACATGTGGTATCCCCGTACTCAGGAGAAGCAGCAGAATGTATTTTGGGGTGCAATTCCTCATATAATATCATTTAGTGACAACTTTTTGTAATTTTTTTTTTTTTTTGTCATTATTCAATCACTTGAGACAAAAAAAAAAAATATTCAATGGGCTCAACATGCCTCTCAGCAATTTCCTTGGGGTGTCTACTTTCTAAAATGGGGTCATTTGGGGGGGTTTTGTACTGCCCTGTCATTTTAGCACCAAAAGAAATGAGATAGGCAGTCATAAATTAAAAGCTGTGTAAATTCCAGAAAATGTACCCTAGTTTGTAAACGCTATAACTTTTGCGCAAACCGATAAATATACGCTTATTGACATTTTTTTTACTAAAGACATGTGGCTGAATACATTTTGGCCTAAATGTATGACTAAAATTGAGTTTATTCGATTTTTCTTATAACAAAAAGTAGAAAATATCATTTTTTTTCAAAATTTTCGGTCTTTTTCCATTTATATCGCAAAAAATAAAAATCGCAGAGGCAATCAAATACCATTAAAAGAAAGCTCTATTTGTGGGAAGAAAAGGACGCAAATTTCGTTTGGGTACGACATTGCATGTCCGCACAATTTACAGTTAAAGCAGCGCAGTGCAAAATTCTGAATTCACCTCTGGTCCTTTAGCTACCAAATGGTCCGGGGCTTAAGTGGTTAAGAGACACTAAGCATTACAAACATTACATTGCAAAAGAACTGCTTAACCCATCCTAGTAGTATTGAGGCTCCGGGAGGCTGCCGCTCTACGCCCACAGGTTATCCCACATGTATAGGGCTCTTCGGTGGTTTAAATAACCCGCCGGATTGACGTCACGGCCGGTCCCACTGCGCGCATGCACCAAGGGACCAGCCTACTGCGCCTGTGCGGCCCCTGACCCCTCCACCACATCGCGCATGCACGAAAACCAAGCCTCGGTTTTATCACAGCTCGGCGCATGCGCAGATGTGCGGCGGACCGGGAACCAGGAAGAGATATGGCGTCCTGGAGCGCAGAAGCGTTCCACATGCCACAAACACATCAGGAAATGAGATAAGGGATACAAACAACATACATAAACTGTCTGCCATGAGAGAAAAAAGGTGAACAATATCTTCAGACCTTGCCAGCCGGGGGATTCCTGCGACATCCGATCCGGTACTCTGGGCCACGTCCCTTCCACCATAGGGGTATTTTCCAGCCCTGTAACCACTCGCCCGCTCATAGCTGGGCCCTGGGTGCACCGCAGTAACAGTACCGATCAATCCAAGCAATCCACACATCCTGGACATCGCACAGAATCGCATGATGAAGGTCCATGTGAGGAGGACAAAAAAGGAACACCTGCCTGTGGAGATGAGCTCAAATTTATGGGTAAGGGGTCCTATAGCTGTGGAGAGGAGGCGGGGTTAACCCACGCATAGTCTGCCATGGAGTCTGTCAGGAAATCTTATTTTTTCCTTTTTTTTTAAGTTTTGTTGATGTGTTAATTGTTTTCAGAAGTTTGCACAAATGTTAAGCTATTTGTACTGTTGAGGACAAGCACTTTATTAATGTTCGTGACTCATGCACATTTAAAAGTCAGGCCTGACATGGAAAAACATGTTTGGAGCAAAGCTGTCCTTGAGGTTTGAGCAGTCAGTCACCTCTACTACAGTTGTGTTATGACACAAGTCAATTATAGTGTTTTCGTGAACACAAATTTCCCATATGTTGACATGCACTTAGTAGGGGTGACTGACATAACAAACCTCAAGGACAATCTCAAACCATGTTTATTCTGCAGGCCAAAAACTAAAGAATACTGATATTGTTTGACAAAAAATTCAGGCTTTGAAAACCATGAGAGATAATTAAAAACCATTCTTTGATAGATGCATAATGTTTATTATTAAAATGTCAAAATAATTTTTTTTCACAGTATTTTAATAAAAATAAATTATGCTCTCTTGTTTAACAAAAAATAATAATTATGCTCTCTTGTGTAACAAAAAAGGGGTTATGAACATCAAATTAGACCTAGTGAGTTGCCAACATCCCTAAAGGGGAATCAAAGAAAGGAAACCCCCCCCAAGGATGGGACTTTAAGGGCAACAAGAAGTAAATATGTAAAAAGTTTATTACAAATTATACAAATATACAATGATACAATTAAAACCATTGATGATGCGAAGGTGCAAAAATCCCAACGTAAGGTCCGGAAGGCCCAACGCGTTTCGGGACAGTGTTCGTCCCTTCATCAGGGGCTAATATCCAGACGGGATCACACTGCACAATACAAATAAAATCCAATTGAACAACAACACATATTTACATATTAATTATCTGTATGAATTGGCCTAGAGAGATAAAGCATTACATGATACAAGAGAGCACACATACCCTGACATGTCATCGTGCAGATTCGTAACCAGACCGACAGACTCCCAAGGACAGCGGCACGGAAGTGTCTCAGGCGCCCTAAGGCGCAAGAGCAAGATGGACTCCCTCACCTCCCAAAAGATCCCAAAGCATCACCAGGACATGGATACGGCAGCCAAATGACACATTCCTGCATATTGTAATTAAATTCACAATTAATATTGGCATGCTAGTTTCAAATGTGAATCAACAGCCAATTATATAGCTGAAAAAAGGAAAAAAGAAAGGAAGAAAAAAGGGGCACTTTACCAGTGTGTATATGGCATCCAAGGAGAGGAAGTTGCACAAAAATGACCAGCACTGAATCTCTATATTCCTGCATTCCTCTATAGTGTCAAGCAGGCTACAGTTTAACTAGCCTTGCGATCTGTATAAAAGATAACATATGATTATGTATAGTGTGACAGCAGGAAGGTAAAGTCACCTGGTTGCATCCAGGGGGGTAGATATATTTCGCCCAGATTCAGGCTTTACGCCGACTTATACAACTAGGTGGAGAGTTGTATAAGCCCAGCTAAGGCTAGTGGGCTCATGGATGACTCATACCTCTAGGGAGAGTGCTGGGCGTCGTGCAGACAGGGAGTTGATGAGACCAGCTGAAGCTTGTCAGCTCATTTAGGCCTCTATAAGAACTCCCAGCTTCATTAGGGGTTAGCTCATGCCTGGAACCAGACCTGTGTGGACTGTCTAGGGAGAGTGAACCCCTGTGCGGTGAGACAAAGCCTGTGTGGCTATTTGCTTGGACATTTAAAACCAGGGACTTAGGGACTAGGACAGCACTAGGCTGATCCCAGTTGTTAGTTAGGAAACCTGTATGTTTAGTCAGAGGTCAAGTTGACCAGGATTTATTTTGTTTATGTTTCTTTTGGCTTTGCTGTGTTTTGTCACTGTAAATAGAAAATAAACCGCACCTTTTTTTGATTTTGAAAACCACAACCTCCGTTTGCTGGGCCTGTTTTTGTGTGGGGAGCCCATCCCGGGGGTCACACACACCCGCTGCCGAGCTAACCCCCTCACAGTTGGTGGAGAACCAGTGGCAGTTTTTTTTAAGCCAGCATGGAGGAGATACTGAAGCAGCTGGCTCTAGCAAATGCCAATCAACAGCAGACAAATGCAGGTTTGCAAAAGAGCCTTGCAGCTCATCAACAGAGCCTTGCAGCTCAACAACAGAACTTCGCAGCCCAGCAGCAAGCTCATCAACAGAGCCTTGCAGCCCAGCAGCAAGCTCACCAACAGAGTCTGGAAGCTCAGCAACAAGCCCAGCAGCAATCTGAGGCCCGCTTCATAGACCTGTTACAGAAGCAAGAGCAGAGACTACAACAAATGGAAGCAGTAATGCAGCAACGTCCGCAGACCAGTGAGGAAAGCCATCCCACTAATACCGCGTCCTTTGGGGTGAGTCGTTTATTGACAAAAATGACTGGAGAGGATGATCCAGAGGTATTTTTGACCACATTTGAAAGGACTGCTGAAAGAGAAAAGTGGCCTGAGGAGCAGTGGGCTGGACTGGTGGCTCCTCTGTTAACTGGTGAATCGCAGAAGGCTTACTATGACCTAGAGCCTGACCAAGCAAAAGACTATGTGATGCTAAAAGCTGAGATATTGGCAAGGCTGGGTGTCACCCAGGCTGTCCGGGCTCAGCGTGTGCATAACTGGACTTTCCAGCTTGGAAAACCCCCCAGGTCTCAAATGTATGATCTCATTCACCTGAGCAGAAAGTGGCTACAGCCAGAGACTTTGTCCGCACCAAAGATTGTGGAACGTGTTGTAATGGATCGGTTTTTGAGAGCTCTTCCTACTGCCATCCAAAAGTGGGTAAGCCATGGAGACCCAGAGACGGCCGATGGTCTTGTGGATCGTGTGGAGAAATACTTGGCTACAGAGAACCTGACGGCCTCTTCCAGAGACACTCGGACTTTCCACCCTAAGACCAGACCATCCCCAGGGGCGGATAAGAGGATTCCAAGGGGTAAGGGTGGAGAGAGTGAGAGGGTGGGAGCTCTACCCCAAGTTTGGCGAGAACAGCCTGGGAAATCAGCGGCTCAAGAGGCGGCAAGAAGGATCGTTTGCTACCGCTGCCGGCAAGCGGGACATATTGCAGCCAATTGCCCGGTTGTGGAGGAACCCATGCAGTGTGACTTTCTGACGGGCAGACGTCAGTCGCTGTGTGCGACAGTCGCATGCACTGCCATTCGAGGAACTGAGAAACATTTATGCAAAATGTGTGTTAATGGTAGAAATGTTGTGGTATTGCTGGATTCAGGTAGCCTTGTGACCCTGATAAAGGCTGAGTTAGTTAAAACAGAGGTCTCTGGGAATAGCAAGGTAGCTGTTATTTGTGTGCATGGGGACACCCGAGAGTATCCAGTGACTACAGTGTGTTTCGAGACCCCCAAAGGTACCCTCTCTCATCCAGTGGGCTTAGTATCTCAGTTACCGTATGACGCCATTGTGGGAAGGGATTTTCCGAAGTTCTGGGAACTGTGGGATGATCCTGAGCCCCCCACTGGTGCCCCTATGTACCAGGAATGTGATAGCCAGAACTCCCCTGAGAGTGGTGAGGACTCTCCGGAATTTCCCTTATCAGTATTGGCAGGGGAGACTCAAGAAACTGGAGAGGAGCCCACCTCCTCAGACGAAAACCTACCGTCTGTGGAGTTTTCTGATCTTGAGGTTCACAGGGAAAACTTTGCCACAGAACAGTTGAAAGACCCCGCCCTAATAAAGGCACGGGAAAACGTAGTGAAAATAGATGGCGAGTTAGTGAACCCAGATAATACCTGCACTTACCCATACTTCAGCGTAGAGAAGGACCTACTGTATCGGGTGGCAAAAAGGGCAGAAGAAACCGTTGAGCAGCTTGTGGTGCCCAAACCTTACAGGAAGTTGGTGTTGGAGTTGGCCCATGGGCACATTCTTGGAGGTCATCTGGGGACAGAGAAAACCCGAGAGAGGGTATTACAGAGATTCTATTGGCCGGGGGTGATGAAGGACATAGAAAATTATTGTTCCTCCTGCCCTGTGTGTCAGAGGTCGGCCCCGATGCCACATTTCCGTAGCCCACTGGTCCCTCTACCCATCATTGAGGTCCCGTTTGAGAGGATCGCCATGGATTTGGTAGGTCCTATAATCAAGTCCGCTAGGGGGCACCAGTACATATTAGTTATAATGGACTATGCCACCCGTTATCCAGAAGCGATCCCTCTCCGAAATACCTCGGCCAAAACCATAGCCAAAGAGCTATCTCTTGTGTTTAGCCGGGTGGGTATTTGTAAAGAACTGCTTACGGACCAAGGTACACCCTTTATGTCCCGGGTTATGAAAGAGCTGTGTAAATTGTTCAAAGTGACGCAATTACGTACATCTGTGTATCACCCCCAAACCGATGGGCTGGTTGAAAGATTCAACAAAACCCTAAAACAAATGTTGAAGAAAGTGGTGGATAGAGATGGAAAGGATTGGGACTGTCTACTTCCTTATCTGATGTTTGCTATTAGGGAGGTGCCCCAATCCTCTACGGGATTCTCCCCCTTTGAGTTACTGTATGGGAGACACCCAAGAGGGCTGTTGGATATTGCCAAGGAAACTTGGGAAAGTGAGAGTTCTCCCCACAGGAGTGTGATTGAGCATGTCGCCCTGATGCAAGACCGAATTGCACAGGTAATGCCCATCGTGAAGGAACATTTGGCCCAAGCGCAGTTAGCACAGCAGAGAGTGTACAACCGTGGAGCCAAGACCCGTACCTTTTCCCCGGGGGATAGGATACTGGTACTTGTCCCTACGGTTGAAAGTAAATTCCTTGCCAAATGGCAAGGCCCCTACGAGATAATGGAAAAAGTGAGCGAAGTGAATTACAAGGTCAGACAACCAGGAAGGCGAAAGCCCGAACAGATCTATCACGTTAATCTGTTGAAAGCCTGGAGGGATAGAGAGTCCCTAGTCGCAGACACTTGGTCACCAGCTCAAACTGGTTGCGTGATTCCTGAGGTTGGAATAGCAGCCACCTTGTCACAACCCCAACAACAGGAGGTTAAGGAGTTTGTGCTTCGCAACAAGGAGGTATTCTCTGAGCTGCCGGGACAAACATTTGGGGTAGAGCATGACATCATTACCCCGCCCGGTGAAAGGGTGAAGTTAAAACCCTATCGGATCCCAGAGGCCCGACGGGAGGCAATACGGGAGGAAGTACAGAAAATGCTGAACTTAGGGGTGATAGAGGAGTCCCAAAGTGATTGGTCTAGTCCCATTGTGTTGGTGCCTAAACCGGATGGGAGCTGGCGATTTTGTAACGATTTTCGTCAGTTGAACAAAGTTACAAAATTTGACACCTACCCCATGCCACGTATAGATGAGTTGATCGACCGGCTGGGAACAGCCCGATACATGACGACTCTTGACCTCACAAAAGGGTATTGGCAAATCCCCCTGGCCAAATTGGCCAAAGAGAAAACCGCATTTGTAACCCCAGACGGGGCGTTCCAATATAAAAGAATGCCGTTCGGGTTACAGAATGCGCCGGCCACATTCCAGCGGAAAATGGACCAGATGCTGAGGCCCCATCGGAAGTATGCTGCGGCTTACCTGGATGACGTAATTGTCCATAGCACAGATTGGGCCTCACATCTGCCAAAAGTGCAAGCAGTCCTGGACTCTGTTCGGGAAGCGGGGTTTACGGCTAACCCCAAGAAATGTACCATTGGGCAGGAGGAGGCCAAATATCTTGGGTACACCATTGGGAGGGGAGTAATAAAACCCCAACTCAACAAAGTCGAGGCCATCCAGAGTTGGCCACGTCCCAACAGCAAGAAGCAGGTACGAGCCTTTCTGGGAATCGCTGGGTATTATCGGCGATTCATTCCCCACTTTGCTTCTAAGGCTGTGCCCCTAACCAACCTAACGAAGGGGAAAGGGTCGGTCATGATTAAATGGACCCCCGAGGCTGAGGCAGCATTCCAATTCTTGAAACAAGCCTTATGTAGCCAGCCAGTGTTGTACTCACCCGACTTCTCTAAAGACTTTGTCGTACAAAGTGATGCGTCAGATGTGGGGTTAGGAGCAGTATTGTCCCAGGTCTGGAACGGGGAAGAGCACCCAGTCATTTACCTCAGCAGGAAGTTGAAGTCCCATGAGGTAAATTACGCCACCGTTGAAAAGGAGTGTTTAGCGGTGAAGTGGGCTCTAGATTCCCTTCGGTACTACCTGCTAGGTAGGCACTTTGACATGGTTACGGATCACGCTCCGTTAAAGTGGATGGCTCAAAACAAGGAAACAAATAGAAGAGTGAATAGGTGGTTCCTGGCCCTCCAGGAATTCAACTTCACAGTAAAGTATCGCCCTGGCGTTCAAATGGGGAATGTGGATGCTTTGTCTCGAGTACATGAATGCCTGATTGCTGGTGTTCCAACCCCGAGGTTAAAACAAGAGGGGGGGTATGTGACAGCAGGAAGGTAAAGTCACCTGGTTGCATCCAGGGGGGTAGATATATTTCGCCCAGATTCAGGCTTTACGCCGACTTATACAACTAGGTGGAGAGTTGTATAAGCCCAGCTAAGGCTAGTGGGCTCATGGATGACTCATACCTCTAGGGAGAGTGCTGGGCGTCGTGCAGACAGGGAGTTGATGAGACCAGCTGAAGCTTGTCAGCTCATTTAGGCCTCTATAAGAACTCCCAGCTTCATTAGGGGTTAGCTCATGCCTGGAACCAGACCTGTGTGGACTGTCTAGGGAGAGTGAACCCCTGTGCGGTGAGACAAAGCCTGTGTGGCTATTTGCTTGGACATTTAAAACCAGGGACTTAGGGACTAGGACAGCACTAGGCTGATCCCAGTTGTTAGTTAGGAAACCTGTATGTTTAGTCAGAGGTCAAGTTGACCAGGATTTATTTTGTTTATGTTTCTTTTGGCTTTGCTGTGTTTTGTCACTGTAAATAGAAAATAAACCGCACCTTTTTTTGATTTTGAAAACCACAACCTCCGTTTGCTGGGCCTGTTTTTGTGTGGGGAGCCCATCCCGGGGGTCACACACACCCGCTGCCGAGCTAACCCCCTCACAATAGCTTCAAGTTAAAATTAACTTCCGTTTGAGAGGAAAGGAAAAATCCCCCCCCCCCCCTTATTTTGAACCCAATGCTAGCAGCTCAACATACCTTAATGCTGACGCAGAAGGACTTGTTACCAGCCTGGAGTATACCTGCTGTCTAAGGTTAAGTCAGGACTGCAGTGAAAGCTGGCCGCATTTAAAGGAAAGAGGGAGGGAGGCACAGGGTCACATGACGTTCATGACGCATAAGCGCCGTGCGTCATGCAATGTAGAAGACTTGCGCCGCTCCATCCAATCATTAGAGGGAAGCAGTCACATGATGCGATGACGCGGGAGCGCTGTGCGTCACGTGATGCAAGGTCCTGTAAGCTCTCAGACCACAACATTGTACAGTGCAAGGTCCTGGACGGCAAAAAATGTGCCGCGATTTGCCAGAAGCGAAGATTCCACCAATAGGATCCCACCAATATGGAAACACTTCAAAGGGGATGAGCCAAACTTAAATGTCCTCACTGAGAGGATGCACATACGAAGCATGCACATCTCTCCCAGCCACAACAATTGCTGCACTAGAAACTCTTTCATGCAAACAGAAAGCACAATCACAGCTAAAAATGGTGCCAACAAAAAAGTAGTTTTTTATAAATTGTGTCAAACAGCGGCATGGTGTCAGAGGGTACCATAAGCCACGGGCAAGCAATATATGGGATCCTGAGCATACAATGCGAGGACACCCCCCAAAACCGAACCCAACCAGGGGAAGGACAGGGCCAAGTGGTGAGGGCATCCCGCACTCCACGCCCACCGACGCATGCAAACCTACGGTAGGCTCAAAACCAGGATCCCTGGTCAGGCCCACCAGGTTAATGGCCACACAAGGTGGCCTACGTGCGCTGGATGGGAAATGTAGGAGCCCACCCATGAACACAACCACCGCAGTCACCCCCCCAAAAAAGAACCACAAAAAGGGGGGAGGAGGGGAAAGGGAAAAAAAGGATGGAAAAAATGTCAGTCAGGGCACGAATCTGCAAGGAAAAGGGCTGGGAACAGTTGGAAAACATAGGGATGCAACAAGATGTTAATTAGCACATTGTACATGGATGGGTAACCAGAAGGTAAGTGGGTCATGTCAATATAAACATATATACAATGTACATAAAACAGACATATATACATGGGTGTATTTATTATTTTTCACATCCACCCGAAGCAAACCCTTCCAAGAAGGGTCTGTAACTAATCTGTTCATTTAACCCAGGGGGATCCGCAATCCAGCGGGTTTCCCGTTGGAGCAACATCTTGTTCCAATCCCCTCCCCGGGGATCGGGATGGATCCTTTCTAGGATTAGAAATAGAATTCTGGGGAATTTACCCCTATGTTCCTGGATCACATGTCTGCCCAGGGGCAAATCTGGGTTTGCCATCTTCGTAGACCTAATGTGTCTCGAGCCGCTCTTGTAAAATTGCAATTTTGTTTTCCCCACATAAAATCTGGAACACTGGCATGTCATAAGGTACACCACTCCCTTGGTCTTGCAATTGAAGAAGTGACAGGGTTTATATGGGCGTCCATTGGGCAAAATATTACCCTGTCGGGTGTTCATATATTGACACAATGGGAATCCCCCACAAGTGAATGTTCCCATTCTCTTGCAGGGATCCTTAGGAAAATCACCCCAAAATTCACTCTGCACCAAATGGTCCCTGAGTGACGGGGCACGTCGATAGGTGATTGCGGGTGCCTCAGTAACAAATGGGCTTAGTGTCGGGTCAATACAAAGCAGATGCCAAAACTTGGAGAATACGTTCTTGACAGATTGATGCTGATTGTGATATTTCGCAATGATTCTCACAATCTGAGTGTCATTACTCTTCCTTTTAGGACCAAACAAAAGCTTGTGTCTCTCCTGTCCATTTGCGCGTTTGAAGGCCCTCTTCAAGCATGTGTGGGAATAGCCCCTCATTCGGAGTCTATCCCTAAGGGCATTAGCCTCTTGGAGGAAATTGTCCTGACTCGAGCAATTCCGTTTCAGCCTCAAGTACTGGCTGTACGGAATTGATTTTACCAAGGCTTGGGGATGGGAACTAGTCGCATGAAGGACTGTATTCCCAGCCATAGCCTTACGATATAGTCCACTTGATAGGCTACTATCTATATTCTTATTAATGGTCACATCCAGAAAGGTAATACTGGTGGGACTAAAGGTAACCGTGAACTTTAAATTGAATTCGTTATTGTTCATGTCAGACATACATTCCTCCAATTCTGTCTCTGAACCCTCCCATATCACAAAAATATCGTCAATGTAGCGAAACCAGACTGCCACATGACGAGTAAGGGAGTTGGCAGATAAACTAGACAGGAAAGATTTTTCCCATTCCCCCAGGTACAGGTTGGCATACGATGGGGCACAAGAGGTCCCCATCGCAACCCCATGCACCTGGAGGAAATAGGAACCATCAAAGGAAAATATACAATGATCAAGTACAAATTCCAAGGACATCTTGTGTAACAAAAAAAAAAAATTATGCTCTCTTGTAAAAATAAATAAATAGGCAAAACAAAGATTAAACACCATTTCTTTACTCTTGTAAAAAAATAATAATTTTGCAATAAAGTTTTAATATTGCATATTTTGTCTGTTGTATTATTTTTACAGAGATATAGGTATATCACGATTGAAGAGGTTGCAGTTTGTATAGTTGGTGATGTGTATCATGACCTTTTGACGTGAACGTTCTTTGATACAAATATTTACCTTCCGGGTTATATGTTTTTCAACCATGCGCAGTAGCAAGCATTCGTTTTTTCTCAGACGAATAACGCATTAACCTTGCGATTTATCGTTCGGTCGGCAGAATTTTTCCAAACTTGCCGTTCGTTTTTTTCCCACAAAAACATCACAAACGATTAACAATTTGTGCCCATTAACTTGCCGAAAAGTGAACAAAGTGTCTACATGAGCGATTTTCGCCCGATTTTTCATCTAGTGCATGGATATGCAATTAGCGGACCTCCAGCTGTTGCAAAACTACAAGTCCCATCATGCCTCTGCCTCTGGGTGTCATGCTTGCTGCTGTCAGAGTCTCGCTATGCCTCATGGGACTTGTAGTTTGGCAACAGCTGGAGGTCCACTAATTGCTTATCCCTGGTCTAGTGTATGGCCAGCATTAGAAGCATGTCCACTTTCTTGAGGACATTAGCAAAATGGCATGATTATCCTGTGCTGACTAACTTTTTTTTTTTTGCTAGTGTTCATTTCTTCTGTAGGCAACAGGATAAGGATTCCTAAGAATTACTGTGTGCCTCAATAGAAAAGAAAAAAAATACAGTTACTAATTATATCCTTAAAAAAAAAAAAAAATTTTTTTCCTTTAACCCTTTCACTGCCAGGTCCGTATGCCGCAGGTGGCGAAGTCCGTATGCCGTACGGACCTAATTTCTCCCTCTGCTATAAGCTCATGGTCACCTCGATTACCATAAACTTATATCAGAATTTGTTCAGCAGACTCTGCTGAACAATTCTATAACTCTGATCAGTGAATTACAACCCGCTGATCAGAATTATTAACCTTAAATATGATTCCCCCACCCATGCCGCCGCTTCCCTGTCCCTAGCCTCTCCACCTCGCGCCGCTAACTTTCACCTAAAACTACTCCCCCCACTCTCCTTTTTTTTTAAAATATTCTTTATTTATACTTCAAAAAGGGATACATCCAATACATTATTTATACCTTTTCCATTGCATATCTATTCATAATATATTTCTCATCCCAATCCTTTACTTCAATCTTATTTATTTAAACATCAGTCTCACCTCGAGACCTCCATGTCAATGGGTTCCCTGCCCTTATGTCCTCTATATGTCTCTCCTTAGCCGGAGAGGCACACAGAGTCCCTTTCTATACTAAGTTATCTTTGATATCTTTAATTTTCACAACCTTACTTATTCTCCCTTTCCTTTTTATTTATTCCCCCCTACCTCCCTCCCAAAGCAAACCCAAACAACGAGGAGAAAAAAAAAAAAAAAAGGAATTTCTCTCCCCCACCTTCCCTCTCCACCTCTAAGTAAACCGCAACCTCTTAATTACTTCTTTGACCGGGCGGGCTCACCTCCCCATTAGTCTTTTCCCTTCTTCTGTCTGCATAAATTTATTCTAGGGTGCCCAGATCTTAATATGTTGCTCTTTTCTGTCTTGGGCCGAAAACACCAATTCCTCTATAGTTCCCACTTTCCTGACCCTATTAAGCCATTCTGCAATTGTAGGAGGGTTGGAACTTTTCCAGCCTCTCGCAATGCATGCCTTGGCCTCATTAACTAGGTGACATAATACTGAGTTTTTATAGGTTTGTGTGGGTATTTGCGTTTCGTGCAGTAGAAAAAAGCCCGGGTCGTCCGGTACAAAATAAGGCTCAATTATTTGAGCAATCCTTCGTACCTCTGTCCAATATTGTCTAATTCAAGGACATGTCCAATATATATGGAACAAGGTTCCCCGCTCCCTATTACATCTCCAGCACTTATCAGAAATATCGGGATAGAACCTACCTAGTTTTGAAGGCGTATAGTACCACCTCGTCAATAATTTATAATTTGATTCTTGCATTTTCGTGCTTATTGATGAGTGTAACGCAAGGTATATTATCTTCTGGTGTTGAGCTGGTGTGAAAGTCCTACCAAGGTCTCTCTCCCACTTTCTAATTGCTGTCATTTCAAAATTCTCTGATGGGGTCGTTAGCATCGTATATATCTTTGATATTATTCGGTTGATGGGTTCCTTCTCCTCACAATATACTTCAAACCTAGTTAGTTCCCGTTTAAAGTTACTTATTGGCCCTAGTGTCCCCAGGTAGTGTCGGAGTTGTATTGCCTGCCAATACTCTACTTCGAATTGGCCACCTACTTTAGTCAATTCCGCTATTGTTGGCCATATTTCTGATTGCGTAAAATGCGATACCTGCATATATCCCTTCTCTCGAAGTCTCCAAAATGCCCTTTTCTCCATCCCCGGCTCGAAACTTGGGTTTCCCAATATTGGGTACAGTGGGGAATATCTTGGCGAGTATTTAGGGTTTCGACACGTCTTAACCCCTATAGACAGTGTCGGCCCTATCAAGGGATGTTTTTTGAGTGTGTCTGGTAATTTTGTATAGCACCAAGGGGCTCTACCCAGTGGTATCTGACTGATCTCCTGCTCCACTTTTATCCATAGTTTAAGTTCTTTATGTCTGCACCAGTCTATGACCCTCCCCAAGTGAACTGCTTGATGGTATTTAGATATATCTGGGACTGCTAAGCCCCCGTAACACTTGGGGAGGGTCATTTGACTTCTGCTAATCCGTGGTCGCTTTTTGGCCCATATAAACTTAGTGAAAAGTGCATTTATTTGCTGAAAGTAGGCCTTGTCAATTCTAATTGGTACAGCTTGAAACAAATACAAAAATTTGGGCAAGATATTCATTTTGATAGCGTTGCATCGGCCGAACCATGAGTGGAATCCCTGTTGCCATTTATCTAATAAGGATCTGACTACTTTATATAGTGGGGGAAAATTTACAGCGAACACCTTCTCTAATCTTGCTGGTATATTTATCCCTAAGTATTTTAGTGAAGACCCTACCCATTTAAACTTAAAATTTGGCTGTAAATTTTGCTGGGCTTCCCTAGAAAGGGCTACCCCCATCGCTTCCGATTTTACGTAATTAATTTTTAGATTTGCTAATTTCCCATATCCTTCTATTTCCTTCATCAAATTTGGCAATGAAACATGGGGTCTTGATAGGGAAAACAACAGATCATCTGCGTAAGCAGAGGTTTTATATTCTTGCTTACCTATTTGCAGTCCCTGTATGTCTGAATTTTGCCGAATCCTATTTAATAGGGGTTCTAGAGAGAGGGAGAACAACATCGGAGAGAGTGGGCACCCTTGACGCGTGCCATTTGAGATTTTAAATGGCTCAGAGTAAACTCCGTTCACTTTTACTAAGGCTTGGGGTGTAGCGTAAACCCCCGCTATCCAACTCCGTATATGTTCTCCCAGTCCCATTTGCCTCAATACTTCAAACATAAATCGCCAGCTTATCCTATCGAACGCTTTCTCAGCGTTGGTACTTAAAAAAATACTAGGCGTTTTTGAAATATTAGCATAGTGTACCAGGTTGAGGACCTTTACGGTATTATCCCTGGCCTCACGGGTTGGGATAAACCCAACCTGGTCTTGGTGTACCAACTGATTCAAGAATGGCTGAAGACGGGAGGCAAGTAGTTTAGTGAAAAGTTTTAAATCTGTATTTAGCAGTGAGATTGGGCGATAGCTCCCGCACTCCGCCGGGTCCTTCCCTTCCTTCGGAATAACCAAGATGTGTGCCGTAAGGGCATCCGGCGGTAGTGCGGGACCCCGGCCGATCTCATTGAATGCCTTTGTCATTTGAGCCCCTAGTATTGGTAAAAAATATTTGTAATATTGGATAGTAAAGCCATCCGGGCCCGGCGCCTTCCCTCGTTTAACTGTCTTTATCACTGTCTCCAGTTCCCCTACTGAAATAGGTATCTCCAGTTTATTACGGTCTTCTAGGGCCAACCTAGGCAAGTTTGCTGAAAGGAGGTACTCTTCCATCTTAGCCTGAGGCACCTGGGTTGGGGTTAAATTATAAAGGGAGGAGTAGTATTCTCTAAATCTCTGCGCGATCTTTTTAGGGAATGAGATCAGCTGCCCGTTTTTCCCCTTTATATGGGGTACATATACTGTCTTCCCTTTCTCTCTAAGTTTCCCCGCTAATATTTTACTACATTTTTCCCCAAGTTCATAGGTTACTTTTTCCCCTACTTGTATTGCCGCTTCTGCTTTGTATCTAAGTAAGTCTGTTAGTTGTCTCCTCAGGTGGGCCAGTTCTATCCCCACTTGCGGTATCTGTATTATTTTATGTTGTACCTCTAATGCTTGGATTTCTTTTAACAGATTAGCTATCTGTCTTTCTCGCGCTCTTTTTAATCGGGAACCATGTTTTATCAAAACCCCTCTCATTACTACTTTATGCGCTTCCCATATCATTCCCGGATCACTCCCCGGGGTGTCGTTCGTCCGGAAATATGCCTCCATTTCTTTTGCTACATCTTCCCGAACCTCGGGGATCTGCAGCAAACTCTCATTTAGACGCCAACGCCACTCCGGAGCCGTAAATGAGTCGGACAGCGCAATATGTAGCGTCACTGGTGCGTGATCTGACCATGTTATATTCCCAATTTTTACTTCTTTCACCGCCGTCAACAGATAGTGTGGTACCAGGAAGAGGTCTATACGAGAATACAGTTGGTGTGGGTTGGAGAAAAATGTATAATCTCTTTCCCCGACATGTAATAATCTCCACACATCTACCATCTGCAATTCCCGCAACTTCTGCAGAATATTCCTCCTGGTCCCCCCTGATATGGAGGAGACCCCCGTTGATGTATCAACCTTAGGTTCCAATGTTATGTTAAGGTCTCCCCCTACTATTAGCTTCCCTTCTGCAAACCCTACCAGCTTATCCAGGGTTTTACTCAGAAAGGCGTCTTGATGTGTATTTGGTACGTAAACATTCGCCAGTGTCACCTTTGTACTTCCAATATGTCCTTTCAGAAAAATGAAACGGCCCTCTACATCTACTCGTTTATCCAGCAGGGACCAAGGTATCCTATTGGAGATTAAAATTGACACCCCTTTGGACTTTGATGTCTGGCTACATGCGTGGTATGTACATGGGTAGAACCTATTTTGTAGGTACGGGAGTCCACCCATCTTAAAATGTGTTTCCTGCACAAATACTACATCTGAACGGGTTCCTTTTAACTCATTCAGGAGCATTCTCCTTTTTTGTGGGACATTAAGTCCTTTGGCATTAATGGTGGTTATCCTTACTTCCTCCATCCCTAAAGATTCAAAGGACAAAGTGTGGAGAGAGAAAAAAAAAAGAAAAAAGAAAGAACAACAACAAACCCCCCCCGTTCCTCTCCCCTCCCTTAAATATTCAACTAAATCCTCCCCCCTTACCCTCGCCCCCAACGGAGGCACCCCCTCCTGGACCTTTAGCCTTACGGTCCAGGTGGGTGCACGCCTAATTGGGGTGTAGGGTTGGTACGGCAGAGGTGCATCCCCCTCCCCCCCGGACACCCCTCTCTTCTATCTCTCTTCAGCTCCTCTCTCCATTTCTTCTCCCCCTTCCTCTCTCCCTTCTCCTCTTTTCTCCTCCCCTCGCCTTCTCTTACTTTATAAATCCTTAATCCGAGGGTGCCTCCGTCTTTTACTTATTCCCTAAATTCTCTTAATTTTTTCCCCCTTATTGTCCTAAAATAAACAAGTAATATTTGTCATTCATATCACATTTACATTTGTTTTTGTTTATATTTGTATACATATAATACTTATAACCTTCTTACTTTGGAGGATTTAGTATAGCTTCATTTAATTACCGTATAACAGGGCCATTTTCCCTCCTTTCTCACCTTTCTTCCCATTTCCTCTGTACTATTTCCCTTTACTTCTTTTACCCTAGTCCCTCTACCCCCTCCCCCCTTCCTTCTTTCCTAATAATGGGTCTTTTGGTTACTAACTTACTCCATTTCCCTGCTTGGGGCTCCCCTCTAGCCACTGGCCTCCTTAATCATATCCATTTATATCCAAGTGTGTGTACCACCTATTTATCCTATATATTTATGTGTAGTGCGATATGTGAATACCCCCCTCTTCCTACTCTTTACGAGTCTTTCCTCTCGTGAGCTCCCCTAAATCTTCACCCCCTACCCTTGTTTATTCACCCCCCTTCTACCCTTGTTATCTCTATCAACCCTCTATCTACCTCCCTGTTTCCCCACTTACCCCTTGTGTCTATGTGTTTGATTCTTGTTTACTCCTTTCTTAACCAGTATGTCCAAACCTATTCCCACTGTTATATGTTTACGTGTCTTTGTGTATCTTTCTAAATCTATTAAAATAGATGTGTGTGTCTTTTATGTGATATCTATAACATTTACACCCCCCACACTTGGCGTTATCTTCACTTTCTTCTATTCAGGCCGATGCCCTTGCTTGAATATTCCATTCCATTGTGGGAACCCCATTCCTCTCTTCCCCTCTCCCTCTTCCTCCCCTTTTCCTCTCTCCAATACTCCATTGGTTTCTGTTATTCTCTTCTCTTATTTCTAAGTCCCTACTTATTGTCATCTCCTTCCTGTACCCCTTCTTTTTCAAAGTCGCTTCTTATCAAATCCTTCTCCCCCCTTCATTTCATCATACAGCATTTGTACACGTTTTTTTTTTTTTTTACATTTATACATTATATCATATTTATACATTATTAAGACTTCGTACATTATCTTCCAAGCTCCCTCTAATTCCTACCAAGAGTACGGAGAAAAAAAAAAACAACAACAAAAAGACATCCTTAACCATACCATCCCCTAATTCCAGTGTATTTAAATCAATAGTTGGGGGGGGGTAGACCCCCCCCCCAAGAGCTCCCCTCCATGGGGGCAATAAGTGAATACAAAACCTGCAAAGCGGTCATAACAGTCATCACTTTACATTTTCCAGTATCCTCCATATAGCACATCCTATTTCTCATCACCCTTTTCAGTGTCCCCTTTACCCAAGCTCGAAACATCGGAAAACAAACCCAAAATCCCCCCCTCCCCCTCTTTCATTTCCCTCCCCTTTTCCCTCCCCCCCCCAAAAAAAAAAAAAAAAAACAATTTTAATTTAAAAAAAAACAAAAAAAAACATGTTTTCCCTTTTTCCCCTCTTTTCTCTCTACTCTCCATTCTCCCTCCCCTCTTCCTCCCTCTTTTCTCTTTCTATCTTCCTTTCTTTCTTTCTTCTCTATTCAACAATAGTAATAAATGAGGGGGGAGAGGCAGATGACAGGGGTGGAGGCATTTCCCATAGATCCAGAGTTCCATATTCCAAAAGTCTCCCAAAACCACTTAAAAGTGGGGAGAGGGAAAAAAAGGGAGGGGGATATATATTTAGGCCCCGTTTACTGGAGTAGCATCCAGAACAACAACAACAAAAAAAAATTTTACCCAGTCAGGAGAGAGGAGAAAAAAAAAAAAATCCTCCTTTTTCAAAAATACCCAATATCAAAAATACCCAATATAGGGACTCCAAAAAAAAAAAAAAGGGACACTTCCCCCTTTCCTCTTCCAGAGGGCAAGAGAGTGCTAGGGCAGGTCTCCTTTAGAGGAACTCCTCTAATCCTAGCCCCCCCCCAAAAAAAGAGGAAAGAGGAGGAGAGAGGGGGAAAACATCAGGTCTGTTCCCTTTACCCCTATCCCCCTATTCCCTTTACTCCTATACCTTTTATTTTATTTTATTTTATCCCCTTCACCCCCTTCTTCCCCCAGCACTAATTACCCCCCCTCCACCCGATCCAACCCCCCACTGCAAACCGAATCCCCGCAGCTACCATCATTAGCCGGCATCCCTCCTCTGCCGCTCCCGCCAGCTTCATGTGCTGCATGGGGCTTGTGGGGGATCCAGATGTGTCCAGCCCCACCAGTCACATAACCTCCCCGTACTGCCCCCACACCCCCGATCCATTGCTGCTTCGGCGGCATCCCTCCTCCCCCCTCCCCTGCCTTCAGTTGCTCCCTGCACTAAACTCTGATGATCTGTCATGCTGTAAAAAACAGTCAGGGGAGGGGGGGGGGGGCATTGCGGGTGGGGACGAAATTGGGGCTTGGTAAACCTGTGTTAATCAAGCCCCCCCGTGTAGTAGAGTGGGCGCAGGCAGCGATCACTACAGATTGCTCCTATATGTCCCACTGACAGCTGATATATAGTAAACCGTGAGTGTTACTATGTATCAAACTGTCATTTTATGGATGAATTAGGAATCTCTATACAGATTCCTTATTTATTCAAGTAAAGTGCTACAGAGAAAGGGACTTTCTTCAGTCCATTTCTGTCCAAAAAAAAAGAGATACGGGGGTCTGTTTAGATCTCTGGTATCTCTGGTATCTGACCAATGACCCCCCCCCCAAAAAAAAAGTAAAAAAAAAAAAAAAAAAACCATAGTAAGACCCAGTGACTAATTTGGGGGCAGCAACCCCCCCCAGGTCCGCACGCCCCCCCCACACTCACCCCTCCATAGTGACAGTCTCCCCCACACTCACCCCTCCACGGCTTCCTCGGGAGAAGCCGGAAGACAATAGCGAACATTAATTCCCTCTTGTCATAAGTGGGTGGGTTGCCCCCCAAGCCCAACCTTTTTTAAGTCAATTAGAGCTTTAGGCTCTAATCATGTGGCTTGAAAAAAAAAACTTATACTAACGTATGAGTCTGGCACCCTGCACCTCTAATGGACCGGCCGCTCATGTTAAAACTCCTTTCACATGGAGCAGACTCTGTCAAGAAGATCCGCCTGCTCATCTGTCTGCTGATCCCTGCCAAGCAGGCGGATGACAGGTCTGCGTCCTCTCCGCTGATGCAGAGCGGACACAGAAACAGCCCGCTGTTCTCTATGGGACGGTCGGATGGAAACGGACCGGCTGTCCATTTCCATTGAATACCATCCGATCTGATCTGCTAGATAGATGGGGAATGGATTGCCATCCGTCTGTTTTTAGCGGACTGGACTGGATCAGATGCAGGCGGGTGTAAATGGTCACACGTCCATTGACATCAGCCTCTCCATAGAGAATAGGTGGTCCGAATGGGCCCGCCTGAAAAACGGACAGGCAAACCCGATCGGTCTGCTTGTGTGAAAGAGGCCTAAGGCCTTGTTCACACAGGGCATACACAGCGTACCTTTACAGGGATGCACAGGTGTTCCGTGCATCTCTGTGCAGGCAGTCCCATTGATGTAATTTGGGATGTGGCAACTGCACGAGCAGAGCCGTTGCTCCTAATTTTATATCCATGCAAGTCCGCATGCATGTGTCTGAGCTCACACTGTCTGCGTTCGGGTTTTATGTACCAACACGGATGTCAGATTGGGAACGGCAGCTATGCCTGTGCAGCCATTGCACAGGAAGGAATAGTGTCCCATCATTGGTGTCAGTTGGAGGAATAGTGTCCCATCATTGGTGTCAGTGATTACTGTATAAATGTCACTGGCAGGGAAGGAGTTAACACTAGGGGGCAATCAAGGGGTTAAATGTGTTACCTAGGGAGTGATTATAACTGTAGGGGGAGGGGACTTACAAGGGAAGGAGACCGATCGGTGTTCCTCTGTACTGGGAACACGCGATCGGTCTCCTCTCCCCTGACAGGACGTGGATCTGTCTGTTACAGGCAATCGCGGGTGACCGGCGGACATTGTGGCTGCTGGGGGCACGCGCATCGGCTCCCGAGTGACTATGGGCGGAAGGAAGTGCTTAAAAATGTACAAATATTTTTTATTTATTAACTCAATACAGCTTTAACTTTTATATTTACTAGGAATTTAGCAGGAATTTTGTAAATGTTGTCATGTGTGAATACACTATTAATGATTTTTGTGTATTTTTAGTGAAAAATAGGATTTTTTGTACTCACTGTAAAATCCTTTTCTCTGTCGTCCATGGACGGACACAGCTCCTTAATTCTTGACAGTTATGGTTATGTTCCGTCTATTAGGAGAGGACTAGGCAGAACATGTTAGATATTTAATACATGTTACTTTAACAGAGTTGAACAGCCCTGCCCAGGGGGCGGTCCCTCCGTACATAACCCTCCACCCTGCAGTAGCAGCCTCAGTTCGTAACAAAGCAGTACAAACTAAAAAAGGAGGGGTGGGTGCTGTGTCAGTCCATGGATGACAGAAAAGGATTTTACGGTGAGTACAAAAAATCCTATTTTCTCTTTTCGTCTATGGACGGACACAGCTCCTTAATTCTTGATAGTTGGGACGTCCCAAAGCAGTTTCAAAAACGAGGGGTGGGAACAGTAATCAAAAAAAGAAAAAACAATTTCACGCCAAGCAAGCAGAGCTCCTCAACAGAGGAGTTGCAACCTTAAACAGTCGCCTGCAAAACCTTGCGGCCGAAGGAAGCATCTGAAGATGCACTCACATCATCCTCTAATTTTTTGGGGAGAAAGTGTGCATGGACGACCAAGTCGCCGCCCTGCACACCTGTGTGAGAGAGGAACGATTGTTGTCGGAAAGCCCAGGAAGCACTATTTGTCTTGGTTGGGAGTGCCATGACCGGAAAGGAGGGCGGGCGCCTTTTAAAGGCAAAGGCCCGCACAACGGACTACCTGATCCACCTAGAAAATGGTGGCCAACAAGACCGCCAGGCCTTTTTGTGGACCAGACATGACACAAACAGCGAGTCAAACTTCCGAAACGAAGCCGTAGCAGACAGGTACACCCGCAAGGCACGTACCACGTCTAAAGTGTGAAGCGCAGACCCTCTGGGATGCGATGACCGAGGACACAAGGATGGAAGTATAATGTCCTCATTCAGGTGGAAAGCCGAAACCACCTGTGGAAGAAAACGAAGGTCGCGGGCATAGTACCGCTTTATCCTTATAGAGGATCAAATATGGGGACTTGCAAGGCAAGGCCGCCAATTCAGAAACCCTTCTGACAGAGGTAATGGTCACTAGAAAGGCCACCTCCTGAGATCACGTCAAGAGAAGAATCTCTCTGATGTTCTCAAAGGGAGGTTCCCGAAGAACCGAGAGCATCAGGTTCAAATCCCAAGGAGAGAGAGGTGGTCTAATTGGGGAAAGCACCAGTCGACCTCCTGTATAAAAGGTACCCACCAGGGAATGGGACACCAAAGGCCATTGAAAGAAAACAGCCAAGGCTGAAACTGACCCTTAGTGGTGCTTAAAACAAGCTTTTGATCCACTCCATGCTGCAAAAAACCAGCAGGACCCCGGAACCGAAAACGTCCGTGGACGGCACTCCATCTCTGCGCACAAGGAGATATAGGCTTTCCAAGTGCGATGGTAGATCTTCCAGGAGGAAGATTTTTGTGCCCTCAACCTGGTCGAGATGACCGAATCGAAAGACTCCGGTCCCTCAGTACCTGGCTGTCAATAGCCATGCCATAAGGCCAGCGGCTGTAAAACAGGATGAAGTATGGGACCTTGAGACAGAAGGTCCCCCCACATTGGCAGCCGACAGTGTGTGCGCCAACAGGCGTATGAATTTGGTGTACCAAGGACGCCGGGGCCAATCTAGAACGATTAGGATGACCGAGATCCTGTCAAGGGGATGCCATACACAGACACCAATACAGGTGATCAGATCGTTGGGCTGAACTTAAGGAATCAGGAACAGAGTAAGTGAAAATATATATATATATATTGAAGATAAAGACACGTGTAATCAAACAACAGCAAACCATAAACAAGAAATTAATACAAAGAGAACACACCAAAACCCCAAAAACACCTAATCTAACTATCTAACTAATATATACACAAGTAAAGGGAACACACATACATAAACAAGGCAGGGACTAGAGACAACGGGAGCAGGAGGCCAGGTACTGGGAGCAGTCAGCAAGGGGGAGCTGGAAGCCGGTATCAGGGGACAGGTCTCAGGGACAGGATACAAGAAACAGAGTCCAGGACAAGGCAGGAAATGGATCAGGTTCAGGCAAACGGATCAAGTTCAGGCAGGGACAAGGCTTACAGAAGGAATTCTGGAGCATTGAGCCTTAGATAAGGGCGGGCTTATATAGTCCAGCAGACCCAGATCAGATGTGTTTGATGGCTGGTTGAAAGTCTTGGTGGGGAGACACCCGCTGGTGGCCGCCAGAACTACACCCACTGGTGCCGAACGCAACAGTGCCACCAGCAGGTGAGCCCAGTAATGACACCATTCCTGACAGTTCCCCCCTTAAGGAGTGGCCTCCGGACGCTCCATTCAGCCCTTGGTTTGACAGTCCGAGTGGAGGCGGAAACACCCTAAAAGTTTCCATACTGAGTCTGCGGACTTCTTCGCACTTCCAAGGCCAGAGTCCTTTAGTTCACTGGGGGACGTGCCACTAGAGTCTGAAAATAGGACACGCACCCCACCACCAGGGTCAGGAAGTTTAGATCTGGAAATGAAAATTAGCAGGGCAACGGGCAAGAACCCATTGGGGGCAGATCACGCAGGGACATTACATTCAAGCTGGTTGACATTCAGCAGAAAAAAGGGCATCCATCAGGAAGACATCAGCGGCCAGCTGGGCATCAGGAACAGGTTTAGCAGGGACCATATCATCAGGCTGGGCAGCGGGCTCCAGGTCATCAGGCTGGGCAGCGGGCTCTGGGTCATCAGGCTGGGCAGCGGTAAAGGAACCACCAGGCAGAGTGTCAGGAATAGGACGATCAGGAACTGGATTGTGAGGCTGGATACCAGGTACAGGATCACTAAGCAATGCAGTGGGCTCTGGGACATTAGACTGGGAAGCGGGCACATCAAACTGGAAGGCAGGCACTGAGACATCAGACTGGAAAGCAGGCACATCAGACTGGAAAGCGGGCACTTCAGACTGGAAAGCGGGCACGTCAGACTGGAAAGCGGGCACCGGGACATCAGACTGGAAGGCAGGCACATCAGGCTGGAAGGCAAGCTCCAGGACATCAGGTTGATGTTGTTGTGGAAAATGTTATTAATGTATGTTGTCAGATGTCTCCCAGTGTCGGTTTTGCTGCAATGCGCTCATCTGAGCTAATTTGCACATACAGACATTGGTGGAAGACCAGTGGCGTGAAAATCTTCCTGTGGACACAGTGATGTTTGCTCTTTTAGAGATGTTTGTTTTATGCCTCACCAAGGGACTGGCCACTTCTTGGCGTTGGCATTAAATGACTCCGAGCGAACAGATCTGCGACCACAAGAACTATAGCATAACTATACGACAATTGTGGTCCATTGAGCCATAATTGTCGTATGGTTCCCGTCATTGGAAGCACAGTGCATGTCACTGCTAGTCTATTTGAATGTATACATTTCTGTAATTGGTTCTTTTGTTGTATTCATGTATTTTATGTATTTAAATAACCCTGTTGGAAGGGATATCCTTATATGGTCATCTGCTGGGTGGAGCTCACACCCTGTGAGCTCACTTCCTATGGAGGAGGTCACATGTTGTCACATCACTTCCGGCTGGGGGTTTAATAAAAGCCTTTTGAGGGCGTCGGCTTGGCAGTCTTTGCTGGGAGGCCTTGATGATGAGACCAGTGTGGTGATGCTTCCTGATTTGTATGAATGGGATGAATGGAAGGTGAGTGAATTTTAGTTTAAGATGCATTATTACATTAAGATGAAGTGTGTGCTACTTAGCACAAGGCAAAATGGCTGTGTGCTCTGCATACAACCAATCTTGTCACCACTGATGGCGACTATGGAGGGGCTAGATGAGCCCCCTTTAGGCATCGGGTCGAGATGGGGGAGAGTGGATCTACGTTCCGATGCGTGGGGGGGGCTCTGCTCTGTAAAAGAACACATTTTTCGTCTTTTTGAAATAATGCGGGCTGTATGAGAAATGTCTGTGGGTGGATGTCTGTGAATCCGATCCGTATGTGTGTATGTGTGATTTTGTCATGGATCGTTTGTCTGTGTGTCTGTGGTATGAGAGATGCCTGTTGTGTGAGTGTGTAGCTGATGGTTAAAATGTTTGCTGCCATGTGCTTGAATGGTGGAGGGGGCAGCCAGGATGTCTATTGTAAGCAGTGGGCTTACAATAGAAAATGTTTTGTGTTGGAGGAGCTACGCCCTGAGGGATGATAATCTGATGTACTGAGAAAGCATACAAGCAACAATATACTGTAGGTGTGTGGCTTTGTAGAGATTGCATGAGCCTTGTAGAATGTGTAGCCGACTCAAGACACAAATTTTTCAGTGGATTTTGATGGTCATTTAGAAAAGTTTTAATGTTGGTAAGTGCTCATGTGATGTCTCAGGTGTGTGGCTTTGTAGAGAAAGATTCTAGGGAAGAGATCCTGGTTTTGGCAGGAAAAACTGCATTTGGTGGCCATGTTGTCCATGTGGCTTGTCGGCCATCTTGAGAGGTGCAGTTTCTCTTTAGCTTGTGGGTCATCTTATAAGGGAAGGTGCAGCCACCTTTCCTTTGGGTGTGATACCATGTGACCCTGCTGTGGCATTCGTCGGCTATCTTGCTGGTAGAATTTCGCAGCCTTTGGGGCAGATTTTGAGGTTCTGTGCGAATTGAGTTGTGCGGTCTATTCTGTGTTGGAATCTGGTGGAGACAATTTTTGTTTTCCTTTGTGTGTGGGAACCCATGTGGTCTTGTGTTTTTATATTTAAGTGTTCATTTGATGTCCCATGTTTGTCAGTTTTTGGCTGGTAGGAAAGTTTGTGCTAGTTTTGGCGGGAAAAATTGCATGCGTTAATGGCGCCATTTTGTTGTTGTCCATGTGGCTTGTCGGCCAACTTGCGGTGGTCATCCGCCATTTTATTGTCGGCCATCTTGCGGTGGTCATCCGCCATTTTGTTGTTGTCCATGTGGCTTGTCGGCCATCTTGCGGTGGTCATCCACCATTTTATTGTCGGCCATCTTGCGGTGGTCATCCGCCATTTTGTTGTTGTCCATGTGGCTTGTCGGCCATATTGCGGTGGTCATCCACCATTTTGTTGTGGCCTGGCTTGTCAGCCATCTTGAGAGGCAGTTTAAGGATTTTGTGTCGTTTGTCCTGTGGGGCACCCTAGAGAGGAAGCTGCTACAATTCCTGTGTGTGTGTAGTGCAGTCTGTCCTGTTTTAAAAAGGTGATTTAGTGGCGCAGTTCTTAACGTTTTTATCCGGGAGAACCCACATTTTGAGGGATTTTTAGCTTTATACAGTTTGGCCTGTGGGTCATCCCAGAGTGGTGAGACACCGGGGTGACATACTGTGAGGCTGTTTTTGTTTAATGCTAAATTTGCTAGTTTGAATGGTTTTTCTAAGCATCGCCTCTTGAGTTGAGTGGTATCTTGATATAGTGTGGTCTTTCCCCTAGGGGTCCCGACGCGCTTGCGGACACATGCTGGGGCCCATTTATGGATGGGATCTGGTTGACCTACCAGCATGTCTTTGGAGTGTGGGAGGAAGCCGACGCCGACACAGGGAGAACATGCAAACTCCATGCAGATGGTGTTAGGATGGGGATTTCTCTGTTTTCATTTATGAGAATATAAGCTATTGTGGGTTAGCTTACTTTGCAGTGTATGAGCGGTTTTTGTATTGAATTTCGGTTTTGGATGAAAACTCTACTTTACACTGAATTTTGATAGATTGTAAGACTAACTTTAACTGAGTTTTTGTACAGTGGTGTGTGTTTTTATGTTGAAATAATTGGGAGTTTCCCAGAAGGCAATTCATTGTTTTTGAAGCTTGTACTGTATAGCCATCTTTTGGCAGGAGTTTGTATTTGAGTCTCAACTTGTGGTTTGACTTCCAGGGGATGTGTGGGTCTGGGGGGATTCCCTCCCATTTGCAAAAGGGGGGTTGTTCCATCATTACATTGACAAGGTTTTTTAAAGTGTTGAAATATGATGTTTAGCCATGGATTTTTTGTGTGTTGATAGACAAGGCGATGGGGCTAGACTCCCCCCTCCCCCTTCCTGTACAATTGATATGTAAATAAACCAGTAGGGGTTTTAAGTAGCTGAGCATGTAACAGGAAGTTCTTTTCAGCATTTATGTATCAGCAGGATATTGGTGGGAGGAGTTTGGGGTTTTCTGAAAAGTGGGCTGTGAGATTTGTGCTTGGAAGGAAAATGGAAAGCATTTTGGCGTTTGAAAAAGGGTGTTTTATATTTTGTCCCAGTTTTGTGAAGTAATACAGTTTTGGGTAGAGAGCAAACAGGGGGGCTTCACCAGGGCCATCGGAACAGGACAGGCAAACCAAGCAACTGCTTGGGGCCCCCAGCTGGCCTGGGGCCCCAGCAGAGCTGCCTCCCCTCCCGCGATTGGCAGCCCCCTCCCGTGATTGGCGGCCCCCCCACCCGCGATTGGCGGCCCCCTTCTCTCGCGGTTGGCGGCCCCCCTCCCGCAATTGGCGGCCCCCTCCTCCTGCGATTTGGCGGCCCCCACCCGTGATTGGCGGCCCCCCCACCCGCGATTGGCGGCCCCCTCCTCCCACGATTTGGCAGCCCCCCCTACCGCGATTGGCGGCCCCATCCTCCCGCGATTTGGCGGCCCCCCTCCCACGATATTGGCGGCACCCCCTCCCACGATTGGTGGCCCCCCCTCTCGCGATTGGCGTCCCCCTCCCATGATTGGCGGCCCCCCTCTCGCGATCGGCGTCGATGTCCCGCGTTAGCACCCCCCCTTCTGAATTTTTTAAAAAAAGTAAAAAAATTGTTTAGCACCCCCCCGCTTGGGGGCCCCAAATTCTCAATCTGCTTGGGGCCCCCAAATTCCTTCAAACGGCCCTGGGCATCACCATTATTGTTGTAACATCTAGATACAGAGAGAAGCCACATTGTTCTGTAGGTGGTAAACAGGCATAAGTGTTCGGTGTGGTTTAGTCTGGCGACGCAGTGTATGGGTGTATAGCGGAAAATGCTTGTGTATGCATACACTGTGAGGGGTAGAGGCCTAATTCGGGGGGTGATAATGCCTCGGTTAGGGTTTCTAGTTCGGGGACTTGACCAGATAGTGGTTGTAGTCCTTCAATCCACCGTAGAAGAAGACACCGGGCGGTGCTCCCCGAAATGGGTGCAACGGTTTAATCTGGACGCAGGGTTAAGACGATAAGCCGATATGAATCGCCATGGACACAAGGAGGTCTGTGCAAACGGAAGGAATGGATGCTTCCCACAGTCAGACGGCCACACGGTGCACGAAGCCTAGTTTTGTGGCAAAGGCCTTTGAACCCCCAAAAAATTAACATAGGTGGTCCAAGGATACTATTTTGGGTATCCCTCTGGAGTGGATGTAGTTGAGCTGTGGCTTCAGAAATCTGTAATGATGAGTGTGTTGATGAAGGTGTAGTACACGCTTTTGTGATTCTCAGAGGAGGAACGGTGGTTAAAATTCTCATGCCCGTTTGTTTGAACTTTGTATGGCTGGTCCATGCAAGGTTCTCAAGCTGCTCTCATGTTTTTCCCCTTGTATTTTTTTCTATTGCTGAAAGAGTGAAGGTAGAATTCTGGCAGTTTTCAAAAATTAAAAAAAAACAATGAAGTATCTCCCCCACAATTGTATCTGAATGTTTGTATGTAGTAACGTGAATATGTTAGAACTTACCGCAGCGATCCTCCGATGCGTCGCGGCTGTTGTATTTTTGTAGGAACGGGAAAAGTAAGGGTTACAGTGGGTTTTCATTGAATCAGTTTTGAAAGAATGTCATTGACAATTTACCAATGTACAGGAATGTCATTATTGTTTACCATTCTTTGCAGGTTAAATATGATGGATAGAGTAATGATTTTGCTTATAAGTATTTTTCAGGTCCAAGGAGTTTGTGCATAGAGAGCAGGTGTATGTAGACAGCTGTACACATGGATAAATACATGAGTCTAAGGAGGTAAAAGTATAATGGGCTATTTCATTGTTTCTTTTTTCCTGCACCACGCATGTCTTCCTTCAGTCTGTAATGAGGAAGAAAATGGGGGGAGAAGTGATAAATGTAGGAATGACAGTTTTTTTTTTTTTAAACTTTAACCTCTGTAATTCTAACCAAGTTTGTGCCAAGACTGTCTTTCTTTGATAGAATTTGAATCGGCAAGCAGCAGTCTGGTGAAGTAGGTTCCCATCCCAGATACTAAGAACCTTTTGTCAATGATTCCAGGTATTGTAAGCCATGCACAGGTTATGCAGTGACCACAGTCCCGATGTCTGGGTTATTGTCATATGAGGGTTGTTTGGAGGTCAATCAAAACCAGGGTTGTACTTTCCTCATTAGCTGTCACTTACATTCTCGGCTGATGGGGTGGGTGCGATCGCTGTGACATGAACTTCAAAATGTCTACCACAGGGTTCACGAGTCACTTCTGGACCCTGACACAATAACCAGTTTACATTCTTTCTAACCAGGTGACTGGGTCGTTGTAAAGAAGCTTGAGGGATGAGACCACGCCAGCCACTGCAAGAAGCAGCTCAACCACACCAAAGAATGAGTAGTATCTTTGTTTATTTATATTTTTGTTGTTTAGTACATTTTAGCAAGGGTAACGATGAAAAGCATCCCAAGTTATTATTTAAAGTAAATAAAAAAACGAACAGGACCAATTGCTGGGTCTGTTCTGAGTCTCCACCGAGTTTTAGTCCCCAGCGATGACAGCGGTACATGCCATTTATGATGTTATTATGGGTATGAGGAGTTTTGACAAACTGGTGAAGACTCCGAACAGACACTTGTCAATGGAAACTAACGATGCATTTTTAGAGGGTAAAATTGGTTACAGTTTTAATAGCTCTGTCTCTTGTCTGTTTTGGTATCTAGGCAGCCCACAATTGTGTTTGAACTTTAGTTTGGTGCATATGCGGATCTGCAGCTTATAAGATGATTCCCCCAAAGCAAGAGGTTCATGCGTGATGGTGGAGCTGTCCCAGCATCTTATGTCGCGGCCGATCACAAGGATCTGATGGCGTGAGAAATTAAGAATGGCAGGGACAGCTAGAAGGGAATTGTTCACCAACCCCCACCAGGTCTGGGCATGGTGTCCTGCATGTACAAGGTGGGGGGGGGGGGGGCTTGAGCTTAGGATACGATTGAACAATTCTTATCCATTGAGGATGGGATTCTTCATGTGACTGTTGAAGCCAGAGCTATAGCTAGTGAAGGTTGGGAATCCTTTTAAGGGTCTGGGAATCTATGGGGATCTAATTTTTATTTTACAGCGGATCGTGGTTAAATGGAAGTGGGAATATATATACTCATGTCATTTTTATTTCTATTCTTTCTATGTCGTGATGAGTGCTCCTGTTACCTGATTGGACGCGTGACCAGAGCTTCCTTGATGAGACACCCCGAAGCCGGACCCACGTACAAGACACAGAGGATCACAGACAGATCGGCGATTACTACAGCTCACCATGTCGTGTCCTCCTTATAAGTTATGCTCCTGAAGAACAGAGTCTACATGTTAAGCCGCGTTTTCGTTTTTTTGGACTGTAAGGACTGATTCATTTCCAGGTGTAAGAAGGAGATCAAGTTTCATCGATGGACACGGGGGATCATATGACAAAAAGGGAGGACTGTTGTGGAAAATTTTATTAATGTATGTTGTCAGATGTCCCCCAGTGTCGGTTTTGCTGCAATGGGCTCATCTGAGCGTATTTGCACATACAGACGTTGGTGGAAGACCAGTGGCGTGAAAATCTTCCTGTGGACACAGTGATGTTTGCTCTTTAAGAGATGTTTGTTTTATGCCTCACCAAGGGACTGGCCACTTCTTGGTGTTGGCATTAAATGACTCTGAACGGACAGATCTGCGTCCACAAGAACTATAGCATAACTATACGACAATTGTGGTCCATTGAGCCATAATTGTCATATGGTTCCCGTCATTGGAAGCAGTGCAAGTCTCTGCTAGTCTATTTGAATGTATAAATTAGACTTGTGCACAACAGAAAAATTTGTTTAGTTTCGGTTCGTTTCTTATGCACAACTGAAAAATTTGTTTCGTTTCGGTTCATTTCTTTTCGGTCCTGTTGATTCGTAATCGTTCGTAATTTTGCTAGACGGCATTTTTCGTGTTCGGACTAATTCGTACTTTCGGTAGAGTACATTGTTTTTCGTTGATTCTGGACACAACTCCTACTTTCGTAACATTTTTTGGGTTCGTTGATTCATAATTTTCCGTGTCTCTCTCACAACGACACTGCCTATTATGCCTAATGTGCTTCGAATGGATTTGTACTTTTCTAAATACATAGAGGTTATTTGTAACGATTCGAAATCTCGTATTTTACTTTCGTTTTTTTTACATGCAGCTATAGCCTCCGCCGCTGTACACCATTTTGAGAGGGAGTTCAGCACGGTGAGGGAGAAGCAGAGCAGAGTGTTATTTTGCTTCGAATGGATTCGTACATTCGTAACTTTTTTCATAACGAATTATGCCGAAGACATTTGGGGCTTTTGCTATTTGCAATATAATTTATTTCGGATTCGGTTTTATTCGTAATTGCTTTGTTCGGAAATTTGAATGCTTTCGAATGTCCGAAAGTTGCTAAATTCGGACGAATTTCGATTCGTCACGAAGCGAATTGCACAAGCCTAGTATACATGTCTGTAATTGATTCTTTTGTTGTATTCATGTATTTTATGTATTTAAATAACCCTGTTGGAAGGGATATCCTTATATGGTCATCTGCTGGGTGGAGCTTACACCATGTGAGCTCACTTCCTATGGAGGAGGTCACATGTTGTGACATCACTTCCAGCTGGGGGTTTAATAAAAGCCTTTTGAGGGCATCGGCTTGGCAGTCTTTGCTGGGAGGCCTTGATGATGAGATCAGTGTGGTGATGCTTCCTGATTTGTATGAATGGGATGCATGGAAGGCGAGTGAATTTTTGTTTAAGCTGCATTATTACATTAAGATGAAGTGTGTGCTACTTAGCACAAGGCAAAATGGCTGTGTGCTCTGCATACAACCAATCCTGCCACGACAGTGTCTAGACAGAAATGGATGGTTGGGAGCTGACAGGGGCTGAGTACAACAAACTTGACCAGGCCTGTAATAAGGGTTTCACAAAAATCAGATTTGCACACTGCTTGTCTGACCAAAGACTGCACTGAATCAATACATTCTGCAAGCACCTGTTGAGGACAAGCTGAGTACTGCTAATGGAAAAAGGCTGAGCCATCTTCCAACAGCCACACCAAAGATTCTACTTGAGCTGCATTAACCACCTCCCTACTGTGCACGAAAACCCCCTTCCTGCCCAAGCCATTTTTCAGCGCTGTCACACTTTGAATGACAATTGCGCGGTCGTGCGACGTGGCTCCCAAACGAAATTTGCGTCCTTTTTTTCCCACAAATAGAGCTTTCTTTTGGTGGTATTTGATCACCTCTGCGGTTTTTATTTTTTGCACTATAAACAAAAGAAGAGCGTCCAGTTTGGAAAAAAAACACTATTTTTTAATTTTTGCTATAATAAATACCCATTTTTTTTTTTTAAATAAAATTTTCCTCAGTTTAGGCCGATACGTATTCTTCGACATATTTTTGGTAAAAAAAAAAAAAAATCGCAATAAGCGCGTATTGATTGGTTTGCGCAAAAGTTATAGCGTGTACAAAATAGGGGATAGATTTATAGCATTTTAATTTTTTTATTAGTAATGGCGGCGATCTGCGATTTTTTTATTGTGACTGCGATATTGCGGCGGACACATCGGACGCTTTTGACACATTTTTGGGACCATTCACGTTTATACAGCGATCCCTGCTATAAAAATGCATTGATTACTGTATAAATGTGATTGGCAGGGAAGGGGTTAACCACTAGGGGGGCAGGAAGGGGTTAAATATGTTCCCTCAATGTGTTCTTACTGTGGGGGAGGGGACTGATTGGGGGAGGTGACCGATGGTTGTCCCTATGTACAAGGGACACACCATCGGTCCCCTCTCCCTCACAGGACCTGGATCTCTGTGTTTACACACAGAGATCCACTTTCCTGCTAGTTTCCCGGGCAATCACGGGTGCCCGGCGGCAATCGCGGCCGCCGGGCACGCGCACCGGGGCCTTGTGGCGGGCGCGCGCCTCCTAGCTCGTTTTAAAGGGAGGACGTCATATGACGTCCTCCCAGAACGAGAGTATCCTCCGCCCGCCGTCAATTGACAGTGGGCGGGGGACAAGTGGTTAAAAGGAGGTGTATAATCATCAGTTCCACTAGAGGCATCAGACAGGGCCAACTCTGTACAGATCCGAATCAAGGCCTGCACATCCTCAAACTGAAAACTGCCCTGATCAACAAAAAGATGAGCTATGGGGATGCATTCCAATAACTGCTCTCTAGTGTATTCACTTAGTGTCTGATAACAGAAATTTCTGTCATCTGTTGCCAGGAGCGAATGATACAGAATATTTTCCAGCTGCAGCTTTAGTAATTTAGCAAGTGCACAGACCCAATTCCCAGGTGCAGCCGATCTGATTGTATGGCTCCAGAATTCTGTCAAGGGGATGCCATACACAGACATCCAATACAGGTGATCAGATCGTTGGGCTGCACTTAAGGAATCAGGAACAGAGTATGTGAAAATATATATTTATTGAAGATAAAGACACACGTGTAATCAAACAACAGCAAACCATAAACAAGAAATGAATACAAAGAGAACACAACAAACCCCAAAAACACCTAATCTAACTAATATATACAAGTAAAGGGAACACACATACATAAACAAGGCAGGGACGAGAGACAAGGGGAGCAGAAGGCCAGGTACTGGGAGCAGTCAGCAAGGGGGAGCCGGAAGCCGGTCTCAGGGACAGGATACAAGAAACAGAGTCCAGAACAAGGCAGGAAATGGATCAGGTTCAGGCAAACGGATCAAGTTCAGGCAGGGACAAGGCTTACAGAAGGAATTCTGGAGCATTGAGCCTTGGTTAAGGGCGGGCTTATATAGTCCAGCAGACCCAGATCAGGTGTGTTTGATTGCTAGTTGATAGTCTTGGTGGGGAGACACTTGCTGGTGGCCACCAGAACTACACCCACTGTGCCGAACGCAACAGTGCCACCAGCAGGTGAGCCCAGTAATGACACCATTCCTGACAGATCCCCTCGATCTGCACATTGAGAAGCAGACGAGGAAGCAACATCAGTGGGGGATAGGCATAAATTAGCCGATACTGACCCCACGGGGCCACCAACGCGTCTGACTAGTCTGCCCAGGGGTCTCTGGACCTGGCAATGAATCTCGACATCATGCGATTGAGTCGAGAATCCAGGAGGTCCACGACCGACGTCCACCTCCGGCAAAAGGAGTAGACACCCCTCCGGATGAAATGAGCATTCCCCTTGGTTCAGCAACTGGCGACTCAAATAGTCCGCCAGATAGCGCTCTATACCCTGAATGTAGACGGCCGACGGAGCTGGCACGCTTCTTCCCATCTACCGCAGGATGTCCAGATGGTTGACATAAGCCACAGCCATGGCATTGTCCGACTGGATCCTGATCGGGCGCCCTTGTAGTCTCCATGACTACGAAGTGAGACATTCCAGAAAATCAACCGGTAGACGGGATTCGTCCAGAGTCCAGCGACCTTGGACCGACTGGACCCCCCCAGCCTGGGAGGCTGGATCGTAATCACAGTTCAATAGAAAAGAAGGAAAAAACTTTCCGGACAGAAATGCCGGGAATGTCAGCCACCAAGTCAGAGAGGCCCGGACTAGGCGATTCACCTGAATCTGATGATCCAGAGACAATGGGGATGTGTTCCAATAGGACAGAATCTCCCCTCCAAATGTGGACCTGGGCAAACGGTACTGCCTCGAAGGAGGCCATCATGAGATCCAACTCACTGCAGCCTTCCACAACCTCTCTGGAGGGAGAAAACTCTTGTCTCTGATGAGCACAGAGCCAGCCCCAGGTATTCTAGGTGCTGAATCTGAACTAGTACCGACAACTGGAGGCACAGCATCCAACCGAAGTCTTGGAGAGTCTGACTGACTATAGACACGTCTTCCTCTAATTCTAACCTGGAAACAGGTTATAAAAGAAGACCATGCAAAGAACCAACGATGACAATGCCGCGCTGACTCAGCAAGGCTAGAATCAGGACGAGCACCCTGGTGAAACTCTTGGTGCTACCACTAGGTCAAACGGGAGAGTCATAAATTAATAGTGGTTCCCCTTGACCGCTAAACGCAGAAACCTCTGGTGCCTGTTGCATATGGGGACCCAGCACGCGTCCCTGAAGTCCAGGGACTTCAGAAGGTCCCCTGGATGGAGCGAACCGACTCCATCCTGAATTTCCGAATCCCCAACAAGTCTTGAACTGCCCGATCAGGGCAGTCTGACGAGACGGTAGGGCAAAGAAACCATTCTGTGAACAAGAAAGAAAACATCGATCTTGTATGAAGAGACCACTTTGCAAACTCCGTGGCTGGAAAAACCGGAAGGCTACACAAAGGCATTAAGGCCTAAGATTGGATGACTCCGTCCTCTTCTGGGACCATGAATAGATTTGAGTAGAATCCCTGAAACCTGTCCTGCGGCGGTATGGGAATGACAACCCTCAAAAACACTGCAATATATTAGGGAAGGAAGGTCCCGGCTTACGGGGCGCCCCTACTCTTAGCCTTTGAAAGGCAAATCTGTCAGAGCTTCCATAGAAACTCGGTCAGCGGACCAGTATATCAGCCCCCTCAAGTGGCGCACCTGCTGGTCGGCCAGTGTCACAACTTTTAGAGGAAGCTGAAGCTCCTCCACTGTCTGGTACAAAGTTATGCCCATTCAGTGAGTGTCAGAGACACCAAAGACGCAGCCACTAACGGGCGCAATGCCGACCACAGCGTGGCGAACACGGCCCGAGCCACTGCTCCTGATCACCTCCTAAAAGCAGGTGTCCCCCTATTGGGATAGTGGTACCCCTGATACCAGGGGGTCAACTTCATGGGAAAAAACCCATATCTTTTTTAAAAATGCTCTACAAAGGAATAACAGACCGCTGTGCGCTGAGGGACCAAAAAGGACCTCTGCGGCAATCCCCAGTCCTTAAAAACCTATATAGAGTGGGTCGATCAACGCGACCCCCCCCCAAAAAAAGAACTGACACCTGAGTGGATGTTCCAGCAGCTACTACATTGATAAGTGCTGATTATACAAACACATAGCTTATACTGTGTATTGCGTCAAAACGAGCAATTGGAGGAAACCGACGCAGACACAGAGAGTATAGTACATACACATACCGTGTATGTATTTTAATATGTGCGAATAAACATATTGAACATGTTTATGCTGTGCATAGCGCCGAAGGCGCGCATACCATTGGGGCGTGGGAGGAAACCGGAGTACCCGGAGGAAACCCATGCAGACTGCATACACATACCGTGTAGGTATTTTAGTATGTGTGAATAAACATATTGAACATGTTTATGCTGTGCATAGCGCCGAAGGCGCGCATACCATTGGAACGTGGGAGGAAACCCGGAGGAAACCCACGCAAGACACAGAGAGTAGTAATACATACATATACTGTGAATGTATTTAGTGTCGTGTATGAACAAACATATTGTTCTTTCCCTCAAACCTCCCTCTCCTCCCTGCCCGCTGGGCGGCCCTCTTGGGGCTGTACAGGATTTGCTCAGGTGCGGAGAAATTGTGCCGGTTCCGTCACATACATACATATACTGTGAATGTATTTAGTGTTGTGTAACATATTGTGTATGTTTATACTGTGTATGGCGCCGAAGGCGCGCACGTCATTGGAGCGTGGGAGGAAACCCACAGAGAGCAATAATACATATATACACTGTGAATGTATCCAGTGTTGTGTATAAACATTTTGTGTATGTTTAAACTATTGCGCCGAGGGCGCTTAATCTGCTCTGTATCGTTGCAATCTGAGTATATGTGCTGCCGAAGCAAGCACCAAACTGCAGGTAAAAGGCAACCTCTGACACCTCAGACCGTGGTCCTGTCAGAGACAGAGCATTCCCCAGGATATGGCGGGAAACCACAGGTGCAGGGGCTCTGCTGTTACCTCTCAGATACTGACTCCATGTTACACAGAAAGCTCTCAGGGACTAGACAAATTAATGAATAAAGTCCCCCCACCCTGCTGCACCGACCGGGGGGGGGGGGTCACCCAGGGGACTCACCAGCCCAGAATAAGACCGCTCAGTGTCACTGCCCGCCTCTATACACTAAGTGTATCACTGTATTATCCATGCTGCTCTAGAAGCAGTGTGTGAGGAAACAGTGAGGAAGCTGTGAGGAGAATCGTGCAGCGCCATCCAGGAGCCAGCTAGAGGCCAAACCTCCACCAAAGATGGCCGCTGGACGCCTCAGGGAGAAGGAAAGGGCGCGACCACAAGAAAATGGCTGCCCTCAATAACAACTGTGCCATAGCGCGGCCACGGCAAGATGGCCGCCAATGGGCAAATCATGCATAGAAAACACACCCTGAAAATGGCAGCGGCACCACCAAAATGGCGCCCGAGCACCGCGATGTGGACGAGAAGACCCAGCATGGCTACCCCGGAGCAGAGTATCCCCCCCACAGAGAAACGGGCCCTGAAACCCCTGGACCCCCACCAGTACCTGGAGTCCCCACAGGTACGCCCCGGTCGCAGCCAGCCCCGTTAGGACAGAGGGAGTAAAAGGTGACAGAGAGCAGGGAAAGGGATGACAGGAGAACCCCCCTATTCCTAGGAACACCCAGCTGTTCCCACCTGCCGAGGCAGTAGGAACTGTACTTACCTGTCCTAACGAGGACCCGCTGGTGCGTTCCTGACAGACATACAACCGAGCAGTACTAACAATCCCCTTAGATTGGGTCTACATGCCTCTCAACTCCAGCCCATGGATGACAGGGCGGTTTCCCTGACCAGTATGTTCCGGAGACTTGAAGCGGTGATGGCAAAGGAAATAAGAATGTATTGGGACATTAATTCACTCTCCGAATATGTGGCATCACTACGTATTCCTTGGGGTCTCAGGATCAAGAAATTTCCCACTTCTGACCTTCTGAATGATGCCCTCAAGCAGGAATGGACTGACACACTTAGTTCATGTTCCATAAAATAATGGAAATACTCCCCAAATCCAAAAATTAGGAGATTGGCATCCTACAGTCAGAAATGGCAGACATCCAAAAAAGTCTCACTGACTTACAGACCCATCCGGAGTTTGCCGAGTTGGACGGCCGTCTTAACAAGAAGCTAGATAAACTGGAAAGACACGTCATTTCAACTAAAACAAGCAAAATTACCCGAGATAGGGTCGACTACGAAAGTGGTAATGTGTACACTTGGAAAAGGATGCAATTTCCGTCTGGCCGATCCCGAAAAAATCGAGTTAAGAAAGTTAGCTTTTCGGATCCTGAATATGATTTAGCCAATGACACTATGGCTGCATCCGCGTCGGATTCCTCACCTGAACGTCCTTTGAGGTCTCCCACCCCGAATCATTCACAAGATGGAACACAATCTGGAAACCCTCAAGGGCTACACAGGAAGGCAAAACAGAAAAACGAAACAAGAAAACCAGGAGAGGAGGGAAGAGACACTCGCGTACAAAAGAAAACACCATACACCCTATGGGGGAGGAACAAGTAGATGTCTCTAATGTTATCAACATCTCGAACAGAACGTTAAGCGATGGAGAAAAATGCCTTTATCGAAGGGGTTACATTTTTGCCCTACCAGGCATTTTGACCTATTTAACACATTGCTGGACGTCAATAAATTCTCCCGTAGTCTTACGCTTAAGAAACACTACTTTGATTTCCCTATTGAGGAACAGGACACCTCCTCCGGTGATCAGAACATGGGTGAGTTTCCTTCTTCCCCAGTTTTATTTTCTGAAGTTTGTGCTCTTCAAGAGCTTGTTGATTTGGCCACTGAGTCCAGTCCCTGCCCCGTTGATCCCACTGATGTTCCCAACAGTATTTCATTTAAACTTAGATCAGACTTTTATCCGGTGGGATCGCGGGGCAAGGATCTCGACCTCTTTCAAAAGATGGTCGAAAAGGATCTCACCCATTTGGCTCGTGATTGCCGTAGGAGGTCGGTTCCCAATAACTTGTCCCCATCAGAACATAAAGCTCTTAAGAATCTAGAAATGGACACTAGTATCGTTATTCGGAATGCGGACAAAGGTGGGCTGGTGGTTGTACTAAACTCTGATACTTATAAAAGTGAAGCTTTACGGCAGTTATCTGATCACAACACCTACATCCCACTTAAGAGTGACCCCACTATCCCCTTCTCTGCCAAACTTTCGTCCCTATTAGATTTAGCGGTTCACACAGGCGTCTTTTCAGATAAGGAGAAATTGCTCTTTATTCCTGCCAATCCCGTAATGTCAGTGTTCCACCATCTGCCGAAAATCCACAAGGGTCTTGACCCATTAGTGGGCAGGCCCATAGTGGCAGGTATTGGATTGTTAAATGAACGTCTGGGAGAGTGGATCGATGGCCAACTACAGCCATTGGTCACTAACCTCCCTGGATATTTACGTGACACCAAACAATTGCTCATAAAACTGAGGGATTTTCAGTGGAAGGCGGAGTACAGGTGGATCACATGTGATGTGACCAGCCTCTATTCGAGCATTCCCCATGACCTAGGAGTTTTGGCAGTTTCCACTTTTCTCAAAGAATCTGGGAAGTATTCGTTGGCGTTACAGGAGTTCATTTTGTTATCATTGGAATATCTACTTAAAAATAATTTTTTCATGTTCGACGGGGGTTATTATCTCCAGAAATGCAGGGCCTCTATGGGAGCGAAGTTTTCGCCTTCCCTAGCAAATCTCTATATGGGATTTTGGGAGACGTCCCGCATTTTTGGACATGATAGCCCCCGACGTTTGGACACCGTTTTTTTCTGTAGATTCATTGATGACCTCCTGTTTGTTTCTTCTAACGGGGACACCGAGTTGCAGACTTGGTTAGATCATCTCAATGATAACTCCATGAATCTCCACTTCACGGGGAAACTCAGTGCTACCTCGATGGAATTTTTGGATGTAAATTTGTCGGTTGTCGACAATATGGTAGTCACAGGTATTTACAGGAAACCTACAGCCGGCAACGCTCTCCTTAGAGCGGATTCGGGTCACCCCAACCATACCATTCGCGGAGTTCCGGTTGGACAATTTCTCAGGCTCCAACGTCTATGCAGTAGACATGAGGATTTTATCACTGAAGCTGCCAATATGACTGAGCGATTTATCAGTAGAGGGTATCCCCCCAATACTATAAAAAGAGCTTTTACATCTGCTAGTGGTATCCCTAGAGAGACTTTGCTTCAGAAACACTCTAACAAACATAAGAATGAATCGGCGATGTCTTTCAGGGGTATACCGGTATTTTCCACACCATATAGCTTTGAATTTGGCAAAATAAAATCCACCATTGAGAAATATCTCCCCATTCTACTGAATGACCCCGCTTATCATGAGATACTCTCTAGGGGGGTCAAATCGGTGTCTCGCAGAGCCCCCACCTTAGGTAGTCGTCTTTCACCCAGTCTGTTCCTCAGTAAACCACCAGTAGCCAATTGGCTGCACTTTCAGATGTGGAGCGTCAAACTGCAATTATTGCAGACACATCAAAACAGGCGACACAGTCCAGTCTAGTACCAATTATAACATCTTTACCATCAAGCAATTCATTAATTGCAATACCAAATTCTTGGTATATGTAATTAAGTGCGAATTGTGTAATATCCAGTATGTCGGGAGAACCACCCATAGACTTAGGGACAGGTTGTATGATCATCTGTACGACATACAGAAGGACAGAAACACTAATGTTGCTAGGCACTGGGTCTCTGTGCATCACAAGAATGTCTCATGCCTCTCTATACAGGGGATGGAAAAAATCAATACCCCGGTTAGAGGGGGAGACAGATTCAGGACACTGTGCAGCCGTGAGGTCTATTGTATTTTTTCATTGAATACGAGAATACCGGCCGGTCTAAACTTCGAATGGGATGTTTCTCATTATTATGATTAGCCCTCAACGTCCTGCACAGTGTCCTTTCAAAATTGTAGCCTGGTGCTGGTGGCTGGGATTTTGAGTCGAGGCTTTTGTTTTGTTTTCATATGCTGCATACGTTTAGATATATATGCACACCATTGGGTTATTATTGGAGCCCCTTCATTCTTTATCTTTAGATATTATTATGATTTTGACTGTTTTCCATATATTCCCAATAATATCTTCTTTGCTGGTTGCGAAACATAAGAGTTCTGCTATTTTATAGGGACCCTTGACTTTTCCTCTTTTAGTTTTGAATAACTATTTACATATTCTTGAAGAAATCGAATGGATTTGGTCCCTTCCTTTGCACAAAACACTATCTAGTGGTTGATCCATTATGTTTGTGCTGACATATCAAGTGTTTGTGTTTATTCATTTAGTATGTGTGTCTTTTTTGTAAAATCTTTCTAGTCTATATTGTTTTTATTTTTGAGATTATGGATTACTCCGAGCCCATAGGAATATTAACTTATATACAACACAGCGTACTTTCCATCTTTGCGCCAATTTTTTATATACTGTAACAGTTATGGGTTATTGGTTTATCTGCGTAATTATATTATTCATTTGAAAATAGATGGGCATTTGTATATATATTTATGCTGATAGAATGTTTGATTGAGAATTTTTTAAAGATCCAACCACAAGGCTTTTTTGCATTTACATGACATCTGGTTTTGTTTAGACCATACTAGTGGACCAACCCCATACACCATCGATCGATTCCAATCGAGGTGTTCACGGTTGGAGGTTTTTTGAGTTAATATTCTTTTCACATCCGACATAACATGTACATCTATGCACATGCCTACATGAATATATGCATCCTTTTTTATATTTACAAGTATGTTTTCTTTAGGTTCATATACATACTTTCCAATTTTATATCAATTTTACCACACAGTCTCTAGTCCGGGAAATACTTATTATTACTCTCTCAAATTACATATATAGATCTACACAGTTCATTATTGCCACTTCTATTATGTATTATACATTTAGGAGTGTCTGGCACGACCACGGCTTCCATTTCTTTTCCCATGCATTTTACACTTTGATTATACATATTGCATGGGTTCAATAACATTGGTGTTCATGGAACACATGACTTTTTCATGCAATTATAGAGACACATGCATATATTTTGTATATGTATGTGTGTTCTCATTGCACATTCACCTAATAATGTTGATCCATGCATGGTGTAACCAAACAAGAGTTTTCTACTTTATGAGATGCACCAGTCTGGCGCGCCTCAAACAAGACACATATTTATTATTATTAATATAAATATAACACAGCACAATATAGCACAAGTTTAATTGGTATATTAGTATTTTCACCCACTATACTTTCACATTTTTAAAAATAAAGGCAAAGATAAACCATTGAAAATAAATAAAAAGTAAAAAACCACGAATATAGAGAATATATAAAAAATAAAAGATAATAAATAATCAAATAATGAAAAAGGTAAATTAAACATGCAAAAACAAAGCATAACACACTAAATAAATTCATAAGACAAAAACATCAAGTTATTGGAATCCCATGAATATATTGAATATAATGAAATAAATTCTGGTATAGAACAGATCTGTTTTATCAATTCACCTCTAGAATTTTTACTTTTTACTATTGCTGTTCGTACCAGTTATTTTCACCATTCCATGGTTTCACTAGTTTCTCCATATTTCATGTAATTTCACTTCATTTTTAAACATATTTGATTTATATATACACACATTCACTTTTACACATCCGCTTCTCCACCTTTTGTCTTGCTTGATTTACATATATATTTTTGAATTTAGTTATTTATGCATTTGCATTTTCATTGACATTTACTTCATTCACATTTCTTTTAGCTCATTCTCTTATATTCTTTTGATACATATTTATTTTTATTTTTAAGTTTACCTTTTTTTTATTCTTATTTTATACCTACATTTTTATCTCACTTTGTTCACATCACATCCTTCAGATACTTTTTTATGTATATACACATTTCTCTATATACACATCGTATATATTTTTACTGATTGCACATTCTAAGAGGGATTTCTCTATCACTGTGGTTAGAGAACCACACCTTTTTTACTTGAATCTCCTCACATGCAGTCAATCACTGAACAATCATTTTCACCTTGATGTTGGATCACATGACCTTCCTTTAGGGTATATTATAGTAAACATTTGTGCATTGGGTAGCTATGAGTAAGCATCAATTGATGTGAAACATGTCAGCTAATTTTTGATCAGTGTGTCGTGATGTGCAGTGTATCCTTTGGATTCCTGGACTTTTGAAATAAAGGCTTTTTATCTTGGAGTGCTGCTATCCAGAAAAATCCTTTTCCTGTTTTGCAGTACGGAGTAGCTGTCGGCCCGGTCCACTGTGACTGAGACAGCAAGCCGCCCGGTCATATGTGAACCCTAGAGCATAGCTCACCGGCCACCCCTGGAGCCATGGGGTATGTCGTGGCTGATCCCGCACGTAGCTAAGGTCTGCGCACGTTCGCTGGCCGGACAGGGGGGACTACAAGGATCTATATATCCTGCCTGTCATGCCCAGCCGGCGGTTGATAGAAGATTCTTCAAAAAATAAAATAATAAAAAGTAAAAATGTCTTCAAGACTCTGGGCCCAAAGGGAACCAGGTCCTTCTCCTCTACTAGGCAGAAAAAAAACTGAGGCTGCTACTGCAGGGTGGAGGGTTATGTATAGAGGGACCGCCCCCTGGGTGGGGCTGCTCAACTCTGTAAAAGTAACATGTATTAAATATCTAACATGTTCTGTCTAGTCCTCTTCTAATAGACGGAACATAACCCAACTGTCAAGAATTAAGGAGCTGTGTCCGTCCATGGACGAAAAGAGAAATATTGTTTTGATAAACATTTGCGCAAAAATCGTGGCGCCTTAAAAATCAGTAGTACCTTCTTTTTATTCTACTGGCCATGTGCTTTCAGAAAATGTATGGTTTGGGGTCTTTTACAAATCCTGAAATCTGCAAGTGAAAAAGGAAAACATCCAGGTTTTAAAGAAATGTTTGCGTACGTCCGATTTTCACTATTTCTCAAATAGGCGCAATTTTTAATTTACAAAATCTTTGTTATTTATTAACTCAAAACAGGTTAAGCTTTTATATTTAGTAGGAATTTAGCAGGAATTTTTAAAAATTTGCTGTGTTTGTATCTGCTAATAATGATTTTAGAGTATTTTTAGCGAAAATATTGCTTTGGTAAACATTTGCACAAATATTGTGGGGCCTTAAAAATCAGTAGCACCTTCTTTTTATTCTACTGGCCCTATGCTTTTAGAAAATATATGGTTTGGGGGGTCTTTAACAAACTCTGAAAGCTGTAAGGGAACAATGAAAACCTTCAGATTTTTTGAGAAATGTGGTTATTTACATTTTTGCTTACTTTGTTTTCACCATTTTGCAAAAAGGCATAATTTAAAAATTACAAATATTTGTTATTTATTAACTCAATACAGGTTAAGCTTTTATATTTAGTAGGTATTTAGCAGGAATTTTGTAAAATTTGCTGTGTTTATATCTGCTAAAAATTATTTAAACAAATTTGGGCTACTATATTGTTTGCGGAAAATATCGTGGGGCCTTAAAAATCAGTTTCACCTTCATTTTATTCTACTGGTCCTATGTTTTTTTTGCGTACGTTCAGTTTTCACTATTTTGCAAAAACTGTACTGTGTTTTTATCTGCTAATAATGAAGTTAGTGTATTAACGAAAATATTGTTTTGATAAACATTTGCGCAAAAATCATTGTGTCCTAAAAATCAGTAGCACCTTATTTGTATTCTACTGGTCATATGTTTTCAGAAAATTTATGGTTTGGGGGTCTTTAAAGCGGAGCTCCCCTGAAAAAAAAATATTAAAAGCCAGCAGCTACAAATACTGCAGCTGCTGACTTTTAATAATAGGACACTTACCTGTCCTGGAGTCCAGCGACATCGGCAGCAGAAGACGAGCAATCGCTCGTCACTCTGCTGCCCCCACCATCATCCTCGGTAAGGGAACCAGGAAGTGAAGCCTTGCGACTTCACTGCCCGGTTCCCTACGGCGCATGCGCAAGTTGAGCTGCACTGTTCTCACTGGTCCCCGTTGTGTTCTGGGAGCCGAGTGTTTCCCAGAACACAATGGGTATTCTGCGGGAAGTGACGTACTACCCGCAGAGAGGACTCCCGGAAGTGGGTGCAAATACCTGTCTTAGACAGGTATCTGCACCCCCTCCCCCCTGAAAGGTGCCAACCAAATGTGACACCGGAGGATGGAGGGTTCCGATGAGCAGAAGTTCCACTTTAGGGTGGAGCTCCGCTTTAACAAACTCTGAAAGCTGTAAGGGAAAAATTAAAAAGCTATGGAAAAATTGCAAAAGTGGCTTGGCCACCTGAGGTGTAAACTGGAGCACAGGGCCTGGCAGCGAAAGGGTTAAGAGAAGTCCCTGTTCTGTGGCGTGTCAAATGGAATGTTGTAGAGGAGAGAGAATACTAAATTTATTCACAGCCGAGTTATCCAACCAGTATTTTAGCAATTTCATACAATATTTCTATACAGAAGCACATACAAAAATATATGTCTGAGCAAACATGAAATCACTAAGCAAAGCTTTATTATTCAATAGTAAGCATCACAGCGATATAACAAATAGTATATAAAACATGGAAATGCACAGAACACAATAATTCACTAAAGATCTCCCAAACAAAATATTTTTTAAACGCAAAGAAATATTAGATTCTGATGATTCTCCCGTCAAAAAAAATTCAACTATATTCCCAATAAAAGTATTCCACTAACATAAATATTGTTTTAAAAAAAAAAGATACGTTTAGACCTTAAATCCTGTGTGTAGGCAAAACAATGAAGAATGATACTGTATTTTTTATGTTAAACTAAAATGATGTCCCTAAACTATTCAACTATATAAATCCAATATACACAATATGGTCAAAAGTATTGGGACACCTGCCTTTACATAAACTTTTATGGTATCCCAGTCTTAGTCCATAGGGTTCAATATGGAGTTGAGCCCACCATTTGCAGCTATAACAGCTTCAACTCTTCTGGGAAGGCTGTCCACAAGGTTTGGGAATGTTTGACCATTCTTCAGAAGCGCATTTGTGAGGTCAGGCACTGACGTTGGATGAGAAGGTCTGGCTTGCAGTCTCCGTTCTAAATCATCCCAAAGATGTTCTGTTGGGTTGAGGTCAGGACTCTGCGCAGGCCAGTCAAATTCCTCCACCTCAAAATGGCTCATCTATGTCTTCATGGACCTCAACCCGATAGAACACCTTTGGGATGAATTAAGAGCGGAAACTGTGGGCCAGGCCTTCTCTGCCAACATCAGTGACTGACCTCACAAATGTGCTTCTGGAAGAATTTTCCAACATTTCCATAGATACACTCCTAAACCTTGTGGACAGCCTTCCCAGAATAGTTGAGGCTGTTATAGCTACAAAGGGTGGGCCGACTGAACATTGAACCTTAGGGACTAAGACTGGGATACCATTGAAGTTCATGTGCGTATAAAGGCAGGTGTCACACTATATTGTCAAAAGTATTGGAAGTGAGAACCTGAGATACATAGGTACTTAGAATTTTTAACCAAGGGAAGCTTACCATGACACGGACCCCATACCATAGCCTACACAAAAAATAATTTAATGGACCCTGTGTAACCCTTTTAAACCTGCACATAAAACTATGAAAATAAGGGCAACTTCTATCATTACTTTATTTTCTAAGGCCCATTACACGAAGAAGCAATCATTTCAACTTTTCTGTCAACAGAAACTCATACAAACCATCACTACTTAGTGATCTTTTTCCAAATGACATCTGCACACTCTAGTAGTGTTCCAGAAAAAAAACGCTTAGTAGCAGATTGAGAGTAGCATCCATCATGCCTGACATTATGGAAGAAAGAATGTCCCACAAGAATGCTGCAGGAGGCCTGATATTTAAATTGCAGGTATGCGACTGCTCACAGATATTTGACATCAAGATATGCAAGATAGATACCCAAGTGTGCACCTACCCAATCTACTGTAGATGGTTGATAAATGGTGTTCAATCAATATTTATTCATCTCATACTAATGAACATTAAAACAACATTTATATTTATTTGGCTTTCATCTCACTTTTACATTAACTTTGGTCTAGTACTGATCTGAAAAAAGAATGGCTTAAAGAGGCCATGCGATTTTACAGCAGGTAAAATTGGAAAGTTATCCAGAGCTCCATTATTACAGGTTCCATTTTAAATTATAAAAGGTTTCAGTGTACATTCATGCTAATTTTACAATTAGCCTTCTTGTAATAGATGTGCCTTCTTGCAATAGATGGCTTGAAAGGAGCAGAAGACATTTAAACCAGCTTAGCAGAACAGAAGTGCCTGACATACCAAACCCACATAGCCTAGCTTCCTGATATTACAGTGCCTTAAAAAAGTATTCACACCCCTTGAAATTTTTCACATTTTGTCATGTTACAATCAAAAACATAAATGTATTTTATATGATAGACCAACACAAAGTGGCAGATAATTTTGAAGTGGAAGGAAAATTATACAGTTTTCATTTTTTTTTCAGATATGTAAAAAGTGTGTAGAACCACCTTTCCCTGCAAATACAGCTGCAAGAGAGTGACATTTTTGTCCATTCGTCTTTGCAAAATAGCTCAAGCTCTGTCAGATTAGATGGAGAGCGTCTGAACAGCAATTTTCAAGACTTGCCACAGATTCTCAATTCGTCCAAGATTGCCCTGTATTTGGCTCCATCCATTTTCCTATCAACTCTGACCAGCTTCCCTGTCCCTGCTGAAGAAAAGCATTCCCACAAAATGATGCCGCCGCCGCAACCACCATGTTTCACAGTGGGGATGGTGTGTTCAGGGTGATGTGCAATGTTAGTTTTCCACCACACATAACGTTTTGCTTTTAGGCCAAAAAGTTACATTTTGGTCTCATCTGACCAGAGGACCTTCTTCCACATGTTTTCTGTGTCCCCCACATGGCTTTTCGTAAAATGCAAATTGGACTTTTTATGGCTTTCTTTCAACAATGGCTTTCTTCTTGCCACTCTTCCAAAAAGGCCAGATTTGTGGAGTGCACGACTAATAGTTGACCTGTGGACAGTAGTGTATTGAGGTTTTGTGCTGCCCTAGGCCTGACTAAACTTGTGCACCCACTAATTTAAATATAACTCACCCCTTCCTGTCAAGGCCACACCCTTGTTTAAGAGCGCCCTAAATTTTTTTAGTGGGGACACTAGTTCTGAGGGGCGGGGGGGGGGCAATACATTCCCTTCATTTGCATAGATTTCCTCTCACTTCCTGTTTGGCTATGGGGCAGGAAGTGAAGGGAAATCTCTGCAATGGGACAGGGATTGTAAAACATAAACTGATAGGGGCTATAACCCTCTCTTACTCTGTCCAAAATGAAAAAGAAGAGTGTTGTCTATAGTTCTACTTTAAGCACAAATTTCTGATAATTTTATGGTGAGGACTAAGAAGATATAACCACGCCAATGGTGCAGCAAAAAACATATAGCACAGTGAGGAAGGTCTGTGGTCCAGGATAATGGGACAGTCAAAATTAGAAGCAGCGCCCCACCCACAGTTGCAGAATGTAGGTCGTCCGCATACCGGAAGAAGTGCAGCCGCCTTTTGGGGGCGCTAGACTAATTTGCCTCTCAGCCCAGTCCACCCATCAGACTGGTGCTACACTAACAGTGTAGCGCAAGTCGGCGGGGACTCTTTCCGTGCTGCCCCCCTGCAAAGTGATGCCTGTTGGCCTAGGCCAGGATACAGCGTTGCCTGTGGACAGATTCTCCCACCTGAGCTGTGGATCTCTGCAGCTCCTCCAGAGTTACTATGGGCCTCTTGGTTGCTTCTCTGATGAATGCTCTCCTTGCCCAGCCTGTCAGTTTAGGTGGATGGCCATGTTTTGGTAGGTTTGCAGTTGTACCAATCTCTTTCCATTTTCGGATGATGGATTGAACAGTGCTTCGTGAGATGTTCAAAGCTTGGGATATTTTTTTTTTATAACCTAACCCTGCTATAAACTTCTCTACAACTTTATCCCTGACCTGTCTGGTGTGTTCCTTGGCCTTCATGATGCAATTTGTTCACCAAGGTTCTCGAACAAACCTCCAAGGGCTTCACAGAACAGCTGTATTTATACTGAGATTAAATTACACACAGGGTAACTCTATTTTCTAATTAGGTGACTTCTGAAGGCAATTGGTTTCACTAGATTTTCGTTAGGGGTATCAGAGTAAAGGGGGCCGAATACAAATGCACACCATACTTTTCAGATATTTATTTGTAAAAAAAATGTAAAACCATTTATCGTTTTTCCTCCCACATCACAATTATGTGCCACTTTGCATTGGTCTATCACATAAAATCCTTTTACGTTTTTGGTTGTAACATGACAAAATGTAGAACATTTCAAGGGGTGTGAATACTTTTTCAAAGCACTGTGTGTGTATATATATATATATATATATATATATATATATATTATTATTATATATTATACAGTAAAACCTTGGTTTGAGAGTAACTTGGTTTGAGAGCGTTTTACAAGACAAGCAAAATTTTTAATACATTATACCTAGATATACAAGCGATGTCTTGATACAAGTAGCGTAAGGTTACAACCGAGTGTAAAAGATTAGAGAGGCGCCTCTAAGTGTAGCAAAACAGTTAAATTTAATGAATTTATAACATTTAGAAACTCACATGGTTGATGATTAAAACAGGCACATCTAAGTATGCAGGCATCCGGGGTAAAGACGTCCTCACCGCCATTGACGTTGTCCCTTCCATTTTGCGCTCCACGAGCGGTTCAAGCTTCGCTTTTGGATCGCTCTACTACTGGGTAGTCTTCCCGGTTACGATTGCAGACAGCTTTACCCCGGATGTCTGCATGCTTAGATGTGCCTCTTTTAATCATCAACCATGTGAGTTGCTAAATGTTGTACCTTCATTAAATGTAACCTTATTGCTACACTTAGAGCCGCCTATCTTCTCTTTTATACACTCTAGCTCCTGCTGGATTTTTCTTTTAATCCCCTTGTGGAGACTTCCATTTGTGGATGGACATTTTATTGTTACACAACATATCACATTGCTATAATCTTTTTATATAGATTATAAACTGAATGACTTATGAATAAATGGTTGTGGAACTAATCAAATACAAGTGCTTTGGATTACAAGCATGCTTCCGGCACGAATTATGCTCGCAATCCAAGGTTTTACTGCATTATTATTCAAAATAAAAATCACATGTACATAAGTATTCACAGCCTTTGCTCAATACTTTGTTGAAGCATTTGTGGCACCAATAACAGCCTCAAGATTTTTTGAGTATGACGCTACTAGCTTGGCACACCTATTTTTGGGCAGTTCCTCCCATTCTTCTTTGCAGGACCTCTCAAGCCCCATCAGGTTGGATGGGGAGCGTTAGTGCACAGCCATTTTCAGATCTCAGAGATGTTCAATCGGGTTCAAGTTTGGGCTCTTGCTGGGCCATTCACAGAGTTGTTCCATTAGGGTCGTTGTCCTGTTGGAAGATAAACCTTCGCCCCAGTCTGAGGTCCAGAGCACTCTCGAGCAGGTTTTCATCAAGGATGTCTCTGTACGGTGCTGCATTCATTCCAGCCGATCCTGACTATTCTCCCAGTTTCTGCCGATAAAAAACATCCCCACAGCATGATGCTGCCACCACCATGCTTCACTGTAAGGATGGTATTGGCCTGGTTTCCTCCAGACTGGTAGTGAGTTGGGTGAGGCTGGGATAGGGGCAAGGTGGGGGGGAGAGTAGGAGGGTAAGTGAGGGCATGGTGGGGAGGGGGAGAGTAAGTGAGGGCAGGGTGGGGGGAGCTAAAAAGGACTCTGGGAACACAAAGGACAGAGAGAGCAGCGCCATCTAAGTGCAGTAATGCAATTTAATGTATAAAAAGGTTTAGAAATACACTCAAGGTTAAAAAAACAATTCCAGCAGAAATGATGAATGGGGTGTACATTCGCTCTACTCTCCGGTGGTAGCCGCTGGTATGTCAGTAGCCAGAGGTCCAGGGGAGCTGGTGGCTCCCGGCGCTTCCTGGTAAACTCAGAGACAATTAGGGGCACTGATGACGTACCCGGAAGTGACCTCATCAGTGCACCAGAATGTTTCTGAATGTCTCAGAGTTCACCAGGAAGCACTGGGAGCCACCAGCAACCCCCGGACCTCTGGCTGAGAGTAGAGCGGATGAATACCACATTCATCATTTATGCTGGAATTGTTTTTAACCTTGTGAGTGTATTTTTTACCTTTACCTCATACTGCAATAAGATGGTGCTGCTCTCTCTGGCCTTCAGGACAGAGGTTACAGCTGGCGGGAGGGGAATCCTGCAAACAGATGAAATGTCATTGGTTGTTAAGGACGTGTAGGCCCTGCTCCTTAACAACCAATAATTGCCGGCATTCTTTTCCTTATATTAGCTGAAAAAACCAAACCAGAAGGTATCGGTTACGGGTATCGGTGCATTTGTACGAGTACCGATACATGTGCAAATGTCTAGTATCGGTACCAATACTGATATCGGTGCAACCCTACTCGCTACCTCTGCTGGCTCCCGTGCCCTGCTCTCAAGGTACACAGAGATTTAATTCCCAGTGATTTACACGGGCATGCTGATGGGCACACACTTTTTGTAAATGGTCATGCTAATTGGCAAAACACTTTATGTAAAGGGACACGTTTTATGTTGTGCCCATCAGAATGCGCCTTAACATAAAATATGTCCGTTTACATAAAATGTGTGCCCCTCAGTGTGCTCCTTAACATAAAATAGGGGTATGCTGATGAGCACATTTTATGGTATGGGAACTCTGAGGGGCACATCATTAGAGTGCCCTTTAACATAAAAAGTGCCCATCAGCGTGCCCCTTAGCATAAAATATGCCCATCAGAATGCCCCTTAATGTATAATAAGGGGCATGCTGATGGGCATATTTTATGTTAAGGGCCATGTTGATGGGCACATTTAATGTTAAAGATAGTTGTTTGTATTCCATACAAAGACAAGAGCAAATGTAAAGCTATCTTAGTTCCAACTGTCCACACGTTTAATGTCATAACTGGAACTTGACAATAAAAATTGTTAAGATTCGAAGCTCGTCCACAGCTAGCTACGATAACCTCGGTGTCCTCTTTCAGATAAAAGTGGTCTCTGCGGTGGATACGCCGCAAGATCACTTTAATCGGCGGCAGGAGAGGGCGGAGGCGATCCAGTCCTGTCCCTGCCTGGATATGGAGACGAGTGAGGGGAAGATGGCCCCCACCCGTCTCCATATCACTGCAGGGCGGAAGCAATGTCAAAACGTCACTTCCGCCCAATGATCTTTTTTTTTTTATAGCATCTTTGTCTAAATATGAGATCTTTTTGACCCCAGATCTCATATTTAAGAGGACCTGTCATTCTTTTTTATATTAAAAGGGATGTTTACATTCCTTGTAATAGGAATAAAAGTGACCCAAAATATTTTTTTTTTTAAAAAACAGTGTCAAAATAAAAAAAGTTAACTAAAATTAATAAGAAAAAAAAAGGTTTGTTTTTTTTAAAGCGCCCCGTCCTGACGAGCTCACGCGCAGAAGCGCATGCATACGTGAGCAGCGCCCGCATATGAAAATGGTGTTCAAACCACACGAGAGGTATCGCCACGATCGTTAGAGCGAGACCAAAAATTGTAGCCCTAGACCTCCTCTGTAACTCAAATATGCAACCTGTAGAATTTTTTAAACGTCGCCTATGGAGATTTTTAAGGGTAAAGGTTTGTTTGACGCCATTCCACGAGCGGGCGCAACTTTGAAGCATGACATGTTTGGTATCAATTTACTCGGCGTAACATTATCTTTCACAATATAAAAAAAAATTGGGCTAACTTTGGATGTAAACCCGATTTTTTTTTTTTTTAATTAAGATTTCTACCTGGTACAGTAGAGCAGTGTTTCTCAACTCCAGTCCTCAAGGCGCACCAACAGGTCATGTTTTTGGGATTTCCATTGATTTTCACAGGTGATTTGAGCAGTTTCACTGCCTTAGTAATTATCACAGCTGTTTTATCTGCAGGAAATCCCAAAAACATGACCTGTTGGTGCGCCTTGAGGACTGGAGTTGAGAAACACTGCAGTAGAGGATGTCATATCATCTATGCCCAGTCTTGCCATGAAGAGTTAATCCATCTCTGAGCAATCCTCTTATCTTTTTTCAGTAAGAAAAAAAACAACACAGATAAATGTGTGCCAGTTTCTTCCCCTGTGCTGTGAGTGACAGCTCATTTCCTTATCTCATGCAGGAGCAGACCCAGATCACAGCGTCTCACAGCTACTACCACAGCTACCCCGAAATCTCCACTACAGCTTGTGTTCTAAAAGTGTAGCACATGCACAGGAGTCACAGGGGGCCATGAGAGCGCTCTGCTTCTGCCCAGAATGCGCTTTGTGTCCCCTGTGCGCGCACTGCTCACATAACAAGTGCAAGGTCTGGCCAAGGGGAGTGTAACGGTGGGCTGGGAGTCTAGTGATGTCACGCCCAACGAGCGCAACATAGACCTGCCCAATCGATTCCGGAGATTTGGGGGCTCCGTGTGCAGAAGGGGGTGACTTAACAGGTAGGGATACATGCAGGAGGCATGAATACATATACTATTGCGTATGATGGCAATAGTTGATAATCATTAGTGGTGGGTTTACATCCACTTTAAGGATTGGTTAGCTGCAATATATATTACATTTTGGGTTTAATACTAATTTAAGAATAGTTAGACTTAGTCTTTTCTTTCACTAACTTACATAGGGGGACATTTTATGAATTCTGTTGCAAGGCAGAGCTTACGTGCCATCCACAGCTCTTCTGATATATGGAAAGCTGTGAAGGTCACCCACAGCAGCAATTTCGCTCAGTATTTCAGTCTTGGTGTTCTGTGTTTGAGGGGGGGCACAACACTAAAACCGGCGTCATTTGTAGACACTGTTTGGATGCACTGCAATATCCCGCCGGAAATAACATGAGCTCTCAGTGGAGCTAAAAGAGTTCCTAAAATAGTAAAACATGGGGATGTTAATGTGTAAATTAAAGAAAAAAAAGTTAGGTTTAAACTAAATTGTCTCTTTTCGTCCATGGAAGGACACAGCTCCATAAATCTTGACTGTTGGGTATGTTCCGTCTATTAGGAGAGGACTAGGCAGAAACATGTTAGAAATGCATACATGTTATTTAAACAGAGTTGAAACAGCAGAGGAGAAGGACATGGCTCCCTTTGGGCCCAGAGTCCTGAAGAAATTTTTACTTTCTTTATTTTATTTTTAAAATGGTTCGGCTTCCAACACCATCTCCCGGCCCCCCCTGGAATATACCGACCCGGTATAACTACCGGATTGCACCTCCTTAAGGGTCGACTGCTTGTGCCCCCCACTGGGTCACTTTGAAGCGGCAGCCGGAAGGACGGAACTGAGATTGGCCTGGTAAGCAGCGGCCATCTTGGTACACCCAGGAACTTCAACACTGAAAAAAACAAAACAAAACAAAACAAAAATAAAAAACTCTCCTTTTCTGTTTTCCCCACTTCTACTGACATCTCCCCCCCCCCCAGCTAAACCGGGTTTCCCCCAACCTGTAACACCAGGCACCACTATCTTTTAAAAACTCTTCAAAACTTTTTCTCCACGTATTACGGATAGCTCACCCCCCCCGACCTACAGCACTGACCACCGCTACTCCGCTGCACAGAGCAGGAGGCAGGAGCTCTGGTCGCACTGCTTCACAGAGCAATCCACACACATGGTCTAGGGAAACGGACGTGTGTGGCAGGAGCTCTGGCCATCAGGCCATCTAGGACTCATCCTTGAACTCCTGCGCTTTCTCTCCCCCAGCAAACGGGAACCTGATAACTAGGGGGGGGAGTGGGGTCCAAGGGAAGCCACCGGTCAAGTCCTCCAGCTCACCATCGCACCGCCCACAGCTGGCACCATCTGGGCACCCGCCTCTAGACCGCTAGACCTGCAGGACAGACCGCGGCTGCGGCATAGCTCCGGCCAACCCATCATCCTCTCCCCAATTCTCTTTCCAGCGGGCCCGCGTGCGCCGACCTGGTAAGTACATTGGGGCACCTCCAACCAAAAGGAAGTTGATCCATGGTTCACCCGATCGCCTCTCAGGGGGGGCAGGAAGGAATTTTCCCCTGATGTAGTAATTGGCCAGGCTCAGTTGGGGTTTTTCGTCTTCCTCTGGACCAACTGGGGGGTGGTTTAGGTCATTGGGCCCTATTCACTACCGCAATTCACTCTCGTTTTTCCCCATCATGTGCAATTTTAAATACTCAGCGGACACCCTCCACAGGCTAAGGAATACCGCCTCAATACTACCAACCTCCTCCCAAATAATACTACGAAAAGAACAACTGCTAAGGATCAATCGACCATCAAAAACACAAAGGGACCACTTCAACTACAACACATATCATGCGCCCTGATCAACACGAGATCTGCAGTCAAGCACAGAAAGGAAATACATGACTTCATCACCCAAAACAACATAGATTGCCTCTTTATCACGGAAAGCTGGCTAACACCTGACTAACACCATCCTAACAGAATTGGTGCCTGAGAACTACTCCATCCTAACCGAGCATAGAATAGGACAAAGAGGAGGAGACCTAGCAGTGATCTTCAAATCTCACCTCTCTCTCACCAAACCAACTCTACAGAACTCATTGCCTTTCATGGAGACACTCACTCTGCATCTTCAAACAACACCTCAAGACACCGTCCACATACTGCTATGCTACAGACCACCAGGACCAAAGACAAATCTCCTCGCACCTTTCCTAGAATTCATTTCGACATACACCTTGAAAACCAAAAATTTTCTATTACTCGGGGACTTCAACCTCTGGGCTAACTCAACTCAGGACCCCATCGCCACCTCCTGCATCAACCAACTGGAAGAACTAGGTCTGCAGCAACTGATAAATGCCCCCATGCATGGATCGGGTCACATTCTTGACCTCATCTTCAAACAAAATATGGACGTCAACACACTGGACAACATGCCGTTACCATGGACGGACCACCACGCTATCAAATTTAAAATCACCACCAACACCATCTCCCAAAAACCGAAACACTCAATAACCACCCAGTGGACAAGATCTCAGAAGTAACTACACTCTGAACTCTTCAAAACGACACTATCAAAAAAAATAGAAACGCTAAATCAAAACCACTCCACGGAACAAACACTCAGCTCCTTAAACAAAGCATTACTACAAACAGCAGACATAGTCGCTCCGAGACGCAGAGCACTCATCCGCAGAAACAATTCGGGCTGGTTTAATGACACTGACTACTGAAGCAAGAATGCAGAAGAGCTGAAGGAGCCTGGAGAAGAAACCCAACTAAGGAAAACCACACTAACTACAAAGCACTCACTAATAAATATCACAAAGCGATCTTCAAAGCAAAAAAAGAACATTTCTCAAACACCATCTCAAAAGCCCTAAACCGACCTCATGAACTTTTCAAACTAGTCGCTCAAACTATGAACCCCACCTGTTTGGACCCCCCAGCAAACGAAACTCAAGAATTCTGCAATGAACTATCAGATTTTTTTTATCGACAAAATCGAAAACATCCGAGAAATGATTCAAAAGAAAAAAACAACCAACCTCACTTAGTCTAAACAAGAAGAGGAAATCCATATACAATCGATAAAATTTACGCTGGTCCCGATCACCATCAACAGAAGTCTCAGAGACAGCACATCACCAAATGACATAATTTCTACAAAACTCCTGAAAGAATGTACCGACATTCTGGCACCCACCATAACACATCTCGTAAATCAATCGTTCAAAGAAGGCAATGTTACGATCTCCCTCAAGCAAGGCATAGTCAAACCCCTCCTAAAGAAGCCAAACCTCGACCCTAAAGACCCAAACTACCGCAGGCCGGTAACAAGTCTCAACACCATCTCAAAGATCATGGAGAAAGCAGTAGTACAACAGCTACAACTCCATTTGGACACCCACAAACTCTTGGATCCACTACAATCAGGCTTCCGTCCAGGCCATGGCACAGAAACAGCACTTTTCAAAATATGGGATGACGCCCTCGAAGCAGCAGATGACGGAGAATCATGTCTTCTGGTGCTGCTGGATCTCAGTGCAGCGTTCGACACAGTAGACCACAAAACTCTACTCATCCGCCTTAAAGAAGTAGAAGGAGTCGCAGACCCTGACCTACCCTGGTTCGCATCCTTCCTAGAAAATCGCTCCCAGACAGTGAAGCTAGGAGTCTTTACCTCTGAAAATTTCTTGCGGAGTCCCTCAAGGATCACCCTTTTCACCCCTGCTCTTCAACATCTACCTCCACCCACTCCTAAAATCATCAGCAAACAGGACCTGTGCTACCATTCATACGCTGACGACACCCAACTCTACTTTCGTATCACTGGAAAAAAAGACCAATATCACGGACTGGAAGAGTGCCTCACATTGATCGATGAGTGGATGACAGAGTTTCCTCAAACTTAATGGATCCAAAACAGAACTTCTTTTCCTCCACACAAACCGAAAGACAAAAGCAAAGACCTCTTGTACACCACCCACTATTCTTGGACAGACCATTACCCCGAGAACCAAAGTCAAAAGTCTCGGAGTCATCTTTGACTCAGAGATGTCGATGGATGCACAAATAGGATCAGTAGTCAGCGGATCGCACATCTCCTCCGTCTGCTACGGAGACTCATCCCCTTCATCCCGGAAGAGGACACAGCAGTAGTAGTTGGAACAATCATCAACTCCCGACTCGATAATGCAAACTCCCTCTACATAGGACTACCTAAATATCAGATTTTGCGCCTAAAAGTCATCCAGAACACGGCAGCCAGACTGGTAACAGAGAAAAAACCTTGGGAATTGATCACCCCTTTACTGAGGACCCTGCACTGGCTAACCGTAAAGGATCGGGTCACATTCAAGACCCTCTGCCTCACCCACAAGTGCACACAAGGAAACGCTCCTCAATATTTATGCGAGAAAATAAAACACTACACCCCCAAATGTATTCTCCGATCAACCAATCAAAACCTCCTCCACATCCCCAAGTCCCGCTACAAATGGAAGGGAGAACGAAGATTTGCAGTTCAAGGACCACGGCTATGGAACGCTCTACCCACGGACATCCGCATGGAAGAAAACCATCGGGGCTTCAGGAAAAAACGTAAGACCCATCTCTTCTGAAGGATCAGGACGTACTGGATGCAAAGCGCCTTGAGGCGATTTAGTTCGCAGCACTCACTCAACTGCCGTCTGGGCATGACAGGCAGGATAATATAGATCCTTGTAATCCCCCCAGTCTGGCCAGCGAGCGCGAGCAGTCCTTAGCTAAGTGCGGGGTCGGCCACGACATACCCCATGGCTCCAGGGGTGGTAGGTGAGCTATGCTCCAGGGTCCACATATGGCCGAGCGGCTTGCTGTCTCAGTCACAGTGGACCGGGCCGACAGCTACTCCGTACTGCTCGGTTGTAGGTCTGTCAGGAACGCACCAGCAGGTCCTTGCAGGACAGGCAAGTATGGTTCCTTCTGCTTCGGTGGGATGGAACAGCTGGGCATACCTACGGGGGTTGCTTGGGTTCAATTGCCATCACCCCTCTCCTTCTGTCACCCCTTTTTTCCTCCTCCCCATTGCGGGGCTTGCTGCGACCGGGGAATACCTTGGAGGGGCTCCGGGTCCCGGCGGGGGGCTGGGGGGGGTGTAAATTGTTTGAAGCCTCCGTGCCTGGCCTTCTCGTCCACCTCGCTTGCTGGGCGCCATTTTTTGTAGCACTGGCGCTATTTGTTTGAGGCCTGTGCATTACATAGTTTTTCCCATTGGTGGCCATTTTGCCGTAGCCACGCCAGGATGATTGCGAGCGGCCATTTTCTTGTGGTCCGCGCGCTCTGAGGCACTCGGCGGCCATTTTGGAGTGGGTTTTGGCCTCTAGTGTTGGCTGGCTTCCTGAACTGCGTGAACGGTGCGATTTACCTCACACAGTTCCTCAGGCACACACGGTGTGCGGATAGAGAGCCGGCTGCGGCGCTGAACGGTCCCTGGCTGGGCGGTGAGTCCCCTGGGTATTCCCCCCTCTGTCAGTGCAGCAAGGAGGGTGGACATTAATTGTGTCAGTATCTTGACTGGGTTCCTAAGGGCTGTCAGTGGGCAAATATAGAGTCAGAAGCTGGCGCTTCCCCAGACATTCTAGAGGCAGCAACTGGTGCCCCTGCACCTGCTATTCCCCTGGAAGCTTTGTCGGCAGTCCTGGAGTCATTTGTTGCCAGGGTGTAATCGGCATGCGGGCGTAAAAGGGTACTAAGCGCTTCCTCCCCCCGCCATCATCTGGGGAATGTTCTGACTCAGACTCGGGCCTGGCTGCGGCTCAGGACCCCTGTTCTGGTGTGTCAGAGGATGCAGGCCAGGACCTTCCCTATGAGGAAGACCCCTTGTCCGGGCCAGCTCAAGACAGGGCACTTGTGAGTGCACTTATCAATGCTGTGAGGGACACTCTCAAGCTGGAAGATACAGCTGGGACTTCCACAGCAGGGTCTGTCCCTTTTGGGTCGCACAAACCGTCCCGTTCTGCTAAGGTTTTTCCTTATGTTGAATTCTTTGACAAATTCATAGATAAGATATGGGAACGGCCACACAGGTCCCTCAGCATATGGCGGTCCGCTACCCATTTGAGGAGAGCCTTTTGAAAAAATGGGCTTCTCCTCCGGTTGTTGTTCCCCCGGTCTCTCGGTTGAATAAGGTAACCACTATTCCGGTGGAAGGGACCCCTGCCTTTAAGGACCCTGCTGATAGGAGGTCCGAAGCGGTGACCCGCTCTATGTTCACCATGCTGTGGTCAGCATTGCGGCCTGTTTTAGCGGCTACCTTAGTGTCTCAGACACTTACGAAGTGGGCAAAAATCTTGCACCAGACTGTGGAGGAGCATCAGCTTCCTCCAGTATGCGTGTCACTGGCCGAACAGTTGGTACAAGGACTTGTGTACGTCTGTGATGCAACCCTGGATGCGGCCCCTTTAATCTCCAGGGCCTCCGCATCTGCGGTGGTTTTGCGCCGCCTAATATGGCTAAAATGCTGGTCCGCTGACCAAGCTTCTAAGAAAACTCTGGCAGAATTGCCTTTCAAGGGTGGGAGGCTTTTTGATGCCTCACTGGACGCCATCATTAAGGATGTCACTGGAGGTAAGAGCACACTTCTCTCTCAGTCCACCAAAAGGGAAGGAGCCACGCCGTAAGCCGGGGCCCTCCTTTCCTACACAGAAGCGGTATTTTCGTCAGTCAGGACCTGCCGGCAGACCCTCCCAGGCGGACAAAGGTCCAACTGGGGGACAGAAGCGTCCCTGGGTGCGTAAGCCCGCCAAGCCAGCAAGCAAGCCTGCTACCACATTAAGTTTTGCCCCCGCCCGACTTCAGGGTGGGGGGACCGCTTCAAGGGTTTGCAGCTCGGTGGACCTCCCTGCTCTCCGACCAGTGGGTCTGTGAGGTGGTCACCTTGGGGTACAAGATAGAGTTCCTTTCTTGTCTACCAAACAGATTTTTTCCCTCAAACCTGCCTCTCCTTCCGGCTCGTCGCGCTGCCCTCCAGGGGGCAGTGCAAGACTTAGGGTGCGGGGTGATCATACCCGTACCACCACAGGACAGGTTTCAAGGTTTTTACTCAAATCTGTTTGTGGTCCCAAAGAAGGACAGAGTTTGTCCTGTATTGGACCTCAAGGCCCTCAATGCCTTTGTAAAGGTCCAAAAGTTCCGGATGTAATCGATTCGTTCGGTGGTGGCTGCGCTCCATCCGGGGGATTTTCTGGCGTCCTTGGATATCAAGGACGCATACTTGCATGTCCCCATCTGCGTCAGGCATCAGAGGTTCCTGCGCTTTGCGATCGGCGAAGACCACAATCAATTTGTGACGTTTCCCTTTGGCCTAGCATCAGCACCAAGAATTTTCACCAAGGTGCTCGCCCCGATTCTAGCTTTGCTGAGACAGTGCGGCATTGCTATCGTAGGCTACTTGGACGACCTTCTGAGAGCTGCTTCAAGCTCAGAATTAGAGGAGGACGTGTCTATAGTCAGTCAGACCCTCCGGGAGTTTGGGTGGATACTGAACCTCCAGAAGTCTGTGTTAGTACCGACCCAGCGCCTAGAGTACCTGGGGCTTATTCTGGACTCCTCCAAGGCCAGAGTCTTTCTTCCCTCAGAGAAGTTACAGACACTCCAGGCGGCAGTCAGGTTGTTGACATCCCGCAAATGGTCATCTCTCCGTTTCTGCATGCGAGTTCTGGGTCTCATGGTAGCCTCCTTCGAGGCAGTACCAATTCCACACTCGGGTCTTGCAGAAGGGGATTCTCTCCAAATGGAACAAATGTCCGTTGTCTCTGGATCGTCAGATTCAGTTAAGTCACCTTGTCAGGTCCTCTCTGAGTTGGTGGCTGAGATCCCCGGCTCTTCGGTCCGGGAAGTCCTTCCTCCCATTTCATTGGACGGTGATCACGACGGACGCCAGCCTGACCGGTTGGGGGGGGGGGGAAAGTCTGGGGGGTTCAGGCGGCCCAGGGCAGAATAGGACCTTGCGAGAGAAGGTCCTCTCTCAGTGGTAGCCGCCAGGGCACATATGCCACCAGCCGCACGAGGACGGCATACCAGGGACGCCTGGGCCAATCTGGGGCGATTAGAATCACTGGAATTCCTTCGAACTCTACCCTGCGGAGTAGACGGGGAAGCAACTTCAGTGGGGGAAAGGCATAAAATTAGCCGAAACTGACCCCACGGAGCCACCAACGCGTCTGACCAGGGATCTCTGGACCTGGCCACGAACCTCAACACCTTGCGATTGAGTCGAGAGGCCAGGAGATCCACGTCTCGCGTGCCCCATTTCCGGCAAAGGAGTTGAAAAACCTCCGGATGTAACGACCATTCCCCGTGCTTACAGTCGCTGGCTTTAACGGCGTCCTGCTGTACCGTCGCTGGCTTTAACGGCGTGGCTATTGAAAGCCAGGTGTTGAGGGACCGAGGCCTGTCGGATTCAGTCATTTCAACCATGTTGAGGGCACGAAAATCTTCTTCTAGGAAGATCTACTATCGCACGTGGAGAGCCTACATCTCTATGTGTGAGGAGATGGAATGGCGTCCACGGACTTATTCGGTTTCCAGGATCCTGCTGTTTTTGCAGCGCGGAGTGGATCAGAAACTTGCCTTAAGCACCATTAAGGGGCAGATTTCAGCCTTGGCCCCTGGCGACTCAAGTACGTTTGTGCAAGGGGTGCGACATGTGGCTCCTCCGGTGCGACCACCACTACCTCCGTGGGATTTGAATCTGGTGCTCTCGGCACTTCAGAAACCTCCCTTTGAGGACATTAGGGAAATTCCTCTTGACACTCTCTCAGAAGGTGGCCTTCCTGGTAGCCATCACATCGGTCAGGAGGGTTTCTGAATCGGCGGCCTTGTCTTGCAAGTCCCCATATTTGGTCCTACATAAGGATAAAGCGGTGCTACGCCCACAGACTTCCTTCCTTCCGAAAGGTGGTTTCGGCCTTTCACCTGAATGAGGACATTGTGCTTCCATCCTTGTGTCCTCGGCCATCGCATGCCAAGGAGGTTGCGCTACATTCCTTGGACGTGGTACGTGCCCTATGGGTGTACCTGTCTGTCACGGCTTCGTTTCGGAGGTCTGACTCACTGTTTGTGTCGGTGTCTGGTCCATAGAAGGGCCTGGCGGTCTCGTCGGCCACCATTTCTCGGTGGATCCGGCAGATTGTCATTCAGGCCTATGCCCTTAAAGGGCGGGCGCCTCCTTTTCCCGTTACAGCGCATTCGACCAGGGCTATTGGTGCCTCTTGGGCTTTCCGACATCAAGCGTCTGTCTCACAAGTGTGTAAGGCGGCGACCTGGTCGTCCGTTCATACTTTTTCAAAGTTTTACAAGGTTGATGTGAGTGCATCTTCGGATGCTAGCTTCGGCGGCAAAATTTTGCAGGCGGCTGTTTGAGGTTGCAACTCCTCCGTTGAAGAGCTCTGCTTGTTTGGGGTGAAACAGTTTTTTTTGATTGCTGTGCCCACCCCTCGTTTTTTTTACACTGCTTTGGGACGTCTCAACAGTCAAGATTTATGAAGCTGTGTCCGTCCATGGACGAAAAGAGAAAATAGGATTTTTTGTACTCACCGTAAAATCCTTTTCTCTGTCGTCCATGGACGGACACAGCTCCCACCCCTCCTTTTTTAGTTTGTACTGCTTTCTACGAACTGAGGCTGCCGGCTGCAGGGTGGAGGGTTCTGTTCAGAGGGACCGCCCCCCTGGGCGGGGCTGTTTCAACTCTGTTTAAACAACATGTATGCATTTCTAACATGTTTCTGCCTAGTCCTCTCCTAATAGACGGAACATACCCAACAGTCAAGATTTATGGAGCGGTGTCCGTCCATGGACGACAGAGAAAAGGATTTTACGGTGAGTACAAAAAATCCAACTTTTTTGCATCCCAGCAAGAATTCACATGTGCTTTAAATAATCACAGGGAACATACATAAGGTTAGGTAGAGGAAAGCCCTACTCATGTTTCGAGTGCTGTCTTATCTTGCCCACAAGTACACAATTGCTGGGATATAATATGAACTGCATTCTCAAATTGATATAGCAATGCTTAACAGCAATGCTTTTTTGTATCTTTCAAAAACAAATTAAAGAGACATATTGCAGACATGGGTCGCTGGGAGCAAGTGGTGTGATCCAGGCTTACCTCCATGCTATCTAAACTTGCTAAAAATTTGGGGTCCGGCTCTTGTTTAGCCAGTATGCAGAAGAACTTCATGAACTAATTACTGTTGCAAATAGACCCGTAAAAAAAAAAACAAAAAAAAAAAAACGTGACTTTCCTCCTTTGAGTAGACTCTGTCACCAACTTAAAAAAGGCAGGTAAAGGCACACAAAAATAATTTGCAGTGTTTCTCCTTTCCATTAACTTATTTTGTGATACATTAGAATGACCTTCTTAGATAGCATGTTATCAGTAAATCACTGGTTCTTGCGAATTGTCCACTACTGTAATGCAAAATTTTCAGTAACAGTAAAGCCCTGTACACACGATCGGATTTCCTATGGATTCTAATCCGATGGATTTTTCCATCGGAAATCCGATGAAGCTGACTTCCATCAGTCTTGCCTACACACCATCAGTCAAAAATCCGACCGTCCCAAACGCTGTGACGTAAAACACTCTGACAAGCCGAGAAAAATGAAGTTTAATGCTTCTGAGCATGCGTCGACTTGATTCGGAGCATGCGTGGGGTTTTTTGTCCGATGGAGTTCCACACAGACGATCAGAATTTGCCATCGTTTTTTTTCCCATCAGATAAATTTAAAACATGTTCTATTTTTTCTCACCGATGGAAAAAAGACAGATGGGGCCCATACACGATCTGTTTGTCTGATGAGAAAAGTCCATCGGACTGTTTTCATCTGTAAAACCGATCGTGTGTACACGGCATAACAGTATATTACAAAATGTTTTTGTTTTTTTGACGTCCACTGGCATATGCCTTTCATTCCAGGCCATTTGAGGAGGCCTGGCAAATGTGCCTGGTGCTTTTTGAAAGATATCTTCCCGATTGCATTGTGAGAAATAAAACTGGACACCAATTTTCCCTAATTGGCAGATTTTAAGGATGAATGGCTGCTTTGTGTGCACATATACACTGTTTTAAATAAACAACACCATGGGGAAGTCCAGTCATCTACAGATGTGTAAAATTCTTACAGTGATAGGTTCATTAGTTTCCATCAAAAAGCATCCTTAATGTTTTTCAATTGTCGCACAGCAAGATCCACTGGTAGGTTGAACTTCAGGTTGCTGAGCCGGCTGAGGATGTTTAAAGCACTTTCAAAGCCAGTGCTTGCCATGTAACTCCAAGGCTGGTAGTAAGACTGTATCAACACCCCAGATTTGCAGAGCAAATTAAGCCAAGAGACAAGACGTTGTTCATTCAATGCCATGCAGACAAGAGCCTTAAATTCAGAGTCTGCACCTCGCTTGAAAGGATCGTGTTCTGTTAAAACTGTGTGGATGGCAGAGAGAAGGCTCTGTTTGGGGGTAACCTTAGTACTCCCCGAAACAGGGAGGGAAAAGGACTGTGAGAGCTTCCGGGCAGGAGAGTCAACAAATGCTTTTCCATTTTTCTCATTGTAGTATTTGACAAAAAGTTCCCAGGGGTGCATAGTGGGTGGAGAGGTAGAGAAGACAGGTATGAGGCAGGCAATGGGTGCTAGAACCAAACTCATTCCTTGAGATGTAGCATAAAGACCATGGGACAGAAGATCTCTGATAGCAAGTGCCAACTCTTTCCTCACGACTACTGTTAGCTCATCTTTGCCTCCCAGTGCAATTTCCTGCATGTTCGCATAGCTGATAACATGCTCCTGAGGCTGCTGTCGCACTGCCAAATGCCTCACTTTTTCCACAGAACCCTCCAGCTTCTTTAACAATGGGGTGAAGTCTCTATTGTGTTCATCCTGCATCCAGAGGTTTTTTGACACATGTCCTGTACCACAACCAAACTGGCTGACTGCAAAGATCTGCAGGACAGCCAGGGCTCGACGTAACAAATGTAGGCCTGTTTCTCTCATTTGCTTTGCTTGCTCTGGGCTCACTGTTGGAAAAAAAGCAGTAAATTTTTTTTTAGATAGGAAAATAAGAGCTTAATTGACATTAACAGATAATTTTAAGGGCAGAATACAGACAAGTACTGTATTTATTGGCGTATAACACTTGCTTTTTTACCCTGAAAATAGAGGGTAAACTGTGCCTGCATGTTATACACAGGGGGCCGTGGAAAGTTTTTTTCCTGAAACTTCCCTCTTAAAGTTAGGGTGCGTGTTATACGCCTGTGCGTGTTATACGCCAATAAATAAGGTAGTTAGGTTAAAAGGCGAATGCCAATTTTATTGGACATGAGTCCACAAAACTACCACATGCAAACATACGATTTACAAAAAATCAGGTGATATACATCAATCCTATTAGATAGGGCTGGTATAGGATGCTCTCCAACCGGTGGGCAAGACAGCAATGTGTGTACCCCCCTGCGTATCCACAAAGACCAATGGGCACCTAAATGTAAGGGGGTAATGTGCTGACAAATGTGTAGTTACACAGTATATATAATAGGTAGCTCAGTCATGGTACGGTGGCTGAGTATATTCAGAGTAAAGTAATCACATGAGTAAGTGAAGATAACCCACCAGAGGAAACCTAGGTTGAATGATTAACCATACTTGGTACATCAAAGTTGTGGTCCATCATGGACAGTGGTAGTGTCCCAAATGATAGAGGCCAAATATAGGTGAATTGCCCATATTTATCTACAAAAAGGGGGGAGGGGGTTGTAAACCCCTCTAAACTAAGGAGTCTGACGCTGGGATGTCTGATGCATGTCAGCAGCGTGGTGCCGCGAGACGTCATTCCACCCCATGGGTGGGGTCCAGCGGGGGACCCTCCCACACACAGCTCAGGCTGCTGCACACCATCGGGCCGACTGTGGATGGCGTCCATGTGCCCCATGATTGGTCTAATGGGGTTTACAACCCCTCCCCCCTTTTTGTGTGTGTGTGTGTGTGTGTTATATATATATTTATATTTAATACACACACACACACAGTATATAAATATACATATACACACACACACACACTGTATGTATGTATGTATGTATGTATGTATGTATACATACTTACATACATACACACACACAGTATCTCACAAAAGTGAGTACACCTCTCACGTTTGTAAATATTTTATTATATCTTTTCATGTGACAACACTGAAGAAATTACACTTTGCTACAATTTTAAGTAGTGAGTGTACAACTTGTATAACAGTGTAAATTTGTTGTCCCCTCAAAATAACTCAACACAGCCATTAATGTCTAAACCGCTGGCAACAAAAATGAGTACATCCCTAAGTGAAAATGTCCAAATTGGGCCCAAAGTGTCAAAATGTTGTGTGGCCACCATTATTTTCCTGCACTGCCTTATCCCTCTTGGGCATGGAGTTCACCAGACCTATACAGGTTGCCACTGGAGTCCTCCTTTACTGGTCCATGACAACATCATGGAGCTGGTGCATGTTAGAGAACTTGCGCTCTTTCACCTTCCGTTTGAGGATACCCCACAGATGCTCAATAGGGTTTGGGTCTGCAGACATGCTTGGCCAGTACATCACCTTTACCCTCAGCTTCTTTAGCAAGCCAGTGGGCGTCTTGGAGGTGTTTTTGGGGTCGTTATGTTTAAATACTGCCCTGCGGCCCAGTCTCGGAAGGGAGGGCATCCTGCTCTGCTTTAGTACGTCACAGTATATGTTAACTTTCATGGTTCCCTCAATAAACTGTAGCTCTCCAGTGTCGGCAGCACTCATGCAGCCCCAGACCACGACACTCCCACCACCATGCTTGACTGTAGTTAAGACACATTTGTCTTTGTACTTTTATCTGGTTGCCGCCACACACGCTTGACACCATCTAATATAATAAGTTTATCTTGGTCTCATCAGACCACAGGACATGGTTCCAGTAACCCATGTCCTTAGTGTGCTTGTCTTCAGCACACTGTGAGCTTTCTTGTGCATTATCTTTAGTAGAGGCTTCCTTCTGGGATGAGAGCCATGTAGACCAATTTGAGGCAGTGTGCGGCGTATGGTCTGAGCACTGACAGGCTGACCCCTCACCCCTTCAACCTCTGTGCAATCATACGTCTATTTCCCAAAGACAACCTCTTGATATGACGCTGAGCACGTGCACTCAACTTCTTTGGTCGACCATGGCGAGGCCTGTTCTGAGTGGAACCTGTCCTGTTAAACCCCTGTATGGTCTTGGCCACCAAACTGCAGCTCAGTTTCAGGGTCTTGGCAAACTTCTTATAGCCTATGCCATCTATATGTAGAGCAACAATTATTATTTTTTTCAGATCCTCAGAGAGTTCTTTGCCATGAGGTGCCATGTTGAACTTCCAGTGACCAGTGTGAGAGCGACAACACCAACTTTAACACATCTGCTCCCCATTCACACCTGAGACCTCATAACACTAATGAGTCACATGACACCAGGGAGAGAAAATGGCTAAATTGGGCCCAATTTGGACATTATCACTTATGGGTGTACTTACTTTTGTTGCCAGCGGTTCAGACATTAATGGCTGTGTGAGTTATTTTGAGGGGACAGCAAATTTACACTGTTATACAAGCTGTACACTCACTACTTTAAATTGTAGCAAAGTTTCATTTCTTCAGGGTTGTCACATGAAAAGATATAATAAAATATTTACAAAAACGTGAGATACTGTATATCAAATGACCTGGGCAGTGACTTCAAATCTAGAGTGCTGTGAAAAGAGAGAAGAGTGGAATGTGATCTGCGATTAAGGATTTATATACCAAAGCACTGTCAGACCCACTGTGGCCTTTGATTAAGGCGAGCTGCTAGGGCACACTCCTGGTGCATTTTGGATGGTGGAAGAAAGTGTGACCACAAAATTTTAGGATTTGATGCCTATTTGTGCCTGATTTATTTTTTCAGTTTCAGGGTCTTGGCAATCTTCTTATAGCCTAGGCCAGGGGTGCCCAACCAGTGGCCGGGGGGCCACATGTGGCCCACGGAGTCTTCTGATGTGGCCCGCGACCTCCTGCTCTGGGATGGAATAGAATACTGTTACTAAAGGTAAGTTTATTACTAAAATAACAATGTATATATGGGCATATCTGTTCTGCAGTGGTTACTGGGCTGCTTTCAAACTGATCCGCAGGTGCAGAGCAGTTTACCTGCAGGTTACCTGCACTGAGCCATAGACTTCTGTTATTACCTGCGAGTTTGGTGAGCTTTCTGAAAGTGCACCAAACCTGCAGGATATAATAGAAGTCTAAAAAGGATAATAACAGCTGCGCTACAACATTATGGACTGATATGAAATCAGTCAATCATATTCAAAGTGTAAACACCATAAGGCATATCAATCAAGTGACAATATTGGGTGTATGAACAATAAAGAAAAACAATGAAAAATAAGCACTTCCAATGTGGAAAAAAAAGGAAACCAAAAGTTACAGTCCCAACTCCCTTATTGGAAGTAATCCGTGATGGGAATAATAAAAATAGTCCGTGGAGGAAGGTGAGAATATGTTGAGGGAAGTTCTTGGTGCAGTATTCCATGCAACACCCGTGATCCACCACCATATAAATATGCCGCTTACCAGAGGCAAGGGGATAACAAGCCCATCAACAATCCACACTATCCAGCAGGAAACACGAGTCCAACACGATAACCAGGAATGACCTCAGCTCACGAATGGTCCCAGAAAGTAAAAAGACTCATAGTGTATTACCGTATAAAAGGGTTTAATAAAAAGACATATAAAACACTTACAGCAAGGGCGATCAGATATCGCAATGTATAAAAGCCGGCCGGCCTGCAGTCGCCTGTCCCTTGGTGATGACGTCAGCGCGTTCCCCTTTTTCTAGTTAGCGCAGTTATTCTTCTTTTTTTCTTATAATAGAAGTCTATTGCAAAGTGCAAGAAAAACAAAAAGGTACACTGGCCCCAGTCCAGCAGTCCGACCAATTGCACCCTCCATTCACCTCTAAGTTGTGGCAGACATAAACCGACTTGTGTCCTACCTCTAATCCTATCCGCTAAAAAGTATATTGGGCTGTATCCTTGTCCGCTCTGCATATGCAGAGCAGACACGGACATGCCATCCACCCACTCTGCTCATTGTGGCCCCCGACCGGTTACCAAGTCGCTTAAGGCTGGGTTCACACTGGTACGACACGACAGTCATACAACTTTCATCCTACTTTGCTCTGCGACATCAGTCCTACATTGATCCTACATTGGTCCAACATCCATACGACTTTCATGAACAGGATACTACTTTGATCCGACTTTGTGCTAGTCTGACTTGTCCTTTGACCAATCAAAACAATCCCAGGGCGAGATAAATTCCTTTTACTGCTGCTGTAATTACCATGTCGGATGTCAAATGTCGGATGGTTAGGACAAGGATCCTACTTTGATCCGACTTCAATGATATTCAATGGGCTGAAGTAGGATCAAAGTCGGACCAAAGTAGTGCAGGGAGCATTTTCAAAGTCGGACTGACTTGTGTCGGACCAATTAAGACGGCTCTCATAGGGAAACATTGATTTTCACATGTCATGCGACACAAGCTCCCAATGTCGGAGCGTTTGTCGTACCAGTTTGAACCTAGCCTGAGAGAGTGAGAGCTATAACACCAAATTTAACTCACCTGCTCCCCATTCACACCTCAGACCTTGTAACACTAACAAGTCATATGACACCGGGGAGGGAAAATGGCTAATTGGGCCCAATTTGGACATTTTCACTTAGGGGTGTACTCACTTTTGTTACCAGTGGTTTAGACATTTATGCCTGTGTGTTGAGTTATTTTGAGGGGACAGCGAATTTACACTGCTATACAAGCTGTAAACCCATTACTTTACATTGTAGCAAAGTGTAATTTCTTCAGTGTTGTCAATTGAAAATATATAATAAAATATTTACAAAAATTTGAGGGGTGTACCCACTTTTGTGGGATACTGTGTGTGTGTGTATGTATGTATATTATATATATATATATATATATATATATATATACACATATACATACATACATACACACATATATATACACATACACACACAGGCAATCTGCCTCCATTTGACCTCTATCATTTGGGACACGAGCACTGTCCATGATGGACCACAACTTTTCTGTACCAGGTATGGTTATCCATTCAACCTAGTTTTCCCCTGATGGGTTATCTTTACTCACTCATGCCACCATGACTGAGCTACCTGTTATTTATACTATGTTACTACACACTGTGACATAGGGGATTGTTCTTCTCAGTGATAGATGCATTTTTCTGTAGTGAGGCATTTATGGTGAAGGGCCTAGTAGCCCACGTTTATGAAATGAAAAAAACCCAAAACAAAACAAAAAGTCCACTTAGGAATCCCACGCAGGGGTTTAAACATCATTCAGACATATCTGAAAATACAAGCTCACCTGGCTACTCTTCAACAGCACTGCTGCTATAGGTACTGGTCCCCCAAACCACCATATCTTCCAGACCCACGGTCTTGGGTGCACACAGCTTTGGGCTCCTCAAACGCACACAGCTTCAAGCCCCTCAAAGCACACAGCTTCAGGCACTTAAATGAGCTGCTTGGATGCACACAGCGTCTATCCTTACACAGAGATTCTCTCAATAGCAGCCACTGCTCCAACTCCACCTTCCTCCCCCTTCTGCTCTCACCAGCCCCTCGTTATATGGGCTGTGTGCACCTGGGCACACACCCTGCTGGCTGTCCACAAGACCCGGACACAGGGTTGGAGATCCCGTCCCACCCAAGACTCTGAAGAATCTCCAAATTACAGAGCCCCATCCAGAAATAGCAAGATCCGGAGAAAGCTGCCAGAGCAGTTTTCTCTGTTTCAAATCTACGCTCTGTAGCTCTGGAGTCTGCTGTGCAGACTCTGTGTCCACTTTAACCCTATTTTCATAGGGACAGAGCCTCGCTCTGCCACAACATTTAGAGTATTACCCTCTTACATTTGGGTGCTCATTGGTCCTTGTGGATACGCAGGAGTGTCCACGCATTGCTGTCTTGCCCACCAGTTGGAGAGTGGCCTATAACAACCCTATCAGATACAGTAAGACCCGGTTCACACCAGGGCGGCGCGACACGGCGCGACTTGTGGGGGCGACCTCGGCGGCGCGATCTCAAGACGACTTGAGACGCCCGCCGAGGCGATTTGCATAAGACTTCTGTATAGAAGTCAATGCAGGTCGCCTTGGGTCGCCCCCAAAAGTAGTACAGGAACCTTTTTCTAAGTCGGAGCGACCTGAGTCGCTCTTACTTAGAACGGTTCCATTGAAAAGCGTGGGACGTGACTTGTCAGGCGACTGAGTCGCCTGACGAGTCGCCCTGGTGTGAACCGGCTCTTAGGGAAAAACGTATTTGATCCCCTGCTGATTTTGTACGTTTGCCCACTAAGAAATGATCAGTCTATAATTTTAATGGTAGTTTTTTTTTCAACAGTGAGAGACAGAATAGCAATACAAAAAGTCAGAAAAAATAGGATTTTTATAACAGCTTACCTGTAAAATCCTTTTCTTGGAGTACATCACGGGAAACAGAGCGACATAGTCATTACTAATGGGTTATATAGTTACCGTCAGGTGCTGGCACTGGCAACTTCCAAAACCGGAAGTACCCTCCCCTATATAAGCCCCTCCCATCCGGGAGCACCTCAGTTTTGTAGCAAAGCAATAAGTGTCCCCAAAGAGGGGCGGGAGCTCTGTGTCCCGTGATGTACTCCAAGAAAAGGATTTTACAGGTAAGCTGTTATAAAAATCCTATTTTCTTTCTCGTACATCACGGGACACAGAGCGACATAGTCATTACTAATGGGATGTCCTAAAGCAATGCCAAATGAGGGGGGGGATACACCATATATAAGCTGAGCGCTATCAGACATGAGGATCTTTTGCGGCCTGCAACACACTGCGCCCAAAGGCGACATCCTCCTGACTTCTAACGTCCACCTGGTAGAACCTAGTAAACGTGTGTACTGAAGACCATGTTGCGGCCTTACAGACTTGAGCCAGGGAGGCCTGGTGATGCACTGCCCATGAAGTTCCAACTGCTCTCGTGGAGTGCGCCCTAACTTTGAACGGAGGCGGTCTACTTCTCAAGCTATAGGCTTGTATTATGACCTGTCGAATCCACTTGGCTAAAGTAGATTTTGACGCTGCCTGACCCTTTCTGGGGCCTTCCGGCAGAATAAACAAAGTATCCGTTCTGCGAATCTGAGCAGTGGCTTTTAGATAAGCTTTAACTGCTCTTACTACATCCAAAGAATGCAATAACTTTTCCTCTACCGAAGTAGGCTTGGGGAAAAAAGAAGGAAGAACCACATCTTGGTTCAAATGAAAACTCGATACCACCTTAGGAAGAAAGGCTGGATGAGGACGTAACACTACTCTGTCCTTATGGATAACCAGATATGGCTCCTTACAGGACATAGCTGCTAATTCCGATACTCTTTTAGCCGAACAAATGGCTACTAGAAAAATCAATTTCCTGGTGAGAAGCACTAAGGAAATATGCTGTAATGGTTCAAATGGTTGTTTCTGTAGAACCGACAGAACCAAGTTTAGATCCCATGGACATATGGGAATATTAACCGGAGGACTAATACGCATCACTCCTTGTATAAAGGCTTTGACTAGTGAATGCAAAGCCAAGGGCCTTTGAAAAAATATTGACAAGGCCGAAATCTGACCTTTGATAGTACTCAAGGCAAGCTTCCTATCTACAGCCCATTGTAGGAAGTCCAGAATTCTACCTATTACGTATTTACGTGGATGCCATTTCCTGGCCTCACACCAGGCGATGTACGCCTTCCAGATTCTATAGTAGATCTGCCTGGATACCGGTTTCCTGGCATTGATCATGGTAGACACCACAGCATTAGAGAGCCCTCTCCTTTTTAGAATGTGGGCTTCAATAGCCAGGCCGTCAAACCTAGGACTGGTAAGGAAGGGTGGTATATCGGTCCCTGCGAAAGCAGGTCCGGACGATGTGGGAGGGTCCAAGGACTCCCCACAGACATTTTTACAATCTCCGCGTACCATGCTCTTCGGGGCCACGCTGGAGCCACCAGAATCACTGGTTTCTTTTCTACCCTGATTCTGCGGAGTAATCGAGGTAACAATTGTGGCGGTGGGAATGCATATATCAGCTTGAACTGATCCCAAGGGAACACTAGGGCATCCGAGCCGCACGCTAGGGGATCCCTTGTCCAAGAGACAAACCTGTCCACTTTCGTGTTGAACCTGGATGCTAGCAGATCTACATCCGGTGTTCCCCACCGCTGACATATTGTCCGGAAAACCTCGGGATGAAGGGACCATTCCCCTGGGCATAATTGTTGGCGACTTAGAAAGTCCGCCTTCCAATTCTCCACCCCTGGAATGAATACCGCAGATATGGCTGGGACATATCTTTCTGCCCATCTCAGGATGTAATTTACTTCCCTTTGGGCTGCACGACTCCTGGTGCCCCCCTGACGATTGATATATGCCACTGCTGTGGCATTGTCTGACTGAACTCTGACAGGGGACCCTTGGAGTTTGGATGTCCATGCTACTAGGGCATACCGGGCTGCTCGTATCTCTAAGAGATTGATGGGCAGGGCCTTTTCCGCATCCGACCATCTGCCCTGGAGAGACCATTGCTCCAGTACTGCTCCCCAGCCTAAAAGGCTGGCATCTGTAGTGACCACCTTCCAAGAAATCGGACTGAAGGATTTCCCTCTTTCCAGATTCCGGGGAACCAACCACCAACGGAGGCTTCTGCGAACGGAAGGGGACAAGGACATTGGTACGTCCAGAGCCTGAACTTTTTTGTTCCAGGCTGACAGTATGGCCCTTTGCAACTTCCTTGAATGGAATTGACCGTAGGGTACTGCTTCGAATGATGCCACCATTTTTCCCAGCAGCCTCATGCACAGGCGTATGGATGGCTGTCTTTTTGAACCCACTAAGTGGATCAAATCTCTCAAAGACGACCCCTTTTCTCGAGGCAAGAAAATTTTTCTCTGGTCTGAATCCAGCCTTAGCCCCAAGTATTCCAGACTTTTGACTGGTTTTAGGGCTGACTTGTCTCGGTTGATAATCCAACCGTGATATTCCAGATACTTGATTGTCTCGTGAACAACCACTTCTAGTTTTTCCACTGAGTGGTCTATCAGCAACAAGTCGTCTAGATATGCCATTATCGTTACACCTCGTGTTCTTAGATTGGCCAATAATGGGGCCAGAATTTTTGTGAACACTCTTGGTGCTGTGGCCAGACCGAAGGGTAAGGCTCTGAACTGAAAATGGCGCCCTTCTATCGCAAAGCGTAGAAATTTTTGGTGGGCTGGAAAGATGGGGATGTGCAAATACGCATCTTTGATGTCGATCGAGGCTAACCATTCCTCCCCTTGTAGGGCAGTGGCTACCGATCGGATCGACTCCATCCGGAAAGTCCTGATATGTAGGAATTTGTTTAGCCCTTTTAGATTTAATATGGGCCTCACGTCCCCGTTTGGCTTCGGAACTGTAAAGAGGTTTGAGTAAAACCCGAACCCCCATTCTTCCAGGGGGACCTCTATAATTACTGCTTGAAGCAATAATTGTTCCAGTGCCAACAGGAGGGATCCTCTCTTCTGGGGATCCCTTGGCACGTTCGACCTTATAAAGCGGGAAGGAGGGGAGTTTTTTAACTCCAATTTGTATCCCAGATTTACTGCGGAGAGCACCCATCTGTCTCGGATCGTGTCCCGCCAGGTTTCTGTGAACAACTGAAGTCTTCCCCCCACCCGATTGGGTGGGGGCAACCCTTCATGCATTTGACTTTGGGGGAGGTTTTGTACCTCTCCTGCTCCAGGGCTTCTTGTTACCCTGCAACTGTCCCTGATTTTTACCTCCGGGATTTGACCGGGGAGGCCGTCGGAACTGTTTCACAGCCGATGTCCTAGGGACTGGAGAAGCCGGCCTCTTAAAAGAGGGACCTCTAACTCTATTTTTGACCGGCAAGAGTGTACTTTTACCGCTGGAAATTCTCTGGATATACTTGTCCAGGTCTTCCCCGAATAAGCGCTCCCCATGAAATGGGAAGCTGACCAGCAATTTTTTACAGGGAGCTTCAGCAGACCAGTTTTTGAGCCATAGAAGCCTGCGCATATGTACTACAGACAGCGTAAGGCGGGAGGCCTGATGGATTGAATCCTTTATAGCGTCCACCGCAAAGCATAAGGCTCTAGGTAGATCAGCTAGAGCAAGAGCCTGCTGATCTGGCACGTCCCTTAAGACCTGTTTCAACTGATCCTTCACTGCTTGGCAGACCCCTATAGCTGCCACTGCTGGTTGTGTCCCCAATCCTGCTGTAGAAAAAGCAGATTTCAATAAGGACTCCAATTTTTTATCTATTGGGTCCTTGAACATTTGGACATTTTCCACCGGACATGTCAGTGATTTATTCACACAAGAGATGGCTGCGTCCAATGTAGGGACCTTCCATTTTCTGACAAACTTATCCTCCATAGGATAGACCACCGGAAATCTCTTGGGGGGAGTAAATATTTTGTCAGGATGCTCCCAATCCTGGTAAATGAGCCCCTCCAGTAAAGGATGGATCGGAAAAGAACAAACAGTCTGGGGAGCTTTTAGCGACCCCAACGAGGAGACAGAAGAGGAGGATGGCTCCGCAAGTGGCATTTTAAATGCTGATCGGACCATATTAGTCAGGGACTGCACCCATAACCTCTCAGCATGTGATGCTGAGAACGGCTCCTCCACTGTTGATTCCTCTACAACTGAATCAACCTCATCCTGATCCCCCTCAGGTAGGTCGTTCTCTGTATGGGACTGTTGCTCTGTTAACAGGCACTCTGAGGGAGGAGACGGAGATCGAGCGCTTTTCTCCTGTGACAGGGAAGCAGCAATTAGTGCTGACAATCTCTCTTCCAGCCCTCCCAGAGCTGAGGAAAAAACCTCCTCTGTTACATACACAGGAGCAGGTGAACTGGGGACAGCCACAGTACCAGGTACTCCTGGGGGTGCCCTACGGTCACTAACCTCTGATTCTTCAGGGGAGACTGGTGCAGCCAAAGCATGCCCAAGATCCTCAGAGCCCGATGGAGACCCCCTATTCCTCCTGGAATTTCTAGTCCCGGAGTTTTTAGACGGCATATTCCTAAGCCACAAAGCTGAGGTACTCCAGCCGAAAATACACCAGTTACTGATAATAGTCTAGCATAAATGCTGCTATAATAAACAGTTGGTGTCTACTAATGTGCCTTTCTAGGGGATGCCTGTATCAACCGCTTGCTGTATGCCTTTAAATGTTGCCAGCTCTGTCTCTGTACTTCATAGCCAGCTTACTGCAATAATGTGGCTTTTTAAAAACCTGCTGGGACGCCCGCACATGCGCAGAAGCGCTGCGGCACGCACAGAGCGTCATCCCCCAGGCCCCGCCCCTTTTTCCGGCCACCTCTATATATAGAGGCGCGTGCACGCGCACGCGCGCGGCCACGTGCGCCTCGGCGCTAATTTTCAAACATGGAAACCAGGGACAGGAGCCAGGGCCCCCTTTGCCGCAGGCCGGGGGATAGACGAACACTGCAACATGGCAGAGGAAACAGTTTCCTGTAGGAGAACTCACCAGCTGCCTGGACTTTGCTCTCTGAGAAGAAACTAGTCCATATGACAAGAAAAACATTCCACAGCGGCCTCTAGTGGACAAACACAGGTACCGCAGTTTAATATACTAAACATATATAAAAAAACATTCTTTTTTTTTTTTTTTTTTTCTTGACCACCATTAAAAATTATTACATTTTTTTTTAGTAGTTACAGGCATGCACAGATATTAGCGGGAATACCGTTAGGTAACAGACAGAAAGACAAATTAGGCTTGGGGGTCCCCCAATAGAACCAAGTTCCTGGGGGCCCCCACTTACCTGTTCCCCGCCGCAGGACTTTGTTTGGTCCACAAAAGCCCAAACTTCAACTATCACGGCAGGCATTGTAATCAAACCTTCAGGGACCGGGTTCCCAAGGATTCCACTCCCCTGGACCTGTATAGCACCCTGCACAGAAAACATCTTGGTCGTGGGTATGACCAGAGCTCTGGATCCCAGGGTCCAGCTCTCCTAAGAGAAGCATTACAGGCAGAACCTTGCTCTTCTCTGCAAGGCCCGGGTACCGACCGTTTAGCTATGAAGCTTTTTTGGTCGGATCCGGAATAGCTTACTGAGGCCCAAAAGAACCTGTACGCAAGCTCAGTGAAAAACACATGTTTCTTCTTGGCCAACACCTTAGACACTGGCAAAAAACTGAGGTGCTCCCGGATGGGAGGGGCTTATATAGGGGAGGGTACTTCCGGTTTTGGAAGTTGCCAGTGCCAGCACCTGACGGTAACTATATAACCCATTAGTAATGACTATGTCGCTCTGTGTCCCGTGATGTACGAGAAAGAAAAAGTTATAAATTGATTCACATTTTAACGAGGGAAATAAGTATATTTGACCCCTTTGGAAAACATGACTTAGTATTTGTGGCAAAACCCTTGTTGGCAATCACAGAGGTCAGACATTTCTTGTAGTTGGCCACCAGGTTTGCACACATCTCAGGAGGGATTTTGGCCCACTCCTCTTTGCAGATCCTCTCCAAGTCATTAAAGTTTTGAGGCCGACGTTTGGTAACTCGAACCTTGAGCTCCCTCTACATGTTTTATATGGGATTAAGGCCTGGAGACTGGCTAGGCCACTACAGGACCTTAATGTGCTTCTTCTTGAGCCACTCCTTTGTTGCCTTGGCTGTGTTTTTTGGGTCATTTTCATGCTGAAATACCCATCCACAACCCATTTTCAATGCCCTGTCCATCGTCCCTTTGATGCAGTGAAGTTGTCCGGTCCCCTTAGCAATAAAACACATCCAAAGCATAATGTTTGCATCTCCATGTTTGATGGTGGGGATGGTGTTCTTGGGGTCATAGGCAGCATTCCTTCTCCTCTAAACAGGACGAATTGTGTTGATGCCAAAGAGCTTGATTATTGTCTCGTCTGACCACAACACTTTCACCCAGTTCTCCTCTGAATCCTTCAGATGTTCATTAGCAAACTTCAGACGGGCCTATACATGTGCTTTCTTGAGCAGGGGGACCTTGCAGGTGCTGCAGAATTTCAGTCCTTCACAGTGTAGTGTATTACCAACTGTTTTCTTGGTGACTATTGTCCCAGCTACCTTGAAATCATTGACAAGATTCTCCCGTGTGGTTCTGGGCTGATTCCTCACCGTTCTCATGATCATTGAAACTCCACGAGGTGAGATCTTGCATGGAGCCCCAGATCAAGGTAGATTGGCAGTTATTTTGTCTTTCTTCCATTTGCAAATAATCGCACCAACTGTTGTCACTCTTTCCACAAGCAGCTTGGCGATGGTCTTGTAGCCCATTCCAGCCTTATGTAGGTCTACAATCTTGTCTCCGACATCCTTGGACAGCTCTTTTGTCTTGGCCATGGTGGAGAGATTGGAATCTGAGCGATTGATTGCTTCTGTGGACAGGTGTCTCTTATACAAGTAACAAGTGGAGATTAGGAGCACTCCCTAATCTCAGAGAGAGTGCTCCAAATCTCAGCTCGTTATTTGTATAGAAGACATCAGGGAGCCAGATTAATCTTGCTGATTAAGGCTGGGTTCACACTGGGGCGACAAACGCTCCGACATTGGGAGCTCATGTCGCATGATGTGTGAAAATCAATGTTTCCCTATGGGAGCCGTCTTAACTGGTCCGACACATGTCGGTCCGACTTTGAAAATGCTCCCTGTACTACTTTGATCCGACTTCAGCCCATTGACTATCATTGAAGTCGGCTCAAAGTCGGACCGCAGTCTTGCATGATCCGACTTTGGAATGCGACTTGTGCTCTGCTGCTCTTGAGGGGGAACTCCACACCAAATTTTAAATAAAAAAACCGGCATGGGTTCCCCCTCCAGGAGCATACCAGGCCCTTGGGTCAGGTCTGGATTTGAAGGGGAACCCCTACGCAGAAAAAACGGCGTGGGGGTCCCCCCAAAATCCAAACCAGACCCTTATCCGAGCACGCAACCTGGCAGGCCGCAGGGGAAGAGGGGGGGACGAGAGAGCGGCCCCCCTCCCTTCTGAACCGTACCAGGCCGCATGCCCTCAACATGGGGGGTGGGTGCTCTGGGGCAGGGGGGCGACCTGCGGCCCCCCCCACCCCAAAGCACCCTGTCCCCATGTTGATGAGGACAGGGCCTCTTCCCGAAAACCCTGGCCGTTGGTTGTCGGGGTCTGCGGGGGGCTTATCGGGATCTGGGGGGCCCCCCCTTGATAAGGGGGCCCCCAGATCCCGGCTCCCCGCCCTATGTGAATGAGTATGGGGTACATCGTACCCCTACCCATTCACCTGGTGGGAAAAAAATGTCAAGAAAAAACACAACACAGCTTTTTAAATTAATTTATTGCACAGCTCCGGGGTCTTCTTCTGACTTCGGGGGTCTCCGCGCTCTCCGGTTCTTTCTTCTGCCGGGCCTCCGCTATCTTCTTCCAGCTCTTTTGCTAGCGGGGCCCGGTCTTCTCCGTCGCCTTCTTCTTCTCCCGCTCTCCGGTTCTTTCTTCCGCCGGGCCTCCGCTATCTTCTTGCAGCTCTTTTGCTAGCGGAGGCCCGGTCTTCCCGTTGTCTCGTCCGGCTCTCCGTTGTCTTTCTGCCGAAGCCTCCACTATCTTCTTGCAGCTCTTTTGCTAGTGGAGGGGCCGGTCTTCCCGTCGTCGCCGTCTTCTTCTCTCTTCTCCTACTCGATGTTGACGCGTCGCTTCCTTCCGCTGTAATACTGGCTGTTCGCTCCGCATTAATATAGGCTTCTCATGACGTCACAGTCACATGCTCCGGTGGCCCCGGAGCATGTGACTGTGACATCATGAGAAGCCTATATTAATGCGGAGCAGAGCGAACAGCCAGTATTACAGCGTAAGGAAGCGACGCGTCAACATCCAGGAGGAGAAGAGAGAAGAAGACGGCGACGACGGGAAGACCGGCCCCTCCACTAGCAAAAGAGCTGCAAGAAGAGAGTGGAGGGGCCGGCAGAAGGACAACGGAGAGCCGGACGAGACGACGGGAAGACCGGGCCTCCGCTAGCAAAAGAGCTGCAAGAAGATAGCGGAGGCCCGGCGGAAGAAAGAACCGGAGAGCGGGAGAAGAAGGCGGCGACGGAGAAGACCGGGCCCCGCTAGCAAAAGAGCTGGAAGAAGATAACGAAGGCCCGGCAGAAGAAAGAACCGGAGAGCGCGGAGACCCCCGAAGTCGGAAGAAGACCCCGGAGCTGTGCAATAAATGAATTTAAAAAGCTGTGTTGTGTTTTTTCTTGACATTTTTTCCCACCAGGTGAATGGGTAGGGGTACGATGTACCCCATACTCATTCACATAGGGTGGGGGGCCGGGATCTGGGGGCCCCCTTATCAAGGGGGGGCCCCCTTATCAAGGGGGGGGCCCCCAGATCCCGATAAGCCCCCCGCCCGCAGACCCCGACAACCAACGGCCAGGGTTGTCGGGAAGAGGCCCTGTCCTCATCAACATGGGGACAGGGTGCTTTGGGGTGGGGGGGCCGCAGGTCGCCCCCCTGCCCCAGAGCACCCACCCCCCATGTTGAGGGCATGCGGCCTGGTACGGTTCAGGAGGGAGGGGGGTCGCTCTCTCGTCCCCCCCTCTTCCCCTGCGGCCTGCCAGGTTGCGTGCTCAGATAAGGATCTGGTTTGGATTTTGGGGGGGACCCCCACACCGTTTTTTCGGCGTAGGGGTTCCCCTTCAAATCCAGACCAGACCCAAGGGCCTGGTATGCTCCTGGAGGGGGAACCCATGCCGGTTTTTTATTTAAAATTTGGCGTGGAGTTCCCCCTCAAGATTCATACCAAACACAGTGCCTGCTATTGGCGGGGATCCAAGTCGGATCCCCGTTCATTGAAAGTCGGACATATGTCGGCTTCATGTCGCAGGGCAAAGTCGGATCCAAAGTAGGACAGATGTCGTGTCGCACTAGTGTGAACCCAGCCTAATAGAGGATCAAATACTTATTTCACTCACTTATTTCACTTTTTTGAAATGCGTTTCTCTGGATATTTTTGTTGTTATTCTGTCTCTCACTGTTAAAATAAACCTACCATTAAAATTATAGACCGATCATTTGTCAGTGGGCAAGTGTACAAAATAAGCAGGGGATTAAATACTTGATTGTACAGTGGATATAAAAAGTCTACACACCCCTGTTAAAATATCAGGTGTCCGTGATGTAAAAGAATGAGACAAAGATAAATCATTTCAGAACTTTTTCCACCTTTAATGTGACCTATAAACTGTACAACTCAGTTGAACAATAAAATGAAATCTTTTAGGTGGAGGGAGGTAAAAATAAAAAAAACTAGAATAATATGGTTGCATAAGTGTGCACACCCTTAAACTAATACTTTGTTGAAGCACCTTTTGATTTTATTACAGCACTCAGTCTTTTTGGGTATGAGTCCATCAGATGGCACATCTTGACTTGGCAATATTTGCCCACTTTTCTTTGCAAAAACACTCCAAACCTGTCAGATTGCAAGGGCATCTCCTGTGCACAGCCCTCTTCAGATTACCCCACAAATTTTCAACCGGATTCAGGTCTGGGCTCTGGCTGGGCCATTCCAAAACTTTAATCTTCTTCTGGTGAAGCCATTCCTTTGTTGATTTGGATGTATACTTTGGGTCATTGTCATGCTAAAGGATGAAATTTCTCTTCATGTTCAGCTTTCTAGCAGAAGCCTGAAAGTTGAACCTTGGTTTTATCAGACCGTAACACGTTTTCCCACATGCTTTTGGGAGCCTTCAGATGTGTTTTTCAAAATTTAGCCGGACTTGGATGTTTTTCTTGGTAAGAAAAGGCTTCCATCTTGCCAATCTACCCCCTAGCTCAGACATATGAAGAATACGGGAGATTGTTGTCATATGTACCACACAGCCAGACAGTACTTGCCAGATATTCCTGCAGCTCTTTTAATGTTGCTGTAGGCCTCTTGGCAGCCTCCCTGACCAGTTTTCTTCTAGTCTTTTCATCAATTTTGAAGAGACGTCCAGTAATTGGCAATGTCACTGTTGTGCCATTTTTTTTCCACTTGACGATGCCTGTCTCCACTATGTTCCATGGTATATCTAATGCCTTGGAAATTATTTTGTACCCTTCACCTGACTGATACCTTTTAACAATGAGATCCCTCTGATGCTTTGGAAGCTCTCTGCGGACGATGGCGTTTGAATGAGATTGCTTAATTCTGAACACATCTACATCCCCAGTTATAAGATGGTATGCACACTTATGCAGCCACATTATTTTTTTTTTTACTCCCCCCCCCCCCCCCCAAAAAGATTTTAGTTTGTTTTGAGTTGTACAGTTTATAGGTCGCATTAAAAGGTGGAAACAGTTATGAAATTATTTATCTTTGTCTCATTTTGTTGCATCACAGAAACCTGACATTTTACCAGGGTTGTATAGACTTTTTATATGCATTGTATATCACCCGATTTCTTGAGAATAAGTGTATTGCTCTACACAGTAGCCTCTGTATCAGACTCAAAATCTCATAACTTGCTATACTTGACTTACACATTTTTATGCTATTACTCATTATATTGTAGAATTGTTTTTTAAATATCTATATATATTTCACTGTATAGATTTCTTAAAGCGGAGTTCCACCCAAAAATTGAACTTCCACTTTTCCGGTTCCTCCCCCGCTCCGGTGTCACATTTGGCACCTTTCAAGGGGGAGAAGATACCTGTCTAATACAGGTATTTGCTCCCACTTCCGGCGATAGATCGCCGCAGATTCCGAGGCGTTCTACGCCATGTCCGTCCCCCCGCTGTCTTCTGGGAGACACACCGGCCCCAGAAGACAGCAGGGACCAGTGAGGACGCGCAGTGCAACTCGCGCATGCGCAGTAGGGAACCAGGTAGTGAAGCTGCAAGGCTTCACTTCCTGATTCCCTTACTGAAGATGCCTGGGCCTGCACACGGGAGCCGAGGGACAGATTGGCTTTGGGTGAGGACATCGCGGGCGCCCTGGACAGGGAAGTGTCCTAATAATAAAAGTCAGCAGCTGCAGTATTTGTAGCTGCTGACTTTTTTTTTTCTGGCGGAACTCCGTTTTTAAAATGTCAGAGCAAAAAAATAAATAAAAAGATTTTTGTATTTACTATAAAACATTTTTCTTGAAGTCCATTAAGGGAAGGGGTTTAGCCATTCTTAAACAGTCATATTATACTGTTGCTTACAGAAGGTTGGGACACCTACTATTGCTTACAGAAGGTTGGGACACCTTCTACTGTTGCCTACAAAAGGTTAGCCAACAAAAACCATTAAGCTAACCCCCGTATAACCCTGCCTTTAGCCGTCATGCCTTAGTTTTGTGAGCAAGTAGTACAAGGAGCCAAAAACACAGATGAGCAGGACCTGGGTCTGTATGGTAAGTACAAAAATCTTATTTTTGTTATCATCTGTTGAGGGATGCAGGAGTTTAGGAATTCTTAAACCGTTAGGATGTCCAAAAGCAGTCCAACTGAAGGGTCAACAACAGCCACTGAGAGATGCAACAGATGTGGAGATCACACTACAAGAGTGTCTGAAGCAATCAATGCCTGAAAGGTGTTACTTGATTATACAACAGGACACTATGGAGGCAGATTATGGGGGGGAAGGACACTATGGGGGCAGAGGACACTACAATGGGGGAGGTTGCAGAGACAGAGGACACTGCTTTGGGGGGCACAGAAAACTTGCTATGGGGGAGGGGGCAGAGGACACTATGGGAGTGATGTGAAGGGGGACAGAGGACATTGCAATGAGGGGACTATTTAGGAACCCCATCACCCTTGGGGACAGGAACCCCATCTCACCTGGGGACAGGGGCCCCATCCCACCTGGGGACAGGGGCCCCATCCCACCTGGGGACAGGGACCCCATCCCACCTGGGGACAGGGACCCCATCCCACCTGGGGACAGGGACCGATTCTTACTTGGGGACAGGAACCCAATCACCCCTGAGAACGAGGCCCCCCATCTCTCCTGGGGACAGGGACCCCATCACCCCTGGGGACGGGGCGCTTATCTCCCCTAGGGACAGGAACCCCATCTCCAGACCATGCTGGCTGGCAGGGCTGGCGTCAGCCACCCTTGGGTGTCAGGATGGGGGAGGGGGCAGTAAAATCCGAATCCCCAGCCACATGCTCCCTCAGGGTTAACTGGCTTTGTATTAGTGAAGCACCTTAAAGTGAGGTAAACCTGTACTGTTAATATTACTATGTAAGTATTCTTTTTATCTTCATTTATTAGCAGGTGAATGCGTCCCTCCATGCATTCACATACACTGAATCCGGCCCTTAAGTGGAAAAAGGTTGCTGACCCCTGATCTAAATAGATAGAGGGGAGAAAAAAAAAACAACATAACCTGGATAAAGTTTAAAGGCTACTAACCCGGAATCCTCTTAAAGATGAGTGTAGGGTGATCAACAACAGCCGCATAAAAGGGTAGAGGGGAATATAGATACACCATAATACAAACCGGAGTACAAGAACATCAGGATTGGAAGGATGAATAGGACTCCTTCCAACCAATACACATACGTATTTCTGGGGTATGATCATCACACTGCAAACCTGCCTAACCAGTTACCAAATATATGATTTTAAGAATCTTCCAACCTATCACTGTAAAGAGCAGAATTCTTGATTGAGGGGTAAGTGGTAGAATTCCTAGCATTAGTATTATTAATATTTATCTAATATAGCGAATAGGAAAGAGAAGGTATTCTAAGGAGCTACCAGGCAGCTGCAGGACCTTCCAGCACTGGATACATCCTTCCAAGGAGAGAAAGAGGGGCAATCATATGCTGATCCCTCACTCATCATTGTAAGGACCATAAGTTGAGGAGAGCCAAAAACCTTAACTCTAGAAATGACAGTGCAGTCATGAATGACACACTCAACGCTGTCCAGCATAGGTAGTAGGGTCACTCGGTCTGTCACATAAAGAGCATTCAAACCTTTCTGTATGTGAAGGCTCTGCAACATCTAGATGATGTCCAGCAGAGGTCAGATCAGAAGACTGACCAACAGAAGGATCCCCCAACAACCTGGGAACTATCTGTTCCAAAGAACCAGATTTGAGAGGTAGGCAAAAGGATATATCTGTTTAGGGAGTCCTCCCCAGATTAGGAAGGACTATCCTCTACTTGGCCAGCGTAGTGAATAGCAGTTACAAATTCTTGGTCGGAAGATATAATCTTGGTGCCTTGCCCAAATTCCAGACACTCCAACACAGATGGAGGGGTCGAAAGGGACTGCGAGGCCAGACAAGAAGGGGGGATGATGGTAAATAGGAATTCCCCAATAATATCACAAACCCCACTAAGAAATAAAGGGGAAAAAGTCTGTTACAAATAAGGAAATGGGCGAAAGGCCCAATGGGAGTTCACTTTTCTACCGAAGACTTGAGCCAAACAACTCCACTCAAAAGGGAACCAAGATTACCAGCGCTAGATAGTTGGCAAATCATATCTAGACAAGCTGAAGAAGGTGATTAACTGAACAGTTTAATGTGGAGGTTAGAGAGGGAATCTTGAGAATCCAATCTGTGGAGAAGTAAACTACCAAAGGCCTCAGCATGATGAACAAACAGACCCCACCTTCATGCAGAAAACTGAGCAGAAAGGTTAAAGACTTAGCTGACTTCGAGACCTGCGGCTTGAGTGGGATGTAGGCTCTGTCCTTCTAGGAGGTACTACTTCAGTAGTAGATGAATGTTGGGGTTACGCTGCCTCATTAAGAGATTTTGTGCACTGAGGCAGGAGCACACTTCAATCACCAATGGCCTCGCTAATGACACGGTCATGGGCAGGTCCAAAGAGATGACTTCCCCTAAAGGGCAAATGACACAGTTCCTTGAGCATATTCTTGGTGTCCCATGTGCGTAGTCAAAGTGCCCTATACATTTGAACAGACATACCCCCCATTTAAAGAGGAGGTCCACCCAAATTTTTTTTTTAAAAGCCAGCAGCTATAAATACTGCAGCTGCTGACTTTTAAAAAATGGACACTTACCTGTCCAGAGCGCCTGCGATATCGCTCGGTCCTCGGATGCTGCCGCTGCCATGCTCGGTGAGGGAATCAGGAAGTGAAGCCTTGCGGCTTCACTGCCCGGCTCCATACTGCGCATGCGCGAGTAGCGCGGCGTGCCATCACTGGTCCCTGCTCTCTCCTGGGAACAGTGTGTTTCCCAGAAGACAGCGGGGATGACGCGAAGGGGCGTGAGTCAATACCCGGAAGTGGTGCAAATACCTGTTTTATAAAAGGTATCTGCACCTCCCCCCTGAAAGGTGCCAAATGTGACACCGGAGGGGGGGGGGAGGGTTCCGAAAAACAGAAATTCAATTTTTGGGTGGAACTCCGCTTTAAGATTTCCATTTTTGGGTGGAACTCCGCTTTAAGACACAAACTTTGATGTCTGTAAGAGACTATCACAGCTGCAGGGCAGGGCTCCAGATATCTGTTTCATATGCTCCAGGAGATGAGTCTCATAAATTCAAGTCACCACCACCAGAGAACAGATAGCCACTCCAGTTAATTCAAACCAAAACCTAATTAGAGAGTTTGACAGTGAAATACTGCAAGGTGTAAACATCAACTCCTTTGCTTGTATGCTTGTAAAGGTAGACCACTGGAGCATCTACAGAGGACAGTAGGGCAGAGACCACTATAAGAATAAAATCCTTTGTAAAAGGGAAAAATCCCCACCACACTGTTAGGAGGAGCCAAGGACCTTTTATTTTGTTTCCAGCCCCTATAGAGGAGTGTTTCTAAATCCTGAGTATAGTGGGCAGCTGTACGAGCACTTAAAGACTCTAGGCTTAAAACAGGAGGCTGCTGCATCCTTTCAGATAAACAACGGTACGCGCCAGCGTTGCCCCTACTCTTTGTTTTAGTGATAGAGCACCTAGCCCAGGCCATCAGATGTAACCCTACGATAACGGGCATCCGGACTCCCTCCGCCGAACATAAGCTCTCACTATACGCAGACGATCTTCTGGTTTACATCCAACAGCCACACACGTCCCTCCCTTCCCTAATTTCGTAGGTTTGGCACCTTTAGTAACTTTAAACTGAATATGTCCAAAACTGAGGCCCTTAACATATACCTTCCCAGCACGACCCTCACCCGAGTGCAGGCTAACTTCCCCTTTCAGTGGAGCACCAGGGGTATTTCTTATCTAGGCATAATGATTCCCTCCAATCTATCGCAACTTTATACTCTCAACTATCTCCCTTTAGTGAATCAGCTTCGGAAGGATCTAGACGCTTGGAGCTCCTCCCCAATGCCCTGGTTCGGCCGTATAAATACTTTAAAGATGGACACCCTGCCCAAATTGCTCTACTTGGTCCAAACTGTTCCTATCTCTGCCCCTAGAAGCTTCTTCGCTTCCTTGCGCTCCATGTCCATCCGTTTCATCTGGCACCAAGGCATGTCCCGTATACGTCACACGCTACTCACGTACCCCAAAACCCGGGAATGGGTGGGCTTACCCGATTTTGAGCTATACCACAGAGCGGCGCTACTGTCCAGGGTATTAGAATGGTTTCCTCGCCCCTTCTCCAAAGCGTCCACTATGGTGGAACAGGACCTGTCGGCCCCTGACCTCCGGGCTCTGCTCTGGGGTTATGGGCAACACCCACATTTGCTCTCTGATGCGTCTCCATTAACTGTCGCTGTCCTTCAGCTATGGTATAAGGAGGGACTGCTTTCCCTATTGTCCACGGATCCTTCACCACGCACGTCCTTATTTGACCACCCTGCCTTACCTCAAGGCTTCGGCTCCCAGTCGGTGGGACTGTACTCCCGCCTCACGTGGCCCATGGCGAGCTCATTTGTAGGCAACACCTCAGGCGCTCCTGTAGCGCCCAGTGACCGTGGGAACTGGCTTACGGCCCTTCGCATATCCTCCTTTTGTTCTGACCTCTTCGCATCATCCCAAATTCACAGACCCCTGACGGAATATGAACAGCTGTGCTCTCTCTCGGAAACGCTGAGACATTTGCTCTCCTCCATGTACGCACTACAACACACCCTCATACATGATCAGCCTCCCTCTTACACAAGGAAGTGGTCTGCGGATCTGGGAAGGGAACTGCACCCAGTGGACTGGCAAAAGTCGTACCACTTTACCCACAAATCTTCAATCTCCTGTTACTCCCAGGAGAAGAACTTTAAGCTTCTTTCTAGGTGGTACAGGGACCTCAATCTCTTAACAAGATATTTCCATCTGTGCCCCCCTCGTGTTGGAGGTGCAACTCGACAGACGGCAGCTACCTACATATATGGTGGGAGTGTCCAGCCATCCAGCCCCTTTGGTCTCAGGTCTTTGCTGTATACAGTCATCTATATGATAGGCCCTTAACGCCTTCCCCAGAAGTAGCTTTATTGTCCATGCTCCCCGGATCCATAGCTTTTCAGAAACGCACCCTACTGCACTTCTTCCTGTCGGCTGCGAGGCAGCTTATTCCCCAGTTTTGGAAGACTACTACTACCCCCCCTGTCTCTATGGGTCTCTGTGGTCAATGACATCAAGCGCATGGAGGAGATGCTAGCCCTCGATAATGACGCTTATGATAAATTTAAGTCCCTGTGGCTCCTCTGGATCGAATACTCTACTTCAGATTCCCTGAAGAACTTATTGACGCAACCAAGCCGTCCCTGAGGTTCGAGCTGATTACATTTTTGTTTTTACAGGTTTTGGTGTGTCTTGGTCTGCTAGGTCCACCTTGCTCTCTTTGTACTGTCCTCCCCTTCCCCTTCTTTTCTTTTCTACCTCCTTCCCCCTCTTCTCTTTTTGTTCATTATTTTCAACTGAAAGTCAGATGTCCTCCTACTTGCGTTGGCCTTTCCTGCTTCTGGTTTAGCATGTCGCTGCCTTTCTTGGAAGAGCAGCGACTTACCCGGCCTTACTATGACCACGCTCAACTCCGTATATGCAGAATTTGATTTATCATGTCTTATTCTATGCTGTGAACGTCTGACATTTTGCTGTGCTATTATCTTTTGTTGAAATAAACATATATTTGACTCTAAAACAGGAGGCTGAATCAAAATGCAGGGGAGTATGTACTGGGTCAATAACGTTGGCAACAAGGTCTTGTAAATTCTATGGGGTCTGCTCAAAAACAACCTTTACAGGAGTAGACAATAAGGAATCTGAATTAGGGATGGTAATAGGGTCTTAGTTTGCAGGCACAGTTAATTACTGAGGCCCAGAAGGGTCAGAGTGAGGCTATGAGCAGATTTAATTGTGCACAAACTGAAAAGGAGTCTGGAGTGGACATAGGGGTCTTTGTGAGTACAGAAGTAGTCTTGTCCTTACCTGACAAAGCTAAAGAGGACTACAATGAGGACAATCCTATAATAATAGAGGTCCCAGAATCTAGGCTACGCCCATTTGTATCTCCTGGGGGTATAGAGAAATCGCCCATAGAAGTAGTAGGAATGTATGGGCCGAGGTCACCAATTGCAGAGAGACTGTCCTCTGTGTATCTCTGAAAAAGGGGGGATTTTAATGTACCTGTAAATTCCATATTCTAAAGTACAGTACAGGGCACAAGCAAAGTATTTCTAGACCCTTTGCTTGTACCTTCAGGTGATTGGACACTGGCAAAGTTTTCAAGGACCTGTCCCCAGGGCACCTCTCCTATAACCCTATCTCACATGATGAGTCATCACTTGTGCACAAGCAATGCAAGTAACCAAGGAATGGAAGGGAGGGTGCTATCTGCCCTGTACTGTACTTCCAGATATGGAATTTACAGTAAAAACTAAATTCCTCTTATCTTAATATTACAGGACACATGAAAAGTATTCATAGACCCTTGGATGTCCCCAGGCAATAAATGAGAAGGGCGGGCAACAACCAGGAAAACAGAACAGTGTCAACAGGCCCAATAAAAACAAGGGTCAAAAGACCCAACTTTTAGAGTGCCGCTGCAAGAAACTTGTGGCCGAAAGCTGCACCCATTGAAGAACTTTGAAAAGATATGAACAGAGGATTAGATGGTGGCCTTAGAATGTTGGGCTACAGAGGCCTGGTGCCAGAAAGCCCAGATTGGTCCTTCAGAGTGTAACTTCCAGCAATCAGATTTCCTATTATCAAGCAATGGTGGACTTGGAAACAGGATGTCACTTATGAAATAGATAAACTTTCTTCCCGATTGAAGCAGTGGCATTGAGGTAATCTTTCTTCCCGATTGAAGCAGTGGCATTGAGATAGGCTCTGACTACAACCAGGCAATGAGCACAGGCTTTTTTTTGATGCTCTGGGGCAAATCATGAGGATGGTAAAATTATGTCCTTGTTAAGGTGAGAGACCGATAATACCTTAGGAAGAATAAATGGTCTTCGGTGGGAGACCGATACCACCTTAGGAACACTACCTAGACATTGTGAAGGATAAGGAACAGTTCCTTACAAGAAAAGGCAGCCAGCTCATAGGACATGCCTGATAGCAACCAAAAAAGCAATTTTGCAGGAGAGGCCATCCAGGAGAACATCCCTGATGGGTTCAAAGGGAGGATTCTGCAGACCAGAGAGAACCAAGTTGAGATCCCAAGGAAACACAGGGTGCTGCAAGGAGCGCCTGATGTGAGATACACTTTGAATAAAGGTTTTTAAATGGGAACACAAAGCTAGGAGATGTGGACATGGCCAAAACCTGACTTTTGGAGTACTTAAAAGAGAAGTCCAGCCTGAGCTTGTTTGGCTGGGCTTCTCCTATGGGTCACAGGAGTGCAATTTGTTTGGCACTCCTGTGACCTGTTTTCAGCACAGAGCGGACCGAAGTCCGCTTTCTGCTGATGTCACCAATATCAGTCCAGGCACCGCGTCATCCTGACTCTGGGAGTCTGGATCCGCCAGTTGCCTGGACTGATTCCCGTCTCAGCCTCTCAGCGAGCCGCTGAGAGGCTGAGACGGGCACTCCACGCCCCTCCACAGCTCAGCGCTCCAGTGACCGTGGAGAAGCAGAGCAGGAGAGCTGCTGATCTACAGGCAGCAGCTCTCTGCTAGGGGAGCCGAGAGAACCAAGCAATCGGCGATGTTCAATCTCTCGATTCTCAGTGCAGAGAAGCTGGGGGACAAGATGTAGCATCGGTCTGATGCTGCATCCACCTAGGTAAGTATGAAACTGCAATAACCCCCAAACCCATACTTCTCTTTTAAGGCCAAATTCTGGACAAGACCAGATTTTATAAAGGCTAGAAAGTAAGGCACAGAATATTCTCTGGGGTTGAATTGCCTTTGTTCACACCAGGCAAAGAAGGATTTGCATTTATGATAGTAGGTATTTATGGAAGTGACTTTTATTGCTTTCAACAAGGTAGGAAAAAAAGGGATTTTTATAACAGCTTACCTGTAAAATCCTTTTCTTGGAGTACATCACGGGACACAGAGCGACTTAGTCATTACTAATGGGTTATATAGATTACCTTCAGGTGTTGGCACTGGCCAATTCCAAACCGGAAGTACCCTCCCCTATATAAGCCCCTCCCACCCGGGAGCACCTCAGTTTTGTAGCCAAGCAATAAGTGTCCCAAAAAGAGGGGTGGGAGCTCTGTGTCCCGTGATGTACTCCAAGAAAAGGATTTTACAGGTAAGCTGTTATAAAAATCCCTTTTTCTTTTTCGTACATCACGGGACACAGAGCGACTTAGTCATTACTAATGGGACGTCCCAAAGCAATGCCAAATGAGGGGAGGGATACATAAGCTGGGCGCCATCAGGCATGAGGCTCTTTTGCGGCCTGCAACACACTGCGCCCAAAGGCGACATCCTCCTGACTTCTGACGTCTACCTGGTAGAATCTAGTAAACGTGTGTACTAAGGACCATGTTGTGGCCTTACAGTACTTGAGCCAGGGAGGCTTGGTGATGCACTGCCCATGAAGTTCCAACTGCTCTTGTGGAGTGCGCCCTAACTTTTAACGGAGGCGGTCTCCTTTTCAAGCCATAGGCTTGTATTATGACCTGTCGAATCCACTTGGCTAAAGTAGATTTTTGATGCTGCCTGACCCTTTCTGGGGCCTTCCGGCAGAACAAAGTATCCGTTCTACGAATCTGAGCAGTGGCTTTAAGATAAGCTTTAACTGCTCTTACTACATCCAAAGAATGCAATAACTTTTCCTCTACCAAACTAGGTTTGGGGAAAAAGGAAGGAAGAACCACATCTTGGTTCAAATGGAACCTCGATACCACCTTAGGAAGAAGGCTGGATGAGGACGTAATACTACTCTGTCCTTATGGATAACCAGATATGGCTCCTTACAGGACAAGGCGGCTAATTCCGATACTCTTTTAGCCGAACAAATGGCTACTAAGAAAATCAATTTCCTGGTGAAAAGAACCAAGAAAATGTGCCGCAATGGTTCAAATGGTTGTTTCTGTAGAACCGACAGAACCAGGTTTAAGTCCCATGGACATATGGGAATACTAACCGGAGGGCTACTACGCATCACTCCTTGTATGAAAGCTTTGATTAATGAATGCAAAGCCAAGGGCCTTTGAAAAAAAAAATATTGACAAGGCCGTCTGACCCTTGATAGTACTCAAGGCAAGCTTCCTATGTACAGCCCACTGTAGGAAGTCCAGAATCCTACCTATTACGTACTTACGTGGATGCCATTTCCTGGCCTCACCCCACGTGATGTACGCCTTCTAGATCCTATAATAGATCTGCCTGGATACCGGCTTCCTGGCATTGATCATGGTAGATACCACAGGATTAGAGAGCCCTCTCTTTTTTAGAATGTGGGCTTCTATAGCCAGGCCGTCAACCTAGGGCTGGTAAGGAAGGGTAGTATATCGGTCCTTGCGAAAGCAGGTCCGGACGATGTGGGAGGGTCCAAGGACTTCCCACTGACATTTTTACAATCTCCGCGTACCATGCCCTTCGGGGCCACGCTGGAGCCACCAGAATCACTGGTTTCTTTTCTACCCTGATTCTGCGGATTAATCGCGGTGGGAATGCATATATCAGCTTGAACTGATCCCAAGGGAACACTAGGGCATCCGAACCGCAAGCTAGGGGATCCTTTGTGCGAGACACAAATCTGTCCACCTTTGCGTTGAATCTGGATGCTAGCAGATCTACATCCGGTGTTCCCCACCGCTGGCATATTGCCTGGAAAACCTCGGGGTGAAGAGACCATTCCCCCGGGCATAATTGCTGGCGACTTAAAAAAGTCCGCTCTCCAATTTTCCACTCCCGGGATGAAAACCGCGGATATGGCTGTGACATACCTTTCTGCCCATTCCAGGATGCATTTCGCTTCCCTCTGGGCTGCACGACTCCTGGTGCCACCCTGGAGATTGATATATGCCACTGCTGTGGCATTGTCTGATTGAATTCTGACAGGTGACCCTTGGAGTTTGGATGTCCATGCTACTAGGGCATACCGGGCTGCTCGTATCTCTAAGAGATTGGTGGGCAGGGCCTTCTCTGCTTCTGACCACTTGCCCTGGAGAGACCATTGCTCCAGTACTGCCCCCCAGCCTATGAGGCTGGCAACTGTAGTGACCACCTTCCAAGAAACCGGACTGAAGGGTTTCCCTTCCCAGATTCTGGGGCACCAACCACCAATGGAGGCTCTTGCGAACGGAAAGGGACAGGGACATTGGTAAGTCTAAAGCCTGAACTTTTTTGTTCCAGGCTGACAGTATGGCCCTCTGCAAGTTCCTTGAATGGAATTGACCGTAGGGTACCGCTTCGAATGAAGCCACCATTTTTCCCAGCAGCCTTATACACAGGCGTATGGATGGTTTTTCTTTTTTGTACCCACTAAGTGGGTCAAATCTTTCAAAGACGACACCTTCTCTGGAGGTAAGAAAATCTTTCTCTGATTTGAATCCAGTCTTAGCCCCCAAGTATTCCAGGCTTTTGACTGGTTTTAGGGCTGACTTGTCTCGGTTGATAATGCAACCGTGAGATTCCAGATACTTGATTATCTTGTGAACGACCACTTCTAGTTTTTTTCACTGAGTGGTCTATCAGCAACAAGTCGTCTAGATATGCCATTATCGTTACACCTTGTGTTCCTAGTTTGGCCATCGTAGGGCCAGAATTTTTGTGAACACTCGTGGTGCCGTGGCCAGACCGAAAGGTAAGGCTCTGAACTGAAAATGGCGCCCTTCTACTGCAAGGCGTAGAAATTTCTGGTGGGCCGGACAGATGGGAATATGCAAATAAGCATCCCTTATGTCGATCGAGGCTAACCATTCCTGCCCTTGTAGGGCGGTGGCCACCGATCGGATCGACTCCATCCGAAAAAAGTCCTGATATGTAGGAACTTGTTTAGCCCTTTTATATTCAATATGGGCCTCATGTCCCCATTTGGTTTGGGGACTGTGACAAGGTTCGAGAAAAACCCAAACCCGTTTTCTTTCAAGGGAACCTTCATGATTACCCTTGGGGCAATAGTTGCTCTAGTGCCAGAAGGAGGGATCCACTCTTCTGGGGATCGCTTGGCACGTTTGACCTTATAAAATGGGCAGGAGGAATGTCTTTTAACTCCAGCCTGTATCCCAGACTTACTGCGGGGATCACCCATCTCTGATGGTGTCCCGCCAGGTCTCTGTGAACAACTGAAGTCTTCCCCTCACCCGACTGAGTGGGGGCAACCCTTCATGACTTAGGGGGAGGTTTTGTACCTCTCTTGACCCAGGGTTTCTTGATACCCTGTGATTGTCCCTGATTTCTGCCCCCTGGATTTGACCGCGGAGGCCGTCGGAACTGTTTCACAGCCGATGTGCCAGGGACTGGAGAAGTAGGCCTCTTAAAAGAAGGACTTCTACCCTTGTTCTTAACCGGTAAGAGTGAACTTTTACCGGCAGAAATTTTCTGGATATATTTGTCCAGATCTTCTCCAAATAAGCGTTCTCCATGAAATGGGAAGCTAACCAGCAGTTTTTTACAGGGAGCTTCAGCAGACCAGTTTTTGAGCCACAGAAGCCTATGCATATGTACTATAGACAGCGTAAAGCGGGAGGCCTGTTGGATTGTATCCTTTATGGCGTCCACCGCAAAACACAAGGCTCTAGGCAGGTCAGCTAGGGCAAGAGCCTGCTGATCTGGTAAGTCCCTTAAGACTTGTTTCAACTGATCTTTCACTGCTTGGCAGACTCCAATCGCTGCTACCGCAGGTTGTGTCACCATGCTTGCTGTAGAGAAAGCAGATTTTAGTAAAGACTCCAATTTTTTATCTATTGGGTCTTTGACATTGGAACATTATCTACTGGACATGTCAGTGATTTGTTAACAGAAGAGATGGCTGCGTCCACTGTAGGGACCCTCCATTTTTTTATGAACTTATCCTCCATGGGATAGATCACCGGAAATCTCTTGGGGGGAGCAAATATTTTATCAGGATGCTCCCAATCCTGGTAAATAAGCCCTTCTAATAAAGGGTGGATTGGGAAGGAACAGACAGCCTGGGGAGCTTTTAGCGACCCCAGCGAGGAAACCGTAGTGGATGGTGGTTCCGCCAGAGGCATTTTAAATGCTGATCGGACCATATTAGTCAGAGACTGAACCCATAATCTTTCAGCCTGAGATGCTGAGAAAGGTTCTTCCACTGTTGATTCCTCCATAACTGAATCAACCTCATCCTGATCCCCTTCAGGTAGGTCGATCTCTGGGACTGTTCCTCCACTAACAGGCACTCTGAAGGAGGAGACGGAGATCGGACGCGCTTTTCCTGAGACAGGGAAGCAGCGATCAATGCTGTTAATCTCTCTTCCAATCCTCCCAGAGTTGAGGATAAAACCTCCTCTGTTATATATACAGGAGCAGGTGGACTGGGGACAGCCGCAGCACCAGGCATTCCTGCGGGGTTTCTACGGCTACTGACCTCTGAATTCTCAGGGGAGATTGGTGCAGTACAAGCATGCCCAATATCCTCAGAGCCCGATGGAGACCCCTTTGGCTTCCTGGAAGATCTATTTCCGGAGCGTCTGGACGACATATCTTTAAGCACAAAGCTGAGGTATTCCCGTCGTCATACACCAATTTTGCTGGTAATAATCTAACACAGGTGCTGCTATATACCAGCTGGTGTCCACTAAAGTGCCTTTCTATGGGGATGCCTGCATCAACCGCCTCTGTGTGCCACTGTTTGTTGCTAGCTCTGTTTGCATCCAGCTGACACTTGTACTGTGTCTTTTAACTATGCTGGGACGCCCGCACATGCGCAGAAGCGCCGCGGCGCGCATCGAGCGTCATCCACCCGCCCCGCCCCTTTTTTTCATAGGAGGCGCGTGCACGCGCCCACGCCCGTGCGCCATTGGCGCCCTTTTCGAAATCAAACAGGGGACTAGGAGCCAGGGCCCTTTTTGCCGGAGGGCCTGTGCGGTGGATGAGCGCAGCAACAGGGCAGAGGAAGTGGATTCCCACAGAGAAACTTACCAGCTGCCTGGATCTTTTGACTTGAGAAAACCAAAGATCCACATGACAAGAAAAATGGACTACAGCGGCCTCTAGTGGTTTAACACAGGTACCGCGGTCCCCTTTTTTTTTTTTTTCTTGACTACTATTAAAATTTTACATTTTCAGTAGTTACAGGCAAACACAGATATTTAGCGGGAATACCGTTAGGTAACAGACAGAAAGACAAATTAGGCTTGGGGGTCCCCCAATAGAACCAAGTTCCTGGGGGCCCCCACTTACCTGATCCCCGCCGCAGGACTTTGTTTGGTCCACAGAAGTCCAAACTTCACCTATCACGGCAGGCATTGTAATTAAACCTTCAGGGACCGGGTTCCCAAGGATTCCACTCCCCTGGACCTGTATAGCACCCTGCACAGACAACATCTTGGTCGTGGGTATGACCAGAGCTCTGGATCCCAGGGTCCAGCCCTCCTAAGAGAAGCATTACAGGCAAAACCTTGCTCTTCTGCTGCAAGGCCCGGGTACCGACCGTTTAGCTATGAAGCTTTTTTGGTGGGATCCGGAACAGCTTACTAAGGCCCAAAAGAACCTGTACGCAAGCCCAGTGAAAACACATGTTACTCTTTGGCCAACACCTTAGACACTGGCAAAAAACTGAGGTGCTCCCGGGTGGGAGGGGCTTATATAGGGGAGGGTACTTCCGGTTTGGAATTGGCCAGTGCCAACACCTGAAGGTAATCTATATAACCCATTAGTAATGACTAAGTCGCTCTGTGTCCCGTGATGTACGAAAAAGAAACAGACTCAGAGACTCTATCGCTTAGGACCTGGGCTTCAACAGCCATGCCTTAAAACTAGAGACTAAGAAGCAGGATGGAATAGATGGCCCTGAGAAAGAAGATCTGGCCTGTTAGGGAGAGGCCTAGAGTCATCTGTTAGAAGTCTGAGTATGTCTGTGTACCAGGTTTTCTGGGCCAGTTTGGTGCAATGAATGTCACAGTTTTCTTCTCTTGCTCTATCTTTTTGAGTAACATCGAAGCATGCTACCATGAGGCCTAGAATCCACATGGAGAATCTCATTGTGGCTCTAAGATAAATAATTTTCCTGTTCTGGAAGGAAAACATTTGCTTGGGGTATGTCCAGGATTAGACCCAAGTATTCCAGGTGAAGAGAAGATTGGAGAGCAGATTTCTGGAAACTGATCAACCAACCGAAGGCCTGGAGCATCAAAATTGTTCTACGTGCATTTGCAGACAGCTTGTAAGAGAGATGAGTCCTGCAGGAGAAGGTCATCTAAATAACCTGTGACCCAGACACCCTGAGTTCTGAGAAGTGCAAGAAGAGATGTCTAAACTGAAAGCAGAGGATAGGCTGCCACTGCAAAGAACGGAAAGTGCTGATGAAGTGAATAGGAATAGGTAGAGAGGCATCTTGGATGTCTACAGATGCTAGGTATTCCCCTGGTCTCAGAAGGGCGATAGCCGACCTTACAGTTTCCATGCAAAATTTGGGAGTCTGTAGGTATTTATTGAGAGATTTTAAAGCAGAACTATGCACTCTCAATCAACATTAACTATTCTCAATCCTTGTGCTGCTAGCATTAGTAAATAGATAGGAAGGTATATTATATTTACTTGAAACAAAGATTGCAGCGCTCAATATATATGAACACCTTAAATAATGTGAAAAAAGTAAAAAAAAACAAAAAAACACTTAAGAGTCCAAAGTGAATCTAGTGCAAAGTGATAAAAATAGGATTTTTATAACAGCTTACCTGTAAAATCCTTTTCTTGGAGTACATCACGGGACACAGAGCGACATAGTCATTACTATGTGGGTTATATAGATGATACCTTCAGGTGCTGTCACTGGCAACTTCCAAAACCGGTAGTACCCTCCCCTATATAAGCCCCTCCCATCCGGGAGTACCTCAGTTTTGTAGCAAAGCAATAAGTGTCCCCAAAAGAGGGGTGGGAGCTCTGTGTCCCGTGATGTACTCCAAGAAAAGGATTTTACAGGTAAGCTGTTATAAAAATCCTATTTTCTTTCTCGTACATCACGGGACACAGAGCGACATAGTCATTACTATGTGGGATGTCCTAAAGCAATGCCCAATGAGGGGGGGGATACACCATACATAAGCTGAGCGCTATCAGACATGAGGATCTTTTGCGGCCTGCAACACACTGCGCCCAAAGGCGACATCCTCCTGACTTCTAACGTCCACCTGGTAGAACCTAGTAAACGTGTGTACTGAAGACCATGTTGCGGCCTTACAGATTTGAGCCAGGGAGGCCTGGTGATGCACTGCCCATGAAGTTCCAACTGCTCTCGTGGAGTGCGCTCTAACTTTGAACGGAGGCGGTCTCCTTCTCAAGCCATAGGCTTGCATTATGACCTGTTGAATCCACTTGGCTAAAGTAGATTTTGACGCTGCCTGACCCTTTCTGGGGCCTTCCAGCAGAATAAACAAAGTATCCGTTCTGCGAATCTGAGCAGTGCCTTTTAGATAAGCTTTAACTGCTCTTACTACATCCAAAGAATGTAATAACTTTTCCTCTACCGAACTAGGTTTGGGAAAAAACGAAGGAAGAACCACATCTTGGTTCAAACGAAACCTCGATACCACCTTAGGAAGAAAGGCTGGATGAGGACGTAACACTACTCTGTCCTTATGGATAACCAGATATGGCTCCTTACAGGACATAGCTGCTAATTCTGACACTCTTTTAGCCGAACAAATGGCTACTAGAAAAATCAATTTCCTGGTGAGAAGAACCAGGGAAATATGCTGTAATGGTTCAAATGGTTGTTTCTGTAGAACCGACAGAACCAGGTTTAAGTCCCATGGACATATGGGAATATTAACCGGAGGGCTAATACGCATCACTCCTTGTATAAAGGCTTTGACTAGTGAATGCGAAGCCAAGGGCCTCTGAAAAAATATTGACAAGGCCGAAATCTGACCCTTGATAGTACTCAAGGCCAGCTTCCTATCTACAGCCCACTGTAGGAAGTCCAGAATCCTACCTATTACGTACTTACGTGGATGCCATTTCTTGGCCTCACACCAGGCGATGTACGCCTTCCAGATTCTATAGTAGATCTGCCTGGATACCGGCTTCCTGGCATTGATCATGGTAGATACCACAGGATTAGAGAGCCCTCTCTTTTTTAGAATGTGGGCTTCAATAGCCAGGCCGTCAAACCTAGGGCTGGTAAGGAAGGGTGGTATATCGGTCCTTGCGACAGCAGGTCCGGACGATGTGGGAGAGTCCAAGGACTCCCCACTGACATTTTTACAATCTCCGCGTACCATGCTCTTCGGGGCCACGCTGGAGCCACTAGAATTTACTGGTTTCTTTTCTACCCTGATTCTGCGGAGTAATCGAGGTAACAATTGTGGCGGTGGGAATGCATATATCAGCTTGAACTGATCCCAAGGGAACACTAGGGCATCCGAGCCGCAAGCTAGGGGATCCCTTGTCCAAGAGACAAACCTGTCCACCTTTGCGTTGAATCTGGATGCTAGCAGATCTACATCCGGTGTTCCCCACCGCTGACATATTGTCCGAAAAACCTCGGGGTGAAGGGACCATTCCCCTGGGCATAATTGTGGGCGACTTAGAAAGTCCGCCTTCCAATTCTCCACTCCTGGAATGAATACCGCGGATATGGCTGGGACATAACTTTCTGCCCATTTCAGGATGCAATTTACCTCCCTCTGGGCTGCACGACTCCTGGTGCCACCCTGATGATTGATATATGCCACTGCCGTGGCATTGTCTGATTGAATTCTGACAGGGGACCCTTGGAGTTTGGATGTCCATGCTACTAGGGCATACCGGGCTGCTCATATCTCTAAGAGATTGATGGGCAGGGCCTTTTCCGCATCCGACCATCTGCCCTGGAGAGACCATTGCTCCAGTACTGCTCCCCAGCCTATAAGGCTGGCATCTGTAATGACCACCTTCCAAGAAATCGGACTGAAGGATTTCCCTTTTTCCAGATTCTGGGGAACCAACCACCAACGGAGGCTCTTGCGAACGGAAGGGGACAAGGACATTGGTAAGTCTAGGGCCTGAACTTTCTTGTTCCAGGCTGACAGTATGGCCCTTTGCAAATTCCTTGAATGGAATTGACCGTAGGGTACTGCTTCGAATGATGCCACCATTTTTCCCAGCAGCCTCATGCACAGGCGTATGGACGGCTGTCTTTTTGTACCCACTAAGTGGATCAAATCTCTCAAAGACAACACCTTTTTTCGAGGCAAGAATATTTTCTTCTGGCCTGAATCTAGCCTTAGCCCCAAGTATTCCAGACTTCTGACTGGTTTTAGGGCCGACTTGTCTCGGTTGATAATCCAACCGTGAGATTCCAGATACTCGATTGTCTCGTGAACAACCACTTCTAGTTTTTCCACTAAGTGGTCTATCAGCAACAAGTCGTCTAGATATGCCATTATCGTTACACCTTGTGTTCTTAGATTGGCCAATAATGGGGCCAGAATTTTTGTGAACACTCGTGGTGCTGTGGCCAGACCGAAGGGTAAGGCTCTGAACTGAAAATGGCGCCCTTCTACTGCAAAGCGTAGACATTTTTGGTGGACTGGAAAGATGGGAATGTGCAAATAAGCATCTCTGATGTCGATCGAGGCTAACCATTCCTCCCCTTGTAGGGCAGTGGCCACCGATCGGATCGACTCCATCCGGAAAGTCCTGATATGCAGGAATTTGCTTAGCCCTTTTAGATTTAATATGGGCCTCACGTCCCCGTTTGGCTTCGGGACTGTAAAGAGGTTTGAGTAAAACCCGAACCCCCATTCTTCCAGGGGAACCTCCATAATTACTCCTTGGAGCAATAGTTGTTCTAGTGCCAACAGGAGGGACTCTCTCTTCCGGGGATCCCTTGGCACGTTTGACCTTATAAAATGGGAAGGAGAGTCTTAACTCCAATCTGTATCCCAGACTTACTGCGGAGAGCACCCATCTGTCTCTGATCGTGTCCCGCCAGGTCTCTGCGAACAACTGGAGTCTTCCCCCCACCCGATTGAGTGGGGGCAACCCTTCATGCATTTGACTTTGGGGGAGGTTTTGTACCTCTCCTGACCCAGGTTTTTTTATTACCCTGCGATTGTCCCTGATTTTTACCCCCGGGATTTGACCGAGGAGGCCGTCGGAACTGTTTCACAGCCGATGCCCCAGGGACTGGAGAAGCAGGCCTCTTAAAAGAGGGACCTCTAACTCTGTTTTTAACCGGCAAGAGTGTACTTTTACCGTTGGAAATTTTCTGGATATATTTGTCCAGGTCTTCCCCAAATAAGCGTTCACCATGAAATGGGAAGCTAACCAGCAATTTTTTACAGGGAGCTTCAGCAGACCAGTTTTTGAGCCATAGAAGCCTGCGCATATGTACTACAGACAGCGTAAGGCGGGAGGCCTGATGGATTGAATCCTTTATGGCGTCAACCGCAAAGCATAAGGCTCTAGGTAGATCAGCTAGGGCAAGGGCCTGCTGATCTGGCAAGTCCCTTAAGACTTGTTTCAACTGATCCTTCACTGCTTGGCAGACCCCAATAGCTGCCACTGCTGGTTGTGTCACCAAGCCTGCTGTAGAAAAAGCAGATTTTAATAAGGACTCCAATTTTTTATCTATTGGGTCCTTGAACATTTGGACATTATCCACTGGACATGTCAGTGATTTATTCACACAAGAGATGGCTGCGTCCACTGTAGGGACCCTCCATTTTTTGATGAACTTATCCTCCATGGGATAGACCACCGGAAATCTCTTGGGGGGAGTAAATATTTTATCAGGATGTTCCCAATCCTGGTACATGAGCCCTTCCAATAAAGGGTGAAGTGGAAAAGAACAGACAGTCTGGGGAGCTTTTAGTGACCCCAGCGAGGAGACAGTAGTGGTTGATGGTTCCGCAAGGTGCATTTTAAATGCTGATCGGACCATGTTAGTCAAAGACTGAACCCATAATCTTTCAGCTTGAGATGCTGAGAAAGGTTCCTCCACAGTTGATTCCTCTATAACAGAATCAACCTCCTCCTGATCCCCTTCAGGCAGGTCGATCCCTGTATGGGACTGTTGCTCCGCTAACAGGTACTCTGAAGGAGGAGACGGAGATCGGGCGTGCTTTCCCTGTGACAGGGAGGCAGCGATTAATGTTGACAATCTCTCTTCTAATCCTCCCAGAGCTGAGGAAAAAACCTCCTCTGTTACATACACAGGAGCAGGTGAACTGAGGACAGCCACAGTACCAGGTACTCCTGCAGGGTCTCTACGTTCACTAACCTCTGAATTTTCAGGGGAGACGGGTGCAGCAGAAGCATGCCCAAGATCCTCAGAGCCCGATGGAGACCCCTTTCGCTTCCTGGAAGATTTAGTTCCGGAGCTTCTGGACGGCATATTCCTAAGCCCAAAGCTGAGGTATTCCAGCCGTAATACACCCTTTTTACTGAGAATAGTCTAGCACAATTGCTGCTATATATCAGTTGGTGTCTACTAAAGTGCCTTTCTAGGGGATGCCTGCATCAACCGCCTCTGTGTGCCTTTTTACTGTTGCTAGCTCTGTTTGTGCACTTCAATAGCCAGCTTGATTGCCTTTAAACATGCTGGACGCCCGCACATGCGCAGTAGCGCCGCGGCGCACACCGAGCGTCATCCACCCGCTCCGCCCCTTTTTCCAGATCGCCTCTATATATAGAGGCGCGTGCACGCGCACGGGCGCCTTTTTTGAAAAAACAAGGAGCTAGGGTCCCTGCCGCAGGGCCCGGGCATGGATGAGCGCAGCAACAGGGCAGAGGAGACAGCTTCCCAGCAGAGAACTTACCAACTGCCTGGATTTGACTTCGGAAGAAAAAAATCCACATTACAAGAAAAAAGAACCATAGCGGCCTCTAGTGTTTAACACAGGTACCGCGGTCTTACATTTTTTTTTTCTTTTTTTCTTGCCTACTATAATTTTTTTTACATTTTCTCAGTAGTAACAGGCATGCACAGAATCTTTAGCGGGAATACCTTAGGTAACAGGCAGAAAGACAAAATAGGCTTGGGGGTCCCCCAATAGAACCAAGTTCCTGAGGGCCCCCACTTACCTTTTCCTCGCCGCAGGACTATGTTTGGTCCACAGAAGCCCAAACTTCACCTATCACGGCAGGCATTGTAATCAAACCTTCAGGGACCGGGTTCCCAAGGATTCCACTCCCCTGGACCTGTATAGCACCCTGCACAGAAAACATCTTGGTCGTGGGTATGACCAGAGCTCTGGATCCCAGGGTCCAGCCCTCCTAAGAGAGGCATTACAGGCAAAACCTTGCTCTTCTCTTGCAAGGCCCGGGTACCGACCGTTTAGCTATGAAGCTTTTTTGGTCGGATCTGGAATAGCTTACTGAGGCCCAAAAGAACCTGTACGCAAGCTCAGTGAAAAACACATGTTACTTCTTGGCCAACACCTTAGACACTGGCAAAAAACGGAGGTACTCCCGGATGGGAGGGGCTTATATAGGGGAGGGTACTTCCGGTTTTGGAAGTTGCCAGTGCCAGCACCTGAAGGTATCTATATAACCCACATAGTAATGACTATGTCGCTCTGTGTCCCGTGATGTATGAGAAAGAAATAACATATCCATGGTGGTCCCCCACCAATGTGCTCAAAACACCCAATGTAGCCTCCACCATAAAGGAGAAATCCGCACTCACCAGATGTAGCTGCTGTCTAGAATATAGAACAGCAAATATCGCATATGAAAGTTGTTGTTCTGGAAAGACCAGAAGACTGTCTCGTTAATGATCTTTAAATATGCTCAGATATGTATGTTGTGCTCCAGAAGACACTCTCTAGTAATTTTAGAAATGCTCTAATGCGCAGCACATCCCATCCTAGAAACGGTTTACCAATAACAAAGAAAAAACCTCATGGTGCAGTATTTATTGGTGCCCAGACAAATAAAAACAATAAAAACAAATGAAAACAAATGAAAACAAATGAAAACAAATGAAAACAAATGAAACTAGTGACACCTATATAGCCACCACTCCACAATAAAAAATGGCGGCAGGACCTTAGGCATCAAACAATAAGCATAAGTGGTTTAAGATAGGTTTAAGATAATAGGCCTCCAGTCTGAACCAGAATGGCGGCAGGTCCTCAGGTGGCGAATCAAAGTAAACCTCTACAGCTGTTTCGTGCAACCACGCATCATCAGGAGCAAATACTTTTTTTAAAATTATTATATTTACTTGTTAAATTTTTATTTTTTTTTAACATTTCTCCAGTTGCTTCTTGGTTTCTATCTAAGGCCAAAATGATGTCATACATCCCAGGAGTCTTCAGGGCCTTTTTTTTTTTCTTTCTGTATGAATCATTTGCCCTTACTCAACATGGTCACAGCTAGAAATACTAGGGGTGTTTTTTAAAGTGATATCTCAACAAAATAAAGCATGTAGACATGGCTGAATGTGCTTTGAATAGCAAAAGTGAATTAAATCGTGCTTTCAGTTAATGTTGCTCAAATACTGTTAAGCTCCAGTTTTAGTCCAGGGTATGATGAATGGGGGTTTGGTACCGTAAACAGGTTTAAATAGAATTCCTTGAACCCATCTAGTGGAAGTGCTGGCACAACAATTCTGGGGAAAAGAGATGGTTTAGGGCATTCTGAAAATCTGACTGTCTTTGGGCAGTTTTCAGTTGATTTGAGAGAAGAAATTAGGGGGTACAGTTTTAATTTCTATTGTGTACCATGTTGAAATCACTGATTGAACACTCAGGTCTGGAACATCTGTGACCCAAATAGAGGCAAACTGTAACAGACATTCACCACTCTTAGGAGTGAGGGTGTCCCTTCATTGGGAAGAGAGCTTTGAGAAAGACTTGCTGGGCTTAGTGGACTTGCACCGAAAATAAAAACTGAACTTAGGCTTTGAAGTTGAAGCCTGGGTAGACCGGTTAGGTGCTCTGCATTTTGAGGAGTTAGAGGCTCCTGAGGGGGGTTTTGGAATGTTTTTCCTTGGAATAAAATCTTCCCTCCTGTGACATCTTTGATGTTTTGGTTAAAGTGGATGTAAACCCTCTGCTATACCCAGTGAAGTGTATAACTTCAGATGATACACCGAGATGAAACAAATCTCCCTATATAGGTTTTATTTGTATATCTGCTGTATTCAGCTTTATATACGGTTTAGAAGGTGCACATCGTGTTCGATTTTATTTCTCCTGTTTCAGCTGTGGGAGAGGAGTCCGGTCATACATTGTGCGACAGCTGATTGGAGGAAAGGCACACACCCTCACTCCACATAAGCAGAGGAAGGAAGGAAGGAATGTGCAGAGCTGTGCTGTGAGAAGGACACTGCTAATCTATTTATAGCACCCACCCGACACAAATTTCCAGCTGCTTTTATCTCTGGTCTCTTAAAACTTGTCAGAAGTCATCATGCTGTTAACAAAACGGAGCAGCGAACAGAGCAGCATAAAGACACGGGACTCTGGATTTGGAGAGAGATAAGTAAACACTACAGATATATGTGCCCAGCTCAAATTTCATGAATTGGGTTTACATCCACTTTGTGCCTACCCCAAAAAATAGGATTTTTTACTCACCGTAAAATCCTTTTCTCTGAGTTCATGGACCGACACAGCTTCTCTATTGACATAGTGGGTATTATCCGATAATTAGGAGTGACTAGGCAGAAAACTTGTAAAAAGTGTTGCATCACACCTTCTACAGTACCGCCCAGGGGGCGGACCCTCTGGTATATCCCCTCACTCTGCATCTCGCAGATCAGTTGGTCAAAAAGCAGTACAAACTTAAAAGGAGGGGTGGGTGCTGTGTCGGTCCATGAACTCAGAGAAAAGGATTTTACGGTGAGTAAAAAATCCTATTTACTCTTTCGTTCATGGACCGACACAGCTTCTCTATTGACATAGTGGGACGTCCCAAAGCAGTGTCAGAGAAAAAACGAAAGGTGGTAACAGCATAAAAATAAACTTCACCCCAAACACAAAACAGCACTCCTCCAACGGAGGAGTTGCAACTCTAAACGGCCGCCTGCAAAACTTTACGGCCGAAAGAGGCATCCGAAGATGCACCTACATCAACTTTGTAGAATTTTGTGAAAGTGTGAGCGGACGACCAAGTCGCCGCTTTACATAATTGGGAAACAGACGCTTGATGTCGGAAAGCCCAAGAGGCACCTCTATTGCCCTGGTCGAATGCGCCGTGACCGGAAAGTGGGGCGCTTGACCCTTTAAAGCATAAGCCTGGATTACTATCTGTCGGATCCACCTAGATATGGTGGCCGACGAGACTGCTTGGCCCTTCTTGGGACCAGCCACCGAAACAAACAGTGAAACTGACTTCCGGAACAGGGAAGTAGCAGATAGGTATACTCTCAAAGCTGGGACATAGTCCAAGGAATGTAACGCCGACTCCTTAGGATTCTACTGATGAGGACACAAGGATGGAAGTACAATGTCTTTGTTGAGATGAAAAGCCGAAACGACTTTCGGAAGAAAGGAAGGCTGCAGCCGCAGCACCACCTTATCCTTGTGGAAAATCAAATAGGGAGCCTTGCAGGACAAGGCTGCCAGCTCAGAGACTCATCTAACTGACGTAACAGCCACCAAAAAGACCACCTTCTGAGAAAGTGTCAACAGGGGAATCTCTCTAATATTCTCAAACGGTGCCTTCTGAAGCAAGGAGAGGACCAGGTTCAAGTCCCACGGAGGTAGCGGGGGACAGACCGGAGGAGCCACATGTCGAACCCCCTGCACAAATGTACTCACGAGAGAGTGAGTTGCCAGGGGTCGCTGAAAAAAGACAGCCAGGGCAGATATCTGTTCCTTAAATCGTACTTAAGGCAAGCCTTTGATCCACCCCATGCTGTAAAAACAGCAGGATTCTGGAAACCAAATAAGTACGCGGATGCCATTTCATTTCCTCACACATGGAGATGTAGGCCTTCCAAGTGCGGTGATAAACCTTCCTAGAGGACGGTTTCCGAGCACTTCTCATAGTAGAGATTACTGAATCTGACAGGCCCCGGGCTCTCAGTACCTGGTTCTCAATAGCCATGCCGTTAAAGCCAGTGACCGTAAAGCAGGATGGCGTATTGGACCTTGCGATAGCAGGTCCTCCCGTAGTGGTAGACGCCAGGGGACGTCTGTTACCAGACATACTAGATTGACGTACCAAGGACGCTGAGGGCAATCTGGAACGATTAGGATCATTGGAATTCCCTCTGCCTCCACTCGGCGGAGCAGAAGAGGAAGAAGCCTTAAGGGAGGGAAGGCATAGATTAGCCGATACTGACCCCACAATGCCACCAACGCGTCCGTTGCGTCTGCCCATGGGTCCCTTGACCGGGCCACAAACCTCAATACCTTCCGATTGAGTCGGGAAGCCAGAAGATCTACGTCTAGCATGCCCCATCTTTGGCAGAGGAGCTGGAACAACTCCGGGTGTAAGGACCATTCTCCCTGGTCCAGCATTTGACGACTCCGGTAGTCCGCCTGCCAGTTTTCCACACCCGGAATGTACACGGCCGATAGTGCCGGTACGCTCCTCTCTGCCCACTTCAGGATGCGGGCGACCTTCGATGCTGCAACTGAGCTTCTTGTTCCTCCTTGATGATTGACATATGCCACTGCTGTGGCGTTGTCTGACTGGATCCTGACTGGACGCCCTTGCAGCCTCTGAGACCATTTGAAGAGGCACAGCCTGATCGCCCGGATTTCCAGGACATTGATCGGCAGGCAGGATTCCTCTGGGGTCCAGCGACCTTGCGCCGACTGAACACCCCAGACCCCCCCCCCCCAACCTGTAAGGCTGGCGTCCATCGTGATCACTATCCAGTAAACCGGAAGAAATGACTTCCCGGCCAGAAGAGCCGGTGCTGTCAGCCACCATACCAGGGATCTCCTGACTAGGTGGCTTACTCGGATTTGATAATCCAGAGATGATAGACATCTGTTCCATCTGGACAGAACTTCTTTCTGTAACACCCGAGTGTGATATTGAGCATATGGGACCGCCTCGAAGGAGGCTACCATGAGGCCTAACACCCGCATGCAAAAACGGAGTGACGACCAACTCTTGGAAGTCAGCTGCCGCACTGCAGCCCGAAGGGTCTGCAACTTTTCCACAGGGAGGAATACTTTTGCCTCTGAGGAATCCAGAATCAACCCCAGGTACACTAGGCGTTGAGTCGGCACCAATACTGACTTTTGCGTGTTTAGTATCCAACCAGAGTCTCGAAGAGTCTGACAGGTAATGGACACGCTTACCTCTAATTCTGAGCTTGAAGGGGCCTTCAGAAGAAGGTCGTCCAAGTAGCCCACGATAGCGATACCCCGCTGTCTTAGAAGTGCCAGAATCGGAGCGAGCACCTTGGTGAACGTCCTGGGTGCTGAAGCAAGGCCAAACGGGAGGGCCACAAACTGATAGTGGTTCTTCCCGATTGCAAATCGCAGAAACCTCAAGTGTCTGGAGTATATGGGAACATGCAGGTATGCGTCCTTGATGTCCCAGGAGGCCAGAAAGTCCCCTGGACGGAGGGCAGTGACTACAGATCAAACTGACTCCATCCGAAATCTTTGTACCTTCACAAAGCAATTGAGGGCCCTGAGATCCAAGATTGGACGAACCCCATCCTTCTTCGGCACAATGAACAGATTTGAGTAAAAACCCTGACCCCGTTCCTGTTTTGGAACTGGAATGACTACCCCGCGTTCCAGCAGACCCTGGACCGCCCCATACAGGGCCTCCCAACGGGTCGGTAGTAGCTGGAGGTGACGAATCTGTCCGGTGGACAAGAGAGAAATTCTATCTTGTAGCCTGAGGCGATTACTTCGCAAACCCACCTGTCGGAGACTAGAGCTGTCCACTGAGTCGCGAATTTGCGAAGACGTCCCCCCACCCGAGAGCTGGGTGGGGGCGGACCTTCATGCAGATGCAGATTTGTCTGCAGGCTTGTTGGGTTTGCGGGACCAAGGACGTTTTTGTCCTTGGGCAGGCGCCTTGTCGGCCTGGGGATTTTCCCTGTCGCACTAGGGGGACGAAAAAAACGATTGCGTGCAGTAAAGGAGGGCCCTTGCCCTTGGCGTGGCCCCTTACCCTTGCTAGTTTGAGGAAGCAACGTGCTTTTACCTCCTGTGGCATCCTTGATGATGTCATCCAGGGAGGCCCCAAAAAGTTTGTCGCCCTTAAAGGGCAAATCCAACAGGGCCTTCTTGGAAGTCTGGTCCGCAGACCAGCCCTTTTGCCAGATCAGGCGGTGTATTGCTACTGCATAAACCAAAGCTTTTGACCACAGGGGAATAGTATCCATGTCTGACTCGCAGACAAACCTAAGGCCCTGGACCAACTGGTCAGCCAAAGTTATCTCATCAGGAGGAGCATCTCGCTCCTTTAACACCTGGAGTAGCAATTTTGCCCATTCAGTAAGTGTCTGAGACTCTAGGGCCCCCGCCAATGCTGGGCATACTGCCGAGCCTACCACTGAGTATAGGTAGCGATCGAGTGCTTCAGCCTTCTTATCCACAGGGTCCTTGAAAACAGGAGCCCCTTCTACTGGAATTGTGGTAGCTCTATTAAGTCTGGACACCGGAGGGTCCACTATAGGGGGAGAGGTCCATTTCTTCAGAAAACTCTCCTTAAAGGGGTACTGTACCGCAAACTTCTTTGGGGCTGTAAAAACCCTTAGTGGGTTCTCCCATTCCTTGTATAAGAGCTTATCAAAATAAGACACACAAGGAAACACACTAGCAGTGCGGGCAGGTTTACGAAACCCAAAGGGGACCGGAGTCCCTGCTGCTTCTGCAGTATTTTCCAATTTTAGCGTATCCCGCACTGCAGTAATAAGGTCAGATACCAAAGCCTTCTCGCGTACTGACCTGGACTTGGAGTCATCCTCACTGTCCGATCGGTCACGGTCTGCAGTCTCTGATGCGTCAGAATCTGGGCCATGAGCCGTAGCTGGACCTGGTTCTGCATCTGAAATATCCCCAGAAGATTGCAGGGGAGGGGGACGTTTACTACCCCCTGTATTTCCGTGTGCTGCTTCCACCCTGGCAGCAAAAGCCTCTAGGATTTCCGACATAGCGTCCATAGACACCTAAGGGGCACCAGCTGCTAAATCTGGTATTTCAGGGGAGAAAACATTTGGCTCAGATGCCATGCTGACCAAGTGCTGACACCCACAGGGCTCCAGGCAAGATATCAATAGGCCACCCTCCTGTGCTGCAGAGATGCTGGGTCACTCAGAGGCCTCACCACCCTTGGATCGGTACCGCTATGCTGCAGTGTGCTGCACCTGTGATGCTGTCCCACCGCTGCTGTGTCAGTCTGCTTCTTTTATCAGCACTTCCTGTGTGAATTTTTCACGCCAGTGTAATGCACCCTAGAGGCCGGAGACTCTCGCAAAATGGCCGCCAAACGTCTGTATGGAAGATAATGTGGGCTCTAAGAAAATGGCCGCCGAGCCGAAGATAGAGGCCAAAGCAGCCGTAGACCACAAAAAGATGGTCGCTGAACGGCAGTATACACATACAGCGTGAATAATTACAAACATGGCCGCCAATCAGTCGATAGAGGCCAGTGGGTGTGGAACTACAAGAAAATGGCCGCCGGGCAGTCACTAGAGGCCAAAACAGGCATGGACCACCGCAAAATGGCCGCTGACAGCATGGAGGGGGAAACACATACAGGTAAGCAGAAATTACATTTCTTTTAAATGTTAGTTACAGCCAGCCCCGCTCCAGTGGAACCCCTTAGGTAACCCCCAGCACCCAGCAACCTTAGCCAGAAGCCCAGGGAGGAGGGAAAAGCAGGGAGAGAGGGAAGAAAGGGGCCACAACCACTTACTTGGTCTCTCCAGCAATGTCCAGCCAAATCACCCAGCCGAGGCAGGGGAGTTTACTTACCTATCCTGCATGTATCATGCTGGAAGACATTCCAAACAGATCATCGTCCGCGCACGGAATGTGACTGTTGGCCAGGCATGCTGTGATTGGACCCTAGGGGACGATCATATGTATGACCTGGAGCGCGACGCTCACCGGACAGGCTGCTGCGACTCGGCCGTAAGGTCAGCCGAAGCTGAGCGGTCCGATGCAAGCCTTGGAGCATAAGCTCACCGGCCAGGCTGCTGCGACTCGGCCGTAAGGTCAGCCGAAGCTGAGCGGTCCGATGCAAGCCCTGGAGCGTAGGCTCACTGGCCACCCGTCGAGCGACGGGCATGTCGTGGAAAACCCAGCGCGTAGCTAGGGCCGGCACACGCTCAATGGCCGACACTGGGGAGACTACAAGGATCGAAGGATCCAGCCTGTCACCCAGTCGGCAGTTGATTGAAGATCGCAGGAAACCAAAAAAAAAATTTAGCAAAAAATATATTTTTCCCCCGGACCAATGGGCCCGAAGGGAGCCATGTCCTTCTCCTTGCTAGACAGAAAAAAATGGATCTGCCAGATGCAGAGTGCATAGTGAGGGGATATACCATAGGGTCCGCCCCCTGGGCGGTACTGTAGAAGGTGTGATGCAACACTTTTTACAAGTTTTCTGCCTAGTCACTCCTAATTAATGGATAATACCCACTATGTCAATAGAGAAGCTGTGTCGGTCCATGAACGAACGAGTAAAACATTTTTTAAAAGAAAATATCTGTGAGGGACTTTTTGCAGGCTGCTTCAGATGTCTAGGATTTGATTCACAAGATTCTGTGCATTTGCATGGAGGCATGAAGGCATCCACACAAAAGAGCAGAAGATAATTGCTGTAATTACTTAATTAAAAGCACAGTCCTGGAATACAGGATCCTTTTGGTTCTGCATTGCCTTAATTCAGTTAGCTGCAGTTTGATATACTGTAGCAAGAGTTGGTTGTAAGGCTGAGCCTACCAGAGTAAAGAGTGTGCACTCTTTTTCCACTGGATAATGTTCGACAAAGATTTCTGGAGGACTGAAAATCTTTTCTGGAGTGATCCAGTCATCATAGATTGCCATTCATTGCCATTCTATTCTATTATTCAATTTGTTCATGAACAGGGAATGTCTTAAAGTGATTACAAAGGTTTATTTTTTTAAATAACAAACATGTTATACTTACCTGCTCTATGCAATGGTATTGCACAGAATGGCTCTATTCTTCCTCCTCTCAGGTGCCCCACCGGTGCTTTAGGTGACTTCTCTTCTTGGTGTGCCACCATAGAGCACCGCTTCTTATGACACAGACAGCACGGCTTGTCCCTGCCCCCAGCTCCCTCATCACAGGATTTGATTGACAGCAGTAGGAGCCAATGAGTTCTGCTGTTGCCTTTGCACCTGGGTGAAGCACTAGATCGATATAGATAAGTATATAGCAAGGCAAAGGCGATACACTTACTAAGACAATGTTTTACCTTAATTCAGGGAATGCCTTAAGCAAAAATGTCTTGCCTTTAGAGTCACTTTAGGTTTGAGACAACCGGAATTAATTTTGCACACAGCAGAAGGGAAATTATCCACTTTTGCAAGCATTTTGTGTGAAGCTTTTGCTTTAGGGCTTTACCAGTCCCCATAGACCTGGAGGTAAGTGCCTATAATCCAAGGTCTATGAATACTTTGCCTGTGTCCTGTACTCTACGATAAAGATAGACACGTTGTACTGCGTAGTGGAAAAAAGCTAGGTCCAAAGTAAGGCACAAAGCCAAGCAGTTGGAGCTGATGGGGTCACAGGTGGCTGAAGTTGACTAAGTCATTGTAGGAGGGCAGCAGGACAAAATCGGGGAATCTACGAAGTACTTCAGATGTAGGAGCAACAGTGGGATGGTGTCTGCTTCAGCTTGAATGGCAGGAGAAAGTGTGGAGCACACATGCCCAACACTACACATAGGGATGATATAAGTGCTCAGGACCCACAGCCTTAACTGTTATCGTAGTAAGGTGGCGCTGGCAGGAATTTTAAAATGGTGCCCAACAGTACTAACTGTGGGGTGGTGCCCAATGCACATGGGTCTTGAAAGCACCACAATGCGCAGTGTCATAAAGACACATTCCAGGCTAGGCCCACAATCTTCAATCCAGCCGGGTCCTGGTTTGGCCTTCAAAGCTATTGCTGAGTATATGCTGATTAGGATAGCTGCTATGTAGAAACTAGCTCAAACAGTGATTTAAAGTCTTGATTGAAGTTACCAAACACAAAATTATCTATGACATTTCTTGATTGAAAAAAAAAAAATTAAGTGAAAAAATAATAAAAAGGCTAGCAAAATATTGTTAAATTTTTCAACAGAGCTGAAGAAAAGGAGTCCAATCTCTTAGGGACACAATAAAATAAAGACACTCAGTTACAAGGTTATACGGGGGCTGGTTCAGCAATTCTGCCAGTGGCAGTAAAACCCTCAATTTATTTTCCAACGCTCGATGGACAATACAGAAAAAAAAACATATGCAATGCATGCCTATTAGCTGGTGTTTTATCCATATATAGACCTTACAAGTACAGAAAATGTGTTGCTCTGACAGAGGCACAGAACAGACCAAACCAAACGGTCTAAAAAAAAAGAAACGGTGACAGGTATTAGCCGCACTTGAATTAGCTCTCCCTGTGAACAAGCCAGGAGTGGTGAAACGTGTCAAGCAATGTTGGTTTTGGGTTGGAGACAACACTGTATGCAGTCAATTCACTGATTAAAAGCACTGCAAGAAGAGCTAATTGGAGTGTGGCTGATATTTTTTCTTATATTCAATGAAGAGTGGAGAAGGACTGATGGGTGGCACCCAGGATGCCCATGGGCAGGAGAGGCCTGTTTTGAGATGAGTTTTGGGTGTGTGTTAGTTACTGTCAGGAGTATGGTAACTTTCTGCTGAACAGCCTTGCCTGCATATACAATGTTCATTAACCACTTCAATACCATGCACTTATACAGCTTCCTGCCCAAGCCAATTTTGAGCTTTCAGCGCTGTCGCAATTTGAATGACAATTGCGCGGTCATGCTACACTGTACCCAAACAAATTTTTTATCATTTTGTTCCCACAAATAGAGCTTTCTTTCGGTGGTATTTGATCGCCTCTGCGATTTTTATTTTTTGCACAACAAATAAAAAAAGAGCGAAATTTTTAAAAAAAACTAAGTTTTTCTTTGTTTCTGTTATTTTTTTTTGTAAATAAGTACCTTTTCTACTTCAATGACGGGCACTGATAAGGCGGCACTAAAGGGCACTGATAAGGCGACACTGATGGGCACCGATGAGGTGGCACTGATGGGCACTGATATGTGGCACTGGTATGCGGCACTGATGGGCACTCATAGGTGGCACTGATTGGCACTCATGGGTGGCACTGATAGGTGGCATGGACGGGCACTGATAGGTGGGCACGGATGGGCACTGATAGGTGGCACTGATGGACACTAGTAGGTGGCATTGGTGGCACTGGTGCCCAGCAATGCCAGCCACCACACATTGTGAAAGTGCCAGTCAGTGCCCATTTGTGGGCACTGATTGGCATATTTTTTTTATGTTTTTCTTTTATTTATTTATTTTTATTACATGTGGATGGCCATAGGGGCCATCCACATGATTGGGGCTTCCCTGGTGGTCCTGGGGGGCTTCCCTGGTGGTCTAGTGTGGGTATCCAAGGGGGGGCTGCGCTGATAAACAATCAGCGCAAACCCCCCGTCAGGAGAGCCGCCGATCGGCTCTCCTCTACTCGCGTCTGTCAGACGCGAGTGAGGAAGAGCCGATCAACGGCTCTTCCTGTTTACTTCCTGATCAGCCGTGATTCGACACGGCTGATCACATGGTAAAAAGCCTCCGACGGAGGCTTTTTACCGAGATCAGTGTAGCGGTGGGTCAGACTGACCCACCTCTCCACCGATCGCCGCGATGCGCGCCCCCCCGGGCGCGCGGCGGCTGTTATCCCGCAGGACGTCATATGACGTCCAGTGTGGATAACAGAACCACTTCCCGGACGTCAATCTGCTATTGACTGGGCGGGAAGTGGTTAAAATATAAAGAAATAAAAAAAGCATGTCATAAACTGAATATTTTAAGTTATACAGTTGTCAGAATAATAGGATTTTTTTATTCACCGTAAAATCGTTTTCTCTGACGTCCATGGACTGACACAGCATCTTCAATCTTGACAAAGTGGGTTATGTTCCTGCTCATAGGAGAAGACTAGGCAGAATGTTGGATGTTTTCACATACATTCCAAAACCAGAGCTGAACAGCCCCGCCCAGGGGGTGGTCCCTCCGGACATAACCCTCCTACCTGCAGCCAGCAGCCTCAGTTCGTAGTAAAGCAGTACAAACTCAAAGAAAGGAGGGGGGGGGGGGTGCTGTGTCAGTCCATGGACGTCAGAGAAAAGCATTTTACGTTGAGTACAAAAAAATCCTATTTTCTCTTTCCGTCCATGGACTGACACAGCATCTTCAATCTTGACAAAGTGGGACGTCCCAAAGCAGTGTCAAAGAACGAGGGGTGAGAACAGTATCAAGGAAAAAAACAAACTTCACCCCAAACAAGCAGAGCTCCTCAACGGAGGAGTTGCAACATTAAACAGCCGCCTGCAAAACCTTGCGGTCGAATGAAGCATCAGTAGATGCAGCCACATCAACCTTATAGAACTTTGAAAAGGTATGTGCGGACGACCAGGTCGCCGCCTTGCACACTTGCGCAACAGGCGCTTGATGTTGGAAAGCCCAGGAAGCACCAATTGCCCTTGTAGAATTCGCCGTAACCGGAAAGGGAGGCGCCCGCCCCTTAAGGGCATAGGCCTGTATGACGGTCTGCCTGATCCACCGAGAAATGGTGGCAGACGAAACCGCTTGGCCCTGTTTTGGACCAGACACAGACACAAACAGCGAGTCAGACTTCCGAATCTAAGCCGTAGCAGACAGGTACACCCATAGGGCACGTACCACGTCTAACATATGAAGCGTAAACTCTCTGGGATGCGACGAACGAGGACATAAGGATGTTAGTACAATGTCCTCATTAAGATGGAAGGCCGAGACCACCTTCGGGAGAAAAGAAAGCTGCGGGCGTAGCACCGCCTTATCCTTATGGATAACCAAGTATGGCGGTTAGTATGGCCGTTTGCAAGACAAAGCCGCCAACTCAGAAACCCTTCTGACAGAAGTAATGGCTACCAGAAAAGCCACCTTCGGAGATAAAGTTAAGAGAGGAATCTCTCTGATGTTTTCAAAAGGAGGTTCCTGAAGAACCGAGAGCACCAAATTCAAATCCCAAGGAGGAAGAGGTGGTTTAACAGGGGGAGCACATGTCGGACCCCCTGTATGAAGGTACTAATCAAAGAATGGCCCGCTAGCGGCCTCTGAAAGAAAATAGCCAAAGCTGAAATCTGACCCTTAATGGTGCTCAAGGCAAGCTTTTGGGTCACAGCACTCTGTAAGAACAGCAAGATTCTGGGAACGGAGTACGTCCGTGGACGCCAATCCAGCTCCTCGCACATAGCGATGTAGGCCCTCCAGGTACGGTGGTATATCTTCCTGGAAGAAGATTTCCGTGCCCTCAGCATGGTCGAAATGACCGAATCCGAGAGACCCCGGTCTCTCAGCACCTGGCTCTCAATAGCAATGCCGTTAAAGCCAGTGACTATAAAGCAGGATGAAGTATGGGACCTTGAGACAGAAGGTCCTCCCGCATCGGCAGTTGCCACGGAACGTCCACCACTAGGCGCACAAATCCGGTGTACCAGGGACGCCGAGGCCAATCTGGAGCGATGAGGATCACCGGAATCTCTTCGGCCTCCACCCTGCGAAGCAATCGAGGAAGCAGCTTCAGTGGAGGATAGGCATAAATCAGCCGATACCGACCCCACGGGGCCACCAACGCGTCTGCCCAGGGATCCCTGGACCTGGCCACGAATCTCGACACTTTGCGATTGAGTCGAGAGGCCAATAGGTCCACATCCGGCGTGCCCCACCTCCGGCAAAGGTGATGAAACACCTCCGGGTTTAAGGACCATTCCCCCCGGTCCAACATCTGGCGGCTCAGATAGTCTGCCTGCCAGTTGTCTACTACTCCTGGAATGTAAAACGGCCGACAGAGCCGGCACGCTTCTTTCCGCCCATCTTAGGATGTGAGCGACCTCGGACGCCGCAGCTGAGCTCCGAGTTCCCTTCTGATGGTTGACATAAGCCACTGCTGTGGCGTTGTCAGACTGGATCCTGATTGAGCGCCCCTGTAGTCTCTTTGACCAGGAGGAGAGGCACAGTCTGATCGCCTGGAGTTCCAGAACATTGATGGGCAGATGGGACTCGTCCGGGGTCCAGAGCCCTTGGGCTGACAGAACTCCCTAGACTCCACCCCAGCCCGAAAGACTGGCGTCCGTTGTGATCACAGTTCACTGGACAGGAAGGAACGACTTCCCCGACCGAAGGGCCGGGGATCTCAGCCACCACTTCAGGGATGCCCTGACCAGATGACTCACCTGGACCTGACATCCAGTGATAATGGAGACTTGTTCCAACAAGATAGGATCTCCTTTTGTAAGACTCGAGTGTGGAATTGGGTGTATGGCACCGCCTCGAAGGAAGCCACCATGAGTCCCAGGACCCTCATGCAAAAACGGAGTGACGACCATTTGCGGGACGTCAGCACCCGTACCGCAGATTGAAAAGTCTGTAATTTGTCGAAGGGTAGAAATACCTTCGCCTCTGAGGAGTCCAGGATCAATCCAAGGTACTCCAGATGCTGAGTCAGAACTAGGACCGACTTCTGAATGTTCAGCAGCTAGCCTGACTGGGCCTAGCTGGCTATCTAGCTATCTGGGCCTGACTGGCTATCTCCACATTTTCCTCTAATTCTGAGCCAGAGTCTGCTCTCAGAAGATCGTCTAGATAGCCCACGATAGCAATGCCTCGCTGTCTCAGCAAAGCTAGAATCTGGGCAAGCACCTTGGTGAAAACTCGCGGTGCTGACGCCAAACCGAAGGGAAGAGCCACAAACCGATAGTGGTCTTCGCCTATCGCAGAAACTTCTGGTGACCCGTGCAGATTGGGACATGCAAGTAGGCGTCCTTGATGTCCAAGGACGCCAGAAAATCCCCCGGGTGGAGCGCAGCAATCACAGAGTGAATAGATTCCATGCGGAATTTCCGCACCTTCACAAAGGCATTTAGGGCCTTGAGATCCAGAATTGGACGGACTCCGTCCTTCTTTGGGACCACAAACAGATTCGAATAAAAACCCTGAAACCACTCCTTTGACGGTACCGGCACAATTACTCCGCACCTCAGCAAGTCCTGCACTGCCCATAATAGGGCAGCCCGACACGCTGGAAGGAGAGAGAGATTTGAGGGAAAGAATCTGACTGGTGGCCAAGAAAGGAACTCTATCCTGTACCCTGAGGTAACCACCTCTCGGAGATCCACAGATCCGCGAAAAATGCGAAGGCGTCCCCCCACCCCAGAGTCGGGCGGGGGCAAGACTTCATGCGGTGGCGTGCTTGGAAGCCGGTTTGGTTGGCTTACGCACCCAGGGACGCTTCTGTCCCCCAGCCACACCCTTGTCAGTCCGGGAGAATTTTTTCGCGGGATTGGACTGACGAAAAAACCTCTTCTGAGTGGGAAAGGAAGGACCCGGCTTACGGCGCGGCTCCTTCGCCTTAGGAGGCTGAGGAAGAAGGGTGCTCTTACCCCCCGACATTTTTAATAATGTCATCCAGGGAAGCACCAAATAGCCTTCCACCCTTGAAAGGCAAATCCGTCAGAGGCTTCTTAGAGGCCAGGTCAGCAGACCAGCATTTCAACCAGACGCAAAACCACTGCAGACACTAAGGCCCTAGAAATTAGGGGGGCAACGTCCATAGTGGCATCGCACACATATACCAGGCCCTGTACCATTTGGTCAGCCAATGTAATGCATTCCGGAGGAAGATTATGCTCCTGCACATACTGCTGCATAATCTTCGCCCATTTCCGTGAGCGTCTGAGTCACCAGGGTCGCCGATACAAGAGGACGCAGCGCGGATCCCAGCATGGTGAACATGGCTCTGCTCACCATTTCTGACTTCCTATCCATAGGGTCCTTAAAAGCATTGGTCCCCTCAACCGGCAGAGTTGTGGCCTTATTCAACCGGGCGACTGGGGGGGTCGACCACCGGAGGAGAGGCCCATTTTTTAATCAGGCTGTCCTCAAAGGGGTACCTAAACGCCAGACACTGCGAAACCGCAAAGGTCTTCTGTGGTTTGTCCCAAACCTGGTCTATGAACCTATCAAAAAAAGGTGTATAGGGAAAAACCTTTTTAAAAGGCTTAGCTTGAAAAGAACCAAAGGAGACTGACTTCACCACAGGTTCCTCAGCCGCAGCATCCAGCTTGAGAGTGTCCCTCACAGCATCAATGAGTTCACTAACAAGTGTCCTGTCATGTACTAACCCAGATAAGCAGTCTTCCTCACAAGGAATGTCCTGGTCAAAAATATCCAAAAATGCAGAGCTAGGGTCCTGTACCGCAGCAATGCCCATATCTGAATCTGAGCACTCCCCTAGAGATGGTGGCGGGAGAGGGCGCTTAATAGCCCCCTTACACTCGCACGCCGCTTCCATCCTGGCAACAAATGATTCCAGGACTGCCGACAGCTGTTCCATAGGGACTGCAGGTGCAGCAGCACTGCCAGTTGCTTTTGACATGAAAGGGGAAGCAGGTGACACTGACTCCATGATACCACCCTCTGAGACTGTCCATAATGACTGTCCGGCTGCACTGACTGTAGGGGGTTACCCAGGGGACTCACCAACCTGGCTAGGACCGCTCAGTTCCGCTGCCAGTGTCTGTCCTCCACAGTGTGGCTCCTGCGAGTGAACAGTGAGGAGACCGAGGAAAATTGCACCGTCCAATAAGCGATAGAGGCCAAACCAGCACAAAAAGAGCGCGCGGCTACAAGAAAATGGCCGCCACAATAACAAGTGTGCCACAGCCGCTACGGCAAGATGGCCGCCAATGCGGTTTTCAATAGTAAAAGAAAACACAGTAAAAACATGGCGCAAGGCCCCCGCTGACACGGCCAAAACCCCCACACCTCATGCAGACCCCTGTGGCCCCCCACCAGGACAGAGAGACCCCCAGTCAGCGCACCATAGTGAAGGTGACAGAGTAGTAAAAAACAAGGGGGGGGGACAGGGAAAACCCCCCTACCATAGGAACACACAGCATGTACTCACCTGCTGAGGCAGGGAAACAGTACTTACCCGTCCATGCTAGGACCCACTGGTGCGTTCCTGACAAGCATATCACAGTGCAGTACTGAGTAGCTGTCGGCCAGTCCACCGCGAAAGATACAGCAAAACTGTTCAATCTTCTGTGGACCCTGGAGCAAAAAGCTCACCGGCCACCCCTGGAGCCATGGGGTATGTCGTGAACGGATCTCACAGAGAGTGAGGATCAGCACGCTCGATGGTTGGACTGGGAAGACTACGAGGATAGCGAACTACCCAACCTGTTGCCCAGCCGATATAAGAATCTCAAAAATAAAATAATAAAAGTTCAAAAAAGAACAAAACATTTCTTCAAGAGACTGGCTCCGAAGAGAGCCACGTCCTCTCCTCTGCTAGGCAGAAAAAAAACTGAGGCTGCAGGTAGGAGGGTTATGTCCGCAGGGGCCGCCCCCTGGGCGGGGCTGTTTGGCTCTAGTTTTGGAATGTATGTTAAAACATCTAACATTCTGCCCATTCTTCTCCTATGATGCTGTGTCAGTCCATGGACGGAAAGAGAAACAATATTTTTCTCCCTCTCATACATACAAATACACCAAAGCATACATCTTACCATTACTTCGAGCATCAGAGCTGGAATTTGGGTGGTAACATGTTGGTCCACTGGTACCAGTATCAGATGGGCTACCAATTTCATCTGCAGGATATATTAAAAGAAAGAGAGAGAATAGTCCAGTTATAAAGATTATACTCATAATATTTATTTATTTTAGGTACTTATATAGCGCCGTCAATTTACGCAGCGCTTTACATATACATGGTACATTCACGTCAGTCCCTGCCCTCAAGGAGCTTACAACCTAAGGTCCCTAAACACACATTCATACATACTAGGGCCAATTTAGACAGGATCTTTAAGCGCTGTTGGCGCTATATAAATCCTGTATAATATTAATAATCTGAGTAACCTGCCAGCATGTCTTTAGAGTGTGGGAGGAAACCGAAGTACTCGGAGGAAACCCACAGAGGCACAGGGAGAACATGCAAACTCCAGGCAGATGGTGTAGTGGTCGGGATGCGAACCAGCGACCCTTTTTGCTGCTAGGTAAAAGTGCTAACCACTACACCACTGTGTGTTTCTATAGAGAAAACACATAACTTTTAGGTAAAGGGATGACGTATGTACCGTTAAATGTTACCTTGTAGTAGGCTGAATTCAGAGTGTTGCACTCTGCGTAACGCATGGAAAACGACCACACTTTAAAGTGCACTGTGTTACAAAAAAACAGTACATGCACCTTTTTGGTTTGTTTTTCAGCCCATTCAAATGTTTTAAATGAATAGGCTGTCTTAATGCAACACTCGTCAATGTGCAGCATAACATATTACACTTGCACAACGTAACAGTGTGAACCCAAAAGTGCTGGCTCCTAGGTTAAAGAAGAGCTCCAGCTTTTCCTCCCCAAAACAGATGCATTGTGCATGTAAACGAATCAGAACCCCAGTGTCAATGTGTGTGTGTGTGTGTGTGTGTGTAACGTACCTCATTAAGCTGTATAAAGAAGGTTTTTGTGTCTGTGATGTCACCCCCCCTCCTCCTGGCTATATTTTAAAGTTCTCCGATTTCCTGTTTCCTTCCTTAGCCAGTCCTGGTACTACATGTCCCATCATCCTTTGAGCTTCTGTAGTTTCAGGGCAGGTGTTTCGTCAGATTTGGTAACGGAAGTGACGTTCCGTCGCCGCCACTTTTCTACACCCCGCACTCGTCCACAGTAAGGATACAGTGAGAAAGCGGCAAGCGGACATCTTGTTACACCCACCAGAGTCTTGCATTTCACACTTATTTTTAACCGTAATCTGAGCTTATATAGTGAAATGCAGGATTTAGAAATCTGTCTGACTGTTTTGATGTTGAATTTTAAAAGCAGCGGCGAGCCTGTTGATCTCACAGATTTGCAAATCTTTTAAAATTCAACATCAAAACAGTCAGATGGATTTCTAAATCCTGTATTTAACTATATAAGCTCAGATTACTGTTAAAAATAAGTGTGAAATGCAAGACTCCGGTGGGTGTAACAAGATGTCCACTTGCCACCTTCTGACTATATCTGACTGTCTTACTGTGGACGAGTGCGGGGTGTAGCAAGATGGCGGTGACGGAATGTCACTTCCATTACAAAATCTGACGGGTCGCCAAATCTGACGAAACACCGACTATGAGGATCACTTGTAGCAGCTGTGGGTGGGTCTAAAGGTTACTGTGGGTGTTTCTGGGCCTTCATGTGAGTGGTGAAAAGAGAGGAATGGAATTGTGTTATCCCGTCCACACCCCAGTCCTCTCTGCAGTGACTAGGGAAGAAGCAGGAAGTGGAAGTTTAGTCATAAAATTAAAGTGATTCTTAAAGGCAATTTTTTTTTTTTAACCACTTGACCACTGGGCACTTAAAGGAGCACTAAAGCTTCCCATTTTTTTGCCTAAAAATAACAAACATGTTATACTTACCTCCACTGTGCAGCTCGTTTTGCACACAGTGGCCCCGATCCTGGTCTTCTGGGGTCCCTCGGCGGCTGTCTTGGCTCCTCCCCGCAAGGACTCCACACCATAATGCGAGTGAGCTCGCATGGTGTGGAGTGATTGCGGGCGCGCTCCCGTGATACAGCGGCGGCCATAGCCGCCGACTGTATCACTCGGCCCCGCCCCCGCGTCATTGGATGTGATTGACAGCAGCGCCAGCCAATGGGGGAAAACGGGGGCTCGGGGGGGGGGCGGTATTGTCGAATGTTTTTTCACCTTAATGCATAGGATGCATTAAGGTGAAAAAACATGTAACTTTACTACTCCTTTAAACCCCCTTAATAACCAGACCAATTTTCAGCTTTCGGTGCTCTCACATTTTGAATGACAATTACTCAGTCATACAACACTGTACCTATATGAATTTTTTGTCCTTTTTTTCACACAAATAGAGCTTTCTTTTGGTGGTATTTAATCACCGTTGGGTTTTTTATTTTTTGCACTATAAGAGAAAAAAGACTGAAAATTCTGTAAAAAAAATGATTTTTTTTTCGTTTCTGTTATAAAATTTAGCAAATTACTATTTTTTCTTCATAAATTTTGGCCAAAATTTATACTGCTACATATCTTTGGTAAAAATAAGTACAAATTGGTGCATATTATTTGGTCTTTGTGAAAGTTATAGAGTCCACAAACTATGGTGCCAATATCTGAAAATTGATCACACCTGAAGTACTGACGGCCTATCTCATTTCTTGAGACCCTAACATGCCAGAAAAGTACAAATACCCCCCAAATGACCCCTTTTTGGAAAGAAGACATTCCAAGGTATTTAGAAAGAGGCATTGTGAGTTTTTTGAAGTTGTCATTTTTTCCCACAATTCTTTGCAAAATCAAGATTTTTTTTTCCTCTTTTTTTTTTCCCACAAAATTGTCATATTAGCAGGTTATTTCTCACACACAGCATATGCATTCCACAAATTACACCCCAAAACACATTCTGCTATTACTCCTGAGTATGGCGATACCACATGTGTGAGACTTTTACACAGCGTGGTCACATACAGAGGCCCAACATGCAGGGAGCACCTTCAGGCGTTCTGGAGCACCCAGGCCAATTCTGACATTTCTCTCCTACATGTAAAAATCATCATTTGTTTGCTAGAAAATTACATAGAACCCCAAAACATTATATATGTTTTTTTAGCAAAGACCTTAGAGAATATAATGGTGGTCGTTGCAACTTTTTATCTCGCACGATATTTGCGCAGCAATTTTTTTAATGCGTTTTTTACGGAAAAAAACTGTTTTGTGCTAAAAAAAAAACAAAAAAAAAAACAGTAAAGTTAGCCCAATGTTTTTACATAATGTGAAAGATGAAGTTACGCCGAGTAAATAGATACCTAACATGTCACCCTTCAAAATTGCACACGCTCGTGGAATGGCGCCAAACTTCGCTACTTAAAAATCCCCATAGGCGACGTTTTAAATATTTTTACTGGTTACATGTTTTGAGTTACAGAGGAGGTCTAGGGCCAGAATTATTGCTCTCGCTCTAACGTTCGCAGAGATACCTCACATGTGTGGTTTGAACACCGTTTTCATATGTGGGCGGGACTTACGTATGCGTTCGCTTCTGTATGCGAGCTCACGGGGACAGGGGAGCTTAAAAAAAAATATATTTTTTTTTATTGTTCATTTTACTTTATTTATTTTAGTTTGACATGTTTTTCCGCCCCAAAATTTTTTTTGATCACTTTTATACCCATTACAAGGAACGTAAATATCCCTTGTAATAGGAATATGGCATGACAGGTCCTCTTTACAGTGAGATATGGGGTCAATAGGACCCCACATCTCACCTCTAGGCTGGGAAGCCTGAAAAAAACCCCAAAAAACAATCCTGGCTTTGATCATAGCGGTGAGTCGGTAGAAGCACCGGAGGGTGGCGGGGATACATCCCCGCTCGCCTTCCGTAAAAATGATCAAGCGGCGGAACAGCCGCTATGATTGTTGTTATGGTGTAGGGAATCACCGTCTGAAAAAGCGGATATCTGAATGATGCCTGTAGCTGCTCCCATCATTCAGATATCCCCACACAAAGTCAAGGACGTCATTTGACGGCCGGCGGGCGGGAAGTGGTTATTGCAGAGTATTGCCGGGCATTGCGGAGTATTGCAGGGTATTGCACAGGGGGTATTGCGCAGAGTATTGCGCAGAGTATTGTGCAGGCTATTGCAGAGTATTGTGCAGGGTATTGCAGAGTATTGTGCAGAGTATTGTGCAGAGTATTGTGCAGGGTATTGCAGAGTATTGTGCAGGGTATTGCAGAGTATTTTGCAGAGTATTGCACAGGGTATTGCAGAGTATTGCGCAGGGTATTGCAGAGTATTGTGCAGAGTATTGTGCAGAGTATTGTGCAGGGTATTGCAGAGTATTTTGCAGAGTATTGCACAGGGTATTGCAGAGTATTGCGCAGGGTATTGCAGAGTATTGTGCAGAGTATTGTGCAGAGTATTGTGCAGAGTATTGCAGAGTATTTTGCAGAGTATTGCACAGGGTATTGCAGAGTATTGTGCAGGCTATTGCAGAGTATTGTGCAGGGTATTGTGCAGGGTATTGTGCAGAGTATTGTGCAGGGTATTGCAGAGTATTGTGCAGGGTATTGCAGAGTATTGCACAGGGTATTGCAGAGTATTGCGCAGGGTATTGCAGAGTATTGCACCAGGGTATTGCAGAGTATTGCACCAGGGTATTGCAGAGTATTGCACCAGAGTATTGCACCAGGGTATTGCAGAGTATTGCACCAGGGTATTGCGCAGGGTAATTTGCAGAGTATTGCGCAGGGATGGCTGAGCAGGGATGGATGGATTGCTGGATCTGTGACTGCAATTGTCACAGATCCAGCCCACAGCTGACATGGGGGAGGGAGCTGACATGATCCGCTCCCTCCCCTCTCCTCTCACAATTTACCGATCGGTACAGAGAGGGGAGAGAGGAACCGGCGTCATCACATGACGCCGGTCTGTTTACAAGTGATTGCTCCGTCATTTGACGAAGCGATCACGTGGTAAATGGCCGCTATCAGCGGCGATTTACCGCGATTCGTGATGCGCCGGGTCCTCTGGACCCGGCGGTCACGGAGATTCCCGTGTGCGCGCCCCAGGGGGCGCACGGGAGCGCGATTCTGGGAGGACGTTATATAACGTCCTCCCAGAGTTAAGCAACCACCTTGTCGACGTAATTTGTCGGCAGGTGGTTGCCAAGTGGTTAAATAACATGTCATACTTCCCTGCTCTGTGAAATTGTATATTCTACTTCCCTGTTCTTTGTAATGGTTTTTCAGAGCAGCCCTGAACCTCCTCTTCCTTCACTGCCGCTTGCCAAGAGGGCACTTATGTATGCTTGCTCATGCAACCCGCACTGAAAACGCATGGCTATGCCCACCAAACCCGCGTCGCTCTTACTGTGTCATTTAGGCTGGGTTCACATTTGCGTGTTTCTAAATGCATTTGCTGTGCATTTCTAAAATGCGTGGCAATGCATGTCACACGCTCATTACTATTTAGGCTGCGTTCTCATCTGCGCGTTTTCAAATGCATGCTTTGCCGTATGTTTCGAAAACGCGTGGCAATGCGCACACCATCACATTGGCATTACCATTAGTTTGCATCTGCCCATTTCCAAATGCACGGCAACCCTCAATAAAAAAATGCACGCTTTGCCGTGTGTTTCAAAAATGTGCAGCAATGTATACCGCGATTGCATTACCATTTAGGCCACGTTCTCATTTACGTGTGTAGCGGGGTCTCCTTTAAGACTCCCGGGACTACATTACCCATAACCCCGTTCGGCAACCCAGGGTGCATTTGAACCACCGCAGAGACTCATGGGTGGGACTATTTAACAGGAGGGCGAGGCGGAGCTCGGCCTCTTTTGGGACACCGCGCGGCTGCTGACTGGTCTTCCTGTGCGGATCTGCTGGAGTGCAGGGCCTGAAGCCTGGGGCCTTGCACAGCTTCCGAAGAGCCTTCCACCCACTGCAGAGCCTGGGTGGCATCTGACTTTGCTTATCGCTGACATCATTTTGATCGGGAACCCGACCGTTGCAGACGCTGTGTGCGGAGACACAGCAGGTGGAAGTCCCGGACTGGGATCGCGTCCGGAGTGGTGAGCGAGCACCTGCTCAATTCAATAGGCTGTATTGTTGTTGGGCCTAGAGACTGCCGTGGCCCACCGGCCCTCTATTTGCTGTTCCACTGGAGACTGGTAGCAGAACAGAGTTAAAGGGTCTCCAGTGAAGTGTTCCTTGTGGTTACCTATCTTGTGGATTACAAGTATTGTTCCTGTACGTGCACCACCATTCAAGTTGCATGCGAAGAAAGTATTATTACAAAGACTGAGTTAAATCTGTGTCAGGCCTGACCAGGGGGTAGAGTATTATTTGATGCGCCATAGGACGCATAGATAATATTAGCTGCGCGTGGTGTATGACCGTGCTGTGCGATTATTGTCTGCTATATCTATTGCTGCAGGGCTCTGTAAGCAAGTTACCTGTTATGTTTTAACCTATGCCTTTTAAACTAAAGTAAAACAGTTATACTTTACCACGTGCTATCAGTGTGTTATTGTACATAGTGCTGACCTTCCAGAGTAGTTGGGGTGTGTGTACAATCAGGAAGTAGATGGTGATAGATAACATTCCCTAGACTAACTGTGCCATAAGTGGGTTGAGTAGATTGCCGGGGGTTGGTGGAGCTGTACTCAGGACCCAAAATCAAACCAGCGGCTCTCTTAACTGGGGGCAGCGCTACACGTGGGGGCTCCGAGTCCGGGATCCTGATACAGCAGGTGAACACGCCAAAAGCACCGGCATGGACCCGTTAGAGGTTAAAGCATGGTGCGAAGCAGCTAAGACAGAACCAGATAAGTCGGTGGTCATCAGCCTCCGAGGAGAGGAATGGTCAACAGAGACGGTAGAGCAACTTGTGGTGTCACTGTCCCCAGATCATACACCGTGGGTGATGGACATGAAGTCAGACGCAAACATCTCGTATCAGTATGCGCTGATAGAATGGTGGGACGGAATGCCCGAGACCTTTAAGCGCAAATGTGTGCGAACACCAGACAATAGAATTTATAAGTTGGCGCATGCAATAACCGTCAAGACGAAGCCATCCCCAACGGGATCACCACAAGGGACACCCCGCGTCTCACCGGAAAAGAGAGAGGGCGACGCCTCCGGCGGCACCGGTCACTACCATAGCACCAGAATTAATAAATGCCTTAGGGGATCTGCTAGCAAAGTGCCAGAGAACAAACACGGTACATGTAGAGGCTAGCTACCGGAGGCTAAAGACATTCTCAGGGAAGCTTCCTGTCCCTGCAGGGGAAGAAGATTTCGATACCTGGGTTGAGCAGGCATTACTAGCAGTAGAGGCATGGGAGGTGCCTGAAGCGCAGAAGAGACAGCGCGTGATAGAAAGTTTGAAAAGCGCTGCAGCAGAAGCGGTGAAAAGCTTCCGGTTTGGAAATACTGATTGCACGGCTCAGGACTGTTTAGCCATGCTACAAGAGGAGTTCGGTCAGTTAGAAAAGGTGACAGAGCTAGTGTACCAATTTGAACATACTTTCCAACAGCCGAATGAGAAGCTTTCAGAGTATATAAGAAGATTAAACAGGATGCTTTGCAAAATTGTGTTGAAGGGAATGATGCCCCAAGACACAGATGCGGCAAGAATGAAGCAGGTGTTAAAGGGGGCGTTGCGCTCGGATCCAGTCTGGCTTCACCTGAAAACCTTGGGAGGGGGGATGTCACTAACTTACTCTGATCTGATAAAAATCATCAGGGATGAGGAGTCACTACAGATGGATCAACAAGTGATCAAGGCACATACCTCGGCTGCACCAGTGATAGTCAACTCAGTGATGACCCAAGAAAGAGACTCAGAAGTAGACACTTTAAAATCACAGATGTCTCAGGTGTTAGAGATGCTGAACTCCCTGATTGCAAAAGATTCAAAGGTTCCTGAGAGAGGAGGACCAAAGAAGGAGTTGTTCTCAGACGCCTCAGTGCCCACCCCTCTACAAGATTGGGGGAATGTGATCTGTTTTAACTGTGGAGGAATTGGCCACATTGCAGCTGTATGTTCCAGTCCCAAGAAAAAGAAAGCAGATAACCGCAAGCCGGCGGGAAACTACAGAGGGCCCCGGTGAAGGAGTCAACCGGGTGCCCATCATCTTCAGTGAGCTCCAAACTGAATGAGAAGCCAAAGAAAAGAGAGGACAGAACTCCTCAAAAGAAGCACAGTATTCCACAGCGGGAATACACCCCAGAAAAAGAGCACAGTGTCCCTCAGCGGGTCTGTACACCCATTAAAGGGAAGAAAATCAATGCATACCAAGCCCAAGAAAGACTCAAGTCCAAAGGGAATTTGAAGAAGGGAAGTCTAAGGGGAGCATGCAAAGATAAAAAAGCAACCCTGTTGAAGCCATATCCAGAGAAGCTGGTGGGCCCATCCCCCATAGTGCCCATTTAAGTGGAGGGAGTTTACACAAGAGCCATCTTGGATACTGGGGCACAGGTGACCTTGTTATATCGGGACTTTTATGACAAACACTTAGGCCACCTACCCATCAAGAAGATAGAAGAACTAGAAATCTGGGGAATCGGGACCCAGAGCTTCCCTTATGATGGCTATCTGCCCATAAAACTGACTTTCGATCCATCTGTGGCCGGGAAGGCTGAAGTGTTTGACACCCTGGCAGTTGTGTGCCCTCGGCCGCCTGGAGCCAACAAGAGTTCCTTAATAATGGGGACGAACACGGACCTAGTCCGGAGACTCCTGACCCCTCTTGTACGAAGGAAGGACCCCACAGCCACCAAGATCCACCCCATGTTGAAGACAGCCTACCAGTGGTTAGTCTTGGAGCAGAAGGCCCCGGAAGAGGGAGTGGGGAAGGTCTGGAGACTAGAGAAGAAGGGGGTAGTGCTGCAGCCCAGCGAAGTAACCGGTCTCAGAGCCACTGTGAAGCTCACTTGGGAGCAACCTGGACCCTTTGTCATGTTGGAGCCCGACCCAAGGGAAGAACACTTGGGTTCAGAAGTAATTCCAGAAGTGATCCCGCTGAGGGCTCTGAAGAAAGCCCACTATAAGGTCCCCGTGAGTGTCAGGAACACTACGGATGGTCCCATGGAGATCCCAGCCAGGATGTTACTGGGCCAGGTGAGCCCTGCTGTCCCGGGTAACTTGTCAGAAGTGGAGAAGAAAGGAATGTTTGGGAGAAGCTCTCCATGGAGAACCCGAATCTTCCCAGGGCTTGGAAAGAGAGAGCCAAGGCCCAGTTGGCCAAGTGGAAGAAGATCTTCTCCCAAGATGAGTTAGATGTGGGGTGTGCAAAAAGTGGCACCCACCATATTCGCCTCCAAGAAGACAAGCCCTTCAGAGAGAGAGAGTCAGGCGAGTCCCACTGGCAGACCTGGAAGATCTGAGGGAACAACTCGGGGAACTCAAGCGGACCGGTGTGATCCGGGAGTCTAGAAGTCCCTATGCCTCTTCGATAGTAGTGGTCAGAAAGGAGAATGGATCGTTGAGGATGTGTATCAACTAAGGACCAGCGCCAGACCCGCTCTAAGAAGGACAGGGGGAGAGGCTCTGCCCTCGCCATCTTGTCTTCTCAGAGGTCAGCGAAGCGCACCAAAAAGACCGGAGTGAAGATGGCGGAGGAAGAGGGCGTGATGGAGCCGGTTGTGGGTGCTGAGCTGGGTGAGGAGCAGCTGGTGGCTGTGGATACGGAGGCAAGTACCAGACCGATCCTAGAGGCCATAAATGCCAGTAAGTCGGAACTGATGGGGAGAATTGACCATCTCTCGTCAGAGTGCACTCTCATAAGGCATGACTTGGATAAAATCAGGGGGAGACTGACCACGGTAGAATCCAGGGTCTCGGATGTGGAAGATACTTCACACACCCAGGGGGCTCATCTGGCTGAATTGCGAGACCTGGTGCGTTCCCTTCAGCGCAGAGCGGACGATGCAGAGGACCGCCAAAGGAGGAACAACATCAGGGTGGTCGGCCTGCCAGAGGGGGCGGAGGGGGACAAGCCGGTGGTGTTTGCAGAGGCCTTATTCAAGCAATTACTGTCATTGGAAAATTTACCCCCCACCTATGTTGTGGAAAGGGCACACAGGGTCCCCACAGGCCGCAGGCAGCCGGGAGCGTATCCTAGGCCCTTCCTGGTCAGGTTCTTAAACTACAGGGGCCGAGACATGGTTTTGGCCCAGTCTAGAAAACGGCCAGAACTCAAGTATGAGAATACAAAGGTGATGTTTTTCCCGGATTTTTCAGCAGCCACGCAGCAACAACGCCGCTCGTTTAATGATGTCCGCAAACGTTTACGGGAAAAGGAGATACAATACAGTATGCTGTACCCGAGCAAGCTCCGGATCCAGTATAAGGGCAGCGTGAAACTCTGATGACCCGGCGGATGCCAGTGACTGGATTGACAAGGAACTCTCCAAATAGTAGTGCACCCGTGGATTACAATTGCACCTGTTGTGCCTTTTACGTTGCTGCCCCAGTGTGGGACTGTTCCTGCTATAAGGCTGCATCGTTGTGTGGGACCTTTCTTTTCGGCCTGGATGGGTGAGTTATGCGAGCGGACTTTACTGCGTGACTGGAGCCTTCATGCGTCTATGATTATCAGACGGTAGTGGATAGCAACCACTGCACAATCTCTATGGATGGTGCCGGAGAAATATGTGTCGGCTGCCTCACTGTACTCCTATGACTTGGCAGTGTGTAGGTGCAATTGGACTGTGAGGATCAGAAAATCATACACCTGGCTGGTTTTCTCATAAAAAGTTTTAATAATCAGCAGCGTTGAGTTTCTTTTTCCCCCTTTTGCAGTAACTCTCTATTTTAAATATTTTATTTTTTCTCAGAGTCAGAGCGCTGGGACACAGTGCGGATTCAACTAGGAACTGCTAGACTTTGATTGCAACGACCGAATCTCTCAAATAGGTCTTCTCGTTTTGTTTTTTGGGATGAAGCTGCATACCGGAACTTTTTTTGTGTTTTGTTGGGGACTTTTCTCTGGTATAATAGCAGGGGGGGTTGGTTTTACTGTCACAGCTCTTGTTTATTTAGGTTCTATATGGGATGTATTTCTGGGACTGCTGTTGTGGGATGTTGGTATCATTGGCTGGGCTGGGGGAGGCCCCCTGACGTTTCATATTACTGGTTCAATGGACTGGAAAAAAAATGGCAGATAAGGTTAAGATAGTGTCCTGGAACGTCAGGGGCCTCAATAGTAAATTCAAACGGGCCTCAGTTTTTCATTATCTGAAGCACTACAAACCACACCTGATTTTCTTGCAGGAAACTCATTTAGAGGGGAATAGGATTTTGGCTCTGCGCAAGCCATGGATTCAGAGGGCCGTTCACTCCACATACTATACGTTTGCGAGGGGGGTGTCTATACTTATCAGTAGATCGGTTCCATGTGCCGTCCACCAGGTATTCACAGACCCGGGAAGTAGATGTGGCAGTAGTTCTGGATATTTTTTATAGTCGTATGCTAATAATTAATGTGTATTTGCCTCCTCCTTTCCAGGTACAACTTCTGTACGAAATGTTGTCTAAGCTAGCTATGTATGTACATTTACCTATGATTGTGCTGGGGGATTTCAACACCATACTGAATGCGGCATTGGATTCTTCCAATCCGGGCAGGGCGGGCTCTGCTGAGTTGCAGGGATGGGCCTCAGTGGCCGGCTTGGTGGAGTTATGGCGATGGAAGCATCCAGTTGAGAGATGCTTTTCTCACATTTCAACGGCCCATGGCTCCTCGGCTAGGATAGAGCTGGCATTTGGGAATAACCTCATGGTCCAATTTCTGGGGAGTGTTGAGTATCTGGCGGGGGGTTTATCGGATCATAATCCTCTCTCTCTCACCCTGATAGTACGGTCGGGGGGAGAGGGGAGGGTGGCGTCTATCTCCCAGTTGGCTACAGCACGAACAGGTTGCTGCCCAGCTGGGAGAGGCTGTTCAGCAATATTGGGCCTCTAATGTGGACACGGCTGAGCCTCCAGTGGTGTGGGATGCTTTCAAGGCGGTGGCCCGGGGGGAATGCATCTCTGCTATCAAGACGGCACGCGCCAATGACAATGAGGAGCTTGACAGTTTGCAGAGGGAGGAGAGGGTATGTGCGGGGGCCCATGCAGAATCTCCAACGGGGGCCTCGTATAGGTCTCTGATGGAGGCCAGGAGGCGCTTGTCGCTTCATGTCGAGGGTATGACAAAAACAGTAGAGTCCCGAAACAGACATGCTTTATTTGCTGAGGGGGATAAGAACGGCAAACTTTTAGCCATGATGGTGGCGGACCACCCGCCGGTTGCTCACATCCCAGTGATCAGGGGTAAGGGGGGAGCCCTAGTTGGTGACCCGACGCTGATCATGCAGGAATTTGTAGATTTTTTCTCCTCTTTGTATTCTCCGGTTCCGCCGTACGATGTGGGGGAACTGGATAATATGCTTCAGGGATTGCCCATTCCCAGATTGTCTGAGGATTGTGCTCTACTGGAGGCCAAGATAACTATTCAGGAGATTCAGAAGGCAATTTTTGCCTTCCCTCCGAATAAGGCGCCGGGACCGGATGGCCTCCCGGCGGATTTCTACAAATCTAATGTTGGTATCCTAGCCAACAGGCTTAATATGTTATTGGAGCATTGCCTTGACCAATCATCCCTGCCTGAGACTATGATGGAAGCGTACATGATTCTCCTACCAAAACCAGGGAAAGACCCTACTGAATGTGCATCCTACCGCCCCATAGCTCTCCTGAATACTGATCTCAAAATTCTGACCAAATTGCTGGCGAGTAGGCTCGCTAAGGTTATACAGACGGTAGTAAATATTGATCAGACTGGGTTCATGCCGGGCAACTCTACAGATACCAATCTCAGGAGACTGTTCACACACCTGCAGATACCCCCCTCTGACTCAAGGACCAGAATTGTGGTGTCTATCGACATTGAAAAGACCTTCGACTCTGTCGACTGGGGGTTTATGGGTAAGGTCCTGGAGGCTACGGGATTTGGCCCTCAGTTTAGGATGTGGATCTCTATGTTATACAAAAGTCCCCGGGTGGCAATCAGAATGGGAAGGGTGGTATCACAGTTCTTTGCGGTGAATAGGAGGTACAAGACAGGGTTGCCCGTTGTCCCTGTTTCTTTTCGCCCTAGTAATGGAGCCTCTGGCCATTGCCTTGAGATCCTCCGGGAGGATTCGGGATATTCGGGTGGGCACTATACATGAAACCCTGGCGCTTTACGCTGACGACATGCTCCTGTTTCTGAACGACCCAGGTGACTCGCTGCGGATTGTTCTGGAAATTTTGGATGGTTTCTCCAAATTCTCGGGGTTGAGGGTGAACTGGAGCAAGTCGTCGATTCTTCACAAAGATGAAGCAGCCAGAAATGTAGCGGATCCAGACCTTCCCTTAAAATGGGTCAGTACCATGAAATATTTGGGGGTGAAGGTATCGGCGGATGTGAATGATTATCTGTCTCTCAACTTATTACCACTGTTGACGTTACTTAAACATAAAACGCAGGCATGGGCTAAGCTTCCACTGTCCCTGGTAGGTAGAATTAGTTTGCTCAAAATGAAGATCCTTCCTGTGATTCTTTATTTTTTAAGACATGCTTCGATATGGGTTCCAAGATCATTTTTTAAAAGTATAGATGGGATAGTTGGGGCTTTTCTGTGGACCCCAAAACCCCCTAGAACTGGGATAAAAGTGTTGCAGGAACCTGGGGACAGAGGGGGGGGGGGCTTGCGTTTCCTGACTGGCACAAATATTATTTGGCTGGCCAAATGGTATTTGCCCGGAGGTGGTTGACTATGGAAGAGGGTGATGCTGCCACAGCATTGGAGGCGGCTCCCTGGGGTCCTATGAAAGCTTGCGCTTGGCGCTCTTCAGGGGCCCCAAATCTGAACTGCCAGTAACAAAGACCATGAAGGCCACAATAAAAGCCTGGGAAATAGCAGTCAAACTAGCATCTCCTAACTTTCAGGGGTTCTCCCCGTCAGTGCCCCTGTGGATGAATCCTACTTTGCAACAATTTTATAGTTTACCGGACCCCATGGTATGGTCAATAAAAGGTGTAAAAACATTAAAAGACATAACCTCATATGGTGACTTTTTGACTTTTCCTCAGTTGAAAATGAAACATGACCTAGACAACAAATATTTCTTTAGATACTTGCAACTTCGCCACGCATATCAAACCCAATTTAAAGATCGTAGGGTAGAATCACTCCCCTCGACCCTTGAATCCATCTTGACGGCAGAAGATTTAGTCAAGCCCTTGTCTCGATCATACAAAGAATTGTTTAAGTCCACCCCTAAGGCAGTAGCTAAATGCAGGGCCAGGTGGGAGGTAGAGGTCCCGGATTTACAGGGGGAAGACTGGGATGATGTTTAGAATCAGCCATTCAGGCACTTGGTCTGTGCCAGGGATAGGCTGATTCAATTAAAATTTTTACACAGGAGCTATTATACTCCAGCCAGGTTGTCCAGAATTTTCGGGTCAACTTCGGCGGAATTCTGGAGATGTACGTATTCCCCGGCAGATGCGGAGCATATTTTTTGGTCCTGCCCACTTGTCAGGAGATATTGGGAGGAGGTCCTCTTATGTATATCGGACCTTCTCGCAGTGCCTGTTCCTCTGACGGTAAGGGTGTGCTTGCTGGGACTGGTGGAGGAGGTGGTTCCAACAAGGGCATTGAGAACTTTGCTTACTATCCTGCTGTTTTATGCCAAGAAAGCTATACTGCTTAAATGGAAGGATTCGGGGGCGCCGAGCACAGCCTTTTGGAAGTCCCTAGTTAATGCCCTTCTACAAAGCTACTTACAAGGCAAGGGGGTGTGGAAAGAAATTTAAGAAGGTATGGCAAGCCTGGTACAAGGAGGATAACACGGCAGGATAGATTGGTTTATTATAGTGGTGAGATAAGTTCCTGATGTTCCTTTTTTTGACTGTGGGGATAGAATGTTTGGGTTAACATGTCCACAATGGTAGGGGGAGGATGAAGACCTGACTACGTGTGGGGAACTTCATTGCAGGGGTTCTTGGTTTTCATCCGGATCACTGAGCTGTGACAGGGGGGGGGAGGGGGGAAAGGAGATAGGGTCTTAGACCAGGGTTAGATATGAGCCTGTTATGTGTGTGTCTGTTTGGGCCCTGCGAGGCCACAATGTCGGGCACCTAGAAAATGGTGACCCGGATGTTGTATGTTCTATGTTGGAAAAAGCTTTAATAAAAAGAAAAAAATAAAAAAAAAGTGAAGATGAGACAGGAACTTGATTGGTTATGGCCTTCCCCAACTCCAGGAACTTCTGCTATAGATCTTCCCCCTACTGAAGACACTATAGACAGAACACTGAATGCAGAAGCTACTGAGTTCATTCCATCCAGTCCTTTGTCAGATTATTGGGAAGAGGCCTGTGACACATACTCAGAGGAGGACCCAAGAGACTCTATGTACCTCCCGGCTCCTGAACCAAGTGTTTCAGAACCAGCAGAATCTCCCAAGTCTGCTCCAGAAGGGGAGCCTGCAGTGTCCCAGCTAGAAGTCCCAAGAGAGCAAAGAGCCAGAAGAGTTATAAGGCCTCCTAAGAAGTTGACTTACCCACAAATGGGGAAGAGCTCAGAAGAAACGGTGGTCACTGCAAGGAGTACAGAGCATCCAGTTCCCTCCACTGTTCATTTGGTGGAGGGCAACCCCAACTCATCCTCTGGCACAGTTAGGCAGGCCACTCATGATAGTGTGATCTGTGGGCAAGGGAACTCAACCCCTCAGTTTTGGTGGGAGTTCCCTTTGCCGACATCGTACACAACATTGTCTAGAATTGTACGTAGTGTATGTTAAAGGTTATCTTTGGGGACCAAAGAGTTCAAGTGGGGGGGAGTGTGTAGCGGGGTCTCCTTTAAGACTCCCGGGACTACGTTACCCATAACCCCGTTCGGCACCCAGGGTGCATTTGAACCACCGCAGAGACTCATGGGTGGGACTATTTAACAGGAGGGCGAGGCGGAGCTCGGCCTCTTTTGGGACACCGTGCGGCTGCTGATTGGTCTTCCTGTGCGGACCTGTTTGAGTGCAGCGCCTGAAGCCTGGGGCCTTGCGCAGCTTCCGAAGAGCCTTCCACCCCACTGCAGAGCCTGGGTGGCATCTGACTTTGCTTATCGCTGACATCAGTTCGATCGGGAACCCGACCGTTGCAGACGCTGTGTGCAGAGACACAGCAGGTGGAAGTTCCGGACTGGGATCGCGTCCGGAGTGGTGAGCGAGCACCTGCTCAATTCAATAGGCTGTATTGTTGTTGGGCCTAGAGACTGCCGTGGCCCAACGGCCCTCTATTTGCTGTTCCACTGGAGACTGGTAGCAGAACAGAGTTAAAGGGTCTCCAGTGAAGTGTTCCTTGTGGTTACCTATCTTGTGGATTACAAGTATTGTTCCTGTACGTGCACCACCATTCAAGTTGCATGCGAAGAAAGTATTATTACAAAGACTGAGTTGAATCTGTGTCAGGCCTGACCAGGGGGTAGAGTATTATTTGATGCGCCATAGGGCGCATAGATAATAGTAGCTGCGCGTGGTGTATGACCGCGCTGTGCGATTATTGTCTGCTATATCTATTGCTGCAGGGCTCTGTAAGCAAGTTACCTGTTATGTTTTTATGCCTTTTAAACTAAAGTAAAACAGTTAAACTTTACTACGTGCTATCAGTGTGTTATCATTGTACATAGTGCTGACCTTCCAGAGAAGTTGGGGTGTGTGTACAATCAGGAAGTAGATGGTGATAGATAACATTCACTGTGCCATAAGTGGGTTGAGTAGATTGCCGGGGGTTGGCGGAGCTGTACTCGGCCCGAAATCAAACCAGCGGCTCTCTTAACTGGGGGTAGCGCTACACGTGTTTCCGAATACATCCAGCACATGCACTTTTTTGTGTTTCAAAAACACATAGAAACGCATGTGCAGCAACCCGCACACAATCACATCCTGAAAACGCACGGCAACGAACATCACACTTTTGTTACCATTTGTTCGCATCTGCGCGTTTGTTTTGTTTTTGTTTTTTTTGGTTTTTTCTTGTTTAATATTTTTATTAGATTTTACAAGTAAATAGCAAGTATAATGAACATTACATTCTGATCAAGTATAGAATTGTAAATAAATACAGCAATCACTAAAAATACATATTGAAAGAAAGGTAGTAGAGGATAAACCTCATTAACAATTATATCAATACAAATAGAGGTATAAAAGATTAGAGCAATGAAAATAAGCAATATTCAGGATAGAATATCATGCCTCCAGACCATCCACTCACCCCAGAAGGGAGCAAGCTTTGAGCAGATGGGGGCTCGATTAAGTATGAGAGAGTATGCTGGGTTATCCAGAAGGATACACCAGATGAACGTTGTCATACCTCAATTGTTTAGTGAAAGACCTTCCTAACAAATCTTTAAGACACAAAGATATTAGTGATTGATAAAGTTAAACTTAAAAGGTATATATATAAGTCATGTAATGGACATCGCATGTGTATAAAATCCGTATTACACAAGTAACAAAACTAACCAGAGCAGAAAGACAGAAGAAGTACAGAGAGAAGAAGAAGAAATATGGGAGAAAAGTAAAATATATAAAAAAGAAGGTATGGGTATAGAAAAATAGAGATAAAGGTAAAGGTTGTCTCCCCGGGTGGCGGTCCAGTCAGATCAAGGCCCCGTTTAAATATTATATTAATAGATAAATATTAAAGTATTTCAAAAAGGCATCAACAATAATTGATCAAAATCTGGGGGTAAGAAGTGTTTAATCCATGGTTTCCATATTTTATTGTATGTAGTAATGTTGTTATCTTCAATAGCAGACATTTTGGAAAAGATAAGGGCTCTGTTAATTCTATGTTTAGTTTCAGCCACAACTAAAGTTTGGGTTTTCCAGGCCTTAGCTATAGATTGTTTAGCCGCCGTGGTGAGATGTAGTAGTAATTTGAATTGTGATTTATTCAATTCAGGAGGTTTGAGGTTGAGGAGAGCCAGTGCTGGGTCTGGCGGGATTGGTATTTCCAAGGCCGTAGAGGCCATGTTAAATATTTTACTCCAGAAGGATTGAACGATTGGACATTGCCACCAAATATGGAACTGCGTGCCCGGTTCAGAACAGCCTCTGAAACATAAATTTGGGTACAAGGGGGCAAATTTGGCAATCCTGGCTGGAACCAGGTACCATCGAGAAAGGACCTTATAATTTGTTTCCAACGCAAAACAGTTTGGCGAGGAATGCTTAGTAGCTGACCATATATTATCCCAGTCACTTTTACTGAATGTTCTATCCATGTCATGTGCCCATTTAGTCGTATAGGATGGTAAAGTATCGTCGGATGTGGAATTGATGCGTTTATACAAAAGTGATATTAATCCTCTAGTATGGGGATCACTGTTACAGATACGTTCAAATTGAGTCATTTGGGTAAGAGGGGATCCCGTATCAACGAGGGGTGTATAAAAGTTCTTAATTTGTAGATAGCGGAAGAGCTCCTTCATGGGGAGTTTGTATAAATCACATAATGTTGGGAACGTAAGAATATCATTGGAGGAAACTAGATTGTGAAATTGAAGTAGGTTTCTTTTGGACCAAGCTGCAAATGATAGGGGGAATTTCCAGGCGGGGTAAAATGAGGGATTTCGAAGAAAAGAGAGTAGAGGGTTATGAGTGGATTGTAGGCTTTTTGTGGATCTATATTTGTCCCAGATAGCTATAGAATGTTTGGTTACGGGGTTAGATAAGTTTAGTCTATCTTTAGGAGCTAACCAGAGCAAATTATTCACAGAAATGGGGTCAATATCCACTGATTCAATCGCTACCCATAGAGGGGATTCTGTTGTAGAATGGTATTTGGGGAGTTGTGCTAGCTGAGCAGCAAAGTAGTATGAGGAAAAGTTAGGAATTCCCAGACCACCTTTCAATTTATCAAGATAAAGAGTCGATCTGGGTATACGGGGTTTTGTAGAGCCCCATATAAAAGACATCACTCTCTTTTGAGTGAGTCTCAAGAAGTAAGGAGGTATATGTATGGGGAGAACTCGGAATAGGTAAAGGAACTTTGGTAAGATTGACATCTTAGTAGCGTTAATCCTCCCAATCCAAGATAAAGGAAGAGAAGACCATTGTTTCATCAGATTAGTAGTTGACTTCAATAAGGGTAAGTAGTTAGCTGAAAATAAGTCGGATATAGAAGAAGTGAGTTGGACTCCAAGATATGAAATATGGTGCAATTCCCAATTGAAAGGTAAAGACGTTTGAGCTTGTTGTAACTCAGATGGCGAAAGGGAAATATTAAGGACATTAGATTTGGCATGATTAACACACAATCCAGAAGTCTTTGCAAATTTGTCCAAAGTATTTACTAGATTTGGGGCTGAGACATGGGGATGGGATAAAAAAATCAGGATGTCATCTGCAAAAAGACTCAATTTGTGGTGATGTCCACCTAATTCTACTCCTTTGATATTAGGATTATTTCTAATAATACATGCTAAGGGTTCAATAAGTAGGGCAAAAAGCAAAGGGGATAGAGGGCAACCCTGTCTAGTACCTCTCCTAATATCTATCATAGCTGATTTGTAACCCATATATTTAATATAAGCTTTCGGAGTGCTGTATAGTGAGGAGACCCAAGTTAAGAAATTTTCCCCAAAGCCCCATTTATGTAGGATAAATTGTAGATATGGCCAGCTGATTGAGTCGAACGCCTTCCTAATGTCTAATGATATAAGGCAAGTTGGGTTATGTCTTTTTTTGGCGGCATGAATTAATAAATGTGCTCTTCTGACATTATCCCCTGCTTGACGCAAGGGCATGAAGCCAGTTTGGTCACGATGGATAAGTTGAACTATAATGCTATTTAATCTAGTTGCCAAGATCTTAGCTAATAACTTAATGTCTAGATTTAAAAGAGATATGGGGTGGTAATTAGACCAAGAGGTAGTGTCAGATTTAGGTTTGGGAATCATTGCTATGATGGAAGTTAGTGTTTCGGTTTTGAACGAATGACCAGCTAACAAAGAATTGAAGGCTCTAGTCAATAGAGGCGTTAAAATCGAATCAAATTGTTTGTAGTATAGTGCAGAAAACCCGTCGGGGCCCGGTCTCTTGTGAGGCTTCAATTCTTTAATAGCAGCTTTAACTTCCAAGGCCGTTATGGGACTCTCCAAATATTCACACTGTTCTGGTGTCATTGTGGGAAGTGTAACATCTGAGAACAACGTGTCTGCTTTGTTTTTATCAAAGATTAAGCCAGGGTCATAGAGCTTAGCTAATTTAGATTGAAAGATTTCCAAGATCTTTAATGGGTTACTAGTGTATGCATCTCTGGAGGTTCTAAGTCGGAATGCAGCTTGTGAACGATCAATAGACTTGAGGCTGCGGGCCATTGGGGTATCGGGCTTATTGGCTTTGCGGTATAGGGTATGTTGCCGCTTGCGTAAGAGTTTGTCTGCCGAATCTGTCAGAAAAAGATCCAACTCAAGCCGGGCCTTTTCCAATTTAGTGTTAGTGTTTGCATTCGGGGTAGCTTGATGAGCCAAATGACAAGCGTTAAAATTTGCTTCAAGTTTGGTGAACAGAATCTTGCGATCTCTTTTAATAGATCTCGCCTTTTGTATCAAGCTGCCCCGAATGACAGCTTTATGGGCTTCCCATAGTGTAAGGGCAGAGACATCAGTAGTGTCATTAAATGAGATATAATCATTAAGAGCCAGTTCAATATCTGAACGGTGTGAGGGGTGAGTTAGGATGAAGTCGTTAATACACCAAGTGGTGTCATGTGACCTAGGTATTGGAGAGGTAATTGTAGCAGTGACCGCACAATGGTCTGTCCATGGAAATGGGATTATATTAGAGGATATTACTTCAGGGAGCATACTAGAGGGGAGGAAAATATGGTCTATTCGTGAAAAGGATTTGTGTGGATAAGAATAATGTGTAAAATTTCTGGAAGTTGGGTTAAGTTCCCGCCAGGTATCAACAAAATTAAAAGAAGTAAGTAGAGATTGGAAGGACCGTTTATGGGTAGGAGAGTTAGGAGATGACGGGGATTTATCCAAGAAGGGATAGATGGTAGTATTGGAGTCGCCACATAATATTATTGTTCCAAATTTATGTGATTCGATTAGTTGGAAAAGATGTGATAGAAAAGCTTCAGGACGCTTATTTGGGGCGTAATACGAAACGAATGTGACTTCAGTATCAGCAATAAAGCCTGTTAATAAAACATATCTACCCTCAGGGTCACATATTTGTGTATTAAGGGTAAATGGTGTAGAGCGGTGGAATCCAATCAGGGACCCACGTTGCTTAGTTGTAGCTGATGCTGCGTAGAATTGAGGGTAGGAGGAGGAAAGAAATTTAGGGGAGGCGTTATTGATAAAGTGCGTTTCTTGAAGGAAAATGATGTGAGCTTTTCTAGCTGAAAAGGAACGTAGAGCTTTAGTTCTTTTTTGTGGAACGTTGAAGCCTTGTACATTTAAGGACAAAATGTTTATGGGGGCCATGACATAGTAAGGGTAAGTTTTATATAAGGGTTAATGAAACCCATATTAGGAGTTCGAACCGCCACCAAGGGAGACAGAAGAGGAGAAGAAATGAAAGAAAAGAAAGAATAAAGAAGAAACCAAATAAATAGGTAGCCCTAATGACTGCAATTAATGTCATAAAATAATGATGTACTAGTAGGGCGCAGGAACATCTCGGAGAGATAACAAAAAATCTCCGAGGGGTTCCATGGTCACCGACCGACTCCTGCATAATAGTAGGAGTCAGGGGGTACGTAGGGGGCCGCAAGAAGTTCCGGAGGGAAAAACAACGCCGGAGAACACTTAAGTATTATAATAGTAAACTTATATAATTCTCTATCAAGAAGACTGGAGATGCAATAAACAAAAAAGAGAGAGAAAGGAAGCATACCAACTTCGGGAATTATGTTGAGTCAATTTCTAGATGAATGCGTCCATAAGGAGGCTAGAAAATATTAATCTTAACACTTGTGAAGCAAACCGTCTATGCAAGCGAAATAATTAATAAACAAGCTCGCAAATATAGAGGAAAGGGAAGAGAAAAAAAAAAAAAAAAAAAAAAAAAGGGGGGGAGGGGGAGGGAAGAGGATAGTCTATCTATATCAATGACCATATAAGTCAAGGAAATAAACTTATTTGTCTATAAGGAGACAAAGAAAACAAGAAACACTCGTCTCAAGAAGCAATAATGAAATTTTAGCTTTCTGGCTGACAAAAACATAAAATTAAATACATAAATTTATATTACAAAAAAAAAAACACTTGTCTCAAAAATGTAAATGTAATATAGACCTTCTGGCTGACTAAAACAATAAATACCTAAATTTATATTTCAGAAGTACAATATGCATATAAATTACTAAGTAGACATATTTGTCAGTAAGGGGACAAGCAAAAAAAAAAAAAAAACCCTAAAAACACTTGACTCAAAAATGTAAATGAAATATAAACCTTCTGGCTGACTAAAACCCTAAATAAAAACCTAAATTTATATTTCATAAGTACAAATTAATATGCATATATAATGTGCATATAGATTAAAGAAATAGACATATTTGTCAGAAACAAGACACCACTAAAAAAAAAAAAAAAAAAAAAAAAATGGAGAACAGGATTCTAATTCTTCAATCATAGATAGTGCAATGCTTTTCAGAATAAAGCAATGGGGCTAGTACCCTATAAAAGGGGAGAAACATGGATAAGATTAATGAAAGTTGAACAATCAGTCCATTGAGTCGACATTTATCGGTGCCTGACTATCAAAACGTCCTCTTTTATGAAGATTCTGTCTGGTATAACCAGAGGGGTTAGGGTCCAAGTCGGTTTCATTTGGAGGTGATCTAGAAGCCGCACGTCTACGAGGTTGCTCCTTAGAATTGGTGTGATCCATCAGGCCTAGATCAATTAAGGCTGACCGTAGTTCATCGACAGGTATATCTAGTTTCCAAGTATGTAAAGCGGAGAGAGAATGGAAACCCCCAGTGGTATATGATTTGGTGCTTTTGAAGTACTTGCAGCAATAGTTTCATAGAACGCCTCTTAGTAACAGTTAGAGGGGAGAGGTCTGTAAAGAGCTGATAGATATTGCCCTGGAACTCAAGAGTGTTTTTACCTCTAGCAGCAGCAAGTATTTGCTCCTTTGTTTTATAGTAATGAAATTTAACTATAATATCTCTAGGGGGTCCATTGGGTTTGCGTTGAGTTAGGGCCCTGTGGACTCTGTCCATTTCCAATCTCTCAGGTGAAATACCTGGTAACAGTTCCTGAAACAGTGCACATATAGTTCCCTGTAAGTCTATGATTGATTCAGGGAGACCTCTGATTCTTAGGTTGGAGCGACGGTCCCTATTCTCCTGGTCTTCCAAACTGTTTTGTAATAAAGAGTTCTCATCCTTAAGCTGTTCAATAGTAGCATCATAATGCTGTGTGGTAGTTTCTTTATCATCTACCCGCATTTCCAATTCAGCTGTTCTATGCCCCAGCTCCCTAATCTCCCTTGTCAGCTTCTCTGTTATCTGGTCAGAAGTTTGTTTCAAAGCTTTCTGAAGCATTTTCTCAAATTGTCTAAACATGTTAGACTGAATAACATTTTCAGGTGTTTCATAGTCAGAATCAATCTCACCAGCTGTGTCCAGAGTTTTGACATTGTGTGACAGGGATTTAGGAACCCGCTGTGTGCGAGTCTGAGGTACCAGGCGCCGCCATCTTGGATGTCTGCCGGGCCGGTGTATCTTTAGAGGTACCAATCTTATACTTCGTTTTTGGCCCCCTCGTGACCATCCTCAATACGCCAAAGTGTACCTGGTGTGGATTCGCGGGAGCTGGTGCTGTTTGCGGTGAAAAACAGCGGTCGGTTCTCCGGTTTGTTTAACCCGGGAGCGGAGCTCTAAGGGGATGCGACTTCTCCCTCAGGCATCCGCGCATGCGCCTCGCATCTGCGCGTTTCTAAATGCATGTCAACCAGCAAGAAAATGCATGCTTTGGTGAGCATTCCGAAAACGTGACAACTTGCGGCTCGCTTGCATTCCCATTCATTTGCATCTGCGTGTGAGCACACGGCAACCTGCGGTATGCTTTTCAAAATCACGTGGCAACGTGCACCATGCTTGCGTTACTATTTGTTCACATCTGTGTGTTTCCCAATGCACAGCAACCTGCAAGAAAACATGCGTTTTGCTGTGTATTTTGAAAATGCATGGCAATGCACGTCGTGCTTCGGTTGAAATTTTCACATCTGTGCGTTTCCGAATGCAGGGCAATTCACAAGAAGCGTGCATTTTCTGTGCTCCCAGAATCAGCACAGTTAGCTTTCCCAGCACCCTGTGTATGTGTGTATATGGAGACCTTTCCTTTTTTGAATAATGTTGTGATCTGTGAGGAGGGACTTGGGAGGTTTGGACTCTTCTTGTAGGTGTGACTGGGTGGGAGTCTGAATGACTACAGGAGGGGAGTGTTTTAGGCTAAGAGATGCAGCAGGAAGTGGAAGAGTCTCAGTCTACATCAGGCCATACAGAATGTCACATGATACAAAGCCACAACTAAACCCAGAATATCAGGGCATCTGCAGACAACAGAGCAACATGGTACAGAGGTAGGATCTAATGCTGGGACTAAAAATTCTATTCAGTTCTAGTGAAAAGAAAGTTGGAGTTTAGCTTTAAAGCTGAAGTTTAGGTATGAACTAATTTCCATAGTTACATGGGGCAGCTTGGACCCATGTAACTATGCATGTGCCAGACCTGGGTGATCCCCGTAGAAGCTGGAAATCACTGTAGAAGGCACAGCTACTACAGTGATTTCTGTTAGCTTCAGGGTCCTGTGCCATGTGGCAGCCCTGCTGCTTAGTGAACACAGGAAGTCACTTGCTTGGCACGGGCACAGTTGCAGAACACTTTGCATTCTAAATCGATGCAAAGTGTTCTCTGACTGGACGCAGTGGATAGTGTGACGTCACTACCATGCTTCACGTCCAATAAGGCTACTTTTCCTGCACCTGTGCACAAAAATAGGATTTGTAATAACAGCTTACCTGTAAAATCCTTTTCTTGGAGTACACCACGGGACACAGAGCCTCTATTCATTCCATAGTGGGTTGTATAGTTCACCAGAGGTGATTGGACACTGGCACAACCAATGAAGACAAGTTCCCCTCTATATAACCCCTCCCATAAGGGAAGTACCTCAGTTTTTGTAGCAAAGCAGTAAGGATCCCAAAGAAGGGGGGGGGGCTCTGTGTCCTGTGGTGTACTCCAAGGAAAGGATTTTACAGGTAAGCTGTTATTAAAAATCCTATTTTCTTTATCGTACACCACGGGACACAGAGCCTCTATTCATTACATAGTGGGATGTCCCAGAGCAATGCTCAATATGTGGGGTGGGAGACACAGATCAAGCAGGCTGCCAATGGACAAGAATCCCTATACTGCTGCCTGCAGCACACTACGCCCGAAGGCAGAATCCTCATGTCCTCTTATATCTATTTGATAGAACTTAGTAAATGTTTGGACTGAAGACCAAGTTGCAGCTTTACAGATCTGAGCCATAGAATGCACTGGGGATGCACTGCCCATGAAGCACTTATTGCCCTGGTAGAGTGTGCCTTAACAGAAAAAGGAGGAATCTTGTTCCTTAAACCATAAGGCTGAATAATAACTTGCCAAATCCACCTAGAAATGGTGGATTTCGATGCCACTTGGCCCTTTTTGGGACCATCTGGCAGAATAAACAAAACATCTGTTTTACGTATCTGAGCAGTTGCCTGCAAATAAACTTTTACTACTCTTACTACATCTAGAGAGTGCAATAATTTTTCCCTCGCTGACTGCGGTTCAGGAAAAAAGGAAGGCAAAACAATGTCTTTTTTTTTTTTTATTAATTTAACAGTATAATAAACATTTACAAATTGTACCATAGCATTAAAAAATTTTTTTATACATACATTTAAAAACCCTCTTATTCGGTCTCGGCTTTTTCACACCTCATTATCTTTACCTAATCTATCCTAGAGGATACCTGTCCCAAAGAATCCTTCTATATTGTATTGTCCCCCTATATAATCAGTCGATTTTAGTTGGTCGTTGACTCAGCGGGGAGGTACATAGAGAACGAGAGGTAGGGAGAGAGAGAGAGAGAGAGAGAGAGAGAGAGAAAGAAAGAGAGAGGAGAGAGGGAGAAAAAAAAAGAAGGAAAAAAAGAGAAGAGGGGATCCACCCCAACAAAGTGAAGGTGACTTAAGTGCCAGCATTACCAACAACATTTATCCACTAAAATATACCCCTATCCTACAAAAAGAACAACTAAAGAGGGTGCCTAAATTATATTCATTAAATGAATTAAATTATTCCCCATTTACAATCTAAGTGCATCCTAATAAGAGACAGCCACTTTAGACTGTCTTCCAACAGATCTTCTGTTTAACCCCAAGTATATATGAAAAAAAAAAAAAAAAAGTGCCTAAAAAGTATTCATTAAGTTAAATCAATTATTCCCCATTTACAATCTAAGTGTTATCCAATAAAAGGCAGCCACTATAGACTGCCTACAAACAGATCTTCTATTTAAACCCTAGTGTATTTGTGTAAATCAAAAAAAAAAAAAATATTTGAATCTCTTATAGTGCCCTAATTAATATAATATCCTACGAGGACTTGGCCTTCCAAGCCTAATAGTGAAGAAAAAAAAGAAAAATATATAAAAAAGTGCCTAACAGGTGTTCATTAAGTTAGATAAATTATTCCCCATTTACAATCTAAGTGTTATCCAATAAAAGGCAGCCGCTATAGACTGCCTACAAACAGATCTTCTATTTAAACCCTAGCGTATTTGTGTAAATAAAATAAATAAATAAATGAATCTTTTATAGTGCCCTAATTAATATAATATCCTAAGAGGACTTGGCCTTCCAAGCCTAATAGTGAAAAAAAAAAAAGCATATATGTTTTTATCCCTCCCCATCCACTACTCCCTCCCCAACCACCTCTGAATCCCTGAACTTCCTCCATCCCCCCCAGATCCTATCCCATTTTCTCCTCGTCTCATTATGATTTGACATCAACTCCTCCATCAGACTGATTCTGTCTATTTCTTTCTTCCATTCACCTATTGTAGGGACCTTCTTTTCCTTCCATTTCCTTGGTATAAGCACCTTTGCCCCATTTAACAAATATGGGATCAGAGTCTCCCTGTACTTATTCTTTGATAGCCCCGTGTTGTGAAATAGACAGTACCAAGGGTCGAATTTTACTTCCAGTCCACTTATTCTCTTTATCCACTTTAATATTTCCCTCCAGTATTCTTGTATCAATGGGCATAGCCACCAAATGTGGGCATGAGTTCCCTCCCCCCCCACACTCCCTCCAACATAAAGGTGACTCCTCCTTATTTATTCTATGTACTTTCATTGGTATATATACCATTTAGTCAACAGTTTATAGTTCATCTCTTTTATATTTGCCTCTATTGACGTAGAGTGGACATATTCTAAGATCTGTCTCTTCTTATCTTTGGTTATGGTTTGATTAAGTTCCTCTTCCCAGCTACTCAAAGCTCTACACAAATCAGGTCCCCTTGTGGGGGTCAAAATCCCATATATGTTTGATATTCCCTGTCTTCCAGTACCTCCTACTTCAGTAAGTTTTTCCCAGGCGTTTAACTCACTTCTCGATCGGAGGGGTCTAGGTAAATGATTTATGAAGTGTTGGATTTGGATATATCTCCAGCTATCTCCCCTCTCTAATCCATATTTCTCTCGAAGTTCCAGAATTGGACATAGAGTGTTCCCCTTCAGTACATCCTTCAAAAGCAATGTATCCCCCGCTGCCCAACGCAAGAACGCCCCACCCTCTTTCCCCGGAGAGAAGTAGTCCGTTCCCGTGAGGGGCATCAGCGGGCTATTACATTGCCATTTCTTTACTTTACACACTCTATCCCAAATTCTAAAAGTTTCTTTAGTTATTGAAGGTAATTCTTGGGTAAAGCCTCTAAATTGATTTGGTATCCATATCAACCTTCCTAGTTTTTTCCTACACAGACTCTCCTCAACTTCTACCCACTTTTTCTCCTCTTGTTTGGTTCCTTGGACCCAATCTAATATCCTCCTTAAAACAGCTGCCACATAATATCTTTTCATGTCAGGGAAGTTTAATCCTCCATCCGGTCTAGAACTAGTCAAGATTTCGGTAGATATGCGGGGTCTCTTTTCCTTCCAGATAAACTTCCCTATCGTTTTCCTTAATATTTTAAAGAATGTATCAGGGATTTTAATCGGGAGAGTTTGAAATATATACAGAGCTTTAGGTAGTATCATCATTTTTACTGTGTTGATCCTACCCCACCACAAAAGTTTTTCTATTGGATATCTCTTCAATTCTAATTTTATTTTATTTAATAGCGGGATATAATTATCTTCATACAAGTCTCTTTCCCTGTTAGATAGGACTATTCCTAGATATTTCATTCCCCTCTGTTTCCAGTTGAATGGGTAAAGGTCCACAAGGTCTCTCCGCTCCGATGCACCTAAGGATACACCCATAATCTCAGTCTTCTCTTTATTAATTTTTAAATTTGAGATCTCCTCATAGATCTCATATTCCTTTATTATCTTGGGTAGTGATTGACTTGGGTTTGTTATATACAGCATCATGTCGTCAGCGAACGCAGAGACCTTATGTTCCCTCCCTTCCACCTTGACCCCCCTCTATCTCCTGATTGGCTCGTAACGTTATCATAAATACTTCCAAAGATAGAACAAAAAGAAGGGGTGATAACGGGCATCCCTGTCGGGTCCCGTTAAACAAAGGGAACCTCTCCGAAAGAGCTCCATTAACCCGTACCTGGGCTGAGGGTTTAGAGTACAGTGCTGCTATCCAGCTGACTATCCTTGGCCCCAAACCAATATGCCTCAGAGTAGATATCATATAATCCCAGTCAAGCCTATCGAATGCCTTTTCGGCATCGACTGACAGAAACAATGTTGGTGTCCTATGTTTTTTAACTTTTTGAATCAGGAGGACAGTTCTAAGTATGCAATCTCTTGTTTCTCTCCCTGGAACAAACCCCGCCTGATCTTTCTCTACTAATCCCGACATTAGAGGTTTCAATCTCTCCGCTAATATTTTTGCATAGATTTTGATGTCAACGTTGATCAAGGATATAGGTCGATAGCTGGAGCATACTGTGGGATCCTTCCCCTCCTTCTCTACAAGAACTATGTGGGCCCCCAGTGCTTCCTCACGTAATGTCTTTCCTCCGCCTATGGAATTCATTTTCTTCTGGAAGAACGGAAGTAAAATCTCCACATATCTTTTATAGTAAAGGGAGGTATACCCATCTGGGCCGGGGCTCTTACCCATCTTTATATTTTTAATTGTTTGCGTTATTTCCTCTCTCGATATTTCTGTTTCCAATTTATTAATACTTTCTTCTGTTATTTCCGGAAATGTAATCTTTTTCAAGTACTCTTTAATTTTTCTACTTCTGTTATAAGATTCTATTGGGGCCTGTTCTTTGTTTACATTATATAATTCCTGATAATAATCCTGGAAGATATTTATAATCTCCTTCGTGGAATGCCTCATCTCACCTTTATTGTTTTTCATCTTTGATATAAAATTTTGAGTGTTCCTAGGCTTAATTGTCCTTACAAGTAATTTACCTGGTTTATTACCCATAACATAGAATTTCTTACTCATATTATTAAATGCCCATTTAGTTTCTTTTTCTAATACCTCCTTTAATTTTTCTCTTTTCCCAGTCAATGTTATTAAGATTTGACCTTCCTGACTTACTTTGTGCTTTTGTTCTAGGTCCTTAATTTCTTCTAGTAGGGTCTGTCTTTGGGCCTGTCTTCTTTTTTCCTCTTAATCCCCTCTTCTATCAATCTGCCTCTCATATATACTTTTTGTGTTTCCCATAATACCAGTGGGTCAACATTTTCTACATCATTCTCTTTGAAGAAGCAGACCATGTCCTTTTCTAGATCTTCCGAGATCTTCTTATTATTTAACAGGGTTTCATCAAGTCTCCACGCTCTCTAGCCCGCCGGGATTTCCCTTAAAGCAAGGGTCAATTTGACCGGCGCATGATCAGAGATCGTTACCGTCTTTATTTCTACCCTCCTTAGACCTTCTAATAACCGATGATCTATCAGAATATGATCAATTCTAGAGTATGATCTATGTACTGGAGAATAATATGTATAGTCCTTCTCTTTTGGATGTGTAATTCTCCAGGCCTCAACTAAATGCATTTGATGCATTTTAGATTTTACAGATCTCAGGTGTTTACCTGCGGACCTCAATGATATAGGTTGTGTGTCTAAGACAGGATCAAAAACAAAATTAAAATCCCCGGCAAGTATGACCTTTCCCTCTTTAAAGACCTCCAGTCTATTCAAGATTTTCTTTAAATACACTGAGGGCCGTACATTCGGGCAGTATACATTTGCCAATGTGAACCTTATATCAAACAAAGAGCCCTTGACAAAAGTATATCGCCCCTCAGGATCTAACTCCACAGCATCCACTGTGAAGCATGTATTCCTGTCGAATCCAATCGCCGTTCCCTTAGACCTTTTATTAGAGGAATAACTATGTATCCATATAAGATACTCTTTTGAATTCAATCTAGTCTTTGATGTCCACTTTAAATGTGTTTCCTGAAGAAACACTGTTTGCAGATTCTCCCCTCATCTCTTGCAAGATCTGGTATCGCTTATTTGGGCAATTTAATCCCCGCACATTATATGTAACTATTTTCAGAGTTTCCATTTCTATAATTAATTTCTTTCATTGTGACCCAATTGTTATGCAACAGACATGTGCCGGGTCGAAGGGGCATTAACAGATCTAATACCTGCAACAAACCTTCAGACCATAACCCCTTAGAACTAGTCCTCATAAATTTTTGATGAACAGCCTCCTCTCTGGTATATTTCAGCGTCAGTAGGAAAAGCCGAGACCACATATACCCCCCTCCCCCCCACCCCCATTCACATTGCAAATCAATGTTTTGAGTCCTTTGGCGCGATCCCATCCCGGCAATCTGCCAGGTGGGAGCCGCCTCTGGGCTTTGCATCTGTCCCCCCGCTCCCCGGGGTCTACCCAAAATTGGAAAGGCCCCAGAGCGCAGGCGGGCATTCCCTCTCCAAACCTCCCTCTCAGGAGAATACAGAATCATACAGAATCATACTTTTAATCTCTACACCTTATCTTCCTTCATCTCTCTCCCCCCACACCTTTCACCCACCCTCTTCCTTCCCCTTCTATCAGTTCAATTTACCTCCCTTCTCCACCCCATTATCTCCTTAACACTAAGTTCGTTTCCAGTCCTGATCCTTCCACTTTCTCCATACTGGGGGTCTCTTTTCCCAATTTTCTACCTGCATATCTTCTATATTCAGTCTTTTACAGAATTCTTTTATATCTTCTGGAAATCTAACGGTTGCTGATACCCCCTCTTTTTTCACCACCAGGCATGCAGGGAGCCCCCACCTATAGGGTATATTATTTATCTGCAGGAAATTTGTTAGAGGCTTCAATGCTCTTTTCCGCGCCAAAGTCTCTGGAGCCAGGTCTGAGAAAATAGATAGTTTAATTCCCTTATATTCCATCGGGGAGGAGTTTCTAGTACTTTGCGAGACCAGGTCTTTTTGTCCATACTCATGAAATCTTATTATAATGTCTCTTGAAAGGTCTCTCTGAGTGCTGTACGATCTTTGTATTCTATGTACCCTCTCGAATTGCATTGCTGCTGCGGTTTCATTCTTTAGAGCTTTATTAAATATCCCTCGTAGAACCTCTTCCACTTCTGTATCTTTAACCTCTTCCGGAAGTCCTCTTATCCGGAGATTTTTTTCTCCTACTCCGATTCTCCTGGTCCTCTAATTTATATCGGGCGTTCCTTATCTCTATCCAGTCCATATCTGCCCTATCTCCAAGTTCTTTTATAGCGTTATGTTCTTCTAGCTGATCTTCTATTCCCTCTACCCTATGTAATACACTCTAAATATCCTTTCTCGTAGCTCCCATTTCGCCTTTTATTGTTCGCTCCAGACGTGATATCATTTCAATCATGTCCGTCATATCTTGCTTTGTTGGAGGGTCCTGTAGATCTTCGCGGGGTGTATCAGTTTGTTGATGTTTTTCCAGGGTTTTCTTACTTTTGGTTTCTGAGACTTGGGCCTTACTTCCTTTATTTTTCCCCGAGGTCCCTGGGGACCCTTCCTTCACCTCATTCATCTCTGGGTGACCAATATTTTTTTTGGTGTTCCTGAGTTTAAATCTCTATTTCTAGGACTCTCCGACATTTGATCCGACCCTTCTACAATCAAGTAGGACTTGATTGTGCTCCGGCTGGTTCCTTCCCCCTGATTTACTTTAACACCCTTTTTTACCATTTTCTCCTTGACCGAGGATCTTAACTCCAGCACAAAGCTGAGTGTAATCTACTTTTTCTTCTCCCCCCCCCACCTCTATCCTACCCCTATCCCTCCTCCTCCCGCACCACCTATCGGGGGAATCTTCAGCTTTATGTCTATAGATTTAGAGAGTTTAAATTCTGCTTCAATGTAGTTTCTCACTTAAGTAATATACTGTAACTTTATACGTTTTCAGTCCCTTAATATCCGCTCATTACCGGATGATTCAAGTAGTCTCACTATTTCACTTTCTGCCCCACCCCCCCTTTCTTACGGCTAGCAAGAAACACAAAAGTAATTGAACTTAATACTTAATGCAGATTTTGATACATTAGTCGCGTCTCAACACCTTCTTAATACATGTCCCAGTGTTCCAAAACTAACTCAACCAAAGTAATAACTTAGTACTTATAAACCCAAAAAAAAAAAAGGGGAAAAGGGAGGGAGAAAAAATAAAAAATGATAAATATAAATATAGGACAAAAAATTCAATCCCTTGATATATATAATTTCTTAATTTCTTAATGATTCAGTTCTTTCCATATTTTCATGCCCAAAAAAAGGCAAAAAGGGCAAAAGGCAAAAAAAATAAATAAATAATAATAAAAAAAACCACAGGCCCTTGCATATGCAGATAGGTGTACGGTTCACATCATACTGGGTTGTGAGTGAAGGTAGTATGAGACTCCTAGCAATCCGACAGCTGAAAATTCAGGAGATTTGCAGTTTTAACAGGCTAATGGCAGGGAGTTCCCACAGTCTTAGAATCTCATTCTCTCAGCATGAATGGTTAAAAACAATGTCTTGATTTAAATGAAACGTCGACACCACCTTTGGTAGAAAGGTAGGATGGGGGCGTAGTACAATTTTGTCTTTGTGACAAATTAAATAAGGCTCTTCACAAGAAAGAGCTGCAAATTCTGATACTCTCCTAGCAGAGGAGATAGCAATCAAAAAGGCCAATTTCCAGCTCAAAAGAAACAAAGGAATATGGCGGATAGGTTCAAAAGGTTGCTTTTGCAAGACTGACAATACTAAATTCAAATCCCAGGGACACAAGGCAAACTTGAATGGCGGATTTACCCACAGTACCCCCTGAATGAAAGCCCGAACTAGGGAATGAGATGCCAGTGGTCTCTGAAAAAAGAGAGATAGAACCGATATTTGACCCTTGATGGTACTTGGGGCTAATTTCATATCCACTCCTAATTGGCAAAAGGCCAGAACCCTACTTATGACATACTTCTGAGGATTCCACCCTCTGGATTCACACCAGGAAACATACGCCTTCCAGACTCTATAGTAGATAAGCCTGGAGGCCGGCTTTCTAGCATTAATGAGCGTGGAAAGAACTGGACCTGAGAGCCCTCTTTTTTTCAAAATGTAGGTCTCATTAGCTAGACCGTCAAATTTAGCTTTTGTAAGGAAGGATGGAACACCGGACCCTCGACAGCAGGTCGTTATGAAGCGGAAGCACCCAAGGTTTTCCTACCGCCATCTTTATGATCTCGGCGTACCAGGGCCTCCTGGGCTAATTTGGGGCCACTAGGAGTACTGGCATTCGCTCCTTCTTGATCCTGCAAAGTAGCCTTTGTAAGAGGGGGATCGGAGGGAATGCATAGATCAGTGAAAATTGATCCCAGGGAATTATCAGAGCATCCGCTCCGTAGGCCAAAGGATCTCTCATCCTGGACACAAAGTTGTCCAACTTCCTGTTGAATCTGGAAGCTAGCAGGTCTACATCCGGGGTCCCCCATCTCTGGCATATGGCCTGAAAAGATATCGGGGTGGAGAGACCACTCTCCTGGCGACAGCTGCTGGCGACTTAGGGAGTCCGCTTGCCAATTTTCTACCCTTGGAATGAAGATTGCAGAAAGACAAGGAATATGATTTTCTGCCCATGCCAAAATCCGATTCACCTCCTGAGCATCCCGACTCCGGGTGCCTGCTTGGTGATGGATTTAAGCTACTGCCGTAGCATTGTCGGATTGAATCCGAACAGGGTGGCCCTGTAACCTGTGTGTCCAGGTTCTGAGGGCTAGATATACTGCCCGAATCTCCAATATGTTGATGGGCAGGCTGTCTTCGATCTTGGCCCAGGTTCCCTGGGCTGAAGCTTCTTCCAACACTGCTCCTCAGCCCAACAGGCTGGCATTCCAGTTGACCGGGAGAAAGGATCTTCCGTTCCGCAAATTCTCGGTTTTTAACCACCAACTGAAGCTTTGGCACACCTGTGAGGACAGGCGCATGGGTAGATCCAGAGCTTGGATTCTCCTGTTCCAGGCAGCTAGGTTACTGCCTTGAAGTAGTCTTGAATAAAACTGGGCGTAAGGAACAGCCTCGAAAGAGGCCACCATCTTCCCCAATAACCTCATGCAAAGGCGAATAGATGGTCCTTTCTTCACCTTGACCTTGTGGATCAATTCTCTTAGAGACTTGACCTTTGGCTATGGCAGGAATACCCTGCTTTGGGCTGTATCTATGATCATGCCCAAATACTCTATCCTTGTTAGGGTTTTTAGAGAGGATTTCTGTAGGTTTATGATCCATCCTAAATGCTCCAGATATTCTACCGTCTTGATCACAACTTGATTTATTCCTGCCACTGACTAATCTATTAGGAGTAGATTGTCTAGATAGGCTGTCGCTGTTATGGTCTGCGCTCTCAAGTTTGCCAACAGTGGGGCCAGAACTTTTGTAAATACCCGGGGGGGGGGGGGTGGCCAAACCAAAGGGCAGAGCCAGAAACTGGAAGTGCCGATGCCCTACCGGGAACCTTAGGAACTTTTGGTGAGCGGAATAGATAGGCACATGTAAATATGCATCCTTAATGTGTATAGACGCCAAGAATTCTCCGCCTTGTAGGGTGGCGACCACGGACCGAATAGTCTCCATTTAGAAATGGCGAATGTTCAGAATCTAATTCAGAGCTTTTAGATGCAGAATGGGTCTGACGTCTACATTTGGTTTTGGAACCACAAAGAGGTTTGAATAAAACCCTGCACCTTGCTCTTTTAGGGGAACTTCCACGATAACCCCTTGAGACAGCAAGTGATCCAATCCTCGGAAGAAGGATTCTCTCTTTAATGGATCTTTGGAGACTTTTGAACTTTGGAACCGATAAGATGGGATTTCTCGAAATTCCAGTTTGTACCATAGGGATAAAAGAATAAAAAAAGAACAAGTGCGCTAATGTGAATTGACTAATAATCAAAAATTATGAATCCACACATATATTGAATAAATAAAGTCCAACAGTGATAACAATGAATGTGTCCTGTAAAAATGAATATATCCTAAATAAGTCCCATCAAAAATCAGCAATGAAGGGAAGCCGTGAAGAGGTGAACCGCAAAGAGTTTGAAATTCGGTGCATGCACAACCGTGTCCACCACCAACAATCAAGCTGCTTACCAGAGGTAAGAAACAAATAAGCCCATCAGCAATCCCAGGGGGAGATCCAGAGAAATCCAGATAAACTTTGCAGAGTTCCAACGTCACTTGATAGGCAGTGGGTACAGCAAAGATTTCCCAAGGAGAGAGAGGAGGCTCAATAGTGCATTACCCAATGTAAAATTAATTTTTAAAACGGGTTTAAAAACACTTACACAATGTACAATTTCAAGAACATAACAACCGGCCGGTCCGCCGTACCTGTCCCGTAGTGATGACGTCAGCACGCACACCTCCCGACGTACGTTCCGTGTTCCTACACGTCGTCTTGGGGATCAGGTGACGTGCTGACGCATCACAAGTTATAGGAAGAAGGAAGCCAGGCCTCGCTCTGAGCGGCCAATGGAGCTGCGGCAATTACACGAACCTCCACACCGCCTACAAGGCCCGGCCCAGAACCAAGCCTCGCTCTAAGCGGCCAATGGAGTCATGGCAGTTATACCAAGCCTCCACGCCGCCCACAAGGCCCGGCCCAGAACCAAAATAAGACCAAGCCTCACTTTGAAGTACAGGCAACGGTATATAAATGGGCAAATGTAGCCCCAAATATATTCTAAATAAGAGGGTACCACATAAAATGACATCTAGGTGATAAAACCCAATGGAAATTAACCATGTCGTGTAAGTGGACAGGTTTAATGCCTAATATGAAAGAACATCCACATGTCCACCACAGCACGGTATACCATTTGAACCTAAAAAAAAATTATTTATTTTTTTTTTATTTATTTTTATTTTATTTTATTTTTTTTTAATTTATTTTTTTATTTTTTTTATTATTATTTTTTTTTTATTTTTAGGTTCAAATGGTATACCGTGCTGTGGTGGACATGTGGATGTTCTTTCATATTAGGCATTAAACCTGTCCACTTACACGACATGGTTAATTTCCATTGGGTTTTATCACCTAGATGTCATTTTATGTGGTACCCTCTTATTTAGAATATATTTGGGGCTACATTTGCCCATTTATATACCGTTGCCTGTACTTCAAAGTGAGGCTTGGTCTTATTTTGGTTCTGGGCCGGGCCTTGTGGGCGGCGTGAAGGCTTGGTATAACTGCCATGACTCCATTGGCCGCTTAGAGCGAGGCTTGGTTCTGGGCCGGGCCTTGTAGGCGGTGTGGAGGTTCGGTGTAATTGCCGCAGCTCCATTGGCCGCTCAGAGCGAGGCCTGGCTTCCTTCTTCCTATATCTTGTGATGCGTCAGCACGTCACCTGATCCCCAAGACGACGTGTAGGAACACGAAACGTACGTCGGGAGGTGTGCGTGCTGACGTCATCACTACGGGACAGGTACGGCGGACCGGCCGGTTGTTATGTTCTTTAAATTGTACATTGTGTAAGTGTTTTTAAACCCGTTTTAAAAATTAATTTTACATTGGGTAATGCACTATTGAGCCTCCTCTCTCTCCTTGGGAAATCTTTGCTGTACCCACTGCCTATCAAGTGACGTTGGAACTCTGCGAAGTTTATCTGGATTTCTCTGGATCTCCCCCTGGGATTGCTGATGGGCTTATTTGTTTCTTACCTCTGGTAAGCAGCTTGATTGTTGGTGGTGGACACGGTTGTGCATGCACCGAATTTCAAACTCTTTGCGGTTCACCTCTTCACAGCTTCCCTTCATTGCTGATTTTTGATGGGACTTATTTAGGATATATTCATTTTTACAGGACACATTCATTGTTATCACTGTTGGACTTTATTTATTCAATATATGTGTGGATTCATAATTTTTGATTATTAGTCAATTCACATTAGCGCACTTGTTCTTTTTTATTCTTTTGTATACTTTATATGTTATCACATATCACAGGTGCTGCTGTATATTTATTTATGTTACTGGCTAGCGCGGTTTATTGCTTTAATTTCTTACACCATTGTACCCTAGGGATACTGCGGAAACTACCCACTTGTCCTAGATTTCTGTCTGCCAAGCTCCTGAAAACTGCCAAAGCCGTCCCCCCACTCGGCTGAGCGTGGGCGCCTCTTCATAAAGAGGCATTGGGGTTTTGCTTGTGAGGCCGTGTACACACGACCAGTTTTCTCGGCAAAAAACGACAAGAAAACTGTTGGGAGAGCTTTCTTGCCGAGAAAACCGTTCGTGTGTATGCTTTCTCGTCATGAAAACTGGCCAAAATCTCGACGAGAAAAAAGACTCGTCTGAGTCTCATTTTTTCTCGCCGTGATTCTCGTCAGACTGTTTTTGGACGAGAAAACCGTTCGTGTGTATGCTTTTCTGAGTCTTCAAAAACCGCGCATGGTCAGACTCAAGTATGAGACGGGAGCGCACTTTCTTGTAAAACTAGCGTTCGTAATGGAGATAGCACATTCGTCACACGTTAACAATTTTTGCATCGTTTAAATGCTGCACATTAAAATCTTCTTTAGAATGGTACAATGACGAGCAATTATGAGCTTTTTTGGCTGCAGATATTCACACAGATTTCTGACTAATTTTTTGCAACATTTCTGAATGCAGATCTCATGAATAGGTTATTTTATTTTCTCGAGCAAGATGTCATTTTTTATTTATTTTTTAAAATTTGGAATCATTTTTTCAGATATGCATTTTAAAATCTTATGTACTGTATTTATCGGCGTATAACACGCACTTTTTTCCCCTTAAAATCAGGGGAAAATCGTGGGTGCGTGTTATACGCCGATTCCCCGCCGAAACGAGCGAGAGGAGCCGAGATACACAAAGCCGAAGTACACTCGGCTCCTCTCGCAGTCCCGCCCACCTCCACTGATTGCGCCGCTGACATACAGAAAGCCGAGTGTACTTCGGCTAGTCTCGGCTCCTCTCGCAGTCCCGCCCCTGACTGTGAGCAGAGCCGAGTCTAGCCAAAGTACACTCGGCTTTCTGTATGTCAGCGGCGCAATCAGTGGAGATGGGCTGGACTGTGAGAGGAGCAGAGTCTAGCCGAAGTACACTCGGCTCCGTTCGCTCCTCTCCACAGCGGAAATCGGCGCCAAATTGAAATATTGCAGAGACTGGCAAGGCTGTAAAGGCTCGGCTGCAAAGGCACTGGGCAAGGCAAGGCTGCAAAGGCACTGGGCAAGGCTGCAATGATGGACACTGGGCAAGGCTGCAATGATGGACACTGGGCAAGGCTGCAATGATGGACACTGGGCAAGGCTGCAATGATGGACACTGGGCAAGGCTGCAATGATGGACACTGGGCAAGGCTGCAATGATGGACACTGGGCAAGGCTGCAGATGGACACTGGGCAAGGCTGCAGATGGACACTGGGCAAGGCTGCAGATGGACACTGGGCAAGGCTGCAGATGGACACTGGGCAAGGCTGCAGATGGACACTGGGCAAGGCTGCAGATGGACACTGGGCAAGGCTGCAGATGGACACTGGGCAAGGCTGCAATGATGGACAAGGCTGCATTTAAATGTAAGTTTTTTTCCTTGAACTTCCCTCCTAAACTTGGGGTGCGTGTTATACGCCGATAAATGCAGTAATTTCTAGTGATCTCTTTTTTCACCGGTGTAAATTTAACACAATTTGAAAAAAATTATCTTCTATTTTTTGTCCTTCAAGGCGTTTTTTTGGTATTATCTGTCCCATTTAAAATCTAGCTTTCTAATTTTTGTAAATTACCTGCCTACTCACCAGCTAAATATTTAGCTTTAACAAAAACACATAGGCAAGTATTAACTGTAAAAAAAAAAAACAATTTATTCTGGTATACAAAATAAGAATAACCAAACTAGAAGGCAGCGCTGGAGAGCCTGCTGCAATTTGTGCAACTGTGTGGACACCAAAATTGGGACCTTGAGAAGCACATAAAGTAGTGAGCCCAATCTGGACTTGGACTCCCAGAGGTCAGGAACAGCAGCAGGTTAGATACATGTCGCAAGTCTGTGGAACTACAACAGGCTGCCTTCCCACATTGCAGCAAGGGAATCACTTCCTGGTCTTCTTGCTCCGCTTCCCTGCAGCCTTCTTGGTAGGCTTCTCTGCAGCCTTCCTTGTCCGCCTGGCTGGAGGTTGTGCCTCAGGAGGTGTACTCATGTCAGGAGGAGGAGGTGGAGAAGGAGGTGGAGCTGGAGAAGGAGGTGGAGGAGAAGAAGAAGGAGGTGGAGGAGAAGAAGAAGGAGGAGGTTGTGAAAAAGGAGGGGGAGGTGGAGGATAAAAAGAAGGTGCAGGAGGATGGCCGTGGTCACAAATAACAGTGGTCTATGTGAGTCTGCCCCTCAACCCCTTATTTAAAAAGGGACATGAGCAGGGCCTCACAAAGTAGCCGTTGTTCTTGTTACATCTGGGCCATTTTCATGCCGACCAATGCCGCATAGCCCTCATCAGGGGTTGGGGGCTGCTGGAAGGTGGCATGTGCCTCTTTAATGAGGGCAAGTGCTGCCACACTCACAGCCCTATCCCTCCTGGCCCTTCTTGGTGGCATGCGGATTGGAGGCACCTGACACCTTGTCCTACTACTTGGACCAGCCACCTCCTTTCTGCCACTTGGACCAGCCACCTCCTTTCTGCCACTTGGACCAGCCACCTCCTCTCTGCCACTTGGACCAGCCACCTCCTCTCTGCCACTTGGACCAGCCACCTCCTGCCTGACATTTTCCGACCTCTCATCCTGGCTGACCTCCTCCTGTGTAAAAAAAGGGACATATTTTAGAGTTTTGTTTCATCAATCACACACCGGGGGTTATTTAGTAAAGGCAAATCCACTTTGCACTACAAGTGCAAACTACAAGTGCACTTGAAATTGCATTGAAAGTGTACTTGGAAGTGCAGTCGCTGTAGATCAAATTTTGTCTTGTTCAGGGGTGACAACACTCCATCTTTAATGAAGGGCAGATAGACATTTGTTTTTAAAAAAAAGGTCTGAGATCTCGCCTAGACGTTAACATTGTTGTATTTTGAGGTATGTTGAGGAGAGGTTTTGTAATTTCATTAGCACCAAAATTTGCCATGTTAGGTGAAAACCCAAAAATGTGTTTCTAAAATGTAGACACACAAAAAAATGTACAAAAAAACATATGTGTGATTGTGCACAGAGTAAAATACAAGAAAACTAAAAAAGTGTGGCTGCTCATTTTTTTAAACACTATAACCTTTTTTGGGTTAAGTTTTGTTGTTAGCAGTGAAATGTTTTGTGTTTACCAAGGAAAATACACTTGGCACTACAAGTACACTTTGAAAAAGTAGCAGACAGCTCAAATATAAACAAAGCAAAACTACAAAATTAGGCTCCATGTACACAGAAGCTCAAAAACGGCCGTTTTTAAAGCAGCAGAAAAAGCTAGCTTTTATCAGCGTTTTTTTTACTAGCTTTTATTAGCGTTTTTCAGTGTAGCTTTTTTTAGCTTTAAAAAAAAAAAAAAAAAAAAAAATTTCAATGGACCAAAAAACGCTCGAGGCCAGCGTTTTTGAGCGTTTGAGCGTTTTTCGGCGTTTTGCGTTTTTTCTGCCGAAAAACGGCACTTTGAACGCAAATTTTCTGCGTTCAGAAAAAAGCCCATTAACTCCACTGCTCATTAAAGCTAAAAAACGTTATGTGTACATGAACACATAGGCTAACATAGAGTGCAGTTAATGGGCTTTTTAAAAAAACGGCAAAACGCCAATAAACTGCAGTTTATCAGCTTCTGTGTACATGGAGCCTTAAAGTTCAGATATTTTTTTTTTTTTGGTAAAAGATAAAACAACTAGGAATGATTCTCTGGCATTGGAATGGCCCCCCTACCCATGAAATAATCCACATATTTCTGCCGTATTGCACGGGCACTTTGGGGGGGGCAAGCCAGCATGGACATGTTCCAGGCCCGGCAGGGCATTGTCTGCAGCAAGTCCGGCCTCGGGCCCAACTGTGGCCATATAAGTAGGAGATTTCTGGCGTAAAAAATTGTGCAGAACACAACAAAAAATTATATTAGTTCAATTTGTACTCCGCCATGTTAATAGTAATTAAAAATAGACGGAACCGGCTGGCCATTATCCCGAAGGCATTCTCCACAACTCTTTGGGCTCTGACCAGCCGGTAGTTGAAGACCCTCCTCTCCGAGGTGAGGGTCCTCTGGGGGAAAGGCCTCATGAGATGCCGACCCAGGCCAAAGGCTTCATCAGCCAAAAAGACAAAGGGGAGTCCTTCCACATTCCCTGCATCCGGTGGCAATGCAAGGTCATCAGTCTGTAGACGAAGAGCAAACTCCGTCTGTGCGAAGGCTCCCCCATCCGACATCCGGCCATTCTTCCCCACATCCACATAGAGGAATTCATACTGTGCTGACACCACCGCCATCAGCACGATACTATGAAACCCCTTGTAGTTCTAAAAAAAAGGAGCCCGAACGGGGTGGTGGCACGATGCGGACGTGCTTCCCGTCAATGGCTCCTCCGCAGTTGGGGGAAGTCCCACCGCCTGGCTAACTCGATGCCACCTGATGTTACCTGACTTCCTTGATCCAGCTTGCCTGCACTTACCTGCAAGGGTTGCTTCACTCCAGCTCCACTTCAACCTGGGTTTCCCTGCCTGCAAAAACGCAGGGAGGCTGGCCCTAGACGCCATCTTGGGACTATCACGTGACCCAGCTCAGCATTTTCGGTTGCCATAGCTACCTGTTGTTTCATTGTCTAAGCCAACTGGCCACGCCCCCTGCGGCCGGCCCACAGACAGACAGCACCAGTATAAAAGACATGCCGCCAGCACAGCCCGGTATTGTTACCTGACTTCCTTGATCCAGCTTGCCTGCACTTACCTGCAAGGGTTGCTTCACTCCAGCTCCACTTCAAACTGGGTTTCCCTGCCTGCAAAAATGCAGGGAGGCTGGCCTTAGATGCCATCTTGGGACTATCACGTGATCCAGCTCAGCATTTTCGGTTGCCATAGCTACCTGTTTCATTGTCTAAGCCAACTGGCCACGCCCCCTGCAGCCGGCCCACAGACAGCCAGCACCAGTATAAAAGACATGCCGCCAGCAGACCCCGTGGCGTGCCCGCGGTGGGCGCGCCAGAGGCAAGCCCGTCTGGGCCCGTCCGGGCCCAGCGGACCAAGGTTTGCTTATTTCCACTGATTCAGTTACTGACTTAGAATCGCTATCTTCACGCATACAAATACCAAAATTCCAATACTCTACGGGTAACCGCCCCTCTTACTCTCAACAAGAATTATATCAGCTTAATCAGGGGACAGGTATCCTAAGTAAGGAAACACTAGAAGCATGCCAGGTTAACGGCATTGATCGAAATAGTACACTCATTAAGCCAATTATCCCCCTTACCACCAGCAGAGTGGTTCCTCATTGCATTACTCAATTTATTAAAGGGGGCGTAATAAATGTCCGGTCCGCTGTCAAACATGCAAACGATATATATGATCTATTGACAAATGAAGAATTTCAGTTTCTATCTCTTACTGAAACCTGGTTTGGCAAGGATTATAGCATCCACCTAGATGACCTCGTTCCACCAGGATATGACATACTTACAAAAAATAGACAGGGTAAACGGGGTGGAGGCATTGCACCGATTCACAATAACAATGTTACCTGTAGGGAACTAGTTCTCTCTGAATATATTTCATTTGAACATCTCTCTGCACGTTGCCAAATTGATGCCACCACCTCTATCATCATTGCAACTATATATCGTCCGCCAGGATACCACACGGAATTCAACACTGAGATTATTCAATTTTGTTTAGAATTGAACACTTACACGTCAAACATTATCCTGCAAGGCGACTGTAACCTATGGCTTGAGGACTTACTGGATCCTAAAATACAGGAGTTTTTACAAGATCTTGACGCCCTAGGCTTTGTTCAAAATGTCAACTCCTATACCCATGAGAAAGGGCACACACTAGATGCGGTCTTCTCCTCTAATATTGCCATCTCTGACATCCAGAACATCGAACTTATATGGACAGATCATAAATTAATTTCATACCAACTCAGAGACTTTAGACCCCCAGCCCCAGACTTGGGTACTCCCATGCAGCAATCCAAGCCGTATCGTTCACTTAAAAACCTATGTCCACTCACCTTCATGGCAACATACTTGGCTCTTGAACCTATCACCCTAGACAGTGAAGATGATCTTTATATTGACTTTGAAATCCATCTTGACAGAGTCACTAAAGCCCTTGATGCATTTGAACTAAAAATCCATCATACACTTGATAAGCTTGCCCCTCTCAAAACATCACACTTTCGCAAAAAGATTACCAAGGCTAAACCTTGGTACACTAGCAACCTAGCCCTAATTAAAACGAAACAGACAGCTTGAAAGAAAATGGCTTAAGACTAACACACATCGAAACAAGCTCGCATATCGAATAATTTCTCGGGCATATTTCAAAGCCATTCGCCACAGGAAAAAAGCATATTACGGTGAACAGATCGATAACGCCGGAAACCAGGATAAGAAACTTTTCGAAATTGTAAACGAAATGCTTAATCCACGTAGGTTAACCAAGACAATAATACCATCACAAGAATTCACCAATAAATTAGGGATCGCTTTCCTAGATAAAATTCATAAAATCCGGTTGGGCATTGCCAAGAACATTCACCTGATTGACCAACCTGGTCCACTACAAGAGGCTATCCAACCTACTCTGTCCAGCTTAAAAAACTTCACACCTACTACGCCGGAGTTACTACACAAAGTAATTCTTAAATTGAAGCCCACACACTTTGCGGATGAATTTTGCCCTGCCTGGTTTTTCAAACTCCAGTCAAAGGCATTCCTTCCAGACATATGTACAATCATCAACTTCAGTTTGAGGCTGGGAGTTATACCAGGGAAACTTAAACACTCATACGTTACGGCAATTCCAAAAAAAAAAAAAAAAAAACAGAGCTTCAAGACCCGAATAATCTAAGACCCATTTCTAGCATTCACTTTGTGGCAAAGATTATGGAAACCATCGTTCTTGAGCAACTTCAGGAATACTCTGAAGGGGAGGGCCTTTTCCACGATGTCCAGTCTGGGTTCCGTCCGGGCAGGGGAATAGAGCTCTCCACGATGGCCATGAGGGAACAGCTGCTGAGGGTCAGAGACGCTGGGGAATCGGCGGCCTTAGTGCTATTGGACCTCTCCGCGGCTTTTGACACCATTTATCACGACATTCTGATCTCGCGCCTTCATGACCAGTTTGGAATTCGAGGTGCTGTCCTGTTATGGATCCAGTCTTTTCTACAAGATCGTACCCAACAGGTTAGGCTGGGACCTTTCAGGTCAGCCATAAGCCCAGTGCCCTGAGGAGTACCACAGGGCTCTGCCCTCTCTCCATACCTTTTCAATTGTTATAAGGGCGCCCCCTACCCGATATGTTGCAGTTACATGGCCTTCAAGGCCAACTATATGCCGATGACATCCAAATCCTAGTCAACACTTCCAAAATGACAGACATCCCCAGATCCTAGCAGAATGCATGATTCATATCCATTCCTGGATGAATAGAAACTGGTTGAGCCTCAATTGCTCCAAAACAGAAATACTCCAAGTGGGCGAACCTCTAGCCTTTCCCAATCTATCCCGATGGCCATCTGACCTAGGTACCTGCCCAGAACCTAAAAGACAAGTAAAGAACCTTGGAATCATTTTTGATGCAAAGCTTACCTGGATTCCGCAAATTATGAACTGTATGAAAAATGCCTCATTCTATTTGCAAATTATTCGGAAGATCAGACATCTACTTTCATATCGACACCAAATCACACTTACTTTGGCTCTAGTACAATCCAGACTAGACTTTGCCAATGGTTTTTGCCTTGGCCTTCCCCTTAAGTGGGTCAAAAAAATCCAAATTATACAGAATCAAGCAGCACGCACTATTACGGGTACACCATATAGACATCACATCACCCCCGTGCTGGCTCAGCTACATTGGTTACCTATAGTGCATAGAGTACAATTTAAAATCTTGGTTCTGATGTTTATAGCATATTGGGGCCTGGGCCCACTCTATCTCACAGAAATGGCCCCCCATTACACACCAAGTAGAGCATTGCGGTCAGGGCTTCAAAATAGGATCATCCAAGCACCCGCCCGACTCCAGTCCTTGGGAGGTCGACGAATGCAGACTATGGGCGCGGCCCTTTGGAACCAACTCCCCGACCATCTCCGGCTCCCAATGCCCCAAGCTCTTTTTAAGAGGCAATTAAAAACCCACCTTTTTAAAAACGCTTTTTCCTAACTACGGATGTAGAGACACCTAACTCTGTAATAATTAACGTCAACTTTGTTTTTCGACTCCCCTCGTGAGCCTTCCTTCCTCTTTTTTTTCTCCCCTCCCTTTTTCTCAAATGTTTTTTTCTTTTCCCAAGGCTGATTGGTGAATTTATGGTACAGCGCGCTTAGTTGCAGTCCTCCAAGACAGTATTTGGCGCGATATAAATTTACATATCAATCAGTCTGCCATTCCTGTGGCGTGGAAGGAAGCTGGGGAATCAAACAAGATAAAAAAATATTAGTACTTTTGCAAATAACATTGCAAGCAGATTATACAAAAACATTTGTGGCCAACATAAGTATAACATTTTGTTTAAGGATTCTTAAAAATAGAAAAACAAATTCACAATTCTCACATTGCTCACCCCCATCTGATGGCCCATTGTTTTTCTTTGGGGGAGGGGGATAGATGAGTTTGGGACCCCCCAAACATCACATTCTGGAAAATGTCTAAACCATTTGAAGGGGGGGGGGGGAGGACTACAATGGAGATGAAAAAATACATTAACAGACTAGGCTAGATGTGTTTGGGCCCAGGAGAGCATGCTGGAGAGGTAAGTGAAGGGAAAAATGCATGTAGGCCAAAAAATGACTTAAAAAATTACAGCATGCATGGGGACAAAGGGGACATTCTCAGCATATTGCAATCATGCTAATTAGGGAAGGATGAAAGAAATACAATACATTATCATACATGAAATACATAGAATTTGATATTAAATGCGAAAAATTACCCTCATATAGTCATCCTGCAGGACTTGGATGATAGCAGAACAGGTCTCTGGGATTATGACGCCCAGAGCCTGGGGGGAGATCCCTGTGGTGAACTTCAGGTCCTGCAGACTTCTCCCTGTCGCCAGGTAGCGTAACGTGGCGATGAGTCTCTGCTCAGCACTGATGGCTTCCCGCATAACGGTGTCCTGCCTGGTAATATAGGGGAACACCAAAGCCAACAGATGCTGAAAAACGGGGTCAGACATCCGCAGAAAATTCCTGTAGTCCTCAGGATTATTCTCCACGATCTCCCGCAGTGGAGGCATGCGAGAGAATTGGTCCCGCAGGAGCAACCAATTCTTGGTCCATGAACTCCTCCTCACCCTGTTCATAGACTCGTCTTGGTCCAAGACAAGAAGACCAACAGAAACACAAAGTCGGTGCACAACACGATCTCTACGATGAGAACGTATCCACAACATGGCTAAAAAACGGTCGTCTGATCACAACGAACTAAACAGAACGCACTGAAGTACAGCAAGGCCTATGAAGAACGACCTGAAAATCAGAAACGAGTGGACAAGAACGCACTGAAAAACAGATACGACCCGACTACTCGCCCTGAAAGACAAGATACGAACCCACAAGCACCTACTGAACCGCAGAAAACGAACTGAAAGCACGAAGTCTGAAAAGCGCGAATTGTCTCTTCCCAAACTTTAACTAACACGCGGCAACACGAGATTAGCAAAAGCAGCCCAAGGGAGGACGCCATGAGAATGGAACTTCCCCTTTATACTGCCGTCGTACGTGTTGTACGTCACCGCGTTTTTAGACCAACGACATTTTGGATTGACAGTGTGTATGCAAGGAAAGCTTCACAAGAATCTCGTCAAGCTTGACAAGAAAACAGTCGAGAAAAACAACATTTTTTTTTGCGACGAGAAACTCGGCCGTGTGTACGGGGCTTTAGCTCTATGACCCCACTGCTTCTTGTTTTTCTGGATAAAGATGAACTGTCAGTGCACACACTGGTATTGCTGGACACTTAAAAATGGCAATACATATGTCTAAAAAACAGTCACAGTTCAATAGTCCATATGGTGGTACAAATGACCAGTCCTAAAAAGGAAGGAGATGATGAAATGATGGGCGGCAGCTGTCCTCAGAGCAAAGCCAACTCTGTTGAGGACAAAAAAAAGGAATCGCCACCTAAGTGCAAGATGTCAGATAAAAATGTTTAATCTCAAAGGAAATGCACTTACAGGACACAAGTACAAACAGGGCACATCAAGGTCTCATAAAACACGGTGCAGTCTGGTCTCAGGTCCATCTGGATCCACGAGTCTGCAGGCAAAGAAGATAGTCCATCCTGTGGCCACCAGGAAACAGCCAGAATTAAGCGTGGAGCACAGACTATGACGTCACAAGAAAGCAGAGCCAAGGAGAGCACCGGAAGGAAGGTGAGACAGGAAACAACAGGCTACGCGCTCGGAGACTAGCTCCTTCTACAGGCCTACTGGGATACTGCGGGTCAAATGCTATTTATGTGCTGCGGCTGACAGGAAAAAAGCATACCACAGCACACCAGCATCTTGTCAGAACAACTATTCACTGTAACAAAGATCTAATCATGAATTGGCCAATATTAATTGGATATGATTGAATAGCTGAATGCAATCGAATGGTTTGCAAGGGAGTAAAAAAAAAAAAAACGCACTGGAGCATTAAAACACATAAACTACAGGGATCTCACCAATAAAATGCATATAAAAACAATAAAAAGACTAATGTGGTCTATTTTATCTAAAAGGGGGAGGGGGAGGGGAGGGAAATAGAGGGGGTATTTTCTATACATACAAAAAATACATATTTCTAAAAAACATATCAACATAAATGTGATGGAACATACAGTATATACATATATAAAAAACAATGGAAAGAAAAACAAATATGTAAGAAGGTGGATTCTAGCCTAATTAGTATTATTCCACACGTATGGTCAAGCAACCATCAGGTGCAAAAGACCAAAAGAATCGCATGGTATGAGCTACCTTATTACCGGACATGTACGCCAAAAAGAAAATCACACATTTATATTTATATTTATATATATATATAGTAAACTTTTGGGGATTATAGCTCCACGGGACCAAGTGCATAAACCGTTGAACTTGAACAAAAAGGCTTTTATTTGTAAATAAACCAAAAATAAAGCTTCATTCAGCACACAGGAAAAATATAAAAACAAAGTCTGCTTATCTCCAGCATAAAGTAAAGTCCTGCTTGTCTTCAGCACAAAACAAATTAAAGAAAAGGCACATACAGTTTTTGTAGAGGGGTCTTCGCCCCAGAACTTCCAGAGCCCTTGCTGAATCCTTAAAAGCTCCCAGCAGACACACAGCTCATCTTCACAGGTGCTATCCCCATACTCCTTTCACACCACCTCTAGCACCACTTCCTGTTTTATGAGCGGTTTCCTGGAAGCATTTAACCCCCTGTGTGCTGACTCCCAGTGGTCAGGAGTGGAGGCTCTATCCCACCCGAATATCACTTTAGAGCCTCCGAAATTCTGGGCCCCAAATAACTCTCTATCAAAACAAAAGAGGACTGCGAGCCAGTCCTCTCTGGACTACTTCTTTTGCCGGGAATTCCTCACCCACTCTGGGTGACCTCCTGAACACCATCACAACTCCTTAAAAGGGACCACAACCCAAATATTGGTGCTATATAGCACCTGTCCAGGACCCAACCTTGGCGTCCTGTACGATATATATAGATTATATATATATATATATATATGATATGGGCTTCCCCCTTTTAGATATAATAGACCACATTAGTCTTTTTATCGTTTTAATATGCATTTTATTGATGAGATCCCTGTAGTTTGTTATGTGTTTTAATGCTCCAGTGCAGTTTTTTTTTTTACTCCCTTGCAAACCATTCGATTGCATTCAGCTATTCAATCATATCCAATTAATATTGGCCAATTCATGATTAGATCTTTGTTACAGTGAATAGTTGTTCTGACAAGATGCTGGTGTGCTGTGGTATGCTTTTTTCCTGTCAGCCGCAGCACATAAATAGCATTTGACCCGCAGTATCCCAGTAGGCCTGTAGAAGGAGCTAGTCTCCGAGCGCGTAGCCTGTTGTTTCCGGTCTCACCTTCGTTCTGCTTTCATGTGACATCATCGTCTGTGCTCCACGCTGAATTCTGGCTGTTTCCTGGTGGCCACAGGATGGACTATCTTCTTTGCCTGCAGACTCGTGGATCCAGATGGACCTGAGACCAGACCGCACCGCGTTTTATGAGATCTTGATGTGCCCTGTTTGTACTTGTGTCCTGTAAGTGCATTTCCTTTGAGATTAAACATTTTTATCTGACATATTGCACTTAGGTGGCACTTCCTATCTTTGTCCCCTTATCTTGTTTTTCTGGGCCTGGCCTTGGTCCTTAGCCTTTGTAGCTGGCTAAAAATGCCGTCGCCACTGCCTGGAAGCAGATGTTCCGGGAGCCGGAGAAAGCGAGCGTTTAAAACAAGGACGATTGTTTTTCCTCTTCTCCGGCAATAGAGTCGTTTTACCGATTGATATCTTTTGGATATATTTTTCCAAACCATCCCCAAAGAGGCGTTCGCCATGGAAGGGGAAACTGGCCAAGAGCTTTTTGCATGGAGCTACCACTGACCAATGCTTTAGTCAAAGAAATCTGCGCATATGCTTGCTGAATAGAATCTCTAATGGCATCCACTGTGAAACATAAAGCCCTAGGCAGATTCTCCCAAAATTTGGTCTACTCCGGAGGCAGATCTTTCAGCCCGTTTCACTTGTTCCTTTAGGACCTGACACATACCAACTGCCGCCACAGCAGGTTGGGTTACTGTGCCAGCCAAAAGAAAGGAAGATGTTAGTAAAGATTCCAATTTCTTTTCAGAAGGATCTTTAAATACCTGAGCATTGTCCACCGGACAAGTTAGGCTTTTATTTACACAAGAAATAGCCGCATCCACTGAAGGCAGACTCCACTTCTTGGTAAACTTCTCCCTCCATAGGGTAAAGAACTTCAAATTTCCTAGGAGGAGAAAAACGCTTATCTGGATGTTTCCAGTCTGCGTAAATCAGATTCTCCAATAAAGGATGAATCAGAAAAGAGCATGCAGCCTGCGGGGATTTTAATGAACCCACGGAGGAGACAGGTGATTCAGTTAACTCCAAAGAGGGTAACTTGAATGTAGAGCGCACTGTTTCAGCATAACATTGCACCTGTAATTTAAGAACCTGGGAAGCAGAAAAAGGTTCTTTTGATATCCCTGATCCATCCGACTCCTCATCCTTATCCCCTGATGGTGCTACACCATCCTCATCAGATTTTTCTGAAAGGAGATCTAAAACAACAGAAGGAGCTCTGCTTCGCTTTCTGTCCTTTTGTGAGGACTTTGCGATTAACGTAGCGATTCTCCCTTCTAAATTGTTCAGGGCTGTTGCCAAAGTGTCCTCAGTGACATATGCAGGCACAGGCACCATAGGAGAGGCTGCTACTCCTGATGGAGACAATGGATCATCCTGTTTAGGTGCTTCAGATATCACCGGAGAGGAAGGTACCGAGCAGGCACGGCTAGAGCCTCCTGTCTCCGGCGTCAATGCTTTTTTGTCTTTTTTAGTCCCTGAATTTCTCCTCTGGGAAGACATATTCCTAAGCAAAAAACCGAGGCACAATCAATGCATATACTACTGTGCTAGTTTAGCCATCTACATACAGTATGCAACTAATCGCACAGTTTCATGCTGAGTAGGTGTCTTTTTTGGGAGTGCTCAAAAACCAACCACAGAGACCTTTCGTGCCGTAAGCCATTGTGTCACCATCAAAGGGAGCGCTCCAGGCTTGTGAGGCTCTTTTGTGCACTTCCTGCCTCTCTGAGCGCCGTGGAATGGCGTGCCCACGCACGTGCACGCTCGCGACTCCGCCCCTCCTCTTCGCTGTGCACCATAAAGCACGCCCCGTGCGCGCGCGACCTAGGGGGAGATGGTGGTGACCTGAGAGGAGGGAAAGTCCTCCTGCAATCTTTGCTGTGAGGAGGGACGTGGTTGCTATCCATGGCAGAGCTCTGCAGTGGAGAAGTGTGCTGTCTGAAAAGGAGCTATACTGGATACATCGTGAGTATACACTATACTGGAGCATGGTGAGTGGAAACTCAACTCTTTACTCCCTCTAGTGGTGGCAACAGAGAAGACACCTACTCAAAAAAAGGAAAGTCCTTAAGATACATGCTTAGGACTTTTTCCTCGCTTACCTTATCCCCGCCGCAGGTCTGCTGAAGACCAGACAGAACCAATCTTCACCCATTAGGACGGGTATGTGTGCCAACCTTCAGGGATATGGGTTCCTACTTAAAGGAGGCCTCTTCCCTGGGCCTTGTAAAAGACTCTGCCAGGACTTTTAGCGTATAATAGAGCGAAAGTGCTGGACCCTAGAGCCCAGTCCTCCAAAGAGACACATTACAGGCGACACCTCTGTTTCCACGAGGCCCGAATACCATCCAATTTTGGCATAATTATTTAGGCGTCTTGGATGGATCCGAAGTGTAGCTCTTTTACCCCAGGGGGCCTCTTTGGTAGAGCTTCCTTCAGCACATCTTAATCGCGTCCAACACCTTAGACACTGGTAAAAAAAGGATGTACTTCCCTTACGGGAGGGGTTATATAGAGGGGAACTTGTCTTCATTGGTTGTGCCAGTGTCCAATCCCCTATGGTGAACTATACAACCCACTATGTAATGAATAGAGGCTCTGTGTCCCGCGGTGTATGATAAAGAAATAGGCATGTTTCCCATAAAGATAAATAAACTTTAAGAACACAGGTATACTATTAGGTGGAAAATGTCCTTGTGTGTAACTAGGGGTACTTTTTTCATATAAAAGAAACAGATTACAGAAAGGGTAGTGATAATTGGCAGAGGACATCCATATTTGTCAGATAGCAATGTACATTCAAACATGATCACTGACTGTGAGCCACAAGATTATAAAGAAAATGCTCGGTTGGAAGAAATAAAATAAAAAAAAGCAGCCAAGCAACTAAAATTGTTGCAGCAAGCTCAACATTCCTGGTTCCAATCTCAGGGGCAGCTAATCGGCAGTAATTTTAACTGTAGAGAACTCAAAAGGTACACAAGAGCCAAATGTTCAGGCTCTTCACTTTAAAAAATAAAATAAAAAAATTCTAAGCTTAAACATTTGCAACACAAGTGTTTTTACCAACAGAAACTGGTGCACACAGAATTAGGTGCATAGTAACCAATCAGCTTCTAGGTTTTAGGCCGGGTTCCCACTTGTTCGACAAACGCTCCGACATTGGGAGCTCATGTCGCATGACATGTGAAAATCAATGTTTCCCTATGGGAGCCGTCTCAACTGGTCCGACACATGTCGGTCCGACTTTGAAGATGCTCCCTGCACTACTTTGGTCCGACTTTGATCCTACTTCAGCCCATTGACTATCATTGAAGTCGGATCAAAGTCGGACCGCGGTCTTGCATGATTTGACTTTGGCATGCGACTTGTGCTCTGCTGATCTTGAGGGGGAACTCCACGCCAAATAAAAAAAATAAAAAAAAAAACAAAAAAAAAAAAAAATGGCATGGGTTCCCCTCCAGGAGCATACCAGGCCCTTCAGTCTGGTATGGATTTTAAGGGGAACCCCCTAAGCCGAAAAACCGGCGTGGGAGTCCCCCTCAAAATCCAAACCAGACCCTTATCCGAGCACGCAACCTGGCAGGCCGCAGGAAGAGGGGGGACGAGAGAGCGGCCCCCCTCCCTCCTGAACCGTACCAGACCGCATGCCCTCAACATGGGGGGTTTGGTGCTTTGGGGCGACCTGCGGCCACCCCACCCCCAAAGCACCCTGCCCCCATGTTTATGGGGACAAGGGCCTCTTCCCGACAACCCTGGCCGTTGGTTGTCGGGGTTTGCGGGCGGGGGGCTTATCGGAATCCAGGAGCCCCCTTTAATAAGGGGGGCCCCCAGATCCCGGCCCCCCACCCTATGTGAATGAGTATGGGGTTCATTGTACCCCTACCCATTCACCTGGTGGAAAAAAATGTCAATAAAAAAACACTACACAGGTTTTTAAAGTAATTTATTACACAGCTCCGGGGGTCTCTTCCAACTTCGTGGGTCTTCTTCCGACTTCGTGGGTCTCCAGTGTCGTCTCCGCGCTCTCCGGTTCTTTCTTCCTTCTGCCGGGCCTCCGCTATCTTCTTCCAGCTCTTTTGCTAGCGGGGGCTTGGTCTTCTTCATCGCCTTCTTCTCTCTTCTCCTCCTCGATGTTCACTCGTCGCTTCCTCCCACTGTAATGCTGGGTGTGCGGTCCACAACGATTTATATAGGCCTCTCATGATGTCACAGTCACATGCTCCGGGTGGCCACATGCTCCCATGACATCACAGTCACATGCTCCGGGGCCACCCGGAGCTTGTGACTGACGTCATGAGAGGCCTATATAAATCGTTGCGCACCGCACACCCGGCATTACAGCGGGAGAAAGCGACGCGTGAACATCAAGGAGGAGAAGAGAGAAGAAGGCGACGAAGAAGACCGGGCGCCCGCTAGCATAAGAGCTGGAAGAAGATAGCGGAGGCCCGGCAGAAGGAAGAAAGAACCGGAGAGCGCAGAGACAACACCGGAGACCCACGAAGTCGGAAGAAGACCCCCGGAGTCGGAAGAAGACCCACGGAGAAGTGTAATAAATTACTTTAAAAACCTGTGTAGTGTTTTTTTATTGACATTTTTTTCCACCAGGTGAATGGGTAGGGGTACGATGTACCCCATACTCATTCACATAGGGTGGGGGGCCGGGATCTGGGGGCCCCCTTATTAAAGGGGGCTCCTGGATTCCGATAAGCCCCCCGCCCGCAGACCCCGACAACCAACGGCCAGGGTTGTCAGGAAGAGGCCCTTGTCCCCATCAACATGGGGGCAGGGTGCTTTGGGATGGCCCGCAGGTCGCCCCCCTGCCCCAAACTCCCCCCATGTTGAGGGAATGCGGCCTGGTACAGTTCAGGAGGGTGGGGGGGGGCCGCGCTCTCGTCTCCCCGTCTTTTCCTGCGGCCTGCCAGGTTGCATGCTCAGATAAGGGTCTGGTTTGGATTTTGAGGGGGACCCCCATGCCATTTTTTCGGCTTAAGGGGTTCCCCTTAAAATCCATACCAGACCGAAAGGCCTGGTATGCTCCTGGAGGGGAACCCATGCCGTTTTTTATTTAAAATTTGGCGTCGAGTTCCCCCTCAAGATTCATACCAAACACAGTGCCTGGTATTGGCGGGGATCCAAGTCAGATCCCCGTTCATTGAAAGTCAGACGTATGTCGGCTTCAAGTCGCAGGGCAAAGTCGGATCCAAAGTAGAACGGCTGTCGTGTCGCACAAGTGTGAACCCGGCCTTAGTGTCAAAGCTTAAAGTGATTGTAAAGTTTTTCTTAATAATAAACATGTTATACTTACCTGCTTTGTGCAGTGGTTTTGCACAGAGCAGCCCTGATCCTACTTTTCTCGGGTCCCACGCCGGCACTCCTGGCTGTGCGAGTTCCAGGAAAGGCAAGGCTCTCCTGGACATCACTGGATCAAGAGGGGGCTCAGGTAAGAATTAGTAGGGGCTGGGGGGGCCTACTGCACACAGAGGGTTTTTACCTTCATGCATAGAATGAAGGTAAAAAAACCTTATGCCTTCACAACCACTTTAATCGAACAAGCCTAAGTTTGAAGCCGATTGGTTAATATGCTCATCTGCACAAGATTCGGGGTGCACCAGTTTTAGTAAATCTCCCCCAAAGAGGGCACAGCAGCCCATTTATTTTAATGTATTGCAGTGGCTGCGTTTCATGCAGGAAAAGGTATCCTGCACCATTTTTGAAGAGGCAAAAGCACACCTGCTATTTTTTTCTATTTCTTTATCGTACATCATGGGACACAGAGCAAGCTATAATCATGACCATCTGGGTTATGCGCCACCCATAGGTGGATGGACACTGGCAAACCAAAAAACAGGCAGGAAGTCCTCCCATTTATAACCCCCTTCCATACAGGAAGCACACCAGTTTTTTCACCAGTGTCGTGATGGTCACTGAAGTTAAGCTCTCCAATTACTGGGGTCTCGGAACAGTTCTAATGGGAATCAAGAGACTAAATAACCGCATCTGTTCGGTTAGCTGCAAGCTAAAATGGATGGTATCTGACTCAACGAGGATTGCCTGTAATGCGACCTTTTGGCAGAATCAACTGGCCAAGGTGTTTACCGGCAGGGTGCTATACAGGTCCAAGGTCGTGGACCCAGAAAGAAAAGGGGGCCCGAGTCCTTGGTGGCAAAACCCATCGAGAATGGTGAAGGTTGAAAGGAAGGAAAGAAACAGCAAAGGTTATATAGCTGCAGTACACTCATTTCTCCACTGGGGGAAAGGTGTCCCTTGGTCGTCTGCAGGTGTCTCTGTGTTCCTATTACTGAGGCTGTGATTATTTACAGTGCCGTTTCGGGCAGGGGGTGTACGCAGGTGCGTGTGTGCTGTACCCAAGGACGAGCACACAGCACGCCCGTACATGCGCAGTAGCGGTGGCCATAGTCTTTATAGGAAGGTCCAATGCAAGCTGGAGGAAGCCTCCCTGAGGCTGTAGGCTGCTGAAAGAGGGACAGCAGGGGGACTGACTGGGGCACGCGTGTACCTTTCTGGGGAGTGGATACTGGTGGCCAGAACCTTGTGCATGTGGTCAGTGCTTTTTTCTTGAAGTAGGGGCTAAATGCATTGCTCTCAGGTCACAGCCCTGTTGGTGTTAAGAATGCTTTAAGGGGAAAAGTCTTCCAGAAAGAGTGAGGGGAAACACAGCAGGAAGGGGCACAAGTGCACCACTGTCAGGTCCTGAGGACTCTAGTTGTGATTCCGCTGTATAAGCTTCCCCTGAAAGACCAAAAGTGACAGGTCCATCTGAGCCCCTGCGTTTGTCTGGCACTGTGGCGACTACTAGTGTGTCTGCCTTGGCATATGTCACTAAAGATAACTTAGCAGCAGACTTGGAAAACAAGATTGCTGCAATGATTGCTGAGCATAAGTGGGAGTTGGTACCTGTCAAAACCAGGTACCAGCTCCCCCCCCACAAAAAAAGTGCCAAATGTGGCAGTGGAGTGGGGGAGCAAACAAGAATAGCTTCCCCTTCTGGGTGGGGCCCCGCTTTAAGGTTATCAGCACAAGTTAGGTAGTCTGACTCTTTGTTTGTTCTTCCAGATTGACCCAGGAAGGGTCAGGCAGCATCAAAAGTGACTATTTTATAGTGGATCCACCAGTTGATCACTCAAACCTATGGCTTGAAATATAAGATTCCACCCATTTGGGTAAAGTCACACTCCAACAGGAGTGTGGGAGCATCTTGGGCTGTTCACCATAAAGCGTCAGTGGCTCAGGTCTGCAAGGACGTAACCTGGTCTTCTGTACATACATTCATGAGGTTTTACCAGGTGGACGTGAGAGCTGCAGAGGATACTCGTCGTGCTGCGGGCGGCAGAGTAGGTACCTTAGAATTGATGGCGGGGTTTTTTCGTCCGTGTCTCCCTCCCCTCAAGCGCATTGCTTTTGGACTTTCCAGATGGTGATGATTATAGCCTGCTCTGCGTCCGTGATATACGATAATCATGGCCCAATGCCGCGTACACAGAATCGGAATTTCCGACAACAAAAACTTGTTTTTTTTTCCCGACAGATGTTGGCTCAAACTTGTCTTGCCTCCACACGGTCGCACAAATGTTGCTCGGAAATTCCGATGGTCAAGAACGCGGAGACGTACAACACTACGACGAGCCGAGAAAAATTAAGTACAATGATTCCGAGCATGCGCAGCACTTTTGTGCGTCGGAAATGGCTACACACGGTCGGAATTTCCGACAAGAACTTTTCTTGTCGGAAAAATTGAGAACCTGCTCTCAAACATTTGTTGTCGGAAATTCCGACAGCAAATGTCCGATTGAGCCTACACACGCGGCATTAGACTTGCACAGGCCTCTACTAAAGAGACTAGAAATGCTACCAATTACTTGGCTGTTCTGCTGACCTGATAGGGTAAATATGTTTGGCTACTCACCCAGAACAATTATGATTATCAGGATAATCAGAAAATTCCACAGCACTTACTGTATATGCATGCTTATTCCAAGTTATGGATTTATCAAACCAAGAATTCCCAGAAAACTGAAAAGTGGTAAAAGTCATACCTTTACAACTATGATCTCACTGCTAAATGTTGTTTTCAAGGGTTGTCATTTTTAAAATATAATTTTCCTGAAATTTTTGAAAAAGGTTACTGACCTTGAATAAAATTTATGAACATCTCCAGGTCTCTGATCTGAGTCTTCAACTGTTCCACCAACTGCTCCTTCACTCTAGCTGGGTTAACAATTTGAGCAATAGCAGCATCTACTCTCTGCCGCAACTCTTCTGGAGATAGGCAGCTAATGTCCTCACTCAAATTAACATCCAACTTCTTAATCAACTCATCAATGATTACCTGGAGAAGTTAGAAATCATATATACAGTGCAAGAATAACATGGCTACTAATCAAAATGAATTCTTCAATGATCAGCATAATTTCATTTATCGTATATAAAAGGAATGAAGTCCTTTACATTTTGTAAAGTGCTTTTTCATCAGGGTAGGCTCAGAATAAAGCCACACTTGTTCAGTGTTTGGTCTTGACTGACTCTGCAATACCGATATTATCTGGTAAAATAGAACTATACAGTGTGCTTTTGCACCAATTGTGTCATGGATATGCAGTAATGTTTGTCTGTCAGCTTACCTTTCTCCCCATGTGTTCATCTTAGAGGCCAGACTCTCTCTCTCACCTGGCTGGCTTTATAATCTCCTCCCAGCCTGACTCCACCCCAGGCCCTATCACAGAACACTATATTAACCTGTGCACTGCAAGCCTGCCTTGCTGATCAACGTGTTTGTTTAAGCATTGTGTGTTTGGGTTCCTACCTGCCGTGTGCTATGTCTGTCTCTCTGTTACCGATATTGGCTTGTTCCCGACTATCCCTGTCTGCTTGTGACCTTGACCTTCGGCTTCCTTCGTTTATCCTTGTCTGCTTGTTGCCCTGACCTTGGCCTTGCCCCTCACTATTCTTGTATCCTGTGCTGCTGCTTCCCCTCTATCCTCCTTACCCTACGGAGCGTGAGCTAGGGGATTCTAGGGGCCGCGACCTGGACCCAGCTGCAGCGTAACATCTTCACCACTAGAGGCTCTGGTGAAAACCTGCTGGGTCTTAGACTCCGCGCCCTGGGGAATCTTGGCTCTAGTTTCCTGTGGATCCCTGTTGTGCTCCACTGGTCCCGCTTTCCACAACCACCCAGTATCCCATCCGCAGCAGTCAGCCATAGGGTTCACTGCCTTGTGGTGCACTCCTGACCCCCAACGGTGTGCATCTGTTATCTGGCCACAGGTGACCTGACAAATTGTTGTAAGAAGCCCACTCTAAGGAAGAACAGAAATCATACTTAATATGATTCTAAAGTCTAATTTTTTTGTTCTATGAAAATAACAAAACAAATGTCATACTTACCTGGACCCGGCCATGAAGCCTCAATGCTTCACTGCCGGGTTCCCTTCCCGGCAATGGCAGCGGTAGCAACCCGACAGCTGATGGAAACATCAGCTGCGGTGCTGACATTGCTAGACTCCAGGACAGGTAAGTGTCCCAATATTAAAAGTCAGCAGCTACAGTAGCTACTGGCTTTTCATTTTTGGAGGGGGGGGGGGGCTGAACTTCGCTTTGAGATAAAACACCTTCTGACTTTACAACCCCTGTAACCACTTGGGCCTCAACTACTGTTTCAAAACATTCTACCCAATGTGTAATAGATGTGTGTAAATAAAGGTATAACAGGGACATACGAGGTATGTCTATTAAATAACGAGACTGATTCCACCTAGTAAACAAAGCAGTCAGAACTGGTTATAACTGCATGCGTGGTGAACTTGAACATGTTTGAACCTGCATGACGAGTAGCAACACTCTATGACGTTCAGTTGATTGTAAGTTGCCATTTAGTTTGCTTGTGTTTTCTGTAGTGTGCCGAAAAAATTATAAGTTCAAAGTTGAACAATGTGTCAATTTGAATTTTTTTGTAAAATTGCACAAAACACCAACAGAATGTTTTTAAAAGCTTACTACAGCTTATGGGAATGACGGCCAGTCTCGTGCGCGTGTGTTTGAGTGATACAAAAGATTCAGCGAGGGACGCGAGAATGTCGAAGATGAACGCCCTGGACGACCTTGCACTTCAAGAACCGTAGAAAAAAATCAGGCAGATTGTTTGAAAAGACCGGTGTTCGAATGATGGCTGAATCAATGCTCATTGTGTTTTTCGATATCAAGGGTGTAATTTTGAAAGAATGGGTTTCAGAAGGCACAACAGTTAACCAGCATTATTATAAGGAAGTTTGAGAGAAGCTGAGAGAAAGTCAAAAAAAAACGGCTGCAACTGTGGGAAAATGGTTTAATTCTTCACCAGGACAATGCACCTGCTCAAACAGCACTTTCTGTGAAGCAGTTTTTGACCGACAAGCACATTACTACACTTGAACATCCTCCATATTTGCCCGATTTAGCACCAATGCGACTTTTATCAAAAGTTAAATCAGTGCTTAAAAGGGACACGTTTTGAGTCAGTTGATGCTGTAAAGAAGAAAACAGCGGATATGTTGAAACAGCTGACAGAAATGTTTTTTCTCCATGCCTTCGACCAGTGCAGCAATGTATTAGTGCAAATGGAGAATATATTGAAGGGGACAAGCATTAAATTTGTAATACATATAAATAAAGGTGAGTTAGATAATCAGTCTCGTCATTTAGTAGACATACCTCATATACTAGGGAACGATCTTGCAAATGCTTGAAATTTTTATCATATGAGCTAGAAATTGTTAAACCTAAATTACCTAAATTACACAACTTGAAATTTAAGGGGTTCATTAAAAAAAAAATTTACCCTTTGTTTCTCCATGACCATGGACTGGGGCAGAGAATCATAATTGCCTTCTTGGTAAGCAAAATTTTCTAAATCATCCAGCTGGTTTTTGAGCTGAACAATGAGTTCCCTTTGCTTTTTTCTTTGTGCCTCAATGCGTTCCCGTTTCTCCCATTCGCTCTGAAATAAATAAAATAACAGCTTGCTTATATTTAAATTGTGAACATACTTGTGTCAATATGCTAAAAAAATCAGCAGTAAGGCTTCATTCACACTTGTACGACTCCAAAGTTGCCCCAACTTTGGCAACTTTAACGCAACTTTGGATGGATGCAACCTGGATAGGACTTTGGCCAGTGATAATGGACAACTGTTGCACAACTGTTGCATTGTATAACATTCAGGTACAACGTTCATGCAACATTTGAGGGTTAACATTGAAGTCTATGGCCCTCACGTTGCACGGAAGTCGGACCAAAGTAGTGCATAAACTACTTTGAAGTCGCTGCATACAGTATATGAATGGTTATCATTGGAAAACATGGGGAACGACTTGTCATCCAACTTTGATGTTTAAAGTTGCATGACAAGTCGCACAAGTGTGAATGGAGCTTTATACAGACGCTACATGGGACAGTCAGATATTATAGTCCAATGATTCTCAACTCCAGTCCTCAAGTACCCCCAACAGGTCATGTTTTCAGGATTTCCCTCAGATGAAATGGCTATTGTAATTACTAAGGCAGTGAAACTGATCAAATCACCTGTAAAAAAATAATGGAAAGCCTGAAAAAAGGGATTTTTATAACAGCTTACCTGTAAAATCCTTTTCTTGGAGTACATCACGGGACACAGAGCGACTTAGTCATTACTAATGGGTTATATAGTTTACCTTCAGGTGCTGGCACTGGCAACTTCCAAACCGGAAGTACCCTCCCCTATATAAGCCCCTCCCATCCGGGAGTACCTCAGTTTTGTAGCAAAGCAATAAGTGTCCCAAAAAGAGGGGTGGGAGCTCTGTGTCCCGTGATGTACTCCAAGAAAAGGATTTTACAGGTAAGCTGTTATAAAAATCCCTTTTTCTTTTTCGTACATCACGGGACACAGAGCGACTTAGTCATTACTAATGGGACGTCCCAAAGCAATGCCAAATGAGGGGAGGGATACACTATACATAAGCTGGGCGCCATCAGGCATGAGGATCTTTTGCGGCCTGCAACACACTGCGCCCAAAGGCGACATCCTCCTGACTTCTAACGTCTACCTGGTAGAATCTAGTAAACGTGTGTACTGAAGACCATGTTGCGGCCTTACAAACTTGAGCCAGGGAGGCCTGGTGATGCACTGCCCATGAAGTTCCAACTGCTCTTGTGGAGTGCGCCCTAACTTTGAATGGAGGCGGTCTCTTTCTCAAGCCATAGGCTTGTATTATGACCTGTCGAATGCACTTGGCTAAAGTAGATTTTGATGCTGCCTGACCCTTTCTGGGGCCTTCCGGCAGAATAAACAAAGTATCCGTTCTGCGAATCTGAGCAGTGGCTTTTAGATAAGCTTTAACTGCTCTTACTACATCCAAAGAACACAAAAACTTTTCCTCTACCGAGCTAGGTTTGGGGTAAAAAGAAGGAAGAACCACATCTTGGTTCAAATGAAACCTCGATACCACCTTAGGAAGAAAGGCTGGATGAGGACGTAATACTACTCTGTCCTTATGGACAACCAGATATGGCTCCCTACAGGACAAGGCGGCTAATTCCGATACTCTTTTAGCCGAACAAATGGCTACTAAGAAAATCAATTTCCTGGTGAGAAGAACCAAGGAAATGTGTTGCAATGGTTCAAACGGTTGTTTCTGTAGAACCGACAGAACCAGGTTTAAGTCCCATGGACATATGGGAATACTAACCGGAGGGCTAATACGCATCACTCCTTGTATGAAAGCTTTGACTAGTGAATGCGAAGAGAAGGGCCTTTGAAAAAATATTGACAAGGCCGAAATCTGACCCTTGATAGTACTCAAGGCCAGCTTCCTATCTACAGCCCACTGTAGGAAGTCCAAAATCCTACCTATTACGTACTTACGAGGATGCCATTTCTTGGCCTTACACCATGTAATGTACGCCTTCCAGATCCTATAATAGATCTGCCTGGATACCGGCTTCCTGGCATTGATCATGGTAGATACCACAGGATTAGAGAGCCCTCTCTTTTTCAGAATGTGGGCTTCAATAGCCAGGCCGTCAAACCTAGGGCTGGTAAGGAAGGGTGGTATATCAGTCCTTGCGACAGCAGGTCCGGACGATTTGGGAGGGTCCAAGGACTCCTCACTGACATTTTTACAATCTCCGCGTACCATGCCCTTCGGGGCCACGCTGGAGCCACCAGAATCACTGGTTTCTTTTCTACCCTGATTCTGCGGATTAATCGCGGTAACAATTGTGGCGGTGGGAATGCATATATCAGCTTGAACTGATCCCAAGGGAACACTAGGGCATCCGAGCCGCAAGCTAGGGGATCCCTTATGCGACACACAAATCTGTCCACCTTTGCGTTGAATCTGGATGCTAGCAGATCTACATCCGGTGTTCCCCACCGCTGGCATATTGCCTGGAAAACCTCGGGGTGAAGAGACCATTCCCCCGGGCATAATTACTGGCGACTTAAAAAGTCTGCTTTCCAATTTTCCACTCCTGGGATGAAAACCGCGGATATGGCTGGGACATATCTTTCTGCCCATTCCAGGATGCAATTCGCTTCCCTCTGGGCTGCACGACTCCTGGTGCCACCCTGGTGATTGATATATGCCACTGCTGTGGCATTGTCTGATTGAATTCTGACAGGGGACCCTTGGAGTTTGGATGTCCATGCTACTAGGGCATACCGGGCTGCTCGTATCTCTAAGAGATTGATGGGCAGGGCCTTCTCTGCTTCTGACCACTTGCCCTGGAGAAACCATTGCTCCAGTACTGCCCCCCATCCTATGAGGCTGGCATCTGTAGTGACCACCTTCCAAGAAACCGGACTGAAGGGTTTCCCTTTTTCCAGATTCTGGGGCACCAACCACCAATGGAGGCTCTTGCGAACGGAAGGGGACAGGGACATTGGTAAGTCTAAAGCCTGAACTTTTTTGTTCCAGGCTGACAGTATGGCCCTCTGCAAGTTCCTTGAATGGAATTGACCGTAGGGTACTGCTTCGAATGAAGCCACCATTTTTCCCAGCAGCCTCATGCCCAGGCGTATGGATGTTTTTTTTTTTGTACCCACTAAGTGGGTCAAATCTTTTAAAGACGACACCTTTTCTGGAGGTAAGAAAATCTTTCTCTGATTTGAATCCAGCCTTAGCCCTAAGTATTCCAGACTTCTGACTGGTCTTAGAGCTGACTTGTCCCGGTTGATAATCCAACCGTGATATTCCAGATACTTGATTGTCTTGTGAATAGCTACTTCCAGCTTTTCCACTGAGTGGTCTATTAGTAGCAGGTCGTCTAGATATGCCATTATCGTTACACCTTGTGTTCTTAGATTGGCCAATAGTGGGGCCAGAATTTTTGTGAACACTCGTGGTGCTGTGGCCAGACCGAAAGGTAAGGCTCTGAACTGAAAATGGCGCCCTTCTACCGCAAAGCGTAGAAATTTCTGGTGGGCCGGAAAGATGGGAATATGCAGATAAGCATCCCTTATGTCGATCGAGGCTAACCATTCCTGCCCTTGTAGGGCGGTGGCCACCGATCGGATCGACTCCATCCGAAAAGTCCTGATATTTAGGAACTTGTTTAGCCCTTTTAGATTTAATATGGGCCTCACGTCCCCATTTGGTTTGGGGACTGTGAAAAGGTTCGAGTAAAACCCGAACCCACTTTCTTCCAGGGGAACCTTCATGATTACACCTTGGAGCAATAGTTGTTCTAATGCCAGAAGGAGGGATCCTCTCTTCTGGGGATCGCTTGGCACGTTTGACCTCATAAATTGGGCAGGAAGAGTGTCTTAACTCCAGCTTGTATCCCAGACTTACTGCGGAGAGCACCCATCTGTCTCTGATGGTGTCCCGCCAGGTCTCTGAACAACTGAAGTCTTCCCCCCACCCGATTGAGTGGGGGCAACCCTTCATGACTTAGGGGGAGGTTTTGTACCTCTCTTGACCCAGGGTTTCTTGTTACCCTGTGATTGTCCCTGATTTCTGCCCCCTGAATTTGACCGCGGAGGCCGTCGGAACTGTTTCACAGCCGATGTGCCAGGGACTGGAGAAGTAGGCCTCTTAAAAGAAGGACTTCTACTCTTGTTCTTAACCGGTAAGAGTGAACTTTTACCGGCAGAAATTTTCTGGATATATTTGTCCAGATCTTCTCCAAATAAGCGTTCTCCATGAAATGGGAAGCTAACCAGCAATTTCTTACAGGGAGCTTCAGCAGACCAGTTTTTGAGCCATAGAAGCCTACGCATATGTACTACAGACAGCGTAAAGCGGGAGGCCTGTTGGATTGTATCCTTTATGGCGTCCACCGCAAAACACAAGGCTCTAGGTAGGTCAGCTAGGGCAAGAGCCTGCTGATCTGGTAAGTCCCTTAAGACTTGTTTCAACTGATCTTTCACCGCTTGTCAGACTCCAATCGCTGCTACCGCAGGTTGTGTCACCATGCTTGCTGTAGAGAAAGCAGATTTTAGTAAAGACTCCAATTTTTTATCTATTGGGTCTTTGAACATTGGAACATTATCTACTGGACATGTCAGTGATTTGTTCACAGAAGAGATGGCTGCGTCCACTGTAGGGACCCTCCATTTTTTTATGAACTTATCCTCCATGGGATAGATCACCGGAAATCTCTTGGGGGGAGTAAATATTTTATCAGGATGCTCCCAATCCTGGTAAATAAGCCCTTCCAATAAAGGGTGGATTGGGAAGGAACAGACAGCCTGGGGAGCTTTCAGCGACCCCAGCGAGGAAACCGTAGTGGTTGATGGTTCCACCAGAGGCATTTTAAATGCTGATCGGACCATGTTAGTCAGAGACTGAACCCATAATCTTTCAGCCTGAGATGCTGAGAAAGGTTCTTCCACTGTTGATTCCTCCATAACTGAATCAACCTCATCCTGATCCCCTTCAGGTAGGTTGATCTCTGTGTGGGGCTGTTCCTCCACTAACAGGCACTCTGAAGGAGGAGACGGAGATCGGACGCGCTTTCCCTGTGACAGGGAAGCAGCGATCAATGCTGTTAATCTCTCTTCCAATCCTCCCAGAGTTGAGGATAAAACCTCCTCTGTTATATATACAGGAGCAGGTGGACTGGGGACAGCCGCAGCACCAGGCACTCCTGCGGGGTTCCTACGGCTACTGACCTCTGAATTCTCAGGGGAGATTGGTGCAGTACAAGCATGCCCAATATCCTCAGAGCCCGATGGAGACCCCTTTGGCTTCCTGGAAGACTTATTTCCGGAGCGTCTGGACGACATATCCTTTAAGCACAAAGCTGAGGTATTCCCGTCGTCATACACCAATTTTGCTGGTAATAGTCTAACACAGTTGCTGCTATATACCAGCTGGTGTCCACTAAAGTGCCTTTCTATGGGGATGCCTGCATCAACCGCCTCTGTGTGCCACTGTTTGTTGCTAGCTCTGTTTGCATCCAGCTGACACTTGTACTGTGTCTTTTATACATGCTGGGATGCCTGCACATGCGCAGAAGCGCCGCGGCGCGCATCGAGCGTCATCCACCCGCCCCGCCCCTTTTTTTTCATAGGAGGCGCGTGCACGCGCCCGTGCACCATTGGCGCCCTTTTCGAAAACCAAGCAGGGACTAGGAGCCAGGGCCCTTTTTGCCGGAGGGCCTGTGCGGTGGATGAGCGCAGCAACAGGGCAGAGGAAGTGGATTCCCACAGAGAACTTACCAACTGCCTGGATCTTTTGACTTGAGAAAACCAAAGATCCACATGACAAGAAAAAATGGACCACAGCGGCCTCTAGTGGTTTAACACAGGTACCGCGGTCCTCTTTTTTTTTTTTTTCTTGACTACTATTAAAATTTTACATTTTTCAGTAGTTACAGGCATACACAGATATTAGCGGGAATACCGTTAGGTAACAGACAGAAAGACAAATTAGGCTTGGGGGTCCCCCAATAGAACCAAGTTCCTGGGGGGCCCCCACTTACCTGTTCCCCGCCGCAGGACTCTGTTTGGTCCACAGAAGCCCAAACTTCACCTATCACGGCAGGCATTGTAATTAAACCTTCAGGGACCGGGTTCCCAAGGATTCCACTCCCCTGGACCTGTATAGCACCCTGCACAGAAAACATCTTGGTCGTGGGTATGACCAGAGCTCTGGATCCCAGGGTCCAGCCCTCCTAAGAGAGGCATTACAGGCAAAACCTTGCTCTTCTGTTGCAAGGCCCGGGTACCGACCGTTTAGCTATGAAGCTTTTTTGGTGGGATCCGGAACAGCTTACTAAGGCCGCAAGCCCAGGAAAACACGTTACTCTTTGGCCAACACCTTAGACACTGGCAAAAAACTGAGGTGCTCCCGGATGGGAGGGGCTTATATAGGGGAGGGTACTTCCGGTTTGGAAGTTGCCAGTGCCAGCACCTGAAGGTAAACTATATAACCCATTAGTAATGACTAAGTCGCTCTGTGTCCCGTGATGTACGAAAAAGAAACATGATCAGTTTCACTGCCTTAGTAATTACCATAGCCGTTTCATCTGAGGGAAATCCTGAAAACATGACCTGTTGGGGGTACTTGAGGACTGGAGTTAAGAAACATTGCTTAATAAATAATCTGTTAATTCCAGGTCTTTCCTAAACTCTTGGACAACTCTTCTGATAATTCTTTTCACTCCTCTGTTAGAAATGTTGTTCTTTTCACTTGCAGATTATAGCCCCAGCAGTGCTCACTGGAACATTCAGAAGTTTAGAAATCCTTCTGTAACCGATGCCCACAGTATGTTTTGCAACAATAAGGTTGCAAAGGTCTTGAGAGAGCACTTTGCTTTTACCCATTATGAGATATTTCTTGGTAAAGAGACACCTTTTTATAGGCCATCAGTTGCGACTTAACCAGCTAATATTAATTTGCACTGACAAGGGGCAGGTTGCACCGATACCAATACTAGTATCAATGCCGATACCGAGCATTTGCACAAGTACTTGTACTCATGCAAATGCTCTGATGCTTAATCCAATACCTCCAGCTCTTCAGCTCTCCTTCAGGAATGAAGAGACATCGCACGAGGGAGTTGGAGGCGTTGTTTTAACAGATAACCGCTACCCATCAGATTGTGTAACGGAAGTGACGTTCCGACCAAAAAATACTTGCTGCACATGCGCTATGTGTTCCACACACACTTCTCCACTTCACTACCAACAGAGCCCATGAGATTGTTCGACAACAGCGGCAGCGGACATCTTACTACACCTAGCTAGGTCCTAAATTTCAGAGTAATTTTAGAAATAAAGTGAGTGTAGATAAATATAGTATATTGACATCTGTGATGCTGTTTTGATGTTTAATTTTGAAAGCCTAAAAGGTTTAGTACTGAGCAGTGCGAGGTGTACCAACATGACCTCCGCCACCTTCCTACTAATGGCATCCAGCTTGTTAGAACAAAACTACCCAACAATGGGGGGGGGGTAGAGTCCTCACAGGGTTATTCTCGGGGGGCTCATGTGGCGCCCTAGAGGCACAGAGCCACTTCAGGAATTAGAACTTTAATGGAAACATCAGTGCCTTATAGACACCAGAGCATGAATATGTAAAAATCTCATGCAGGGGGGGGAAACAAAAAAAAACTGTCAGAACCTTCCCCGCCAGTTTGCTAGATGGCAACAGGGCATCTGTGGATCAAAGGGTTAGCAGAGGAAATATGTCACTGCTCCTATGGATAATGTTGTGTCAAAAGCCGCTTCTCTCTGTCCAGCCAGTTCATAGCTGCGGAAGGATTTTCAAAGAAGTGCGAGAGTTTTCATTGACAATAAACCTTCAACTTTTCAGGATATAGCATAAAATATTGGATATTGAGAGCCCGTTGCCTTTTGTTTATATCCATAAATTTCAATCTCTGCCTCTGCACCTCTGCCGAGAAACCCGGGAATAGACACCTTTGCGTTGTCCACCTTTAGGATTCCAGCCATCCTAGCTTTAGACAGGATGGCATCTCGATTATGGTAATCCAGGAGGCGAAACAGGAAGGAATGCGTGGGGCCCCCTGTTGTGGTGGCCGGGAGAGAACTTGATGGGCCCTTTCCACTGCAAACATGGAAAAGAATGCATCTTGGCCAAAGGTATCTGTTAGACAGGCCTAAATGAAAGCCACCGGATTCTTGCCCTCTGCCCGTTCATGAATGCCCACCGCCCGCACGTTATTTTTGCGTAAGCAATTCTCCAAGGCCTCTAATCTGGCTGCATTAGTAGAGGCCACAGTTTGCACATATCTGATATCTCTCTGCAGGGGTTGCCACTCATCTTCTAGGGTACTAAGGCGGACTTCCAGGGCAGACGTGCGTTCCCGCAATTTCTGCATATCATGTCTTATTAGGGAAATCTCCACTTTCATGCCCTTTACTTCCCCAGTGAGATCTGCAATGGATGAACTGCAAGATGTAACCACAGTTAAAATATCACTCAGCATGGGTTCAGGATCAGAGCTTTCTTGCTGTGACACGGCCGACATATTGGAAGCATGGGGCAGGGTACTCACAGTTAAGGAGGACAGAGCGCCTGCCAGCAGGTGTGGGATCCTAAGCCTGCCTCCATAAACTCCTAATCAGGGTCAGGCATCTGGGGCGGCGGAGGATCCTTGAGGACATTGTTCCTGGCTAAGAGGCGCTGAGCTGCCTCCTTCGCCGTGCGGGGCAGCAGGCCACCATCATGGCCGGGGGTGTCAGGAGGTGCTCGGAGTCCCAGCCCACGTTTAGACATGGTGGATGTGGAACGTTAACTCCTCTGCCAGAATTGGTGTTGAGTGGATCAAATGGTGTGCTTTTTCAATAAGCTGAAATCTTTAATAAGGCCTTTGAATTCTCTCACTACATTTGAATCCATGTGTGTGCGTATACCAAGTGTTAGACATCTGTTGTCTCAAATGTATAAATTGGTTCTCGGGACACAAAACAAAACAGTTCCCTATTTCATTAGAGAATGGGAAGGAGAACTAAATCAGGATTTCACCCCGGTACAAATTAAAAAGCTTATTGATTAACCACTTGCCCACCAGGCCAATCCTGACATTTCTCTCCTACATGTAAAAATCATAATTTCATTGCTAGAAAATGACATAGAACCCCCAAACATTATATATGTTTTTTTAGCAGAGACCCTAGAAAATACAATGGCGGTCATTGCAACTTTTTATCTCGCACGGTATTTGCGCAGCAATTTTTTGAAAAAAAAAACTGTTTCATGCTTAAAAAAAAAAAACTGTAAAGTTAGCCCAATTTTTTTGCATACTGTGAAAGATGAAGTTACGCCGAGTAAATAGATACCCAACATGTCACGCTTCAAAATTGCACACGCTCATGGAATGGCGCCAAACTTTGGTACTTAAAAATCCCCATAGGCGACGCTTTAACATTTTTTTACTGGTTACATGTTTTGAGTTACAGAGGAGGTCTAGGGCTAGAACTATTGCTCTCGCTCGAACGTTCGCCGCAACACCTCTCGTGTGGTTTGAACACCGTTTTCATATGTGGGCGGGACTTACATATGCGTTCGCTTCTGCGTGCGAGCAAACGGGGATAGTGTCACTTTAAAAAATAAATAAAATTTATTGTTAATTTTACTTAAAAATAAATAAAATTTTGATCACTTTTATTCCTATTACAAGGGATATAAACATCCCTTGTAATAGGACTATGGCATGACAGGACCTCTTTACAGTGACATATGGGGTCAATAAGGCCCCACATCTCACCTCTAGGCTGGGAAGCCTAAAATAAAAAAAAAAAAAAAAAAAAACTGATCAGGGCTTCCCAGCCGAGGCGGCGCTGGTTTTTTGGAATGCAGAGGCCTGTCGTGACGTCATAACATCGCACCCGGCCTCAGACTATCATAGAGACTCCGGCGACCATCTGGTCCGCCGGAAATCTCTATGATCAACATCCGGGGCCGGCGGATCCGTTCTCTGACTAACAGATTGCAGCGGTGAGTCGGTAGAAGAAGCACCGGAGGGCGGTGGGAGGGGGGGGGGGGGACGCCCCCTCTCGCTGCCCGTGAGAACGATCAAGTGGTGGAACAGCCGCTATGATTGTTCTTATGGTGTAGGAAATCGCCAGCTGAAAATGCCGATACCTGAATTATGCCTGTAGCTGCAAGCATCATTAGATATCCTCCCATAAAGCCCAGGACGTCATATTATGGCCAGCTGTCGGCAAGTGGTTAAGCACACTCTACTTCCATAAGTTCACAGGTCCAAGAGATGTCATATACGTTTTTGGTCAGGTGGTATCGGACCCCAGCTAGGCTGGCACAGATGTACCAGACTGCGGACGACAGATGCTGGAGGGGGAGCAGGCAAAAAGGCACCTTTCTCAATCTATGGTGTTTATGCCCTAGTATTGGAGTGTTGTGGGAGGCGATCGCTCCATGGGTCCAGAGGTTAACCTCTGGACCCATGGAGTCGACACCTTTAAATTTTCTATTCGATGGGACTCTGATGTCTATTAGATCTTATAGGAAAAGTATCACCCCGCATTTACTGAATGCAGCCAAATTATTAATACCCAGGCTATGGAAACAGACTAGATGCCCAACATTGCTGGACTGGAAGAGAGAGGTCAACCTAAAAATGGAGGCTGAAAGGTGGGTGCATGCAGTTAAAGATAAATAGGACAAATTCAGGGGAATATGGGCAGGATGGGAACACTGCTCCGCAGAGATTGGGTAGAGTAAATATATAGAGCCGCTTGGTCTCCGGGTTCGGATGCAAAAATGCCCCTGGGAGGGGGTATCCCTTTTCCTTTTTCGCTCTCTGTTTCCCTCCTTTCTCACCAGGTGCATATGTGTAGGGGTTTGGAATGGAACACGTGATTCTTGAATGGTATATTCTGATATTGTCCCCAAGGGGAGGTATATAGACAGGGGGATAGGAGGTTGGGGAGTGAGAGCACAAGGGGAAGGGTTGGGAAATATGGACACGGAGGAGGGGGGGGGGGTAGTTGGATCATTCACTTTAGGTGGATAAGATGGTAGTATGGCTCATAGAAGCCTCGTTCATTCATTTTATTTTTTTGGGTGGTGCGATGGATTTTTTGAAGGGTATTTTGAACTGAATAAATAGGGTTCACAGTAAGATAAGGCGGTGTAAAGCACAATGAACACAATGAACACAATGTATTTTGAAGAGGGAGGAGGGTGGGGGGAAGTATCTACTTATATTTAAGTTTTTGTTTATTTTCTTCTTTTTTTTTTTCTATCTTCCTTTTTTTGGGGGGGAAGGGGGAGATATTTGATGTTGATGAGGATTTTTCTATTTTGATAAATGTGAATATATGTGAATATATGTGACATGAGGTTTGTTTTAATGGATATGTTAAATACAAATAAAAATTTAATAATACAAAAAAATAGACATGGTGGATCAAGAAATATCCCCAGCCAGAGATAGCAGGAGGGCAGCGGCAGTCGATGCAACGTGTCCCGGGTCTCAGCGAGGGGGGATGATGGTGTAGGATTCCCGGCAGAGCTAGCTGAGACGCGTCTTACTCCATGCCGTGCGTGGCCACGCCCCCCCAGACATTTTGCATTTAACGGCTGCGCAAATGTCATGTGGCATAAAAATTTGCAACAGCCAACATTTATTTTCCAGGGCCTAAGTAATTTACCAGCAAAAAATGCTGATTTTAACATGTATGTGAACAATTTAAAAATCGACCCGGACAGAAGATAATTAAAATGAACCCATGGACAATGAACAATATGGACAATATTTGCATATTCTTAACCAGCAGAGCTTTAAAACAAGCCTCTGTAGTTGGAAGCATCGCTGCAAATTCACAGCTCATCCTATACTCTCCCACCCCTTCTTTAGAGCTCCCTCTTTGTGTATATACCCTAATCAGCCATAACTTTATGACTGCTGACAGGTTAAGTTGGGAGCTAGCAACCTATCAATCGCCATCTACCTATTGATCGCGGTCAGGTGATGGGGAGATTGCATGCCTTCCTTGCAGACCACCGAAAGCTGGACAGGAACAGGGGCAGCATTTATTGGAACCAAGCCCCTGTATCGGCCCCTTCCCTGCTCCCCATCCTGAAATTATCCCCGCAGGGAAAGTTGGGGGGGGGGCTCCTCCTGCAGCAGCTGAAAGTCGGCCTCTCCTCTCCCACTGGCGTTCAGCTGCTGTAGGATGAAAACACAGGAGATCGGCCCCAGTAAATGCTGCCCCTACTGTCTGGGTTCCCCTTCCTTTTGCTGCCCTTGCCCCGTGTGCTCCCCCGCCCCCAACTTTTCAGGATGGGGAGCAGGGAAAAGGCCGGTAAATATGTATTTACCGGCCCCTTCCTTTTATAAATGATCACAGTGAGTGGTTGGTAGCAATCACTCACTGTGTTCATTCATATTTGAAGCATGGTAAACTGTGCTTACTATGCTTCAGTTTGTAAATGATCAGGGAGACTCTTCCTGTTCATTCATTATGTGCAGCTGAGGTTGCAGAGATGGAAACTGAGGACAATTTTTTTTTTAAAACTACTTACACCGACCACTGCCCTACTCACACCGTCCACACATCGCCGCTGCCCTACGGACTGTTGTTGTCCACTATTGAATTAGGCTAAGTTTATATTTTTACAGTGACATTTGTTTTATTATATTTTTCCTTACTATTTTGTTTTTTTACAAGCAAGGCCTAACTAAACAAAAAAAACTTTGATCTTTCATGTTGTTCAGGTAGCTCTCCATGTCTCAAAATGTTGCCTACTCCTTAGTTAAGTGATTAATCTAATTGGGCAGCAATGAAGCATGTTGTCCTGATGTTGAGGTGTTGTTCCACCCTCCAGGACAAACAGGGGGGAGTGGCCTAGCAATGGCGGAGTAGGGAGGAGGTTGTGTGCTGAGCTCCGTCTGAACCCGCCGACATCCAGTGGAATAGCGAGATCCGAAAAGCAGCCCTGTGACCATGTAAACATGCACTAGCGTGGGAGGGAGAGAAGCGTGTATGCCGTAACCAAGTGTAGCTGAGTGCAGCGGAGTCCCCCTGCCGGTGAACCGGCAAGCGCGTCAGAGATTTGTATTGCGGGGAAGACAGCTTTGTTTATCCCTGCCGGAGAGCGGCAGTAGCGGTGCATCTGTGCCTGCAGTGGGCGAGTGTGCGAGGTGGTACAATTGCCTCACAGCACAGCTCGAATCCTGGTGTATAGCAGTGGCGTGATCCCATCCCATCCATCCCACAGGCAGCAGCTCTCCCGTTCCTGACCAAGAGATAGCCCAGGTTTCTTACAGGTCTTTCGTCCCCTGCGTTGGAGGTCGTCTTATATCGGCCTATATGCATCAGACATGAGAATCATCTCAAGGTACTGTGAATGTATTTTACCAAGGCTTCAGGAGCATTAAGCCGTGCTTCAAAGTTAAAGTTTTAACCCCTCCATGCACTACGGACTGAGAACAATACTATTGTGAGCTGTGACTTTTGTGGATTGTTTATTTATTTATTTTTCTCCTGGGTTCTCATCTGGGATTGGACTTTTTTTCTCCCCTTTTTTTTTTTTAAACTTTGATAAATAAATAAATCCCTTTACCAGTATAAAAAATATACATATGATATCAGGTATGCTCCATGAGCATTGGAGCACTGGACTTTAGGGATTGAATACTCAGTGTGCGGTGCATTGATAGCAGACAGATACTGAATGTTAATATTGAACACAGGACAGTGTGCAACCTGGAGTGTTTCAAGGGATGAGAAGCGTGAGAAAAAAGGGAAACAAAAAGCAGGTGAAGAAGACCTCTATTAAGGAACCACAGCCAATAGCCGGAGATTAAAGAGTACTTCCCGCGGACGCGGGCAGCAATAGCATGGGCTTCGGTTGCCGAAACAAGGGGGGCTTCATACATTGAAATTCCAAGAGCAGCTCCTCGTATGAGTCTCTCCTTGTCCTTTGAGATAAATAAGGGACAAGAGCAGGACGAGACATACGCTGAGGTATACACTGACACACAAGTAGAGGCCCAGAGAAAAGATGGATATAATACCGGGAGGTGCAGATTTGATGGCGATCTTACAAGCATTACCGACGCGGGATGAGTTGGCTATTCTACAGATGCTCCCGACGTGGGATGAGATGGAAACATTGGGGTCAAGACTGGAAGAGGGCCATAGGAAGGAATTACAGCTCATACCGAGGTGCAGGCCCTGTCAGATAAAATTTTCGCAGAAGGGACACGTACAGCTAGGATGGAAGAACGGATTGCACGGTTGGAGGAAAAGGGAAGAGAACAGCCCCCAAGGGAGATACAGAACACCTCCATACAGCTAAAATTTGAAGAGATTGAAGACCGCCGTCGGAGGTTAAATCTCAGATTTAGAGGTATATCGGAAGAGGTTGAGGAGGAATCGTTACACAAAGTGGTAATATCAATCGGTCAACAACTTGGGGTAGTAACGGCACCGAAGGAAATTGAATTTGATAGGTTGCACAGAGCCCTGGGACCCCGGCCTTCAGATCCTGATAGACCTAGAGATGTCATCGGCCGTTTCCATCGCTATACACAAAGAAATGGTTCGTCGCAAAGCTTGGGAGGCTGGCCCAATATCCTTTGAAGGTATGACAATCAAAATTCTACCAGATCTCTCACGGGCTACATTGCAACGGAGGGCGCAATTGCACCCGCTTTTACAAAAGATTAAACTAGTGAGGGGTTCGTATAGTTGGGGGTACCCAATGTCTTTGTTGGTGAAGAAAGGATCACTCTCATTCTTACTCTCCCTTCCTTCGGAACTACCAGATCTATTTAACTTTCTGGGGATAGAAGGAAATGTGGTTTCAGATTGGATGCAACCAATAGAGAGAAGAATGTGTAAAGGGGGCCTACAAACGAGAAATAGGGGAGCCCCAACGCAGACCAGTGGTGGACGACAGGAGCCAAGCACAGGGACTGCGACGGGAGAATGAGTCACAAGAACTAATTTAAATAGAGAAATCAATTAATTTCTTCTCCCACTTTTATTTTTTCTCTCTCTTTTTTTTTTTTTTTTTTTTAAGGGTCATGGATCCCCATCTTATGACCTGGCCACTCAAGCGAGCTACCTAACAGGAATGGGGGGAATTACTGGGGACCAGGATCTTTTTGCTCTCCACCATTTTTATCTTTTCTTTTTTGTTTTGGTTTCTAAAGTAAACTTTTTTCTCCAGGATATTTTCATCTCTACCACCCCCAGAAGGAAAGAGGAAAAGGACATTGACATCTGTAGCTGGTATCTCCTACTACGCTTATAAGTTTGTTTGTTTGTCTCTCTCTTTCTGCGCTCATTGATTTTTTGTTTCCCCCACTACATGGAACGATCCCGTACATGCCCATATATCCACTTCACCCGCCATTGATTGTTTTTGTTTTTCTTTATTTTTTGGAGGAGGGGGAGAAATATGGATATTAGACAGTGAGAGGAGGCCTAGATAGGTTCTAGGGCTGTCCCCACCCCCATGGGACTTTACATGTACCTTAGTTCCGTAGCCGGCGGAGAAAGGCCCCGGGTCGGAGGAAGAATAATGGCGATATGAAATAATCCTTATAATGATGAAAGACTATATATACCGTATATACTCGAGTATAAGCCGAGTTTTTCAGCACATTTTTTGTGTGCTGAAAATGCCCCCCTTGGCTTATACTCGAGTCTGTGTCTATCTTCAACTTTTTGCGCCTGTTCCCGGCCAGCCGTAGGTCTCCTGGACCCCACACATGTAGCCCCACTCTTCATCTAAAAGTGTGCAAAGTTTGGTGTCCGTGGGACCTACGGCAGGGGAGCACTGATTTTTCAAACCCGGGCACCCCTTCTATAGACTCCCATGTTAAACGTCTGTCTAGTAACACAGCGCCGGAGATCAGGTAGGGAGATTGGGCACAGTGAGACAGACACAGTGAGGCATGGCCACAGTAAGGCACAGTGAGGCAAAGTGAAGCACAGTGAGGCATGCAGATGGACACCCTAGGTTTATACTCAAGTCAATACGTTTTCCCAGTTTTTTGTGGTAAATGTAGGTGCCTCGGCTTATATTCGGGTCGGCTTATACTCGAGTATATACGGTACAATGAAGTTTGACTTTGGACTGAATACGTGCAAATGAAATGGGATTTTCAGGTTTTTGCACAAGGGGGAAAGTCACTATTGGGTTTGGCACAACTAGATTAATTTTTCCGTATGTGGATGGGGGGAGGGGTGGATGGGTGGGAATAGTAGGATTTTTATAACAGCTTACCTGTAAAATCTTTTTCTTGGAGTACACCACGGGACACAGAGCCAGTCATTACATAATGGGTTAAGGGTCACCAGCGGTGATTGGACACTGGCACAACCAATAGAAGACAGTTCCCCTCCATATAACCCCTCCCATCAAGGGAGTACCTCAGTTTTTGTAGCAAAGCAGTAAGGTTCCCATAAGAAGGGGGGGGGGACCTCTGTGTCCCGTGGTGTACTCCAAGAAAAGGATTTTACAGGTAAGCTGTTATAAAAATCCTACTTTCTTTATCGTACACCACGGGACACAGAGCCAGTCATTACATAATGGGACGTCCCAGAGCAATGCTCAATATGAAGGGGGGGAGACACAGTTCAAACAGGCAGCTTGCGGACCAGAAGCCCTATACTGCTGCCTGCAGCACATTTCGCCCGAAGGCGGAATCCTCATGTCCTTTCACATCTATTTGATAGAATTTGGAAAATGTGTGGACAGAAGACCAAGTTGCAGCTTTACAGATCTGAGCCATCGAAGCCTGGTGATGCACTGCCCATGAAGCACTTATCGCCCTGGTAGAGTGCGCCTTAACAGGAAAAGGAGGAGTCCTGTTCTTTAGACCATAGGCTTGAACAATTACCTGTCTAATCCACCTGGAAATGGTGGATTTTGATACCGCTTGGCCCTTCTTGGGACCATCTGGCAAAATAAACAAAACATCTGTTTTACGTATCTGAGCGGTTGCTTGCAGATACACCTTTACCGCTCTCACTAGATCTAGAGAGTGTAATAACTTTTCCCCCGCCGTCCGCGGGTTTGGAAAAAAAGAAGAGGGCAGAACAATGTCTTGATTCAAGTGAAAAGCCGACACCACCTTAGGTAGAAAGGCCGGATGGGGTTGTAGTACAATTTTGTCCTTGTCACAAATTAGATAAGGCTCTTTACAAGAAAGAGCTGCTAGTTCTGATACTCTCCTAGCAGAGGCAATAGCAATCAAAAAGGCCAATTTCCTACTTAATATAATTAAAGGAATATGGCAAATAGGTTCAAAAGGTTGCTTTTGCAACACTGACAATACCAAATTCAAATCCCATGGACACAAGGGAGACCTGACTGGAGGATTTATCCTCAGTACCCCCTGAATGAATGTCCGAACTAGGGAATGAGATGCCAATGGTCTCTGAAAGAAGACTGATAGAGCCGATATTTGACCCTTGATGGTGCTAAGGGCTAATTTCATATCCACTCCTAACTGGCAAAAGGCAAGAATCCTGCTTATTTCATATTTCTGAGGATTCCAACTTCGGGATTCACACCAGGAAACGTATGCTTTCCAGACTCTATGATAGATGAGTCTGGAGGCTGGCTTTCTAGCATTAATGAGCGTAGAAAGAGCCGGACCAGCTCTCTTTTTCAAAATGTGGGTCTCAGCAGCCAGGCCGTCAAATTTAGCCTTTGTAAGGAAGGGTGGAATACTGGACCCTGTGACAGCAGGTCGTGTCGAAGTGGAAGCTTCCAGGGCCTTCCTATCGCCATTTTTACGATCTCGGCGTACCAAGGCCTCCTGGGCCAATTTGGGGCCACTAGGATTACTGGTATTCCCTCTTCCTTGATCCTGCGAAGCAGTCTTTGCAGAAGAGGGATCGGAGGGAATGCATAGATCAGTGAGAACTGATTCCAAGGAATTATAGCATCTGTCCCGTAGGCTAGAGGATCTCTCGTTCTGGACACAAAGTTGTCCAATTTCCTGTTGAACCTGGAAGCTAGCAGGTCTACATCTGTGTTTCCCCATCTCAGACACATGGCCTGAAAGATCTCGGGGTGGAGAGACCACTCTCCTGGTAGCAGCTGCTGACGACTCAGGTAGTCCGCTTGCCAGTTTTCTATCCCCGGAATAAAGATTGCAGAAAGGCAAGGTACATGCTCTTCTGCCCATGCAAAAATCCGGTTCACCTCTCTTTGGGCCGCCCGACTGCGAGTGCCTCCTTGGTGATTGATGTAAGCTACTGCAGTAGCATTGTCGGATTGAACCCGAACTGGGTATCCCTGTAACCTGTATGTCCAGGTTTTGAGGGCTAGATATACTGCCCGGATCTCTAGTATATTGATGGGCAGGATCCCTTGAGTCTTGGCCCAGGTTCCCTGGGTAGAAGCCTCTTTGAATACTGCACCCCAGCCTGATAGGCTGGCATCCGTAGATACCACCTTCCAGGACACTGGGAGGAAGCACTTTCCCTTCCGTAAATTCTTGGCTTCTAGCCACCACTTGAAGCTTTGGCGTACTTGTGAGGACAGGCGCATGGGTATATCCAGAGCTTGGCTCTTCCTGTTCCAGGAGGCTAAAATATTGCATTGAAGCCGTCTCGAATGAAACTGGGCGTAAGGGACCGCCTCGAAGGAGGCTACCATCTTCCCCAATAGTCTCATGCAAAGGCGAATGGATGGCCTTTTGCTTGCTTTGACCTTGTGGATCAGGTCTTTCAGAGACTGTATCTTTGGCTCTGGCAGGTATACCCTGTTTTGGGCTGTATCTATGATCATGCCCAGGTACACTATCCTTCTTTGGGCCTGGAGAAAGGATTTTTGTAAGTTTATAATCCATCCTAAATGCTCCAGGTATCCTACTGTAGTGTGCACCGCGTAATCCAATCCCTCCTTTGACTGATCTATTACCAGTAGATCGTCTAGATAGGCTGTTACCGCAATGCCCTGTGTTCTCAGGTTTGCTAACAGAGGAGCTAGCACCTTTGTGAATACTCTGGGCGCGGTGGCTACACCAAATGGCAGGGCCACAAATTGAAAGTGGCGATGTTCTACCGCAAACCTTAGGAATCTTTGGTGAGCGGGGAGGATGGGTATGTGTAAATATGCGTCCTTGATATCTATGGACGCCATGAATTCTCCGCCCTTTAAAGTGGCGACCACGGATCGGATCGTTTCCATTCGAAAATGGCGAACGTTCAGAAACCGATTTAGGGATTTTAGATCCAGGATGGGTCTGACATCTCCATTTGGCTTTGGAATCACAAAGAGGTTTGAGTAAAAACCTGAACCTTGCTCTTCTTGGGGTACCTCTGTAACCACCCCTTGAGCCATTAAGTGATTCAAACCTTTGAAGAAGGATCCTCTTTTCTGTGGATCCTTGGAGACTCTTGAAACTCGGAATTGAGAAGATGGGATCTCTCGAAATTCCAGTTTGTACCCTGAGGATATTGTGGATACCACCCATTTGTCCTGGGTTTCTGTCCGCCAAGTCGCTGAGAACTGACGAAGCCTTCCCCCAACTCGGCCGAGCGGGGGCGCCCCTTCACTGAGAGGTTTTGGGGGCTTGCTTATTAGCTCTTGCACCCCACGGCTTCTTGTTCTTCTGAGCCTGTCCCTTGGCTTTTGTGGGCGGCTGAAAAGGCCGTCGCCACTGGCTGGAGTCAGATTTCCCGGGAGCTGGGGAGAGAGAGCGTTTAAAACAAGGCCTCTTGTTTTTCTTTCTCTCAGGTAAAAGTGTCGTTTTACCACTTGATATCTTCTGTATATATTTTTCTAAATCTTCCCCAAATAGGCGTTCGCCATGGAACGGGAAACTTGCCAACAGCTTTTTGCATGGGGCTTCCGCTGACCAATGCTTAAGCCAAAGTACCCTGCGCATATGTACCAGCTGGAGTGTAAGGCGTGATGCCTGTATGATAGAATCTCTCATGGCATCCACTGTGAAGCATAAGGCTTTAGGCAAATTCTCCCAATTTTTAGCCTGCTCCGAAGGCAGCTCCTTCAGCCCCTGCTTTACCTGTTGGCTGATGACCTGACACATACCAACCGCTGCTACCGCAGGTTGGGTAATTGAGCCGGCCAAAAGGAAGGAGGATTTCAGTAGGGATTCCAACTTCTTCTCAGAAGGATCTTTAAACACTTGTACATTGTCCACCGGACATGTCAGGTTCTTATTTACACAAGAAATAGCCGCATCTACCGAAGGCAGGCTCCATTTCTTCAAAAAAAAAAATCCTCCATAGGATAAAGAATGTTAAACTTTTTTGGAGGTGAGAAACGCTTATCTGGATGTTGCCAGTCTGCGTACATTAAATCCTCTAATAACGGATGAACCGGGAAGGAGCATGCACCTTGCAGGGATCTTAATGACCCTAGGGAGGAGACAGGTGATTCCGTTACCTCCGAAGAGGGTAACTTAAATGCAGATCGCACTGTTTCTGCATAGCATTGTACCTGTGACTTCAAAATCTGGGATACCGAGAAAGGCTCATCCGATATCCCTGATCCGTCTGACTCCTCATCCTCTGCTGATGTAGCCTCCTCCTCATCCTCCTCCTCCTCAGGTACTTCTGAAGGGAGGTCCAACACTGGAGGAGATCTGCTTCGCTTATTGTCCTTTTTGGAGGACTTAGCGATCAAGGTAGCAATTTTCTCCTCCAGATTATTTAGGGCTGCTGGCAAAGTGTCCTCAGTGACATATGCAGGCCCAGGCTTCACTGGGGAAGCCGCCATACCTGACAGAGGTAATGGCTCACCCTGCACAGGTGCATTTGGCAACACAGGAGAGGAAGGTACCGAGTCAGCACAGCTAGAGCCTCCTGTCTCAGGCAGCGGTGCTTTTTTATCTCTTTTTGTCCGCATTACTTCCCCTGGAAGGCTTACTGTTTAGACAAAATACAAGGTACCTAAATGCATACACAACCGTGCTTAGTTTAGCAATTTACATTAAGCATGCAACTTTTAACACACAGCTATGCAAAACATGGATGTCTTCTAGGAAGTACCCAGTCCAACCACATGGAGTCTTACGTCCCTGTATAGCTGCTGTGTTTCTCTGCCAGGAACAAGAGAACAAACGAGCTTGCTTGATGCTGCAGTGCTCTGCACACTGACAGACTTTTAAATTTGGCGCCGATTTCCGTGCCTGCGCGCGCCTTCGGCTCTTTAGCGCTATGGCGGTGGCCACAGTGAGAGTGGACTCCCCAACCCTTCCCACTTACCTGCATCTGCAGGTGTCTGGTCGGCCACCGAAAGGAGGAGCGGGGTGCCCAAGCAAGCTCAGCAGCGAGGGACGAGCAGTGTACTTTGCCGAAGTGGACACTGAACAGAGTGAGGTGAGTACATTCAGCTCTTTACTCCCCCCAGTGGTGGAAAAAGAGAAGACATCCACTTTTTTTTTTTTTTTTTTTGGAAAGGTCCTTAACCTAGTTTTGGACCCTCTAATCTTACCTTATCCTCGCCGCAGGTTTTTTCTGCTGAAATTTTTCAGACAGATACCAAACTTCACCCCTCACGGCGGGCTATGTGTGCCAACCTTCAGGGATATGGGTTCCTATTTAAAGGATACCTCTCCCCTGGGCCTTGTACAAGACTCTTACCAGGACTTTTAGCGAAATAGCAAAAGTGCTGGATCTTAGAGCCCAGTCCTCCGAAGAGAGACATTACAGGCGACGCCTCATGGGTGAGGCCCGGATCCCATCCAGTTTTGGCTTAACTTTGTAGGCGTCTTGGATGGGTCCGAAAGCATAGCTCTTTTACCCCCAGAGGGTCTCTTTGGCAGAGCTTTCCTTTAGCACCTCCTAACGCGTCCAACACCTTTCGACACTGGCGAAAAAACTGAGGTACTCCCCTGATGGGAGGGGTTATATGGAGGGGAACTGTCTTCTATTGGTTGTGCCAGTGTCCAATCACCGCTAGTGACCCTTAACCCATTATGTAATGACTGGCTCTGTGTCCCGTGGTGTACGATAAAGAAAATTGAAAAGGGGGAACAGAAAGAGGTGGGCGGAGTGGGGGGATATAGCACTATTACATGTTAATAACTATTCACTGACACATAAAATATAACACTAAATAACACATTAGTATAGCACACTAGTAAATATAATTTTGTGGAGAATAAAAAAGAGGGCGGGAGGGGGGATAAGGAGGAAGAGGGGGAAGGGACTATAAGGATTATAATAAAAAATAATAATACACAAAGGGAGGAGGGGGACACATTATAGGTGCAGGGGATACGGAGAAGGCATGTATTCAGAAATTTAAGTTCAGAAATTTAAGTTAAATAATAAAACAGAAGGATGTAAAAGAAATGCCTCTGGAGGGGACCGGAGATGCAAGGAGGGGCGAATGGGTAGGAATCTGTTTTTTTTATTTTTTATTCCATGGAGAGGGGGTGGGGAAGGGAATGGAATGAAGAGATATTATAAGAGGTATCTCCCTTTATTAAGGTGAGACGTCGAATATGGTAGGGGGATATTATTTGGAGAAATAAAGTAATAATTGGTCATATGATATAGAATATGAATGTTTTCATGAGACAGGATGGTATAGGATGTGTATAGATGATATATTATATATAGTTAAATAAAGATGAGTAAAATACGGAAGTCTAGTAGAAATCAGAGGAAATTAGAGGAATGGGTAAGATGTTATTACCTAGGAAGAGAGATGGCGCCAGGTGAAGTAGTAAGAGCTTTATATTATAGAAAAAATAATATGGATATGGGCAAGGGGGAAATATATGTATAAAAGTCTCTGTGGTATAAAAATATTACAGAGACTAAGAGGGCGGATAGATACACCCAAACAAAGATGTAGGATTAGATTTATACCCTGGAAATGGATGGGAGAAGGAATGGTTAGGAGGTTAGGAGATAGGTGATGTGACAAAAACAGAGAAGTAGGATGGGGCTGCACAAGAGGGTTAAATAAGGTAAGAATGAACTGGAGGGGTGGGGGAGCTCAGCCACTTATACCATTGTAGTCCAATACCCCCAATTTCGGCATCTACGGGAAAATAGAATTCCTAAGTAGGAGCCGTTTAATAGTCCCTTGACCGCTTTTTTCCCCCTTCTTTTTTTTTGGTGTGGACTGCTGTGTTAGCTAGCCTCTGGGTTGGAAGATGGACACAATACGGATTACGTCACTAAATGCTAGGGGTCTTAATATCCCTGAAAAGCGTAAGATGCTATTGAATAAGTTAAAACACTTAAAGACCGATGTAGGATTTATACAGGAGACTCACTTTAACCACTTGCTTACTGGGCACATATACCCCCTTCCTGCCCAGGCGAAATTTCAGCTTTCGCCACTGCGTCGCTTTAACTGACAATTGCGCAGTCGTGCGACGTGGCTCCCAAACAAAATTTACGTCCTTTTTTTCCCACAAATAGAGCTTTCTTTTGGTGGTATTTGATCACCTCTGCGGTTTTTATTTTTTGCGCTATAAACAAAAAAAGAGCGACAATTTTGAAAAAACTCACTATTTCTCCTATCACCTTCCAGGACGGCACACCTGAGAGATGAGGGCTCCTCCCCACAGGAAACACAATCAATTGACAGCTTGTTTTAAGTCCTCACCCTTCCCCTTGATCCCCAGTATTGATTGTGTTTCTCCCAAACACAGCGACATGTTTGTTTTGTTTTAAAGACCTAATGACCGGGGAGGGTCCGATGGTACCCCTGTTGAGACAGGTTTTAGGGAGGCCGGGAGGGCTGAACTAACCTGTAGGCCTTGTCCTTCTCACAGGTTGCCCCAAGTGTGCACCAGCGCTCTGGCTGCAGGGAGTGCGCGCCATCGCTGCATTGCATAAAGCACTGCCATTAGCCGCTCTCTTCACTTCCGGGTTTCCTATTGCAGGAAGCACTGCACTCCAAGCTGCATTCTGAACATGACCGCTTCACAGGAAGTGGGCGGTGCCGGAGTTACAGCACAACCCGGAAGTGCTAGAAACGCCGGGAGACAGTGTGGAGAGTGGCGTGGGAGCATGGTGGTGGGAAGCGGTCGGCTTGCTGTACCAGCCCTTCTAGCAGCCCAGGACCCAGCCAACCTCCTCATGGAACAAGAGGAAGGAAAGGAAACAACTGCAGGCAGATCCAGGTCGGGGTAAGGTGAGTACAAACCCCCCTTGGAAAGGGAGGAGGGGAAGGGAGTGAGAGGTCCGGGCTTCCAGGGGTCTGAGAATCCCTTGGCCAGCCAGAACAGGACTGGGCTTCACCATTCACCTTACCCTTTCCCCCTCCCCAGTACAAACCCGCAGTTCTAGGGGAAGACAGAGTAATGTTATGTATATATGTTATATCTCTTGTCTTACAGAATCCCCCAGCGGAGCCCAGGAGACCTCACATAAACAACCTCCTGCCGCAACAGGGCATAGCTCCTCAAAAAAAAAAAAATGTGGGTACTGTAAGGATAAACTCCCAAAGTCCCACTCAAAGCCCTTTTTCTATAACTGTATCAATAAATTAGCAGGGAAAGAGGCTTCTACACTGATGAAAAAATGTCTCATCAATTTATACGGAAATGCTGGCAACAGTCAAAGCTTTCCGTGAAGCCGCCGGGCAGTCAGCAACCCAGGGTCCTGACACAGAGGAGCTTACCCCTAGAGAAGGCACATCCTCCCAGGAGAGCCTCTTTGGAGGGGGACCTAGTGCCCTTCTCCCACCCTCACAATCACTCCCTCTAGTCCAGGCAGAGGAAGAAGAGGACGACGGGGGATATGGAAAGCCAGGTCAGAACATAGCTCAGAGGGTGAGTTGGATCTAGACCTGTTAAGCCAGACTCCAGAAGCCCCTAGAGTAACCTCAAGAGATATAGGAGGCTGCGCAAGGCTCAAATCCAGGGTGTTCCCACTCCATCAATCCCTAAAGGATCAGGGCCAGCTGCTATGAATCTGGCAGGTAGCTCCACGATGGTGCATTTAGAGGTTTTTTTTTCTCTTAAAAACCTGCCTCCTAAATTTTTACCCATAGGGTGGGGTGGCACAGTAGGGGGCACCCTTGTGAACATATTATCCTTGAGGAGGTTGCTTGTTATGGGCAACATCTCAACAAGTTCCAACCTATTCTTTCCTCCTTACACAGCTGCTATATCTATCAGTGTGTAAGAGTTAATCAAGACCTCTTGTGGTTTGGGCTACAACCCACCTGTGGGCTGTACGAGAAGCCTAAAATGCTATCCTGCAACCCTTAATTGATGGGTTCCTGGTGCAAACCTCTATGCTAGAGCTACATAAACTAGCCTGTATTTAGTGTGAAGCCCTACAGGTGTCTGATTGCCTCCAGGCTAAGATTGTGATCACCTCTTCTCTTCCTGACAATGACTTAATTGATCTCTGGGTCTGTGCTCGTTAAGACCTTAGATGCTTGGTAGGCTTGGACTCGCTCCCACCTGTGTGTGGGCTAGCCAGACCTACTCAGACTTATGCAGTAGTAGGGTAACAGCTACCACTAGTGTGGTATAGTCACACACCTCAGACTTCCATTATTTGGAAATACCATGTTCCTTCACTGGTGGGTGAAGGATTAGTATCTGGAGTTCAGGCTATGCCTAGGATAGATTGTTTGACCACACATCAGAAATACACAACACTGGAAGTTTGTTTTGTGTCTTTTCTGTAACTATCTTATGGCTCACTAGAAATGCATAATATTGATGTGACTGTACACTGTTGCTTATCAGAAACGCATAACATTGAATTGTTAATGACACTTCTATTATACAACTGTACACTATTGCTAATCAGAAATGCACAACATTGATTTGTCAGCGACATTTCTGTTGGTTATATGACTGTACAAGGTTGCTATTCAGAAACGCACAACATTGAATTATTATTTGTGACATTTCTGTTTGGATATATGACTGTACACTGTTGCTTATCAGAAACACACAACGTTGAGTTACTGATAGCGACTTTTCTGTTGGTTATATGACTGTACAAGTGTGCTAATAAGAAATGCACAACATTGAATTGTCAGCGACATTTCTGTTGGTTATATGACTGTACAAGGTTGCTATTCAGAAACGCACAACACTGAATTATTGTTAGTGACATTTCTGTTGGCTATATGACTGTACACTGTTGCTAATCAGAAACACACGACATTGAGTTACTGATAGCGACTTTTCTGTTAGTTATATGACTGTACAAGTGTGCTATTCAGAAACGCACAGCATTGAGTTTTTGCTAGTGACATTTCTGTTGGTTCTATGACTGTGCAGTGATGCTAGTCAGAAATGCACTGCATTAAATTGTTGTTGGTGACATTTCTGTTGGTTTTATGTCTATACCCTGTTAATCAGAAGTCTTTTAGTGTCACTCTCTGCCGGTTATGACTGCACGTGGTCCAGCTCCAGCAATACACAACTGTAGGTCGCATGTGTCTTTTCTGTTGTCATACTGGCTATGCAACTGCATTTTCCTGATCATCAGAAATGCACAATATGTGTTAGTATAATTTCTGTTGGTTATATGACCGTACTGAGTTCGGTATCAGGAATACTCAACACCAAAGTGTTTCTTGTCCTTCTGTCTTGCATCTATTACCTTAGTTTGCTGTACATCAGAAAAACACAGCAGTAAAAAGGTGTCTCTTCTCTGTTCTTCATATTGATCGCTCAGAAAAACACCACATTTGCACTTGCTATGCCGCGTACACACGATCATTATTCACGGCGGTTAAAAAAAACGCTGTGACTAATGTCATTTAAAAACGGGGGAACAGCTTGTTCCCCCCACACGGTCGTTTTTCATGTAATTTTTTCTCTTGACGAGAAAAACGACCTTCTGTGGGCTCCGCGGCAGTGTTTCCCTATGGGAAACACTGCCGCGGAAAACATGTCGAAAAAAACGACGAGAAAAATTAGAAAATGTTCTAATTTTTCTCGTCGTTTTTAATGCCGTTTTTCTTGTCGAAAAAAAACAGAAAGCCCACAGACCCTCGTTTTTCTCGTCGAATGGGAAAAATGTAGTTTTTTTCGACGAGAAAAACGGCCGTGTGTACGCGGCATTAGTGTCCTTTCTGTTGGATGTATGACCTTAACTTGTTGAGCATCAGAAGCACACATTTTGAAGCTTGTGTCCTTTCTCTTTGCTTAGGTTACATGATGGTATCTTAACCACTTTGCGCCCGGGCAATGCTAAAAAGACGTCTGCATTGCGGCGCCAAAGTGCTGACAGGACGTCCATGGACATCCTCCTGTTTTCTCCCCCCCCCCCGTGCGCCCCCCGCATCGGGGAAAATCTGTGTTGGCCGTGTCCCTTGGACACAGCCAATCACAGATCGTGCTGAATGGCCAATCACAGAGGCCATTCAGCACTCGATCTCACTGTCCAATGAGAGATGATCTCAAATGTAAACATATGAGATCATCTCTCATTGCCGGCTTTCTCTCCTCACACAGAGACCGCGTGTGAGGAGGGAGAGAGATCTGTGCTTGCTCTTAGTAAAAAAAAAGTGAGTTAAAAAAACACATTACAGTAAAAAACAGTGCCCACAGTCCCATCTACCGCCAGTGCCATGTGCCACCAGTCCCATCTGCCAGTGCCATCTTCCATCAGTGCCACCTGCCAGTGCCATCAGTGCCACCTGTCAGTGCCACGTATCAGTGCCATCTGTCAGTGTCACGTGTCAGTTCCTTCTGTCATTGCCAACAATGGCTAAAATAGTATTTTCAGCTGAGGAGGCGTACGAAATTCTTGCGGCCGACGGGAGCAACCAGAGCTCTCCGATTCGGATTCCTCCGCATATTCAGATGAGTCGGACGTGGACTACGAGCCTGTCCTAAGCAGTGGATCAATGACGGAGGGGACGGAGGAGGAGGAAGAAGGAGGAGGGCCCGCCTGCCAGACGAAGGCGTTCTGCTGAGGAGGCAGTGCCATCCACCACCACTGCAGTACCTCGGGAAGCAAGGCCATGTACCAGTGGGGTGTCACCTCAGTCCCAAAGGGTTAGGTCCCATGCCAGTATTCCCAATTCCCTTCAGTACCCCTTGTGGCTTCCTCCTAATTCAGGAGAAGCCAACATTCCCCCTTTCACTGCCCAGCCAGGAGTCCAGGTGGATACAGAAAACTTTTCCCCCAATTGATTTTTTTAATTTATTTTTTACTGAGGACATGCTGGCAACAATTGTGGCCCAGTGCAACTTATATGCCCAACAGTTCATAACCAGCAACCCAACGTCCTCTTATGCCCGTCCCTACGTGTGGAGAGCCCTTACAGTGGAGGAGTTTAGAATTTTTTTGGGCCTCACATTCTGCATGGGACTAAATGGAAAAAATCAGATGCGTTCCTATTGGTCATCCCGCCCCATCTACCATCTTTTCCTCAGTAATGCCCAGGTCCAGATATCTAATGATTATGAGATTCCTACACTACAATGACAATACCCAGTGCCCTCCCCGAAATAACCCAAATTTTGATAAGCTTTATAAAATTCGGCCGCTACTAAATTATTTTTCTGAAACCTTCCCCCAGTTGTTTACCCCAGACCAACATATATGCGTGGATGAGTCCCTTATAAAAATTCCTGGCAGGCTGGGCATAAAACAATTTATACCCAGCAAAAGGGCCCGCTATGGGGTGAAGCTCTATAAATTATGCGACCGAGCCACTGGGTATGTGTATGCCTTTATTGTATATGAAGGGAAGGACACCCAACTGCACCCCCTTAATTGCCCAGACTATATAGGAACTAGTGGGAAAGTAGTTTGGGAACTCATAAACCCACTTCTGGAGAAAGAATACCACTTGTATGTGGACAATTTTTATACAAGTTTGCCCCTGTTCCGAAACCTACACAGAATAAAGACTCAAGCATGCGGCACCGTACGGACGAACCGGAAGGGCTTTCCTCAAAGCCTGGTCACCAAAAAATTGAGAAGAGGGGAGACGGCGAGTTTACGTAATGAGGAAATTTTGGCTGTGAAGTGGAGGAACAGAAGAGACGTCTACGTACTTTCTTCCATCCACAACAATGAATTTGTTGAGATCACCAGGAGGAATGGCCGGATCCAAAAACCCAAATGCATCTACGAGTACAATAAGTTCATATGGGGGGGGGGGGTGTCAACTTCAATGACCAGATGCTCGAACCCTACCTTTCCACAAGAAGAACATACCAGTGGTATAAGAAAGTTTCCATTTATTTGTTTAATTTGGCCATGTACAACTCCTATGTCATCTATCAGAAATCCACTATAAGACCCAAATCCTTCCTTTTCTTCCAGGAGGAAATAGCCACTGCCCTTTTATACCCGAACAGCCCACCAGTAAACATTAGATCCGATGTCATTAGCCGACTCTCCGAGCGCCACTTCCCAGATAAAATCCCTCCCAGACCAACAGGCCAAAAACGCCAGAAAAAATGCCGGGTGTGCACCAAAAGAGGAGCGAGAAGAGACACCATTTATTATTGTGCCCAATGTCCTTCAGAACCAGGCCTCTGCATAGGCGACTGCTTCCACCATTACCATACCAAAATAAATTATTAGTTCACTTCCTGCCATTTATCTTCACACCCCTTATGCCTCTGCTTTCTCTGTAACTGACCCTGGCTTGTTATTCGACCACGCTTCTGCCTAACGATTCTGTTTATACCTCTGCCTGATCTGGAACTGACCCTGGACTGTTATTTGACCATGCTTTTTGCCTGTCTCTTGGACGGATCTTGTACCCTGCCAGTGGACTAGTGGGATTCATAACACAGGGGTCTCACATATGTGAGGGGCTCCAGAATTGTTTTTCTGGATGAAGAAAGCAAATCGTTTTTGTTTTTCTCATTCCCAGATTAGGGTCTGGAGACTCACAGGCTTCAAAGAGATTTGGGTAGGAGAAGCCTCTACCCCTGTTCCCATTCAGTCCTGAACGAGGCCCTACTTCTGCCAACTGCCTGTAGGACCTATGCCATCATGTCTCTGCCTGTCGCATGAACCGACCACACCAATGGACCTGCCTACTACCAGGACCAATATTTTGGCACTGCTGACAATCTCTGCCTGCACTGACCCTGGACTGTATATGGACAGTATCCCTGCCTGCTGCCTGTACTGACTATGGACAGTATTCCTGCCTGTTGCCTGGACAATTGCATTCGCTTTTGCTGACCAAGTCCCTGCCTGCTGCCTGGACCAGTGCTATCCTCCTGTGGACAACTGCGCTACTAAAAACCACAGGTAATCTTTTGTTTACCCTTTGCTCAGCAGAATGTATTTTGAGGTGTAATTCTTGGTATGTTCATGCTATGTGTCCCAAGAACACCTGATGGTGTACCTTGCATGTTGGGCCTCTGTATGTGGCCAGGTTGTATAAAAGTCTCACACATTTGGTATCGCCATACTCAGGAGGAGTAGCAGAATGTATTTTGGGGTGTCATTTTTGCTATGTACATGCTATGTGTTGGAAATATCTTATAAATGGACAACTTTGCGTAAAAAAATTGCGTTTTCATTTTTTTCCCGCATTTTCCAAAAACTTCAGGAAAAAAAATGAACCGTTCAAAAGACTCATTATGCCTCATAGATTATACGTTGGGGTGTTAGATTTCCAAAATGGGGTCACTTTGTGGGCGTTTCTATTGTCCTGGTGCTCCAGGGCCTTCAAAATTGTAATAGGTGGTTGAGAAATGAGATGTGTAATTTATGCTCCTAGAATGCCTGAAGGTGCCATTTCAATATTGGGCCTCTGTATGTGGGCAGGCTGTATAAAAGTCTCACACATTTGGTATCACCATACTCAGGAGGAGTAGGAGAATGTATTTTGGGGTGTAATTTTTGCTATGTGTTGGCAATTAGGCATGTGCATTTCGTGACGCTCTGAATCAAAATTCGGATGAATTTATTATTCGGACGTTCGGATGCACCCGAATTAACGAATTCAACCGAATCCGAACGTTTCAAATCGAAAAACCACGGACAAAATTCGAATTGAATTCTAAAAGAATTCTAGTCGAATCGAATTTGAAAACAATTAGAATAGAACATATTGGAAATAATCAAATAGAAAAACAATAGAATAGAATAAAATACAATATATAGATTATATTTTATTCTATTCTGTTCTATTTTTTTTCTAGTCTATTTTCTATTTCTATTCTAATCTTCGATAATATTTCATCCGCATTCGTTAATATTTCAACCGGATTTGAAATTATTTCAACCGAATAGAAAAGATTGTAATAAAATAGAAAACAGATAATAGACTAGAAAAACAATAGGACGGAATATATTATATTTTATTCTATTCTTTTTTCTAGTCTATTCTTTTACATTCTATTCAAATCTTTTCTATTAAAATCAAAATCATTATATACTAATTTCGGAAGAGATAGATATATAGATAGATATAGATAGATATAGATATAGAGATATAGAGATATAGATATATTTTATATATAAAAAAAATTCAGACATTCGAATTTCGTATAGAATGAATTCTAATTTGAATAGAAAAGATTAGAATAGAAATAGAAAATAGACTAGAAAAACAATAGAACAGAATAGAGTATAGATACTATCTAGTTAATTTTTAATTTTTTTTGCAGATTACTATTTGTTTCCATAAGATCTCCTGCAGACTATTAGCATCTATTTAATTTTTTTTTTTTTTTGCAGATTACTAATAGTCTGCAGGAGATCTTATGGAAACAAATAGTAATCTGCAAAAAAAAGAAAAAATTAAATAGATAGTATCTATACTCTATTCTGTTCTATTGTTTTTCTAGTCTATTTTCTATTTCTATTCTAATCTTTTCTATTCAAATTAGAATTCATTCTATACGAAATTCGAATGTCGGAAAAAATAAATAAAAATAAATATATATATATATAACCATCTTCCGAAATTCGAATTCAGTATATAAGGATTTTGATTTTATTAGAAAAGATTTGAATAGAATATAAAAGAATAGACTAGAAAAAAATAGAACAGAATAGAATAAAATATAATATATTCTGTCCTATTGTTTTTCTAGTCTATTATCTGTTTTTCTATTTTATTATAATCTTTTCTATTCGGTTGAAATAATTTCAAATCCGGTTGAAATATTATCGAATTTGGTTGAAATATTAACGAATGCGGATGAAATATTATCAAATCCGGTAGATATATTTTCGAATTTGGTTGAAAATATTTTCGAATGCGACCGATTTTTCGAATTCCAATTAGAAAAGATTAGAATAGAAATAGAAAATAGACTAGAAAAAAAATAGAACAGACTAGAATAAAATATAATATATATATATATTGTATTTTATTCTATTCTGTTCTATTGTTTTTCTATTCGATTATTTCCAATATTTTCGATTCTATTCTAATTGTTTTCGAATGCGGTTGAAATGATTTTGAATCATGTTGAAATAATTTTGAATCCGGTTGAAATATTTTCGAATCCGAAATTTTTTAGGAATTCGGTCGAAAACAGAACGAAATCCGAAAACGAATTTAATGGATTTAACGAATCTAACTAAACAAAATTAATTAACGAATTAAAACAAAACAAAACAATTTTTTTCCTTTTGCACATGTCTATTGGCAATATCATATAAATGGACAACTTTGCGTAAAAAAAAATTGCGTTTTCATTTTTTCCCCGCATTTTCCAAAAACTTCAGGAAAAAAATGAACCGTTCAAAAGACTCATTATGCCTCATAGATTATACGTTGGGGTGTTAGATTTCCAAAATGGGGTCACTTTGTGGGCGTTTCCATTGTCCTGGTGCTCCAGGGCCTTCAAAAGTGTAATAGTTAGATGTGTAATTTATGCTCCTAGAATACCTGATGGTGCTCCCTGCATGTTAGACCTCTGTATGTGGCCAGGCTGTGAAAAAGTCCCACACATGTGGTATCGCCATACATAGGAGTAGCAGAATGTATTTTGGGGCGTCATTTGTGGTATACACATGCCATGTGAGAGAAATAACCTATTACAATGACAATTTTGTGGAAAAAAATAAAAATAAAAATAAATCTTCATTTTGCAAAGAATTGTGGGAAAAAATTACAACATCAAAAACCTCGCCATGCATCTTACTAAATACCTTGGAATGTCTACTTTCAAAAAATGGGTCATTTGGGGGGGTATTTGTACTTTCCTGGCTTGTTCGGGTCGTAAGAAATGAGATAGGCCACCAGTACATTAGGTGTGATCAATTGTTTATGATCCGCACTACAGCTTGTAGACTCTATAACTTTCACAAAGACCAAAAAATATCCACTAATTTGGGTTATTTTTACCAAAGATATGTAGCAGTATAAATTGTGGCCAAAATTTATGAAGAAAAATTAATAATTTGCAAAATTTTTATCACATAAAAAAAAAGTGGTTTTTTTTCAAAATTTTCCATATTTTTTCATTTATAGCGCAAAAAACCCAGAGGTGATCAAATACCACCAAAAGAAAGCTCTATTTGTATGAAAAAAAAGGCCAAAAAATCATTTGGGTACAGTATTAGATGACTGAGTAATTGTCATTCAAAGTGTGAGCGCTGAAAGCTGAAAATTGGTCCGGGCACGAAGGGGGTTTAGTGCCCAGTTGTCAAGTGGTTAATACATATTAGAAATACACAATATTTTACGTTTTTGTTTGTGTCTTCTCTGTTCTACAGGTGACTGTATATCAGAAAATATAACAGTGAAGGATGGGTGTGTCTTCCTGTTTTGTATTCCATATAAAGCTTGAGCTTGCTACCCTTCAGAAATACAAGATTTATGGCCTGTATATCTGTGATATTAATTATATATTTGTCACTTTTATTTCAGACCTTATTTCCATGCACATGGAAGGAACAGGATTTCTGACTGCAAAAAATTCAGTCCTTTACATTCAGGCATGCCAGAGGCATTCTCTAGGCTTGAACCCAGTAGGGTTATAAGACACTGGAAGAAGGTCATGAAATCACCCATCATGATTTTATTTTATTTTTTTAATTCCTTTATTTAAATAGAAAGTGTGTTCAACAATTAGCACATATAGCGGAGATACATAATAAAAATCAGACAATAAGATCAATCGTGGTCAGGAAATTAGGTAAATATATCAGACACCCCGGCTTTACATGGTAAGTAAAGCACATGAAGAAAGTACGGAATAGGGATAAAGTTGGTGTGCCAAGCTGGGGAGGCAATCTATCAAATACTTGTGCGTCCTGGAGCCGATAATAACATATGCCAAGCTATATAATACAGTAAAAAAATTTAAAGTTTTAACAGTTGTTTGGGATGTGAAACAACCCAATGGCCAGATGGGCCCAAGCACGGGACACATAGAATAGGTAATGCACCATAGGATATTCACAGTATCTGATCACGATAGCCCGTGATTGGGTAAGAGGTAAGGGAAGGGGGTAAATACCAAAAGTGGAAAAGGGAGAGGAGAAATGGAGGCTTAGTAGAATATAAGAGCAGAAAGTATTAGAGTAGAGTAAAGAGGGGTAGCGCCCCCTGACTGGGAAGCGGGACAAGCCCAACCTCACAGAGATAAGCGTCTGTGTATATAAAGTGTTGCCAGGGTCTCCAGGTCTCCCGGAAGGTCTCCTCCATGTCTCTTAGTTCGTTCACTTTAGAAAATCATAGGGACTTCGCCGGCGGGTTCCCCGACCTCCAACAGAGGGGTATGCAGGCCTTGGCAGCATTCAGTAGCTGAATGGTAATTAGGGTTGTCCCGATACCACTTTTTTAAGACCGAGTACAAGTACTTGCCGATACCGATTACCGATACTTTTTTATAATGTCAGGTGACAGTTTTAAAGCACAATACAGATTAGGTGGCACTGCTATGCAGCACTGATAGGCGGCACTGATTAAGCAGCACTGATATGATTAGGTGGCACGGATATGCAGCAGTGATGAGTACTGACAGGTGGCGGGCACTTATGACTGGCACCGACATATGGCTGGCACTGACAGGGGGCTGGCACTGATAGACGGCACTGGCACTAATAGATGGCAGGTGGCTGGCACTGATAGATGGCAGTGATAGATGGTACTGAGTCAGCATATGCTCCTTACATTGGTGATCAGTAAGAAGAATGCCCCTAACATTGGTGGTCAGTGGGAAGAATGCCCCTAACATTGGTGGTCAGTGGGAAGAATGCCCCTAACATTGGTGGTCAGTGGGAAGAATGCCCCTAACATTGGTGGTCAGTGGGAAGAATGCCCCTAACATTGGTGGTCAGTGGGAAGAATGCCCCTAACATTGGTGGTCAGTGGGAAGAATGCCCCTAACATTGGTGGTCAGTGGGAAGAATGCCCCTTACATTGGTGGTCAGTGGGAAGAATGCCTCTTACATTGGCAAAGGCACCCCCCCACCCCCACCTCTTCCCTCCCCCTGGGCCATTTTCAGTGGTTAATGTCTTTTTAAAAAACTCCCTCCCCTCCAGCATCGAAAAACAAAACAGGCAGGAGAGTCAGGGGGAGCACATCGAGCAAAATAGGGTGACCAGCAGAAAGACAGGCAACCATTTGATCACAAGGGCGGAAGGAAAACAAATCTGTGTGCATGTCACAATGAAATTTTACTTACCCACCTGAAGACACGCTCTGCTCTCCGCTCTGGTTGCGCCCCCTCTCCGCTCTGGTCTCCGCCCCCCGCCTCGCTCTCCGCCCCGTCTGCGATCTGGTCTCCGCCCCCTGCTTCGCTCTCCGCCCCGTCTCCGCTCTGGTCTCCGCCCCCCGCCTCGCTCTCTGCCCCGTCTGCGATCTGGTCTCTGCTCTGGTCTCCGCCCCCTGCTTCGCTCTCCGCCCCGTCTCCGCTCTGGTCTCCGCCCCCTCTGCGCTCTGTTCTCCGCTCTGGTCTCCGCCCCCCGCCTCGCTCTCCTCCCCCTCTGTGCTTTGGTCTCCGCCCCCCGCCCCGCTCTCCGCCCCCTCTTCGCCCTCTCGGCGAAGTATCGGACAAGGCATCGGGAGCATTTGCGTGAGTACAAGTACTTGCGCAAATGCTTGGTATCGGTCCCGATACCGATACTAGTATCGGTATCGGGACAACCCTAATGGTAATAGAGGCCTTGTATTTCTTGATGGGTCGTTCTGTAAGGTGGAGCAGGCAGGCAGCGGGGTTCCCCTCCAGGGAGACACCAGTCAGGTGGTTGATCGTGCGAGCCACCTCGAGCCAAAAAGGAGAGAGTGTGGGACAGGCCCAAAAAACATGCAGCATCGTTCCCTCTGCAGTGCCACAACGCCAACAAAGGTTGGAGACCTGCTGAAAGAAATGGTGCAGAGTGGTGGGCACCCTATACCATCGGGTCATAATTTTGTAGCATGTCTCTTGAACTCTGGTGGCTATCGAGGATTTCTGAGCAAAGTAGAGAATCTTCTCTCTCTGGGGGTCGGTGAATTGAATGCAGAGTTCTGCTTCCCACTTAGAGAGGAACGGGGGAACGAACCCTTCCGCTGGTCGAATCAAGGAGGAGTAGATAAGCGAGAGACTGTGCCGCACTGGCTCCCCGCGACGGCATACGTTTTCAAATTCAGTAAGTTGACGGGAGATGCCCGGCGTCCGCAGAAGTCCAAAGGGGGATCTGTAGCAGACACCCCGGCTTCAGGGGAGAGTTGGCCATTAGGCCCCAAAAAGTCACACAAACTGAGCCGTCCGCCTGCCACCAATCGCTTGAAATGAGGACTCTGAAAGCCAGGTGTAAATTCTGGATTACCCAAAACCGGCACCATAGGGGAGGGTAGTGGGGACACAGAGGAGTGCCGAAAGGCATCTCTGCCCACAGACAGTGTGCTGCCTAGTGTAGGATGATCAGCGAGGTCCCTCGGCAGAGGTGTGGTGATCCAAGGCCAGCTCTTGGCCGTGTCTCTGGAATCTTCTATTTCCATGGTCACCCAGTGCTTTGCCTCTGCGTGGCAATGCCAGTCCACCAACCTGGTGAGGTGAGCCGCCCTGTAATAGGCTTTCATGTCCGGAAGGCCAACCCCCCCCCCTACTTTTTGGAAGGTGGGAGGAGTCGAAGTCTAATGCAAGGTTTGCGATGAGACCACACGAAGTCGCGGAACATAGAGTCGATACGTTTGAAAAATGCTGAGGGCAGGCGGATCGGAAGCGCCTGCAGCAGGTACAACACCCTTGGCAACATAGTCATCTTGAGGGCACTGCAACGGCCAAACCACGTCAGCGTGAGTGAGTGCCAGTGGAGAAGATCCGCCTTCAAGCGAGGAATTAGCGGGGCGAAATTCGCCGAGTACAAGGCTGCGGGGTCAGAGGTGATGTCGACTCCCAGGTAACGGATAAGGTTAGTTGCCCATCTCAGAGGAAAGGCCGATCGCAGACGCTGAACAATGTCCCTACCTACCGTTATATTAAGAATGGAAGATTTGGACAGATTGATTTGAAAGAGGGAGAGAGCGCCATATTCCTGAAGAGATTGGAGCAGATTGGGGAGGGAGGTAAGCGGTTCCATTAGGAAGAAGATTCGATCGTCCACAAATGCGGCCACCTTGTGGGACCCTGAGGATTTCTGGTAACCAATGATGCCTGCGTCCGCCCTTATTCTGCACAGAAGAGGCTCCAAGGAAAGTATGAAAATCAGAGGAGAGAGGGGGCAGCCCTGCCGTGTGCCATTGCTGATATTAAAGAAGTCCGACCTAGTCTCATTCACCTTGACCGCTGCAGTGGGGTGAGAGTAGAGAGATAAAATCCATCCTAGCATAGATGACCGGAGGCCAATGTGCTCTAAAGTGGCCCGTATAAAGGCCCAGTCCACGCGGTCAAAGGCCTTCTCCGTGTCAGTGGACAGCAGGAGAAGGGCCCGTTTGGATGTCCTGCCCGCGTGGATCAAGTTCACCACTCGGATGGTGTTGTCTCGGGGCTCCCGTAGCGGTACAAAGCCTGCCTGATCTCTATAGACGAGACTCGGTATATGAGACAACAATCTGTTGGCCAGAATTTTGGCAAACATTTTCAAGTCTGTATTTAAAAGTGCTATTGGGCGATAATTCCCACATCGTAGCAGATCTTTCCCTTCCTTCGGGATAAGGGAGATATAGGCTCTCAGAGTGTCCACCGGGAAAGAATTACCCACAGTAATAGAGTTGAGAGCAGTGACTAGAGGCCGCGATAGCGTATCAAAAAAGGTCTTGTAATACGTCGGGGTCAGGCCATCGGGGCCGGGAGCCTTCCTCGGCTTTGAATTAGCCAGAGCAACACCCAGCTCCGCCGCCGTGATGGGCTCCTCCAGCTCCTCCCGTACCTCCATAGGAAGCGTTAGCATGCCAGATGTGGCCACATACGACAGGGGGGGTAGAGTTAGCAGGGGAGGGCTTGTCGAAATTATAGAGACCTTCATAGAAGGAACGAAACTCCGTCGCCATGTCTGACGACGTATTCAGCTTTTGTCCAGAGGAGGCCAGAATATGAGAAATATATGTTTTCGTGCGTGGGCCACGCAGAGCCCTAGCCAGTAGCGACCCTGGTTTATTAGAGAATTCGTACATGGTGCGGTGCGCCCAAGCCAGTCTTTGCTTTGTTTTGTGGAATAAAAGCGAACGTAGTTCCTCACGGGCCTTGAGGAGATCCTGAAAGGTTGCACGTGCAAGACTCGCCTTATGCGAACACTCAAGGCTACGCATCAGGGCGAGGAGTTCTTCCGTGCGCCGGGTTCTCTCCCGTTTAAGACGGGCCCCTATTTTGATCAGTGTGCCTTTGACTACTGCCTTGTGGGCCTCCCAGACCACCAGGGGGTTGTCAACGGACTCCCCATTAATGGAGAAGTACTCCCGAAGAGTGTTCAGTAATTCAGAACAGGTTTCCTCCGATTGAAGCAAAGCTTCATTCAGTCTCCAGGATGGGGGGGTCCGGGACATGGGCCCCAATTGGAGTGTCAGGTGGACAGGCGCATGATCCGAGAAGGACATGACGTCGATGGAGGTGGACACCACTCCGGCCAGGCCTTTATGCGACAACAGCAGATAATCTAGCCGTGAGTACGTGTGGTGAACCTGGAGCCTGCCCAACAGCAAGATGCTGACCCCTTTTGATTTAGAGATCGGGGAGACACTGTGGTAAACAGTCGGGAAGGTCCCATTGGTCAGTTTAGGAATACTATCGCCACGAAAATGAGTTTCCTGTAGGAAGGCTACTTGAGTTTTGCCTTTGCGCAAGTCAGCTAGAAGCTGCGAGCGCTTTTCGGGAATGTTCAGGCCACGTACATTAAGGGAGGTGATCTTGAGGAGACCCATGGCCTAGCCTGGAGACGGTCACTAATGATCGTGTGACGAGGTCCCAACAAAAGGGTCCCCCCCCCCAGTCAGAGGGCAGATAGTGAGAAACAGAGAGAAAGAGGGAAAAATAAAAAAAAGAGAAAAAAAAACAAAGAGAAAAAATAAATGGGGGGGGGGAGCAGCAAGAGGGGGGAGAAAGGGAGAGATAGAGAGAGGGAAAGTGGGGTGTAATTGGTTTAAAAAACGAGAATATGTAGTGGACCCCTGTTAGGCACTGAAGGTGTCCTACCAAGGGGTCGCCCTAATGGGGGGTGAAAAAGACGTTAGTGCCTGCTCACGATTGAGCAGCAATAGGTCAATGGAGAAAATAAACAAAGCACATGGAGAAGCACGGGGTGAGAGCATAGAGAACCATACATTAGGTAGCATATTCGCTGACCAAGTGATAACATATAAAAACCCATAACAAATCATAAACAAAGACCTGAGCTAAGAGACTGAGTATCAATAGCTGGGATCGTACCGTGATGGTGCACTGGGGGGTGCGAACAGTCCGGCGAAACCCTGAGTGGGCAGCAGACCTAGAGGGGTGAAGCATAAACCAAGACCCTTCACCATGCCCCAGAGCACCAGGACCGAGGACCAACATGTATGTAAGGAAATAATCTGCATAGGTAAGGCATAACAGTGCATAAGACAAGGGCACAAGCAGAGTCCACAGGCAGGGTCCATCTTAATGAAATTTGCTGTAACATCTATAGAAAAACATTGCTGTTGGGCAGGCTCCAGGCTCCCCACATTATTCAGATAGTGGTAGCAAGGACATGCCAAGGGGGGGGAGCAGGGGGAGGGTCTAGGGACGGTGAGGGCCGCACTGTGTGCAAAAACCAAAAGGAGCAGTACAGGGAGGGTCCGACTGTTAACGGCCAGTAGAGGCTGGGAGGGGCCTTGAGGAGTGGAGCCTGGAGCCTACCCGCATATCCCTGTAAATCACTCAAAACTCCCCCATCACAAACCACCTGGTAGGTGAGCAGAGTGATAAACAGAATAGAAGCATTAGTCTGGCGGTGACCCAGGACCATAAACTATCAAATAAGCAACACAGAGCACCCTCCTTCTCAAAAAAAAAAGGGGGGAAGAGGGGGGGTGAGAATTAAGGGCCCCCCCCTATGTGCAAAGTCCCGTAAGAGATGGCGGGTCCTGGGGCCTGTAGGAGCAGATGGAAATACCAGCCGGGACAGCCCATGGAGTCAATAGGGGCAAGATCCAGCTGTAACAGGAACTCAGGAAACAAGAGTCAAACAAACAGGTCAGCCCAGGTGAAGTCCACAGGAACATCTACTGCAACGGTTTACCAGTCACTGGGATAGAACAAAGGAGATCAGGCCTCGGGGGACAGCGGATGAGATCTAGGAGCCTCACGACTAGGGGGGCGGGAGCGGGGTCGCCTCACCCGTTGCGGTCTGGGTAAAGGTGGGCCAAGCACCTCTTGGGATAGCAGGTAGTCAAACCAGTTAGGAACACTCACAGCAGGCTTGTTGATAAAGCTGAACAGGTCTGGTAGTAGGTCCGGCGAACGGAGGTGGAACTCAGATCCCTGCCTTTTCACGATCAGGTGGAAAGGGTGGCCACAGCGGTATGTGGCTTCAGCTTCACGGATTACCTCAAGGAGGGGACGCATGAGCCCTCATGGCCCGTGTTTGTCTGGAGATATCAGGGTAAACCCGTATCTGGGCTCCGTCAAAGTCAATCGGACCTTTCTCCCAAGCCATACGTAGGATCTCCTCCTTGATGGTGAAGAAATGCACCCTGCAGAGAACATCCCGTGGCAGGTCTGCGGTGGCGGGGCCCTGTGACGATGGCAATGGGGCCCTGGGGCCCGGTGAACCCTGTCCAGCTCTATAACTCCGAGGTCGGGGGCTTGCCAAGGATTTGGTTCAAGATGGCTCCCACAGTGGCCCGCAGATCTGGCCCCATGGTGGCTTCGGGGACGCCTCTGAGGCGTAGATTGTTCCGCCTACTCCTGTTCTCGCCGTCATCCAGCCGCAGCTGGACTTCAACAAGATGGCGACGAAAGGCCCGTTGTTCAGTCTCCAAGCTGGTAATGCGTGCATCAGTGGAAGTGGTGGAGGACTCCAGGACAGTTACTCTCTCCTCCACCGTATCTACCTGCTTGCGCAGATCATGCAGTTCCCGTGAGAGGGCATTCACAATGGAGGTTGCCATGTCATTCAGGTCCTGCTTAGTGGGCAAGCTTGCCACTATGTCCCGGAGGGAGCCCTCTCCATGATCGCCCGTCCCTCCTGCGGAGTCAAAGCCCAGCTGCGTGTCAGAGAGCGGCAGAGCAGGGGACAATATAGGGGAGAGCGGTCCGACTGGGAAGGCAGATCCCCATCCACAGCAGACCCAGCCAGTGTGCCCCTCTTACTTGTTGCGGCGGCGCTCGCCGGAGCAGCTCGTGTCGGCGCCATCTTGGACAAAACAGCTGGGGAAGAAGCGGCGTGCTGCCGCAAGAAGTAGTGAGTGATTTCAGGTCCCCTCTGCTCCCCCGTGTTCAGCGGGTGTTTGCGGTCCTCGGGCATGTAAAAAACAACGTGATCTGTCAGTCCAGCGGGTGGTACTCAGCTCTCTCCCGTGCAGAGCTCCGGATAACACGTCCTCACACTGCCATCGCTAAGCCACGCCCCTATCATGATTTTTTACTAAGAACTTATATGTTCATAAGATTTATTTTTTTTGGGCTAGAAGATGCAGCATCAGAACTTATCTGACCTGTTTACCCGACCCGATAAGTTTACAGCTCGGCAGGTATCCTTCATACCACCCCCTTGGACTTACTGGATGTAGCTAGCCAATATTCGTCTTTTACTCATACTATAGAGTTAATTCCCTGTAGTAGGGATCTGCTTAACATGACACTCATTGGTACCAAGAGGCACCCATTGGTGCTTGGAGTGGATTACGGTCTCAGACACCTGATATTTATGAAATGGTTACTATCAGTTCTTACCAGGCTCCTTTCTGCTTAGTTTTATTGCATCTAGGGTTATAAGGAGCTTGGGGATATAGAACACTTTCACATCTGACATGTCCGCATTCAGATGGGGAGAAAGCCAGAAGTGGGTATGCTTGGTTACATACCTGTCCAGTCCTCTGAGCCCAGGGAATAAGCTTCCCTTAATCTATTATCCTTAAGTGGGTTTTTCCTTTTCACCATGGCTATGGCAAATAAATAAAAAGGGGACCCACAAAGATTGTCTGTCAGGGAGCCTTTTTTTCTAAATCATTCTCCTGAACATACTAATGGTTTAAAACCAGATGTTCTTTGTTGACCAAAGTAGTTCCGTGTTTCACAGAACAAGTCTCTGATTAGTCTCTTTAGTGGTCTTGTGCAGCAGTTACACATTATAGACCACGATTGCTAGAAGGTTGACACAGTAAATTTTTCTAACTTACAAAATTCACAGGCTCTCAGATTTTATCTTTAAGAGCCCATGCCACCTAGATCCTGCATCCGAAGAGAAGGCAGGGACATAGGTTGAGCAGACCTGCAGATCAGTTACATGATCCAGCTAGGATACCTTCATCACGCTCTAGGGAGTGGAGGTAAAAAATTCAAGTCAAAAGCCTGGCATTTGGCAGAAAGGCCTTTTAGGCAGGGGTCCCACCCTAAAGTAGGCCTGTGGTTTCTTGATTATCCTCTCAGGTGTGCCGTCCTGGAAGGTGATAGGAGAAAACCTACGTTAGACTTACCGGTAACAGTATTTCTACGAACCTTCCAGGACGGCAGGCCTACTTCCCACCCTATGTGGATGGAAAGATGAGCTAAACGCTAGGTGGTAGGTACCTATATGGAGCGATGCCCCTTGTGAACCAGTTCAGGATTACTTTATTACATACTGGGGATCAAGGGGAAGGGTGGGGACTTATAACAAGCTGTCAATTGATTGTGTTTTCTGTGGGGAGGAGCTCTCATCTCTCAGGTGTGCTGTCCTGGAAGGTTTGTAGAAATACCGTTACCGGTAAGTCTAACATAGTTTTTTTTTACTTTTTGCTATAATAAATATCCCAATTTTGGTTAAAAAAAAAAAAAACTTTTTTTTTTTAGTTTAGGCCGATACGTATTCTTCTACATATTTTAGGTAAAAAATAAATTAAAAAAAATCAAAAAAAAAAAAAAAAAAAAAAAAAAAAATCGCAATAAGCGTATAGTGACTGGTTTGCGCAAAAGTTATAGCGCCTACAAAATAGGGGATAGAATTATGACTTTTTTTATTATTTTCTTTTTACTAGTAATGTTGGCGATCTGCGATTTTTTTTTGGGACTGCGACATTATGGCGGACACATCGGACACTTTTGACAAATTTTTGGAACCATTTACATTTATACAGCGATTAGTGCTATAAATATGCACTGATTACTGTATATATGTGACTGGCAGGGAAGGGGTTAACACTAAGGGGCGAGGAAGGGGTTAAATGTGTTCCCTAGGAGTGATTGTTACTGTGGGGGGAGGGGACTGACTGGGGGAGGTGACCGATCTGTGTCCCTATGTACAAGGGACACAGCATCGGTCTCCTCTCCCTGACAGGACGTGGATCTCTGTATTTACACACAGAGATCCACGTCCTTGTCTGTGTACCGGCCGATCGCGGGTACCTGGCGGACATCGCGGCCGCAGGCACGCGCATTGGCATCAAAGTGACGCGCCGGGCACGCTCCCCCCAGTGGTCGGAGGAGCCGAGGCTGTCTATTGACGGCCTCCCAGATTTCTAGAGCCACCTTGTGGCCGTCTTTTGTATATGACCCGGGCTCCAGCAGGTTAAGGAAGGTGTCTTCCCCTATGTCAGGGTCACCTGTGGCCAGGTGACAGATGCACACCGTAGGGGGACAGGAGTGCACCGCGAGGTAGTGAACCCTATGGCTGGCTTCTGCGGATAGGAAACTGGGTGGTTGTGGAAAGCGGGACCAGAGGAGCAGAACCGGGATCCAAACGGAAGCTAGAGCCAAGATTCCCCAGGGCGCGGAGTCTAAGACCCAGCTGGTCTTCTCCAGGGCCTCTAGTGGTGAGGATGTTAGCTGCAGGCTGGGACCAGGTCGCGGCCCCTGGAGTTTCCTAGCTCACGCCCCGTAGGATAAGGGGAAAAGAGGGGAAGCAGCAGCACACGATAAGAGAGAACCGAATAACAAGCTGAAGGTCAGGGGCCACAAGCAGACAAGGATAACGAAGAACGAGCCGAAGGTCAAGGGTCACGAGCAGACAGGAATAGTCGGGGACAAGCCAATAACGTAACAGAGAGACAGACGTAGCACACGGCAGGCAGGAACCCAAAAACACAATGCCTAACAAACACGTTGATCAGCCAAGCAGGCTTGCAGTGCACAGGTTAATATAGTGTTCTGTGATAGGGCCTGGGGTGGAGTCTGGCTGGGAGGAGATTATAAAGGAAGCCAGGTGAAAGGGCTCAGGCCTCTAAGATGAACACATGGGAAGGAAGGTAAGCTGACAGACAAACACTACTGCATATCCATGACACCCTATCTCCAAAATAGATATTTTCCAAACGTATACAAAGCATTCGAATCAAGAAGCTAAAACTAAAGGAGTAGCGATTCTAATTTCAAATAGAATACCATGGACACTCACGGATAAATGTTTGGACCCTGGGGGAAGATATCTTTTTCTTAAAGGTGCTATAGGCGGGGAGAAGGTAACTCTAGCCACTATGTACAGTGGGGCAAAAAAGTATTTAGTCAGCCACCAATTGTGCAAGTTCTCCCACTTAAAAAGATGAGAGGCCTGTAATTGTCATCATAGGTATACCTCAACTATGAGAGACAAAACGTGGAAACAAATCCAGACAGACAATCACATTGTCTGATTTGGAAAAAATGTATTTGCAAATTATGGTGGAAAATAATTATTTGGTCACCTACAAACAAGCAAGATTTCTGGCTCTCACAGACCTGTATCTTCTTCTTTAAGAGGCTCCTCTGTCCTCCACTCATTACCTGTATTAATGGCACCTGTTTGAACTTGTTATCAGTATAAGACACCTGTCCACAACCTCAAACAGTCACACTCCAAACTCCACTATGGTGAAGACCAAAAAGCTGTCGAAGGACACCAGAAACAAAATTGTAGACCTGCACCAGGCTGGGAAGACTGAATCTGCAATAGGCAAGCAGCTTGGTGTGAAGAAATCAACTGTGGGAACAATAATTAGAAAATGGAAGACATACAAGACCACTGATAATCTCCCTCGATCTGGGGCTCCATGCAAGATCTCACCCCGTGGGGTCAAAATGATCACAAGAACGGTGAGCAAAAATCCCAGAACCACACGGGGGACCTAGTGAATGACCTGCAGAGAGCTGGGACCAACGTAATAAAGGCTACCATCAGTAACACTACGCCGCCAGGGACTCAGATCATGCAGTGCCAGACGTGTCCCCCTGCTTAAGCCAGTACATGTCCGGGCCCATCTGAGGTTTGCTAGAGAGCATTTGGATGATCCAGAAGAGGATTGGGAGAATGTCATATGGTCAGATGAAACCAAAGTAGAACGGTTTGAAAGAAACACAATTTGTCATGTTTGGAGGAAAGAGAATGCTGAGTTGCAGCCAAAGAACACCATACCTACTGTGAAGCATGGGGGTGGCAACATCACGCTTTGGGGCTGTTTCTCTGCAAAGGGAACAGGACGACTGATCCGTGTACATGAAAGAATGAATGGGTCCATGTATCGTGAGATTTTGAGTGCAAACCTCCTCCCATCAGCAAGGGCATTGAAGATAAAACGTGGCTGGGTCTTTCAGCATGACCATGATCCCAAACATACCGCCTGGGCAACAAAGAAGTGACTTCGTAAGAAGCATTTCAAGGTCCTGGAGTGGCCTAGCCAGTCTCCAGATCTCAACCCCATAGAAAACCTTTGAAAGTCCGTGTTCCCCAGCGACAGCCCCAAAACATCACTGCTCTAGAGGAGATCTGCATGGAGGAATGGGCCAACATACCAGCAACAGTGTGTGACAACTGTGACAGCAGGAAGGTAAAGTCACCTGGTTGCATCCAGGGGGGTAGATATATTTCGCCCAGATTCAGGCTTTACGCTGACTTATACAGCTAGGTGGAGAGTTGTATAAGCCCAGCTGAGACTAGTGGGCTCATTGATGACTCATACCTCTAGGGAGAGGGCTGGGCGTCGTGCAGACAGGGAGTTGATGAGGCCAGCTGAAGCTTGTCAGCTCATTTAGGCCTCTATAAAAAACTCCCAGATTCATTAGATGTTAGCTCATGCCTGGAAGCAGACCTGTGTGGACTGTCTAGGGAGAGTGAACCCCTGTGCGGTGAGAGAAAGCCTGTGTGGCTATATTTTGCTTGGACATTTAAAACCAGGGACTAGGACAGCACTAGGCTGATCCCAGTCGTTAGTTAGGAAACCTGTAAGTTTAGTCAGAGGTCAAGTTGACCAGGATTTATTTTGTTTATGTTTTTTTTGCCTTGCTGTGTTTTGTCACTGTAAATAGAAAATAAACCGCACCTTTTTGATTTTGAAAACCACAACCTCCGTCTGCTGGGCCTGTTTTGGGTGGGGAGCCCATCCCGGGGGTCACACATACCCGCTGCCGAGCTAGCCCCCTCACAGTTGGTGGAGAACCAGTGGCAGTTTTTTTTTAAGCCAGCATGGAGGAGATACTGAAACAGCTGGCTCTAGCAAATGCCAATCAACAGCAGACAAATGCAGGTTTGCAAAGGAGCCTTGCAGCCCAGCAGCAAGCTCATCAACAGAGCCTTGCAACTTTACAACAGAGTCTGGAGGCTCAGCAACAAGCCCAACAGCAATCTGAGGCCCGCTTCATAGACCTGTTGCAGAAGCAAGAGCAGAGACTACAACAACAGATGGAAGCAGTAATGCAGCAACGTCCGCAGACCAGTGAGGAAAGCCGTCCCACTAATACCGCGTCCTTTGGGGTGAGTCGTTTATTGACAAAAATGACTGGAGAGGATGATCCAGAGGTATTTTTGACCACATTTGAAAGGACCGCTGAAAGAGAAAAGTGGCCTGAGGAGCAGTGGGCTGGACTAGTGGCTCCTCTGTTAACTGGTGAATCGCAGAAAGCTTACTATGACCTAGAGCCTAACCAAGCAAAAGACTATGTGATGCTAAAAGCTGAAATATTGGCAAGGCTGGGTGTCACCCTGGCTGTCCGGGCTCAGCGTGTGCATAACTGGACTTTCCAGCTTGGAAAACCCCCCAGGTCTCAAATGTATGATCTCATTCACCTGAGCAGAAAGTGGCTACAGCCAGAGACTTTGTCCGCACCAAAGATTGTGGAACGTGTTGTAATGGATCGGTTTTTGAGAGCTCTTCCTACTGCCATCCAAAAGTGGGTAAGCCATGGAGACCCAGAGACGGCCGATGGTCTTGTGGATCGTGTGGAGAAATACTTGGCTACAGAGAACCTGACGGCCTCTTCCAGAGACACTCGGACTTTCCACCCTAAGACCAGACCATCCCCAGGGGCGGATAAGAGGATTCCAAGGGGTGAGGGTGGAGAGAGTGAGAGGGTGGGAGCTCTACCCCAAGTTTGGCGAGAACAGCCTGGGAAATCAGCGGCTCAAGAGGCCGCAAGAAGGATCGTTTGCTACCGCTGCCGGCAAGCGGGACATATTGCAGCAAATTGCCCGGTTGTGGAGGAACCCATGCAGTGTGACTTTCTGACGGGCAGACGTCAGTCGCTGTGTGCGACAGTCGCATGCACTGCCATTCGGGGAACTGAGAAACATTTATGCAAAATGTGTATTAATGGTAGAAATGTTGTGGTATTGCTGGATTCAGGTAGCCTTGTGACCCTGATAAAGGCTGAGTTAGTTAAAACAGAGGTCTCTGGGAATAGCAAGGTAGCCGTTATTTGTGTGCATGGGGACACCCGAGAGTATCCAGTGACTACGGTGTGTTTCGAGACCCCCAAAGGTACCCTCTCTCATCCAGTGGGCTTAGTATCTCAGTTACCGCATGACGCCATTGTGGGAAGGGATTTTCCGAAGTTCTGGGAACTGTGGGATGATCCTGAGCCCCCCACTGGTGCCCCTATGTACCAGGAATGTGATAGCCAGAACTCCCCTGAGAGTGGTGAGGACTCTCCGGAATTTCCCTTGTCAGTATTGGCAGGGGAGACTCAAGAAACTGGAGAGGAGCCCACCTCCTCAGACGAAAACCTACCGTCTGTGGAGTTTTCTGATCTTGAGGTTCACAGGGAAAACTTTGCCACAGAACAGTTGAAAGACCCCGCCCTAATAAAGGCACGGGAAAACGTAGTGAAAATAGATGGCGAGTTAGTGAACCCAGATAATACTGGCACTTACCCATACTTCAGCGTAGAGAAGGACCTACTGTATCGGGTGGCAAAAAGGGCAGAAGAAACCGTTGAGCAGCTTGTGGTGCCCAAACCTTACAGGAAGTTGGTGTTGGAGTTGGCCCATGGGCACATTCTTGGAGGTCATCTGGGGACAGAGAAAACCCGAGAGAGGGTATTACAGAGATTCTATTGGCCTGGGGTGATGAAGGACATAGAAAATTATTGTTCCTCCTGCCCTGTGTGTCAGAGGTCGGCCCCGATGCCACATTTCCGTAGCCCGCTGGTCCCTCTACCCATCATTGAGGTCCCGTTTGAGAGAATCGCAATGGATTTGGTAGGTCCTATAATCAAGTCCGCTAGGGGGCACCAGTACATATTGGTTATAATGGACTATGCCACCCGTTATCCAGAAGCGATCCCTCTCAGAAATACCTCGGCCAAAACCATAGCCAAAGAGCTATCTCTTGTTTTTAGCCGGGTGGGTATTTGTAAAGAACTGCTTACGGACCAAGGTACACCCTTTATGTCCCGGGTTATGAAAGAGCTGTGTAAATTGTTCAAAGTGACGCAATTGCGTACATCTGTGTATCACCCCCAAACCGATGGGCTGGTTGAAAGATTCAACAAAACCCTAAAACAAATGTTGAAGAAAGTGGTGGATAGAGATGGAAGGGATTGGGACTGTCTACTTCCTTATTTGATGTTTGCTATTAGGGAGGTGCCCCAATCCTCTACGGGATTCTCCCCCTTTGAGTTACTGTATGGGAGACACCCAAGAGGGCTGTTGGATATTGCCAAGGAAACTTGGGAAAGTGAGAGTTCTCCCCACAGGAGTGTGATTGAGCATGTCGCCCTGATGCAAGATCGAATTGCACAGGTAATGCCCATCGTGAAGGAACATTTGGCCCAAGCGCAGTTGGCACAGCAGAGAGTGTACAACCGTGGAGCCAAGACCCGTACCTTTTCCCCGGGGGATAGGATATTGGTACTTGTCCCTACGGTTGAAAGTAAATTCCTTGCCAAATGGCAAGGCCCCTACGAGATAATGGAAAAAGTGAGCGAAGTGAATTACAAGGTCAGACAACCAGGAAGGCGAAAGCCCGAACAGATCTATCACGTTAATCTGTTGAAAGCCTGGAGGGATAGAGAGTCCCTAGTCGCAGACACTTGGTCACCAGCTCAAACTGGTTGCGTGATTCCTGAGGTTGGAATCGCAGCCACCTTGTCACAACCCCAACAACAGGAGGTTAAGGAGTTTGTACTTCGCAACAAGGAGGTATTCTCTGAGCTGCCGGGACAAACATCTGGGGTAGAGCATGACATTATTACCCCGCCCGGTGAAAGGGTGAAGTTAAAACCCTATCGGATCCCAGAGGCCCGACGGGAGGCAATACGGGAGGAAGTACAGAGAATGCTGAACTTAGGGGTGATAGAGGAGTCCCAAAGTGATTGGTCTAGTCCCATTGTGTTGGTGCCTAAACCGGATGGGAGCTGGCGATTTTGTAACGATTTTCGTCAGTTGAACAAAGTTACAAAATTTGACACCTACCCCATGCCACGTATAGATGAGTTGATCGACCGGCTGGGAACAGCCCGATACATGACGACTCTTGACCTCACAAAAGGGTATTGGCAAATCCCCCTGGCCAAGTCGGCCAAAGAGAAAACCGCATTTGTAACCCCAGACGGGGCGTTCCAATATAAAAGAATGCCGTTCGGGTTACAGAATGCGCCGGCCACATTCCAGCGGAAAATGGACCAGATGCTGAGGCCCCATCGGAAGTATGCTGCGGCTTACCTGGATGACATAATTGTCCATAGCACAGATTGGGCCTCACATCTGCCAAAAGTGCAAGCAGTCCTGGACTCTGTTCGGGAAGCAGGGTTTACGGCTAACCCCAAGAAGTGTACCATTGGGCAGGAGGAGGCCAAATATCTTGGGTACACCATTGGGAGGGGAGTAATAAAACCCCAACTCAACAAAGTCGAGGCCATCCAGAGTTGGCCACGTCCCAACAGCAAGAAGCAGGTACGAGCCTTTCTGGGAATCGCTGGGTATTATCGGCGATTCATTCCCCACTTTGCTTCTAAGGCTGTGCCCCTAACCAACCTGACGAAGGGGAAAGGGTCGGTCATGATTAAATGGACCCCCGAGGCTGAGGCAGCATTCCAATTCTTGAAACAAGCCTTATGTAGCCAGCCAGTGTTGTACTCACCCGACTTCTCTAGAGACTTTGTCGTACAAAGTGATGCGTCAGATGTGGGGTTAGGAGCAGTATTGTCCCAGGTCTGGAACGGGGAAGAGCACCCAGTCATTTACCTCAGCAGGAAGTTGAAGTCCCATGAGGTAAATTACGCCACCGTTGAAAAGGAGTGTTTAGCGGTGAAGTGGGCTCTAGATTCCCTTCGGTACTACCTGCTAGGTAGGCACTTTGACATGGTTACGGATCACGCTCCGTTAAAGTGGATGGCTCAAAACAAGGAAACAAATAGAAGAGTGAATAGGTGGTTCCTGGCCCTCCAGGAATTCAACTTCACAGTAAAGCATCGCCCTGGCGTTCAAATGGGGAATGTGGATGCTTTGTCTCGAGTACATGAATGCCTGATTGCTGGTGTTCCAACCCCGAGGTTAAAACAAGAGGGGGGGGTATGTGACAGCAGGAAGGTAAAGTCACCTGGTTGCATCCAGGGGGGTAGATATATTTCGCCCAGATTCAGGCTTTACGCTGACTTATACAGCTAGGTGGAGAGTTGTATAAGCCCAGCTGAGACTAGTGGGCTCATTGATGACTCATACCTCTAGGGAGAGGGCTGGGCGTCGTGCAGACAGGGAGTTGATGAGGCCAGCTGAAGCTTGTCAGCTCATTTAGGCCTCTATAAAAAACTCCCAGATTCATTAGATGTTAGCTCATGCCTGGAAGCAGACCTGTGTGGACTGTCTAGGGAGAGTGAACCCCTGTGCGGTGAGAGAAAGCCTGTGTGGCTATATTTTGCTTGGACATTTAAAACCAGGGACTAGGACAGCACTAGGCTGATCCCAGTCGTTAGTTAGGAAACCTGTAAGTTTAGTCAGAGGTCAAGTTGACCAGGATTTATTTTGTTTATGTTTTTTTTGCCTTGCTGTGTTTTGTCACTGTAAATAGAAAATAAACCGCACCTTTTTGATTTTGAAAACCACAACCTCCGTCTGCTGGGCCTGTTTTGGGTGGGGAGCCCATCCCGGGGGTCACACATACCCGCTGCCGAGCTAGCCCCCTCACACAACCTTGTGAAGACTTACAGAAAACGTTTGACCTCTGTCATTGCCAACAAAGGATATATAACAAAGTATTGAGATTAACTTTTGATATTGACCAAATACTTATTTTCCACCATAATTTGCAAATAAATTCTTTCCAAATCAGACAAAGTGATTGTCTGGATTTGTTTCCACATTTTGTCTCTCATAGTTGAGGTATACCTATGATTACAATTACAGGACTCTCATCTTTTTAAGTGAGAGAACTTGCACAATTGGTGGCTGACTAAATACTTTTTTGCCCCACTGTACATAGTGGCTAGAGTTACCTTCTCCCCGCCTATAGCACCTTTAAGAAAAAGATATCTAAATACTTTTTTGCCCCACTGTATGTACCAAACGTACACCAAGATAATTTTACCAGGCTCTCATCAAGGGGGGGGGAAGTGGCCTGAGGGGGGGGGGGGAAGTGGCCTGAGATGGAAGTGATGTGAGAGGGCGGGTCCAACAGTCCGTGCTGTGCTATTCTCAGCGTGAGAGGATGGATGGACGATTCCAGCGATTATCCTCACCTTACCTCGCCTCACCTTGCCTCTCTGACCTAACCAGATTGTTGTGCGCCTTCCTTCTAACCTCTCCGCAGTCTCCCTGCGATCCTGAAACTTGCCGACATTCCCTTTTGAAACTTTGGTATTTCCGTTAATGGGCCGCAAAGACCGCAGCACTGCTGCACGGTCCGCACAGATCACACGACACCAGTGAAGACACCAGTTCAGGAGAGGTAAATATGCCTCTAGATCTCCAGAAACTTTGAAATCCCCACCAGTAATTACACTGGTAAGTCTGACGAGACTGAACTAACTGATCCAATTGATCTGTATGTGTCTGCATGAATAACATGAACAGCATGGATATATAGCGTTGCGCTGAGTAACAGTGGAGTGAGAGTGTGACGGCTGTTCTGTTTTGTTCATGGTTTAGTGATCACTGCTGCAGAAAGCCCTGGAGATATCATTGAGAAGTCTGGCGGATAGTTGGTGGCTGGAGCAGATATGGAAATAAAAATAAAAAAGTAGCAGAGGCTTCAAGTCTGGTGTTATGCACTACGGGACTGTTTGATGTGTATATGCCTGTTTATGTCTATATGAATAATAGCATGAATAAGCATGAATAACAGCGAAGCGCTGTGTAGCGTGGTGTAACAGTTACTGACTACTGCTGCGGAACGCTCTGGAGATATTATTGAGATATCATTGAGACGCCTGGCGGGATGGCTGGCGAATGAAGAAGATATTGAAGCAGAAAAGTAGCAGAAAGATAGCAGCAGCAGCTTCAAGTGTGGTGTTATATACTACGGGCTCTTTATCTATTGCCCTATAGCCCCATGATTTCAATTCCTCCATATCTTCATAACTCCATATAATCTTTAAAAATTTTGCACATTGGCTGAACTTTTGTTCTGTTCAGTTTATTAGTCACGGATTTTGCCGTGGAATTTTCTGTGGAATTTGAAACTGGAGGTGGTGGCCCTGCGGCATTATATAAAAGCAATATCTATAAATTAAGAAGATATATGGACTTTATGAAATCTATTTTCAGACACTGTGCAAGGAGAAATATGTATGTATGCGCATTCACTGAACTTTTTGTATACTTCGTTGAACATTTATATTAAACAGGTATATACACTGAATAGTCTGGTGAAAAGAAGGAAAAGAAAGGAGTAGGGAGGAAGGGAGAGGAGGGGAGGGGAGGAGAGAGTAAAAAAATAAAAAAAGGGAAGGGAGGGGAAGAGGAGAAGGAGAGGAAAGAGAAAGAAAGGAAAAAGAAAAAAAAAAAAAAAAGGGAAGAAAAGGTTAAAGAAGGAGAAGGAACGAAGTGGAAAGATGTCAAGTAGAAAAGGGAAGAAGGAGGAAGGAGGAGGAAAAGATGAAAAGAAAGCGCTTGTGGGGGAGGACCCACTACAGGAAAGCATCGAATGTATAAAACAAAACACAAATGCAAGATATGCTTAAAAAAGGGGTTGTGGAAGACATGACAATGCTGACGCCTGCAACTCGTAGTATGTCAAGGATGGCATCTAGGGAGGAGAAAGAACAGGCCTCAAAAGAGAACAAACAGGAGGATTTAAATAAAACGCTGCCTCCGAAGGTCCCTCAGGTTTCCTGGGGTCTTGATGGAAGATGCATATAGTATACTCTTTTGGACACTGTACAGAATGGTGATCATATCCAAGCACAACAAGAGAATAGGGTGGAAGTTGACCCACAGGGTATAGGTGGGAATAAGGCTATTGGTAGTTTAAATCAATCTGTCAGTAAAGTAGCTGAAACCACTATAAAGGAACCAACACTGAGTGATGTCTTTGCCGCCATACAGGCATGTAATAATTCTTTAACAAATCAAATGCTAGATTTAAAAAAAAGGATATAACAGTTATAAGACAAGAAAATCAAAAAATATGTGAACGTACAACTGATTTGGAAAACAGGGTCAGTACAACAGAAGATGTCTTGCCCTCCTTAAAGAGGGAACTCCAACAAACCAAAAAATAAATAGTGGATCAAGCACAGAGACTGGAAAATTTGGAAAATAGGCAAAGACGTAATAATGTTCGTATTCTAGGCATTCCTGAACAGGAAGGAGGTCAATCAATGATTTTTTTTTTTTTTAAATGGATAATGGATACACTGGGTATAGAGGGATTCTCGAAACTTTATACAATTGAAAGGGCTCATCGTATTCCTAGTAGTCAGATTTCCTCTTCAAGTAATCCTAGGACAGTGATAATTAAGATGCTGAATTACAGAGACAGAGACTGAATTCTTTTTAAAGCACGCCAAAAAGGAAATATCGAGTAAAAGGGTAATAAAATCTCCTTTTATCCAGATTTTTCGATGGAAGTACAGAAGAAACGTGAAAAATTTAAAGAGATTAAGCGTAGTTTGCGGCTAAAACAAATAACATACTCCATGTTATTCCCAGCAAAGCTGAGAATTATGGATGGAGAAAATGTTCTTTTTTTTGAAAATCCGGAAGCAGTCAACGTCTGGTTAGATGAAATACAAAAAGGAGAATAAAAAGTCTTCCTGAGGAGTGCGCATGTGCGGAGCTCAGGAGATGGCTGCCTGAGCCGTGAGCTCCGTCCCAGCCTTCCGCAGCGGCGTCCATAGCGGCGCACACAGCGATTTCACACTCCCCAAAAAAGTCACAGAATACTAAGGGAAGCCCGAAGAACACCCCCAGATACTTTGCTATCTTTGTTTAGAGGATTTAGGGCCGCAATTCGAGTTTGTAATGTCGGCTGGAGAATCCAAAATGGCCGCCGTACCTCAGATCTCAGCTGCAAATACACCCTGCCTCACAGATAACAGAATGGCTGGATACTCCACAGCACCCATAATCTCCTCAGGACCCCAAGGTGATTCTCTGCAGGTATATAACATCTCTCCACCTTCACCTGAGACCCTCAATACATGCTTTCTCCCAGACTATCCTCCTGCTTTTCAGGGACATAATGCAGCTAAACAGGCTTTTCCTGTTACCTCAGGAATTCCTCATAGAGTGGAATCATATCAAATGGCTGAATTATTTCAAAAATTCTCTGACCTTTTGGACAAGGGCCTCGCACAGACAGCTGATAGAATCACTAAGGACTTAAAAGCTGACTTTCAAAACTTAGGCTCTAGAATTGACTCCATAGAATTTAAGATGGCGGAAACTATTGCTGCTTCTAACCAAAATATGAATCTCGTCCACACAGTGCAAGAACAGCTGGATTTGGCTATAGCAAGAATTGATGAACTTGAGAATAGGTCCCGAAGATATAATATCAGGATCAGAGGTATCCCTGAAACAGTCTTGGATATTCCCAATGCAGCCCAGGACTTACTCAGAACCATTCTTCCTGATAGGGCTCACAGAGCCTTAGGACCCCCTAGGAAGGATGGGAAACCTAGGGACGTTATAATTAAACCCCATTTTTATTCAGTTAAGGAGTTAGCTATGAAGCAGGCCAGGGCATCACCACAATTAACATACCAAGGTCAACCAATACAATTCTTTGCGGACCTATCTTCATCTACTATTCAACGCAGAAGAGCTCTGAAACCTTTGCTATCAGTCCTGATAAAGAAAGACATCAGGTATAAATGGACCTTCCCATTTGCAGTCAAGTTCTCAGAGAATGGAAGAAACTATTCCTTTTCCAATTTCCAAGATGGGGAACGACTACTTCTACAACTGAAGCTAATATCCCAGGAAGCAGATATGGATACCTCTGCAATTAGTTCCGGATCGACGAAGCGCCCAAATCCAATTAGTCCACAATCCAGTTTATGGAACAAAGGGAAAACAAAGAAAATGAAGGACAACGGCCCTACCTGATGGAGTGACATTTTTGAATTTTTTTTTTTCCCTCATCTTTTCCTTGGTCCTAGAGTCCAAGCACTTTCCCATCTGGGAAATGTAAATTTTTATTTTTATTTTTTTGTGTGTTCTCCCTTATATCACTAATTCACATGGGGGACAGTTTACAGTATAAAGATTACAAAGCTGTGTTTTTCAATCACCTTTTTCTAAAATTCACTTTTAGGATGCCCTGCGGAGGGCTGGCACACATGTGCCTCGGCCTCTCCCTTGGAGACTTGTAGGTCTCTGAGGGACGGGTTGTCTGAGCCCCTAAGGCCAGACAGTATTTCTCTTGGTTACAAGGCTCCGGGAGGTAGTCTCCCCTCCCGGTCCCTGGTTTTTATGCTAGGAGACTTTATTCTCTTCCCCTTTCTTTCTAATCCTCTCTTTTTCACTCTTTCCTTTTACTTCTTTCTTTATTTAATATATCGTTTTCAGTACATGCCTAGTTTGTTTTTGCATCATAGATTTTCTATTACCATTCTCACATTTCTCTTGGTACGACTTACTCTCATATGGAGGGAGTTCGTGAGATTGATGCTGGATGGAAGACTTTTGGGGGTGAGTAGAGACAAATACGATAGGCCCATCCTTATGGGCTTCCATGGCTAACACCACACAATCTACTCAAACTCGCATCACATAATGTACAGGGGCTCAACTCTCCAACTAAAAGACGTAAAATTCTGGACCACTATAAATCCCAAAAAATTGATGTTCTCCTTCTTCAGGAGACACACTTTCCAATACGGTATAGCCCAAAATATATACATCATCATTACCCACAATTCTACTTGGCCAAAGCTGAAACTAAAACCAAGGGTGTAGCCATTCTTTTCTCTAAGCATTGTAATTTTGTAAAGACTTTGGAACACGCTGATTTGGAGGGAAGATTTATCTTAATAAAGGGTACCTTGGAGGGGCATCTTTATTCCTTGGTCTCCTATTATGCCCCGAATAGGGGACAAGATGCCTTTTTTAAAGTCTTAATGGATACACTCAACCCTATGCTGGAAGGCACGATAATATTTGGTGGTGATTCTAATGTTGCATTTGACCAGGTCTTAGACAAATCCAAACCCCCCCAAAGCCCAATTATCTCGACCGACTAGAGAGAGTCTTAAAATAGCCAAATTACTCTCAGCATATAATCTAATAGATACTTGGAGGGAGATGAATCCTACGAAACGCGATTTTACACATTTCTCGCATCCGCATAATACATATGCTAGAATTGATCATATCTTAATACCAGCACCTGTTCTCCCTTTTATTATAAGCGTCCATATTAAAGATGGAACACTCTCGGACCACTCCTTAGTTATTGTATCCTTGCACTCCAATGCGCGTAATAGAACAGGGGGTACGTGGAGACTGAATGATTCTATCCTTTCTGACCCAATCAAGGTTGAGGAGATTAATGAAGCCTTGTTAGAATATTTCTCTCTCAATGAAAACAAAGACACCTCTGCTGAGGTTCTTTGGGCGGCTCATAAGGCCTTCATTCGAGGTAAATTTATACAATTAGGTACGCAAATTAAAAGGGAACGTAAGGCTAATATAGAACGTTTAGAGAAAGAATATGATTCCCTCAGAGCCATCCACAAAAAGGACCCCTCAAAAAGGTATCCACTACCCTTTTAGACAAAACTAAACTAGAGCTTAATTTGATCCTCACTACACAAGCTGAAAAAGCAATCCGCTGGTCTAACAATAAATTTTATGTACACGCTAATAAAATAGGGCCACTGCTGGCCCATAAACTTTCTCCCAGAATAAGGGTCAATTCTATACCCAAAATTAGAATTTCAGGTCAACCACCCACAGCTAACCCTGTCAAGATTCTTGAAGCTTTCCATGAATTCTTTTCTAACCTTTATAAATCCCCTACTCAAATCCACAAAGACTCAATTTCCAGGTTTCTTGATGACCTTCCCATTCCAACACTTCACACCTCACATAGAGATTTACTAGAGTCAGAGTTTACCGTAGAGGAGGTTTCAGAAGTCATTAGGAATCTCAAATCGGGCTCAGCTCCGGGACCTGATGGATTGCCCATTCCGTATTACAAGGCCTTTGCTGACATTCTGGCTCCACACCTAACAAAATTTTTTAACACTAAAACATCGGGAGAACCTCTAGATATCCACCTTAACACAGCGTTTATAACTCTTATTCCTAAACCCGACAAGAATCCAGAAGACATATCCAATTATCGTCCAATTTCTTTAATAAATAATGATGTTAAGATCATGACTAAAATTATGGCCAACCGCTTAGCTTCCTTCATCAAAAAATACATACATAAGGACCAAGTCGGTTTTATTCCAGGGAGGCAGGGACCCGACCAAATAAGAAGGGCCATAGATGTCATTTCTATACTCCAATCTAATTGGGAGGGAGGAGCGAGACAACAGGGGCTTCTTTTAGCCTTAGATCTCCAAAAGGCTTTTGATTCGGTTTCGTGGCCTTATTTATTCTCCCTGATGGAAAGATGGGGCTTCGGAAATCGTTTTTTGGGACTCTTGAGTTCCCTATACTCTTATCCTAAGGCGCAAATTCGCTTGCAAGGGCATTATTCTAAACCATTTAACATAGCTAGAGGAACTAGACAAGGGTGCCCTCTTTCCCCTATAATTTTTGCGATAGCTATTGAAACTTTAGCTATTGCTATACGCCACAACCCAAACATTCAGGGGGTCACCTGTGGAGATCAAATACATAAATGTGGCTTATTTGCCGATGATATTCTCTTATTTCTCACGTCCCCTTTTAACTCCCTACCTAACATTTGCAAGGTCCTGAACCATTTTGCCAAGATTTCTGGACTAAGAGTGAATTATACAAAATCACAAGCCCTGAACGTCTCGCTCCCTCTCTCTAACGTTTCTTCATTGAAACAATCATTTAATTTTGAATGGCAAGACTCCTCCATAAGATACTTAGGAATCACACTGACAGCTCGTACGGAAACCCTCTATGACCACAACTATCCGCCACTATACAGGAAATTGGAAAATGATCTTAAAATCTGGTCTAAGCATGAACTATCTTGGTTAGGGAAAATTAACTCAATAAAAATGACCTTACTCCCGAGAATTCTTTATTATTTTAGAGCACTTCCCATCCCAGTTAAAAAATGTCATTTAAAATCACTTCAAAGCAAAATACTAAAATATATTTGGGGTTCTTCTGGTTACCGTATATCACAAAACACCCTTTTCCGCCATAGATATAAAGGAGGCCTTGGTCTCCCAGACCTACACAAATATTTCCTAGCAGCAAGGGTAGCACAACTTTCCACAATATATTCAAAGACTGAGAGACCAGATTGGGTCAAGATGGAGAATCAAGCAGTACCCCAACTACTCTCTTGATTATCTTTTGTGGAGGTCACCTAAGAAACGACCTGCCATAATGTCTCCCATTCTTTCCCAATCTTTAGCCCTATGGGACAGAGTCAGGTCCCATTCGGCTCTTATCTCTTCAGGCCATCCTCTCACTCCTTTATTTAATAACCCGGATTTTCCCCCGGGCTTAAACGTAGAAGAATTCAGATGGTGGACGGACAAAGGGCTATACCGTATTGGAGACTTTGTGGTCTCTGGGAGTCCCATCACTCTTAATTACTGTGTTACTAGATTGAAACTCCCAGACTCAGAGGGATTACACTTCTCTCAAATCTCTCAATATCTTATTACTCTTTGGAAGGACAAACCGTTGCCTCTCCAATTCACTAAATACGAATTGTGGTGTGGTCAAAATATGGATCCAAGGGGAGGCATTTCAGTGGTCTATTCGTCCCTCTCTCACTCAATGGAGAAATCTTCCTATATGATAGCTTGGGAAACGGACTTTCGGTTCAACTGGGACCTGGAGACCTGGCACAGGGCTTGCTCCAAGTCCTTTAAAGGTATTCTAAACATATGTTTAACAGAAGCAAACATAAAGGTGTTAACTAGGTGGTATCTTACCCCCACTAGATTGGCCGCCATATATCCTACCTTGGATCCTCTCTGCTTTAGAGGATGCCGACTTTCTGGATCAATGGCCCATATATGGTGGGAATGCCCGAGGATTCGTTCATTTTGGAAAAAAGTTTTTATTTTGATCTCCAAGGTTACTGAATACCAGGTTCCCAGGTCCCCGTGTGTTGCTCTGCTAAATGCCCGTATCCCCAATATTCCTAAATTTTCTCAAATTCTTATTCATTTTATACTCACAGGGGCTAAAATTACAGTCGCCAAGGCTTGGAAAAAACCTAGACCTTTCCTTTCTGATGTTATTCGAAAAGTGTCTTGGATAATGATCCATGAAAAATTGGCCAGTATTCTTAACAACACCACCGTGAAGTATGGTAAAATATGGGATCCATGGGCTAACTATGTTGGAGTTCCAATTTATTAGGTCCTTTTTCCATTATACTTAGCCCTAATCTTATCAAACTAGGCATGTACTTACTTTCTACTACTTTCCTTCCTCTCTTTCCTGCTCTTCCTTCTCTCTAACCTCTTTTTCCTTCTCTTTTTCTTTTTTTCCTTCTTTATTTATGTTTTATTATTATTTATCGAGACTTCCCGGAGAAGTGTTATTGGATCCTTTGTACGGGATAATATCTTTTCATTGTTAAACCAATATAGAATAACTTTGGAGATGTATCATTTAGTTCTATTAGATACATTATTTTATCTTTTAATTTATTTATTCATTCTTCTCAAGAAGAGGCAATGATAGTCTTTATTTGAGTCCTTGTGGGAGACTGGGAGTCCTCCCTTCGGGCACAGCTTGATCCCTTTTGGGGTGCCTCGGAGGGGCAGGGGCTTCCATCCCTCCAGGGGACATTTCCGCTGAGGCCTCTCGATGTAGATTTTGGGTTAAGCTCTTTTTTAAGATGTACTAATCAATCTATTACATATATATCACTTCTTTTTCTCTCATCTTCTGTAATATATTAGTAATTGGTTTGCTAATTATCCTTATTATCCTTCACTATTTTTTTCTCCGGGAAGACATTGGTCAATACTGATTTGCATTTTAATTTCTTGTAGGTTACCTAATGTATGTATGTATGATGTTTTTTTTTATTTCTTGAAAATAAAATACTTTGAAAGTAAAAAAGTCTTCCTGAAAGCTAGATACATTTTTTTTTTACCTTTTTCCACATTCGGAAAAATAGGATTTTTTGTACTCACCGTAAAATCCTTTTCTCTGACATCCATTGACTGACACGGTGTCTCTTTACACTTTACACGTGGGTTATGTCCCTGCTTGCAGGAGAAGACCTAGGCAGAATGTGAAATGTTATACATACATTCTAAAAGCCAGAGCTGAACAGCCCCACCCAGGGGGCAGTCCCTCCGGACATAACCATCCCACTACAGTCAGCAGACTTCAGTTCGTAACAAAGCAGTACAAACTTAAAAGGAAGGGTGGGTGCCATGTCAGTCCATGGATGTCAGAGAAAAGGATTTTACGGTGAGTACAAAAAATCCTATTTTCTCTTACCATCCATGGACTGACACGGTGTCTCTTTACACTTTACACGTGGGATGTCCCAAAGCAGTGTCAAGAGGGATGGGAGCAGTATAAATGGAAAAACCAAAACTTCACTCCAATAAGGCAGAGCTCCTCAACGGAGGAGTCGCAACTTTAAACAGCGGCCTGCAGCACCCTGCGGCCGAAGGAAGCATCCGAAGATGCAGCCACATTAACCTTATAAAAAAACTTAAAAGGCATGAACAGACGACCAGGTCGCCGCCTTGCACACTTGTGCAACCGACGCTTGATGTCGGGAAACCCAGGAAGCACCAATTGCCCTGGTGGAATGCGCCGTAACCGGAAAGGGAGGCGCCCGCCCTTTGAGAGCATAGGCTTGAATGACGGTTTGTCTGATTCCCCTAAAAATGATGGCAGACGAAACCGCTTGGCCCTGTTATGGACCAGAGACAGTCACAAACAGTGAGTCTGACTTCCGAATAGAAGCAGTAGCAGACAGGTACACCCGTAAGGCTCGTACCACCTCCAATATGTGCAGCGCAAACTCTCTGGGATGCGATGGGTGAGGACACAAGGACGGGAGGGCAATGTCCTCATGTAGGGGAAAGGTCGACACCACCTTTGGAAAAAAAGGAAGGTCGCGGATGCAACACCGCCTTATCCTTATGGATGACCAAATATGGCGACTTGCAGGACAAAGCCACCAACTCAGACACTCGTCAAACAGAAGTGATTGCCACTAAAAAGGCCACCTTCTGAGACAAGACAAGAGGGGAAATATCCCGGATATTCCCAAAAGGAGGTTCCTGGAGGACCGAGAGCACCAAATTCAGATCCCACGGTGGGAGAGGAGGCTTGACAGGAGGGAGCACATGGCGAACCCCCAACACAAGGTGCTAACCAAGAAAAAAGACCCGCTAGAGGTCGCTGAAAGAAGACGGCCAAGGCCGAAATCTGATCCTTTATGGTATTCAAAGCAAGCTTTTGGGTCACTCCACACTGCAGAGGACGCAGGATTCTGGGGACGGAATACGTCCGAGGACGCCAGTCCAGCGCTTCGCACATGGCGATATAAGCTTTCCAGGCACGGTGATATTTCTGCCTTCCTTAACATGGTCAAAATGACCGAGTCCGAGAGACCTCGGTCCCTCAACACCTGGCTTTTAACAGCCCTGGCGTTAAAACCAGAGACTGTAAGGCGGATGAAACATAGGACCTTGAGACTGAAGGTCCTCCCTCATCGGCAACTGCCAGGGAACGTCCGCGACGAGATGTGCCAGATCAGCGTACCAGTGATGCTGAGGCCAATCCGGAACAATTAGGATCGCCAGAGTTTATATCAGGCGATAAGGACCCTATGGGGCCACCAACGCATCCGAGGCATCGCCCAAGGATCCCTGGATCTGGCCACAACCTCGACCCTTGCGATTGAGTCGAGAGGCCATCAGGTCCACATCCGGCGTGCCCCACCGTCGGTAAAGGAGTTGAAATATGCAAGGACCACTCTTCTTGGTCCGGTGTCTGGCGATTGGCGACTCAGATAGTCCGTCTGCCCATTGTCTATGCCCAGAATGTAAAATGGCCTACAGAGCCGGCACGTTTCTTCCGGCCCACTTCAGGATACGGACTACCTCGGAAGCCGCAGCTGAGCTCAGAGTTCCCCCTTGATGGTTTACATACGCCACCGCCGTGGCGGTGTCTGACTGGCTCCTGATGGAGCGACCCCGTACTCTTTCCGACCTGAGGAGAGACACAGTCCGATGGCCCGTATTTCCAGAACAGTGATTAGTAAACGGGCTCGTCCGGAGTCCAAGGCCTGAGCCGACAGGACTCCCCAGACTCCACCCCAGCCCGTCAGGCTGGTGTCCGTCGTGAGTACCATCCATTGGATGGGAGGGGAACGACTTTCCAGACCGAAGAGCCGAGGATCTCAACCACCATGTCAGGGGCGCCCTGACCAGGTGAATCACCTGGATCTGAAGATCCAAGGACAATGGGGATTTGTCCCAGGTGGACAAGATCTCCTTCTGCAATGCCCTGGTGTGTGATTGGGCATACGGAACGGCCGCGAAGGAGGCCACCACGTGTCTCGGGACTCTCATGCAAAAAACGGATTGACAACCATTTTTGGGATGTCAGCACCCGCACCGCAGACTGAAGTGTCAGCAACTTCTCCAGAGGTAGGATACCTTTGCCTCCAAGGAGTCCAGAATCAGAACTAGATACTCCAGACACTGAGTCGGGACCAGGACTGACTCCTGAATGTTCAGGAACCACCAGAGTCCCTGAGGGTCTAATTGACGATAGTCGCCTTTCCTCTAAGTCTGATCCACTTTCTGCTCTTAGCAGAAGATCGTCCAGATAGCCCACGACAGCAATACCTCGCTGTAACAGAAGGCTAGAACCGGAGCAAGCACCTTGGTGAACACCCTTGGTGCCGAGGCTAGGCTGAAAGGAAGAGCCACAATCGATAGTGGACTTCGCTGATCACAAAGCGCAGAAACTTCTGGTGACTTGCGCAGATCGGAACATGCAAGTAGGCGTCCTTGAAGTCCAAGGACGCCAGAAGAAAATCCCTTTGGTGGAGTGTAGCGATCACCGTGCGAATGGATTCCATGCGGAATTTCTGCACCTTCTCGAAGGCATTCAGGGCCTTGAGGTCCAGGATAGGTCGAACCACGTCCTATTTTTGGGACGACAAACAGATTCAAGTAGAATCCCTGAAAACTCTCCTGTGACGGAACCGGCACAATCACTCCGGACCTGATCAAATCCTGTACAGCCCCCAAGAGGGCTGCCCGACAGGTAGGAAGGAGAGGAAGATTTGAGGGAAAGAATCTGTCTGGGGGCCAGGATCGGAATACTATCCTGTATCCTGAGGTGACCACCTCGCACACCCACCAGTCGGAGATTCGGGAGGACCACCGATTCGTGACCTGCGAAGTCATCCCCCCACCCCAGAGTCGGGCGGAGGCAAGACTTCACGCGGAGGCGGGCTTGGGAGCCGCTTGTTTGGCTTACGCACCCAGGGGCACTTGTGCCCACCAGCCGCACTGCCGTCAGTCTGAGAGGGCCTACCCGTGGACTGACGAAAAAAAAAAACGTTTTGCTGGAAAGGAAGGCCCCTGTTTGCGGCGGGCCTCCTCACCCTTGCTAGTCTAAGGAAGAAGAGTGCTTTTACCTCCCATGACATCCATGACGATGTCATCCAGAGCAGCACAGAAAGGTCTACCACCTTTAAATGGTAGATCTGTCAGGAGCTTCCTAAGGCTAGGACAGCAGACCAGCACTTCAACCAGATAAGACAACGCAATACCACCGCCGAGACAGAGGCCCTGGATATTAAAGGGGCCGCGTCCAACGTGGCGTCGCACACATAAACCAGGCCCTGAACCAGTTGGTGGGCCAAAGCAACTGTGTCTGGAGGAAGATTACGCTCCTGTACAGCTAGGTGCAACATTTTTGCCCAACCTGTAAGTGTTTAAGACACAAGGGTCGCCGCTACCATAGGCCGTAGGGCGGATCCCAACAAGGCAAACATGGCTCTGCTCACCACTTTTGACCTCCTGTCAGTGGGGACCTCAAATGCAGGAGTCCCCTCCATCGGGAGAGTGATGGCCTTGTTCAACCGGGCGACTGGAGGGTCGACCCTGGGGGAGAAGCCCACTTTTTAAGTAGGGCATCTTCAAGGGGTATCTGATAGTCAAACGCCGCGGGACCATAAAAAAATTCTTCTGCGGCTTTTCCCAGACCTTATCAATGAGCTGGTCAAAGAAAGTACATATGGAAAAACCTCTTTAGAAGGCCTGGCCTTAAAAGAACCAAAGGAGAGTGTATCCGCCTGAGGTTCTGCATCCGCAGCATTTTAGCTTGAGAGTGTCCCTCACCGCAGTCATGAGTACACTAACAAGCGCCCTGTCATTTACTGACTCAGAACTGGAGTTTTCCTCATAAGGAATGTCCTGTTCAAAACCATCCAATACATTCAGAACTAGGGTCCTGAGCGGTAGTGGCTAGGCCCATATCTGAATCAGCGCACTGCCCTCATGAAGTAAAGTGGGGAGAGGGCGCTTTTTTGCTCCCTTGCGCTTGCACACAGCTCCCATCCTGGTCAGAAAAGATTCCAGGACTGCCCACAACTGGTCCCTAGGGACCGCAGGTGCTGAAGCACTGCCTGTTGTCCACTGACATTTAGGGGAAGCTGGTGACAGACTCCATATTGCCCCCCTCTGAGACTCCTCAGATGAAAAGTCCACCCACAGGCTGTGCTGACTGAGGAGGGGGCACCCAGGGGACTCACCAAACCGGACCAGGGACCGCTCGGTTCCGCTGTCTGTACCGCGCTGTGTCAGCGCTGGTGAGCTGTGAGGAGATTCACACTGTTACAGCAGCGCTAGAGGCCAAAACTAGTGCTGAAGAGCGCGCGGGCTACAAGAAAATGGCCTCCGCACCTCACTGAGGCGATCCGCGGCAAGATGGCCGCCATGACTCAGCAAAAGTGAAAAAAAAAACAAAAAAAAACAACAGCACACACACAGCGCCACCCGGCGCTCAGGCCCCAAAATACACAAAAAAGGCCCCAAGCATATCTGCAGACCAGCATTAGCCCCTCCAATAACAGTGTGACCCCCAGGCACCCCACACAGCACAGCGCCAGCAATGGTGACAGAGAGTGACAATGAAATACAGGGGGAGACCGGGAAAACCCCCCACAGAGAAACACACAGCCTTTTGTACTCACCTGCAGGCAGGAGAGACTACTTACCCGTCCCCTGAGGGACCCACTGGTGTGTTTCTGACAGGACTATCACAGTGCAGTACTGAGTAGCTGTCGGCCCGGTCCACCGCGAAAGATACAGTCAGTCAGGAACTGTTCAGTCTTGAGAGGACCGTGGGAGCATGAAAGCAAACCCGGCCACCCCTGGAGTCATGGGGCCTGTCGTGAACTGAGTCTCACGCACACAAGGCGAGGATCAGCACGCTCGATGGTCTGACAGGGAAGACTACGAGGATATCTTGTACCCAACCTGTTCTGTTGCCCAGCCGACAGTTGATAGAAAATTCTCAAAAATAAAATAAAAAAGAATTCCAGAAAAGGAATAAAAATAGGTCAGGAGACTGGCTCCTGAGAGAGCCACGTCTTCTCCTTCTGCTAGGCAGAAAAAAACTGAAGTCTGCTGACTGTAGTGGGAGGGTTATGTTTAGAGGGACCGCCCCCTGGGTGGGGCTGCTCAGCTCTGGCTTTTAGAATGTATGTATAACATTTCACATTCTGCCTAGGTCTTCTCCTGCAAGCAGGGACATAACCACGTGTAAAGTGTAAAGAGACACCGTGTCAGTCCATGGATGGTAAGAGAAACTATATATTTGAACAATGAAACGGTGGTCCATATCTTTTTGATTTGTTTTTTTCAGGAGTCTCCTAAGCCACTCATCTTGGTTATATTCTTTGTCTTTTTTTTGCACATGCATTTCACTTGCAACTGTTTATGGTCATTAGACAGTCCCCTTGCATGAGTCCCGTGTGGACTGTTTTGTGAGGTAGAGGTTTCTACCAACCTGGGTGGTTGGTGGGAATCCCTAGGAATGATTGGGCTCGCAAGGGAGGGAGGTTGGGGGTTTGGGGGGGGTATATATATTATTGTGTTTTTTTGTTTTTTCTTTCCCCAGGTTCTCTCTCTCTATTTTTCCTTCAGTGGGAGAAATGCTTCTCTAGACCTATACAGGTCATATCAGATAGCGTCTCTGGTCTGTTGAAACCTTGGTCAACATTTTCTGATGAAATGTTATGAGTAGCAAAATAATGCTGTTGTCATGGAATGTGAGGGGGATGGGAGAAAGGCAGAAGAGACAAGCTGTTTATGAGGCTATTGAAATTTATAAACCTATGATAATATTTTTGCAGGAGACCCATCTCGAGTGAGCAGACACGGTGCTCTTCGATGGTGTAAGATTTCCATATGAATTCCATGCTATACACACTACATACTCACGAGGTGTCAGTGTCTTGATTTCCCGCTCGATAAGGTTCTCATGCAAAGAAAGTTTTATAGATCCAGAAGGTCGATATATTGTGTTACGGTGTTTAATAGGTGATATAAACCTTTTGTTGGTCAATGTTTATATTCCTCCTCCTTATAGTGATGATGTGCTGAAAATTGTTTTTGGGAAAATGGTACAATGGCCGCACTTGCCAACCTTAGTAATGGGAGACTTTAATAACGTAATGAATGAGGGGGAAGATAGACATAGTACCATAAAGGAAAAACAAATGGTGAAGAGAACTAGATTTGCTAAACAATTACAAGAGATGGGGCTTATAGATATATGGAGAAATAGATATCCATTAAGAGAATACTCATGCTGCTCGAGTACATATAAATCTTTGTCAAGAATTGACCTGGCCCTGGGGAATGATAATTTTCGGCCTTTGGTAGAGTCAATTCAATATGGCCCTAGGGGCCTGTCAGACCACTCCCCACTAATATTGAATATACAACCTGAGGGACTTACTTCTACTCCTTTTTGGAAAATTAACCCACAATGGCTATTATTACTGATGGAGGAAGATAAGATAGAGTTACAGTTAATTGAATTATTTAAGGTAAATAAAAACTCAACCTCTTTATTAGTAGTTTGGGATACTATAAAGGCATATATGCGTGGAATAATGATTAAAGAAATCCATAAAATTAAGAGTTTATCTAGGAGGCGAGAGGAGGAAGTAATGAAAAGGGTGACTCAAACAGAACAGGATTATATTAGGGACCCCATAGAAGAAAAGCGTCAGGCATGGCAGGAGGCACAGGTAGCTCATAAAAGTTTGGCTTTAATTAAAGCAGAAAATAGTAGATTTTTTCAAAAACAAAAACATTATGAGATGGGGGAACAGGTGGGACGTATGCTGGCAACTATAGCTCGGGCCCAAGAAGGCCCGAATACTGTTACAGCAGTTAAAAATTCTGAAGGCGAGGTGAAGTATGATACAAGTAGCATTCAGAAGATATATGTTGATTTCTACACCTCACTTTATGAGTCTAAGGTCTCGAACCCCATTAGTCAAGCTAAACAATTTTTGGATAAATTGGTTCTCCCAAAACTTAAATAAGAGGATAGAGAAGCACTCGATAGTCCCATATCCCTGGAAGAATTGAGTCTAGCCGCTTCACAAACTCATAATAATAAAGCACGAGGATTGGACGGACTACCGACTGAGATATATAAAAAATGTGAAAAATTTTTATTACCAGAACTTCTAGAGGTACTAAATGAGGTGTATGAAAAACAGACACTTCCAAAATCAATGCAGGAAACAATAGTAATAGTGATTCCAAAACAGGGTAAGGACCCAATGTTGCCCGAATCATATCGTCCCATATCCCTCCTTACCTCAGATGTAAAGATTTTGGCCAGGGTCCTTGCAAATAGGTTATCAAAATATATTAGTAGCTTGATACATGAAGATCAAACAGGTTTTATTCCAAAGAGAGCAGCTGCAACAAATATTCGTAGATTATTTTTGAATTTGCAATTGCCTATGGAAAATAGGGGATCTAGAGCAATACTATGTTTAGACTCCCAAAAAGCCTTCGACATGGTCGAACGGGAATAACTATGGACTGTATTGGAGGCCTTTGGAATAGGCAAGGGCTTTCTGAAATGGGTGAAAATATTATATAGGGACCTTAAAGCTAGGGTAAGAATTAATAATACACTATCAAGCCCATTTACCCTATCTAGAGGGACAAGGCAGGGTTGCCCTTTATCGCCATTACTGTTTGCTATAGCAGTAGAGCCCCTAGCCCTTGCCATTAGACAGTCAACTAAAATAGTTGGGTTTTGTCGGGTAGGTAGAGAGGATAAAGTGGCCCTGTATGCAGATGACGCTCTTATTTTCCTGGGGGATACCTCAAACTCACTATCGGAACTTATGAGCTCTAAATCCATACTTTTACCATTAGATGAGTTAAAAACCCCGTTTATTTTATATATTATATATATAATATTTGGGGATAGAGATTTCTCGGGATGTAAAAGACTATATTAAGTTGAATTTGAAACCATTATTAGAAACATTTAAAGATAAATGCCGAAGCTGGTGCAAGTTACCTCTGACGGTGATAGGAAGAGCAAATCTTATCAAAATGATTTGGGCTCCACAATTACTTTATGTGATTAATAATTCACCGGTATGGATTACAGCTTTTTGGTTTAGAAAAGTAGAATCTCTCTTTAGAGAGTTGATTTGGAGGAATAAACGACCACGTATAAAGTTAACAACCTTAATGTTAAATAAGGAAGAGGGTGGTCTTGCAATCCCCCATCCTAAAAACACGTTCTTAGCCTCACAAATTCAACATTTTAGTGGCTGGACTAAAGTATTACTCTCTGACCCAATACAGAACCTACTATTATCAGTATATGAGGCTTATCCACTAATTTCTTTATTAGAATCGAGAAATCAATTGTGTGATAAAGGTTTCCACACGGGTAAATTATTTGACATGGTATGGCAGGAAATGAGGAAAATTACTGAGGTAAAGGGATTTACTTCATATACGCCAATTTGGAATAATAGTAGATATGTGGAAGTGGGGAAATTGGAGGGGTTTGAGTTTTGGAGGCAGAAGGGAATAAGGTATATGCCACAGCTATTCGAGGAAGATGTGATGAAAACCTTTAGTGAACTAAGCAAAGAATATAATATTCCAAATCAAAGATTTTTTAAATTCCTTCAGCTTAGGCATGCGATAAAAACACAGGGGCGCACAAAGGAATTTAAGTTTATTAAGTCAGTGGTGATAGCCTTGTTGGATAAGACAGGGCAAAAAAAAAAAAAGGGTCCGATATCACAATTATATGACATATTATTTGATAAATTTAAAAAAACTGTGGATATACCAGCAAGATTAGCTTGGTCAGGGGATATTGGAACAATTTCAGATGAACAGTGGGCACAGGCACTATCAGTAATACCCCAGGCCTCATTATCTACAACACAAAATTTAAACACAACTATTATCCTACATAGGGCACATTACACACCAGAGGAGTTATTTAAATGGAAATGTAGAGATACAGCCCGATGCCCTAGATGTAAAGGGAGAGTAGCTAATCTAATACACATGATGTGGAGATGCCCCAAGCTTCATCGCTATTGGTCTGGGGTGATATCTATGATTAATAGGGTATTTGAGAGTAGGATGCTCATGGAGCCTGGGGGATGTCTTCTGGGTATACTGGATGAATCGATGATCCCAGTGGAATATATTGTTTCAATAAATAGAAGTTTATTTCAGGCTCGGAAGCTTATTGCGCAAAAGTGGCTTTCACCATACCCACCCACGGTAGAAGAGTGGAAAATACAAGTAAGGGAAACGATAATTAAAGAAAAGTATATTTTCTAACGCAGAGGCTCCCCAGAGAAATTTGAAAAAATATGGAGAGGGTGGTGTGATATCTTGGAAGTATGAGGGGAGGGAGGTATGGGGGAGGGGAGTTGAGGGAGGGGGGAGATAATGTGAGCTAGGGGTAAAGGGGATGTAATTTGTGTTTTGTTTTTTTTCTTCCTCTCAATGCGGGCAGGGGTTGTATGTTGTATTTGATGTTTTTGTTGTCTGTATGTATGTATGTATGTATGTATGTATGTATGTATGTAAGTAATGTAACGAAAATAATAAAAAGACGATTTGATTTAAAAAAAAAGATAATTTTTTGGCTAAAGTACTTTCAAAATTGACGGATTTTAGGGAGGGAAATGTTGATACGCGGAGGGGATTTAAATATGCCCCTAGACCCAAAAGTAGATACATCCGGGGGGACCTCATCGGTATCCAGTGGAACTAGAAGACGTATCTTGCGGAAATTACATGAACTTCAATTGGTAGATGGGTGGCGTATTATGCATCCAGAGGAGAGGGACTATAATTACTTCTCGAACCCTCACCAAAAATACTCTTGAATAGATCTTTTTTTGCTACCTAATCAATTACTCCAGTCGGTACAGGATATATCAATAGGAAATATAACATGGACAGACCACGTACCAGTTACGGGGTGCCCAACCAACAGATTGGAGATGGCGCTTAAATGAAAGTTTGTTACAGATCCCCCAAATAACAGAAGACCTGATCAATGAAATTAAGTGGTATTTCCAGATAAATGACAACGAAAAGAATGACCCGGGTATAGTATGGGAGGCCCATAAAGCAGTAATGCGAGGCATTTTAATTAACCACTTCCCTACCGCCCACCGTCAAATGACGTCCTTGGCTTTGTGCGCATTCTTTTCAGCTGGCGATTCTGTGCACGATAAAAACGATCATAGCGGCAGTTCTGCCGCTTGATCGTTCTTATAGGCGGCGGGAGGGGACATTCCCAGCCTCCCGCCGCCATCCGGTGCTTCTTCGGGCTCTCCCGTGCCATCAGGGGCCCGGAGAACGAATTGGCCGAAGCCGGATAGGAAGCATAGAGATGACTGGTGACCAGATGGTCACCAGTCATCTCTATGACCGTCGGAGGCCCGGGCGCGACGCTATGACGTCACGCCGGGTTCCCGTATGTAAACAAAGCCGTGATCTCGGCTGTCAGCATGAGATCGGTGATTTTTACTACCGATCCCATGCTTTCCAGCCTGGAGGAGAGATGTGGGGTCTTATTGACCCCGCATCTCTCCATAAAGAGTCACAATAGATTCCTATTACAAGGGATGTTTACATTCCTTGTAATAGGAATAAATATGATAAAAAAAAAAAGGAAAAACAAAAACAATAATAATAAAAAAAAAATGTAAAACGCCCCTGTCCCTGGTAGCTCGCGCTCAGAAGCGAACACACACGCAAGTCCCGCCCACATATGTAAAAGCCGTTCAAACTACACGTGAGGTATTGCTGCGTGCGTTAGAACGAGTGCAACAATTCTAGCACTAGACCGCCTCTGTAATGCCAAAATGGTAACAACCGCCTATGGAGATTTTTAAGTACTGAAGTTTGGTGTCATTCCATGAGTGTGCGCAATTTTAAAGCGTGACATGTTGGGTATCTATTTGCTCAGCATAACAACATCTTTCACATTATACAAAACAATTGGGCTAACTGTACTGTTTTGTTATTTTTTTTAATTCATGAAACCATTTTTTTTTCCAAAAAAAAGCGTTTGAAAATTTATTGCGCAAATACCGTGCGAGATAAAAATTTGCAATGACCGCCATTTTATTCCCTAGGGTGTCTGATAAAAAAACATATATAAATGTTTGGGGGGTTCTAAGTAATTTTATAGCAACAAAATTATGATTTTTACATGGAGAGAAGTGCCAGAATAGGCATGGTGCTGAAGTGGTTAAACATGGATCCCGAGAAAAAAAGGCTAGAGAGGAACAAATCAAATATTTATTAGAAAAGTTACAGGAGCTCAAGACACAACACAAAAAAAAGAACAGAAATAAATGTAGGAATAGAATTGCCACATCTGAGAAGACAAATAGCTGACCTCCTTCGATAAGGCCGAAGCGATTCTACAGTACAGGAGGAGGATAGAGTATGACTCGGGAGACAAATGTGGTAAAATATTAGCAAAAAAAAAAAAAAAAACAGGCACGGTCATATATATCAATGATTAAAACAAAAGCAGACCAAAAACGCTCACTTCCAAAAGAAATAGCGCAAGAATTTGGGGAATATTATTCTTCATTATATTATCTGCCAGAGACATCGGTTTCCCCTCTGTCCCTTGAGAAATACGTGTCCTCCTCACAACTGTCTAGATCAGTGTTTCTAAACTCCAGTCCTCAAGGCGCCCCAACAGGTCATGTTTTCAGGATTTCCCTCAGATGAAACAGCTGTGAGAATTACTAAAGCAGTTAAACTGATCAAATCACCTGTGCAAAACAATGGAGAGCCTGAAAACATGACCTGTTGGGGCGCCTTAAGGACTGGCGTTGAGAAACACTGGTCTAGATTACCATCGCCAGTTCAAAGGGAAGTAGAGAGGCCAATTACTATAGAGCAAAAAAATTGTGATTCTCATTTTATCCAGAATCGTGCAGCTCTATACTGTGTATGAGAGAAGTGTCAGAATTTACTTGGCGTGCAAGTGATTAAACACTAATGCCGTTTTGTGGCTTTTTTGACATGTTGGGGGCTGCACTTGTGGCCCTCTGTATTTATAAAGTTAACCACTACTTATGTATGGGATAAGAAGAGCCAGGGCCTACACTTTTTGCATGGATTGGCTTCATTTATCAGTCTTTAGTAGATATGTTTGCATATATGCATAACAGTTTCAAAAGCAAGCACTAATGGAAGGACAGGTTTACTAACACATGCCAAGCTTAAAAATCATACAGATATGACACTTACCAATTCCTGGAAAGGACAGCAATAAAAAAAAAAAGAAAAGGGAAAAAAATAAAAATTAAAATCATGAGGTAAAACTACAGCGTACAAGTCCAGCCAGTTTTACAGGTTGATAAGAGAGACTAGGTGTGTTAATTGTTTTAAAAGGTAAAAGCTGGCTTATACAGCCAAGACCTTCAAAAAGTGTACATTTTTATCCATTCACTACAGGTATGTTTTCAGTATCGACAATTTACCAGAACTTTATAGCAGGTTACATAAACTACATTCAGATCAGTCCCTGCTCTCAAAGACCTTACAGTCTAATGCCGCGTACACACGATCGTTTTTCACGTCGTTAAAAATGCCATTTTTAAACTTGGGCATTAAAAACGATCGTGTGTAGGCTCTAGAGCATTTTTAACGACGTGAAAAACGGCCTAAAATTTTTTAGAACCTGCTCTATTTTTTCACTATTGCTTTTACGAGGGGAAAAAAAACGCGCATGCTCAGAAACAAGTATGAGACGGGAGCACTCGTTCTGGTAAAACTAGCGTTTGTAATGGAGATAGCACATTCGTCACGCTGTAACGGACTGAAAAGCACGAGGCTGAAAAGCACGAATCGTCGCTCAACAAACTTTAGTAACATAAAGGGTGGCGCCATTCGAACGGAACTTCCCCTTTATAGTGCCGTCGTACGTGTTGTACGTCACTGCACTTTGCTCAAGCATTTTTTTCATGATCGTGTGTACGCAAGACAGGGTTGAGAGGAAACAAGAAAAAAAAAAACGACGAGAAAAAATAGGATTTTTTGTACTCACCGTAAAATCCTTTTCTCTGACATCCATGGACTGACACGGTGTCTCTTTACACTTTACACGTGGGTTATGTCCCTGCTTGCAGGAGAAGACCTAGGCAGAATGTGAGATGTTATACATACATTCTAAAAGCCAGAGCTGAACAGCCCCACCCAGGGGGCGGTCCCTCCAGACATAACCCCCCCAACTACAGTCAGCAGACTTCAGTTCGTAACAAAGCAGTACAAACTTAAAAAGGAAGGGTGGGTGCCGTGTCAGTCCATGGATGTCAGAGAAAAGGATTTTACGGTGAGTACAAAAAATCCTATTTTCTCTTACCATCCATGGACTGACACGGTGTCACTTTACACGTGGGATGTCCCAAAGCAGTGTCAAGAGGGATGGGAGCAGTATAAATGGAAAAACCAAAAACTTCACTCCAAGAAGGCAGAGCTCCTAAACGGAGGAGTCGCAACTTTAAACAGCGGCCTGCAGCACCCTGCGGCCGAAGGAAGCATCCGGAGATGCAGCCACATTAACCTTATAAAACTTAAAAGGCATGAACAGACGACCAGGTCGCCGCCTTGCACACTTGTGCAACCGACGCTTGATGTCGGAAAACCCAGGAGGCACCAATTGCCCTGGTGGAATGCGCCGTAACCGGAAAGGGAGGCGCCAGCCCTTTGAGAGCATAGGCTTGAATGACGGTTTGTCTGATTCCCCTAGAAATGATGGCAGACGAAACCGCTTGGCCCTGTTATGGACCAGAGACGGTCACAAAACAGTGAGTCGGACTTTCGAATAGAAGCAGTAGCAGACAGGTACACCCGTAAGGCTTGTACCACATCCAATATGTGCAGCGCAAACTCTCTGGGATGCGATGGGTGAGGACACAAGGATGGGAGGACAATGTCCTCATGTAGGTGAAAGGTCGATACCACCTTTGGCAAAAAGGAAGGTCACGGATGCAACACCGCCTTATCCTTATGGATGACTAAATATGGCGACTTGCAGGACAAAGCCGCCAACTCAGACACCCGTCAAACAGAAGTGATTTCCACTAAAAGGCCACCTTCTGAGACAAGACAAGAGGGGAATATCCCGGATATTCCCAAAAGGAGGTTCCTGGAGGACCGAGAGCACCAAATTCAGATCCCACGGTGGGAGAGGAGGCTTGACAGGAGGGAGCACATGGCGAACCCCCAGCACAAGGTGCTAACCAAGAAATGACCCGCTAGAGGTCGCTGAAAGAAGACGGCCAAGGCCGAAATCTGATCCTTGATGGTACTCAAAGCAAGCTTTTGGGTCACTCCACACTGCAGAGGACGCAGGATTCTGGGGACGGAATACGTCCGAGGACGCCAGTCCAGCGCTTCGCATATGGCGATATAAGCTTTCCAGGCACGGTGATAGATCTGCTTGGAGGAAGACTTCCGTGTCCTTAACATGGTCAAAATGACCGAATCCGAGAGACCTCGGTCCCTCAACACCTGGCTTTCAACAGCCCTGCCGTTAAAGCCAGAGACTGTAAGCCGGATGAAACATAGGACCTTGAGACTGAAGGTCCTCCCTCATCGGCAACCGCCAGGGAACGTCCGCGACGAGATGTGCCAGATCAGCGTACCAGTGATGCTGAGGCCAATCCGGAACAATTAGGATCACCAGAATTTATATCAGGCGATAAGGACCCTATGGGGCCACCAACGCATCCGAGGCATTGCCCAAGGATCCCTGGATCTGGCCACAACCTCGACCCTTGCGATTGAGTCGAGAGGCCATCAGGTCCACATCCGGCGTGCCCCACCGTCGGCAAAGGAGTTGAAATATGCAAGGACCACTCTTCTTGGTCCGGCGATTGGCGACTCAGATAGTCCGCCTGCCCATTGTCTATGCCCAGAATGTAAATGGCCTACAGAGCCGGCACGTTTCTTCCGGCCCACTTCAGGATACGGACTACCTCGGAAGCCGCAGCTGAGCTCCGAGTCCCCCCTTGATGGTTTACATACGTCACCGCCGTGGCGTTGTCCGACTGGCTCCTGATGGAGCGACCCCGTACTCTCTCCGACCTGAGGAGAGACACAGTCCGATGGCCCGTATTTCCAGAACAGTGATTGGTAAACGGGCTCGTCCGGAGTCCAAGGCCTTGAGCCGACAGGACTCCCCAGACTCCACCCCAGCCCGTCAGGCTGGTGTCCGTCGTGAGTACCGTCCATTGGATGGGAGGGGAACGACTTTCCGGACCGAAGAGCAGAGGATCTCAACCACCATGTCAGGGGCGCCCTGACCAGGTGAATCACCTGGATCTGAAGATCCAAGGACAACGGGGATTTGTCCCAGGTGGACAAGATCTCCTTCTGCAATGCCCTGGTGTGTGATTGGGCATACGGAACGGCCGCGAAGGAGGCCACCACGAGTCCCGGGACTCTCATGCAAAAAAACGGATTGACAGCCATTTTTGGGATGTCAGCACCCGCACCGCAGACTGAAGTGTCAGCAACTTCTCCAGAGGTAGGATACCTTTGCCTCCAAGGAGTCCAGAATCAGAACTAGATACTCCAGACACTGAGTCGGGACCAGGACTGACTCCTGAATGTTCAGGAACCAACCGAAGTCCCTGAGGGTCTAATTGACGATAGTCGCCTTTCCTCTAAGTCTGAGCCACTTTCTGCTCTTAGCAGAAGATCGTCCAGATAGCCCACGACAGCAATACCTCACTGTAACAGAAGGCTAGAACCGGAGCAAGCACCTTGGTGAACACTCTTGGTGCCGAGGCTAGGCCGAAAGGAAGAGCCATAATCGATAGTGGACTTCGCTGATCACAAAGCGCAGAAACTTCTGGTGACTTGCGCAGATCGGAACATGCAAGTAGGCGTCCTTGAAGTCCAAGGACGCCAGAAGAAAATCCCTTTGGTGGAGTGTAGCGATCACCGTGCGAATGGATTCCATGCGGAATTTCTGCACCTTCTCGAAGGCATTCAGGGCCTTGAGGTCCAGGATAGGTCGAACCACGTCCTATTTTTGGGACGACAAACAGATTCGAGTAGAATCCCTGAAAACTCTCCTGTGACGGAACCGGCACAATCACTCCGGACCTGATCAAATCCTGTACAGCCCCCCAAGAGGGCTGCCCGACAGGTAGGAAGGAGAGGAAGATTCGAGGGAAAGAATCTGTCTGGGGGCCAGGATCGGAATACTATCCCGTATCCTGAGGTGACCACCTCGCACACCCACCAGTCAGAGATTCGGGAGGACCACCGATTCGTGACCTGCGAAGTCATCCCCCCACCCCAGAGTCGGGCGGAGGCAAGACTTCACGCGGAGGCGGGCTTGGGAGCCGCTTGTTTGGCTTACGCACCCAGGGGCACTTGTGCCCAACAGCCGCACTGCCGTCAGTCTGAGAGGACCTACCCGTGGACTCTGACGAAAAAACCTTGTTTTGCTGGAAAGGAAGGCCCCTGTTTGCGGCGGGCCTCCTCACTCTTGCTAGTCTAAGGAAGAAGAGTGCTTTTACCTCCCATGACATCCATGATGATGTCATCCAGAGCACCGCCGAAAGGTCTACCACCTTTAAATGGTAGATCCGTCAGGAGCTTTCTAAGGCTAGGTCAGCAGACCAGCACTTCAACCAGATAAGACGACGCAATACCACCGCCGAGACAGAGGCCTTGGATATTAAAGGGGCCGCGTCCAACGTGGCGTCGCACACATAAACCAGGCCCTGAACCAGTTGGTGGGCCAGAGCAACTGTGTCTGGAGGAAGATTATGCTCCTGTACAGCTAGGTGCAACATTTTTGCCCAACCTGTAAGTGTTTAAGACACAAGGGTCGCCGCTACCACAGGCCATAGGGCGGATCCCAACAAGGCAAACATGGCTCTGCTCACCACTTCTGACCTCCTGTCAGTGGGGTCCTCAAATGCAGGAGTCCCCTCCATCGGGAGAGTGATGGCCTTGTTCAACCGGGCGACTGGAGGGTCGACCCTGGGGGAGAAGCCCACTTTTTAAGTAGGGCATCTTCAAGGGGTATCTGATAGACAAACGCCGCGAGACCATAAAAAAATTCTTCTGCGGCTTTTCCCAGACCTTATCAATGAGCTGGTCAAAGAAAGTACATATGGAAAAACCTCTTTAGAAGGCCTGGCCTTAAAAGAACCAAAGGAGAGTGTATCCGCCTGAGGTTCTGCATCCGCAGCATTTTAGCTTGAGAGTGTCCCTCACCGCAGTCATGAGTACACTAACAAGCGCCCTGTCATTTACTGACTCAGAACTGGAGTTTTCCTCATAAGGAATGTCCTGTTCAAAACCATCCAATACATTCAGAACTAGGGTCCTGAGCGGTAGTGGCTAGGCCCATATCTGAATCAGCGCACTGCCCTCATGAAGTAAAGTGGGGAGAGGGCGCTTTTTTGCTCCCTTGCGCTTGCACACAGCTCCCATCCTGGTCAGAAATGATTCCAGGACTGCCCACAACTGGTCCCTAGGGACCGCAGGTGCTGAAGCACTGCCTGTTGTCCACTGACATTTAGGGGAAGCTGGTGACAGACTCCATATTGCCCCCCTCTGAGACTCCTCAGATAAAAAGTCCACCCACAGGCTGTGCTGACTGAGGAGGGGGCGCCCAGGGGACTCACCAAACCGGACCAGGGACCGCTCAGTTCCGCTGTCTGTACCGCGCTGTGTCAGCGCTGGTGAGCTGTGAGGAGATTGTGAGGAGATTTGCGCTGTTACAGCAGCGCTAGAGGCCAAAACTAGTGCTGAAGAGCGCGCGGGCTACAAGAAAATGGCCGCCACACTTCACTGAGGCGATCCGCGGCAAGATGGCCGCCATGACTCAGCAAAAGTGAAAAAAACAGCACACACACAGCGCCACTCGGCGCTCAGGCCCCAAAACACACAAAAAAAGGCCCCAAGCATATCTGCAGACCAGCATTAGCCCCCCCAAGAACAGTGTGACCCCCAGGCACCCCACACAGCACAGCAATGGTGACAGAGAGTGACAATGAAATACAGGGGGAGACAGGGAAAATCCCCCACAGAGAAACACACAGCCTTTTGTACTCACCTGCAGGCAGGAGAGACTACTTACCCGTCCCCTGAGGGACCCACTGGTGTGTTTCTGACAGGACTATCACAGTGCAGTACTGAGTAGCTGTCGGCCCGGTCCACCGCGAAAGATACAGTCAGTCAGGAACTGTTCAGTCTTGAGAGGACCGTGGGAGCATGAAAGCAAACCCGGCCACCCCTGGAGTCATGGGGCCTGTCGTGAACTGAGTCTCACGCACACAAGGCGAGGATCAGCATGCTCGATGGTCGGACAGGGAAGACTACGAGGATATCTTGTACCCAACCTGTTGCCCAGCCGACAGTTGATAGAAAATTCTCAAAAATAAAATAAAAAAGAATTCCAGAAAAGGAATAAAAATAGGTCAGGAGACTGGCTCCTGAGAGAGCCACGTCTTCTCCTTCTGCTAGGCAGAAAAAAACTGAAGTCTGCTGACTGTAGTGGGAGGGTTATGTCTGGAGGGACCGCCCCCTGGGTGGGGCTGTTGAGCTCTGGCTTTTAGAATGTATGTATAACATCTCACATTCTGCCTAGGTCTTCTCCTGCAAGCAGGGACATAACCCACGTGTAAATTGTAAAGAGACACCGTGTCAGTCCATGGATGGTAAGAGAAACGTCGGTTTTAAAAATGACATTAAAAACGGACGCGTGTACGCGGTACGAGGCTTGGAATACATGCACACACATACCAGGGCCAATTTAAAGCTGAACACCGGGCAAAAAATTTATCAGCTGGCAGTATTATGCAGCGGGGAGAGGTGGAGAGAAACAAGCAGCATATTGCACAAAGGTATGACAGCTGCCCTCTGCTCCTCCTCTGGGGATACTGCTTCTCATTTCCTGCATTTCCCTTTGCATCATGGGAGATTTAATCCTTCTTCCCTGCTCGGATGTGATGTGCAACAAGAGAGAAAGTCCTCCTCCCGGCACCAGGAGGGAGCACTCTTTTCCAAAGGATATTATGACATCACTGGGGCTGAAAATCTTGGATCACAAGAAATATAATGCACTTTCATTTAACCAGTGATAAGTGAAAACCTTGCGCAAGTGACTGGTAAATGTGCCAGTTAAGCTGCTCCCCTGAAATGCTGTAATCTACAGTGCAAAGTATATGTGGTGTTGATGTACTACTTGCACAGTAGATTATCTACAGCATTTCGGGAGAGCAGCTTAATTGGCACATTTACCAGTCACTGGCGCAAGGTTTTGTTCACCTTATCACTATTTAAATTTGGATTCGTTTGCAATCAGATTTTTTTATCTGAGCAGCCATGGATGTTTTAATTTTATGAGGGACAGAAATATTGACCTAGTGCAGTGCTTTAAGCAAAACCCCAGCCCCAATGGTGATTTGGACAGGGGTTTTAAGCAGCTCCAACATCACATGGAAAAGCAGATTCGATTGTGGTGGGATATTGCATCATTGCAGATATACAGAGAAAAATCTCCCTCCAAGAAGACTCAGATGGGACGTTAGTCCTAATGATGGAGTGGAAGATCTAGGTTTATTGGATGAATGGTACCAGTTTTTCAATGGTTGTGAACAGAAGCTTATGCAGCTTATGATCAGAAGAAGAAAAGCTAAAAATACACTATTGGAATCCAAAATAGTTGAACTCAAAAAAAAAAAAAAAAAAATGCTACCATTCATGGGTACTAATGATTATTAGGAAAGAGCTAAAAAATTACAAACCTATTTATCCATATACGGTGAAGAAAAATACCAAAGGGACCTTAAAAGACTTTAATGACAATAAAGTCTACAAATAACAGGAAGACATTAACCCCGCAGGGTCTAAAGAATCCTTAGTGGAAAGAGAGATCGAAATATGAGATATTATTGCACATATGACCAATAATTCCAATACCAACACAAAAAAAAGAAGACAAACCTCCGAACAAACCTAAAAGTTAAGAATCCCAATACCCAACCACGAACCCCCCAATATTAGGTCCCTACTAACAATAGGTTTGCACCATTGGGGAATAGGACACCTGAGAATAATGGTTACTATGACTATGGTAGCCATTATCCACCCAGGTCCCCTAGAGGAGTGTATAGGGGCAACTTTAGGGGGGGCTGACCACCACCACACCATAATTATTACAACCGAGGGGGGAAGGAAAGAACCCTACAGGATCCCTCCCCCACCACCACAAAATTACCAAAGAGACTATATAGAAAGAGCGGAAACAGATGTGGGGCTCTTTAACCTGGCAGAGGTCCAGTCCTTGGAGGAGGAAATGGAGGTCCTAGCTTAAAGGAACACTAAAGGCACATTTTTTTTTTTTAAATAACAAACATGTTATACTTACCTCCACTGTGCAGCTCGTTTTGCACAGAGTGGCCCCGAACCTGGTCGTCTGGGGTCCCTCGGCGGCTGTATCGGCTCCTCCCCGCCCCCCAGCGCGCCGCGTCATTGGATGTGATTGACAGCAGCGCGAGCCAATAGCTTCGCTGCTTTCAATCAACCAATGAATGACCCAAGAAGCCGACCGAGAAGCCTGCGCGTTCACGGCGCGGGACTTTCGAGGGGTCAGGTAAGTAAACGGGGGCTCCGCGGGGGGGGGGGGGCGCAAATACTCGGATGTTTTTCACCTTAATGCATAGAATGCATTAAGGTGAAAAAACTTGTATCTTTACAACTGCTTTAAGGTTTAAATTTCGCACCAGATAAGAACCTTGACAAAATTTGAGGTCATCGTAGATGTAGAAAAATATGCAAGAAAATTAAACATTAAAAAAACACTATGCAGGGATTCCCATTATCCCTCCATTAGCGCAAATAGCAGATGAATTTGTACATAGTGGCCTTAAAAACAAATCAGTGTTTAATCCCCAAAAAGGTACTCATCCTTTTATTGAGGTATTCAAAAACATCATCCAAGATGAGGTAAAAAATAATTTTTAAATAAAAAGACAAAAAAATCTACGTATATGGTAAGGAATTAAAAAACTAGGACAACAAACAGATTGTAGTTAGACCTGCAAATAAAGGGTGGGAATAGTAGTACTCAGCAGAATATAACAAAGAGATGCACAGACAATTAGCCAACACCACTACGTATAAAAAAAAACTTAAATCCAATCCCACAGGTAAATTAAAAAATAAAACTTGCCAGTTGGGTAAAAAAGGGTTAAAATAAATATTGTAGGGTTGTTACTGATTAAAATTTTCGTGTTCGATTAATCTATTTTTTTAAAATCGATTAAATCGACTAATTTTGATTAATTATAACGCACATAGATCCAACTATTTTTAGCTAATCTCCTTGCAGGCCGATTCCCAGTGCAGCTACCAACCACTGGAAAAATCGATGGCAGGATACAAAAAACACACAAAAGGCAGCGCTCGATGGGAATAGCATTAAAACTTTTATAGTCTTCAAGTAGGTAACAAAATAAATATTGCACTGGAGATAAAATCGATGTAGCTACATAAACTGTAAAAATGGTGCGAGTAATACCAAACGGTAGCAAAAGCAGTCATAAAAACATGTAGCTAAGTATGATACTGGTATAAAAATGTGTACAACGATACCACTGCTGAATCCAGATGAGAAGGGGCTAACATCAGTCCGTCGGCATGTAGATGTCCTGTGAAGGGAACTATCACAACTCCCAGTGGATGGCTGTAGAATCCCAGGTTGATAGAGGGAAGTGTAACAGCCCTTGCGTGTGGCAGATAGTAAGGTCCCGCCGGCATGCAGATATGAAGGCACAGCAAAGGAGCCATTCAGATGGACACGGCAAGCCCCGCCGGTGTCCGTGACATCACCGGATCTCCCTGAAGACCCGGAAGCCGGAGGAGAGGTGAGTACCAATCAAAACAATTTTGATCGATCAAAAAAATCAATCGATTTAATCGAGGAATTAATAGTTAATTTCCACAGCCCTAAAATATTGGATAAAAAGGCGGTTAAATATCTCATTCCACACACTCCGAAAATACCAGTAATGTATATAGTTCACAATCGACAGTCACCCAGTGCGAATAATAGGATTTTTTGTACTCACGTAAAATCCTTTTCTCTGTCGTCCATGGACGGACACAGCTCCTTAATTCTTGACAGTTGGGTTATGTTCATGTTCTATAGGAGAGGACTAGGCAGAACATGTTAGACATTTAATACATGTTACTTTAACATATAGTTGAAACAGTCCCGCCCAGGGGGCGGTCCCTCCGTACATAACCCTCCACCCTGCAGCAGCAGCCTCAGTTCGTAACAAAGCAGTACAAACTAAAAAAGGAGGGGTGGGTGCTGTGTCCGTCCATGGACGACAAAGAAAAGGATTTTACGGGGAGTACAAAAAAAAAATAGGATTTTTGTACTCACCGTAAAATCCGTTTCTCTGGCATCCATGGACTGACACAGCGTGTCTTATACACCTTTACACGTGGGTTATGTCCCTGCTTGCAGGAGAAGACCTAGGCAGAATGTGAGATGTTATACATACATTCTAAACAGCCAGAGCTGAACAGCCCCGCCCAGGGGGGCGGTCCCTCCGGGCATAACCCTCCCACTGCAGTCAGCAGACCTCAGTTCGTAACAAAGCAGTACAAACTTAAAAAGAAGGGTGGGTGCTGTGTCAGTCCATGGATGCCAGAGAAACGGATTTTACGGTGAGTACAAAAATCCTATTTTCTCTTGTCATCCATGGACTGACACAGCGTGTCTTATACACCTTTACACGTGGGATGTCCCAAAGCAGCGTCAAGAGGGATGGGAGCAGTATAAATGGAAAACCAAAAACTTCACTCCAAACAAGGCAGAGCTCCTCAACGGAGGAGTTGCAACATCAAACAGCGGCCTGCAACACCTTGCGGCCGAAGGAAGCATCCGAAGATGCAGCCACATCAACCTTATAAAACTTAGAAAAGGTATGAACAGACGACCAGGTCGCCGCCTTGCACACTTGTGCAACCGACGCTTGATGTCGGAAAGCCCAGGAAGTACCAATTGCCCTGGTGGAATGTGCCGTAACCGGAAAGGGAGACGCCCGCCCCTTGAGAGCATAAGCTTGAATGACGGTTTGTCTGATCCACCTAGAAATGGTGGCAGACGAAACCGCTTGGCCCTGTTTTGGCCCAGAGACAGCCACAAATAGTGAGTCAGACTTCCGAATAGAAGCAGTAGCAGACAGGTACACCCGCAAGGCTCGTACCACATCCAAAGTGTGCAGCGCAAACTCTCTGGGATGCGATGGGTGAGGACACAAGGACGGGAGGACAATGTCCTCGTTTAAGTGGAAGGCCGAGACCACCTTTGGCAGAAAGGAAGGTCGCGGACGTAACACCGCCTTATCCTTATGGATGATCAAAAAGGGCGACTTGCAGGACAAGGCCGCCAATTCAGACACTCGTCTAATGGAAGTAACGGCCACCAAGAAGGCCACCTTCTGAGACAAAGTCAAGAGGGGAATATCTCTAATATTTTCAAAGGGAGGTTCCTGGAGGACCGAGAGCACCAAATTCAGGTCCCACGGGGGGAGAGGGGGCTTGACAGGGGGGAGCACATGTCGAACCCCCTGCACAAAGGTGCTAACCAAGGGATGACCCGCCAGCGGTCGCTGAAAGAAGATGGCCAAGGCCGAAATCTGACCCTTAATGGTACTCAAAGCGAGCTTTTGGGTCACGCCACGCTGCAGAAAATGCAGGATTCTGGGAACGGAATACGTTCATGGGCGCCAGTCCAGCTCTTCGCACATGGCGATGTAAGCTCTCCAAGTACGGTGATAGATCCTTCTGGAGGAAGACTTCCGTGCCCTTAACATGGTCGAAATGACCGAATCCGAGAGACCTCGGTCTCTCAGCACCTGGCTTTCAATAACCATGCCATTAAAACCAGAGACTGTAAAGCAGGATGAAATATAGGACCTTGAGACAGAAGGTCCCCCCGTATCGGTAACCGCCAGGGAACGTCTGCGACGAGACGTACCAGATCGGCGTACCAGTGACGCCGAGGCCAATCCGGAGCAATGAGGATCACCGGAATTCCCTCGGTCGCTACCCTGCGGAGCAGGCGAGGGAGCAACTGCAGCGGAGGATAAACGTATATCAGGCGATACTGACCCCATGGGGCCACCAACGCATCCGAGGCATCCGCCCAGGGATCCCTGGATCTGGCCACAAACCTCGACACCTTGCGATTGAGTCGAGAAGCCATCAGGTCCACATCCGGCGTGCCCCACCGTCTGCAAAGAAGTTGAAAGACCTCCGGGTGCAAGGACCACTCCCCCTGGTCCAGCGTCTGGCGACTTAGATAGTCCGCCTGCCAATTGTCTACGCCCGGAATGTAGACGGCCGACAGAGCCGGCACGCTTCTTTCGGCCCACCTCAGGATGCGGGCGACCTCGGAAGCCGCAGCTGAGCTCCGAGTCCCCCCTTGATGGTTGACATACGCCACTGCTGTGGCGTTGTCCGATTGTATCCTGATGGAGTGACCCTGTAGTTTCTCCGACCATGAGGAGAGGCACAGTCTGATTGCCCGTATCTCCAGCACATTGATCGGTAAGAGGGCTTCGTCCGGAGTCCAAAGCCCTTGGGCCGACAGGACTCCCCAGACTCCCCCCCAGCCCGTCAGGCTGGCGTCCGTTGTGATCACCGTCCATTGGATGGGGAGGAACGACTTCCCGGACCGAAGAGCCGGGGACCTCAACCACCACGTCAGGGATGCCCTGACCAGGTGACTCACCTGGATCTGAAGATCCAAGGACAACTGGGATTTGTCCCAAGTGGACAAGATCTCTTTCTGTAAGGCCCTGGTGTGCGCTTGGGCATAAGGAACGGCCTCGAAGGAGGCCACCATGAGTCCCAGGACTCTCATGCAAAAGCGGATTGACGACCATTTCCGGGACGTCAGCACCCGTACTGCAGACTGAAGTGTCAGTAGTTTGTCTGGAGGTAGGAAGACTCTTGCTTCCAAGGAGTCCAGAATCAGACCTAGATACTCCAGACGCTGAGTCGGGACTAGAACCGACTTCTGAACGTTCAGGAGCCACCCAAACTCCCTGAGGGTCTGACTGACGATAGTCACACTTTCTTCCAATTCTGAGCCACTGTCTGCTCTTGGAAGGAAATCGTCCAGATAGCCCACGATAGCAATGCCTCGCTGTCTCAGCAAAGCTAGGACCGGAGCAAGCACCTTGGTGAACACCCTCGGTGCCGAGGCCAGGCCGAAGGGAAGAGCCACAAATTGATAGTGGACTTCGCCGACCGCAAAGCGCAGAAACTTCTGGTGGCTTGCGCAGATCGGAACATGCAAGTAGGCGTCCTTGATGTCCAAGGATGCCAGAAAATCCCCTTGACGGAGTGTAGCGACCACCGTGCGAATGGATTCCATGCGGAATTTTTGCACCTTCACGAAGGCATTCAGGGCCTTGAGGTCCAGGATCGGCCGAACCCCGTCCTTTTTTGGAACAAACAAACAGATTCGAGTAGAACCCCTGAAACCTCCCCTGGGACGGAACCGGCACAATTACTCCGGACCCGATCAAATCCTGTACAGCCCCCAAGAGGGCTGTCCGACGGGCAGGAAGGAGAGGGAGATTTGAGGGAAAGAATCTGTCTGGGGGCCAGGAGCGGAACTCTATTCTGTATCCTGAGGTGACCACCTCGCACACCCACCGGTCGGAGATCCGGGAGGTCCACCGATCCGTGAACCTGCGAAGTCGTCCCCCCACCCCAGAGACGGGCGGGGGCAAGACTTCACGCGGAGGCGGGCTTGGGAGCCGGCTTGTTCGGCTTACGCACCCAGGGGCGCTTGTGCCTGCCAGCCGCACTGTTGTCAGTCTGGGATGGCTTACCCGTGGACTCGGACGGACGAAAAAAACCCTTTTTTGCTGGAAAGGAAGGACCCGGTTTACGTCGGGCCTCCTTACCCTTGATAGTTTGAGGAAGGAGAGTGCTTTTACCTCCCGTGACATCCTTGATGATGTCATCCAGAGCAGCACCAAAAAGTCTACCACCCTTAAAAGGTAGATCCGTCAGGAGCTTCTTAGAGGCTAGGTCAGCAGACCAGCATTTCAACCAGATGAGACGACGCAATACCACCGCCGAGACAGAGGCCCTGGATATTAAAGGGGCCGCGTCCAACGTGGCGTCGCACACATATATCAGACCCTGCACCATCTGGTGGGCCAGAGCAATAGTGTCTGGAGGAAGGTTATACTCCTGCACAGTTTGGTGCAAAATTTTTGCCCATTCCGTGAGTGTCTGAGACACAAGGGTCGCCGCTACTACGGGCCGTAGGGCGGATCCCAACAAGGCGAACATGGCTCTACTCACCACTTCTGACCTCCTGTCAGTGGGGTCCTTAAACGCAGGAGTCCCCTCCATCGGGAGAGTGGTGGCCTTGTTTAAACGGGCGACTGGAGGGTCGACCACCGGGGGAGAAGCCCACTTTTTAAGCAGGGCGTCTTCAAAGGGGTATCTAATAGACAAACGCCGCGGGACCATAAAAGTCTTCTGCGGCTTTTCCCAGACCTGGTCAATGAGCTGGTCAAAGAAAGGTACATATGGAAAAACCTTTTTAGAAGGCGTGGTCTTAAAAGAACCAAAGGAGACTGTATCCGCCTGAGGTTCTGCGGTCGCAGCATCTAGCTTGAGAGTGTCCCTCACAGCATCAATGAGTTCACTAACAAGCGCCCTGTCATTTACTGACTCAGAACTGGAGTCTTCCTCACAAGGAATGTCCTGTTCAAAACCATCCAAATATTCAGAGCTAGGGTCCTGAGCAGCAATAACTAGGCCCATATCTGAAGCAGAGCACTCCCCTTGTGGAGATAAAGTGGGGAGAGGGCGCTTTTTTGCTCCCTTGTGCTCACACACAGCTTCCATCCTGGTCAGAAATGATTCCAGGACTGCCGACAACTGGTCCATAGGGACCGCAGGTGCTGGAGCACTGGCTGCTGCCTCTGGCATGTTAGGGGAAGCTGGTGACTCTGACTCCATAATGTCCCTCTCAGACCACCCACAGGCCGTGCTGACTGAAGTAGGGGAATGCCCAGGGAACCCACCAACCTGACCAGGACCGCTCGGTTCCGCCGCTCTGTCTCACTGCGCCGCGCTGCTCAGCGTGAGTGAGCTGAGAGGAGAGAGTGTGAGGAGATTCGCGCCGTTTCCAGCGGCGCTAGAGGCCAAACTAGTGCCAGAAAAGACGTGCGGCTACAAGAAAATGGCCGCCGCAATGTGCTCCGGCGGGCCCCGGAAAGATGGCCGCCAATGTAAAAATCAGCACACACCCAAAACATGGCGCCGAACGGCGCCCAGGCCCCTCACCTCCAAAAACAAAACAGCCCCAGCGAGTGCAGAGCAGCATGAGCCCCCCCCAGGACAGTATGGCCCCCAGGCACCCCCCATAGTACAGCGCCAGCACTAGTGAACAGAGAGTGACATTAAAAACACAGGGGGAGACAGGGAAATCCCCCCACACAAGAAACACACAGCACGTACTCACCTGCAGCCAGGAGAGACTACTTACCCGTCCCCTGAGGGACCCGCTGGTGTGTTTCTGACAGCACTATCACAGTGCGGTACTGAGTAGCTGTCGGCCCGGTCCACCGCGAAAGATACAGCCGGACTGTTCTATCTTGAGAGGACCGCGGAGCTGGAAGCCCACCGGCCACCCCTGGAGTCGTGGGGCATGTCGTGAACTGAGTCTCACGCACACAAGGCGAGGATCAGCACGCTCGATGGTCGGACAGGGAAGACTACGAGGATATCTTGTACCCAACCTGTTGCCCAGCCGACAGTTGGATAGAAGATCTCAAAAAAAAAAAAAAAAAAAAAAATAGGAAAAAAATTTCCAAAAGAATAAAAATAGGTCAGGAGACTGGCTCCTGAGAGAGCCACGTCTTCTCCTTCTGCTAGGCAGAAAAAAACTGAGGTCTGCTGACTGCAGTGGGAGGGTTATGCCCGGAGGGACCGCCCCCCTGGGCGGGGCTGTTCAGCTCTGGCTGTTTAGAATGTATGTATAACATCTCACATTCTGCCTAGGTCTTCTCCTGCAAGCAGGGACATAACCCACGTGTAAAGGTGTAAAAGACACGCTGTGTCAGTCCATGGATGACAAGAGAAATCCTATTTTCTCTTTTCGTCCAAGGACGGACACAGCTCCTTAATTCTTGACAATTGGGACGTCCCAAAGCAGTGTCAAAAAACGAGGGGTGGGCACAGCAAACGAAAACCATTTTCACCCCAAACAAGCAGAGCTCCTCAATGGAGGAGGTGCAACCTCAAACAGCTGCCTGCAAAACTTTGCGGCCGAAACTAGCATCCGAAGATACATTCACAACAACCTTGTAAAATTGTGAAAAAAAAATGTGAACCGACGACCAGGTCGCCGCCTTACACACCTGTGATACAGATGCATGATGTCGGAAAGCCCAAGAGGCACCAAAACCCTGGTCGAATGCGCCGTAACGGGAAAGAGAGGCGCCCGCTCTTCAAGGGCATAGGCCTGGATGACGGTCCGCCTGATCCACCGAGAAATGGTGGCTGACGAGACCGCCAGGCCCTCCTGCGGACCAGACACTGACAGAAACACTGAGTCAGACCTAGATAGGGACACCCGCAGGGCACGTACCACGTCTAAAGAAAATAGCGCAATCTCCTTGGAATGCGATGGCCGAGGACACAACGTGGAAGTACCATGTCCTCATTCAGGTGAAAGGCCGAAACCACCTTCGGAAGAAAGGAAGGCTGCGGGCGTAGCACCACTTTGATCCGTAGGAGGACCAAATATGGGGACTTGCAAGACAAGGTCGCCAAGTCAGAAACCCTCCGGACAGATATGATGGCTACCAGGATGGCCACCTTCTGAGAGAGTGACAAAAGAGGAATTTCCCCAATGTCTTCAAAAGGAGGTTTCTGAAGCGCCGAGAGCACCAGATTCAAAACCCAAGGAGGTAGTGGTGGTCGCACCGGAGGAGCCACATGTCGGACCCTTTGCGCAAACGTACGTACTAGTGAATGAGACACCAGGGGTCACTGAAAGAAAACAGCTAAGGCTGAAATCTGCCCCTTAATGGTGCTTAAGGCAAGTTTCTGATCCACTCCGCGCTGTAAAAACAGCAGGATCCTGGAAAACGAATAAGTCCGTGGACGCCATTCCATCTCCTCACACAGAGATGTAGGCTCTCCATGTGCGAAGGTAGATCTTCCTAGAAGATTTCCGTGCTCTCAACAAGCACCTAGGCAAGCACCTAGGAGAAAACGCTTGGTGCCGAAGCTAGGCCAAAAGGGAAGAGCCACCAGTGATAGTGGTCTTTGCCTACCGCAAAGCGCAGGAACCTCTGATGCTTGTCGCCGATGGGGACATGGAAGATTGCGTCCCTGATATCCAAGGACGCAGGAAGTCCCCCGGATGAAGCGCAGCCCTCACCAAACGAATCAAGTCCATCCGGAACTTTTGGAATCCAGATAAAGACATTGAGGGCTTGAGGTCCAAGATTGGACGGACTCCGTTCCTTTTTGGGACCACAAACAGATTTGAGTAGAAACCCTGAAACCTGTCCTGCAATGGTACGGGTAAGATCACCCCGCATGGCAGCCCAACGAGCTGCAAAGAGAGGCAGCTTGTAAGGGGAAAAAATCTGTTTGGTGAACAAGAAAGGAACTCTATCTTGTACCCCGAGGTGAACCCTCGCAGACACCCTGGTCGGAGAGCAGGGAAGGCCACTGAGCTACAACCCTGCAAAGCCGTCCCCCCACCCTGGAGTCTGGTGGGGGCAAAACTTCCTGCGTAGCAGGCTTAAGTGCTGGTTAGGTGAAATTGCGCACCCAGGGACGTTTCTTTCCCCCAGCAAGACCTTTTCCGCTTGGGAGGGTCACCCCGACTGACAAAACACCTGTCTCAGTGTGGGAAAGGAGGGCCCCGGCTTACGGCACGGCTCCTTCCCTGTAGTGGATTTGAGGGAGAAGCATGCTCCTACCCCCAGGGACATCCTACATGACGTCGTCCAGTTAGGCACCAAAAGGCCTCCCACCTTAGAAAGGTAAAACTGCCAGAGTTTCCAAGAAGCTTAGTTAGCAGACCAGCATTATAACCATATTAGGGGCGCCATACCACCGCAGATGCGGAGGTCCAAGCGATCTTAAGGGGACTGCACCCCCGAATCTCCACCCCAGTTAGCATGACTTTGGAGTGTGGGAGGAAACCGGAGTACCCGGAGGAAACTCACACAGACACAGGGAGAACATGCAAACTCCAGGCAGATGTTTGCTGTCAGGTGAAAGCGCCAACCACCACACCGCTGTGCTGCCCTGCGGTGCAACATTATATTGCCCACTCCGTGAGTGTCAGGTACACACAGGTAGCAGCCCCAGAGGCCGCAATGCTCCAGCATGGTGAACAAGGAGCGGCTCACCGCTTTAGACCTATCAGTTGGGTCCTTAAAAAAAAAACAGGGGTCCCCTCCCCCGGGATAGAGGTTACTTATATTAACCGAGAGACCGGGGAGCGCTGAGGCACCGCAAAGGGCCTCTGCGACCGGTCTGTATCTATGTAAGGAAAACCTTAAACATAGTGGGTCGGTTTGTGCGACCCAAAGAAAGGACAGGGATGGTTTTTTTTCACAAAATTGTCAGCAGTTTATTTCTCACACACACAGCATATGCATACCACAAATTACACCCCAAAACACATTCTGCTATTACTCCTGAGTATGGCGATACCACATGTGTGAGACTTTTACACAGCGTGGTCACATACAGAGGCCCAACATGCAGGGAGCACCTTCAGGCGTTCTGGAGCACCCAGGCCAATTCTGACATTTCTCTCCTACATGTAAAAATAAATATATGTTTTTTTTTAGCAAAGACCCTAGAGAATACAATGGCGGTTGTTGCAACTTTTTATCTCGCACTGTATTTGCGCAGCAATTTATCTAACGCATTTTTTGGGGGAAAAAAATGTTTTGTGCTTTAAAAAAAAATAATAAAATAAAAAGCAGTAATGTTAGCCCAATGTACTGTAGTTACATAGTTAGTCAGGTTGAAAAAAGACAAAGTACATCCAGTTCAACCATAAAAAATAAAATAAAATAAAAAATATCGTACAATCCCATATACCCAATTCTATACCCACAGTTGATCCAGAGGAAGGCAAAAAACCCCAGCAGAGCATGATCCAATTTGCTACAGCAGGGGAAAAAATTCCTTCCTGATCCCCCGAGAGGCAATCGGATTTACCCTGGATCAACTTTACCTATAAATGTTAGTACTCAGTTATATTATGTACATTTAGGAAAGTATCCAGACCTTTCTTAAAGCAATCTACTGAGCTGGCCAGAACCACCTCTGGAGGGAGTCTGTTCCACATTTTCACAGCTCTTACTGTGAAGAAACCTTTCCGTATTTGGAGATGAAATCTTTTTTCCTCTAGACGTAAAGAGTGCCCCCTTGTCCTCTGTGTTGACCGTAAAGTGAATAACTCAACACCAAGTTCACTATATGGACCCCTTGTATATTTGTACATGTTAATCATATCTCCCCCTTATTCTCCTCTTCTCAAGAGTGAATAAATTCAGTTCCTCTAATCTTTCCTCATAGCTGAGCTCCTCCATGCCTCTTATCAGTTTGGTTGCCCTTCTCTGCACTTTCTCCAGTTCCCCGATATCCTTTTTGAGAACTGGTGCCCAAAACTGAACTGCATATTCCAGATGAGGTCTTACTAATGATTTGAACATGGGCAAAATGATATCTCTCTCTCTGGAGTCCATACCTCTCTTAAAGTGGTTGTAAACCCACTTTTTCAACTTGCACCTACAGGTAAGCCTAGATTAAGGCTTACCTGTAGGTGCAAGAAATATCTCCTAAACCTACACGGTTTAGGAGATATTTACTAAACATTACAGGCGCCGCTGTCTACGGCGCATGCGCGCCGTAGACAACGGCGCATTCATGAGGTTAATCCCATTCACAAAATCGGCTACTTCCCAGCAATCGCTGGGCGTAGCCGATTGTGACGGCTCTCGCGCGCATGCGCAGAGTGACGTCTCCGCCCAATCACAGCGCCGGAGCGGCGCTGTGATTGGCTGGTGCGGCGATACCCGGAAGTAACAGCGATAGATGCGGCTGAAGAGGGAGACGAGGACGGCTTCGGGGGCCCCGATCTAAGGTAAGTGATGCATAATGAGCTATTTTGCTAGTCATATTAGCTCATTATGCCTTTCTCTTACAGGTAGTTTAAAAAAAAAAATTCTAAGGGTTTACAACCACTTTAATACAAGAAAGGACTTTGCTTGCTTTGGAAACCGCAGCTTGGCATTGCATGCCATTATTGAGCTTATGATCTACCAAAAACCCCAGATCCTTCTCCACTACGGACCCCCCCCATTTGTACTCCCCCTAGTATGTATGATGCATTCATATTCTTAGCCCCCAAGTGCATAACTTTACATTTATCAACATTAAACCTCATCTGCCACATAGTCGCCCAATTAGACAGTGCATCGAGGTCGGCTTGTAATTTGGAGACATCCTGTAAGGACGTTATTCCACTGCATAGCTTGGTGTCATCTGCAAAGACAGAAATTTTACTTTTGATCCCAGACCCAATATCATTTATAAAGATATTAAAAAGTAAGGGTCCCAGCACTGAACCTTGGGGTACACCACTGATAACCTTAGACCATTTAGAGTAAGAATCATTAACCACTACTCTCTGAATTCTGTCTTTTAGCCAGTTTTCTATCCATTTACAAACTGATATTTCCAATCCTGTAGACCACTGATATGCAATTAGCGGACCTCCAGCTGTTGCAGAACTACGAGTCCCATGAGGCATTGCAAGAATCTGACAGCCACAAGCATGACACCCAGAGGCAGAGGCATGATGGGACTTGTAGTTTTGCAACAGCTGGAGGTCCGCTAATTGCATATCCCTGCTGTAGACTTTACCTTACACATGAGCCGTGTGTGGGGAACTGTATCGAACGCTTTTGCAAAATCCAAGTATACCACATCCACCGCTACCCCTCTGTCCAAGGTTTTACTTACCTCTTCATAAAAAGAAATCAGGGTTGTCTGACAACTTCTGTCTTTCATGAATCCATGCTGTCTGTTGCTTAAATATTTTTTTTTCCCCAGCAAGAACTCATCTATGTGGTCTTTTATTAATCTCTCCAGTATCTTCCCAACTATGGAAGTTAAACTAACAGGTCTATAGTTACTTGGTAAAGACTTTGTTCCCTTTTTAAATATAGGCACCACATTGGCCCTGCGCCAATCCAGTGGTACTATTCCTGTCATTAATGAGTCCCTAAAAATTAGATACAATGGCTTTGAAATTACAGAGCTCAATTCTTTTAGGATCCGTGGGTGTATGCCATCTGGTCCAGGTGCTTTATCCACCTTTATTCTGTCTAAATATTTCTGGACCATATCACTTATATATTTGTACATATGTTTTTGCATAATGTGAAAGATGATGTTACGCCGAGTAAATAGATACCTAACATGTCTCCCTTCAAAATTGCACACGCTAGTGGAATGGCGCCAAACTTCGCTACTTAAAAATCCCCTTAGGCGACGCTTTAAATGTTTTTACTGGTTACATGTTTTTAGTTACAGAGGAGGTCTAGGGTCAAAATTATTGCTCTCGCTCTAACGTTTGCAGCGATACCTCATGTGTGGTTTGAACACAGTTTTCATATGTGGGCGGGACTTACGTATGCGTTCGCTTCTGTATGTGAGCACATGGGGACAGGGGCGCTTTAAACATTTTTATTTTTTTATTGTTAATTTTACTATTTTAGTTTAAAACGTTTTTCCCCAAAAATAATTTTTGATCACTTTTATTCCTATTACAAGGAATGTAAACATCCCTTGTATAAGGAATATGGCATGACAGGTCCTCTTTACAGTGAGATATGGGGTCAATAAGACCCCACATCTCACCTCTAGGCTGGGAAGCCTGAAATAAAAAAAAAAACGATCCTGGCTTCGATCGATCGTAGTGGCGAGTTGGTAGAAGCACCGGAGGGGGGCGTCCACTCTCACATCCCGTAAGAACGATCAAGCGGTGGAACAGCCGCTATGATCATTCTTATGGTGTAGGGAATTGCCGGCTGAAAAAGCTGATATCTGAATGATGCCTATAGCTGCAGGCATCATTCAGATATCCCCGCACAAAGTCAAGGACGTCATATGACGGCCGGCGGGCGGGAAGCGGTTATATAACGTCCTCCCAGAGTTAAGGAACCGCTCTGTAGCCATTATTCGGCTATGGGCCGGTGATTAAGTGGTTACATTTTGTACCTGGGGGGTGTCTATAGTATGCCTGTAAAGTGGCGCATTTTTCCCATGTTTAGAACAGTCCCGCATCAAAATGACATTTCTAAAAAGGAAAAAATAGGATTTTTTAACTCACCGTAAAATCCGTTTCTCTGACGTCCATGGACTGACACAGCTCTAATACTGAAACACGTGGATATATGTCCCTGCTCGCAGGAGAAGATCTAGGCAGAATGTTTGATGTTAGAAACATACATTCTAGAACAAACCAGAGCTGAACAACCGTGCCCAGGGGGGGCGGTCCCTCAGGACATAACCCTCCTACCTGCAGCCAGCAGCCTCAGTTCGTAACAAAGCAGTACAAACCTTAAAAGAAGGGTGGGTGCTGTGTCAGTCCATGGACGTCAGAGAAACGGATTTTACGGAGAGTACAAAAATCCTATTTTCTCTTATCGTCCATGGACTGACACAGCGCTAATACTGAAACACCTGGGACGTCCCAAAGCAGTATCAGAAGAGGGTGGGAGCAGTAGTAAAGGAAAAAACAAAACTTCACTCCAAACAAGCAGAGCTCCTCAACGGAGGAGTTGCAACATTAAACTGCGGCCTGCAACACTGTGCGGCCGAAGGAAGCATCCGAAGATGCAGCCACATCAACCTTATAGAACTTAGAAAAAGGTATGAACAGACGACCAGGTCGCCGCCTTGCACACTTGTGCAACCGACGCTTGATGTCGGAAAGCCCAGGAAACACCAATTGCCCTAGTGGAAAGCGCCGTAACCGGAAAGGGAGGCGCCCGCCCCTTAAGGGCATAGGCCTGTATGATGGTCTGTCTGATCCACCTAGAAGCGGTGGCAGATGACACCGCTTGGCCCTGTGTTGGACCAGAGACAGACACAAACAGTGAGTCAGACTTCCGATAGAAGCAGTAGCCGTCAGGTACACCCGTAAGGCTCGCACCACATCCAAAGTGTGAAGCGCAAACTCACTGGGATGCGATGGGTGAGGGCACAAGGACGGAAGCACAATGTCCTCATAAAAGGTGAAAAGCCGAAACCACTTTTGGAAGGAAAGACGGTCGCGGGCGCAACACCGCCTTATCCTTATGGAGGACCAGGCAAGGCAACTTGCATGACAGAGCCGCCAACTCAGACACCCGGCCAACAGAAGTAATGGCCACTAAGAAAGCCACCTTCTGAGACAAAGTCAAGAGAGGAATATCGCTGATATTTTCAAAGGGATGTTCTTGGAGAACCGAGATGCACCAAATTGAGATCCCGAGGAGGGAGAGGAGGCTTGACAGGGGGGGATCGCATGGCGAACCCCCTGCACAAAGGTGCTAATCAAGGAATGGCCCGGTAGCGGTCGTTGCAAAAGACAGCCCAGGCCGAAATCCAACCCTCGATGGTACGCAAGGCCAGCTTTTGGGTCACACCACGCTGTAAGAACAGCAAAATCCTGGGAACGGAATACGTCCGTGGACCCCAATCTAGCTCCTCGCACATAGAAATGTAAGCCTTCCAGGTACGGTGATAGATCTTTCTGGAGGAAGATTTCCGTGCCCACAACATAGATGCGATGACCGAATCTGAGAGACCTCGGTCCCTCAGCACCTGGCTTTCAACAGCCATGCCATTAAAGCCAAGGACTGTAAAGCAGGATGAAGTATGGGACCATGAGGCAGACGGTCCACCCAAATAGGCAGTCACCAAGGAATGTCTGAATAGCCGAACTAGATCGGCGTACCAAAGTCGCCGTTCCGGAGCAATGAGGATCACCGGAATGGCCTCGGCCCCTACCCTGCGAAGCAACAACAGTAGCAGAGGGTAAGCATACATCAGGCGATACTGCCGCCGCGGGCCACCAACACGTCTGCCCAGGGATCCCTGGACCTGGCCACGAATCTCGAACACCTTGCGAGTGAGTCGAGAGGCCAGAAGGTCCACATCCTTTGCCCCACCTCCGGTAAAGGAGGTGAAAACACCTCCAGATGTAAGGACCCTTCCCCTGGAATGCACACGGCCGACAGGACCGTCCTGCAGCGGGATGGGTAGGGCCGAAACAACTAATCGATTATGACATTAATCGATTACTATTTTCATAATCTATTAATCGGCCAGTAACATAATGGGGTTAAAAAAAAAAAAAAACTAAAATTAGCCCTTTATACTACAAAAAGAGAAAATCGCTACTGTAAATATTACTTTCACTGTCCCACAGTAAAAAATTAACCCCTTACAGTAGCGATTATTTGCTCTTTTTGTACCAATTTTAGTTTTTTTAAACCCATTATGTTACTTAACATCTCAGGCCTGGGTCACATCTGTGTTTTTTGGTGCTTTTTGCAGAAACACACTACAGTTCATTTACATGTTTCCTATGGGACACGTTCACATCTAAGCTTTTTTCAGCTGCTGCGTATTTGGAAAGGGCAAGGACTTTTTTTAATGCAAAACAGTGCTATTTTGTTTTTTTGGTTCAATATACTTCAATGGAGAAGCTGCAGAAAAGCATGTAATGCGTTTTTGCGTCAATTTGTGTTTTTTAATCTGCCCAACAATTTGGGCAAAAAAAATTTAAAAATGCAAATCACCATAAAATCACCTTTTTAAGGTTGTTAACCGATTAATCGAAATAATAATCGGCCAACTAATCGATTATGAAAATAATCGTTAGTTGCAGCCCTAGGGATGGGTATGATAATCCCAAAGAGATCCCGCAATGTATTGGAGAAGGGAGGCCCCGGCTTACTGGGTGCCTCGATTGTTGGCCAAGAAAGGCAACCTGACAGAGCTTCCGTAGAAACTCGGTCAGTGGACCAGTAACTCAGCCTCTACAGGTGGCGCAAACACACCCCGGGCACAGAGACCCTAGAGGCTAAAGCAGTTGCAGTGCACCTGCGGGTCGACTGATAGATGAAGCAGAGGCTTTTGCCCAGTCATTGAGCTTCAGAAACGCCAGAGAAGCAGCCACTAACGGGCGTAACGCTAACCTCAGCATGGCGAACACAGACCAAGCCAGCGCTTCTGACCACCACCGAAGGGCAGGTGGAAGGAGGTACCCCTGGTACCAGGGATCCTTATGACAATGCTCCATCCAGCAGCTATTCCATTGATAAGTGCTGATTGTACAAAAGTATAGTTAATGCTGTGTATTGCGTCAAAACGCGCAATTAGAGCGTGGGAGGAGACCCACTCAGCCACAAAGAGCATAGTACAACCACATACGGCGTATGTAGTTTAGTATGTGGGGATAAACATATTAGACACTGTAACGGCACCCCTAACCTGAAAGGGGTTAACGCCGTTTAAGATATCCCCTCTCCTGGACACACATTCGCTACCGATACTCCACAGTCAAACGACAACTTCCCATAGGAATTAATCCTTCCAAAAGAACGAGACGCACTCTGTATCTTTCCAAAATGAACTGCTTTATTATTGCAAAACATTACAACTTTTATATCCCCAGAGAGAAGCTTCTGACCCTCCTCTCATCATACACCTCTGACCAGACCCAATTTACATGAGCCAATTAACTACAGTGAATGGCTCAGACACATGCCCTTTCTGTCTCCCAATCCACACTCACACAATGTAAGGATCTGTAGAATTCGAGGTTCATTAACATTACTCAGGCAGACGGATGACACCTCAGCATCTCTTCAATTAACCTGTCTGTCTGCTAGTTCCACAACCTATAATTACAGGCTTAACTTCCACAAGCCACAATAGACAATAGCATGAAATCACACACCATCACAGCAAGTATTACATAAACAGCCCACACACAGTATATACCCAATATGTATACAATATTATATATATATATATATATATATATATATATATATATATACACACACACACACACACACACACACACACACACACACATATATATATATATATATATATATACACACACACACATATACATACACACAGCATTGAATCTGATTAGCACAGATCATAGTGGGGTTTTCCTTCACCCTGTGCCCCTAATAGGGACACAGGGTGGTTTACACATAAGAGGCATTGGGGAAGCTGAAGCAAGAATATCTCATACTTTCTAAGGGATTCTGGGTTCCCCGGGCCTTCCCGTTACAGACACGTTTATACTGTGCTAGCGACGAAGGCACGCACATCATTGGGGCGTGAGCGGAAACCAGCCACCCAGACTGCGTACACAACCGTGTAGGCATGGTTAGAATGCGAAAAAACTAATTGCACATGTATATGCAGTGCATAGCGCTGAAAATGCACACACCATTGGAGCGCAGGGGAAAAACCGGAGCACCCGGATGAAACCCACGCAGACTGCATACGCATACCGTGTAGGTACTATAGTATGTGTGATAAACATTAAGAACTTGTCTATGTGTGCATAGCGCCTAAGGCGCGCACACCGCTGGCGCGTGGGAGGAAACCGGAGTACCCGGAGGAACCACACGCAGACCCAGAGAATACAATACATACATCTACTGTGAATGTATTTAGAGTTGTGTATAAACATAATGTGTATGTTTATACTGTGTATGGCACCAAAGGCGCGCATGTCATGTAGCGTGGGCGGAAACCGGAGGACCCGGGAGGAAACCCACGCATGTGAATAATCAAATCGCACAAGTTTAGGCTGTGCATAGCGCCAAAAGCACCCATACCATTGGAGTGTGGGAGGGAACCGGAGAACCCGGAGGAAACCCACACAGACTGCATACACATACCGCGTAGGCATTATAGTATGCCTGATAAACATATGGAACATGTTTAAACTGTGCAGAGAGCCAAAGGCGCACATAACGTCAGAGCGTGGGAGGAAACCGGAACACCCGGAAGAAACCCACGCAGACAGCACACAGATACCGTGTAGGAATGATAGCATGTGAATAAACACATTGCACATGTTTATGCTGTGCATTACCATTGGAGCGTGGAAGGAAACCTGAGCACCTGGAGGAAACCCACGCAGACAGCATACACCTACTGTAGGTATTTATATTATGTATAATAAACATATTGAACATGTTTATACTGTGCAGGGAGCCGAAGCACACATACCGTGAGAGCGTAGAAGGAAACCCACGCCGACCCAGAGAGTAATATCCATACCTATACTGTGAATGCATTTAGAGTCGTGTATAAACATATTGTGTATGTTTATATCGTGTATGGCACTGAAGACACAGCATTGGAACTTGGGAGGAAACCCACGCAGATACAGAGACCAATAACACATACATACACTGTGAATGTATCCAGTGTAGATTTATTGGGGAAGTTTAAATTATGGCGCCGAGGCGCATAAACTTCTCTGTATCATTCCAACCTGCCTAAATGAGCTGCCGAAGCAGCATGCAGGTAAAAGGAAACCTCTAAAACCTCAGACCGTGGTCCTGTCAGAGCTCAGACCGTTCCCCAGGAAATGGCAGGAAACCACAGGTGCAGAGACCCTGTTGTTGCCTCAGGACATCACACAAAGCTCACAGGGACTAGAGAAATAAATGAATAAAGTCCCCCCCCCACCATGCTGCACCGACCAGGGGGGGCACTGTGTACCACTGTATCATCCATTCTGCTCTTGACGCAGTGTGTGAGAAAACAGTGAGGAAGCTGTGTAAAAGAAAAGCTTGAAAAGAACCAAAGGAGAAAGTGTCCGCCGTATCTCAGCCACAGCATCCAGCTTGAGCGTCCCTCACAGCATCAATTAGTTCACTTACAAGCGCCCTGTCATTTACTGACTCAGAACTGGAGTCTTCCTCACAAGGAATGTCCTGTTCAAAAAACATTAAAATATTCAGAGCTAGGGTCCTGAGCAGCAGCAGCTAGGCCCATATCTGAATCAGAGCACTCCCCTACTGGAGATTGTGTGGGGAGAGGGCGCTTTATAGCTCCCTTGCACTCGCACACCGCTCCCATCCTGACAAGAAATGTTTCCAGGACTGCCGACAACTGGTCCATAGGGACCGCAGGTGCTGGAGCACTGCCTGTTGCCTCTGACAAGAGTGGGGAAGCAGGTGAACCAGACTCCATACTCGCCACCCTCTGAGACCTTATGCACAATAAAGTGAATAATGTAGTGAATAATGTATGCACCGCACTGCCAGCGCGAGTGAAGCCTGAGGAGAGTGCGAGGAGATTCGCGCCACAGCAGCGGCGAGAGGCCAAAAACTAAAGTGAAAGTGCCGCGGCTTCAAGAAAATGGCCGCCGGACGCATGTAATACTGCGCCATTGATCCACGGCAAGATGGCCGCAGAGCGCAGCAAAATTACAGCCAAAGCGCCTAATGGCGTCTCCAAACACCCACGTTTTCTCAGCCCCAGCACACAGAACATGAGCGCCCCCCCCCGCCAGGCCAGAGTGACCCCCAGGAACTCCCACACAGCTCAGCGCCAGATTAGGGTGCAGAGAGCAGCATACAGGGGGGAGACAGGGAACAACCCCCCCATACAGAGAAACACAGCCAGCATGTACTCACCTGATGCAGGAGAGACTACTTACCCGTCCCAGAGGGACCCACTGGCGTGTTCGTGTTTCAGACAGACCTATCACAGAGTAGTACTGAGTAGCTGCGCCACTTTACAGGAATACTATAGACACCCCCCAGGTACGAAATTTAAAGGAATATTTCACTTTTATTGTTTCACTTTAAGCATTATTAAAGTCACTGCTCCTAAAAAAACAACCATTTTGAAAACTTTTTTTTGCATTGATACATGTCCCCTGGGGCAGGACCTGGGTCCCCAAACACTTTTTATGACAATACCTTGCATATAAGCCTTTAAAATTAGCAATTAGATTTTTCATGTTAATCTCCCATAAACTTTAACGGGTGTTCCGCGGCTTTAGACTCAAACATCGTGCTCATCCCTATAAATAAATCTCCAGCTGTTGGGTAGCTGCAGTTGTTGTGGCACTGCTAGGGACCGGGGTGCATTCATGTAAAATTTCTTCAAACATCAGATATCGAGGGAGTGTGTTCCTCTTCACTTGTATGCGACCGTTTCTCTGGTATACTTTCCTCTGTGCTACAAAACTTTCACCAGATGTTTCCATCACCTCCCATTTGTGCCTGTATCATTTCCTGTGCACGCTGCTTATACTCCACATTAAAATAATGCTCTTTAAATCGAGGATCTAGAACTTTTGCAATGCAGAACAGAGGGTTGGACTGTCTTGAAACCGGTTAACGGCCTTCAGTAGAGTGGTTTTAGCCGTTTTTCTTCTTGTTCAATAATTTTATTGAGTTTTACAATAAGAAAAAACAAAATATAATAAACATATTATAGGATACATATATAATTAGTAAAGATGTATCTATGTTGGCATAACTCCAACCAAACTAACAGGAGACTAAAGAAAAATTCATAAACATCACATAGGTGAATAATAAATGTGAGGACCCAATGAAGGGTCGAAAAATTTTAAGGGTAAAGTTCCGTAAAGCATGCCTCCTCACCACCCATCCACCCCAAATGGGCTCAATCTGTGGACTACAAAACATTCAATTGTTGGTGAGAAAACAGTTTAGATCTAAATCAATTATTCATACCGGCTGGCTGCAAGGTGTCCAGCCGATAAATCCATTTGGATTTCGTTCTGTGACTGTCAGAAACCATGAATCCGACCGAGACAGAAGTACAGTTAAATCACACTTGTTTAATAATAAAAATAAAAAGATAAACAGAGTAAGCGTAGTCAAAACATAGCCAGAGTTCAGTAACCGGATCGGGTAGTCGGCCATGCCAATGTCAGAGAGCCAGCGATAATTGTAGTAGTACAGCAAGCAGGATCAGTAGCCAGAAAGAACGTCAGCCAAGCAAGTCTTCAACAGGAACGCAGGAGAAAGTCTGTGTGATCATGACAAAGGCGAAGGCAGAGATGAAGTGAGCTGGAAGGCTTTAAGTAGGCAGGACTGACGAGCAGATCATCAACAGGTGTGTCACTGTGGAGAGAAAGAAGCTGGCAATAAGCCGATAGCTGAGCGGCCAGCTCTGAGATGGAAGGGCTGAGCCCAGCCCTGACAGTACCCCCCTTCTCAATGACCCCTCCCCCTCGGAGGACCATGGGTTTGAGGGGAAAACATCTATGGAAATCACGGAGGAGGACAGGGGAATGTACGTCCGAGGATGAGACCCAAGAGCATTCCTCTGGACCGTACATAATGCACCAGGCACTGTATGCGCCCACAGAACCTACGGGAGTCAACAATGGACTGTACTTCATACTCATGGTTCTCAACCTGTATAGGGTGAGGACGTGGCACCGAGGTGGTAAAACGGTTGCAGACCAAAGGTTTTAATAAGGAGACATGAAACACATTAAAGATACGCATACTAGAAGGAAGGTCCAACGCGCAAGCCACTGGGTTTATCCTGCGAAGGATACGGAAAGGCCCAATAAACCGAGGTGCGAACTTCAGAGAAGGAACACGAAGTCGGAGGTTGCGAGATGACAGCCAGACCCTGTCCCCAATCTGGTAGGAAGGTGCAGGCAGGCGTCTGCGGTCAGCATGGAGTCTGTACCTCTCGTTAGCATGTTGCAAAACCTCCTGGACTTGTGCCCAAGTGGAACGAAGACCACAGAGATGTTCCTCTAATGCAGGAATACTCTGAGGAGCAAACGAGTCAGGCAACATGGTAGGATGGAAACCATAGTTCGCCATAAACGGGGACAACAGGAAGCAGAATTCAAGGCGCTATTGTGAGCAAACTCCGCCCACGGTAAGAGGTCTGACCAGTTGTTATGATGGTCAGAAATATAGCAACGTAGGAATTGCTCCAAGGACTGATTGGCTCGTTCTGCGGCCCCATTAGACTAGGGATGATACGCAGAAGAGAAAGCAAGCTGAATTCCCAACTGTGCACAAAAGGCTTGCCAGAACCAGGACACAAACTGACTTCCCCTGTCTGAGACAATGACCTTGGGTAGGCCATGTAAGCGAAAGATCTCCCGAGCAAGAATGGAAGCCAGTTCCTTAGAAGTAGGCAACTTCTTAAGTGGAATACAGTGAGACATTTTTGAGAACCGGTCAACCACCATAAGGATAACTGTGTTGCCCTGGGAGTTGTGTAACTCAACAATGAAATCCATAGACAGGTGGGTCCAGGGCCTCTCTCCATTGGGTATGGGTTGTAGGAGGCCCACTGGAAGGTGTCGTGGAGTCTTACTCTGAGCACACATGGAACAGGCAGCTACGAAGGCGATTACATCAGCACATAGACTAGGCCACCAGAATTGTTGGGAAATGGCCCAAAAGAGTTGATTCCTCCCAGGGTGGCCAGCAGCCTTGGGAGAATGGCAAGTCTGGAGCATGGCAGTACGGAGACTCTCGGGAACAAAGCAGCGGTCACAAGGTTTCTCAGGAGGGGCATCGACCTGATCAGCAAGAATTTTGTCTTCCAAAAGGAGAAGTGAGACTGGTGAGAACCGTAGCCAGAATACGATCAGGAGGAATCACAGGAACCAGTACCGACTCCATCTTGGAAGTGGAGGAAAATTGTCGTGACAAGGCGTCAGCCCTTACATTTTTAGTACCGGGTAAGAATGAGACAATGTAATTAAAACTCGACAAGAAAAGAGCCCATCGTGCCCTTCTGGGAGAGAGGCGCTTAGCCTCAGACAAGAATGTGAGATTCTTATGGTCAGTAAGAATGAGAACCGGCACAGTAGTACCTTCGAGGAGATGTCTCCATTCTTTCAGGGCTAAAATGATTGCCAACAGCTCTCTGTCATCAATCTCGTAATTGCACTCCGCAGGTGACGATTTCTTGGAAAAGTAGCCACACGGATGCAAGGCGCTGTCAGAGCTAGGACGTTGAGACAGAAGGGCGCCAACTCAAGTCTCAGAAGCATCAATTTCAAGGATAAAAGGCAACGTACGATCAGGATGTGCCAACACAGGAGCCGAAACAAAGGCAGCCTTAAGACTCTCAAAAGCCTTAATGGACTCTGGAGACCAACACTGTGGGTTACCGTCCTTTCTGGTCATATCAGTCAAGGGCTTGACCAGAGAGGAGAAGTTACGAATAAACTTCCGATAATAGTTGGCAAAGCCAAGAAAATGCTGCAGAGGATGTAAACCCATGTGTCGAGGCCACTGTAGGGCAGCAGAAAGTTTCTCTGGGTCCATCGAAAAACCAGCCGTGGAAATTACATAACCCAGGAATTTGACCTGTTCACGATGGAATTCACACTTCTCCAGTTTACAATAGAGATTGTTCTCTTAGCACTCGACACTCGACAGACATCTGTGTGGTGGCTCTCCAGGGACTTGGAAAATATGAGGATATCGTCAAGATAGACCACCACACATTACTGCAACAAATCTCGGAGGACATTGTTAATAAACTCCTTGAGAACTGCAGGAGGGTTACAGAGGCCAAAAGGCATTACGAGATACTCATAATGACCTGTTCTGGTATTAAACGCAGTTTTCCACTTGTGGCCCTCCTTAATCCTGACAAGATTGTATGCCCCTCTCAAAATCAAGCTTCGTGAAAACCGTTGCTCCCTTGAGGCGGTCAAATAACTCCGTAATCAACGGGATCTGATAGGCATTCTTAATGGTGAGACCATTGAGACCCCTATAATTAATGCAAGGTCTCAGTTCACCACTCTTCTTCACAAAAAAGAAACCAGCACCAGCAGGAGACGAAACAACGCCACCCAAGGTCTGTCCGTGACAGGACCTCAAGGTTGGGGCGTTCCCTGGACGGGTAGGACAAGACTTAAAAAAGTGACCAGCCTGGCCACAATAAAGGCACAATCTCTCCCTCCTCCTAAGTGCTCTCTCGTCCGCAGAGAGACACGTGAAGCCCAAGTGCATGGGTTCATCTTCACAGACCGACTCGGTACCAGGAGGCATGGGAGGTGAGGGAGGCAAGGGTGGGACTGCAAAGCTCGGAGACAAACGTACAGGAGGCTTCCGCAAGCGCTCCTTAAGAGAGAGTCACTCTCTGAGTCTGGAGTCAATGAGGATGGCAAATGTGATCAAGCTCTCCAGCTCAGTGGGTATATCTCGGGCTGCTATCTGATCCTTGATGTTATCCGAGAGACCATGAGAAAAGGCAGCCACGAGGGCCTCATTGTTCCACGCAACCTCTGCTGCCAGAGTACTGAATTAAATGGCGTAATCTGCAGTAAACAGTCCTCGTACTCTGTTTGATGGACATGAGGCTTCTGGCAGCAGAGGCGAAGCGTGCAGGAACGTCAAATACCCTTTTGAAGGAAGCCACAAATTCTGAGTAACTCAGGACCACAGGTTTTTGCGTCTCCCATCGAGGGCTTGCCTGGGCTCTCTCAGAAAGCCAAGATATCACGAAACCTACTTTGCTTCTGTCCGTGGGAAACACCTGGGGCAGCACCTCAAAGTAAATCTCAACCTGGTTGAGAAACCCTCTCCACTGAACTGGATCGCCCCCAAATTGCTGGGGAAGCGGAGCGGAACCAGACATACCTCCTAATAGAAGTAACATTCGAGGTGGGTACCTGCACTGAGACTGGAGCAACAGCAGAGTCTGCCTGCAACACAGGTTCTACCGGAGCGGCCACAGTGGGAGATTCCAGACTAGCCGTGCGACTCAGGAGCATCTGTAACGCCATGGCAAACTGATTCATGCGGTGATCCAGGTCATCCAATCTGGAAAAAATATTATCAACAAGTGGATTGGCTGCATCTTCTGAATTCATGGTTTTCGCCTACTGTCAGAAACCATGAATCTGACCGAGACAGAAGTACAGTTAAATCACACTTGTTTAATAAAAAGGTAAACAGAGTAAGCGTATTTAAAACATAGCCAGAGTACAGTAACCGGATCGGGTAGTCGGCCAAGCCAATGTCAGAGAGCCAGCGATAAATGTAGTAGTACAGCAAGCAGGATCAGTAGCCAGAAGGAACGTCAACCAAGTCTTCAACAGGAACGTAGGAGAAAGTCTGTGATCTTGACAAAGGCGAAGGCAGAGATGAAGTGAGCTGGAAGGCTTTAAGTAGGCAGGACTGACGAGCAGATCATCAACAGGTGTATCACTGTGAAGAGACAGGAGCTGGCAATTAGCCGACAGCTGAGCGGCCAGCTCAGAGAAGGAAGGGCTGAGCCCAGCCCTGACAGTGACTCTGCCCGTTTAAGGTGGGTACCTCTCCAATGATGTGAAATTTTATCTATTCCATAGAAAATAAGTAACCTGGGGTCCTGATTATGATGTGTTTTTAAAGTGCCTAGACACCCTATGCTTTGGAAACCCATTTTTAATGTTAGTGATATGCTCATTAATTCTGGTACGTAACCTACACGTGGTCCTGCCCACATATTGCATGGGACACGGACATTCCAACACGCAAGTGACGTACTCAGAATCCCAAGTGAGAATTGTATTTCTCTTTTCGTCCATGGATGGACACAGCTCCTTAATTCTCGACAGTTGGGTTATGTCCCTGTTCTATAGGAGAGGACTAGGCAGAACATATTAGACATTTAATACATGTTACTTTAACAGAGTTGAAACAGCCCCGCCCAGGGGGCGGTCCCTCTGTACATAACCCTCCACCCTGCAGCAGTAGCCTCAGTTTTTTTCTGCCTAGTAGAGAAGAAGGACGTGGCTCCCTTTGGGCCCTGTGTCCTGAGGAGATTTTTACTTTTATTTTATTTTTGATTATCTTCTATCAACTGCCGGCTGGGCATGACAGGCAGGATATTATAGATTCTTGTAGTCCCCCCCCAGCGAGCGTGAACAGTCATTAGCTACGTGCGGGGTCGGCCACGACATACCCCATGGCTCCAGGGGTGGACGGTGAGCTATATGCTCCAAGGTTCACATATGACCGAGCGGCTTGCTGTCTCAGTCACAGTGGACCGGGCTGACAGCTACTCCATACTGATCGGTTGTAGGTCTGTCAGGAACGCACCAGCAGGTCCTCGCAGGGACGGGTAAGTACAGTGCCTCCTGCTTCGGTGGGATGGAACGGCTGGGCATTCCTAAGGGGGTCGTTAGGTTCTCCTACCTTCCCCTCTCTCCCTCTGTTACCCTTTTTCCTCCTCCCCTCACAGGGCCGCTGCGACCAGGGAATACCCTGGGTGTCCCCTCCCCCCTCGGTCAGTGCAGCAAGGAGGGTGGACAAGTTATGTGTCAGGTAACTGACTAGGTCCCTAAGGGTGGTCAGTTGGGTGATCTGGAGCCAGAGGCTGGCGTTTTTCCAAGTTAAAGGCAGATGATTGATTTCTGGGACCGCCCCGCTGCCTAGTAACCAATTACCCGCTTAACTCGAAAAGTCCCGCCCTTTGTCTGGACCCGTCATGCTTTGTGTCTTGTGTGAATAATGTAGCAGAGGGGAGGGGAAGTGCTGCGATCTTATGAAAGGGGCAGTCCGTGCTGTGGGCCGGGTAAATCACCTTGGCGGGCCGTAGTTTGAGGACCCCTGCATTAAGACAACCTATTGGAGATTGTATGAGACAATGTAAAGGTCAGGTAAAAGCCTCCCAATTCATACAGCCACATATACAAATGAGGGCTAAACTTCAAGCAGGTCATTAGAGCCATTAGGTTCAGTTTCCACTAGTGCGACACGCCATGCGACCTGGACACAAAGTCTCATGACAAGTCACGGCCCATTGATTTCAATGGCGCCCGTTCCAATCTATGGGGACTCAAAATTGCAACCACCTATAAAAAGGTCCCAGCACTATCCTGATGCGACCTCTGATGCAACCCTAATCCAGAGGCTGTAAAGTTGGATCAAAGCTGCACTCCAAAGTCGCAACAGCGGAAACGAAGCCACAGAGAGTCCATACATTAGATCACAAATGATGCATGAACCACAATGGTACCAAAAGAAAATAACCCAAACATAAGATCCAATGTTGTGTATTTAAATACATAGATTTATAATAGGGTTGTCCCGATACCACTTTTTTAGGACCGAGTACAAGTACCGATACTTTTTTCCAAGTACTCGCCGATACCGATTCCCGATACTTTTTTTTCAATGTCATGTGACAGTTTGAAAGATGGGGACTGATAGGTGGCACTGACAGGTGGCACTTATGGGCACTGACTGGTGACTGGCTCTGATGGGCACTAATAGGTGGCTGGCACTGATAGATGGCACTGATAGGTGGCACTTGTGGGCACTGATATGTGGCACTTGTGGGCACTGACAGCACTGATAGGTGGCACTTGGTGGCACTGATGGCACTGATATGTGGCACTTGTGGGCACTGATATGTGGCACTTGTGGGCACTGATATGTGGCACTTGTGGGCACTGATAGCACTGAAAGGTGGCACTTGTGGGCACTGATAGGTGGCACTGATAGATGGCACTTGTGGGCACTGATTGCACTATCAGTGCCCACAAGTGCCATCTATCAGTGCCACCTATCAGTGCCCACAAGTGCCACCTTTCAGTGCTATCAGTGCCCACAAGTGCCACATATCAGTGCCCACAAGTGCCACATATCAGTGCCCACAAGTGCCACCTTTCAGTGCAATCAGTGCCATCTATCAGTGCCCACAAGTGCCACATATCAGTGCCCACAAGTGCCACCTATCAGTGCATTCAGTGCCATCTACCAGTGCCACCTGATAGAATGCACTGGTAGATGGCACTGATTGCACTGATAGGTAGCACTTGTGGGTACTGATAGGTGGCTGGCACTGAAATGCTGCGGGAAAAAAAAATGACACAGGATTTAAAATAAAAAAAACTGCTGCAACGCCCATCTTGGTACACCCTGCACTCGGCTGAAGTAAACAGCAGCAGACATCTTGTTACACCCAGCCCATATAGCTCGGGCTGGGTGTAACAAGATGTCTGCTGCTTACTGCAGCCAAGTGCAGGGTGTACCAAGATGGGTGTGGGGACGTTCAGCTGCTGACGGCGACCGAATGCGACATCACCGGTCACCGATCCTGATGCGGCTGCGCCCTGCACCCCTGCCAGCTTACCAGTTTCAACTGCAGGTGAGGGGCTCGCTCTCCGCCCCCCGCCCCACTCTCCGTCCCGCTCTCTGCCCTGGTCTCCGCCCCCCCGCCACGCTCTCCGCCCCCCGCTCTCCACCCCCTCTCTGCGTCCGCTCTGGAAAAAAAAAAAAAAGTATCGGACTGGGCATCGGGAGCATTTGCGCGAGTACAAGTACTCGCGCAAATGCTTGGTATCGGTCCCGATACTAGTATCGGGACAACCCTAATTTATAACATTCTTGGAAAAGTGTGAGGTCAGAGACATAGTGTATTCGTCTAATACCACACACACACACACACACACACACACACACACACACACAATTAATGCCAACCATTCGTATAAAACACGTCATAGATATAGCCTAATCTCTGGCTACCAATCTATTATACATCTATTTAGTGGAGGAACCCAGGGAGCTCCAGGTGATAGAAGTCTAGGCACACAAACTGGAGTGCATAGCAGATACTGTAACCCCATAATAGGTACAGCTTCAGCAAATAGACATAACCAAATATTTTATATTAAGTAAAAAATGAGTCTCCTTAAACTACATTTTTAACCACTTTCAGACCACCGCACGACTATATACGTCGGCACTTTGAAGAGGGATATCTCTGTTATGGCAGCAGCTAGCTGCCATAACCCAGGTATCCTCGTCTTCAGCCGGCGGCCCGGTTTCCGATAATGGTGGTCTCGGCGGCGGGAGAGGGCCCCCCTCCCGCCGCTCTCCTGTGCCCTCTGCCGCTTACCGGAGTCGTCAGTAGCAGCAGAGGCGTTCGGGCCCTTCTCCTTCCTGGGTATGGATACTAGTGAGAGGAAGATGGCCTCCACCCGTCTATACCATAGCAGGGCGGAAGCAATGTCAAAACGTCACTTCCGCCCATAGCTCTTAAAGGGCCTTTTTTTCTTTTTATTGCATTGTAGTCCAAATATGAGATCTGAGGTCTTTTTGACCCCAGATCTCATATTTAAGAGGACCTGCCATGCTTTTTTCTATTACAAGGGATGTTTACATTCCTTGTAATAGGAATAAAAGTGACACCATTTTTTTTTTTTTTAAAAGAACAGTGTAAAAAAATAAAATAAAAAAGAGAGCTTGCGTGCAGAAGCGAACGCATACGTGAGCAGTGCCCGCATATGAAAATGTGTTCAAACCACACATGTGAGGTATCGCCACGATCGGTAGAGCGAGAGCAATAATTCTAGGCCTTGAACTCCTCTGTAACTCAAAAGATGCTACCAGTAGAATTTTTTAAATGTCGCCTATGGAGATTTTTAAGGGTAAAAGTTTGTCACCATTCCACGAGCGGGCGCATTTTTGTAGCGTGACATGTTGGGTATCAATTTACTTGGCGTAACATTATCTTTCACAATATAAAAAAAAAAAAAAAACATTGGGCTAACTTTACTGTTGTCTTATTTTTTAAGTCAAAAAAGTGTATTTTTTCACAAAAAAAGTGCGGTTGTAAGACCGCTGCACAAATACGGTGTAACAAAGTATTGCAACGACCGCCATTTTATACTCTAGGGTGTTAGAATTTTTTTTATATAATGTTTGGGGGTTCCAAGTAATTTTCTAGCAAAAAAAAAAATGTTTTTAACTTGTAAACAACAAATCTCAAAAAGAGGCTCGGTCCTTAAGTGGTTAAACATTGTATGTTCAAAGAGATTGCTGTACACTTAAAAGGGGTTTTAAACCTTCGTGTTTTTTCACCTTAATGCATTAAGGTGAAAAAACACCTTGCAGTGTCTGGCCCCCCAGCCCCCCGCTTTACTTACCTGAGCCCCGAATTTCTGTGGGTGCGTCCCCGCCATCACTCTCTCCACAGGTTCCCGGCTCTTGCTTGGATAGATTGATAGCAGCGCAGCCATTGGCTCCCGCTGCTGTCAACCAAATCCAATGACGCAGGCACTGGGAGGTGGGGCCGAGTCTGGCATTCGACGCCGAATGCTGGACTCGGGAGCGTGCCCGCAAGGTAGCCCCCTATCGAGTGCGCTTCCCAGAGGAGGTTATCTAATGCGGGGAGGAGCTGCGAGAGCCGCCGTGGGACCCCAGAACAGGTGGATCGGGGCCACTCTGTGCAAAATGTACAGCACAGTGGAGGTAAGTATGACATGTTTGTTATTTATAAAACAAACCTTTAGTAGGGTTGCCACCTTATCATCAAGTCAAACCCGAACACTTTAACCACTTCAGCCCCGGAAAAATTTAGCCCCTTCCTGTCTAGGCCATTTTTTGCGATATGGCACTGCATTGTTTTAACTGACAATTGTGCGGTCGTGTGATGTTGTACCCAAATAAAATATATGTCCTTTTTTCCCCCACACAATTAGAGATTTCTTTTGGGGGAATTTGATAACCTCTGCGGTTTTTATTTTTTGCGCTATAAATAAAAGCACCACATCCCCCTCACATCAAATGCGACACCAGAGGTCCCCCCTTACATCAGATGCGACACCAGAGGTCCCCCCTTACATCAGATGCGACACCAGAGGTCCCCCCTTACATCAGATGCGACACCAGAGGTCCCCCCTTACATCAGATGCGACACCAGAGGTCCCCCCTTACATCAAATGCGACACCAGAGCCCCCCCTTACATGAGATGCGACACCAGAGCCCCCCCTTACATGAGATGCGACACCAGAGCCCCCCCTTACATGAGATGCGACACCAGAGCCCCCCCCATTACATGAGATGCGACACCAGAGCCCCCCCCATTACATGAGATGCGACACCAGAGCCCCCCCCATTACATGAGATGTGACACCAGAGCCCCCCCCCATTACATGAGATGTGACACCAGAGCCCCCCCATTACATGAGATGTGACACCAGAGCCCCCCCCATTACATGAGATGTGACACCAGAGCCCCATTACATGAGATGTGACACCAGAGCCCCCCCCATTACATGAGATGTGACACCAGAGCCCCATTACATGAGATGTGACACCAGAGGTCCCCCCTTACATCAGATGTGACACCAGAGGTCCCCCCTTACATCAGATGTGACACCAGAGGTCCCCCTTACATCAGATGCGACACCAGAGGTCCCCCCTTACATCAGATGCGACACCAGAGGTCCCCCCTTACATCAGATGCGACACCAGAGGTCCCCCCTTACATCAGATGCGACACCAGAGGTCCCCCCTTACATCAGATGCGACACCAGAGGTCCCCCCTTACATCAGATGCGACACCAGAGGTCCCCCCTTACATCAGATGCGACACCAGAGGTCCCCCCTTACATCAGATGCGACACCAGAGGTCCCCCCTTACATCAGATGCGACACCAGAGGTCCCCCCTTACATCAGATGCGACACCAGAGGTCCCCCCTTACATCAGATGCGACACCAGAGGTCCCCCCTTACATCAGATGCGACACCAGAGGTCCCCCCTTACATCAGATGCGACACCAGAGGTCCCCCCTTACATCAGATGCGACACCAGAGGTCCCCCCTTACATCAAATGCGACACCAGAGGTCCCCCCTTACATCAGATGCGACACCAGAGCCCCCCCCTTACATGAGATGCGACACCAGAGCCCCCCCCATTACATGAGATGTGACACCAGAGCCCCCCCCATTACATGAGATGTGACACCAGAGCCCCCCCTTACATGAGATGTGACACCAGAGCCCCATTACATGAGATGTGACACCAGAGCCCCATTACATCAGATGTGACACCAGAGCCCCCCTTACATCAGATGTGACACCAGAGCCCCCCCCATTACATGAGATGTGACACCAGAGCCCCCCCCATTACATGAGATGTGACACCAGAGCCCCCCCTTACATGAGATGTGACACCAGAGCCCCATTACATGAGATGTGACACCAGAGCCCCATTACATCAGATGTGACACCAGAGCCCCCCTTACATCAGATGTGACCCCAGAGCCCCCCTTACATCAGATGTGACACCAGAGCCCCCCTTACATCAGATGTGACACCAGAGCCCCCCTTACATCAGATGTGACACCAGAGCCCCCCTTACATCAGATGTGACACCAGAGCCCCCTCCCCCTTACATCAGATGTGACACCAGGTCTCCCCTTACATCAGATGTGACACAAGAGCCCCCACGGCCCCCCTTTATATCAGCAGCATAGACCTCCCCCCAGGGCCCCCCTTTATATCAGAAGCATGCATAGACCTCCCCCACGGCCCCCCTTTATATCAGCAGCATAGTATAGACCTCCCCACTCCCCAGGATCCCCCCCCCCCCTTAGAGACACATAGAGCGAGACAAAACCCCTTACCTTCCAGGAGCCGCTGCAACAGTGTGTGCGAACCTGTTAGGGGGCGGAGTCTAACACCATGCTCTCGAGTCCTCCTGCATAAGCGCCCCTGGTTGCTAGGATACGGCCCCTTCACTGTCTCTGGCATCGGCGGGAGAGAGAGCACAAGCACAGACTGAGTGTGACCGGGCTGCACATATGACAGAGGGGGGTGGCTTACAGAAGGGGCGGACTTACAGAGAGCAGCACGCTGACAGACAGGCTGGTGGAAGGGGAGATGACAGAGAGACCTCAATCAGGACTCGGAGGAGACGAGACACACAGCACGCGCCAGGGAGGCGGGACTCTGGGCGGCCACGATCACCCACAGTCCAGCCCCGCCCCGCCTCCACATCTGACTAGACCAGTCACCAGCTCCACTGACCCAATCACAGACCTTTATGTCTGCCGCTTGCACATGACCCATGCAGCCAATCTCGCACAGGCTGTATGTTGTGACAGTGAGTGTGTAACACTGATGGCGGCGGACACGGGAATCGGGATGCGCCGCTCTAGATGTTGCAGCCGGGGCCACTGATCACAGGACGGCTGAACAGTTATGTGCCCAGGTTTCAGGCGGCTTAAAAACCGGGCATGTGTGTCCAAACCCGGACTGTCCGGGTCAAAACCGGACAGGTGGCAACCCTAACCTTTAGTGTCACATTAACTTGCTTTACATAGCCCACACTAAGGTGGGAGACAGACATGTCCAAATCTAGTGATAAAATTAAAGCTTCTGACACCTTTCGATAAGCCCTGAAGCGTACAACAGGAGCAATCAGAAGGCTAACACCTGCAGGTATTAAAGAGCAATCATTAAACACGGGTCTATGCAATCCTTGCATGGAGGTTACGCCCAGAAGACTGTCAAATGACTGTTGCAGGATCCATAATCTATGTTTCTAGTCCTGCCTAGGGGTGGGTTATTGCCCAAATCCCAGTACAAAAAAAGTCCTGATTAAACTACAGCAGAAACCAAAGAGTGTAATTGATGGTGAACACAGTAAGCAGACCCCAGGAGCCCTGCACATGCACAAACGTGACTTAAGTGTAGGAAGGAGTTAACGGGTTGCCGCTTCTGCTGATCTCTGAGATTGCCAGCCCCAGCTAAGGATGCACCGATTGGGTTTTTTGGTGCCGAAACCGATACGGAAAATGAAAAATACAAGATCCCGAAAACGGAAACAGCACCGATACCGAAAGTGACTGTTTAGAAAAAATATTTTTACACAGGAGATGGTCAGAGACTGGGGACATGGTACGGGAGATGGTCAGAGACTGGGGACATGGTACGGGAGATGGTCAGAGACTGGGGACATGGTACGGGAGATGGTCAGAGACTGGGGACATGGTACGGGAGATGGTCAGAGACTGGGGACATGGTACGGGAGATGGTCAGAGACTGGGGACATGGTACGGGAGATGGTCAGAGACTGGGGACATGGTACGGGAGATGGTCAGAGACTGGGGACATGGTACGGGAGATGGTCAGAGACTGGGGACATGGTACGGGAGATGGTCAGAGACTGGGGACATGGTACGGGAGATGGTCAGAGACTGGGGACATGGTACGGGAGATGGTCAGAGACTGGGGACATGGTACGGGAGATGGTCAGAGACTGGGGACATGGTACGGGAGATGGTCAGAGACTGGGGACATGGTACGGGAGATGGTCAGAGACTGGGGACATGGTACGGGAGATGGTCAGAGACTGGGGACATGGTACGGGAGATGGTCAGAGACTGGGGACATGGTACGGGAGATGGTCAGAGACTGGGGACATGGTACGGGAGATGGTCAGAGACTGGGGACATGGTACGGGAGATGGTCAGAGACTGGGGACATGGTACGGGAGATGGTCAGAGACTGGGGACATGGTACGGGAGATGGTCAGAGACTGGGGACATGGTACGGGAGATGGTCAGAGACTGGGGACATGGTACGGGAGATGGTCAGAGACTGGGGACATGGTACGGGAGATGGTCAGAGACTGGGGACATGGTACGGGAGATGGTCAGAGACTGGGGACATGGTACGGGAGATGGTCAGAGACTGGGGACATGGTACGGGAGATGGTCAGAGACTGGGGACATGGTACGGGAGATGGTCAGAGACTGGGGACATGGTACGGGAGATGGTCAGAGACTGGGGACATGGTACGGGAGATGGTCAGAGACTGGGGACATGGTACGGGAGATGGTCAGAGACTGGGGACATGGTACGGGAGATGGTCAGAGACTGGGGACATGGTACGGGAGATGGTCAGAGACTGGGGACATGGTACGGGAGATGGTCAGAGACTGGGGACATGGTACGGGAGATGGTCAGAGACTGGGGACATGGTACGGGAGATGGTCAGAGACTGGGGACATGGTACGGGAGATGGTCAGAGACTGGGGACATGGTACGGGAGATGGTCAGAGACTGGGGACATGGTACGGGAGATGGTCAGAGACTGGGGACATGGTACGGGAGATGGTCAGAGACTGGGGACATGGTACGGGAGATGGTCAGAGACTGGGGACATGGTACGGGAGATGGTCAGAGACTGGGGACATGGTACGGGAGATGGTCAGAGACTGGGGACATGGTACGGGAGATGGTCAGAGACTGGGGACATGGTACGGGAGATGGTCAGAGACTGGGGACATGGTACGGGAGATGGTCAGAGACTGGGGACATGGTACGGGAGATGGTCAGAGACTGGGGACATGGTACGGGAGATGGTCAGAGACTGGGGACATGGTACGGGAGATGGTCAGAGACTGGGGACATGGTACGGGAGATGGTTAGAGACTGGGGACATGGTACGGGAGATTGTCAGAGACTGGGGACACCATTACAGATAAACCTCCGGCTGATCAGTGGCTATACAATTATGGGTGGACTACAATTCCCAGCATTCCTACAGAATCTCATTATACACCTCCGGCTGATCAGTGTCTATACAATTATGGGTTGACTACAAATTCCCAGTGAAGCCAGTTAGCCAACCTGTGTCCCCAGTGCAGGGCTCTAGACGTGTGCCCCTCCCCCCATCTGGAGGTAGTCAGGGACTTTGGATGCCTCTGTTCTAACCATGCAGTACTCCCTTCAAAAGATTTGGGGAAGCCAGCGGCCATGATCCATCCATATTAATCAGCAGCAAACATCAGGATTTCAGCCAGCAACAGAGGATATGGTGTTTGACCAAATGTGAGTAAGGGAGGGTTCTCCCTGAGCCTCAGCGCCCACGAGGATAGCTGCTTCTCCTCCGGCGGAGAAGTAGCCTTCGTGAAAATCAAGAAAAAAAAGTTTGTTTTTCCAATGCTCTTTAGGAATTCCTTAATCTGGAGTCCATTTCAAAGAGCGTTGCAGCACTGGAGCTGGTATCCAGGCAGTAGAAAACCTGTACTTGCAGGCTGTGCATCTGTCCCTTAGGTGGTTCCCCTTTTGCTCCCATCCTCTGTCCTAGAAGTAGAGGACACAAGGCGGAATTGAGACTTTTACAAAGAGAGACAAGGTGTCCCAGACCTGCTTCTCTGCTTATAGTCTCCTCCCTAGTGACTTACCAGCGTAGGACAAAATGGCTGCCACCAACTTCTCTGTAGCCCTGAAAGGTTGAGCAGTGAGGATCCCGGTCTGGCGCTGTGGATCAGATGCCTCCCCTGGAACAGTGGATGGAGCTTGTAGCCCCGACCACCAGGTCTGTGTTTGCTGCCAAAAACATGGCTGCCAAACCACTTACTCAGCTTTCAAGGTAGGAGCGCAGACCACTACGCCATAAGTCCGCATTGTCCCCCGGAAGACTCACCTGAGTCAAAATCCCACACGGCCAGTGTACCTGAATCTACAGGCATGCTGCCGACCAGACTCCTTTGGAGAGAGAGGGTCCCCTGGAGTAAAAATTCAAGACTCCCTTTCCAGGACATCCCAAGAAAGCCAGAGCTACCTGCCTCCCCAGGTTCACTGCCCCTGTTCTGAGATGCTGTAGCCGGGAGGCCCCTGCCACCTAGCACGAAAGCCCGAGAAAAATAACAAATTTCTTCAGAGTTCCTGTCTGGCCAGAGGAAACACAAATACTGAGGGGCTCCTGCCTGTGGGCTGTCTCTTATAATGTGGATCACAGGCTCCTGCCACCTAGCACAGGAAACACATCTCTATGTATGCAGTCCTGGAAGATGACTTGGGAAAAAACACCAGTTGCCCCTAGGAGCAACTGTAAAAAAAGTCAATTCAAGCGTGCATGAGGCCTTATAGCTGGAAGTTCTACTCTTCTTGAGGGCTCTGATGGTGCAATATGGCTACATGGAGTTGTTCTGTACACCGACTGTGTACTGACCACTCCCCAGAAACATCATTTCCTGTTTGTGTGATTGGCTTACAAATTTTCCCAGAAGTCTGCCTAAGATACAAGTCAGATTTCATGCATCCCCTGCAACAAAAATTTCATTTTTGGAGAGATACTTCCAATAAAAGGGATGCAGGCTCAGCAGATTTCCTCAGAGCCCTGCAGCTGCCGCAGCTGACTGATGATTATGAAACCACTCCCATTAGACTCACTCAGAGACACAGATACACACATGGATTTCTTTAGAATAACAAAAAGGTAGGAATCTGCAACAAAGGTTGTTACAATTCTTGTAATGTACAGAGGGGAATGTTTTTTTCTCAACAAAAAAAATCGAGTTACGCTTTAAGTACAAAAAATTGCATAAAAGGACTTTTTGTAATTGCCAAAAAGGGCAGTTTCTTTTTAAGAAGGTGGGCATACTGAAAGTAGGGATGCACCGAATGGAAATGTTGGTACCGAAACCGATACCAAAAATGAAGAATACACTAGGCCGAAAACCGAAACCGATACCGAAAATGACTTTTTAAAAAATATATTTTTATTTTTATATATTTTAAATAAAATGTATTTTTATATAACACATTGCTAATAGTATTAGAAAAAATTCCATGCGGTGCACCTCTACCAGACATGGTGCAGGAGATGGTCAGAGACTGCAGACATGGTGCAGGAGATGGTCAGAGACTGCAGACATGGTGCAGGAGATGGTCAGAGACTGCAGACATGGTGCAGGAGATGGTCAGAGACTGCAGACATGGTGCAGGAGATGGTCAGAGACTGCAGACATGGTGCAGGAGATGGTCAGAGACTGCAGACATGGTGCAGGAGATGGTCAGAGACTGCAGACATGGTGCAGGAGATGGTCAGAGACTGCAGACATGGTGCAGGAGATGGTCAGAGACTGCAGACATGGTGCAGGAGATGGTCAGAGACTGCAGACATGGTGCAGGAGATGGTCAGAGACTGCAGACATGGTGCAGGAGATGGTCAGAGACTGCAGACATGGTGCAGGAGATGGTCAGAGACTGCAGACATGGTGCAGGAGATGGTCAGAGACTGCAGACATGGTGCAGGAGATGGTCAGAGACTGCAGACATGGTGCAGGAGATGGTCAGAGACTGCAGACATGGTGCAGGAGATGGTCAGAGACTGCAGACATGGTGCAGGAGATGGTCAGAGACTGCAGACATGGTGCAGGAGATGGTCAGAGACTGCAGACATGGTGCAGGAGATGGTCAGAGACTGCAGACATGGTGCAGGAGATGGTCAGAGACTGCAGACATGGTGCAGGAGATGGTCAGAGACTGCAGACATGGTGCAGGAGATGGTCAGAGACTGCAGACATGGTGCAGGAGATGGTCAGAGACTGCAGACATGGTGCAGGAGATGGTCAGAGACTGCAGACATGGTGCAGGAGATGGTCAGAGACTGCAGACATGGTGCAGGAGATGGTCAGAGACTGCAGACATGGTGCAGGAGATGGTCAGAGACTGCAGACATGGTGCAGGAGATGGTCAGAGACTGCAGACATGGTGCAGGAGATGGTCAGAGACTGCAGACATGGTGCAGGAGATGGTCAGAGACTGCAGACATGGTGCAGGAGATGGTCAGAGACTGCAGACATGGTGCAGGAGATGGTCAGAGACTGCAGACATGGTACAGGAGATGGTCAGAGACTGCAGACATGGTGCAGGAGATGGTCAGAGACTGCAGACATGGTGCAGGAGATGGTCAGAGACTGCAGACATGGTGCAGGAGATGGTCAGAGACTGCAGACATGGTGCAGGAGATGGTCAGAGACTGCAGACATGGTGCAGGAGATGGTCAGAGACTGCAGACATGGTGCAGGAGATGGTCAGAGACTGCAGACATGGTGCAGGAGATGGTCAGAGACTGCAGACATGGTGCAGGAGATGGTCAGAGACTGCAGACATGGTGCAGGAGATGGTCAGAGACTGCAGACATGGTGCAGGAGATGGTCAGAGACTGCAGACATGGTGCAGGAGATGGTCAGAGACTGCAGACATGGTGCAGGAGATGGTCAGAGACTGCAGACATGGTGCAGGAGATGGTCAGAGACTGCAGACATGGTGCAGGAGATGGTCAGAGACTGCAGACATGGTGCAGGAGATGGTCAGAGACTGCAGACATGGTGCAGGAGATGGTCAGAGACTGCAGACATGGTGCAGGAGATGGTCAGAGACTGCAGACATGGTGCAGGAGATGGTCAGAGACTGCAGACATGGTGCAGGAGATGGTCAGAGACTGCAGACATGGTACAGGAGATGGTCAGAGACTGCAGACATGGTACAGGAGATGGTCAGAGACTGCAGACATGGTACAGGACATGTCAGAGACTGCAGACATGGTGCAGGAGATGGTCAGAGACTGCAGACATGGTACAGGAGATGGTCAGAGACTGCAGACATGGTACAGGAGATGGTCAGAGACTGCAGACATGGTACAGGACATGGTCAGAGACTGCAGACATGGTACAGGACATGGTCAGAGACTGCAGACATGGTACAGGAGATGGTCAGAGACTGCAGACATGGTACAGGAGATGGTCAGAGACTGCAGACATGGTACAGGAGATGGTCAGAGACAGCAGACATGGTACAGGAGATGGTCAGAGACTGCAGACATGGTACAGGAGATGGTCAGAGACTGCAGACATGGTACAGGAGATGGTCAGAGACTGCAGACATGGTACAGGAGATGGTCAGAGACTGCAGACATGGTACAGGAGATGGTCAGAGACTGCAGACATGGTACAGGAGATGGTCAGAGACTGCAGACATGGTACAGGAGATGGTCAGAGACTGCAGACATGGTACAGGAGATCAATGCAGCCTCACCGGTGCCCATCATATGCAGCCTACCTGTGCCTCAACAGTGCCCATCATATGCAGCCTGCCAGTGCCCAGCAGCCTACCAGTGCCCATCATTTGCAGCCTGCCTGTGCCTGACCAGTGCCCGACAGCCTACCAGTGCCCAGCATATGCAGCCTGTTTGTGCCCAGCAGCCTACCAGCGCCCATCTTTTGCAGCCTGCCTGTGCCTCACCAGTGCCCATCATGCAGCCTGCCTGTGCCCGGATCAGCGGCGATCTCTGTGTGTCACGGAGCTGTATTTAAATTGCCCGGGTCGCAGAAACAATGTCCCGCCTCCTGTAATCACGTCACACTGATTCAATGTCCCACCATTGAATCAGTGTGCCGTCTGTCACAGGAGGCGGGACATTGTTACTGGGGTCTGTGCAGTTCAGCTCCATGACACACGGACATCGCGGCAAGGAGGGAGGGAGGGGAGGAGGAGAGAGGTGAGGACTGGGGCGCTCCAGAGCGACACCCCCGTAATGGGTGGCACCAGGGGTGCCAGGCCCCGCCCCATGTTCGGCTCCATTATCAGCGTTTTATTTCTTTCGGCAATGTGCCAAAAACACAATTTTTGGCCGATATGTTTCGGCAGCCGAAATTTCGGTGCATCCCTAGCTGAAAGCCAGTCAATTGCACATCAGGAATCTTAGAAAGGTTTGGAAAAATGTATATTTGAAAACTGACCGTAAAGTTAGGAAAATCTGAATCCTAATTAGGGGGTTATCTGGAAGAAAACCTATAAGAGCATTTTATGCTTACATTTTTACTAGAGCCTTCTAGCTCTGTAATGGGCTGGATCAAGGAGGGAGGTCCTAGATAATGCAGAGAAAGGCGGTAATGCAATGACATCAGCACTGCTCTCTGCATCAATACACAGAGTATAAGTACCACGGTGACACCTCCACATGGTGCTTGCCCCGTTAGCGACCGGAAAACGCCTCTAAAACTATGGTAAAGCGCTGCTAAAACTAGCAGCGCTTTACTGCTAACGCGGCCACGCTGTCAATATGAAAGGGCTCAAAGAAAACTGCTTTTGATACTTGAGAACTGAAGGTAACAGGCAGAAAAATTGTAGTATAAAACTGTGAGAGGAGGAAGTTCAGTATGGGTCTTTTACAAAACATTTTTCCTTTATGGGGCACTATTCTTCCCACTTACACCATCGATGGGGCATTATTCCCCCCCCCACTTACACCATCGACAGGGCACCATTCCCTCCACTTACACCATCGATGGGACACTATTCCCCCCCCCCCTTACACCAATGAAGGGGCACTATTCCCCCCACTTACACCAACAATGGGGCACCATTCCCCCCACTTACACCAATGACGGGGCATTATTCCCAGCACTTACACCATCGAATGGGCACCATCGCCCTCCACTTACACCAACAACGGGGCACTATTCTCCCCCACTTACACCAATGACAGCATTATTCCCCCCCACTTACACCATCCATGGGGAACTATTCCCTCCACTTACACCAACGACAGGGCACTATTTCCCCCACTGATACAAATGATGGGGCACTAATCCTCCCACTAATACCAATACCTCCCACTATTCTGGTCTAAAGAACAGTAAACTGGCCCTTTGCTAAGAAAGTTTGGAGATCCCTGCTATAGGTCATCAGAAGTATCCCATAAGGTGACCATGTGTCTTCCAAAACAGACTGATGAGCCTTTTTTTTTTTTTTTACAAAATGTTTTTTCCACTCCCATTTCGAATTTAAATGCTAACAAATTTGAACATAAATGCAGGTCGAAACTTTTGCACGATTCAAATGATTTTGTGCATTACTGTCAGACATAGGCTGCCTCTACGTATAGGAGATTCCTCAACAAACTTTCTTAACAAATTAAGTTAAGTTAATGTTCTGTACACAGTAATCATTTTTTTTCCTGCAAGAAAAAAAAATATATATATTCACATAATACCATGCAAAACACAAACAGTGTCAGATAATAATAGAACAATTATGCAGATTTACTAAAAGTGTAATGAATTTTCACTTATCTTGGTGAATAAGGTGAGGCTGTGTTGACTTCATTCATCCACTTATGTGCAAAAGAAAATCATGTTTTTTTTTTATTTTTCTTGCACATAAATTTAGAATTTTTTGTACAGTGAATTTTCACCTTTACTAAGAAGTAAAACGTCTTTTAGAAAGTAAATATGCTCTACTCCTGTTGTATCCTGGTACAGAAAATGTGTGTGGGTATTGGTAATCAAGTAAGGAAGATAATTAGTCCTAATACCCTAAACCTCTGTCACAGGTGGTACCGGAAGCATTTGCCAACCCCTTTCCACTAGGGATGTGTAACGGGAAGGCCCGGGGAACCCAGAAGCTCTTAGAAAGTATGAGATACCCTTGCTTCAGCTTCCACAATGACTCTTATGTGTAAACCACCCTGTGTCTCACTTGGGGCACAGGGTGAATGGGAACCCCAGTATGATCTGTGCTGATCAGATTCAATGCTGTATATAGATTGTATATATACTGTGTGTGGGCTGTTTATGTAATACTTGCTGTGATGATGTGTGATTACATTCTATTGTTTATTGTGGCTTGTGGGAGTTAAGCCTGTAATTATAGGTTGTGGAACTAGCAGACAGACAGGTTAATTGAAGAGATGCTGAGGTGTCACCTGTCTGCTTGTGTAATGTTTATGAACCTCAAATATGCTACAGATCCTTTATTTCTGTGAAGTCTTTTGATAATGTGGATTGGGAGACAAAAGCTAAATACAAAAGGTCATGCATAACCATTTAAACTGAAATGTAAATTGGGTCTGGTCAGAGGTGTATGATGGGAGGAGGGTCAGAAGCTTCTCTCTGTGTGTATAAGAGTTGTAGTACTTTTGCAATAAAGGGTGAGTTCATTTTGGAAAGATACAGAGTGCGTCTCATTCTTTTGGAAGGATTAATTCCTATGGGAAGTGGTCGTGTGACTGTGGAGGATCGGCAGTGGATGTGTGTCCAGGAGAGGGAAGATATCTAAACGGCGTTAGCCCCTTTCATATTAGGGGTGCCGTTACAGGATGCAACTAACGATTATTTTCATAATTATTATTTTGATTAATTGGATAATAACCTTAAAAAAAGTGTGGTGTATAATTTAGTGAATATGTAAAGTTTAAAATAAAAGGCAATTTATTCTTTAATATCTATATGCAGTGGTAAGCAAAAAATAACCAACTACAGTGGAACCTGGGATTACGAGCATAATCCGTTCCAGGAGAATGCTCGTAATCCAAAGTACTTGCATATCAAAGCGAGTTTCCCCATTGAAGTCAATGGAAACGACTTCAATGACATGCAATACCGCGGAGCAGCATGGAGGGGGACAGATGTACGGAGGAGAGGGAGACGCGGAGCAGCATGGAGGGGGACAGCAGCATGGAGAAGGATGGATGGGGACTGGAGGACAGGGGACAATCAGCGGCGATCGCGTGTGGGAGAGAAGCACCGCGCTGAAAGCCGCAGTGGGGGTGTTTTGACCTGCAACTCATGACGCGTCGACGCCTTTCACGCACGTCAATGTATTTTCGTAGTCGACTACGTCGATGCGTCGTGGAAGCTCTACTACTGAACTTAGAGAAGTCCAGCCTGATACCGTCACAACGTATCACATACCTGTGATACTTGTTGGACTCAACTCTCTTAAGAGTGTTTCTCCCGATGGAGAAAGTCTTAAAGCTAGACAGAGCACTGGCCGCCCTCCAGTGCAACCAACAGGTCTCGATAAGATCTCGGATGTCAACGCTAGGTCTGTTGACATCTACCCTCCCAGCAGTCCAATGGGCAGGACTACACTTTCGCCCCCTGCAGGCCTTCGTTCTAAGGGTGTGGGACCACAGTCTAGAGGTTCTAGACACCTTAGTTCAGGTACCAGTGCAGGTAAAAAGATCCCTCTGGTGGTGGAGGAAGTTAACAAACCTGCCGCAGGGACGTCTGTGGCTTATCCCGGTGTCTCGGGTGGTAACCACAGACGCAAGTGGCAAGGGCTGGGGGGCACACTTGGAATCCCTTCCAGCACAGGGCATCTGGAAGTTAGAAGAGCTAAAGAGATCGTCCAATTGGAAGGAGCTGAGGGCAGTTGGTCTGGCTCTCAGATTTTTCCAGAAGGAACTTCAGGGTCACCACACTTAGGTAAGGTCGGACAATTCATCGGCCGTAGCTTACCTAAACAAGCAGGGCGGCACAAGAAGCGGAGTCCTGTCAGCCCTAGCAGCAGACATCCTGGGCTGGGCCGAGATCAACACTCTCTCACTCTCAGCAGTCTTTGAGAGGTGAGAAAAACGTGTTGGCAGACTTCCTCAATTAAAGGCAACAGAGAGAGTGACTGGGTCCTCAATCAGGAGGTCTTCACTCTCTTGGCCAAGAGATGGGGACCACCGGAGGTGGACCTCTTCGCGTCAAAAGAAAACGCGAAAGCCCCCTGTTTTTTTTTGAGGTTTCATACCTTGGACGTCAGGAGATGCATCCTGCACTACCTGGAGCTGACAAAGGCATTTAGAAAGTCAGACTCATTATTTATTATGGTTTTCTGGGGCCGGAAAAGGGTACAAAGCATCTCGACGCACTATTGCCAGATGGCTCAGAGCAACCATCGGGCAGGCATATACTTTAGCTGGTAAGGAAATCCCTACGGGGATAAAGGCACACTCTACCAGAGCTTTGGCAGGAACATGGTCCAGCTATTCCACGTTTGTAAAACATTACAGAGTGGACCTGGTGTCGGCAGGTGAGCAAGCCTTTGGGCGAAAGGTTTTTCAAGCTGTAGTCCCACCCTAGCTGGTAAGTGCTCGTCTATCCTCTCATTGTGTCCTGAAAGACGAAAAGGGAAAATTAGAGTTACGCTTACCGGTAACGTCTTTTCCAGTAGTCTTTCAGGACAGCCCTAGTTACCCACCCTAAAAATTGGGGGGTCTTACTAAAGACCGGAACGCAGCATGATAATGATATGTAATAGTATGTTATTAATGTGTTTTTGTGTCTCCCCAGCTGGCCGGAGGCGATCTTGAAAAAACTGAAGTCCGGTAGGGGAAGTGAGAATTTATGTGCTGGCGCAGTGTTCCCTGAGGAAGGGGAGGAGCCTATGTCTCATTGTGGCTGTCCTGAAAGACTACTGGAAAAGAAGTTACCGGTAAGCGTAACTCTAATTTTTTTGTTTAGAATAAAGATCATGATTCTCGCGGTGTAACATCATCTTTCACATTATACAAAAAATTGGGCTAACTTTACTGTTTGCTTTTTTTAGTTCACTGAAGTGTATTTTTCCCCCCAAAAAAATGCATTTGAAAGATCGCTGCGCAAATACAATGTGACATAAAATATTGCAACAACCGCCATTTTATTCTCTAGGGTCTCAGCAAAAAAAAAAATATATATATATATATTTATGTTTTTGGGTTTCTAAGTAATTTTCTAGCAGAAAATACAGATTTTAACTTGTAAACAAGTGTCAGAAAAAAGTTTGGTCTTTAAGTGGTTAAACATACAAAAAGGAGTCGCCCATGGGACTTTGAATGAGGTGGTCAGTTTGCCACTGAGAAACAAAAAGTAGTTGTAGTAAAAATGTTTATTGAAAGTGAATGTACACTTCCTTCACTCACCAACACCATGCACACCACAGAGATTGCCATTGCTGTTCAGCTGTTTGTATATCAAGGGGTTGATTTCCCACTCACCTTCACCTATGCCATGTCTGCCGCCTGACGTCCCCCCTGGGGGTACCCGTGTCAGTCTTCTCCCCCTCAGCTCCCGTGCCATACTCTGGCTGCTGCCGTCCATTTGGGGGTTCAGCGATGGAGACTCTGGTTTTGTTCATTGATACATCTCATCCGCATCCACCCCTGATGAGCGAGCTATGATCTTGGGAAACGTGCGTCGGGTTTCTTTGATGCTTGTATATGTATATACTCCATGTCATGATGTTTTGTATCAACTTTATTTATTCTTTTTATCATGTGCCATTCATTGGCTGAGCTTATATGCCATATTATCCATGTATGTTGTACATTCACTTTCACTAAACATTTTTACTGCATTTACTTTTGTTTCTCAGTGGCAAACTGTGACCACCTCATTCAAAGTCACATGGGCGACTCCTTTTTATGTGTGTGTGTGTGTTTTTGTGTGTGTGTGTGTGTGTGTTTTTGTGTGTGTGTGTGTTTTTGTGTGTGTGTGTGTGTGTGTGTTTTTGTGTGTGTTTTTGTGTGTGTGTGTGTGTTTTTGTGTGTGTGTGTGTGTTTTTGTGTGTGTGTGTGTGTGTGTGTGTGTGTGTGTGTGTGTGTGTGTGTGTGTGTGTGTGTGTATATATACAGTGCCTTGCGAAAGTATTCGGCCCCCTTGAACTTTTCATCCTTTTGCCACATTTCAGGCTTCAAAACATAAAGATATAAAATTTAAATTTTTTGTGACGAATCACCAACAAGTGGGACACAATTGTGAAGTGGAACGAAATCTATTGGAATTTTGAAACTTTTTTAACTAAGAAAAAAATGAAAAGTGGGGCGTGCAAAATTATTCGGCCCCCTTGCGTTAATACTTTGTAGAGCCACCTTTTGCTGCGATTACAGCTGCAAGTCGCTTGGGGTATGTCTCTATCAGTTTTGCACATCGAGAGACTGAAATTCTTGCCCATTCTTCCTTGCAAAACAGCTCAAGCTCAGTGAGGTTGGATGGAGAGCGTTTGTGAACAGCAGTTTTCAGCTCTTTCCACAGATTCTCGATTGGATTCAGGTCTGGACTTTGACTTGGCCATTCTAACACCTGGATACGTTTATTTGTGAACCATTCCTTTGTAGATTTTGCTGTATGTTTGGGATCATTGTCTTGTTGGAAGATAAATCTCCGTCCCAGTCTCCGGTCTTTTGCAGACTCCAACAGGTTTTCATCCAGAATGGTCCTGTATTTGGCTGCATCCATCTTCCCCTCAATTTTACCATCTTCCCTGTCCCTGCTGAAGAAAAGCAGGCCCAAACCATGATGCTGCCACCATGTTTGACAGTGGGGATGGTGTGTTGAGGGTGATGAGCTGTGTTGCTTTTACGCCAAACATATAGTTTTGCATTGTGGCCAAAAAGTTCGATTTTGGTTTCATCGGACCAGAGCACCTTCTTCCACATGTTTGGTGTGTCTCCCAGGTGGCTTGTGGCAAACTTTAGACGAGACTTTTTATGGATATCTTTGAGAAATGGCTTTCTTCTTGCCACTCTTCCATAAAGGCCAGATTTGTGCAGTGTACGACTGATTGTTGTCCTGTGGACAGACTCTCCCACCTCAGCTGTAGTTCTCTGCAGTTCATCCAGAGTGATCATGGGCCTCTTGGCTGCATCTCTGATCAGTCTTCTCCTTGTCTGAGCTGAAAGTTTAGAGGGACAGCCAGGTCTTGGTAGATTTGCAGTGGTCTGATACTCCTATTTCAAAATGATCGCTTGCACAGTGCTCCTTGGGATGTTTAAAGCTTGGGAAATCTTTTTGTATCCAAATCCGGCTTTAAACGTCTCCGCAACAGTATTACGGACCTGCCTGGTGTGTTCCTTGGTCTTCGTGATGCTACCTGCGCTTTCAACAGAACCCTGAGACTATCACAGAGCAGGTGCATTTATACAGAGACTTGATTACACACAGGTGGATTCTATCACCATCAGTCATTTAGGACAACATTGGATCATTAAGAGATCCTCGCTGAACTTCTGGAGTGAGTTTGCTGCACTGAAAGTAAAGGGGCCGAATAATTTTGCACGCACCACTTTTCAGTTTTTTATTTGCTAAAAAAGTTTAAAATATCCAATAGATTTCATTCCACTTCACAATTGTGTCCCACTTGTTGGTGATTCTTCCCAAAAAATTAAAATTTTATATCTTTATGTTTGAAGCCTGAAATGTGGCAAAAGGATGAAAAGTTCAAGGGGGCCGAATACTTTCGCAAGGCACTGTATATATATATATATATATATATATTTTTTTCATTTATTTATTTATTATTAGGGATGGAGGTGGTATCACTGGTGACTTCAGACCTTTTAAATTTGTTTGCATTAAGTAGTTAAACTGCCCTCTAGGGATGAGCCAAACACCCCCCTGTTCGGTTCGCACCAGAACCTGCGAACAGACCTAAAGTTCGCGTGAACTTTAGAACCCTATTAAATACAATGGACTCAAACGTTCTAAAGCAAAAGTGCTAATTATAAAGGCTAATATGCAAGTTATTGTCCTAAAAAGGGGTTGGGGACCCGGGTCCTGCCCCAGGGGACATGTATCAATGCAAAAAAACTTTTTAAAAACTGCAGTTTTTCCGGGAGCAGTGATTTTAATAATGCTTAAAGTGAAACGATACAGAAAAACAAAAATCTCCTGCGCTCTTGGTGTAATGTCAAAACACGGGTAGTGTGGTTCCGTCTAAAGGCAAAGTCTAAAGTCTTGCAGCCCTCCTCAGAACAATGGGTGTTCATATGGCTAGAAAAAAGAAAAGAGGGCGCACCAACCTCGTGCATTAACACTTAAAATTTTTATTAAAATATGAGTAAAAAGCAATGATCCTACTCACAAACAGAGCTTAGGTACAAGCTTATCGGACAAATGAGCTGGAAGTTCTTGGCACCCACCGACTGAACTTGATAACAGAGAAGGTCAGACAGCACCTCAAACATCTAGATAGCTGATGCGTTTCAGGGGCGCACCCCTTTCCTCAGAGCTAAGATGGTCCATGATAGCTCTCACCTACAAAGCCCTCCATTTTATATGTGTGTGCACATGTACAGAGGCCTCAGCTCAGGTGACCAGCAATTAGCAAGCCCCACCTCCTGCTACTAGCTACCCCCGCCCATATGGGTGGGGCTTCTACTAGTCCCCCCCCCCACAAACATAGGAGGCAGCCCAAAGGCTGATCAAGAGTAGGCATGGGGGGGTGAGGAATAGAAGGAAAGACCGTAGCTCTACCCTCTAGCAGTGCTGACTGTTAGTACAACATTAGTCCTCTAATGGTGTCAACCACCAATACAGCAGTGTATGTCCTTCATAGGCTGTTTAAAATATGATCTCCCCATATACAGGAGGTGTGTAAAGGGAGGGGTAATGGCATGGACAGATATGGTATACAACGGTGGGAATCAAGAGATCTTACCCCAAAAGCATCTCATCATGGTGTGACTTGAGTGGTAGCCGTACTTGTCACAGCAAGCATCCCCGCAAATCTGTTGGGACGCACTGTCTAACCACCAGGAAGTGCGGGTGCCTCCTGCGTTGCAGCCCGCACTTCCGGTTGTGCAGAAACATTGGTTCCGCTTCTCCTATGTACAGCGCACATTACCAACTATACCAGGAAGTGCGGGTGTATTTGCGTTCCACCCTCCACTTCCGGTTCGTCTAGGAGCCTCATACCGCTAATCTCTGTCTAAAGCCAATACAGTGGTATAACCAGCCAAACGGCGCCACTCCCTCTAGTGGCCAAAAGCAGAAATGACACGGACCTCTATGCTGGAGCTAAATACAAACTAAGGGTCACAAAGCAGAACTGGCTGAATGATCCTCAGAGCATGACCACACACACACACACACACACACACGAGAATGGAGGCTGTAGGTGCACACAGTGGGTGGAACCCCCTAAGGGGGTATGGAACAAAAATTAAAAGATTAATTGATTAATTAAAAAAGCCACTAGATCCATACTAACCCAAATGTAGTGGATAAAAATAAGAATAAACCTCTGGTGGACTAAAATACATACACAATGGGGCAATACTACACTATAAGGTCCATACACCTAAAAAATCATAAATAAATGTATAAATGGACTAATACAATCTAATACATAATTTCATATGAAAGAATTAAAAATTAAATTGAACAATGATGATATTCAAAGGGGCCAGCAGCATTATTCCTATGGGAAGGATGATATATAAATAGATACAAATTAATTAAAACTAATTATATATATATATATATATATATATATATATATATATATATATATATATATACACACACACACACACACACACACACATATACACACACATATAATGCATGTATGCGCACACATGCAAACAGTTGTTATCAAACACCTGCATATACATATATTACAATATCCACCAACCCACTGTGTGACAGACCCACGGAGTATTTTCCTGCTTGGACTCGCGTCCAACCGAGCAGGGACATATGCCCTAGATTATTTCCCAAAGGCACACATCCCATAGGCCTTAAAACTTTGTAAATTAATAGGTTAATCGATCAATGGATCAAGGCCCGAAAAACTCATGAGTCTGTAAAGAGCCCACTTCTCACCTATATCCAGAACATAATACAGTCAAGTGGATTATATATTGTTAGAAAAGCATTTTTCCCCCTAACATGGTCCCCTATATATAGCCCTAAAGACCTAGTCAGCAGAAGCTACACATCTACAAAAACCAGTCGCATGGAGACGGCCAGATGGCAGCACCATCGGCTGCCCAACCAGACACCGCCTGTAGCGACACTTGGGGGATGTTTAGCCATGACGCAAAGGGACAAGAACATTTGCTTATGCCAAGTGTGATGATACTAATCCATCAGCAAGGGGAGGGGGCCAAGCCCCATCCCTAAACTGTCCACACTGGTCTGGCTGTGATCACACTGTTATGCAGTTCTATTTCCTCGTTGAGGCCCTGCGGGGCCATAGTTTTTAGGGTAAAAATCCAGAAGGCCTCTCTTTTACACAAAATCTGATATTTCTTGCCACTTGGCATAAGCAAATGTTCTTGTCCCTTTGCGTCATGGCTAAACATCCCCCAAGTGTCGCTACAGGCGGTGTCTGGTTGGGCAGCCGATGGTGCTGCCATCTGGCCGTCTCCATGCGACTGGTTTTTGTAGATGTGTAGCTTCTGCTGACTAGGTCTTTAGGGCTATATATAGGGGACCATGTTGGGGGGAAAAATGTTTTTCTAACAATATATAATCCAATTGACTGTATTATGTTCTGGATATAGGTGAGAAGTGGGCTCTTTACAGACTCATGAGTTTTTCGGGCCTTGATCCATTGATCGATTAACCGATTAATTTACAAAGTTGTAAGGCCTATGGGATGTGTGCCTTTGGGAAATACTCTAGGGCAGGGATATGCAATTAGCGGACCTCCAGCTGTTGCCAAACTACAAGTCCCATGAGGCATAGCGAGACTCTGACAGCATCAAGCACGACACCCAGAGGCAGAGGCATGATGGGACTTGTAGTTTGGCAACAGCTGGAGGTCCGCTAATTGCATGTCCCTGCTCTAGGGCATATGTCCCTGCTGGGTTGGACGCAAGTCCAAGCAGGAAAATACTCCGTGGGTCTGTCACACAGTGGGTTGGTGGATATTGTAATATATGTATATGCAGGTGTTTGATAACAACTGTTTGCATGTGTGCGCATACATGCATTGTGTGTGCACATGTGTGTATGTGTATATATATATATATATATATATATATATATATATTATATATGTGGGTATGTATAATTAGTTTTAATTAATTTTTATCTATTTATATATCATCCTTCCCATAGGAATAATGCTGCTGGCCCCTTTGAATATCATCATTGTTGAATTTAATTTTTAATTCTTTCATATGAAATTATGTATTAGATTGTATTAGTCCATTTATACATTTATTTATGAATTTATGATTTTTTTATGTGTATGGACCTTATAGTGTAGTATTGCCCCATTGTGTATGTATTTTAGTCCACCAGAGGTTTATTCTTATTTTTATCCACTACATTTGGGTTAGTATGGATCTAGTGGCTTTTTTAATTAATCAATTAATCTTTTAATTTTTGTTACATACCCCCTTAGGGGGTTCCACCCACTGTGTGCACCTACAGCCTCCATTCTCTTGTGTGTGTGTGTGTGGTCATGCCCTGAGGATCATTCAGCCAGTTCTGCTTTGTGACCCTTAGTTTGTATTTAGCTCCAGCATAGAGGTCCGTGTCATTTCTGCTTTTGGCCACTAGAGGTAGTGGCGCCGTTTGGCTGGTTATACCACTGTATTGGCTTTAGACAGAGATTAGCGGTGGGAGGCTCCTAGACGAACCGGAAGTGGAGGGGGGGAACGCAAATACACCCGCACTTCCTGGTATACTTGGTAATGTGCGCTGTACATAGGAGAAGCGGAACCAATGGTTCTGCACAACCGGAAGTGCGGGCTGGAACGCAGGAGGCACCCGCACTTCCTGGTGGTTAGACAGAGTGCGTCCCAACAGATTTGCGGGGATGCTTGCTGTGACAAGTACGGCTACCACTCAAGTCACACCATGATGAGCTGCTTTTGGGGTAAGATCTCTTGATTCCCACCGTTATATACCATATCTGTCCATGCCATTACCCCTCCCTTTACACACCTCCTGTATATGGGGAGATCATATTTTAAAGAGCCTATGAAGGACATACACTGCTGTATTGGTGGTTGACACCATTAGAGGACTAATGTTGTACTAACAGTCAGCACTGCTAGAGGGTAGAGCTACGGTACCTACTCTTTCCTTCTATTCCTCACCCCCCCTAGCCTACTCTTGATCAGCCTTTGGGCTGCCTCCTATGTTTGTGGGGGGGACTAGTAGAAGCCCCACCCATATGGGCGGGGGTAGCTAGTAGCAGGAGGTGGGGCTTGCTAATTGCTGGTCACCTGAGCTGAGGCCTCTGTACATGTGCACACACATATAAAATGGAGGGCTTTGTAGGTGAGAGCTATCATGGACCATCTTAGCTCTGAGGAAAGGGGTGCGTCCCTGAAACGCGTCAGCTATCTAGATGTTTGAGGTGCTGTCTGACCTTCTCTGTTATCAAGTTCAGTCGGTGGGTGCCAAGAACTTCCAGCTCATTTGTCCGATAAGCTTGTACCTAAGCTCCGTTTGTGAGTAGGATCATTGCTTTTTACTCATATTTTAATAACATTTTTAAGTGGTAATGCACGAGGTTGGTGCGCCCTCCTTTCTCTTTTCTTTTTTAAAGTGAAACAATGAAAGTGAAATATTCCTTTAAATTTCGTACCTGGGGGGGGGGGGGGGGGGGGATATAGTATGCCTGTAAAGCAGCGCTTGTTTCCCTTGCTTAGAACTGTCCCTGCACAAAATGTCATTTCTGAAGGAAAAAAAAAAAATAGTATTTTTGAACTCACCGTAAAATCCGTTTCTCTGACGTCCATGGACTGACACAGGTGGGTATATGTCCCTGCTTGCAGGAGAAGACCTAGGCAGAATGTTAGATGTTAAAACATTCTAGAACAAACCAGCGCTGAACAGCCCCGCCCAGGGGGGCGGTTCCTACGGACATTACCCTCCCACCTGCAGCTAGCAGCCTCAGTTCGTAACAAAGCAGTACAAACCTTAAACCTTTAAACGGCTTTAAAGGAACCAAAGGAGACAGCTTCTACCTGAGGTTCCTCAGCCTCAACATTCAGCTTGAGAGAGTGTTCCTCACAGCATCAATGAGTTCACTTACAAGCACCCTGTCAGTTTTTCAGACCTGGGGTCTTCCTCACAGGGAATATCCTGTTTAAAAACAGGAAAATCCTCAGAGCTAGGGTCCTGAGCAGCAATAGCTAGGCCCATATCTGAGACAGAGCACTCCCCTACAAGTGTGGGGAGGGGGCGCTTTACAGCTCCCTTGCGCTCGCACACCGCTTCCATCCTGACAAGGATGATTCCAGGACTGCCGACAACTAGTCGCTAGGGACCACAGGTGCAGGAGCACTGCCAGTTGCCTCAGACAAGTGTGGAGAAGCACGTGAACTAGACTCCATACTGCCACCCTCTAAGACTTTTAAAACACTATCATAGTGAGTACACAGTCCACCCAATGGCTATGCTGAAGCTGAAGAGGGGATACCCAGAGTACTCACCAACCCCTGTAAGGACCGCTCATTCCGCTGTATGAAACCACGCTGTCGCGCAGGTGAAGCCTGGGGAGAGTGAGGAGCCTGTGAGGAGACTTGACTGAGGAGATTGTGAGGTTCGCGCCGCAGCAGCGACCGAAACTGAAAGCAAAAACGCTGCGGCTACAAGAAAATGGCCGCCGGACGCATACATTACTGCGCCATCGATCCACGGCAAAATGTCCGCCGAGCGCGGTTTATTTAAAAATTCACAGCGCTAATGGCGCACACATTTAGCGGTTGTCCGGTTCACTAACCACAAGGCAGGAGCTCCTGCCCTCCACTGGCTGTGGCACGGCAAGCGCTGGGGCGGACCCCCCTCCTATACAGTGAGCGGCCGTTTATCGCTGGGGAGCGATCCGAGATGAGGGGACGGCCATTAGATTCCGGCCACCCCTCGCGATCGCTCCCGGCGAATGAAAATGCTCCCTCTGCCCGTGTAATGTAAACACAGGCAGAGGAAGCAGGAGGAAGTGATGTCATCTCTCCTCGCGGCGGTCTTTTCGTCCACAGCGCCGAGGAGAGAAGACGCAGGTTAGTGCACCAACAATCCACTGACACTTAGGTACACATAGGCACATATTTCACCCCCCAGTCACCCCCAGATCACCCCCCAATCAGTGTCACTGATTGAAGTGATCATTTATTTTACTGATCACTGCATTTAGTGTCATCTGTGACAGTAAAAAGTGTCAGGGCAGTTAGGTTTAGGCCCCTTTAGGTCCAGGGTAGCCCCCTAACCCCCCCTAATAAAGGTTTAACCCCTTGATCGCCCCCCAGGTAACCCTTTCACCCCCTAACGCCAGCGTCACTAAGCGATCGTATTTTCGATCGCTGTATTTAGTGCCGGTGGTGCCCTAGATAGCCAGTTATTTCTTTTTAGTTTCGCTGCAGGTTTTTATAGCGTCAGGTACCCCCATATATTATTTTAACCCCCTGATTGCCCCTAGAGTTAACCCTTTCACCAGTGATCACTGTATAAGCGTCACTGGTGACCCAGTTAGTTATTTAGTTATTTAGGTAACCCGTCAGGTTTTTATAGAGCGTCGGGTACCCCCATATTTAACCTAATAAAGGTTTTAACCCCCGATTGCCCCTAGTTAACCCCTTTCACCAGTGATCACCATATAAAAGGTTACGGGTGACGCTGGTTGGTTAGTTTGCTTTTTATAGCATCAGGGCACCCGCCGTATATAACCCAATAAAGGTTTAACCCCCTGATCGCCCGGCGGGTGATATCAATTAGGTTTTAGCGCCAGAGAGGGTCTGCGTCGCCCCAGGCAGCGTTAGGTTAGTGCCAGTAACGCTAACACCCAAGCGCAAAGCATACACCTCCCTTAGTGGTATAGTATCTGAACAGATCAATATCTGATCAGATCTATACTAGCGTCCCCAGTGGTTTAGGGTTCCCAAAAATAGGATTTTTATAACAGCTTACCTGTAAAATCCTTTTCTTGGAGTACATCACGGGACACAGAGCGGCATAGTCATTACTATGTGGGTTATATAGTTTACCTTCAGGTGCTGGCACTGGCAACTTCCAAACCGGAAGTACCCTCCCCTATATAAGCCCCTCCCATCCGGGAGCACCTCAGTTTTGTAGCAAAGCAATAAGTGTCCCCAAAAGAGGGGTGGGAGCTCTGTGTCCCGTGATGTACTCCAAGAAAAGGATTTTACAGGTAAGCTGTTATAAAAATCCTATTTTCTTTCTCGTACATCACGGGACACAGAGCGGCATAGTCATTACTATGTGGGACGTCCCAAAGCAATGCCCAATGAGGGGGGGGGGATACACCATACATAAGCTGAGCGCTATCAGACATGAGGATCTTTTGCGGCCTGCAACACACTGCGCCCAAAGGCGACATCCTCCTGACTTCTAACGTCCACCTGGTAGAACCTAGTAAACGTGTGTACTGAAGACCATGTTGTGGCCTTACAGATTTGAGCCAGGGAGGCCTGGTGATGCACTGCCCATGAAGTTCCAACTGCTCTCGTGGAGTGCGCCCTAACTTTGAACGGAGGCGGTCTCCTTCTCAAGCCATAGGCTTGCATAATGACCTGTCGAATCCACTTGGCTAAAGTAGATTTTGACGCTGCCTGACCCTTTCTGGGGCCTTCCGGCAGAATAAACAAAGTATCCGTTCTGCGAATCTGAGCAGTGGCTTTTAGATAAGCTTTAACTGCTCTTACTACATCCAAAGAATGTAATAACTTTTCCTCTACCGAACTAGGTTTGGGGAAAAAGGAAGGAAGAACCACATCTTGGTTCAAATGAAACCTCGATACCACCTTAGGAAGAAAGGCTGGATGAGGACGTAACACTACTCTGTCCTTATGGATAACCAGATATGGCTCTTTACAGGACATAGCGGCTAATTCCGACACTCTTTTAGCCGAACAAATGGCTACTAGAAAAATCAATTTCCTGGTGAGAAGAACCAAGGAAATGTGCTGTAATGGTTCAAATGGTTGCTTCTGTAGAACCGACAGAACCAGGTTTAAGTCCCATGGACATATGGGAATATTAACCGGAGGGCTAATACGCATCACTCCTTGTATAAAGGCTTTGACTAGTGAATGCGAAGCCAAGGGCCTTTGAAAAAATATTGACAAGGCCGAAAACTGACCCTTGATAGTACTCAAGGCAAGCTTCCTATCTACAGCCCACTGTAGGAAGTCCAGAATCCTACCTATTACGTACTTACGTGGATGCCATTTCTTGGCCTCACACCAGGCGATGTACGCCTTCCAGATTCTATAGTAGATCTGCCTGGATACCGGCTTCCTGGCATTGATCATGGTAGATACCACAGGATTAGAGAGACCTCTCTTTTTTAGAATGTGGGCTTCAATAGCCAGGCCGTCAAACCTAGGGCTGGTAAGGAAGGGTGGTATATCGGTCCTTGCAAAAGCAGGTCCGGACGATGTGGGAGGGTCCAAGGACTCCCCACAGACATTTTTACAATCTCCGCGTACCATGCTCTTCGGGGCCACGCTGGAGCCACCAGAATCACTGGTTTCTTTTCTACCCTGATTCTGCGGAGTAATCGAGGTAACAATTGTGGCGGTGGAAATGCATATATCAGCTTGAACTGATCCCAAGGGAACACTAGGGCATCCGAGCCGCAAGCTAGGGGATCCCTTGTCCGAGAGACAAACCTGTCCACCTTTGCGTTGAATCTGGATGCTAGCAGATCTACATCCGGTGTTCCCCACCGCTGACATATTGTCCGGAAAACCTCGGGGTGAAGGGACCATTCCCCTGGGCATAATTGTTGGCGACTTAGAAAGTCCGCCTTCCAATTCTCCACTCCTGGAATGAATACCGCGGATATGGCTGGGACATATCTTTCTGCCCATTTCAGGATGCAATTTACTTCCCTCTGGGCTGCACGACTCCTGGTGCCACCCTGATGATTGATATATGCCACTGCCGTGGCATTGTCCGATTGAATTCTGACAGGGGACCCTTGGAGTTTGGATGTCCATGCTACTAGGGCATACCGGGCTGCTCGTATCTCTAAGAGATTGATGGGCAGGGCCTTTTCTGCATCCGACCATCTGCCCTGGAGAGACCATTGCTCCAGTACTGCTCCCCAGCCTATAAGGCTGGCATCTGTAGTGACCACCTTCCAAGAAATCGGACTGAAGGATTTTCCTTTTTCCAGATTCTGGGGAACCAACCACCAACGGAGGCTCTTGCGAACGGAAGGGGACAAGGACATTGGTAAGTCTAGGGCCTGAACTTTTTTGTTCCAGGCTGACAGTATAGCCCTTTGCAAATTCCTTGAATGGAATTGACCGTAGGGTACTGCTTCGAATGATGCCACCATTTTTCCCAGCAGCCTCATGCACAGGCGTTTGGACGGCTGTCTTTTTGTACCCACTAGGTGGATCAAATCTCTCAAAGACGACACCTTTTCTTGAGGCAAGAAAAATTTTCTTTGGTCTGAATCCAGCCTTAGCCCCAAGTATTCCAGACTTTTGACTGGTTTTAGGGCTGACTTGTCTCGGTTGATAATCCAACCGTGAGATTCCAGATACTTGATTGTCTTGTGAACGACCACTTCTAGTTTTTCCACTGAGTGGTCTATCAGCAACAAGTCTTCTAGATATGCCATTATCGTTACACCTTGTGTTCTTAGATTGGCCAATAATGGGGCCAGAATTTTTGTGAACACTCTTGGTGCTGTGGCCAGACCGAAGGGTAAGGCTCTGAACTGAAAATGGCGCCCTTCTACTGCAAAGCGTAGAAATTTTTGGTGGACTGGAAAGATGGGAATGTGCAAATAAGCATCTTTGATGTCGATCGAGGCTAACCATTGCTGCCCTTGTAGGGCAGTGGCCACAGATCGGATCGACTCCATCCGGAAAGTCCTGATATGTAGGAATTTGTTTAGCCCTTTTAGATTTAATATGGGCCTCACGTCCCCGTTTGGCTTCGGGACTGTAAAGAGGTTTGAGTAAAACCCGAACCCCCATTCTTCCAGGGGAACCTCCATAATTACTCCTTGGAGCAATAGTTGTTCTAGTGCCAACAGGAGGGATCCTCTCTTCCGGGGATCCCTTGGCACGTTTGACCTTATAAAATGGGAAGGAGGGGAGTCTTTTAAGTCCAATTTGTATCCCAGACTTACTGCAGAGAGCACCCATCTGTCTCTGATCGTGTCCCGCCAGGTCTCTGCGAACAACTGAAGTCTTCCCCCCACCCGATTGAGTGGGGGCAACCCTTCATGCATTTGACTTTGGGGGAGGTTTTGTACCTCTCCTGACCCAGGGTTTCTTGTTACCCTGCGATTGTCCCTGATTTTTACCCCCGGGAATTGACCGAGGAGGCCGTTGGAACTGTTTCACAGCCGATGTCCTAGGGACTGGAGAAGCAGGCCTCTTAAAAGAGGGACCTCTAACTCTGTTTTTAACCGGCAAGAGTGTACTTTTACCGCTGGAAATTTTCTGGATATATTTGTCCAGGTCTTCCCCGAATAAGCGTTCACCATGAAATGGGAAGCTGACCAGCAATTTTTTACAGGGAGCTTCAGCAGACCAGTTTTTGAGCCATAGAAGCCTGCGCATTTGTACTACAGACAGCGTAAGGCGGGAGGCCTGATGGATTGAATCCTTTATAGCATCAACCGCAAAGCATAAGGCTCTAGGTAGATCAGCTAGGGCAAGAGCCTGCTGATCTGGCAAGTCCCTTAAGACCTGTTTCAACTGATCCTTCACTGCTTGGCAGACCCCAATAGCTGCCACTGCTGGTTGTGTCACCAAGCGTGCTGTAAAGAAAGCAGATTTTAATAAGGACTCCAATTTTTTATCTATTGGGTCCTTGAACATTTGGACATTATCTACTGGACATGTCAGTGATTTATTCACACAAGAGATGGCTGCGTCCACTGTAGGGACCCTCCATTTTTTGATGAACTTATCCTCCATGGGATAGACCACCGGAAATCTCTTGGGGGGAGTAAATATATTATCAGTATGTTCCCAATCCTGGTAAATGAGCCCTTCCAGTAAAGGATGGATTGGAAAGGAACAAACAGTCTGGGGAGCTTTTAGCGACCCCAACGAGGAGACAGAAGTGGATGATGGCTCCGCAAGGGGCATTTTAAATGCTGATCGGACCACGTTAGTCAGGGACTGAACCCATAATCTTTCAGCATGTGATGCTGAGAATGGCTCTTCCACTGTCGATTCCTCTACAACAGAATCAACCTCATCCTGATCCCCTTCAGGTAGGTCGATCCCTGTATGGGACTGTTGCTCTGCTAACAGGTACTCTGAGGGAGGAGACGGAGATCGGGCGCGCTTTCCCTCTGACAGGGAAGCAGCGATCAATGTTGTCAATCTCTCTTCCAGTCCTCCCAGAGCTGAGGAAAAATCCTCCTCTGTTATATACACAGGAGCAGGTGAACTGAGGACAGCCACAGTACCAGGTACTCCTGAGGGTGCTCTTTGGTCACTAACCTCTGATTTTTCAGGGGAGATTGGTGCAGCCGAAGCATGCCCAAGATCCTCAGAGCCCGATGGAGACCCCCTATGCTTCCTGGGATTCTTAGTCCCGGAGACTTTAGACGGCATATTCCTAAGCCCAAAGCTGAGGTATTCCAGCCGAAATACACCACTTACTGACAATAGTCTAGCACAATTGCTGCTATATAAACAGTTGGTGTCTACTAATGTGCCTTTCTATGGGGATGCCTGCATCAACCGCCTGCTGTATGCCTTTCTAAATGTTGCCAGCTCTGTTTCTGCCTTCCATAACCAGCTGACAACACCTAATTGTGCTTTTTATCATGCTGGGACGCCCGCACATGCGCAGAAGCGCTGCGGCGCGCACAGAGCGTCATCCACCAAGCTCCGCCCCTTTTTCCAGCTCACCTCTATAAATAGAGGCGCGCGCACGCGCGCCTTCGGCGCTCTTTTTTGAAAGGAACTAGGGACAGAAGCCAGGGCCCTGTTTGCCACAGGGCCAGGGGATGGACGAGCATTGCAACATGGCAGAGGAAACAGTTTCCCATCCAGAGAACTCACCATCTGCCTGGATTTTGACTTGGAAAGAAAAAATCCACATGACAAGAAAACAACGTTCCACAGCGGCCTCTAGTGGTTTAACACAGGTACCGGGGTTTAACCATTTTTTTTTTTTTTTTTTCTTGACCACTCTTAAAATTATTACATTTTTTAGTAGTTACAGGCATGCACAGATATTTAGCGGGAATACCGTTAGGTAACAGGCAGAAAGACATATTAGGCTTGGGGGTCCCCTCAATAGAACCAAGTTCCTGAGGGGCCCCCACTTACCTTTTCCCCGCCGCAGGACTCTGTTTGGTCCACAGAAGCCCAAACTTCACCCTCTCACGGCAGGCATTGTAATTAAACCTTCAGGGACCGGGTTCCCAAGGATTCCACTCCCCTGGACCTGTATAGCACCCTGCACAGAAAACATCTTGGTCGTGGGTATGACCAGAGCTCTGGATCCCAGGGTCCAGCCCTCCTAAGAGAAGCATTACAGGCAAAACCTTGCTCTTCTCTGCAAGGCCCGGGTACCGACCGTTTAGCTATGAAGCTTTTTTGGTCGGATCCGGAATAGCTTACTGAGGCCCAAAAGAACCTGTACGCAAGCTCAGTGAAAAACACAAGTTACTTCTTGGCCAACACCTTAGACACTGGCAAAAAACTGAGGTGCTCCCGGATGGGAGGGGCTTATATAGGGGAGGGTACTTCCGGTTTGGAAGTTGCCAGTGCCAGCACCTGAAGGTAAACTATATAACCCACATAGTAATGACTATGCCGCTCTGTGTCCCGTGATGTACGAGAAAGAAAACAGTGTTAGCGGGATAAGCCCAGATACCTGCTAGCACCTGCGTTTAGCCCCTCCGCCCAGCCCAGCCCACCCAAGTGCAGTATCGATCGATCACTGTCACTTACCAAACACAAAACACATAACTGCAGCGTTCGCAAAGACAGGCCTGATCCCTGCGATCGCCAAGTTTTTTTGTAGCGTTTGATATATTTGCTGACGACAGTCAGGTACTTTTTTTCCTGTGAATCTTACTAGTGTACCCCTAAATTTAGAGCCCAAAATTGCAAGTCGAAGGTACAATAGTAAAGAGGCCTACGAGATTCTGAGCATGACAGATAGTGAAGAGGAGGTCACGTATCTGTCAGATTCAGGCTCAGAATATCTTCCCGTAGAAGACAGTGACGTCAGCGGCCCCACGTCAGATAGCTCTGACGACGAAGTTGAGGTCCCTGCTAAGGTCAGGCGTACCCGATCTTCTGAGGTTGTTGAGGAGCAAGAACCGCAGGGCTCTCATATCATGGAGCAGAGTAGTACTAGCGCCGCTATTCCCTCTGGTGAATTGGCAAGCACCAGCGGCCTAGTACAGCCTGGGCGTACATCCAGCACTGCAGTATCACGTGGTGACGTGGCGAGTCCCATAAGTGCAGTTCAAGCTGGCGAGGTGGCAAGCACAAGTAGTGTCCCGCTGCCACCAATAAGAAGACAAAGGCAGGCCCGTCGTACCCATAGTGCCCTTCCTGCAGAATTCGCCTATCCTGATTGGGTCCCCACCACTTCTGCAGAACCCGTACTTCCCCCATTCACTGCCCAACCACGTATTCAGGTGGAAACAGCTGATTTTATGCCAATTGATTATTATTCACTGTTTTTCACGGAAGATCTCTATAGATCTATTGTGGACCAGAGTAATTTGCATGCTGGTCAATTCATCGCCGCTAATCCCCAGTTGCCGTCCATTGCCAAAGATTGGAAACCAATTACGGTTTCCGAATTTAAGACCTTTCTGGGCCTTTCCCTCAACATGGGCACACATAAATTCCCGTCATTGTGTGCTTATTGGTCCACGCACCCAATTGACCACATGCCCGTGTTCTCTGCCTCCATGCCCAGGAAACGATACGAGCAGATTTTGCGGTTCATGCACTTCAACGACAATGAACTTTGTCGTCCACGTGGAGACCCTGAATACGACCGGCTCTATAAGATTCGGCCCCTCAAACCACTTCAACGAACGTTTTGCAGCCTTGTTTATTCCCGATCAAGTTGTCTGCGTTGATGAGTCCCTGATTAAATTTTCTGGCCGCTTGGCTTTCAAGCAGTACCTTCCCAGCAAGCGTGCCAGATACGGGGTCAAGCTCTATAAGTTCTGTGACAGGGCAACAGGCTATGTATGGAGCTTTATGGTTCATGAGGGAAAAGATAGTCAGGTTGAGCCGGTCAACTGCCCGGATTACATAGGGAGCGCTGGCATGATAGTGTGGAATTTGGCGTCACCCTTATTCGGAAAGGGGTACCACTTGTATGTGGACAATTATTACATGAGCGTGCCACTGTTTAGTCACTTGTTTGATCATCAGATTGGAGCATGTGGCACCGTGCGACCTAATCGCCGGGGCTTTCCCCAGCGGCTTGTAGATGCCAGTCTTAGGCTGGGGGAGAGAGCCTGCGTTAAGTGTAATAATTTGCTCGCTATGAAGTGGAGGGACAATAAGAATGTTTTCCTTCATACCTCCCTTCATGCAGACACGACAGTCCAAATTCCTACGGCGACTGGTGTTGTGGAGAAACCCCTCTGTGTCCACGAATATAACAAAAATATGGGAGGGGTGGACCTCAACGACCAGTTGTTGGCGCCGTATCTAATTGACCGTAAGGCGAGACGCTGGTACAAAAAAGTGTCTCTATCCTTATTCCAATTGGCTTTGCTGAACGCTCATGTGCTATACAGAGCTTCAGGCGGGACTTTATCTCTTCTAAAATTCCAGAATGAGATTGTCACAGAACTCCTGTATCCAGGCGGTTCTGCACCTCACCATCCCCAACCAAATGCAGTAAGCCGGCTGCATGAGAGGCATTATACATATGTCCTCCCGAGTACCCCTACCCAACGAGCCACCCAAAAAAGATGTCGTGTCTGTAGCAAGCACGGATTTAGGCGTGACACCCGTCATTATTGTCCACTCTGTCCTGACAAGCCTGGTCTTTGCCTTGGTGAATGTTTTGAACGCTACCACTCAAAAGTGAAGTTTTAGCGTAGGGTACAGCATTTCACAGACTAGGACACACTTACACAGGGTCTCCCAAGATGCCATTACATTTTGAGAGACCCGAACCATTACAGTTGTTAAAGTTACAAAAAAAAAAAGTGTAAAAATGAAAAAAAAAAAAAAATACGTAAAAAACCAAACAAAAAAAATATAAAAAAAAAAAAAGTTGTCGTTTTATTGTTCTCTCTCTCTCTATTGTTCTGCTCTTTTTTACTGTATTCCATTCTGCAATGTTTTATCATGCTTGCTTTTCAGGTATGTAATTTTTTGTTTTCAGGTGCGCCATTCAACTGCAGCGCGGAATTATTTATCTTGACAGCAACAGCGTTTGCTCCCACGATACATAAAGCCGTGACTCCAGTGCTGTAGGAGGTGATTTCACCACCACAGTTAAAAAAAAAAGAGCATATATGCCGAAGCATGGGGGCAGCAGGGGCGGAGGAGCGATTTTACTCCTAATGCCGCGTACATACGGTCGAAATTCCGACGGAGGCTTGCCCGTGGAAAAGTCCGACCGTTAGTACGCGGCATAACCTTTCATGCCGCGTACATACGGTCGAAATTCCGACAAAGGCTTGTCCGTGGAAAAGTCCGACCGTGTGTACGCGGCATAACTTTTTTGCGGGAGGATGCCCCCATGCTTCGGCATATATATATTTTAGGCACAGGTTGCGTTAAAATTTTTTATTTTTACCTAGGTTTTGTTTTGGTATTTGCTTTGCAGGTATGGTATAGTATGGTCTTACTGTTATACTGTAATGTTACTTTGTTTTAATGTTAACCATCAATTGCTTAGCAGGTACACCATTCAGTTGCAGAGCAGATCTATTTATCTTGACAGCAACAGCGTTTGCTCCCACGATACATAAAGCCGTGACTCCAACGCTGTAGGAGGTGATTTCACCACCACAGTTAAAAAAAAAGAGCATATATGCCGAAGCATGGGGGCAGCAGGGGCGGCGGTGCGATTTTGCTCCTAATGCCGCGTACATACGATCGAAATTCCGACGAAGGCTTGCCCGTGGAAAAGTCCGACCGTGTGTACGCGGCATAACTTTTTTGCGGGAGGATGCCCCCATGCTTCGGCATATATGCCCATCATTAGAAGTGGGTGGATGAAGGGAGGTATTCTAATGGTGGGCATACCCACCGATCAATCTCTTTTTTTCGTTCAGCCAACAGGCTGCATGAAAAAAAAGATTACAATACATGTCCAACAAGGACCAGCAACGTACTGGTATGTTGCTGGACTTTGAATGGTTATACCAGAATGATGCCTGCAGGCTTAGGTATCATCTTGGTATCATTCTTTTCAGCCAGTGGCCGGCTTTCATGTAAAAGCAATTCTAGCAGATAATTAGCCTCTAGACTGCTTTTACAAGCAGTGGGAGGGAATGCCTTCCCCCCCCGGATATAAACAGCGCCATTGGGAAATTGGAAAAGCATTTTATCACACCGATCTTGGTGTGGTCAGATGCTTTGAGGGCAGAGGAAAGATCTAGGGTCTAACCCCCCAATTTTTTTCAAAAAAAAGAGTACCTGTCACTACTTATTGCTATCATCGGGGATATTTACATTCCCTGCGATAACAATAAAAATAGTAAAAAAAAAAATAAAAAAATATGGAAGGAACAGTTTAAAAATAAAATAAAAAAGCAAAATAAATTTAAAAAAAAAAAAGCACCGCTGTCCCCCCCTGCTCTTGCGCAAAGGCGAACGCAAGCGTCGGTCTAGCGTCATATGTAAACAGCAATTGCATCATGCATGTGAGGTATCACCGCGAAGGTCAGATCGAGGGCAGTAATTTTAGCAGTAAACCTCCTCTGTAAATCTAACGTGGTAACCTGTAAAGGCTTTTAAATGCTTTTAAAAATGAATGTAGTTTGTCGCCGCTGCGCGTTTGTGCGCAATTTTAAAGCATGTCGTGTTTGGTATCCATGTACTCGGCCTAAGATCATATTTTTTATTTCATCAAACATTTGGGCAATATAGTGTTTTTTAGTGCATTAAAAATAAAAAAAGTGTGTTTTTTACCCCAAAAAAATGTGTTTGAAAAATCGCTGCGCAAATACTGTGTGGAAAAAAAATGCAACACCCACTATTTTAATCTGTAGGGCCTTTGCTTTAAAAAAATATATACAATGTTTGGGGGTTCAACATAATTTTCTTGCAAAAAAAAAGTTTTCATGTAAACAAAAAGTGTCAGAAAGGGCTTTGTCTTCAAGTGGTTTGAAGAGTGGATGATGTGCGACATAAGCTTCCTAATGTTGTGCATAAAATGCCAGGACAGTTCAAAAACCCCCCAAATGACCCCATTTTGGAAAGAAGACACCTCAAGCTATTTGCCGAGAGGCATGTTGAGCCCATTGAATATTTTTTTTTTTTTTGTCCCAAGTGATTGAATAATCACAAAAAGAAAAAAAAAAAAAAAAAAAATTTACAAAAAGTTGTCACTAAATTATATATTGCTCAAACATGCCATGGTTATATGTGGAATTGCACCTCAAAATACATTGTTTCTTCTCCTGAGTACGGGGATACCACATGTGTGAGACATTTTGGGAGCCTAGCCGCGTACAGGACCCCGAAAACCAAGCACCGCCTTCAGGATTTCTATGGGTGTAAATTTTTTATTTCACTCCTCACTGCCTATTTCGGAGGCCATGGAATGCCCAGATGGCACAAAACCCCCCCAAATGACCCCATTTTGGAAAGTAGACACCCCAAGCTATTTGCTGAGAGGTATGTTGAGTATTTTTCAGATCTCACTTTTTGTCACAAGTTTTGAAAATTGAGAAAAAAAAAAAAAATGTCTTTCTTCATTTTCAAAAACAAATGAGAGCTGTAAAATACTCACCATGCCTCTCAGCAAAATAGCTTGGGGTGTCTACTTTCCAAAATGGGGTCATTTGTGGGGGTTTTGGGCTATCTTGGCATTTTATGGCCTTAAAAACTGATAGGTAGTGAGGAGTGAAATCAAAAATTTGTGCCCTTAGAAACCTTGAAGGCGGTGCTTGGTTTTTGGGGTCCCGTACACGGCTAGTCTCCCAAAAAGTCCCACACGTGGTATCCCCGTACTCAGAAGCAGCCGAATGTATTTTGGGGTGCAATTCCACATATAACCATGGCATGTGTGAGCAATATATCATTTAGTGACAACTTTTTGTAATTTTTTTTTTTTTTTGTCATTATTCAATCACTTGGGACAAAAAAAAAAATATTCAATGGGCTCAACATGCCTCTCAGCAATTTCCTTGGGGTGTCTACTTTCCAAAATGGGGTCATTTGGGGGGGTTTGTACTGCCCTGCCATTTTAGCACCTCAAGAAATGAGATAGGCAGTCATAAATTTAAAGCTGTGTAAATTCCAGAAAATGTACCCTAGTTTGTAAACGCTATAACTTTTGCGCAAACCAATAAATATACGCTTATTGACATTTTTTTTACTAAAGACATGTGGCTGAATACATTTTGGCCTAAATGTATTACTAAAATTGAGTTTATTCGATTTGTCTTATAACAAAAAGTAGAAAAGATCATTTTTTTTCAAAATTTTCTGTCTTTTTCCGTTTATATCGCAAAAAATAAAACTCGCAGAGGCAATCAAATACCATTAAAAGAAAGCTCTATTTGTGGGAAGAAAAGGACGCAAATTTCGTTTGGGTACAACATTGCATGTCCGCACAATTTACAGTTGAAGCAGCGCAGTGCAAAATTCTGAAATCACCTCTGGTCCTTTAGCTACCAAATGGTCCGGGGCTTAAGCGGTTAAGCCAGTACATGTCCGGGCCCGTCTGAGGTTTGCTAGAGAGTATTTGGATAATCCAGAATAGGATTGGGAGAATGTCATTTGGTCAGATGAAACCAAAGTAGAACTGTTTGGTAGAAACACAACTCGTCGTGTTTGGAGGAGAGAGAATGCTGAGTTGCAACCAAAGAACACCATACCTACTGTGAAGCATGGGGGTGGCAACATCATGCTTTGGGGCTGTTTCTCTGCAAAGGGAACAGGACGACTGATTAGTGTACATGAAAGAATGAATGGGGCCATGTATCGTGAGATTTTGGGTGCAAACCTCCTCCCATCAGCAAGGGCATTGAAGATGAAACGTGGCTGGGTCTTTCAGCATGACAATGATCCCAAACATACCGCCAGGGCAACGAAGGAGTGGCTTCGTAAGAAGCATTTCAAGGTCCTGGAGTGGCCTAGCCAGTCTCTAGATCTCAACCCCATAGAAAACCTTTGGACGGAGTTGAAAGTCTGTGTTGCCCAGCGACAGCCCCAAAACATCACTGCTCAAGGAGGAGATCTGCATGGAGGAATGAGCCAACATACCAGCAACAGTGTGTGACAACCTTGTGAAGACTTACAGAAAACGTTTGACCTCTGTCATTGCCAACAAAGGATATATAACAAAGTATGACTAAATACTTATTTTCCTCCATAATTTGCAAAAAAAAATAAAAAATCTTTCCAAATCAGACAGACAATGTGATTGTGTGGATTTGTTTCCACATTTTGTCTCTCGTAGTTGGGGTATACCTATGATGACAATTACAGTAGAGCTGCAACTAACGATTATTTTGTCTGTCGACTAATCTAATGATTATTTCTTCGATTAGTCACGACTAATAAAAGTTTTTTTTTTTATTAATCTAGTGTGTTCTTTTTGTGATTAGCTAATTAATCCTTTGGATAACTTTACAAAAAATGATAAGTACAACTTCTAATATAAATATTTCAACTTTTATTACATTTTTTCCAAAAAATACTTCAAGTAATATCCACAATCTCCCCCACTCACTGTAATATCCACAATGATTGTGGATATTACAGTGAGTGGGAGAGATTGTGGATATTACAGTGAGTGGGAGAGATTGTATAGTGAGGGGTGCAGGGGATGCCTGTACTGAGTGTGTATATATAGTGAGGGGTGCATGGGATGCCTGTACTGTACATAGTGAGGGATGGTGACCTCAGCGCGCACCTAGGCAGCCGCCGCAGCCGGGTGTACCAAGATGGCCGCCGCTCGGGAGCTAGGCCGAAGCCACGGCCTTTCCTAAGGCCGAGGCCGCGGAGTGACTAGTCAACGTTTTTTCACGCACGTCGACATATTTTCGTTGAGGGAAGTTTCAGGAAAAAAAACTTTCCACAGCCCCCTGCGTATAACACGCAGGTACAGTTTACCCTCTACTTTCAGGGTAAAAAAGTGAGTGTTATACGCCAATAAATACAGTATATAAAAATAAAAAAAAGTTAATAACAGTGATTTCAGCTGCCATCATCACAGCATAACCACTTGCAGTACAGCGACTTAGGCCCCTTTAACACTGGGGTGGGCATGTGCGGTGGCAGTATAGCGGCGCGATTTTTAGCGCAGCTATACTGTCATATTTACCGTGATGTTCGGCCGCTAGCGGTGTGGTTTTAACCCCCGCTAGCGGCCGAAAAAGGGTTAATACCGCGGTGTCCCATTGATTTCAATAGGAAGGAGCAGTAAAAGGAGCGGTATACAACCCGCTCCTTCACCGCTCCAAAGATGTGGCTTGCAGGAGATTTTTTTTCTCTTGCCAGCGCATCGCCTCAGTGTGAAGGCCCTCGGGCCTTCACATTGAGAATACTGGGGCAGCAGTAATTCAGGTGTTATTTATGCCCTATTTTTAGCGATAAAGCGCCTGAAATACGCCTCAGTGTGAAAGAGGCCTTACTGCTATGTCACTGGTTATCAAGTGGATATATTATTTAGATATATATATATATATATAGAGATATATATATATATATATATATATATATATATAGAGATATATATATATATATATATATATATATATAGAGATATATATATATATATATATATATATATATATATATAGAGATATATATATATATATATATATATATATATATCACACACAGTATCTCACAAAAGTGAGTACAAACCCCTAACATTTTTGAATTTTTTTTTATTCTATCTTTTCATGTGACACTGAAGAAATTACACTTTGCTATAATGTAAAGTAGTAAGTGTAAATTTGCTGTCCCCTCAAAATAACTCACACAGCCATTAATGTTTAAACCGCTGGCAACAAAAGTGAGTACACCCCTAAGTGAAAATGTCCAAATTGGGCCCAAAGTGTCAATATTTTGTGTGGCCACCATTATTTTCCAGCACTGCCTTAACCCTCTTGGGCATGGAGTTCACCGGAGCTTCACAGATTGCCACTGGAGTCCTCTTCCACTCCTCCATTATGACATCACGGAGCTGGTGGATGTTAGAGACCTTGCGTTCTTCCACCTTCCGTTTGAGGATGCCCCACAGATGCTTAATAGGGTCTAGGTCTGGAGACATGCTTGGCCAGTCCATCACCTTTACCCTCAGCTTCTTTAGTAAGGCAGTGGTCGTGTTGGAGGAGTGTTTGGGGTCCTTATGTTGGAATACTGCCCTGCGGCCCAGTCTCTGAAAGGAGGGGATTATGTCAAAGTACATGTTGGCATTCATGGTTGTCTCAATGAACTGTAGCTTCCCACTGCTGGCAGCACTCACAAAGCCCCAGACCATGACACTCCCACCACCATAATTGAGTGTAGGCAAGACACACTTGTCTTTGTACTCCTCACCTGGTTGCCGCCAAACACGCTTGATACCATCTGAACCAAATAAGTTTATCTTGGTATCATCAGACCACAGGACATGGTTCCAGTAATCCATGTCTTTAGTCTGCTTGTCTTCAGCAAACTGTTTACGGGCTTTCTTGTGCATCATCTTTAAAAGAGGCTTTATTCTGTGACGACAGCCATGCAGACCAATTTGATGCAGTGTGCAGCGTATGTTCTGAGCACTGACAGGCTGACCCCCCACCCCTTCGACCTTTGCAGCAATGCTGGCAGCACTCATACGTCTATTTTCCAAAGACAACCTCGGGATATGACGCTGAGCAGGTGCACTCAACGTCTTTGGTCAACCATATCAAGGCCTGTTCTGATTGAAAACCATCCTGTTAAACTGCTGTAGGGTCTTGGCCATGGTGCTGCAGCTAAGTTTACAGGTATTGGAAATCTTATAGCCTAGGCCATCTTTACGTAGAGCAACAATTCCTTTTTCTCACATCCTCAGAGAGTTCGTTGCCATGAGGTGCTATGTTGAACTTCCAGGGAACAGCATGAGAGAGTGAGAGCGATGACACCAAATTTAACACACCCGATCCCCATTCACACCTGAGACCTTGTAACACTAACAGGTCACATGACACCGGAGAGGGAAAATGGCTAATTGTGCCCAAGTTGAACATTTTCACGTAGGGGTGTACTCACTTTTGTTGCCAGCGGTTTTGACATTAAAGCGGAGGTTCACACAAAAAGTGAACCTCCGCTTTTTGGAATCCTCCCCCCCTCTGGTGTCACATTTGGCACCTTTCAGGGGGGAGGGGGGGTGCAGATACCTGTCTAATACAGGTATTTGCACCACTTCCGGGTTCTGACTCCCGCCCCTTTGCGTCACTCCGCCCCCCCCCCCCGCTGTCTTCGAGTGGACCTCCACTTCAAGGCTTTGTGCTGATCCACCGAGAAATGGTGTCCGACGAGACCGCCAGGCCCCTTTTGTGGAACGGACACCGACACAAACAGTGAGTCAGACCTCCGAAACGGAGCCGTAACAGACCGGTACACCCGCAAGGCCTGTACCACGTCCAAAGTGTGGAGCGCAGACCGAGGACAAAAGGATGGAAGAAGTACAATGTCCTCAATCAGGTGAAAAGCCAAAATCACCTGTGGAAGAAACTAAGGTCGCAGGCGTAGTACCGCTAAATCCTTATGGAGGATCAAACATGGGGACTTGCAAGACAAGGCCGCCAATTCAGAAACCCTTCTGACCGAAGTAATGGCCACTAGAGAGGCCACCTTCTGAGATCACATCAGGAGAGGAATCTCACTGACGTTCACAAAAAGTAGGTTCCTGAAGAACAGAGGGCACCAGGTTCAAATCCAGAGGAGGGAGAAGTGGTCTAATTGGGGGAAGCCCCCATCAAAACCCCAGTACAAAAAAAAAAAAAAAAAGAAGGTACCCACAAGGGAATGGGATGCCAACGGCCAAAGAAAGAAAACAGCCAAGGCTGAGACTGACCCCTTGGTGGTGCTTAAAACAAGGTTTTTTTTTTTCTTTTTTTAAACCACTCCAAGCGGTAAAAACAGCAGGACCCTGGGAACTGAACATGTCCGTGGACGGCACTTCATCTCCGCGCACCTGGAGACGTAGGCCTTCCAGGTGCGATGGTAGATCTTGCAGCAGGAAGAATTCAGTGCCCTCAGCATGGTCGAGATGACCGAATCCGAAAAACCTCGGTCCCTTAGTATCTGGATGACGATAACCATGCCATACGGCCAGCGGCTGTAAGGCAGGATGAAGTGTGGGACTTTGAGACAGAAGGTCCACCCGCATTAGCATCCGCCAGCGCGTCCGCCACCAGGTGTACAAAGTCGGCGTACCAAGGACGCCGGGGCCAATCCAGAGCGATTAGGATCACCGGGAATCCCCTCGATCAGCACATTGAGGAGCAGCCGAGGTAGCCACATCAGTGGAGGATAGGTATAAACTAGCCTCCGCGCGTCTGCCCAGGGATCACCGGACCACGAATCTCGGCATCATACAATCGAGTCGCAAAGCCAGGAGGCCCACGTCTGACGTCCACCTCCGGCAAAGGGAGTAGAAACCCCTTCGGGTGCAAGAGCATTCCCCTTGTTCAACAACTGGCGACTCAAATAGTCCACCAGTTAGAGTTCCACACAGAAAATGTAGACAGCCGACGCGCTTCTTCCCGTCCACCACAGGATAACCAGAAGGTTGACATAAGCCACAGCTGTGGCATTGTCCGACTGGAACCTGATCGGGCGGCCTTGTAGTCACCACGACTTCCTGATCGTCCGAAGTTCCAGAGCATTGACCGGCAGACGTGATTCGTCCAGAGTCCAGCGACCTGGACCGACTGGACCCTCCAACCTCCCTTCAATAGAAAAGAAGGGAAAAACTTCCCGGACAGAAGTGCCGCAATGTCAGCCATCAAGCCAGAGAGGCCCTGACTAGGCGATTCATCTGAATCGGATGATCCAGAGACAATGGGGATGTGTTCCATAGGACCGAATCCCCCCTTCGAGTGTGGACTCGGACAAACGGTGCTGCCTCGAAGGAGGCCAAGACCCATTTCACTGACCCCTGGAGCATCCACAACCATTCTGGAGGAAGAAAAATTCTCGCCTCTGATGAGCACAGAACCAGCTAAACTGAAAACTGTTTATTTAAGAAGACCATGCAGAGACCAAATGATGACAAAGCCATGATGACTCAGCAAGGCTAGAATTGAAGCGAGCACCCTGGTGAAAACTCCCGGTGCCGCTAGGTCAAAAAGGAGAGTCATAAGTTAATAGTGGTTCTCCTTGACCACTAATCACAGGAACCTCTGGTGCCTGTCGCATCTGGGAACATGCCAGCCCGCGTCCCTGAAGTCCGGGGAGTCCCTGGATGGAGCGAGACGACTGCATTCTGGGCAGTTCAACGAGACTGTAGGACAAAGAAACCATCCAGTGAATAAAAAAGAAAACATCGATCTTTTATGAAGCGACCACTTCACAAACCATGCAGAGCTTATTACTAATGTTCAGATAAAGGAACACCTGGGTAGCAGTGACCATAACATGATTTCATTTGATGTTAGCTGTAAGCAAGAAATACATACAGGAAAGATAAAAACACTTCATTTCAAGAAAGCTAATTTTCCAAGGATGAGGGCTGCTCTCCAGGACTTAGACTGGGAGGGAATATCGGCATCGATTAACACAGAACAGAAATGGGAATTCTTCAAAAAGGCTGTTTGGGACCTCACTGCAAAGTATATTCCTATGGCTAATAAGTTTAAAAGGCTAAAAATAAAACCTATGTGGCTCACGGTTAAAGTTAAAAAAGCTATAAACAATAAGAAAAGAGCTTTAAAAAAAAAAATAAAAAAATGAAGGAACACTAGTGTCGTTTAAATGTTACAAAGAATATAACAGGATATGCAAAAAGGAAATCAAGGATGCAAAAATTCAAAACGAACGCTAGGACAAATCCCCAAAAAATCTTCAAATTTATTTATAGTAAAAAGGTCAGGTCTGAGCATGTAGGCTCTTTACAAAATAATCTAGAGTGGGTGACTGGGGACAAAGAGAAGGCTAATTTATTAAATACTTTCTTCAGCTCTGTGTATACAATGGAGCATGGGGGAGATCATGTCCATACTGGGGGTGGTAGTGACACAGCCCCAAATCCACAATGGCTCAAAAGTAATATGGTCCAGAAATATTTAGACAGAATAAAGGTGGATAAAGCACCTGGACCAGATGGCATACACCCACGGTACAGTGAGCGGTTGGTACAGTGAGCGGTTGGTATTGCTCCGGGAGCGATCAGTGATAAGGGGGCGGCCATTGGTTTCTGGCCACCCCCTCACGATCGCTCCCGGCGAATGAAATGCTTCCTCTGCCTGTGTAATGTATACACAGGCAGGAGGAAGTGATGTCATCTCTCCTGCGGTGCTCACATATACCGGAGCGCCGTGGAGAGAAGACATCAAGTAAGTGCACCAACAGCCCACTGACACATAGGTACACATAGGCACACGATCGCCCCCCAGGTAACCCTTTCACCCCCTAGCACCACTGTCACTAAGCGATCATTTTTCTGATCGCTGTTTTAGTGTCGGTGGTGCCGCCAAGTAGTCAGTTATTTTTTTAGGTTCGCCGTCAGGTTTTTATAGCGTCAGGTACCCCCAAATATTTCCTAATAAAGGTTTAACCCCTTGAACGCCACCCAGGTAACCCTTTCACCTGCTTTTGCCAGTGTCACTAAGCGATTGTTTTTCTGATCGCTGTATTCGTTATGCTGGTGTCGCTAGGTAGTCAGTTATTTTTTTAGGTTCGCCGCCAGGTGTTTATAGCGTCAGGTACCCCCAAATATTTCCTAATAAAGGTTTAACCCCTTGAACGCCACCCAGGTAACCCTTTCACCTGCTTTTGCCAGTGTCACTAAGCGATTGTTTTTCTGATCGCTGTATTCGTTATGCTGGTGTCGCTAGGTAGTCAGTTATTTTTTTAGGTTCGCCGCCAGGTGTTTATAGCGTCAGGTACCACCATATATTATCTAATCAGGGGGTTAAAACCTTTATTGCCCCTAGTTAACCCTTTCACCAGTGATCACTGTATAAGTGTTACGGGTGACGCTGGTTAGTTAGTTTGCTTTTTATACTGTCAGGGCACCCGCCGTATATAACCCAATAAAGGTTTAACCCCCTGATCGCCCGGCGGGTGATATCAATTAGGTTTTAGCATCAGAGAGGGTCTGCGTCACACCCCAGGCAGCGTCAGGTTAGTGCCAGTAGCGCCAACACCCACGCGTGAAGCATACACCTCCCTTAGTGGTATAGTATCTGAACAGATCAATATCTGATCTGATCAGATCTATACTAGCGTCCCCAGCAGTTTAGGGTTCCCAAAAACGCAGTGTTAGCGGGATCAACCCAGATACCTGCTAGCATCTGCGTTTTGCCCCTTCGTCCAGCCCAGGCCACCCAAGTGCAGTATCGATCGATCACTGTCACTTACAAAACACAAACACACATAACTGCAGCGTTCGCAGAGACAGGCTTGATCCCTGCGACTCCAGTGCTGTAGGAGGTGATTTCACCACCACAGTTAAAAAAAAAAAGAGCATATATGCCGAAGCATGGGGGCAGCAGGGGCGGAGGAGCGATTTTGCTCCTAATGCGGTCGAAATTCCGACGGAGGCTTGCCCGTGGAAAAGTCAGACCATGTGTGTGCGGCATAACTTTTGCGGGAGGATGCCCCCATGCTTCGGCATATATAAATGGTGCATGTATGCCCATCATTAGAAGTGGGTGGATGAAGGGAGGTATTCTAATGGTGGGCATACCCACCGATCAATCTCTTTTTTTGGTTCAGCCAACAGGCGGCATGAAAAAAAAGATTACAATACATGTCCAACAAGGACCAGCAACGTACTGGTATGTTGCTGGACTTTGAATGGTTATACCAGAATGATGCCTGCGGGTTTAGGTATCATTCTTTTCAGCCAGTGGCCGGCTTTCATGTAAAAGCAATCCTAGCGGCTAATTAGCACCTGGACTACTTTTACAAGCAAAGAAAACACAGTCTCCTGCGCTCAGAAGTTTGGTCTCTTGGTGGCACAACCAGAGTGTTCCATTAAAAAGGGAATGACCAGGGGTCTTGCTGCCCTCCTCAGAATATTTGGTATTCTTAGGACTGGAAGAAAAAAAAAAAAAAAAGAAGGAGGGCGCACCGACCTAGTGCATTACCAATGGCTGGTTTTATTAAAAGTAAATTAAAAGATCATGGGTACTCACAAAGAAAGTCAAATCATGGGCACATAACATTCCATTCAAGGAGATAACCTCTTCCTGGAACCAAATGAGCAGATGACCAAAGAGTCACGATGACAGATATTTGGACAGAGTGGTGGCGGTGGACGTGGTATACTTGGATTTTGCAAAAGCGTTCGATACAGTTCCGCACACACGGCTCATGTGTAAGGTAAAGTCTACAGGATTGGAAATATCAGTTTGTAAATGGATAGAAAACTGGCTAAAAGACAGAATTCAGAGAGTAGCGGCTAATGATTCTTACTCTGAATGGTCTAAGGTTATCAGTGGTGTACCCCAAGGTTCAGTGTTGGGACCCTTACTTTTTAATATCTTTATAAATGATATTGGGTCTGGGATCAAAAGTAACATTTCTGTCTTTGCAGATGACACCAAGCTATGCAGTGGAAAAACGTCCTAACAGGATGTCTCCAATTTACAAACCAACCTCAATGCTCTGTCTAATTGGGCGACTATGTGGCAGATGAGGTTTAATGTTGATAAATGTAAAGTTATGCACTTGGGGGCTAAGAATATGAATGCATCATACATACTAGGGGGGAGTACAACTGGGGGGGATCCATAGTGGAGAATGATATGGGGGTTTTGGTAGATCATAAGCTCAATAATGGCATGCAATGCCAAGCTGCGGTTTCCAAAGCGAGCAAAGTCCTTTCTTGTATTAGGAGAGGTATGGACTCCAGAGAGAGAGAGAGAGAGAGAGAGAGAGAGAGAGAGAGAGAGAGATAATTTTGCCCCTGTTCAAATCATTAGAAAGACCTCATCTGGAATATGCAGTTCAGTTTTGGGCACCAGTTCTCAAAAAGGATATCGGGGAACTGGAGAAAGTGCAGAGAAGGGCAACCAAACTGATAAGAGGCATGGAGGAGCTCAGCTATGAGGAAAGATTAGAAGAACTGAATTTATTCACTCTTGAGAAGAGGAGATTAAGGGGGGATATGATCAACATGTACAAATATATAAGGGGTCCATATAGTGAACTTGGTGTTGAGTTATTCACTTTACGGTCAACACAGAGGACAAGGGGGCACTCTTTACGTCTAGAGGAAAAAAGATTTCATCTCCAAATACGGAAAGGTTTCTTCACAGTAAGAGCTGTGAAAGTGTGGAACAGACTCCCTCCAGAGGTGGTCCTGGCCAGCTCAGTAGATTGCTTTAAGAGAGGCCTGGATTCTTTCTTAAATGTACATAATATAACTGGGTACTAACATTTATAGGTAAAGTTGATCCAGGGTAAATCTGATTCACTCTCGGGGGATCAGGAAGGAATTTTTTCCCCTGCTGTAGCAAATTGGATCATGCTCTGCTGGGGTTTTTTACCTTCCTCTGGATCAACTGTGGGTATAGAATTGGGTATATGGGATTGTACGATATTTTTTTTTATTATTTATTTTTTTATGGTTGAACTGGATGGACTTTGTGTCTTTTTTCAACCTGACTAACTGTGTAACTAACTATGTAACAAACTCCGTGGTCGGAAAAATTAGAGTTACGCTTACCGGTAACGTCTTTTCCAGTAGTCTTTCAGGACAGCCACAATGAGAGACCTAGGCTCCTCCCCTTCCACAGGAAACACTTCGCCAGCCCCTATAAATTCTTACTTCCCCTGCCGGCCTTCAGTTTTTCTGAGATCACCTCCGGACAGCTGGGGAGACACAAGAACACATTAATAGCATACTATTATTATCTCTATCATGCTGCGTTCCGGTCTTTAGTAAGACCCCCCAATTGTTTTAGGGTGGGTACTAGGGCTGTCCTGAAAGACTACTGGAAAAGACGTTACCGGTAAGCGTAACTCTAATTTTCCCTATTCGTCTTTCAGGACAGCCACAATGAGAGGATAGACGAGCACTTACCAACTAGGGTGGGACTACAGCTTGCAAAACCTTTCGCCCAAAGGCTTGCTCACCTGCCGACACCAGATCCACTCTGTAATGCTTAACAAAGGTAGCGTAGCTGGACCAAGTTGCTGCCTTGCATATTTGTTCTGGCGTTGCTCCAGCCCTTTCTGCCTGAGAGGCTGCCAGAGATCTGGTGGAGTGTGCCTTTATTCCTGTAGGGACCTCTTTACCCGCTAAGGAATATGCCTGTCCTATGGCTGTTCTGAGCCATCTGGCAATAGTGCGTCGAGACGCCTTGTAACCCTTTCTGGCCCCAGAAAATAAAATAAACAGAGAGTCTGACTTTCTAAAGACTCTTGTCTGTTCTAGGTAGTGCAGGATGCATCTCCCGACATCCAATGTGTGGAATTTCAACTCCCCTTCACCTGAGGGGCTTGGACAAAAAGAAGGCAAGATTACTTCCTGATTCCTGTGGAATTTTGAAGTCACCTTGGGCAAAAATGCCGGATCGGTCTTTAAAACGATCCGATCCAGAAAAATAATACAAAAAGGGGGTCTAATGGATAGAGCTTCTAACTCACTGACCCTCCTAGCAGTGGTCACTGCAACCAAAAATGCTGTTTTTAAAGTTAGATCCCTTAGTAGACACTCCTCTAGGGGTTCAAAGGGAGCGTCCGTAAGGGTCTGCAAAACTAAAGACAGGTCCCAACTGGGAAATGGTGGATTCTGAGCTGGTCTCAGTCTGGATAGGGCTCTGAAAAACCTGACAACCCAGGGATCAGAGGTTTCTCTAAGTACGCACTGAGTGCTGAAATTTGACTTTTAAGGGTAGCTATGGAAAGACCCTTATCTGCCCCACATTGAAGAAATTCTAGTATGGACGTGGAATTATGGACCGAACAGGAACCGTCCGCACACCACTTGTTAAAGCGGAGCCAGACTCTTCTATAGATCTGGCGAGTCTCGCTTTTCCTACTATTAAGGAGGGTGGTAACTAGCCTTTCTGAAAAGCCTTTGGCTTTTAACATGCCCTCCTCAGTAGCCAAGCCGCTAGTCTCTATCTGTGTACCTGGGGACAAAGGACCGGACCCTGTGAGAGGAGATCCTCTCGAGGTGGAAGAAGAAAGGGTGGTTCTACAGCCAACTGTTTGAGAACTGAGAACCATGCTCTCTTGGGCCAATGTGGTGCCACTAGAATCAGGGAAGTGTTTTCTATCTGAAACTTCCTTAGGACAGCGGGCAACAGAACCGGTGGTGGGAATGCATAACACATTCTGAATTCCCAACTTTGGGTTAGTGCGTCCACTCCCAACTCTCCTTCTCCCCTGTTTAGAGAGAAGAACCAGGGGGCTTTCGCGTTTCTCTTTGACGCGAAAAGGTCCACCTCTGGTGGCCCCCACCTTCTGACTAAGAGCAGGAAAACCTCCTGATTGATGACCCATTCGCTCTCTCTCAGTTGTGTCCGACTGAGGAAGTCTGCTATGACGTTCCTCTCGCCTCTCAGGAAGATTGCCGAGAGTGAGAGTGTGTTGATTTCGGCCCAGCCCAGAATGTCTGCTGCTAGGGCCGACAAGACTCCACTCCTTGTGCCGCCCTGCTTGTTCAAATAGGCTACGGCCGAAGAGTTGTCTGACCTCACCTGAGTGTGGTGACCCCGGAGTTGTTTCTGAAAAAACTTGAGCGCTAGACCCACTGCTTTCAGCTCTTTCCAGTTGGACGACCTGTTTAGATCCTCTAATTCCCAGGTGCCCTGTGCTGGGAGGGATCCCAGGTGTGCCCCCCAGCCTTTGCCACTTGCGTCCGTGGTTATCACCCGAGATACCGGGACAAACCACAGACGCCCCTGTGACAGGTTTGGAACCCTCTTCCACCACCAGAGGGATCTCTTTACCTGAGCAGGTACCTGAACCAGGTTGTCTAGAGCTTCTAGACTGTGGTCCCAAATCTTCAAAACGAAGGCTTGTAGTGGGCGAAAGTGCAGTCCTGCCCATTGGACTGCTGGGAGCGTAGATGTCAACAGACCCAAAGTTGACATCAGATATCTGATTGTCACTTGGAGATTGCTCTGAAGGGCCGTCACTGCCCTGTCTAGCTTCAGGATCTTCTCCATCGGGAGGAATACTCTCAAAAGAGTTGAGTCCAAAGTGTACCCTAGGTACATTATCCTCTGTGACGGGACTAGGCTGGACTTCTAAATTTAGAGAAGCTACCCTAGGTCCGTAAGGACCCTCCTTGTTTTTTCCAGGTCTCTGGATAGCTGTTCTGGGGATGCTGCGAATAGAAGCAGATCGTCCAGGTAAGCTATGATGGATACTCCCTGAAGATGCAGAAACGCCAACGGTTCCGCCAGAACCTTGGTGAAAATGCGGGGGGACGAGGATAGCCCGAATGGCAGTGCTTTGAACTGTAGGTGCACTACTGTTCCGTCTAGGTTGACTGCTAGACGTAGAAAACGTTGAGAGTTTTCTGCAATTGGGATGTACAGGTATGCGTCTCTGAGATCCAGAGACACCATGAAGCAATTGGGGGGAAGGAGGGCCCTGACAGAAAAAATTGACTCCATCCGGAATCGTTTGTATACAATTGATCTGTTCAGGGGCTTTAGGTTCAGAATTAGTCTGAACCCCCCGGAAGGTTTCTTTACCACAAAAATGTGGGAATAGAATACCCTTCCCTCCTCTGCTTCTGGAACTCTGCATACTACGTTCTGACTTTCCAGAGCTCCCAACAAGGCTTGGGATTTCTCCCTGCATTTGGGAAGAGAAGTGACAAGATATGTCTGGGGGGGGGGGCTTTGCAAACTCTAAATGGTACCCCCTTCTTATAATCCCCAGAATAAATTGGTTGGGGGAAATTGTCTCCCATAGTGGGAGGAAGATCCCCAGTCTTCCTCCCACTCTGACTAGAGAGTCAGGGGTTTTTCCCGGGCTGTTGAGGAGCGCGAAAAATCGCTCCACCTCTGCCTTTAGGGGTCCAGGTCTTTCTTTGCTTTTCAGGCCTGGGAGCCCCCTTCTGACCCTGCGGACGAAACCCCTTTTTTGATAATACTGGGGCCTTCCGCTTGGGGGGAAAGGACTTCTTTTTATCTGCCGTCCGGTCCAGAACCGAATCGAGACCGGGGCCGAAGAGTAGGTCTCCCGTTAGGGGTATCCCACACAGCTTAGCCTTGGAGGCACAGTCGCCTGGCCAAGTCTTCAGCCAGAGGGCTCTTCTGGCAGAATTGGCCAGGGCTGCCGACCTGGCTGACATGCGGACAGATTCCGCAGAGGCGTCCGCTATATAAGCAACTCCTTGCAAGATAGTCGGAAAGGACACTAGAATTATTTCTTTAGCCGTCCCAGCCTCAATGTGCTCCTGGATTTTAAAGGAGCCAATGTTCTAAGTTGCGGGCCACAACTGTAACGGCCATCTCAGGCCTTAAATTACCCATAGTAGAGTCCCAGGTTTTCTTTAATAGGGAGTCTATCCTTTTGTCCATGACGTCCGCCAAAGCTCCCATGTCCTCGAAGGCTAGGTCCGTGTTCCTAGAGACCTGGGAGAAGGCGGCGTCTAATTTGGGTTTTTTATTCCAAATGGACATTGGGTCATCCGAAAAAGGAAATCTTCTTTTTAAAGATGTAGAAAAGAAGGGTTTCCTCTCGGGGTCCTGCCATTCCCTTTTGACAGTGTCAATCAGTACATCATGTACAGGGAAGACTTTTTTCTTCTGTTCACCCAGGCCCTTATACATTTTATCATGAAGGGTCAAGGGTTTTGTATCGGTCTGTATACCGAGGGTGGTATAAATTGCTCCCAAGAGGTCATCTACCTCATCCAGGGACAACTTATACCTGGAGGTTTTCCTGGACTCCCCGTCCTGGGTTTCTCCGTCTGAGTCCTCTTGAGACTCAGAGGTGACACTATCTGGATGTGCCTGTTGTACACCGGAAGGGCCTGCAACCTCCTCTGCCCTGGAAGTAGTGGCAGCGTTAGCCGGTACGGGGCCCTGAGCCGGTGAGGGGGTTGTAACCTGGGAAGTGGGAACAGAGGGGAGTTGAAATCTTTCAAATAAGCTTTTGAAAGACGAAAAGGTGGACGAGAGCTCCTTCACGGAAGCTGCCAGTTCAGACTCCTGCTCTGAATCCCTTTCTTTCACCAGGGTGTCAATACAATTTTTACATAAGACCTTCCCCCATGCCTCCTTTAGCGTGTCCCTACAGGAGGCACACTTCTTTTTAGAGGTATGGGTTGATCTCGATTTCTCTGTAGCCTTCTAGAATACAGGAAGACAACAAAATCATACAAAAAATTTAGTACAAAATATACTTTTTTTTTTTTTTTTTGACAAATAAGTACAACCCCTGGAGAGCGCTGAACCTTCTATCTGTAAGGCATCAGTGTCTCCCCCCCTGACCACCCAGGGGGACTACCCCCCCCATGGACAGGAACCATGCATGGAGGGGTATTCCTAGGTAGAGAGGAACCCACCCCAGGGTACTCTTACCTTAGGAAGGCTGGAGGTGGTGTCAGTGTGTGCCGCTTGAGCCTCTGCTTCCGACATGCTGACTGCAGGTGGCTGCTTCCGCCGAGTCCTACGCTAAGGACACTCCTTGCGTGATTTGGACTCTCTCCAGCTTCTGCCTGGGCCCCTATCAGCGCCGCGACCCGGAACCGGAAGTCGCGGGTTAAAGGGAAAGCATCCGCCCTCCGCCGGAAATGACGTCGCCACGTCGTCCGGCCCGCGAGTTCCAAAAAAAAATGCGGCATGTATCCATATACACGGAGGACGGATTGCCTCCTTGCTGCGGCCCTGTGGACGCGATAGGGGCCCCCCTCAGCCTTCAGCCACACTCGACCAGGCTGGGGTGGCTCACGGAAGGTGGGTGACTAATCCACAATACCCTGGAAGCCCCTGCTTCCTTTCAGGTAAGAAATGCCTCAGTCCCCTGACTGACTTAGTCTGGCTCCTTGCACAGTGTCTCCCCTCCGGAGGAAACACTAACAACTGAATGCCGGCAGGGAAAGTAAGAATTTATAGGGGCTGGCGCAGTGTTTCCTGTGGAAGGGGAGGAGCCTAGGTCTCTCATTGTGGCTGTCCTGAAAGACGAATAGGGAAAATAGGATTTTTGTACTCACCGTAAAGTCAGTTTCTCTGACGTCCATGGACTGACACAGCTCTAATACTGTAAACGTGTGGGTATATGTCCCTGCTCGCAGGAGAAGATCTAGGCAGAATGTTAGACACATACATTCTAAAACAAAAGCAGAGCTGAACAGATATTTCCAATCCTGTAGACTTTACCTTACACATGAGCCGTGTGTGCGGAACTGTATCGAACGCTTTTGCAAAATCCAAGTATACCACATCCACCGCTACCCCTCTGTCCAAGGTTTTACTTACCTCTTCATAAAAAGAAATCAGGGTTGTCTGACAACTTCTGTCTTTCATGAATCCATGCTGTCTGTTGCTTAAATATTTTTTTTTACCCAGCAAGAACTCATCTATGTGGTCTTTTAATAATCTCTCCAGTATCTTCCCAACTATGGAAGTTAAACTAACAGGTCTATAGTTACTTGGTAAAGACTTTGTTCCCTTTTTAAATATAGGCACCACATTGGCCCTGCGCCAATCCAGTGGTACTATTCCTGTCATTGAGTCCCTAAAAATTAGATACAATGGCTTTGAAATTACAGAGCTCAATTCTTTTAGGATCCGTGGGTGTATGCCATCTGGTCCAGGTGCTTTATCCACCTTTATTCTGTCTAAATATTCTGTCTAAATACCTGCCCCAGTAGAAGTCCTATTTGGACGAAACGCGTAGGGCTTGGTACGCCACTCCCCATATTGCCTTTTTTATTCTGTTTCTGTGATCACTTTTATTGTTACATTTTTGGTTTTATTCCAATAAAACCTATACAAATTTTTTTCGATCTATACCATTGGAGCCTTGTCTCTTCTTTTTCATGCATGTGAGGTAAAGAGATTTCTACTTGGATCCACTCTATACTATCCAGCTACCCATGGTCGGTCTCTTTTGAGGTAGAATTCCCTGTACATTGATTGGGAGTCGGGCTGATTTCTCACAAGCTCAGATTTGCTCAAACTATCCAGGATTTCCCTCCAAGCTTTGAAGTAGACGATCACGGTGTTCCAACGGCTAAAATCAAGACTCTAAAGCAACAGATGTCATCAGACAAGCTGTTCGTTGTCGTGGGTGGATTTCATATGCTTTCATGATCTGCTGTCATCGACAGGCAGATCCACGGGCTCTGGTAAGAGTATTTCATCTATTCCTGTAACCGGAAGATGTTCTTTGTTTGACGAACTATACACCTGCATGTCCTTACATTGATTCTTTTCACATTATTTTGATGGACACATTGTATAACTCTTTTTGCGAGTTACATGTTGGTGTATTTTTTTGACTTTTTGCTTACACATTCACATTATTGTTTTATTGTTTATTAGTTCCACCTTGTCACCTTGAGAGACATTCATTTGTTTCTTCTTCATTCTTGGCAGCGCTACTTTCTTTATCCCTCTCCAGTATCTTCCCAACTATGGAAGTTAAACTAACAGGTCTATAGTTACTTGGTAAAGACTTTGTTCCCTTTTTAAATATAGGCACCACATTGGCCCTGCGCCAATCCAGTGGTACTATTCCTGTCATTGAGTCCCTAAAAATTAGATACAATGGCTTTGAAATTACAGAGCTCAATTCTTTTAGGATCCGTGGGTGTATGCCATCTGGTCCAGGTGCTTTATCCACCTTTATTCTGTCTAAATATTTCTGGACCATATCACTTATATATTTGTACATATGTTTTTGCATAATGTGAAAGATGATGTTACGCCGAGTAAATAGATACCTAACATGTCTCCCTTCAAAATTGCACACGCTAGTGGAATGGCGCCAAACTTCGCTACTTAAAAATCCCCTTAGGCGACGCTTTAAATGTTTTTACTGGTTACATGTTTTTAGTTACAGAGGAGGTCTAGGGTCAAAATTATTGCTCTCGCTCTAACGTTTGCAGCGATACCTCATGTGTGGTTTGAACACAGTTTTCATATGTGGGCGGGACTTACGTATGCGTTCGCTTCTGTATGTGAGCACATGGGGACAGGGGCGCTTTAAACATTATTTTTTTTATTGTTAATTTTACTTTATTTTAGTTTAAAACGTTTTTCCCCAAAAATAATGTTTTTGATCACTTTTATTCCCATTACAAGGAATGTAAACATCCCTTGTATAAGGAATATGGCATGACAGGTCCTCTTTACAGTGAGATATGGGGTCAATAAGACCCCACGTCTCACCTCTAGGCTGGGAAGCCTGAAATAAAAAAAATAAAAAAAACGATCCTGGCTTCGATCGATCGTAGTGGCGAGTCGGTAGAAGCACCGGAGGGGGGGGCGTCCACTCTCACATCCCGTAAGAACGATCAAGCGGTGGAACAGCCGCTATGATCGTTCTTATGGTGTAGGGAATCGCCGGCTGAAAAAGCTGATGATATCTGAATGATGCCTATAGCTGCAGGCATCATTCAGATATCCCCGCACAAAGTCAAGGACGTCATATGATGGCCGGCGGGCGGGAAGCGGTTATACAACGTCCTCCCAGAGTTAAGGAACCGCCCTGTAGCCATTATTCGGCTATGGGCCGGTGATTAAGTGGTTACATTTTGTACCTGGGGGGTGTCTATAGTATGCCTGTAAAGTGGCGCATTTTCCCCATGTTTAGAACAGTCCCGCATCAAAATGACATTTCTAAAAGGAAAAAATAGGATTTTTGTACTCACCGTAAAATCCGTTTCTCTGACGTCCATGGACCGACGCAGCTCTCATACTGATTACATGTGGGTATATGTCCCTGCTCGCAGGAGAAGACCTAGGCAGAATGTTAGAGGTTAAAACATTCTAGAACAGCCCCGCCCAGGGGGGCGGTCCCTCCGGACATTACCCTTCCACCTGCAGCTAATCAGCCTCAGTTCGTAACAAAGCAGTACAAACTTAAAAGGAAGGGTGGGTGCTGCGTCGGTCCATGGACGTCAGAGAAACGGATTTTACGGTGAGTACAAAAATCCTATTTTCTCTTATCGTCCATGGACCGACGCAGCTCTCATACTGATTACATGTGGGACGTCCCAAAGCAGTATAAGAAAAGGGTGGGAGCAAAAAAAGTAAGGAACAACCAAAACTTCACTCCAAACCAGCAGAGCCCCTCAACGGAGGAGTTGCAACATTAGACAGCGGCCTGCAACACTTTGCGGCCGAAGGAAGCATCCGAAGATGCAGCCACATCAACCTTGTAGAACTTTGAAAAGGTATGAACGGACGAGCAGGTTGCCGCCTTGCACACTTGTGCAACCGACGCTTGATGTCGGAAGGCCCGGGAAGCACCAATTGCCTTGGTGGAATGCGCCGCAACCGGAAAGGGAGGCGCCCGCCCCTTAAGGGCATAGGCCTGTATGACGGTCTGCCTGATCCACCTAAAGACGGTGGCAGACGACACCGCTCGGCCCTGTTTTGGACCAGACACAGATTTCCGAATGGAAACAGTAGCAGACAGGTACACTCGTAAGGCTTGTACCCATCTTAATGCATGAAGCGCAAACTCTCAGGGAAGCGATGAGTGAGGACACAAGGACGGAAGAACAATGTCCTTCTTAAAGGTGAAAGGCCAAGACCATCCTTAGAAAAGAAGGATGGTCGTGGGCGCAACACCAACATATCCTTATGGAGGACCAAGTAAGGCGACTTGCCAGACAAGGCTGCCAACTCAGACACCTGTCTAACCGAAGCAATGGCCAATAAGGCCAACTTCCGGGACAAAGTCAAGAGAGGAATCTCTCTGATATTCTCAAAGGGATGTTCTTGGAGAACCGAGATGCATCAAATCAGATCCCAAGTAGGGAGAGGAGGCTTGACAGGGGGGACCACATGGCGAACCCCCTGCCCAAAAGGTGCTAATCAAGGAATGGCCCGGCAGCGGTCGTTGAAAAAGACAGTCCGGGCCGAAATCCGACCCTCAAAAAAAAGGTATGCAAGGCCAGCTTTTGGGTCACACCACGCTGTAAGAACAGCAAAATCCTGCGAACGGAAAACATCCGAGGATGCCACTCAAGTTCCTCGCACATAGCGATGTAAGCCTTCCAGGTACGGTGAGATATCTTTCTGGAGGAGGAAGATTCCCGTGTCAACAACATAGAAGAGATGACCGAATACGAGAGAACTCGGTCCTTTAGCACCTGGCTTTAAACAGCCATGCCATTAAAGCCAAGGACTGTAAAGCAGGATGAAGTATGCTCTGCGAAGCCGGCGAGGCAACAACAGTAGCAGAGGGTAAGCATATATCAGGCGATACTGCCCCCACGGGCTTCCAACGCGTCTAACGCATCCGCCCAGGGGTCCCTGGACCTGACCACGATCTTGCCACCTTGCGAGTGAGTCGAGAGGCCACAAGGTCCACTTCCGGTGCCCCACCTCCGGTAAAGAAGGTGGAAACACCTCCGGATGCAAGGACCCTTCGCCTGCAATGCACACGGCCGACAGGACCGTCTTGCAGCGAGACGTATGAAAATCCCAAAGAGACTCCGCAATGTATCGGAGAAGGGAGGCCCCAGTGTACAGGGTGCCTCAAATGTTGGCCAATAAAGGCAACTTGACGGAACTTCCCTAGAAACTCGGTCAGAGGACTAGTACATCAGCCTCCACAGGTGGCGCAAACCCACCCCGGGCACAGAGACCCTAAAGGCTAAAGCAGTTGTAGTGCACCTGCTAGACGACTGATGAATGAAGCAGAGGCTTTTGCCCAGTCATTGAGCTACAAAAAAATGCCAGAGACGCAGCCACTAACGGGCGCAACGCCAACCCCAGCCTGGCGAACACAGTCCAAGCCAGTGCTTCTGATCACCACTGAAAGCAGGTGGAAAGTGATACCCCTGAAACCAGGGATCCTTGTGACAATGCTCCATCCAGCAGCTTCCCATGGATAGGTGCTGATAGTATAAACTATGTGTTTGCACAATGTATTGCGTCAAACGCACAAATGGAGAGTGTGGGAGGAAACTCACCCAGCCACAAAGAGCATAATACCACCACATACGGCGTATGTAGTTTAGTATTTGTGGATAAACCTATTAAACGCGTATATACTGTGCCAGCGACGAAGGCGTGCACATCATCGGGGCCTGGACGTAAACCAGCCACACAGATTGCGTACACAACCGTGTAGGTATGTTAGCCTGCGAATAAACAAATTGCACATGTTTATACTGTGCATAGCGCTGAGAATGCGCACACCATTGGAACGCAGGGGAGAAACCTGAGCACCCGGATGAAACCCATGCAGACTGCATACGCATACCGTGTATGGTATTATAGTATGTGTGCTAAACATTTTGCACAAGCCCATGTGTGCATAGCACCGAAGGCGCGCACACTGTTGGCGTGTGGGAGGAACCGAAGTACCCCACGCATACTCAGAGAATGCAATACCTACAGCTACTGTAAATGTATTTAGTGTAGTGTATAGACATAATGTGTATGTTTACACCGTGTATTGCACCAAAGGCATGCATGTCATGTAGCATGGGCAGAAAACCACGCAGACTGCATACGCATACCGTGTAGGTATTATAGTGTGTGTGCTAAACCTTTTGCACAAGCTCATGTGTGCATAGCAGCGAACGCGCGCACACCGTTGGCGCGTGGGAGGAACCGAAGTACCCCACGCATACTCAGAGAATGCAATACCTACAACTAATGTGAATGTATTTAGTGTAGTGTATAAACATAATGTGTATGTTTACATCGTGTATTGCACCAAAGGCATGCATGTCATGTAGCGTGGGCAGAAACCCACGCAGACTGCAAAGACATACCGGGTAAGTCCAATCGCACAAATTTAGACTGTGCATAGCGCCAAAGCGCCCACTCGGAAGAACTCCACGCAGACAGCACACAGATACCGTGTAGGAATGATAGCATGTGAATCAACATAATATTGCACATGTTTATGCTGTGCATTTCCATTGGAGCGTGGGGGGAAACCGGAGTACCCGGAGGAACCCCACGCAAACAGTATACCCATACTGTAAACATGTATAATATGTGCAACATATTGAACATGTCTATACTGTGCAGAGAGCCGAAGCGCACATACCATGAGAGTGCGGGAGGACACCGGAGCCCCCGCCAGCCCAGAGAGTATGATACATACATATACTGTGAATGTATCTGCAGTCGTGCATAAACATATTTTGTACGTTTATATCATGTATGGCACTGAAACACAGCATTGGAACGTGGGGACAGCCACGCAGACACAGAGACCAATAACACATACATACACTGTGAATGTATGCAGTGTAGAGGTATAGGAGGAGTTTAAATTATGGCGCAGAGGCACATAATCTTCTCTGTATCATTCCAACCTGCTTGACTGTGCTGCTGAAGCAGCATGCAGGTAACAGGTAACCTCTGATCCTCAGACCGTGTGTCTGTCAGAGCTCAAATCATTCCCCAGGAAATGGCGGGAAATGTTACCTCAGGTATCACACACAAGGCTCACAGGGATTAGAGACATAAATGAATAAAGTCCTCCCTCATCCATGCTGCTCTTGAGGCAGCGTGTGAGGAAAACCGTGAGGAAACTGTGTAAAAGAAAAGCTTGTCACAGCAATTTCAGCCTGAGTGTGTTTCTCACATCAATGAGATCACTTACAAGCGCCCTGTCATTCACTGACACAGAACTGGAGTCTTCCTCACAAGGGAATGTCCTGTTCATAAACATTAAATATTCAGAGGTAGGGTCCTGAGCCCAATAGCTAGGCCCATATCTGACTCAGAGCACTCCTTCACTAAAGATTTTTGTGGTGGGAGGGGGCTTATAGCTCCTTTTGCTCGCACACCGCTTCCATTCTGACAGGAATGATTCCAGGACTGCTGACAACTGGTCCATAAGGACCGCAGGTGCAGGAAACATATGAACATGTTTAACTGTGCAGCACTGCCAGTTGCCCCAGGCAATGTGGAGAGCAGGTGTATCAGACTCCATAAACGCCACCCTCTGAGACATTACACACTATACAGTGAATATACAGTCCACCCACTGGCTACGCTGAGGGGATACCCGGGAGGACCCACCAACCCTTAAGGACAGCTCAGTCTGTGAGGAGATTGTGAGGGGATTCGCGCCGCCGGCAGAAATAAATGCGCGGCGGCCACAAGAAAATGGCCGCCGTCCGCAGCTATAACTGTGCCACTGAACGCCAAGATGGCCGCCGAGCGCAAAATTCAAAGCTCTAATGCGCGCCAATGGCGCACGCAATAACCACCTCAAACAGCGCCAATGGCGCACGCAATAATCACCTCACACACCAGAAAAACCTGCAGACATGAGCGCCCAACCAGGCCAGAGTGACTCCCAAGCACCCCACAGCACAGCACCAGTACAGGGTGCAGAGAGCAGCATAACAGGGGGGGGACAGGGAGAAACCCCCACACACAGAAACACAGCCAGCATGTACTCACCTGCAGTAGGAGAGACTACTTACCCGTCCCTTTCAGGGACCCACTGGCTTGTTTCAGACAGACCTATCACAGAGTCGTACTGCGCAGCTGTCGGCCCGGTCCACCGCGAGAGATACAGTCAGTCAAGTACTGTTCAATCTTGAGAGGACCGCGGGAGCATGAAAGCAACCCGGCCACCCCTGGAGTCATGGGGTATGTCGTGAACTGAGTCTCACGCACACAAGGCGAGGATCAGCACGCTCGATGGTCGGACAGGGAAGACGAGGATACTAGTGTACCCAACCTGTTGCCCAGCCGACAGTTGATTGAAGGTCTCAAAAAGAAAATAATAAAATTCCCAAAGGAATAAAAATCAAAAGTAAAATATTCCAGGAGACTGGCTCCTGAGAGCCACGTCTTCTCCTTCTGCTAGGCAGAAAAAAACAAACAGGCTGATTAGCTGCAGGTGGAAGGGTAATGTCCGGAGGGACCGCCCCCCTGGGCGGGGCTGTTCAGCTCTGGCTTGTTCTAGAATGTTTTAACCTCTAACATTCTGCCTAGGTCTTCTCCTGCGAGCAGGGACATATACCCACATGTAATCAGTATGAGAGCTGCGTCGGTCCATGGACGATAAGAGAAAATAGGATTTTTTTACTCACCGTAAAATCCGTTTCTCTGACGTCCATGGACTGACACAGCTCTAATACTGAAACACGTGGATATATGTCCCTGCTCGCAGGAGAAGATCTAGGCAGAATGTTTGATGTTAGAAACATACATTCTAGAACAAACCAGAGCTGAACAACCGCGCCCAGGGGGGCGGTCCCTCAGGACATAACCCTCCTACCTGCAGCCAGCAGCCTCAGTTCGTAACAAAGCAGTACGAACCTTAAAAGAAGGGTGGGTGCTGTGTCAGTCCATGGACGTCAGAGAAACGGATTTTTACGGCGAGTACAAAAATCCTATTTTATCGTCCATGGACTGACAGCTCTAATACTGTAAACGTGTGGGACGTCCCAAAGCAGTATCAGAAAAGGGTGGGAGCAATAGTAAAAGGAAAAACCAAAACTTCACTCCAAACAAGCAGAGCTCCTCAACGGAGGAATTGCAACATTTAAACAGCGGCCTGCAACACTTTGCGGCCGAAGGAAGCATCCGAAGATGCAGCCACATCAACCTTCTAGAATTTCGAAAAGGTATGAACGGACGACCAGGTCGCCGCCTTGCACACTTGTGCTACCGACGCTTGATGTCGGAAAGCCCAGGAAGCACCAATTGCCCTGATGGAATGCACCGTAACCGGAAAGGGAGGCGCCCGCCCCTTAATGGCATAGGCCTGTATAACAGTCTGTCTGATCCACCTGGAAATGGTGGCAGACGACATCGCTTGGCCCTGTTTTGGACCAGAGACAGACACAGCGAGTCAGACTTCCTACAAGAAGCAGTAGCCGACAGGTACACACGTAAGGCTCGCACCACATCCAAATTGTGAAGCGCAAACTCTCTGGGATGCGATGGGTGTCCTTTAATAGTGCTCAAAGCCAGCCTTTGGGCTACACCACGCTGCAAGAACCGCAGGATTCTGGGGACAGAGTACGTCCGTGGCCGCCAGTCTAGCTCTTCGCACATAGCGATGTAAGCTTTCCAGGTACGGTGATAGATCTTTCTAGAAGACTTCCGTGCCCTCAGCATGGTCCAAATTACCGAATCCGAAAGGCCTCGGTCCTTCAGCACCTGGCTCTCAATAGCCATGCCGTTAAAACCAGAGACTGTAAAGCATAATGAAAGATAGGACCTTGAGACAGAAGGTCCTCCCTCACAGGCAATTGCCAAGGGACGTCCGCGATGAGACGTACCAGATCGGCGTACCAATGACGCCGAGGCCAATCCGGGGCAATGAGGATCACCGGAATGCCCTCGGCCGCTACCTTGCGCAGCAGACAAGGAAGCAACTGCAGCGGAGGGTAAGCATACATCAAGCGATACTGACCCCACGGGGCCACCAATGCGTCCGAGGCATCCGCCCAGGGGTCCCTGGACCTTGCCACAAACCTCAACACCCTGCGATTGAGTCGAGACACCATCAGGTCCACGTCCGACGTGCCCCACCGCCGACAAAGGAGTTGAAACACCTCCGGATGCGAGGACCACTCTCCCTTGTCCAGGGACTGGCGACTCAGAAAATTGGCTGGCGGACTATCTACGCCCGGAATGTAGACGGCCGACAGAGCCGGCACGCTTCTTTCCGCCCACCTTAGGACATGGGCGACCTCGGATGCCGCAGCCGAGCTCTGAGTGCCCCCCTGATGGTTGACATACGCCACGGCCGACTGTATTCTGACCGAGTGGCCCAGTAGCCTCTTCGACCACGTGGAGAGACACAGTCTGATCACTCGCAATTCCAGAATGTTGATTGGTAGATGAGATTCGTCTGGAGTCCAGAGCCCTTGAGCTGACAGAACTCCCCAAACTCCTCCCCAGCCCGTCAGGCTGGCGTCCATCGTGACCACCGTCCGCTGGATGGGGAGGAACGACTCCCCCGGACCGAAGAGCCGGGGATCTCAGCCACCACGTCAGGGACGCCTGACAGAGTGACTTACCTGGATCTGAAGATCCAAACGACAACAGGGACTTGTCCCAAATGGACAGAATTTCCTTCTGCAATGCCCGAGTGTGTGATTGGGCATACGGAACTGCCTCGAAGGAAGCCACCATGGGTCCCAGGACTCTCGTGCAGAAAACGGATTGACGACCATTTTCGGGATGTCAGGACCCGTACTGCCGACTGAAGTGTCTAACTTCTCCGAGGGTAGAAACACCTTCGCTGCCGAAGTGTCCAGGATCAGACCCAGATACTCCAAACGCTGAGTCGGGACAAGAACAGACTTCTGCATGTTCAGGAGCCACCCGAAGTCCCGGAGGGTCTGACTGTCTATTGTCACATTTTCCTCCAACTCTAAACCATTTTCTGCTCTTAGGAGATCGTCCAGATAGCCCACGATAACAATTCCTCGCTGTCTCAGCAAAGCTAGAACCGGGGCAAGCACTTTGGTGAAAACCTGTGGTGCCGAAGCTAGGCCGAAGGGAAGAGCCACAAACTGATAGTGGACTTCGCCTATGGCAAAGCGCAGCAAATTCTGGTGACTTGCGCAGATCGGGACTTGCAAGTAGGCGTCCTTGATATCCAAGGACGCTAGAAAATCCCCTTGGTGGAGTGTCGCAATCACCGTGCAAATGGATTCCATCCGGAATTTTTGTACCCTCACATAGGCATTCAAGGCCTTGAGGTCCAGGATTGGCCAGACCCCGTCCGTCCTTTGAAACAAACAGGTTCGAGTAACACCCCTGAAACCTTTCGTGACGGAACCGGCACAATTACTCTGCACCTGAGCAAATCCTGTACAGCCCCCAAGAGGGCCGCCCGGTGGGCAGGGAGGAGAGGGAGGTTTGAGGGAAAGAATCTGTTTGGGGGCCACGAGCGAAACTCTATCCTGTATCCCGAGGTGACCACCTCGCACACCCATCGGTCGGAGATCCGGGAGGTCCACCGAACCGTGAACCTGCGAAGACGTCCCCCCACCCGAGAGTCGGTGCAGGGGCAAGACTTCATGCGGTGGCGGGCTTGGGAGCCTGCTTGGTAGGCTTACGCACCCAGGGACACTTCTGTCCCCCAGCCACACTGTTTTCAGTCTGGGAGGGCTTACCCGTGGAGTCTGACTGAAGAAAAAACATCTTTGCCGGAAAGGAAGGGCCCGGCCTAAGGTGGGGCTCCTTTCCCTTAACAGACTGAGGAAGGAAGGTGCTCTTACCCCGGGACATCCTTAATAATGTCATCTAGGGCGGCCCCAAACAGTCTACCGCCCTCAAAGGGCAGGTCAGCCAGGAGCTTCTTGGAAGCTAGGTCGGCCAACCAGCATTTCAGCCAGATAAGGCGACGCAACACCACAGCAGAGATAGAGGTCCCAGATATTAAAGGGGCCACATCCAAAGTGGCATCGCACACATAGACCAAACCCTGCGCAAGTTGGTGAGCCAGGGAAATGGTCTCTGGGAGGGAGATTATGCTCCTGCACCGTCTGGTGCAAAATCTTTGCCCAGCCTGTGAGTATCTGAGACACAAGGGTCGCCGCCACTATAGGGCGTAAGGCAGACCCCAACAAGGCAAACATAGTTCTACTCACCACTTCTGACCTCCTGTCAGTGGGATCATTAAATGCAGGAGTCCCTTCCATTGGGAGCGTGGTAGCCTTATTTAAACTACTGGAGAATGTGTGGGGAGGGGGCGCTTTACAGCTCCCTTGCATTCGCACACCGCTTCCATCCCGACAAGGAATGATTCCAAGAGTGCCGACAACTGGTCTATAGGGACCGCAGGTGCAGGAGCACTGCCAGTTGCCACTGACAAGTGTGGGGAAGCAGGTGAACCAGACTCCATACTGCCACCCTCTGAGACCTTATACACAATTACAGTGAATAATACAGTCCACTCACTGGCTGCGCTGAGGAGGGGATATCCAGAGGACTCACCAACCCTTAGGAACGCACAGTTCTGCTGTATGTAACCGCGCTGCAGCGCGAGTGAAGCCTAAGGAGAGTGTGAGGAGATTCGCACCGCAGCAGCGGCAATAGAGACCGAAAGTGAAAGCGCCGCGGCTCCAAGAAAATGGCCGCATGTATTACTGCGCCATTGATCCACAGCAAGATGGCCGCAGAGCGCAGTTTAAAACACCACACAGCGCTAATGGCGTCTTCCAGGAGACTGGCTCCTGAGAGAGCCATGTCTTCTCCTTCTGCTAGGCGGAAAAAAACTGAGGCTGCAGGTAGGAGGGTTATGTCCGGAGGGATATAGAAAGTATTTACGCGCTACTATGTATGAAACAAAGGGATTATTACAACTGCTACAAGGCACTGAAAGGTACTGAAACCATAACCTGGATAAAATGTGTATAAAGAAATAATGCCGAGCTGTTGGAAATCTCTAAATAAATGGGTGATCCTGGGGGGTGCTATAATTTGAACAATATTTGTATTCTTAACAAATAAAACCACAATATCTAAAACAAATATAAAAATGTAAAAGAGTGTGTAAATTGTGACATGAATCACAGAAAAAAGTGCATACAGTAAAAACCGTTTAGCCATACATTTGTATCCAATAGCTGTGCTGCAAAAGGTCTAACCGTGACTTATAAAATCATAAATAGTAATTCTTGAGCAAAGGTAGTGCAATGGTTAAAATCATAAATAATAATCTTTAGTAGTGAAAAAGTGCAAACAAAACGTAATGTCTTGCGATAAATAAACAAAGGCTGAAGTGCTGGGTGATGTTGCGACTTCCACACTGTGTTGGTTTTAATGAGTGACTTCTTGATGTGTTATTTTGTGACTCCCACGCTGTGCTTTTAAAGAAGGGTGGCCCCTTACCTCACTGCTGTGAGGTTACAGCATATAGTATAAGCCCTCTGTTGTTCCTGCTGCCTCTTATCCGGATGCTATCGGGAACATGGGGATGTGTGAATGCCTGGCGGGGGTTAATCCTCTGGCCGTGGAGTCTCCGGGATGGTGTGCATATGTGGAGGTTTAACCACTTAACGACCGCTCACTGTATATATACGTCGGCAGAATGGCACCGACAGGCACAATCACGTAGAGTGTACGTGATTGCCTTTGTATAGTTGGGGGGTCCAATCGGACCCCTCTCCTATACAGTGAGCGGTGGCTAAGTGTCCGGGAGCGTTCCGGGATGAGGGGGCAGCCATTCGTTTCTGGCCACCCCCTCGCGATCGCTCCCGGCGAATGGAAATGCCCCCTCTGTCTGTGTCAGACAGAGGGAGCAGGAGGAAGTGATGTCATCTCTGGTGCGGCGCTCACATATACCGAGCGCCGTACAAGAGAAGACATCAGGTCAGTGCACACAACACTACACTGACACCAGGACACATAGGGACATAAATCGCCCCCCAGCCCCCCCAGATCACCCCCCAGATCACCCCCCCAGCCCCCAGTCACAGTGTCACTGATTGCAGTGACCATTTATTTAGTGATCACTGCAATCAGTGACATTTGTGACTGTAAAAGTGTCAAAGTTTAGTCTTAGGTCCAGTGTAGCCCCCTAACCCCCCCCTAATAAAGGTTTAACCCCCTGATCACCCCCCAGATAACCCTTTCACCCCCTATCACCACTGTCGCTAAGCGATCATTTTTCTGATCGCTGTCTTAGCGTCAGTGATGCCGATCGGCAGCCAGTAATTTTTTTTAGGTTCGCCGCATGTTTTTATAGCGTCAGGTACCCCAATATATTATCTAATAAAGGTTTAACCCCCTGATCACCCCCCAGATAACCCTTTCACCCCCATCACCACTGTCGCTAAGCGATCGTTTTTCTAAACGCTGTCTTAGTGTCGGTGATGCAGATCGGTAGCTGGTAATTTTTTTTAGGTTCGCCGCAGGTTTTTATAGCGTCAGGTACCCCAATATATTATCTAATAAAGGTTTAACCCCCTTGATCGCCCCCCAGGTAACCCTTTCACCCCCTATCACCACTGTCGTTAAGCGATCGTTTTTCTAAACGCTGTCTTAGTGTCGGTGATGCAGATCGGTAGCTGGTAATTTTTTTTAGGTTCGCCACAGGTTTTTATAGCGTCAGGTACCCCCATATATTATCTAATAAAGGTTTTAACCCCCTGATTGCCCCTAGTTAACTCTTTCACCAGTGATCACCATATAAGTGTTACGGGTGACGCTGGTTAGTTAGTTTGCTTTTTATAGTGTCAGGGCACCCGCCGTATATATAACCCAATAAAGGTTTAACCCCCTGATCGCCCGGCGGGTGATATCAATTAGGTTTTAGCGTCAGAGAGGGTCTGAGTCACACCCCAGGCAGCGTCAGGTTAGTGCCAGTAACGCTAACACCCACGCGTGAAGCATACACCCCCCTTAGTGGTATAGTATCTGAACAGATCAATATCTGATCTGATCAGATCTATACTAGCGTCCCCAGCAGTTTAGGGTTCCCAAAAACGCAGTGTTAGCGGGATCAGCCCAGATACCTGCTGGCACCTGCGTTTTGCCCCTCCGTCCAGCCCAGGCCACCCAAGTGCAGTATCGATCGATCACTGTCACTTACAAAACAAAAACACACATAACTGCAGCGTTCGCAGAGACAGGCCTGATCCCTGCGACTCCAGTGCTGTAGGAGGCGATTTCACCACCACAGTTAAAAAAAAAAAAAGCAAATATGCCGAAGCATTGGGGCAGCAGGGGCGGAGGAGCGATTTTGCTCCTAATGCCGCGTACATACGGTCGAAATTCCGACGGAGGCTTGCCCGTAGAAAAGTCCGACCATGTGTGTGCGGCATAACTTTTTTGCGGGAGGATGCCCCCATGCTTCGGCATATATAAATGGTGCGTGTATGCCCATCATTGGAAGTGGGTGGATGAAGGGCGGTATTCTAATGGTGGGCATACCCACCGATCAATCTCTTTTTTCATTCAGCCAACTGGCTGCATGAAAAAAAAAAAGATTACAATACATGTCCAACAAGCACCAGCAACGTACTGGTATGTTGCTGGACTTTGAATGTTTATACCAGAATGATGCCTGCGGGTTTAGGTATCATTCTTTTCAGCCTGCGGCCGGCTTTCATGTAAAAGCAATCCTAGTGGCTAATTAGCCTCTGGACTGCTTTTACAAGCAGTGGGAGGGAATGCCCCCCCCCCCGGATATAAAAAGCGCCATTGGGAAATTGGGAAAGCATTTTATCACACCCATCTTGGTGTGGTCAGATTTTTTGAGGGCAGAGGAAAAATCTAGGGTCTAGAAGACCCCAGTTTTTTCAAAAAAAGAGTACCTGTCACTACCTATTGCTATCATAGGGGATATTTACATTCCCTGAGATAACAATAAAAATGATAAAAAAAAAAAAAAAAAAAAAAAAAAATACTTGGAACAATTTAAAAATAAAATAAAAAAGCAAAATTAATAATAAAAAAAAAAGGAAAAAAAAAAAAAAAAAAAAAAAAAAAAAAAAAGCACCCGTCCTGCCCTGCTCTTGCCCAATGGCGAACGCAAGCGTCGGTCTGGCGTCATATGTAAACAGCAATTGCACCATGCATGTGAGGCATCACCGCGAAGGTCAGATCGAGGGCAATCATTTTAGCAGTAGACCTCCTCTGTAAATCTACTGGGGTAACCTGTAAAGGCTTTTAAAGGCTTTTAAAAAATGTATGTAGTTTGTCGCCAATGCGCGTTTGTGCGAAATTTTAAAGCATGTCGTGTTTGGTATCTATGTACTCGGCCTAAGATCATCTTTTTTATTTCATCAAACATTTGGGCAATATAGTGTGTTTTAGTGCATTAAAATTAAAAAAAGTGTATTTTTTAACCCAAAAAATGCGTTTGAAAAATCGCTGCGCAAATACTGTGTAGAAAAAAAAAATGCAACACCCACCATTTTAATCTGTAGGGCCTTTGCTTTAAAAATATATATAATGTTTGGGGGTTCAACATAATTTTCTTGCAAAAAAAAAAAATGTTTTCATGTAAACAAAAAAAGTGTCAAAAAGGGCTTTGTCTTCAAGTGGTTAGAAGAGTGGATGTAAGCTTCCTAATGTTGTGTATAAAATGCCAGAACAGTTCAAAATCCCCCCAAATGATCCCATTTTGGAAAGTAGACACCCCAAGCTATATACTGAGAGGCATGTCGAGTCCATGGAATATTTTATATGTTGACAAAAGTTGCGGAAAAACGACAATTTTTTTTATTTTTTTTGCACAAAGTTGTCACTAAATGATATATTGCTCAAACATGCCATGGGCATATGTGGAATTACACCCCAAAATACATTCTGTTGCTTCTCCTGAGTACGGGGATACCACATGTGTGAGACTTTTTGGGAGCCACGTACGGGACCCCAAAAACCAAGCACCGCCTTCAGGCTTTCTAAGGGTGTAAATTTTTGATTTCACTTCTCACTGCCTATCACAGTTTCGGAGGCCATGGAATGCCCAGATAGCACAAAAACCCCCCCCCAAATGACCCCATTTTGGAAAGTAGACACCCCAAGCTATTTGCTGAGAGGTATTGTGAGTATTTTGCAGATCTCGCTTTTTGTCACAAAGTTTTGAAAATTGAAAAAAAAAAAATATATGTATATATATATGAAATCAAAAATTTGTGCCTAGAAATCCTGAAGGCGGTGCTTGGTTTTTGGGGTCCCGTACGCGGCTAGGCTCCTAAAAAGTCCCACACATGTGGTATCCCCGTACTCAGGAGAAGCAGAAAAATTTATTTTGGGGTGTAATTCCACATATAACCATGGCATGTGTGAGCAATATATCATTTAGTGACAACTTTTTGTAATTTTGTTTTTTTTTTGTCATTATTCAATCACTTGGGACAAAAAAAATATATTCAATGGGCTCAACAGGCCTCTCAGCAATTTCCTTGGGGTGTCTACTTTCTAAAATGGGGTCATTTGGGGGGGTTTTGTGCTATTTTGGCATTTTATGGCCTTCGAAACTGTGATAGGTAGTGAGGAGTGAAATCAAAAATTTGCGCCCTTAGAAATCCTGAAGGCGGTGCTTGGTTTCCGGGGTCCCGTACGCGGCTAGGCTCCCAAAAAGTCCCACACATGTGGTATCCCCGTACTCAGGAGAAGCAGCAAAATGTATTTTGGGGTGAAATTCCACATATAACCATGGCATGTGTGAGCAATATATCATTTAGTGACAACTTTTTGTAATTTTTTTTTTTATTTTTTTTTTTAGTCATTACTCAATCACTTGGGACAAAAAAATAAAAAAAATTCAATGGGCTCAACATGCCTCTCAGCAATTTCCTTGGGGTGTCTACTTTCCAAAATGGGGTCATTTGGGGGGGTTTTGTACTGCCCTGTCATTTTAGCACCTCAAGAAATGAGATAGGCAGTCATAAATTTAAAGCTGTGTAAATTTCAGAAAATGTACCCTAGTTTGTAAAAACTCTATAACTTTTGCGCAAACCAATAAATAATAGGATTTTTATAACAGCTTACCTGTAAAATCCTTTTCTTGGAGTACATCACGGGACACAGAGCGACATAGTCATTACTAATGGGTTATATAGATACCGTCAGGTGCTGGCACTGGCAACTTCCAAAACCGGAAGTACCCTCCCCTATATAAGCCCCTCCCATCCGGGAGCACCTCAGTTTTGTAGCAAAGCAATAAGTGTCCCTAAAGAGGGGCGGGAGCTCTGTGTCCCGTGATGTACTCCAAGAAAAGGATTTTACAGGTAAGCTGTTATAAAAATCCTATTTTCTTTCTCGTACATCACGGGACACAGAGCGACATAGTCATTACTAATGGGATGTCCTAAAGCAATGCCAAATGAGGGGGGGGATACACCATATATAAGCTGAGCGCTATCAGACATGAGGATCTTTTGCGGCCTGCAACACACTGCGCCCAAAGGCGACATCCTCCTGACTTCTAACGTCCACCTGGTAGGACCTAGTAAACGTGTGTACCGAAGACCATGTTGCGGCCTTACAGATTTGAGCCAGGGAGGCCTGGTGATGCACTGCCCATGAAGTTCCAACTGCTCTCGTGGAGTGCGCTCTAACTTTGAACGGAGGTGGTCTCCTTCTCAAGCCATAAGCTTGCATAATGACCTGTCGAATCCACTTGGCTAAAGTAGACTTTGACGCTGCCTGACCCTTTCTGGGGCCTTCCGGCAGAATAAACAAAGTATCCGTTCTGCGAATCTGAGCAGTGGCTTTTAGATAAGCTTTAACTGCTCTTACTACATCCAAAGAATGCAATAACTTTTCCTCTACCGAAGTAGGTTTGGGGAAAAAAGAAGGAAGAACCACATCTTGGTTCAAATGAAACCTCGATACCACCTTAGGAAGAAAGGCTGGATGAGGACGTAACACTACTCTGTCCTTATGGATAACCAGATATGGCTCCTTACAGGACATAGCTGCTAATTCCGATACTCTTTTAGCCGAACAAATGGCTACTAGAAAAATCAATTTCCTGGTGAGAAGCACCAAGGAAATATGCTGTAATGGTTCAAATGGTTGTTTCTGTAGAACCGACAGAACCAAGTTTAGATCCCATGGACATATGGGAATATTAACCGGAGGACTAATACGCATCACTCCTTGTATAAAGGCTTTGACTAGTGAATGCGAAGCCAAGGGCCTTTGAAAAAATATTGACAAGGCCGAAATCTGACCCTTGATAGTACTCAAGGCAAGCTTCCTATCTACAGCCCACTGTAGGAAGTCCAGAATCCTACCTATTACGTACTTATGTGGATGCCATTTCTTGGCCTCACACCACGCGATGTACGCCTTCCAGATTCTATAGTAGATCTGCCTGGATACCGGCTTCCTGGCATTGATCATGGTAGATACCACAGCATTAGAGAGCCCTCTCTTTTTTAGAATGTGGGCTTCAATAGCCAGGCCGTCAAACCTAGGGCTGGTAAGGAAGGGTGGTATATCGGTCCTTGCGAAAGCCGGACGACGTGGGAGAGTCCAAGGACTCCCCACTGAAATTTTACAATCTCCGCGTACCACGCTCTTCGGGGCCACGCTGGAGCCACCGGAATCACTGGTTTCTTTTCTACCCTGATTCTGCGGAGTAATCGAGGTAACCATTGGCGGTGTGAATGCATATATCAGCTTGAACTGATCCCAAGGGAACACTAGGGCATCCCTTGTCCGAGAGACAAACCTGTCCCCCTTTGCGTTGAATCTGGATGCTAGAAGATCTACATCCGATGTTCCCCACCGCTGACATATTGTCCAGAAAACCTCAGGGTGAAGGGACCCTTCCTCTGGGCCTAATTGCTGGCGACTTAGAAAGTCCGCCTTCCAATTCTCCACTCCTGGAATGAATACCGCAGATATGGCTGGGACATATTTTTCTGCCCATTTCAGGATGTAATTTACTTCCCTCTGGGCTGCACGACTCCTGGTGCCCCCCTGATGATTGATATATGCCACTGCTGTGGCATTGTCTGATTGAATTCTGACAGGGGACCCTTGGAGTTTGGATGTCCATGCTACTAGGGCATACCGGGCTGCTCGTATCTCTAAGAGATTGATGGGCAGGGCCTTTTCTGCATCCGACCATCTGCCCTGGAGAGACTATTGCTCCAGTACTGCTCCCCAGCCTATAAGGCTGGCATCTGTAGTGACCACCTTCCAAGAAATCGGACTGAAGGATTTCCTTTTTTCCAGATTCTGGGGAACCAACCACCATCGGAGGCTCTTGCGAACGGAAGGGGACAAGGACATTGTAAGTCTAGGGCCTGAACTTTTTTGTTCCAGGCTGACAGTATGGCCCCTTGCAAATTCCTTGAATGGAATTGACCGTAGGGTACTGCTTCGAATGATGCCACCATTTTTCCCAGCAGCCTCATATACAGGCGTATGGACGGCTGTCTTTTTTGTACCCACTAAGTGGATCAAATCTTTCAAAGACAACACCTTTCCTCGAGGCAAGAATATTTTTCTCTGGCCTGAATCCAACCTTAGCCCCAAGTATTCCAGACTTTTGACTGGTTTTTAGGGCTGACTTGTCTCGGTTGATAATCCAACCGTGAGATTCCAGATACTTGATCGTCTTGTGAACGACCACGTCTAGTTTTTTCACTGAGTGGTCTATCAGCAACAAGTCATCCAGATATGCCATTATCATTACACCTTGTGTTCTTAGATTGGCCAATAAAGGGCCAGAATTTTTGTAAACACTCGTGGTGCTGTGGCCAAACCGAAGGGTAAGGCTCTGAACTGAAAATGGCGCCCTTCTACTGCAAAGCGTAGAAATTTTTGGTGGACTGGAAAGATGGGAATGTGCAAATAAGCATCTTTGATGTCGATCGTGGCTAACCAATCCTCCCCTTGTAGGGCAGTGGCCACCGATCGTATCGACTCCATCGGAAAGTCCTGATATACAGGAATTTGTATAGCCCTTTTAGAATTAATATGGGCCTCCCGTCCGCGTTTGCTTCGGGACTGTAAAGAGGTTTGAGTAAAACCCGAACCCTCATTCTTCCAGGGGAACCTCCATAATTACTCCTTGGAGCAATAGTTGTTCTAGTGCCAACAGGAGGGACTCTCTCTTCCGGGGATCCCTTGGCACGTTTGACCTCAAAAATGGGAAGGAGGAGAGTCTTTTAACTCCAAACTGTATCCCAAACCTACTGCGGAGAGCACCTATCTGTCTTGATCGTGTCCCGCCAGGTCTCTTGCGAACAACTGGAGTCCTCCCCCCACCCGACTGAGTGGGGGCTTCAATGAATTTAACTTTGGGGGAGGTTTTGTACCTCCCCTGACCCAGGGTTTCTCATTACCCTGCTACTGTCCCTGTTTTTTACCCCCGGGATTTGACCGAGGAGGCCGTCGGAACTGTTACACAGCCGATGCCCCAGGGACTGGAGAAGCAGGCCTCTTAAAGAGGGACCTCTAACTCTGCTTTTAACCGGCAAGAGCGTATTTTTACCGCTGGAAATTTTCTGGATATATTTGTCCAGGTTTTCCCTGAATAAGCGTTCACCATGAAATGGGACGCTAACCAGCCATTCTTTACAGGGAGCTTCAGCAGACCAGTTTTTGAGCCATAGGAGCCTACGCATATGTACTATAGACAGCGTAAGGCCTGATGGACTGAATCCTCTATGGCGTCAACCGCAAAGCCTAAGGCTCTAGGTAGATCAGCTAGGGCAAAGCCTGCTGATCTGTCAAGTCCCTCAAGACCTGTTTCAACTGATCCTTCACTGCTTAGCAGACCCCAATAGCTGCTACTGCTGGTTGTATCACCAAGCAGATTTTCATAAGGACTCCAATCTTTTATCTATTGGGTTCTTGAACATTTGGACATTATCCACTGGACATGTCAGTGATTTATACATACAAGAGATGGCTGCGTCCACTGTAGGGACCTTCCATTTTTTTTTTTTTTTTTTGATGAACTTATCCTCCATGGGATAGACCACCGGAAATCTCTTGGGGGAATAAATATTTTCTCAGGACGTTCCCAATCCTGGTAAATGAGCCCTTTCAGTAAAGGGTGAAGTGGAAAAGAACAAACAGTCTGGGGGCTTCTAGCGACCCCAACGAGGATACAGTAGTGGTTGATGGTTCCGCAAGGTGCATTTTTAAATGCTGATCGGACCATGTTAGTCAGAGACTGAACCCATAATCTTTCAGCTTAAGATGCTGAGAAAAGGTTCCCCCACTGTTGATTCCTCTATAACAGAATCAACCTCATCCTGATCCCCTTCAGGCAGGTCGATCCCTGTATGGGACTGTTGCTCTGCTAACAGGCACTCTGAAGGAGGAGACGGAGATCGGGCGTGCTTTCCCTGACAGGGAGGCAGCGATAAATGTTGACAATCTCTCTCTAATCCTCCCAGAGCTGAGGAAAAAACCTCCTCTGTTACATACACAGGAGCAGGTGAACTGAGGACAGCCACAGTACCAAGTACCCTGCGGGGTCTCTACGGTCACTTACCTCTGAACTTCAGGGGAGACTGGTGCAGCAGGAGTATGCCCAAGATCCTCCGAGCCCGATGAGACCCCCTTCGCTTCCTGGAAGATTCAGTTCCGGAGCTTCTGGACGGCATATTCCTAAGCCTAAAGCTGAGGTATTCCAGCCGTAATACACCACTTTTACTGAGAATAGTCTAGCACAATTGCTGCTATATCACAGTTGGTGTCTACTAATGTGCCTTTCTAGGGGATGCCTGTATCAACCGCTTGCTGTATGCCTTTAAATGTTGCCAGCTCTGTCTCTGTACTTCATAGCCAGCTCACTACAATATTCAAATATGGTAACAAGGGACAGGAGCCAGGGCCCCTCTTTGCCGCAGGCCGGGGGATGGACGAGCACTGCAACATGGCAGAGGAAGCAGTTTCCTATAAGAGAACTCACCATCTGCCTGGACTTTGCTCTGCTGAGAAGAAGCTAGTCCACATGACAAGAAAACATTCCACAGCGGCCTCTAGTGGACAAACACAGGTACCGCAGTCTAATATATTAAATATATATTAAAAAAATTTTTTTTTTTTTTTTTTTCCTTGACCACCATTAAAAATTATTAAATTTTTTTAGTAGTTACAGGCATGCACAGAATTTTGCGGGAATACCATTAGGTAACAGACAGAAAGACAAATTAGGCTTGGGGGTCCCCCAATAGAACCAAGTTCCTGGGGGCCCCCACTTACCTGTTCCCCGCCGCAGGACTTTGTTTGGTCCACAAAAGCCCAAACTTCACCTATCACGGCAGGCATTGTAATCAAACCTTCAGGGACCGGGTTCCCAAGGATTCCACTCCCCTGGACCTGTATAGCACCCTGCACAGAAAACATCTTGGTCGTGGGTATGACCAGAGCTCTGGATCCCAGGGTCCAGCCCTCCTAAGAGAAGCATTACAGGCAAAACCTTGCTCTTCTCTGCAAGGCCCGGGTACCGACCGTTTAGCTATGAAGCTTTTTTGGTCGGATCCGGAATAGCTTACTGAGGCCCAAAAGAACCTGTACGCAAGCTCAGTGAAAAACACATGTTTCTTCTTGGCCAACACCTTAGACACTGGCAAAAAACTGAGGTGCTCCCGGATGGGAGGGGCTTATATAGGGGAGGGTACTTCCGGTTTTGGAAGTTGCCAGTGCCAGCACCTGACGGTATCTATATAACCCATTAGTAATGACTATGTCGCTCTGTGTCCCGTGATGTACGAGAAAGAAATACGCTTATTGACATTTTTTTTACTAAAAACATGTGGCTGAATACATTTTGGCCTAAATGTATGACTACAATTGAGTTTATTCGATTTTTCTTATAACAAAAAGTAGAAAATATAATTTTTTTTCAAAATTTTCGGCCTTTTTCCGTTTATATCACAAAAAATAAAAATCGCAGAGGCAATCAATCAAATACCATTAAAAGAAAGCTCTATTTGTGGGAAGAAAAGGACGCAAATTTCGTTTGGGTACAACATTGCATGTCCGCACAATTTACAGTTAAAGCAGCGCAGTGCAAAATTCTGAATTCACCTCTGGTCCTTTAGCTACCAAATGGTCCGGGGCTTAAGTGGTTAAAATATGGAGGCAAGAAATGGCCCAATATAGTGTAGTATTTTTGCTATAAGGTTTATTTGATCGTAGATAGAAGTATAAAGTACTCACATTTAAAAATTCAAAAAGGGTATGTAAAATACGAGCGCCGAGCTCGTCCGCGTCACCTCCGGTGCTTGCTACGTCCCTACGCGTATCGTCAACCACGTGACTTCATCAGGGGATGAACAACAAGCTCAGGAGAAGTCTTTTTATTTGATATGGTAATCTATTAGGCGGCGGCCATTTTCTCGAAGTCCGATCGCCGGAAATACTACATGTTGCTGTATGTTAATGTGCAGCACTGTGCGCCGCCATTTTGTTGGTTAGAAAAAAAGTGTATAAATAAGCAATACATCTTACACAAGGATGTGAAGATGATGAATGAAGCTAAAATTGAAGAGCTAGTTTAATTAAGTTTAAAAGCTGCTATTGAGCCCCTTAAAACAAGTTAAGATAAAATATAAAAAATATATATAATATATAAAATGAGTAGTACCGGAAATGACTCGGACGTTAAAATTATTAACAATTGACATCTGAGGATAATACAATGAAAAATTAAAAAAAGGCAGAATGATGTACTTTAAAAAGAGAGGGTATTTGATGTATAACTTGCTTTAAATGGCGAGAATGAAATTATTTAGGATTAAACATGTCGGGGGGTGGTAAAAGGGTGGTAAAACTAAATATCAAAATTATTTTAAAAATCACTCAGAAAGCAGTTCAGATCGAATTCTACATTTAAACCATGGGGCGTGAAAGTGTCAAATAGGAAAATCCATTTGGATTCCATTTGGCTGAGTGTTCTTACTTTGTGTCCCCCTCTCCAATGTCTAGTATATGGTTCTAATCCCCAAAATTTCAGCTGTGTGGGGTCTTTATTATGGTGTAATAAGAAATGTTTTGACACATTGCGTTTGTCAAATCCATTTATGATGTTTTGTACGTGTTCTTTAATTCTAATTCTGAGGAGTCTTTTTGTGCGTCCCACGTACTGTAATCCACAGCTGCATTCTAACATGTATACAGCTCCCTCTGTATTGCAGCATGTGAATCCTTTTATGTCATATGAGTTGCCTGTGCTTTTTGAGGTGAACTTAAACTTTTTTTCCATTTGGTTTCTTGGACCTTATGCAAGCATAGCAACGCTTGCATGGGTAGAAGCCCTTTCCTGTGAAAAAGGTGGGACCTTTAATTGGAGGATCCGGTACATTCTTCACTAGTTTGTCTCTAAGCGTGGGGGCTCTTCTGTATATGAAATTCGGATGTGTCGGTAATGTTTCCTTTAGCTGAGTGTCTGATAGTAACACACTCCAGTGTCTCTTTATTATTTGTTCTATTTTTTTGTGCTGTATGCTATAATCCAAAATCACGGGTACTTTATCTATAAATGATTTTTGTTTGTCTTTATCTTGTATTAGATCACTTCGATTCATCCTTGTCACTTCTTCTATGCCTTTTTCAATTATTTTGGGGCTATAGCCTTTTTTGATAAACCTTTTACCAATGTGTCTAGCTTGTGATGTGAACATATCTATATGTGTGCAATTGCGCCTTAATCTCATTAGTTGGCCTTTTGGGATGTTGCACAGCCAATTCTTGTGGTGGCAACATTCTATGGGCAGATAACTATTTCTATCTACGTTTTTAAAATGCGTTTTGGTTGTTATGGTTTTGTTTTCTTGTAATAATTCCAGATCTAAAAACGTAACAGTTTTTTCACTAATCTCCCAGGTGAGTTTGATATTACGGTCATTTTTGTTGAGGTTTTCCAAGAAGGAGTACTAGTCCTAATTCCTCTCCTTTCCATAAGATGAAAATATCATCTATGTACCGTCTAAAGATAAGTTCACTTGGGATTTGTGAGAAAACAACTTCTTCCTCCCATTGGGCCATGAAGAGGCCTGCCACGCTCGGGGCAAATTTAGCTCCCATGGCAACTCCAGTGCGTTGGAAATAGTAATCTCGATTATGCCAGAAATAGTTGTTCTTGAGACAAAAGTCTAATCCTTTTACTAGGTATTTTCTTTGTACACATGGTAGATTGGTGTGTTTCCTAAGTCCCCATTTCACAGCCTCGCATGCCAAGTGGTGTGGAATAATTGTATACAGGGATGAGACATCTGCTGTAGCCATAATCCAAGGAGTGTGTTATCGGGATGTTCTCCAGAAGTTGCAACATCTGTTTAGTGTCTTTTAGATAAGCGCGTGTTTCTTGTACTGCCAGCTGTAGATAATAATCAATGTATTCACCCATTCGCGAAGTTAAAGAGTCTATTCCATTCACTATTGGTCTACATGGTGGGTTGTTGCTGTCTTTGTGTATTTTGGGCACACAGTAGATGACTGGAGTCCGACATGACTCTGGGGGATCAAATATTTCGCTTCCTTCTTGTTCAATATTTCTAGTTTTAGGCCCAGATGTATTATTTGTTCCAGAACTTTCCTACACGTGAACATTGGATTCCCCAATAATTTGTAATAGGTGTTTTCATCTTCAAGGAGTGTGTTCATGTTGTCTTGATATTGTTCTTTGGTGAAAACTACTATTCCTCCACCTTTGTCCGCAGGTCGGATAACTAGGTCTTTTCTCTTTGTAAGTTTGTTGATACCACTTTTGATATGTTTGGGCTCTTCTTTCTTATGTACTTTTAGGTCCATCAGGTCTTTCCCTACTAGTTTCTTGAAAACCTCAATGTGTTTATTGTTTTTTATTGGAGGGTTGAATGTCGATTTCTCAGGTTACTGTGGCTGATATCCTCTTCTTGTGCTTTTGGTCTGGGTTTGGCTGTGTTACTTGCCATATATTTTTTGATATTTAGTTTCCTGATATATTTTTGAATTCCTATATAGGTATGAAACTTATCCAGGTTTTTTGTGGGGGCATATTTAAGTCCTTTGTCGAGAACCCCTACTTCTTCTTGTGATAGTGGTTTACCTACTCCTTTTATTCCCCTTCTCTTTTTCTTTTGTTCTCTCTTTCCTGATCGGCATCCTCTCTTGTTTCTGGGCTTCTTCTCCCATTCGTGGTCCCCTCCAGATTCCTCGGAGGATAATGATCCCGGCCTTTCTCTAAAAAAGACCTGCTTTGTTCTGTTTCAGGACGATATGTTTCTTGTTTGTATTCGTCATGGTAATTTCTTAATGGTGCGTAGTAATTATATGTTGGTATAGGGCTACGCTCATGTTGGCGATATGGGCCTTGGTTGTAGGGGCCCCTTCTCTCGCCGTATCCATAATCTTGGTACGGTATGGGACTTCTTCCTCTCTGCCTTTGTTGATCATATTGTGGTCCTCTCTGTTCATAGTGGCCTCCTCTGTTGTTTCCCTGATCTTGTGGGTATCCTCTGTTATCTCTCTGTTCATTTTGACTTTTGTGCCAATTGTTGTGTCCATAATAAGGTTTTTTGTTTTTCCAATGTGGTTTCTTCCAACCATTCTGTGGTGTTCTGTGATTTGGAGGTCTTCTGTCTCCTTTGTGTGGGGTGTAATGTTGTTGGTTCCCATTTCCTGTGTTATTTCTGTGGCGTCTTGGTGTTTCTGCCCTAGGTCTAGGGTCTTGGTGGGGTCTTATGGGTGTATTTTGTTCTTGGTTTGGATTAGAGTTCATATGTTGTGATTGCATACGTACAGTTTTCTCTGGTGTTGAGAATGTTGAAATGGGGTCTGTTCATCCCAATTGGCTTTGCCATTTGAAGGTTTGGTCATTTCTAAAATCATTCATATCTCTGGTGTATTTTTTGCTATTTCTTTGTTGTACCTCCTTATCTTTTTTGGCGAGGTCTCTATTCAGCTGTGTTAATGTTGTAAATTCTGTTGTGTCTTTATATTTATCTAGTTCTTCCTTCACTTCTGATATAGTTTGATCTATTTTTTTCATTTTAATTTGTTTTCTTTTTAGTAGAAAAGTCAGAAGTTCTAACCCCTTGCCATTAAAAAATTTAAACCAGTCATCTATTGAATCTTTGTCTGTTAATCCATCATTCGGTGGTACATCCCATCTTAGCCGTCTTGGTACTATGCTGTCTTAAGTTTCTGTCAAAGGTGGTTATGTCCCACCATGTACTTATCTTTTTCTCCATATTTTGTCCTAATTTTCGCATTAGGCTTTCTAAGTTGTCATTTTTTGTATTGATAGGTTTGTCAGCATTGAAAATTTCATCTAGATTTGTCTCTGATCGAGAAATGCAAATACTTCCATAGTGGCTGCATAAATGGATGGGTTTAGATAAAAGTATGGATATAAAAAAGTATTTACGCACTACTATGTATGAAACAAAGGGATTATTACAACTGCTACAAGGCACTGAAAGGTACTGAAACCATAACCTGGATAAAAGCAGGAACAACAGAGGGCTTATACTATATGCTGTAACCTCACAGCAGTGAGGTAAGGGGCCACCCTTCTTTAAAAGCACAGCGTGGGAGTCACAAACTAACACATCAAGAAGTCACTCATTAAAACCAACACAGTGTGGAAGTCACAACATCACCCAGCACTTCAGCCTTTGTTTATTTATCGCAAGACATTACGTTTTGTTTGCACTTTTTCACTAATAAAGATTATTATTTATGATTTTAACCATTGCACTACCTTTGCTCAAGAATTACTATTTATGATTTTATAAGTCACGGTTAGACCTTTTGCAGCACAGCTATTGGATACAAATATATGGCTAAACGGTTTTTACTGTATGCACTTTTTTTCTGTGATTCATGTCACAATTTACACACTCTTTTACATTTTTATATTTGTTTTAGATATTGTGGTTTTATTTGTTAAGAATACAAATATTGTTCAAATTATAGCACCCCCCAGGATCACCCATTTATTTAGAGATTTCCAACAGCTCAGCATTATTTCTTTATACACATTATGTCCGGAGGGACCGCCCCCCTGGGCGGGGCTGTTCAGCTCTGGTTTTGTTCTAGAATGTATTTGTCTAACATCTAACATTCTGCCTAGATCTTCTCCTGCGAGCAGGGACATATACCCACACGTTTACAGTATTAAAGCTGTGTCAGTCCATGGACAATAAGAGAAAACCGGACGGCTACCCAAAGGCATTAAGGGCCTTGAGGCCTAAGAGCCATGAACAGATCTGAATCTGTCCTGCAGCGGTATGGGTATGACGACCCCAAAGAAACACTGCAATATATTGGAGAAGGAAGGTCCCAGCTTACAGGGCGCCTCTACTGTTAGCCAAAGAAAGGCAATTCTGTCAGAGCTTCCCTAGAAACTCGGTCAGCGGACCAGTATATCAGCCTTTTTAGGTGGCGCAAAACCACCCCTGACACAGAGGCCCTAGAGGCTAAAAGCAGTTGCAGTGCACCTGCTGGTCGACTGATAGAGGAAGCTGATGCTCCTCCACTGCCTGGTACAAAAGCTTTGCCTAGTCATTGAGTGTCAGAGACACCAGAGACGCAGCCACTAACGGGCGTAATGCTGACCTCAGCATGGCAAACACAGTCCGAGCCATCGCTAATGATCAGGTAACCCCCCCTGCCAGGAAAGTGGTACCCCTGATACCAGGGGTCAACTTCATAGGCAAAAACACATATCCTTATGACAATGCTCTACAAGGAATAACGTGCGTTGAGGGACCAAAAAGGACCTCTGCGACAAACCAAGTCCCCATCTAAGAAGAGTTCTTCAATATAGAGTGGGTCGAGTGTAACCCAAAAAAGGGACTGACACCTTCCAGCAGCTACTTCATTGATAAGTGCTGATTGTACTAACACATAGTTTATACTGTGTATTGTGCCAAAACGCGCAATTGGGGCGTGGGAGGAAGCCCACTCAGCCACAGAGAGCATAGTACATAGACATATGGTGTATGTATTCTAGTATGTGTAAAAAAAAAAAAACATATTGAACATGTTTATACTGTGCAAAGCGCCAAAGGCGTGCACACCATTGGGGTGTGGGGAGGACACCTGAGTACCCGGAGGAAACCCACGCAAACTGCATACACATACCGTGTAGGTATTATAGCATGTGTGAATAAACATATTGAACATGTTTATGCTGTGCATAGCGCCGAAGGCATACCATTGGAGCATGGGAGGAAACCGGAGTACCCAGAGGAAACCCACGCAAGAGTAATACAGGATAGAGTTTCGCTCGTGGCCCCCAAAACAGATTCTTTCCCTCAAACCTCCCTGCCCGCCGGGCGGCCCTCTTGGGGTCTGTACAGAATTTGCTCAGGTGCGGAGTAATTGAGCCGGTTCCGTCACATACATACATATACTGTGAATGTATTTAGTGTCGTGTATAAACATATTGTGTATGTTTTTACTGTGTATGGCACCGAAGGCGCACACGTCATTGGAGCGTGGGAGGAAACCCACGCAGACACAGAGAGCAATAATACATACATACGCTGTGAATGTATCCAGTTTTGTGTATAAACATATTGTGTATGTTTAAACTATTGCGCCAAGGGCGCTTAATCTTCTCTGTATCGTTCCAATCTGCATATATGTGCTGCCGAAGCAAGCACCAAACTGCAGGAAAAAAGCAACCTCTGACACCTCAGACCGGTGGTCCTGTCAGTCAGCATTCCCCTGGAAATGGTGGGAAACCACAGGTGCAGGGGCTCTGCTGTTGCCTTACAGATACTGACTCCTTATTACACAGAAAGCTCTCAGGGACTAGACAAATAAATTAATTAATAAAGTCCCCCCACCATGCTGCCCCGACCGGGGGGTGGGGGTCACCCAGGAGACTCCCCAGCCCAGAATGAGACCGCTCAGTGCCACTGCCCGCCTCTATACATTAAGAGTATCACTGTATAATCCATGCTGCTCTAGAAGCAGTGCGTGAGGAAACAGTGAGGAAGCTGAGGAGAATCGTGCTGCGCCATCCACCAAAGATGGCCGCCGGAAGCCTCAGGGAGGAGGAAAGGGCGCAACCAAGAAAATGGCCGCCCGCAATAAACTGCGCCATAGCGCAGCCAAGGCAACATGGCCGCCAATGGGCAAATCAATGTAGTAAAAAACACACCCTGAAAATGGCGCCCGAGCACCGCGATGTGAACGAGAAGGCCCAGCATGGCTACTCCCACAGAGAAACGGGCCCTGACACCCCCAGACCCCCACCAGGACCCACAGGTACGCCCCGGTCGCAGCCAACCCCGTTAGGGCTGGAGTAAATGTGACAGAGAGCAGGGAAAGGGAGGACAGGAGAACCCCCTATTGCTAGGAATACCCAGCTGTTCCCACCTGCCGAGGCAGGAGGAACTGTACTTACCGGTCCTAACGAGGACCTGCTGGTGCGTTCCTGACAGGCCTACAACCGAGCAGTATGGAGTAGCTGTTGGCCCGGTCCACTGTGACTGAGACAGTAAGCCACACGCTCACCGGCCACCCATGGAGCCATGGAGTATGTCATGACAGACCCCACGCTTCTTTGCGAGGGGACGGTAACAAGCTCGATGGCCGAACTGGGGGGGGGGGGGGGGGACTACAAGGATCTAGGATATCCTGCCTGTCATGCCCAAGCCGGCAGTTGATAGAAGATTCTAAAAAATAAAATAAAAAAGTAAAAATCTCTTCAGGATATCTCTTCATTCTCTCCTCTGCTAGGCAGAAAAAAAACTGAGGCTGCTGACTGCAGGTAAGAGGGTTATGTACGGAGGGACCGCCCCATGGGCGGGGCTGTTCAACTCTTTTTCCCTTATGTTTTATTTTACTCTTTTATTTTTTACGTTTATTTTATTAATATTTCATAATTACAATTTTTTTTTTGTATCTGTTATTGTATTAGGTACTGTATAGTTAATAATTTTATTTTACATGTTGGATTACATCCGTGCCCTGTATACGCCCTGGTGAGACTATATCCACTTCTATCGATTAGTGTTGTATTCTTGTGCTGCGTATTATGTGACATACTGCTGCCATCTAGTGGACATATTTATGTCAGACGGCCAGCAAAAATGTTCTTCACACTGAACTGACTCAATATACTAGTCAATTAACGTCTATTATAATTTTTTCAAATGTGTAAATATTGAGATCACTAATGTTTCAATTGCTAGAACAACTATTTAGTCTTTTTGTATTTTGGTAGGTTGCTACAGGTTTGCTGTGGCTATCAGGGGTCTGGATCATGTCCCTGGACTGGCGGTACTAGTGAGGCTGTTTGTGTCCCAATGGGAGAGGAGGTTCCATCTCCTCCTCACATTTCTACCCGCACCAATCAGTGTGCGGCTGACGGCGTCAGCGCGATGTGACCACACTCTCGGTCCTTCTGCGCATGCTCCATTTCCTGGGACGCCCGCACCGGAAGCGATGTCAGGGGTCAATTCACTGACTCTTCACTTCCGGTGGGATTGTGCTCTCTTAAGATGGCAGCGCTGGCTGCTTGTCGACACACGCATCTTTCCGGCTGCAGGGTGACATCCGGTCACCATTACAAGGAAACTATAACAGCAGGTATATATCTATTAATCGTGTTCATGTATTTACCATAACCTTTACTTATTGAGGATGGGATGAGCAGTATGCTTGCTTTTTAGCAATTGCATATATGCATAACCTCCCATATATCCCCTTATTAGCCATATGGAGTGGATATATTTATTATCTTATTTTCTTGGCTAGTATACTCTTGTTATTTAATTTTATAGATCCTTACTGCATGCACCTTAGTGTTGGCCCACACGATCCAACAGCCTCACTTGCCACTCTGGTGGGTCTGGCTTCCACCGGTTATCTAGTCTAGTGAGCTGGTCCAAGTTCCCCCAACTTGTTGATGCCCGGTCAGCACTGTGTGTAAACCTTTCAAAATTCTGAGACCAGGTGAGCATGCGCAGTACAACACTGTGGAAATATGTTGAATATGAGTATAGCTGGAAACGACTTATTTAAATGTATGTTTGGTTTTATACTAATGGCATGTTTTATGTCTTGTATAATCAGATGCCAATTTAGATGGCTGTGGTGCCCTGACGACGCATCTCTGCGAAACATGTCGGCCTCCTGCATTATCCATCTATAACCATGCATCAAGCATTCTCTCATGGTCTACTGTATCTATGACTGTCATTTTTATTACATTATACTAATACATTTTGTACTTTTTTAAACACATTGTGTTTTGAGTGTTCACCTTATAAACAGACACACCATCTCCACTAACAGTCCCTTTTGTTTTGAGTGAGCAGTGTCTCTCTCTATCTTTTCTTTTAATGTTAAAGTTAGGGCTCTTTCACACGGGACGGATCAGTCATGATCCGCCCCGTGAAGCTCCGCTTGCTCAGCGGGGGATCGCTCCGTTGATCCCCGCTGAGCCTGCGGATGACTGGGCGGTCCCCGCACACTGTGCAGGGACCGCCCTGTCAGAGCGCCGCTCTCCCCTATGGGGAGATCGGATGAACACGGACCGTCTGTCCGTGTTCATCCGATCCGCTCCGCCGACGGAAGGAAAAATAGGGTTTTCCTCCGTCACACTTTGGCGGAGCAGAGCGGATGTCAGCGGACATGTCACCGCTGACATCCGTGGCTCCATAGGGCTACATGGAGCGTCCGTCCAGATCCGCCTAAAAAACTGACAGGCGGACCTGAACGGACCCTCCGTGTGAAAGGGGCCTTACATGTTTTAAGATAACATGTTCTGCCTAGTCCTCTCCTATGAACAGGAACATGACCCAACTGTCAAGAATTAAGGAGCTGTGTCTGTCCATGGACGAAAAGAGAAATATATATATATTTACAAAAATGTGAAGGGTGTACCCACTTTTGTGAGGTACTGTAAATGAGAGAGAAAGAGGCTGGCATCACAATTGTGCAATCACAGAAATTGCATGTGACGCATTGCTGTGCATATCACATGCAATTTTTGTGCGATATTAATTTAAATCATATTGCATTTGCACCAAAATGGTACAGGACCCTTTATATGTGGTCCACACTGGAAACGGATCGCATGGGTGTTCACACCCATGCGATCCGATTCCTGCACCATTTCATAATTCACACTGCGAACTGTGAAATGATCTGGGGGTGTCATTAACTTTACATTGACAGCCGCAGCGGTGCGCAGATGTCAATGCAGGTGCGATGTGAAAACCCGCACAGGGATCGCGCTGGTTCCCGCATGGCACAAGTGTGAACTCAGCCAGAGACGTGAACATGTAAAAATAAATAATAATAATAAAAAATTATATATATATATATATATATATATATATATATATATATATATATATATATATATATCACAGCTGGATACTGTAAACGTGTGGGTATATGTCCCTGCTTGCAGGAGAAGATCTAGGCAGAATGTTAGATGTTAGAAACATACATTCTAGAACAAACCAGAGCTGAACAGCCCCGCCCAGGGGGGCGGTCCCTCCGGACATTACCCTCCCACCAGCAGCCTCAGTTCGTAACAAAGCAGTACAAACCTTAAAAGAAGGGTGGGTGCGGTGTCAGTCCATGGACGTCAGAGAAACGGATTTTACGGTGAGTACAAAAAAAATCCTATTTTCTCTTGTCGTCCATGGACTGACACAGCTGGATACTGTAAACGTGTGGGACGTCACAAAGCAGTATCAGAAGGGTGGGAGCAGTAGTAAAGGAACAACCAAAACTTCACTCCAAACAAGCAGAGCTCCTCAACGGAGGAGTTGCAACATTAAACAACGGCCTGCAGCACTTTGCGGCCGAAGGAAGCATCCGAAGATGCAGCCACATCAACCTTATAGAACTTAGAAAAGGTATGAACGGACGACCAGGTCGCCGCCTTGCACACTTGTGCAACCGACGCTTGACATCGGAAAGCCCAGGAAGCACCAATTGCCCTAGTGGAATGCGCCGTAACCGGAAATGGAGGCGCCCGCCCCTTAATGGCATAGGCCTGTATAACGGTCTGTCTGATCCACCTAGAAATGGTGGCAGACGAAACCGCTTGGCCCTGTTTTGGACCAGAGACAGACACAAACAAACAGTGAGTCAGACTTCCTACAAGAAGCAGTAGCAGACAGGTACACCCGTAAGGCTCGTACCACATACAAATTGTGAAGCGCAAACTCTCTAGGATGCAATGGATGAGGGCACAAGGACGGAAGGACAATGTCCTCATTAAGGTGAAAGGCCGAAACCACCTTTGGAAGGAAAGACGGTCGCGGGCGCAACACCGCCTTATCCGTATGGAGGACCAGGTAAGGCGACTTGCATGACAGAGCCGCCAACTCAGACACCCGTCTAACAGAAGTGATGGCCACTAAGAAAGCCACCTTCTGAGACTAGGTTAAAAGAGGAATATCTCTGATATTTTCAAAAGGAGGTTCCTGAAGAACCGAGAGCACCAAGTTCAGATCCCAAGGAGGGAGCGGAGGCTTGGCAGGGGGAGCCAAATGGCGAACCCCCTGCACAAAAGTGCTAACTAAAGAATGACCTGCTAGGGGTCGTTGAAAGAAAACAGCCAAGGCCGAAATCTGACCCTTAATAGTGCTCAAAGCCAGCCTTTGGGCTACACCACGCTGCAAGAACCACAGAATTCTGGGGACAGAGTACATCCGTGGACGCCAGTCTAGCTCTTCACACATAGCGATGTAAGCTCTCCAGGTACGGTGATAGATCTTTCTAGAAGAAGACTTCCGTGCCCTAATCATGGTTGAAATCACTGAATCCGACAGGCCTCGGTCCTTCAGCACCTGGCTCTCAATAGCCATGCCGTTAAAACTAGAGACTGTAAAGCAGGATGAAAGATAGGACCTTGAGACAGAAGGTCCTCCCTCATGGGCAGTCACCAAAGGACGTCCGCGATGAGACGTACCAGATCGGCGTACCAATGACGCAGAGGCCAATCCGGGTCAATGAGGATCACCGGAATGCCCTCGGCCGCTACCCTGCGCAGCAGACGAGGAATCAACAGCAGTGGAGGGTAAGCTTAAATCAAGCGATACTGACCCCACTGGGCCACCAACGCGTCCGAGGCATCCGCCCAGGGGTCCCTGGACCTGGCCACAAACCTTGGACACCTTGCGATTGAGTCGAGATGCCATCAGGTCCACATCCGGTGTGCCCCACCGCCGACAAAGGAGTTGAAACACCTCCGGATGCAAGGACCACTCCCCCTGGTCCAAGGACTGGCGACTCAGTCCACCTGACAGTTTTCTACGCCCGGAATGTAGACGGCCGACAGCGCCGGCACGCTTCTTTCCGCCCACTTTAGGATGTGGGCAACCTCGGATGCCGCAGCCGAGCTCCGAGTGCCCCCCTGATGGTTGACATACGCCACGGCCGTGGCGTTGTCTGACTGAATTCTGATCGAGCGGCCCTGTAGTCTTTTCGACCACGCGGAGAGACACAGTCCGATTGCTCGCAATTCCAGAATGTTGATTGGGACACGAGATTCGTCCGGAGTCCAGAGGCCTCCCCAGCCCGTCAGGCTGGCGTCCGTCGTGACCACCGTCCACTGGATGGGGAGGAACGACTTCCTAGCCCGAAGAGCCGGGGATCTCAGCCACCACATCAGGGATGCCTTGACTGAGTGACTCACTCGGATCTGAAGATCCAATGACAACGGGGACTTGTCCCAAATAGACAAAATTCCCTTCTGCAATGCCTGAGTGTGTGATTGGGCATACGGGACCGCCTCGAAGGAGGCCACCATTAGTCCCGGGACCCTCATGCATAAACGGATTGACGACCATTTTCGGGCCGTCAGGACCCGCACTGCCGACTGAAGTGTCAGTAACTTCTCCGCGGGTAGAAACACCTTCGCTGCCGAAGTGTCCAGGATCAGACCCAGATACTCCAAACGTTGAGTCGGGACAAGAACCGACTTCTGCATGTTCAGAAGACACCCGAAGTCCCGGAGGGTCTGGCTGACTATTGTCACATTTTCCGCCAATTCTGAGCCAGTTTCTGCTCTTAGAAGGAGGTCGTCCAGATAGCCCACGATAACAAGTCCTCGCTGTCTCAGCAAAGCTAGAACCGGGGCAAGCACTTTGGTGAAAACCCGTGGTGCCAATGCTAGGCCGAAGGGAAGAGCCACAAACTGATAGTGGACTTCGCCTATGGCAAAGCGCAGAAACCTCTGGTGACTTGTGCAGATTGGGACGTGCAAGTAAGCGTCATTGATATCCAAGGACGCCAGGAAATCCCCTTGGTGGAGGGTCGCAATCACCGTGTGAATGGATTCCATCCGGAATTTTTGTACCTTGACATAGGCATTCAAAGTCTTGAGGTCCAGGATTGGCCGTACCCCGTCCTTCTTCAGGACAACAAACAGGTTTGAGCAAAACCCCTGAAACCTCTCCTGTGACGGAACCGACACAATCACTCCGCACCCGAGCAAATCCTGTACGGCCCCCCAGGGGCCGCCCGGCGGGCAGGACGGAGAGGGAGGTTTGAGGGGGAAGAACCTGTTTGGGGGCCATGAGCGGAACTCTATCCTGTATCCGGAGGTGACCACCTCGCACACCTGCGTGAACCTGCGAAAACGTCCTCCCACCCCAGAGTCGGGCAGGGGCAAGACTTCATGCGGTGGCAGGCTTGGGAGCTTGCTTGCTAGGCTTACGCACCCAGGGACGCTTGTGTCCCCCCACCGCACTTTTTTAAGTCTTGGCGGGCTTACCCGTGGATTCTGACTGACGAAAAGACGTCTTCTTCGCCGGAAAGGAAGGGCCCGACCTGCGGAGGGGCTCCTTTCCCTTAACAGATGGAGGAAGGTGCTCTTACCCCCCTGTGACATCCTTAATAATGTCATCCAGGGCGGCCCCAAACAGTCTACCGCCCTTAAAGGGCAAGTCAGCCAGGAGCTTTTTGGAAACTAGGTCGGCCGACCAGCATTTTAGCCAGATAAGGCGACGCAGCACCACAGCAGAGATAGAGGCCCCAGATATTAAAGGGGCCGCATCCAAAGTGGCATCGCACACATAGACCAGACCCTGCGCAAGTTGATGAGCCAGGGCAATGGTCTCAGGAGGGAGATTATGCTTCTGTACCGTCTGGTGCAAAATCTTTGCCCATCCTGTGAGTGTCTGAGACACAAGTGTCGCCGCCACTATAGGGCGTAAGGCAGACCCCAATAAGGCAAACAGTTCTACTCACCACCTCAGACCTCCTGTCAGTGGGATCCTTAAATGCAGGAGTCCCTTCCATAGGGAGCGTGGTAGCCTTATTCAAACGGGCGACCGGGGGGTCGACCACTGGGGGGTGAGCCCACTTCTTAACCAGGTCCTCCTCAAAAGGGGTACCTTATGGCTAGGCGCAGCGGGACCGTCAAAGTCTTCTGCAGCTTATCCCAGACTTGGTCAATGAATGTATAAAAAAAAAAAAAAAAAGGCACATATGGAAAAACCTTTTTTGAAGAGACAGCTTTAACCACTTCCCGCCCAGTCAATAGCGAATTGACGTCCGGGAAGTGGTTGCAATATCGATACTGGACGTCATATGACGTCCTGCAGGATATTGCCTTGCGCGCGCCCGCGGGGGCGCGCAGCGCGGTGATCGGGGACGGCATGTGTCCCTCGGACACAGCGCTTCCCCGATCACGGTAAACAGCCAATTTCATTGGCTGTTTACCATGTGATCGGCTGTGTCAAAGTCACAGCCGATCACCTGTCAAAACAAACTCGGCGGCGCGCTCCGTGCGCGCCGCCACAGGCTTGCAGAGCGGGGATCGGGGAAGGCGAGTGTCCCTTGGACACAGCGCGTCCCCGATCAGAGTAAACAGCCAATGAATTGGCTGTTTACCACGTGACCGGCTGTGTCCAATCACAGCCAGTCACAAATGTAAACAAACTCCACAGGAGTTACTACCTGATCCCTGCTCTCTCCTCACACATCGATCTGTGAGGAGAGAGAAGAGATCAGTAAGTTAGCTCAGTGTAGTTTGTCTACATAAGTTTACAGTGCACAACACGCCCCCCCCCCCCATAAAGAGGACCTGTCACACAGCCCAGCACATCAATCAGCCCACCTGTCAATCAATCAGCCCACCTGTCAATCAATCAGCCCACCTGTCAATCAATCAGCCCACCTGTCAATCAATCAGCCCACCTGTCAATCAATCAGCCCACCTGTCAATCAATCAATCAGCCCATCTGTCAATCATCTGTCACAGGCCCACCTCCATCGGTACCGCCATTGGCACCGCCACACAGGCTACCAGTACCGCCATCGGTACCAGTACCACCACCAGTACCGCCACCAGGCCCAGCATCTATACTGCCACACAGGCCCGCTACCAGTATCACCACTAGTGCCGCCATCGGTACCACCACCCGTACCACCGTCGGTAGTGCCACCACCACCTGTACCGCCATCGGTACCACCACCACCTGTACCGCCATCGGTACCACCACCACCTGTACCGCCATCGGTACCACCACCACCTGTACCGCCATCGGTACCACCACCACTTGTACCGCCATCGGTACCGCCACCACCTGTACCGCCATTGGTACCACCACCACCCATACCGCCATCGGTACCACCACACAGGCCCACCACTAATACCTCCATCGGTACTACCACACAGACCGCCACCACTACCACCAGCAGCAGTACCATTACACAGGCCCACCAATAAGCACTGCCATAATGTCCCAAAGGGTTTACACACCTGAGGAGGCATATACCATTCTTGCCATGTCGGATGATGAGAGCAGCGGGGAGCTCCCATTATCCGATTCTGGTTCGGAATACGAGCCAGTGGAGGATAGTGGCTTAGAGGCCGAGTCCCCGGAGGAAACCGTCCCTCCCAAAAGAATGCGATCGGCACCAAGATCAGCACCAAGATCAGGAGAACTGCCCACCACCAGCAGCGCCATACCCCAGGAAGAGGAGCCCAGTACAAGCAATGGAAATGCACGCCCAACCCGAAGAATCCAGCCCCAATCCTACCTTCCCGATGCCCTGGCAAACCCCTTATGGTTGCCTGCCAACTCAGGATCCGCTATCATCCCCCCTTTCACCGCACAGCCAGGTGTGCAGCCCGACACTACAAATTTTTCTAAATTTGATTATTATGGTTTATTTTTCCCACAAGATTTGCTGCAGAATATAGTGGATCAAACGAATCTGTATGCATCCCAATTTATTGCTGCCAACCCCGATTCTTCCTACGCCCGCATGTTCCAGTGGCGGCGTCTAACATTGGAGGAATTTAAATTATTTTTGGGCCTTATGTTCAATATGGGGCTTACAAAAAAGAACGAAGTCCATTCATATTGGTCCAAACGCCCCATCCAACACATGCCCATATATTCCGCTGTCATGTCCAGGAAAAGATACGACATGATTATGCGCTTTCTCCACTTCAATGACAATTCACAGTGCCCTCCCCGAGATCATCCCAACTACGACAAATTGTACAAGATACGCCCCCTAATCAATGCCTTTTCCCAGCGATTTGAAGAAGTTTTCATCCCAGACCAAAAAATGTGTGTGGACGAGTCCCTCGTACATTTCACCGGCCGACTGCAGTTCAAGCAGTACATACCAAGCAAGAGAGCCAGGTATGGGTTAAAATTAAATAAATTATGTGATCGAGCCACTGGATACGTCTGCAAATTCAGGATCTACGAAGGCAAAGACTCCCAGCTCCAGCCCCGTGATTGCCCCACATATATTGGAACCAGTGGGAAAATTGTCTGGGAGTTGGCATACCCCCTGTTCGGAAAAGGTTACCATTTATATGTTAATTATTATACCAGCCTGCCCCTTTTTCGCCACCTTTACAGTAAACAAACCCCGGCCTGCGGTACCTTCAAAAAAAAAAAACGGAAGGGATTCCCACAAAATTTATTGACAAAAAAATTGCGACCTGGAGAATCGGCATCCATGAGGAACGAGGAGGTGTTGGCCATGAAGTGGAGGGACAAGAAAGATGTCCACATCCTCTCTACGATCCACAATGACACCATGGTGGAGATCCCAAGAAGACGCGGCTCCATTGTAAAGCCTGAATGTGTCCACGACTACAATTTGTACATGGGGGGGGGGGGTGGATTTAAACGACCAGATGCTACAGCCCTACTTATCAACCAGAAAGTCCCATTATTGGCACAAAAAAGTTGCGTTTCACCCGTTTCACATGGCCCTTTTTAATTCGTTTGTCTGCTACCAAAAAGCAACTCAAAATCACCGACTCCACTACCTCCAATATATCGAAGATATCATCGATAGGATAGGATAGGACACCTCTGCCTGCTACCTGGACCTGTGCTTTGGCTGTGCTCTGGCTGTGCTGACAGTATCTCTGCCTGTGCGAACTATGGACAGTATTCCTGCCTGCTGCCTGGATGATTGCTTTTGCTGTCGCTGACCTCATCCCTGCCTGCTGCCTGGACCGATGCTCTCCTCTGTGGACCACTGCACTTCTAAAACCACAGGTAATCTTTTGTTATTTGGTATGTACCTGCTATGTGTTAGATATATGAAGGGCCTTCAAAAATGTGATCGGTAGTCAGAAAATGATATGTGCAATTAATGCTGCTAGAATGCCTGGAGGTGCTACTTGGATGTTGGGCCTCTGTATGTGGCCAGGCTGTGTAAAAGTCTCAAACATGTGGTATCGCCATACTCAGGAGGAGTAGCAGAATGCATTTTAGGGTGTAATTTTTGCTATGTACATATTATAGGTTAGAAATATCTTATAAATTGACAACTTTGTGTAAAAAAAATGCATTTTAATTTTTTCTCCACATTTTCCAAAACCTTCTGGAAAAAAATGAACCGTTCAAAAGACTCATAATGCCTCATAGATTATACGTTGGGGTGTGTGCTTTCAAAAATGGGGTAATTTTGTGGAAAATTCTATTGTCCTGGTGCTCCAGGGCCTTCAAAATTGTAATAGGTGGTTGAGAAAGGATATGTGCGATTTATGCTTGTAGAACGCCTGAAAGTGCTACTTCAATGTTGGGCCTCTGTATATGGCCAGGCTGTGTAAAAGTCTCACACATGTGGTATCGCTATACTCAGGAGGAGTAGCAGAATGGATTTTGGGGTGTCATTTTTGCTATGTATATGCTATGCGTTAGAAATATCTTATAAATGGACAACTTTGTGTAAAAAAAATGCATTTTAATTTTTTCTCCACATTTTCCAAAACCTTCTGGAAAAAAATGAACCGTTCAAAAGACTCATAATGCTTCATAGATTATACGTTGGGGTGTGTGCTTTCCAAAATGGGGTCATTTTGTGGAAAATTCCATTGTCCTGGTGCTCCAGGGCCTTCAAAAGTGTAATAGGTGGTTGAGAAAGGATATGTGCGATTTATGCTTGTAGAACGCCTGAAAGTGCTACTTCAATGTTGGGCCTCTGTATGTGGCCAGGCTGTGTAAAAGTCTCACACATGTGGTATCGCTACACTCAGGAGGAGTAGCAGAATGTATTTTGGGGTGTAGTTGCAATTATGCATATGCTGTGTGAGAGAAAAAAACTGTTAATATGACCAGTTTGTGTAAAAAAAAATAAAAAATTAAATTTTCCCAAGAATTGTGGGAAAAAAATACAACTTCAAAAAAACTCACCACGCCTCTTAGTAAATACCTTGGACTGTCTACTTTCCAAAAAGGGGTAATTTTGGGGTATTTGTACTTTCCTCGCTTGTTAGTGTCTCAAGAAATGAGATATCCCTTCAGTACATCAGGCGTGATCAGATGTGATAAATTTTCAGTGATTGCCACCATAGTTTGTAGACTCTATAACTTTCACAAAGACCAAATAATATACACTAATTTGGGTTCATTTTACCAAAGATATGTAGCAGTATACATTTTGGCACAAATTTATGAAGAAAAATTACTTATTTGCAAAATTTTACAATAGAAACTAAAAAAAAAAGTGTTTTTTTTAAAAAAAAAATTGCTGTTTTTTTGCTTATATCGCAAAAAATAAAAAATCCAGTGGCGATTAAATACCACCAAAAGAAAGCTCTATTTGTGAGAAGAAAATGATAAAAAATTTTGTTTGGATACAGTGTAGCATGACTAAGTAATTGTCATTCAAAGTGTGAGAGTACTGAAAGCTGAAAATTGGTCTGGGCGGGAAGGTGCATAAGTGCATGGTATTGAAGTGGTTAAAAAGGAACCAAAAGGAGACAGTTTCCTCCTGGGGTTCCTCAGTCAACATCCAGCTTGAGAGTGTCCCTCACAGCATCAATGAGTTCACTTACAAGCACCCTGTCAGTTACTGGTTCAGAACTGGAGTCTTCCTCACAAGGAATGTCCTGTCCAAAAACATCAAAATCCTCAGAGCTAGGGTCCTGAGCGGCAGTAGCTAGGCCCATATCTGAGACAGAGCACTCCCCTACAGGAGAATGTGTGGGGAGGGGGCGCTTTACAGCTCCCTTGCGCTCACACACTGCTTCCATTCTGACAAGGAATCATTCCAGGACTGGTCCATAGGGACCGCAGGTGCAGGAGCACTGCCAGTTGCCTCAGGCAAGTGTGGAGAAACAGGTGTACCAGACTCCATATCGCCACCCTCTGAGACCTTATACACTACTACAGTGCATATACAGTCCACCCACTGGCTACGCTGAGGCTGAGGAGGGGATACCCGGAGGACACACCAACCCTTAAGGACCGCTCAGTTCTGCTGAAGAAACCGCGCTGTGAAGCCTGAGGAGAGTGAAGAATCTGTGAGGAGATTTGCGCCGCCGCTAGAGGCCGAAACCGAAAGTAAAAGCGCTGCGGCTTCAATAAAATGGCCGCCGGCCGCAGATATAACTGCGCCATTGAACCACGACAAGATGGCCACTGAGCGCATTATTCAAAAAAACATCCAGCGCTAATGGCGCACGCAATAAGTCCCCACCTCACACACCAGAACACTGCTCCTCTTCCCAGAGTCCACTAACAGACATGAGCGCCCCCAGCCAGGCCAGAGTGACCCCCAAGCACCCCCACAGCACCAGTACAGGGTGCAGAGAGCAGCATAACAGGGGGGAGACAGGGAGAAACCCCCCCATATAAAGAAACACAGCCAGCATGTACTCACCTGCAGCAGGAGAGACTACTTACCCATCCCAGAGGGACCCCACTGGCATGTTTCAGACAGACCTATCACAGAGCAGTACTGCGTAGCTGTCGGCCCGGTCCACCGCGAAAGATAGTCAGTCAGGTACTGTTCAATCTTGAGAGGACCGCGGGAGCATAAAAGCAACCCGGCCACCCCTGGAGTCATGGGGCATGTCGTGAACTGAGTCTCACGCACACAAGGCGAGGATCAGCACGCTCGATGGTCAGACAGGGAAGACTACGAGAATACCAGTGTACCCAACCTGTTGCCCAGCCGACAGTTGATTGAAGGTCTCAAAAATAAAATAAAATTCCCAAAAAGGAATACATTTTAAAAGTAAAATCTTCCAGGAGACTGGCTCCTGAGAGAGCCACGTCTTCTCCTTCTGCTAGGCATCATTTGCTCTTATAGCCAAGTTAATAGACACTGTTATTTACACAGTCCAGGCTGTTGATTTTACTATTGTGTTGACAACACATTCTCCTACAACAGTATATCTCCAGACATCCCTATCTGCATTTATTCATAGGTAGATCCTGTCCCATATCTGGTCCCATATTCACTTTTACATCTGACAAACAGTCAGTTAGCTCCCATATGGTTGCAGATCAGGGCGCCATGACACACTCGTTTATGATTGTTGTAATTGATTATCAGTATCTTTTCATTTATGTATTGTTCTTTATTCTAGACAGAATACCTACTTTGCTCATAGGATTTTATAAATTTTTGCTTAAGTGCTGTCATTCTTTTAAAGCTTTATATGTGTTAATGTCGTTTACACAATCCCTGTGCTCTTCACTTTAGCACTGCACTGTCAGCGTCCAATCAGGCGACAGAGTGTAGCGCCTGTCATCTGTTGCCGAGGACGCCGATTGGTTGCTGCTCTATGGGCATTGGGATTTAAGCTCTGCGGGAACGTCGTGACGCTACGCCCTCTGTTGAAGTCAGACGAAACGCGTCAGAGCGTAACCACGACAACCCGCGACCCGGAAGTGACGTTTGTGCTCAAAGTCTGCGCTCCACCATCCACTGCTCCCACCCGGAAGTGTCTGCAGGATCTGCAAGGATACACACACTCTCTGTGTGACGGCTGGATAATGGTGATAGCGCCCTCTTGGGCCATTCTTTGCTCATTTTACTGCTTTTAAATGTACGTAGTTAGGTTAAAGGGGTCTCCCGCTGTATGGGAAACAGTTTCGAAATAAACAGGATTACACTATTGTGTTGCTATTTCTTGTTATTTTATGACCTGCTTTGGAGCCCAAAACACTGGTGGACCCTGCTGAGAGGTGCCGTTCCATGACAGAGTAGCTGATGTATCATCTTACTTAAGGCCCATTTTTATCGTGCCTCTGGTGAGTGTGAACCCCTAAGGGGATTATTCATCACGCGGTGGATTGCAATCAATGCCTTTGGTGGTGGAAGGTGCTCACTTGGGAAATTGTTGATACTTACCTTATTACTCTGAACTAGTTATATCACACTACTACGTTCTGGACTTTATTCAGTGTTTTTTTCCCACGGGTTTATCATTGTTTTAAATTATAATTTTTAGCGCTGTGTTGTGTAAATGATTGATCCAGATTATTGAACTGTTTTATTATTCTCACACACACATTGTAACCTGGGGGACAGGTAGTAGGTACAAAAGCTCCCTGGGATGAGCAGGCACAGATACCAAGTCCATGGGATAAGTGAAAAAACAGCGTTGTTTATTGGTGCTATATACAAAGTCTATTGACAGGTGCTGTTCAGTGTGCAGAAAAACAAACGGAACAAAAAAATAGCTAAACAAAACCATAGCCGTGTCTCGGCTCTAACTATATGGTATATACAAGCCCTCACTACCAGGCTGAACAAGCCTACAGCTTGCCAGCTTCCACATCAACTGATTAACAGTTTTCACCAACCTTCCTTGCTCTCACAAACCAGCGTTGTCTGTGTTTCCCAGGCAGAGCAAAGGCTGTCTGCTCAGGTGAGCTTAAATTGACCTGGGAGAGAGGACCAACACCTGAACTGTATCAGAGATCCCTGAACGTATAAGAGAGGAGCCTGGGAGATGTATAAACCCCGAACAGGACTTCCTTCTTCCTCCAGAATACTCAGCCAGCTTTGCGCTTCTCTCTCTCTGATTCTCCACCTCTGAGATGGTGAATCAGAAAGTGAGAATTCTGTCACAGATCGCCAGTGAGGTGCCGAGATCGCACCTTCATACACTGGCCGTTTCTGTGACAGTCAGTTACAGATTCTCACTGTGCTGAGATAATCAGTGGAGAACATGTTCTCCGCTGATTACCTCAGTTTCATACACTGGTAATGACCTGAGATCAGCGGCGAGACTAGGGATCGCCGCTGATCTCAGTTTCATAAAAGGACACCATAGATTTGAGGAAATGTTGGGTTAAGATTGTGGGGGGGGGGGGGGGTTTAATCGAGATTGCGATATTTTAATGATTAATCGTGCAACTCTAATTTATTGCAATTTTGTGCTGTAAAATTCACTTTAGTGTATTATACTGACATTTTGTTTCATAAACTGTTGTGCTAAATATTGTATGACATAAAAAATTGGAACTATCACAATTTTATTATTTAGGATGTCGGCTTTCAGAACACATATGAATAATAATATTTTTTGGAAGATTTACATAATCCTAATGCCCAAAATGATTTTGTAAACATATGTGCAAGAAATGCAAAAGCGGCTCTTGTAGCAAACAGGTTAAAGCAGGTTTAGCCCTGGTTCACACTGGTGCGATTTGACATGCGTTTTGACATGTCAAATTGGCGGCAATTGCCAGAAATGGAACCGTTCTATGTCATCTGTGGCACTGCACCGATTTCAAAAAGTAGTTTCTGTACTACTTTTTGCAATTTCGGTACGCGATTTACATTGACATCTGTGCAGAAACCTGCACAGATGTCTCTATAATCGCGGCCGAAATCGGGACTGACAGGCGGGAGTGAAAACGTGAGAGTTCAGCTGAACTTGCACGGCTTCACTCCCGCAGCCCAGTATGAACCTGGGCTTAGCCATGCTTAAGCCTCATACACACGATCAGATTTTCTGCGGACAAAGCATAGGACTTTTGTCTGAAGGGCATTGGCCAGGAACTTGTCTTGCATACAAACGGCAAAGAATTGTCGGCCAACAAACCCAAAACTATGTGGTTTTTCAGCTCTTTAGTGCCACCTTTTGGGCAACCTCTGCTAATGTTGTGTTATGGTGAGTAGAGGTCGAACGATATGGGTTTTTTCTCTGGCCGATGCCGATATTTAGAAATTGGGGCGGCCGATGGCCGATATGTGATGCCGATTTTTGTGGCCGACATTTTAGGCCAATTTTAAAAATAAAAACCTCACCCACTCCACTCTGCTTGCTCCTGTCACTCTACCAAACACTTGATGTCCTCGGTACAGGTGGCACTGGTTGGCTCTGGCAGGTGGCACTGGTTTGGAAATGACAGATGGCCCTATTGGCACTGATTGTCACTGGCAGGTGGCACTGATTTGGAACTGACAGATGGCACTATTGGCACTGGCAGGAGGTGGCACTGATTGGCGTTGGCACTGGCGGGTGGCACTGGTATGTTTTAAACTGAGCCGATAGTGCAGGGATATGCAATTAGCGGACCTCCAGCTGTTGCAGAACTACAAGTCCCATGAGGTATAGCATGACTCCCAGAGGCAGAGGCATGATGGGACTTGTAGTTTTGCAACAGCTGGAAGTCCACTAATTGCATATCCCTGCGATAGTGTAACCATGTGTGTGAAACTGACATGCAACAGTGAGGAGAGAGAGAGAGAGGCGCTGTCAAAATTTTACTTGATGTCAGGGTGGGCGGGACCCAGCAGCTATCAAACACCAGCCAATGATTGGGCTGCTTAAGAAAGGGGGCGGGGCCACATACACGTAGCGATCCGCCCAGATCCCATCCCATTGGCTGGTGTTGGGTCCCGCCCACCCGACATCAAGTTAAATAATTTTGACAGCTCCTCTCTCTCTATTCAGTTATGTGTCAGTTTCACACACTCAGCGGTTCTGGCAAGCATCAAGCTGAGTGTGAAGAAGGGAGGAGGGTGCGGTCAGTGTTAAAGATCGGCCTAATTTGGATAATCGGCCGATGCCGATCAAAAATGGACATATATCAGTCGACCTCTAATGGTGAGCATTGCTTCTGAGCATGCGTGTTTGTACTTTGGAGTTTTGTCCGATGGACTTGTGTACACATGATCGGAAAATCAGACACACAATTCTTGGCAGACAATTTTAAAGCATGCTATCCCACATTTGTCGGTGGAAAATCCGACAATTGTCCGATGGAGCATACAAATGGTCGGATTTTCCACCAACAGCCTGTCATCACACAATTCCCGTCGGATAAACCGATCGTGTGTACGAGGCTTTAGATACTACTAGTTATCTTAGAGTATCTAAGGCCGGGTTCACAATGCTCCGACATGAAAGTCGTGCGACTTAGAAGCAACTGTAATTTTCCTGCAACGTCAGATCCAAATCACATCAATAAGACTGCTTTCCCACAGAGGCGTAGGCGGTAAAGCGCCGCCATCTTTAGCTGCGCTTTACCGTCGTTTTTGCTAGCGGCCGAAAAAGGGTTAAAACCACCCACGCTTCGCAGGCGGTTTGGCCGCGCTCCCCATTCATTTCAATGGGCAGGAGCAGTGTACACACCGCTCCTTCACCACTCCAAAGATGCTGCTTGCAGGAGTTTTTTTTAACGTCCTGCCAGCGCATCGCCTCAGTGTGAAAAACCTCGGGCTTTCACACAGACTGCAGGGGAGCCATTTTTTGGGCGCTTTACAGGCGCTATTTTTAGCCCAAAAGCGCCTGAAAAACGTACTTGTTTATTTATGAAATACTTACCTTAGATCGAAGCTGTTTGTAGCGGTCTCCGTACACCACTGTGACCGACGACATGTCTCCCGGAGTTATTTCTGGGTTTGAGGTATCCGGCGCATGTGCGTGGGAGCCGATCATGGCACAGGCCCTTTAGAAACGGCATAATCGAGCCGTTTCTTCAGTGCGCATGCGCCAATGTCAGCGCAAGAGCATATGGTAAATATCTCCTAAACAGTCCAGGTTTAGGAGATATAGACAGTACATACAGGTAATCTATATTATAGGCCTACCTGTAGGTAAAAGTGGTAGTACAAGGATTACAACCACTTTAAGATGAGGATCTGACTTGGATGCGACTTCCACTCAATTCTATGGGCTGAAATGGGACAGAAGACTGGCCAAAGTAGTGCAGGAACCTTTTCCAAAGTCAGACCAATTAAAGTGATTGTAAAACAACAAACATGTTATACTTATCTGCTCTGTGCAAGGGTTTTTCACAGAGCGGCCCAGTGCCTCCTTTTCTGGGGTCTACCGGTGGCGTTCCTGGCTTCTTCTCTTTGAGTGCCCCCACTGAGAGCCACTTTCTATGTGGGCACATGTCGCCCAGTGTGAACCGGGCCTAAGGGACCGCACCAACACTCACCATTAAAAAATCATTACATGCAGTTAAAAACGTCCTCTAATTGCATACAAACACAGGTCTGACAGTGCCAGTGTGAATGAGGTCAAAAGCGAGGTTCACACTTATGGTCTGCATGTATATGTGTGCTTTATATAAAAAAAAAAAAAAAAAATTACATCTATTTTTTTTTTTTTTAAGACACACGGAAGACAAAAAAACACAGGTGTAAATTTACCTACAGCAAATAATGGTAGCCTTCTTGTCGTGCATAAAATGGCACAGATGTTTATCCCTTTCCCGACGAGCGTACACACATATGCGGCCTCGGCTTTCGGGGATTATACCGGGATCATGCCTGCAGCTGCAGGCATGATCCCGGTACCGTTGTTTAGAGTGGGCGATTGGCTATTAAGGCATAACAACCCAAAAAAGCTGCTCGGTTGTTATACCGTAGGAGCGGGAGGGGACATCCCCCCCTCCCGCTGCTCTGACCGGGCCTCCTGTCCCACCGGAAGACCCGATCCGCTGCTTCCTGCGACTTGTGACAGACTGGCATGAAGGCGTAAACGTCTTTTTGCCAGTCTCCTGAATGTAAACACGGAAGCGACGTCAGGACGTCACTTCCAGTTTACTCAGCTGCCAATGGTGCCGGATTTTAAAAAGTATACAGTATTCAGAATCGCCGTTTTCGGTGATCTGAATACTTTAAAAAAGGTGCAAAGGAGGGATTTGGGGTCTTTTAGACCCCCGATCCCTCCATAAAGAGTACCTGTCACCACCTATTACTGTCACAAGGGATGTTTACATTCCTTGTGACAGCAATAAAGGTGATCAAATTTTTTTTTTTTTTAAAAACACGATTTAATATTATAAAAATAAATAAGAACATTTTTTTTTTTTTAAAGCACCCCCGTCGCCGCGAGTTCGTGCAGCAAAGAAAACGCATACGGAAATGGCGCTCGCATATGTAAACGGTGTTCAAATCACACATGTGATGAGGTATCGCCGCGATCATCAGAGCGAGAGCAATAATTCTAGCTATAGACCTCCTCTAACTCTAACCTGGTAACCATAAAAAAATAAAAAAAATTAAAGCGTCGCCTATGGAGATTTGTAGGTACCGTAGTTTGTCGCCATTCCACGAGTGCGTGCAATTATAAAGCATGACAAGTTAGGTATCTATTTACTCGGCTTAACATCATCTTTCACATTATACAAAAAAATTGGGCTAACTTTACTTTTTCATTTTTTTTTAATTCATGAAAGTTTATTTTTCCCATAAAGTTGCGTTTAAAACACCGCTGCACAAATACCGGGTGACATAAAATATTGCAACAATCGCCATTGTATTCTCTGCTAAAAAAAATATATATAATGTTCGGGGGTTTTAAGTAATTTTCTAGCAAAAAATACGGATTTTAACTATTAAACACCAAATGTCAGAAATAGGCTTAGTCATGAAAGGGTTAAAGTGGTTGTAAACCAACTTATACCTACAGGTAAGCCTAGATTAAGGCTTACCTGTAGGTGCAAGAAACATCTCCTAAACCTACACGTTTAGGAGATATTTGCAAAACATGACATGCGCGCCATAGACAACGGTGCATTCACAGGGTTAATCCCATTCACAAATCCGGCTTAGCCAGATTTGACAGCTCCCGCGTGCATGCGCGGAGTGACGTCTTCGCCGCTCCGGCCAATCACAGCGCCGGAGCGGCGATAGCCGGAAGTAACCTTCCGGCTATCGCCGCAGCGATGGCTGCGGCTGGAGAGGGAGACGAGGACGGCTTCGGGGGCCCCGATCTAAGTGATGCATAATGAGCTAGTATGCTAGTCATACTAGCTCATTATGCCTTTGACTTGCAGGTTGGATTTAAAAAAAATTAAAAAAAACATTTCCAGGGTTTACAACCACTTTAAAAGGGACATGGAATCACTTCCTCAGACCACAGTCTAGATGACCACACCCCTCACCTTGTCATCCAGCACCTGCTGGCTCGGAATCCCCGAAGGCCCGTGCACATAGGGGCAGCCTTTGAAGGCGAAGTCCTCTAGCTCGGCTAGCAGCCCCTCCTTCTCCGGCCCCTCAGCCCGCACAATCTGTTTCAGACGAAACTGCACTTGAGCAAAATGTGAGGTGAGGGCGAGTAGAGACGAGTTGAGCAGCTCCTGCTCCTCTTCGAGCCTGCGCAACTTGTCCACCATCTCTCCAGACATCCCAGCACAGTGCAGCCGGCCCGATCCCTCCTCACCTTCCGACTTCATCCCAATACCGAGCACCGCACTCTGCTCGTCCGCTTCTTCCGCCACTGCCCCGACCGGAGCCCATCGCTCTCGCGTTGAGGGCTCTCCATCGGACAGGGACATTTCGTCAGCAGACATTGCGAACTGTCACCAGGTTTACGCTAAACTACCATACTGAAAGAAATCGTGCTGCTGACGTCAGCTGTAGCGCATATCCGTGACACATCCCGGTGTTGTAAAACAAGTCTCGACCCATGCAGGATCTCGACCGCGTCCCTTCCTGTGCACCTACGTCACAAACACAGCTGATTCCGGGCTCCACTGCGCATGCGCGGCTTCACCGCATCTCTACCGCGCATGCGCAGAAGCCCATTTCGGTCCGTGAAAATTCGAGCGGGCGGGCGGAGGCGTTGCGAATTGCTCAACATCGTCGGCAGCACCGCCTCCAGTCCCGCCCCCAACACGCCCTTAGCCTGCTCTGGAGAAGGGGGGGGGGGGGGGGACAAGCTAGCCACTTAACACTGTGGACCGAGGTCAACATAAAATATAGTGCTGTACCGCCTCCAGCCCCTGACACGCCCCTAGCCTGCTCTGCTGAAGTGGGGCGGGCCCCGTGCATAGCACTGTATATATGAATGGCAGGTCCATCAAAAATATAGAGCTTTGCCTGTGGGAGGGGCCAAGCCTTTGCATAGAAGACATTACTCATCAAATAAACTGAACCCCCCCCCCCCCCATTCAATTGCAGCCTCACTGTGCCCGCCAAACGCAAACGCTGTGCCCTTTAAACGCAACCGCTGTGCCCGTCAAATGCAGCCACTGCACCCAGCAAACGCAACTGCTGTGCCCGTCAAACGCTGTGCCCGTCAAACGCAACCGCTGTGCCCATCAAATGCAGCCACTGCACCCAGCAAACCCAACCGCTGTGCCCGTCAAACGCAACCGCTGTGCCCGTCAAATGCAGCCACTGCACCCAGCAAACGCAACTGCTGTGCCCGTCAAACGCTGTGCCCGTCAAACGCAACCGCTGTGCCCGTCAAATGCAGCCACTGCACCCAGCAAACGCAACCGCTGTGCCCGTCAAACGCAACCGCTGTGCCCGTCAAATGCAACCGCTGTGCCCGTAAAACGCAGCCACTGCCCCCAGCAAACGCAAACGCTGTGCCCGTAAAATGCAGCCACTGCATCCAGCAAACGCAACCGCTGTGCCCGTCAAATGCAGCCACTGCACTCAGCAAACGCAACCGCTGTGCACGTCAAATGCAGCCACCGCACTCAGCAAACGCAGCCACTGTGCCCGTCAAACGCAGCCACTGTGCCCATCAATCACAGCCACTGTGCCCATCAAACACAGCCACTGTGCCATCAAACGCAGCCACTGTGCATCAAACACAGCTACTGTACCCATCAATTGCTGCCAGATTGTCAAGCCGTAGCTGTGCTCCCTGGGGATAAGCTGATCGCCCATCTGTGCTGCTGAAGGGAGCCCAGACGACCATAAATGAGGGACCTGCAGACTTGGTCATGGTAAGTGAGACCATCCCATATCCCACTCCATCTTCCCCGAGGACAGGGACCCCCTCCCCCCCCCTGAGGACAGGGACCCCCAACCCAAGACAGAGACCCCCTTCTCCCCCCTAAAACGGAGAGGGAAATCTTCTCCCCCCTGAGGACAGGGACCCCTTCTCTCCTGGGGACAGGGACTCCCTCTACTCTCCTTGGGACAGGACACCTTCTCTCCTGGGGACAGGGACTCCCTTCTCTCCTGGGGACAGGGACCCCCTCCCCCCCAAGACAGAGACCCCCTTCTCCCCCCTGAGGACAGAGAAACCTTCTCTCTCCTGGGGACAGGGACTCCCTTCTCTCCTTGGGACAGGGACACCTTTTCTCCTGGGGACAGGGACCTCCTCCCCCCCCCAAGACAGAGATCCCCTTCTCCCCCCTGAGGACAGTGAAACCTTCTCCCCCCTAAAGGACAGGGAAACCTTCTCCCCCCTGAGGACAGGGACCCTTCTTTCCTGGGGACAGGGACTCCCTTCTCTCCAAGGGAAAGGGACTCCCTTCTCCTCTGGGTACAGGGAAACCTTCTCTCCTTTGGACAGGGACCCCCTTCTCCCCTGGAAACAGGGACCCTCTGGGCCACTCACCTGGGAACAGGAACTCCTCCTCTCCTGGGGACAGGGACCCCCTTCTCACTCTGGGGCAGGAACTCCATCTCACCTGGGGGCAGGACCTCCATCTCACCTGGGGGCAGGAACTCCATCTCAACTGGGGGCAGGAACTCCATCTCACCTAGGGACCCCATTTTCCCTAGGGATCAGGACTCCACCTCCCCTAAGAACAGGAACCTGATCACCCTGTGTCTGCCAACCTCACTGCCCTGCCTGCCATGTGTCCTGTGTGAGGGCCCTTCTGTGACAGCTCTTATCAGTACTTCATCCCACTGTGTGATCCCCCTACATGACTGATCCCTCTGTGTGCACCCCTTACACAGGGAAGCCATCTGTTTTCTCCCCCTACATGTCTGCATTCTCTGACCACCACCTGTACCATTTCCACATCCTCTGACTGCCTCCTGTATCCTGTCCGCTATCCTCTGACCACCTCCTCTATCCTGTACACATGTTCTGACCACCTATTGTCTGCAGCCTCTAACCACCTCCTGTATCCTGTCCGCAGCCTCTAACCTGTCTGCAATCTCTGACTATCTCTTGTCTTTTATCGTGTCTGCAGTCTCTAATGCCCCGTACACACGATCGTTTTTAATGTCATTTTTTAAACCGACGTTTTTCTCCTCGTTTTTTTTCATGTTTCCTCTCAAGCCTGCCTTGCGTACACACCATCATTTAAAAAAACGATCAAGCAAAGCGCAGTGACGTTCAACACGTACGACGGCACTATAAAGGGGAAGTTCCATTCGAATGGCGCCACCCTTCATGTTAGTAAAGTTTTTTGGGCGACGATTCGCGCTTTTCAGTCTGTTACTGTGTAATGAATGTGCTATCTCCATTACGAACGCTAGTTTTACCAGAACGAGCGTTCCCGTCTCATACTTGATTCTGAGCATGCGCGTTTTTTTTCACGTCGTTAAAGCATACACACTATCGTTTTTCACGTCGTTAAAAAAAACGACATGAAAAACGACGTGAAAAAAGAGAGCATGTCCGGAATTTTTAATGGCCGTTTTTCACGTCGTTAAAAATGCTCTGGAGCATACACACGATCATTTTTCAGGGCCATTTTTTAAAATGGCAGTTTTAACGGCATGAAAAACGATCGTGTGTACGGGGCATTAGGGGGAGTCTGGAGAGGAATCAAGAGTAAGAGCGTCGCCGGGATTGGGATTACGGGAGGAGTCAGACGTGTATGGACTGTGGAGAACAGACTATAGAATAAAACCAGAGCCACCAACCTGGAGCCATCTAACTGAGACCTGCACACTGCACCGGAGAGGAGGTCAGTGACAGCGCCGTCAGGTCAGTCTGAGGGGTGGTCACTGATGTAAGGGGGGAGTGAATACAATTATGTAAGGGGCACTGATATAAAGGTTTCCCCTTATCTCAGTAACACCCCCCCCCTCTTACCTTAGTGTATTCACTCTGCGTAAGGTGTTCTCCGGTCACCAGAGTCCCCCCCCCACATCACATTTCCCGGCATTCCTCTTTACATCAGAGTCGGCAGGATTCCCCCTTACAGTGCAAGGGAACTCAGATGTAAAGGAAAATGCTGCAGAGCATAATCTAAGGAGGAACTCTGATGTAAGGAGTGCTCTGGTCACCAGAGACCACCTTATATCAGAGTCCACTGCATTCCCATTTACATCAGAATTCCCACGTACATCAGGGTCTGCAGAGTTTCCCCTGTTAGATTAGCAGGGATCGAGGCCCAGAAACATGTCCAGAGAACATAGGGGATAAATGGGTTAGATTAGAAGGGATGGATGTCCAGGGAAAACAGAGGAGGCCTCCATCCCTTCTAATCTAACCCATGTATCCTTTGTGTTCTCTGGACATGTCTCTGGGCCTCCATCCCTTCTAATCTTACAGGGGAAACTCTGCTGACCCTGATGTAAGTGGTAATTCTGATGTACATGGGAATGCAGTGGACTCTGATATAAGGTGGTCTCTGGTGACCAGAGCACTCCTTACATCAGAGTTCCTCCTTAGATTATGCTCTGCAGCATTTTCCTTTACATCTGAGTTCCCTTGCACTGTAAGGGGGAATCCTGCCGACTCTGATGTAAAGGGGAATGCCCGGAAATGTGATGTGGGGTGGGGGGGGAGACTCTGGTGACCGGAGACCACCTTCCGCAGAGTGAATACACTAAGGTAAGAGGGGGGGGTGTTACTGAGATAAGGGGAAACCTTTTTATCAGTTCCCCCTTACATAATTGTATTCACTCCCCCCTTACATCATTGTATTCACTCCCCCCTTACATCATTGACCACCCCTCAGACTGACCTGACGGCGCTGTCACTGACCTCCTCTCCGGTGCAGCGTGCAGGTCTCAGTTAGATGGCTCCAGGTTGGTGGCTCTGGTTTTATTCTATAGTCTGTTCTCCACAGTCCATACACGTCTGACTCCTCCCGTAATCCCAATCCCGGCGACGCTCTTACTCTTGATTCCTCTCCAGACTCCCCCTAAGAGACTGCAGACACGATAAAAGACAAGAGATAGTCAGAGATTGCAGACAGGTTAGAGGCTGCGGACAGGATACAGGAGGTGGTTAGAGGCTGCAGACAATAGGTGGTCAGAACATGTTCTCCAGGTGGTCTCTGGTGACCAGAGCACTCCTTACATCAGAGTTCCTCCTTAGATTATGCTCTGCAGCATTTTCCTTTACATCTGAGTTCCCTTGCACTGTAAGGGGGAATCCTGCCGACTCTGATGTAAAGGGGAATGCCGGGAAATGTGATGTGGGGTGGGGGGGGAGACTCTGGTGACCGGAGACCACCTTCCGCAGAGTGAATACACTAAGGTAAGAGGGGGGGGGGTGTTACTGAGATAAGGGGAAACCTTTTTATCAGTTCCCCCTTACATAATTGTATTCACTCCCCCCTTACATCAGTGACCACCCCTCAGACTGACCTGACGGCGCTGTCACTGACCTCCTCTCCGGTGCAGCGTGCAGGTCTCAGTTAGATGGCTCCAGGTTGGTGGCTCTGGTTTTATTCTATAGTCTGTTCTCCACAGTCCATACACGTCTGACTCCTCCCGTAATCCCAATCCCGGCGACGCTCTTACTCTTGATTCCTCTCCAGACTCCCCCTAAGAGACTGCAGACACGATAAAAGACAAGAGATAGTCAGAGATTGCAGACAGGTTAGAGGCTGCGGACAGGATACAGGAGGTGGTTAGAGGCTGCAGACAATAGGTGGTCAGAACATGTTCTCCAGGTGGTCTCTGGTGACCAGAGCACTCCTTACATCAGAGTTCCTCCTTAGATTATGCTCTGCAGCATTTTCCTTTACATCTGAGTTCCCTTGCACTGTAAGGGGGAATCCTGCCGACTCTGATGTAAAGGGGAATGCCGGGAAATGTGATGTGGGGTGGGGGGGAGACTCTGGTGACCGGAGACCACCTTCCGCAGAGTGAATACACTAAGGTAAGAGGGGGGGTGTTACTGAGATAAGGGGAAACCTTTTTATCAGTTCCCCCTTACATAATTGTATTCACTCCCCCCTTACATCAGTGACCACCCCTCAGACTGACCTGACGGCGCTGTCACTGACCTCCTCTCCGGTGCAGCGTGCAGGTCTCAGTTAGATGGCTCCAGGTTGGTGGCTCTGGTTTTATTCTATAGTCTGTTCTCCACAGTCCATACACGTCTGACTCCTCCCGTAATCCCAATTCCGGCGACGCTCTTACTCTTGATTCCTCTCCAGACTCCCCCTAAGAGACTGCAGACACGATAAAAGACAAGAGATAGTCAGAGATTGCAGACAGGTTAGAGGCTGCGGACAGGATACAGGAGGTGGTTAGAGGCTGCAGACAATAGGTGGTCAGAACATGTTCTCCAGGTGGTCTCTGGTGACCAGAGCACTCCTTACATCAGAGTTCCTCCTTAGATTATGCTCTGCAGCATTTTCCTTTACATCTGAGTTCCCTTGCACTGTAAGGGGGAATCCTGCCGACTCTGATGTAAAGGGGAATGCCGGGAAATGTGATGTGGGGGGGAGACTCTGGTGACCGGAGACCACCTTCCGCAGAGTGAATACACTAAGGTAAGAGGGGGGGGTGTTACTGAGATAAGGGGAAACCTTTTTATCAGTTCCCCCTTACATAATTGTATTCACTCCCCCCTTACATCAGTGACCACCCCTCAGACTGACCTGACGGCGCTGTCACTGACCTCCTCTCCGGTGCAGCGTGCAGGTCTCAGTTAGATGGCTCCAGGTTGGTGGCTTTGGTTTTATTCTATAGTCTGTTCTCCACAGTCCATACACGTCTGACTCCTCCCTTAATCCCAATCCCGGCGACACTCTTACTCTTGATTCCTCTCCAGACTCCCCCTAAGAGACTGCAGACACGATAAAAGACAAGAGATAGTCAGAGATTGCAGACAGGTTAGAGGCTGCGGACAGGATACAGGAGGTGGTTAGAGGCTGCAGACAATAGGTGGTCAGAACATATGTACAGGATAGAGGAGGTGGTCAGAGGATGGCGGACAGGATACAGGAGGCAGTCAGAGGATGGCGGACAGGATACAGGAGGCAGTCAGAGGATGTGGAAATGGTACAGGTGGTGGTCAGAGAATGCAGACATGTAGGGGGAGAAAACAGAGGGGTTCCCCGTGTAAGGGGTGCACACAGAGGGATCAGTCATGTAGGGGGATCACACAGTGGGATGAAGTACTGATAAGAGCTGTCACAGAAGGGCCCTCACACAGGACACATGGCAGGCAGGGCAGTGAGGTTGGCACACACAGGGTGATCAGGTTCCTGTTCTTAGGGGAGGTGATCCCTAGGGAAAATGGGGTCCCTAGGTGAGATGAAGTCCCCGTTGCCAGGAAAGATGGAGTTCCTGCCCCCAGGTGAGATGGAGTTCCTGCCCCCAGGTGAGATGGAGTTCCTGCCCCCAGGTGAGATGGAGTTCCTGCCCCCAGGTGAGATAGGATCCCTGCCCCAGAGTGAGAAGGGGGTCCCTGTTCCCAGGGGAGAAGGGGGTCCCTGTCCCCAGGAGAGGAGGAGTTCCTGTTCCCAGGTGAGTGGCCCAGAGGGTCCCTGTTTCCAGGGGAGAAGGGGGTCCCTGTCCAAAGTAGAGAAGGTGTCCCTGTACCCAGAGGAGAAGGGAGTCCCTGTCCCCAGGAGAGAGGGGAGTCCCTGTCCCCAGGAAAGAAGGGGTCCCTGTCCTCAGGGGGGAGAAGATTTCCCTGTCCTTTAGGGGGGAGAAGGTTTCACTGTCCTCAGGGGGGAGAAGAGGATCTCTGTCTTGGGGGGGAGGGGGTCCCTGTCCCCAGGAGAGAAGGTGTCCCTGTCCCAAAGAGAGAAGGGAGTCCCTGTCCCAAGGAGAGAAGGGAGTCCCTGTCCCCAGGAGAGTAGGGGCCCCTGTCCCCAGGAGAGAGAAGGTTTCTCTGTCCTCAGGGGGGAGAAGGGGGTCTCTGTCTTGGGGGGGAGGGGGTCCCTGTCCCCAGGAGAGAAGGGAGTCCCTGTCCCCAGGAGAGAAGGTGTCCTGTCCCAAGGAGAGAAGGGAGTCCCTGTCCCAAGGTGAGAAGGGAGTCCCTGTCCCCAGGAGAGAAGTGGTCCCTGTCCTCAGGGGGGAGAAGGTTTCCCTGTCCTCAGGGGGGAGAAGGGAGTCTCTGTCTTCGGGGGGAGGGGGTCCCTGTCCCCAGGAGAGAAGGGAGTCCCTGTCCCCAGGAGAGAAGGGGTCCCTGTCCTCAGGGGAGAGAAGATTTCCCTCTCCGTTTTAGGGGGGAGAAGGGGGTCTCTGTCTTGGGGGGAGGGGGTTCCTGTCCTCAGGGGGGGGAGGGGGTCCCTGTCCTCGGGGAAGATGGAGTGGGATATGGGATGGTCTCACTTACCATGACCAAGTCTGCAGGTCCCTCATTTATAGTCGTCTGGGCTCCCTCCAGCAGCATGGATGGGCGATCAGCTTATCCCCAGGGAGCACAGCTATGGCTTGACAATCTGGCAGCAATTGATGGGTACAGTAGCTGCGCTTGATGCACAGTGGCTGCGTTTGACGGGCACAGTGGCTGCGTTTGCTGGGCACAGTGGCTGCATTTCACGGGCACAGTGGCTGCATTTCACGGGCACAGTGGCTGCATTTCACAGGCACAGTGGCTGCATTTGATGGGCACAGTGGCTGCTTTTGACAGGCACAGTGGCTGCATTTGATGGGCACAGCGGTTGCGTTTGCTGGGTGCAGTGGCTGCATTTAATGGGCACAGTGGCTGCGTTTGCTGGGTGCAGTGGCTGCATTTGACGGGCACAGCGGTTGCGTTTGCTGGATGCAGTGGCTGCATTTGACGGGCACAGCGGTTGCGTTTGCTGGGTGCAGTGGCTGCATTTGACGGGCACAGCGGTTGCGTTTGCTGGATGCAGTGGCTGCATTTGACGGGCACAGCGGTTGCGTTTGCTGAGTGCAGTGGCTGCATTTGACGGGCACAGCGGTTGCGTTTGCTGGATGCAGTGGCTGCATTTTACGGGCACAGTGGCTGCATTTGACGGGCACAGCGTTTGCGTTTGCTGGGGGCAGTGGCTGCATTTGACGGGCACAGCGGTTGCGTTTGACGGGCACAGTGGTTGCGTTTGCTGGGTGCAGTGGCTGCGTTTGACGGGCACAGCGGTTGCGTTTGACGGGCACAGCGGTTGCGTTTGCTGGGTGCAGTGGCTGCATTTGATGGGCACAGCGGTTGCGTTTGACGGGCACAGCGGTTGCGTTTGACGGGCACAGCGGTTGCGTTTGCTGGGTGCAGTGGCTGCATTTGAAGGGCACAGCGGTTGCGTTTGACGGGCACAGCGGTTGCGTTTGCTGGGTGCAGTGGCTGCATTTGACGGGCACAGCGGTTGCGTTTGACGGGCACAGCGGTTGCGTTTGACGGGCACAGCGGTTGCATTTGCTGGGTGCAGTGGCTGCATTTGACGGGCACAGCGGTTGCGTTTGACGGGCACATCGGTTGCGTTTAACGGGCACAGCGTTTGCGTTTGACGGGCACAGCGTTTGCGTTTGACGGGCACAGTGAGGCTGCAATTGAATGGGGGGGGGGGTTCAGTTTATTTGATGAGTAATGTCTTCTATGCAAAGGCTTGGCCCCTCCCACAGGCAAAGCTCTATATTTTTGATGGACCTGCCATTCATATATACAGTGCTATGCACGGGGCCCGCCCCACTTCAGCAGAGCAGGCTAGGGGCGTGTCAGGGGCTGGAGGCGGTGCAGCACTATATTTTATGTCGACCTCGGTCCACAGTGTTAAGTGGCTAGCTTGTCCCCCCCTTCTCCAGAGCAGGCTAAGGGCGTGTTGGGGGCGGGGCTGGAGGCGGTGCTGCCGACGATGTTGAGCAATTCGCAACGCCTCCGCCCGCCCGCTCGAGTCTAGAATTTTCACGGACCGAAATAGGCTTCTGCGCATGCGCGGTATAGATGCGGTGAAGCCACGCATGCGCAGTGGAGCCTGGAATCAGCTGTGTTTGTGACGTAAGTGCACAGGAAGTGACGCGGTCGAGATCCTGCATGGGTCGAGACTTTTTTTACAACACTGGTGTAGCATGCATATCACTACCCCGTGTAAGATGCTACCCCCTGACGCTACTGCGCATGTGCCGATTTGAGACCAAAGAAACCGAGTGTAGAGCTGCTCACGATGTCCCCTCATATTACACAGAGGCAGACAGGAACTCCTTCTAGATGACAGCAGCTGAGGAACATGACAAGGCTCACAGCGGACACACAGGCTGGTTGTGAGGGGACAGCAACAAGCTGTATCACTTACACACAGGCTGGATGGGGCACACCATGGATATCACAGGCTGGATGGGGCACACCATGGACATCACAGGCTGGATGTTTGGCACAGGTTCTGGGATGTATAGCTCAGGACCGGTTAACCGCAGAAAGCTCCAGGGAGTCTCATTAGATTGCCCCAACAAAATGAGACCCCCCTCGTATTTTTACGGCCAGTATTCGGTAACCGGTACACCGGTAAAAACTTTCACATCTACCGCCTGGGCCACGGCTCTTAAAAATACACAGACACCGAAAGGTGGTAGGCACACTCCTTGGGGACTTAGGTTCCGAAGGTGTGGTCCAGGGAACCGATCTCCGACTGGTACCGGTTGCCCAAACCTAACCGGAAAATTACCGTTTAACATAGGAGTCTATGGCGTGGTTGGTCTGCTTTGGAAAAGCGGTGTTCCCCGATCTTACGTTCTCCGGTCTCCTTGGTTCACCAGTAGAGGAGGAATGGGGCTACATGTGTGCCAAGTTTGGGCTCCAGGGGACATACGGCCGGCCGGTACCGACTCCCCAAAGACGGTCACTCCAAAACACAGATTTAACATTGGCGCCTATGGGAAAACCGGGCCAGTTTGGGACACGGTTGCTACTCGGCCATAGGTCCCAGTGACCCGCACACTTGGCATGCACGTTCCCGAAATATGTGCCTACCAGAGGGCGAAGAAAGTGAGTCACTACCGGTTACGGTTCAGGAGAACCGGAAGTGTAAATTTGGGTGTTTTTGGGCCAAAAATCTGAGGTGGTTCCCCATTGACTTTAATAGAGAAAAACGTTTTTCGGTAAATAACTTTCGAACCCAATGGGCTACCAACTCCAAACTTGGGGAACATACACCTAAATAGCACACGGACCCCTGATAAAAAGATGGGGTTTCAGGGACCTTTTGCCGGAGAGTTACCGGTACCCTCTTTCATGGTAACTGTACTCCCGGGCCATGGGTCACAAAAATACCACACTTCATGGTGTGCTGTAGGGGGAATCTAGGGGTACCCACACACCAAGTTTGGGCTTGGTACCCCAACCGGAAGGTTCCGGTAAACGGAAAAGTGCACTTTGAACCAGTATAGCTCGGGACCGGTTCACCGCAGAGAGTTTTAGGGGGTCTCTTTAGATTGCTGCAACGCTTTCCAACAAAATGAGACCCCCAGCGATTTTTAAGGTCGGTAACCGGTACACCGGTAAAAACTTCCACACCTACCGCCTCGGCCACGGGTCTTAAAAATACACTGACACCAAGAGGTGGTAGGCCCACTCCTTGGGGATTCAGGTTCCAAAGGTGGGGTCCAGGGAACCGGTATCGGTTGCCCAAACCTAACCAGAAAATTACCATTTAACATGGGAGTCTATGGCGGGGGGTGGTCGGCTTTGAAAAAGCCGTGCTTGCGTGCCCCAGTCCTCAGACTTGGTACACCGGTAGAGGAGGAATGGGGCTACATGTGTGCCAAGTTTGGGCTCCAGGGGACATACGGCCGGCCGGTACCGACCATGCCAAAGACGGTCACTCCAAAACACAGATTTAACATTGGCGCCTATGGGAAAACCGGGTCAGCTTGAAACACGGTTGCTACTCGGCCATAGGTCCCAGTGACCCCCAAACTTGGCATGCATGTTCCCAAAATATGTGCCTACCAGAGGGCGAAGAAAGTGAGTCACTACCGGTTACGGTTCGGGAGAACCAGACGTGTAAATTTGGAAATCGGAAAATTACCGTTTAACATGGGAGTCTATGGCGGGGGGGGTGGTCGGCTTTGGAAAAGCGGTGCTTACATGCCCCAGTCCTCAGACTTTGCACACCGATAGAGGAGGAAAGGGGCTACATGTGTGCCACGTTTGGGCTCCAGGGGACCTACGGCTGGCCAGTATCGACTCCCCAAAGTTAACCAAGAATTAAAAATTTAACATGGGAGTCTATGGCGGGGTTGGTCGGCTTTGAAAAATCGGTGGTCCCCAGACTTGGCACATCGGTAGAGGAGGACTGGGGCTACATGTGTGCTAAGTTTGGGCTCCAGGCCGGTACCGGTTGCCCAAAGAGACCGGTAAAACCAAAACATGTACCCGGGAAAATGCCCATTTGACACTGGCTTCAAAGGGTGGGGGGATGGCCAGCTTGGGATATGATATTTCGGAACCCATTAACTTGGCACACTGGTAGGGGACACTCTAGGCTACATTCATGCCAAGTTTGGAGTCATGGGGACATACGGCCAGCCGGTACCGGTGTAGCATGCTATCACTACCCCGTGTAAGAAGCTACCCCCTGATGCTACTGCGCATGCGCCGCTTTGTGACCAAAGAAACCGAGTGCAGAGCTGCTCACGATGTCTACAGCTGACTCGGATTAACCCCTCACACGCTGATCTATCAGCTACACAGAGGAAGACACAAACTCCATCTAGATGGCAGCAGCTGCGGGACATGGTAAATGCTCACAGCGGACACATAGGCTGCTTGCGACGAGGGGACAGGTGTAGCATGAAGATCACTATCCCCTCTGGCTCACGGCGGACACATAGGCTGCTTGCGACGAGGGGACAGGTGTAGCATGAAGATCACTATCCCCTGTGGCTCACGGCGAACACATAGGCTGCTTGTGAGGAGAGGACAGCTGTACCATGAAAATCACTATCCCCTGTGGCTCACGGCGGACACATAGGCTGCTTGCGAGGAGGGGACAGGTGTAGCATGAATATCACTATCCCCTGTGGCTCACCGGGGACACATAGGCTGCTTGCGAGGAGGGGACAGATGTAGCATGAATATCACTATCCCCTGTAGCTCACAGCGGACACATAGGCTGCTTGCGAGGAGGGGACAGGTGTAGCATGAAGATCACTATCCCCTGTAGCTCACGGCGGACACATAGGCTGCTTGCGAGGAGAGGACAGGTGTAGCATGAATTAGAAGGAAATTGCTAAATTGTGCATCACCACAGGGTGACACTGTGGATGCACCTGGTATAAATGCGCCAACGTCCCGATAATCAATGGGAGAATATTGTTTAAACTAAAGATGGACTTTAAACGGCACATAGATAGATATTGTAAAAATTCTAAGGGTTTTATTGTTGGTAGAAAAATATAATTGAATTTAGGTAAAAAGTACATTAGAACAAAAAAATGACATTATGTAACAATCATCAATAATTGGTATAGGGTCCCATTTACAAGACTCAACACATCTCCCAGAGATTACATTGACATGTAAAATACACAAAGTAAAATAGGATAATGTATAGCCAACAAACACAAATAAGGAGTTGGACGGTATGCACGAGAGATGGCTGGTCTTATTGATAGGTCCGGTAAATTCAAAGATAAAGATCTTGCTTTCGCTCGACTAGTTTCGCGTTCCAAAACGCTTCGTCGGGAGCATAGTATTGAACAAGGCCGTGTTAGGTAGTGAAACCGGCCTAGGTATTTTTACCTGGCAGTCCGTATATCACAGGGTGCCAGTATTATATAAACACATTCATGGTAGACAGTAATACGTGATTTGAGTAAAAGAGTAACTATGCACAGGCTACTGATAGGTAGGGAACGTAAATCCAGGTGTAACAAGCCAGACAGTACTGTAGAAGAGTGTGTCAGTCAGAAGCACTTGCTCGAGCCACACAGTGGTAGTCTGTTTAGGTGACCCCTAGTGATGGACTGACCCAGCTTATAGCTTGACAAGAATTATGTGCTGGTGGACCTGGATGGAACCTCTCCTGTGGACCTTTTTTTTTTTTTTTTTTTTTTTTTTTCTTTTTACACTAAGTTCGTCCCTAGAAAATCGGTAAGGAGTGAGATTCAGTACATCCATCTCTACGTTGGATGCTGATGCACTCCTAGTGTCTGAAAATTTAGGATCTGAGTATTACCTTGATTGATATGACAGTCAAGGGTACTTTGCTTCTTAAAGTTTTGTAGTTGGATTGATGGGTGTAAAGTGGGTGTTTGGGACAAACTGGGAAATGGAGCTTGCGAGCTGGCCTCCACTGCTGTATTAGACACTTGCATATTGGTAGGTCCCAACCCTGCAGGAAATAAGGTTGATGGAGTACTGGTATTTCCGTTTTGTTGGGTCATCATCTGTAGGGCCTTTTGTACGATAGGGCCTATATAGGTGAGTGAATTACTTTCATTACCTTTACTCGGTGTCAGATCATGTCGGGTCGCAGGGTCAGTAGGTCTTGTATTATGATTGTCAGGTCTTTTTTTGGGGTAGGGAGTGAATTGCCCACCACCATAGGTCCTTTTTCGTCCACCATTGTTACCGTGTGCATTCAGTTGTCCTCTCGTAGTCGACTGTTGGGAAGAAAACGTAGACACGGATGAGTCAGACTCAACATCGTCATCATCAGTCACACCCGTCCCATTACCCCTACCTACTTTGGATTTTTTGAACCTAGTTTTCTTGGGACCACGATTCTGAAATGGTAATTGCCAATGATAGGCAAAGCCTTCTAAAAAGGCAGCCCTATCTTTAACCAACTTGCTTTGTTTTTTAAAGATAATATCTTTATTGATTTTGGTGATATAGTCTTTTACTTCCTGCCATTTGGCAGTGAAGTGTTCATGACCCTTCAAGGCCTCGCTGGTGGCCTGGAGGGACATAATGTCTTGGTCTAGGTTTTTAATCTCAATCTGATAATGGGAAACCAGCAAGTTGATTAAGTTGGTACTACATTGTGTAAGAATTTGTTCCCAAGCTAGTTTAAACTCGGCTCCATAGTTGTCAAAGGAGGGATAGATCTGAATTCTGAGCCCTAAAGGGCTAATGTTCTCTCGCACATATTGCTGAAGAAAGTCCACATGCCAATGCAGGTTTGACTTTTTCTTGAGCAATTTTTTCATTTTGGAAATATATTGCGTTAATCCTATTTCCTGACCTGTATTGACCCTGCATTCTGACTGAATCCCACTAATATAGCCTAGCCAGGCTGTACCTACGTAGTCCATCAAGAAATCAAAAAGGGAAGGGGGAAGAAAGGAAAAAAGGAAAAGTAACTGAAAAGTATATGGATACTGACGTATAAAAAAATATATCTATAGGGACACCTAGAGGCAAAAAATGGGTGCTTCCACCCCAATAATGATTTAGAAGGAAATTGCTAAATTGTGCATCACCACAGGGTGACACTGTGGATGCACCTGGTATAAATGCGCCAACGTCCCGATAATCAATGGGAGAATATTGTTTAAACTAAAGATGGACTTTAAACGGCACATAGATAGATATTGTAAAAATTCTAAGGGTTTTATTGTTGGTAGAAAAATATAATTGAATTTAGGTAAAAAGTACATTAATACAAAAAAATGACATTATGTAACAATCATCAATAATTGGTATAGGGTCCCATTTACAAGACTCAACACATCTCCCAGAGATTACATTGACATGTAAAATACACAAAGTAAAATAGGATAATGTATAGCCAACAAACACAAATAAGGAGTTGGACGGTATGCACGAGAGATGGCTGGTCTTATTGATAGGTCCGGTAAATTCAAAGATAAAGATCTTGCTTTCGCTCGACTAGTTTCGCGTTCCAAAACGCTTCCTCGGGAGCATAGTATTGAACAAGGCCGTGTTAGGTAGTGAAACCGGCCTAGGTATTTTTACCTGGCAGTCCGTATATCACAGGGTGCCAGTATTATATAAACACATTCATGGTAGACAGTAATACGTGATTTGAGTAAAAGAGTAACTATGCACAGGCTACTGATAGGTAGGGAATGTAAATCCAGGTGTAACAAGCCAGACAGTACTGTAGAATAGTGTGTCAGTCAGAAGCACTTGCTCGAGCCACACAGTGGTAGTCTGTTTAGGTGACCCCTAGTGATGGACTGACCCAGCTTATAGCTTGACAAGAATTATGTGCTGGTGGACCTGGATGGAACCTCTCCTGTGGACTCCACAGGAGAGGTTCCATCCAGGTCCACCAGCACATAATTCTTGTCAAGCTATAAGCTGGGTCAGTCCATCACTAGGGGTCACCTAAACAGACTACCACTGTGTGGCTCGAGCAAGTGCTTCTGACTGACACACTCTTCTACAGTACTGTCTGGCTTGTTACACCTGGATTTACGTTCCCTACCTATCAGTAGCCTGTGCATAGTTACTCTTTTACTCAAATCACGTATTACTGTCTACCATGAATGTGTTTATATAATACTGGCACCCTGTGATATACGGACTGCCAGGTAAAAATACCTAGGCCGGTTTCACTACCTAACACGGCCTTGTTCAATACTATGCTCCCGACGAAGCGTTTTGGAACGCGAAACTAGTCGAACGAAAGCAAGATCTTTATCTTTGAATTTACCGGACCTATCAATAAGACCAGCCATCTCTCGTGCATACCGTCCAACTCCTTATTTGTGTTTGTTGGCTATACATTATCCTATTTTACTTTGTGTATTTTACATGTCAATGTAATCTCTGGGAGATGTGTTGAGTCTTGTAAATGGGACCCTATACCAATTATTGATGATTGTTACATAATGTCATTTTTTTGTATTAATGTACTTCTTACCTAAATTCAATTATATTTTTCTACCAACAATAAAACCCTTAGAATTTTTACAATATCTATCTATGTGCCGTTTAAAGTCCATCTTTAGTTTAAACAATATTCTCCCAGGTGTAGCATGAAGATCACTATCCCCTGTGGCTCACGGCGGACATATAGGCTGCCTGCGAGGAGGGGACAGATGTAGCATGAATATCACTATCCCATGTGGCTCACCGGGGACACATAGGCTGCTTGTGAGGAGGGGACAGATGTAGCATGAATATCACTATCCCCTGTGGCTCACCGGGGATACATAGGCTGCTTGCGAGGGGGGGGGCACTGACCCCTGTATGATGGAGGAGGAGGGGGGCACTGATCCCTGTATGATGGAGGAGGAGGAGGGGGGCACTGATCCCTGTATGATGGAGGAGGAGGAGGGGGGCACTGATCCCTGTATGATGGAGGAGGAGATCGGTGCAGTTCGGTATACCATGAAAGATGGTATCCCCTCCCGCTCCTGTCATGCTGTGTGCCCCGCTACTGTCATGTGTGCAGATCAAACTTTCCCTTTATGTCTTGTTCGCACCATCTTTCATGGAATAAATGAGGTGAGCAATGCTGGGGTACACTGACCACTGTATGATGGATGAGGGGGGGACACTGACCCCTGTATGATGGAGGAGGGGGGCGGGGACACTGACCCCTGTATGATGGAGGAGGGGGGGACGGACACTGACCCCTGTATGATGGAGGAGGGGTCAGTCCCTCCCTCCTCCATCATCATACAGGGGTCAGTGCCCCCCCTCCTCCATCATAATCATATAGGGGTCAGTGCCCCCCTCCATCATCATACAGGGGTCAGTGCCCCCCCTCCTCCATCATCATACAGGGGTCAGTGCCCCTCCTCCTTCTCCTCCATCATACAGGGATCCGTGCCCCCCTCCTCCTCCATCATACAGGGATCAGTGCCCCCATCCTCCTCCTCCTCCATCATACAGGGGTCAGTGTCCTCCTCCATCATACAGGGGTCAGTGCCCCCCTCCTTCTCCTCCATCATACAGGGATCAGTGCCCCCCTCCTCCTCCATCATACAGGGATCAGTGCCCCCCCTCCTCCATCATACAGGGATCAGTGCCCCCCTCCTCCCCTATCATACAGGGATCAGTGCCCCCCTCCTCCTCCATCATACAGGGATCAGTGCCCCCCTCCTCCTCCATCATACAGGGGTCAGTGCCCTCCTCCTCCTCCATCATACAGGGGTCAGTGCCCTCCTCCTCCTCCATCATACAGGGGTCAGTGCCCCCTCTCCTCCATCATACAGGGATCAGTGCCGTCCTCCTCCTCCTCCATCATACAGGGATCAGTGCCCTCCTCCTCCTCCATCATACAGGTGTCAGTGCCCCCCTCCTCCATCATACAGGGATCAGTGTCGTCCTCCTCCTCCTCCATCATACAGGCGTCAGTGCCCCCCCTCCATCATATCCATGGTGTGCCCCCTGTGATATCCATGGTGTGCCCCCATCCAGCCTGTGTGTATGTGATACAGCTTGTTGCTGTCCTTTCCTCGCAAGCAGCCTATGTGTCCCCGGTGAGCCACAGGGGATAGTGATCTTCATGCTACACCTGTCCCCTCGTAGCAAGCAGCCTATGTGTCCGCCGTGAGCCACAGGGGATAGTGATCTTCATGCTACACCTGTCCCCTCCTCGCAAGCAGCCTATGTGTCCGCTGTGAGCCCTCACCATGTCCCGCAGCTGCTGCCATCTAGATGGAGTTCGTGTCTACCTCTGTGTAGCCGATAGATCAGCGTGTGAGGGGTTAATATGAGTCAGCTGTAGACATCGTGAGCAGCTCTGCACTCGGTTTCTTTGGTCACAAAGCGGCGCATGCGCAGTAGCGTCAGGGGGTAGCGTCTTACACGGGGTAGTGATAGCATGCTACACCGGTACCGGCCGGCCATATGTCCCCATGACTCCAAACTTGGCATGAATGTAGCCTAGAGTGTCCCCTACCAGTGTGCCAAGTTATTGGGTTCCAAAATATCATATCCCAAGCTGGCCACCCCCCCACCCTCCAGTGTCAAATGGCCATTTTCCCGGGTACATGTTTTGGTTTTACCGGTCTCTTTGGGCAACCGGTACCGGCCTGGAGCCCAAACTTAGCACACATGTAGCCCCAGTCCTCCTCTACCGATGTGCCAAGTCTGGGGACCATCGATTTTTCAAAGCCGACCAAACCCGCCATAGACTCCCATGTTAAATTTTCAATTCTTGGTTAACTTTGGGGAGTCGATACTGGCCGGCCGTAGGTCCCCTGGAGCCCAAACGTGGCACACATGTAGCCCCTTTCCTCCTCTATCGGTGTGCCAAGTCTGAGGACTAGGGCACGTAAGCACCGCTTTTCCAAAGCCGACCACCCCCCACCATAGACTCCCATGTTAAATGGTAATTTTCTGGTTAGGTTTGGGCAACCGGTACCGGTTCCCTGGATCCCACCCTTGGAACCTGAGTCCCCAAGGAGTGGGCCTACCACCTCTTGGTGTCGGTGTATTTTTAAGACCCGTGGCCGAGGCAGTAGGTGTGGAAGTTTTTACCGGTTTACCGGTTACCGAATACCGACCTTAAAAATCGCTGGGGGTCTCATTTTGTTGGAAAGCGTTGCAGCAATCTAAAGAGACCCCCTGAAACTCTCTGCGGTGAACCGGTCCCAAGCTATACTGGTTCAAAGTGCACTTTTCCATTTACCGGAACCTTCCGGTTGGGGTACCGAGCCCAAACTCGGTGTGTGGGTACCCCTAGATTCCCCCTACAGCACCATGAAGTGTGGTATTTTTGTGACCCATGGCTCAGGAGTACAGTTACCGTGAAAGAGGGTACCTTGGTGCGACCGGTAACTCCCCGGCAAAAGGTCCCTGAAACCCCATCTTGGGTTCGAAAGTTATTCACCGAAAAACGCTTTTCTCTCAATTAAATTCAATGAGGAACCACCTCAGATTTTTGGCCCAAAAACACCCAAGTTTACACGTCCGGTTCTCCTGAACCGTAACTGGTAGTGACTCACTTTCTTCGCCCTTTGGTAGGCACATATTTCGGGAACGTGCATGCCAAGTTTGGGGGTCACTGGGACCTATGGCCGAGTAGCAACCGTGTCCCAAGCTGACCCAGTTTTCCCATAGGCGCCAATGTTAAATCAGTGTTTTGGAGTGACCGTCTTTGGGGAGTCGGTACCGGTCGGCCCTATGTCCCCTGGAGCCCAAACTTGGCACACATGTAGCCCTATTCCTCCTCTACCGGTGAACCAAGTCTGGGTACCGGAGAACGTAAGATCGGGGACCACCGCTTTTCCAAAGCCGATCAACCACGCCATAGACTCCCATGTTAAACCAGTTAGGTTTGGGCAACCGGTACTGGTACTGGTCGGCCATCGGTTCCCTGGACCCCACCTTCGGAACCTGAGTCCCCAAGGAGTGTGCCTACCACCTCTCAGTGTCTGTGTATTTTTAAGAGCTGTGGCCGAGGCGGTAGGTGTGGAAATTTTTACCGGTGTACCGGTTACCGAATACTGGCTGTAAAAATACAAGGGGGTCTCATTTTGTTGGAAAGCATTGGGGCAATCTAATGAGACCCCCTGGAAATTTCTGCGGTGAACCGGTCCCGAGCTATACATCTCGGAAACCTGTGCCAAACATCCAGCCTGTGATATCCATGGTGTGCCCCATCCAGCCTGTGATATCCATGGTGTGCCCCATCTGTAGTGATCTAGTATAGTGGTTTCCAGTAGATAATTGATGTTTAAGTATTAGTATGATGATATAAGTTATGTTTCCGCAGTATCACCCAAGTTCTCCAGAGAGTGCAGTTTATTTAACTTTCAAAACAGAACAAAGTCCAATACTTGCACAGATGACAACGAATCCAATCAGAGTATATATATTAGACTTGTGCACAACGGAAAAATTCGTTCCGTTTCGGTTCGTTTCTTTCCGGTCCTGTTGATTCGTAATCATTCGTAATTTTGCTAGACGGGATTTTTCGTGTTCGGACTCATTCGTATTTTTGCAAGCGACATTTTTCGTTGAATTTTTTGTTGCTTTATAATTCGTACTTTCGGTAGAGTACGTTGTTTTTCGTTGATTCTGGACACAACTCCTACTTTCGTAACTTTTTTTGGGTTCGTACTTTCGGTAGAGTACGTTGTTTTTCGTTGATTCTGGACACAACTCCTACTTTCGTAACTTTTTTTGGGTTCGTTGATTCGTAATTTTCCGTGTCTCTCTCACAACGACGCTGCCTATTATGCCTAATGTGCTTCGAATGGATTTGTACTTTTCTAAATACATTGCGGTTATTTGTAACGATTCGAAATCTCGTATTTTACTTTCGTTTTTTACATGCGGCTATAGCCTCTGCCCCTGTACACCATTTTGAGAGGGTTCAGCACGGTGAGGGAGAAGCAGAGAGCAGAGCAGAGTGTTATTGTGCTTCGAATGGATTCGAAATCTCGTATTTTACTTTCGTTTTTTACATGCGGCTATAACCTCCGCCCCTGTACACCATTTTGAGAGGGAGTTCAGCAGGGTGTGGGAGAAGCAGAGAGCAGAGCAGAGTGAGTGTTATTGTGCTTCGTATGGATTCGTACATTCGTAACTTTTTCATAACGAATTATGCCGAAGACATTCGGGCATTCGCTATTTGCGGTATAATTTATTTCGGATTCGGTCTTATTCGTAATTGCTTTGTTCGGAAATTCGAATGCTTCCGAATGTCCGAAAGTTGCTAAATTCGGACGAATTTCAATTCTTTACGAAACGAATTGCACAAGCCTAATATATATATTTCAAAGTCCCATGTCTCCTAGATCATATTCTAGACCTGTGCTTTCCTATCCATGCAGAGTGACAAGACTAGCAGACTGAATATCAGCTTATATGGCTTATCTATTGAATGACTATTTGATTGGCTGTCTTTGATCTACACTCTGTCATTCAGGATGACAGAGAATGACCCCCACCTAGCCGGAGACGACCACAGCCATCATTTGCATTCTTGCATAATAACATCAACAAGCTCTCTTTTGACACATGCAATTAGATTACAGATACGAAAGGTGGCCTGAACACCGTTTTGATACATAAAAATAAACTCGTCCTGGATTCTTGCATATTGACATAAACAAGTCCCCTTGATATGTGTAGTAAATCCTGTTTGGCCCCTTTGGTCAACAAACACCCTTTGAAATGTAAGTGTTCAATTCAGTTAACAGGCCACCTCATACACCTGTAGGTAGGCTTGCATAAGATTAGCACATCAGTCATTATGTGTCCCCTCTGATATGTGTAGTAAACCTTGTTTGGCCACTAACCCCTTTGATCAACAACGACCCTTTGATATGTATAATTAGATTACAGATACCAAATTCAGCTGAAATATGGCCTGGTCAATCTTGTACTTTTACAATATATATATATATATATATATATATATATACTGTATATATATACATGTAGCGGGTACTTACTTTCCCGGGTGCATTTTTTTAATCTGGCGGTGACATCAGTGCTACGTTCCCGGCGGTCCACTAGGTGGCGTTGTCACCGTGGGCGAAGGGGCGAATATCACTGTGTGCCGGGTCTCCTTTTGGTCCTCTCTCGGCGGCGGTATGGTGGGGCGGGGAACCACCATGCTTGCTGGGAGAGGGTATAAAGGGGCCGGCCATCTTGGTCACGGGGTCTTCGTCCCAAGCACCTTTAGCTTGCGGACGTGGGTTCGTGCTCGTCCTCTAGGCGGCCTCGGCCTAGGGGACCACCGGAGATCGTGTTCCACCTCAGGCACCTTTAGTCCTGGGGTGAGGTACTTGCAAGAAGGTCCGGAGCTCAGTGCCCCACACTGAGTTCCGCGAGGGAAGGGTCCTAAGGTGCTTCGGGGATGGAGGCCTAAATCTGAGTAAGACGCAATGGACCGGGGAGAGCTCCTCACTCGAAGACCCGGTGCAGCAGACTGCCGGTGACGGGTGAGTCTCTTGTCGGAGACCGTCCAGAAGGATCCCCTTTACCTCGTGCGGAGACCATAGCCCACTCTCCAGGAGGAGAGTGGAGGATCGAATTTGTGTCTGGGCCTATTCACACTCACACCTCCTTTTCTGTTCTATCTATCAAGGAAGTCCCTGTATGGTGTGTTCTAATAAAGGAGTGTTGGACTTTAATGGTGTGAGGCTCAATTCCTGGCGGACGAAGTTCACGGTGACTCTTGGAAGGAGGATCCGGGTGCACAGCACAGACCCGAAGGTAAACGAGACATTGCTGATACCACAGGTAGTCTACACGTGGTGGAGGCTAGGCGTAGTCCACCCGCTCTCTCTCTCTCTCCACCATCGAATACCCCTAGACAAGAGACAGTGCGAGCCGCACGGATAGGGAAGAGGGGAAGGCACTACACGTGGGGGCTCGGGTCCGGTATTGTGTTGTGCATCACAGTATGGAACAAGTCTGCTGGATGAGTTAACTGAATAGGCCAAAGTGCAGCCCTGCTCGAAGTCGTGGAACTGACCCCAGACAAGGGAAAGGCTCACGCAGGAAGAGCGGTGAACGGGGGGAGGCCCAGCCGTGTGAGGTACTACATGTGGGGGTTTCTAATTGCACTGCGCCAACAGACACAACCCCCGCAGCTTAGTTCGTGGGCGTGGCTCAACCAAAGAAAGTGAAAAAGCCAGCGAACTGGAGCAAAGGGGAGGAGTCCAATACGTGAGAGGGCTACACGTGGGACATTGGCGCGAAAACTCTGCAGTGTGCGATGGACCAGCAACAGGTCACCATGTTTGGACATACCTCATGGATTCCAGTTCACCCTGCTACTACCACGATGACTGCTGCTGCTCCGATAACGGATACCGGGATCCGGCTGAAGCCAAGGGGTCGATTCGCCCTGTATTCGTGCATGGAAGTAGAGGCCCTGGGTGTAATTTGTCCCTGGTGCTCGGGACTGGTGTGCCACCTGAAGCCCTTCAGATAATGTGAGGCCTGTGGGGAGTTCCTGTTCGAGGTGGATCCGGCAGTTGACAGGCCGAGAACCATCTACCCAGGCCGGGCTTCAGGCAACACTACTCGCAGAGGAGGAATTACTGCTGTAAAAGCCATCCCAGCGCACACTGCCGTGACCGCGGAGGAGGTCGTTAAAACTCAACGGGAGAAATCCGAGGATGCTGACTCGGTCACCACTGTCTCACAGCGTCCGCCACCGAAGAAGAGAACCAGCGTGGTGGCCCCGACCAGCGGTGGTGGCGGACCATCTCGCCAGCTCACGCCAGGCCCAGATGAATCCGTTGACGAGGGTTCCGGACGTCCCGCTTCAAGTAAAGGCCGAGGTGAGCCGGGCAAAGAGACTTGGTGCATGGGCCGAGGTGCCGGGAAGGCGTGGCCCAGTAAGCCCGCGGGAGGTGGTAGCTCTGTCTCTACAACGGGCTACATACCCGCGGAGGAGTGTGATACCTCGGATCTGGAGTCGCTCTCTGATCTGGGAGATGACACCGCTATTGATGAACTGTTTGCAGAGAAGGGCTGGGACAAAGTACTGCTAGCTTCATTCCGAAGGTCCCGGGGTTCACCCATGTCCTTGGGGGAGAGTACACCCCGGGTGGAGGCACCAGCGCCTGGACAAGGGTCCCGTCCCCAGCCCAAATCTACATCTCCGGTGCCACCTGCATCAGGTACTGGGGAACAGAAGTTGATGCTACGGGTACCTATGCCTCAACCAGAAGTGGTCAAGGCCCCTCGTCACCCGGACTCTATAGTTTTGCCCGGCGAAGGGGACAGAGCCACAATGCCTCCGCTGTCAAGGCTTCAGAGACTCTTCTGCCAGAAAGTTGCTGCTGACTACGGGTGGGAATATCCGTACCTCTCCAAGGAGTTACTTTACGAAGTGGAGGTGTGCCGAGAGCGCTGGTATAATGACTTCGTGTGGACCCACCTTAAGGTCCCACACGCCCGCAGGTATTTGACATGCTCGCCAAAGGCATCTCAGCGGTTCAAAGATTGCAAGGCGGAGTGGATGTTGGGAAGACACATCCATGCAGATAAAGTGTTGATCCGACGCAAAGAAGGTGAAGATGTGGAGTACCATTTGGAGACCATGGACCGGCATTTGAAGCCTCTTGTTCTGCCGCATCCCCGCTTCTACCTCTGAGGAGAAAGAGACTCCAGTTGTTTGCTTTTCAAAAGGACCCTGCACCCCCTGAACTTTGCTGTTTGACTTTCTTTTTGGTGCTATCATCAATGTTTTGCCCAGCAAGAGGGGTGCTTGTGTCATTCCAAGGAAGAACTGTTCCAGTTGTTGTTCTTTCCTTTCCGGTGAGAAGTTGCAGACTTTGGGGTAGATAGGGCCCGGAGTCAAGCAACAAAGAAAAGAGAAGATGGTTCAACGGGTGCAGTTACCGCAAGGCTGTCACCAGGTGGCAGTCTTGTGCAACGTTACACATTGTACACACTTACACTGGAGGAAAAGATATTTCTCTTCGGAGGAGTTTTTTCTCTCACACATACACATGTGTCAGGGTTTTATTGTTTCTTTTCTCTTCCCTCTGCAGGAGAGTGTCTCGTCAAGATTATGGAACCCGGGGTGGTTCTTAGTTAGGATGGGAGGGAAAAGTATAATGTTGGAATGTGATTTCATGTTTAAAATGTTGTCTTTCACTCCTCTTTTGTTGCAGGGGCTCAGACACAACTTCTCCGTTAGGATAGTTTCCTAAAAATTTTTGTTTTTCAAATTGTTAGTTGGTTTCTGGATTGGATTATGTCAGCCGTTGAGGGCGTGATTCACTCCAGACACTGGGGTCCAGTGTCAAAAGACAGGGGGGAAAGTGTAGCGGGTACTTACATTCCCAGGTGCATTTTTTGAATCTGGCGGTGACATCAGTGCTATGTTCCCGGTGGTCCACTAGGTGGCGTTGTCACCGTGGTCGAAGGGGCGAATATCACTGTGTGCCGGGTATCCTTTTGGTCCTCTCTTGGCGGCAGTATGGTGGGGCGGGGAACCGCCATGCTTGCTGGGAGAGGGTATAAAGGGGCCGGCCATCTTGGTCACGGGGTCTTCGTCCCAAGCACCTTTAGCTTGCGGACGTGGGTTCGTGCTCGTCCTCTAGGCGGCCTCGGCCTAGGGGACCACCCGAAATCGTGTTCCACCTCAGGCACCTTTAGTCCTGGGGTGAGGTACTTGCAAGAACGTCCGGAGCTCAGTGCTCAACACTGAGTTCCGCGAGGGAAGGGTCCTAAGGTGCTTCGGGGATGGAGGCCTGAATCTGAGTAAGACGCAATGGACCGGGGAGAGCTCCTCACTCGAAGACCCGGTGCAGCAGACTGCCGGTGACGGGTGAGTCTCTTGTCGGAGACCGTCCAGAAGGATCCCCTTTAGCTCGTGCGGAGACCATAGCCCACTCTCCAGGAGGAGAGTGGAGGATCGAATTTGTGTCTGGGCCTATTCACACTCACACCTCCTTTTCTGTTCTATCTATCAAGTAAGTCCCTGTATGGTGTGTTCTAATAAAGGAGTGTTGGACTTTAATGGTGTGAGGCTCAATTCCTGGCGGACGAAGTTCACGGTGACTCTTGGAGGGAGAATCCGGGTGCACAGCACAGACCCGAAGGTAAACGAGACATTGCTGATACCACAGGTAGTCTACACGTGGTGGAGGCTAGGCGTAGTCCACCCGCTCTCTCTCTCTCCACCATCGAATACCCCTAGACAAGAGACAGTGCGAGCCGCACGGAGAGGGAAGAGGGGAAGGCGCTACATACATATACATATATATATATATATATATATATATATATATATATACACATAAATACATATGATGTCCCACGTAAATCGGCCAACATATTACAACATAAATTGAATAAACACAAAAATTAGGGAAAGAGTTCTCAATAGCGGGTGAGTAAAAGTGTTATTGGGTATGCTCCCCCAAGGCTCCTGAAATTCTTTAGCAATTTTATTAGAACTGATGAGGTTCTCCTTCACCAGTTCTTGTAATTCTATAATTTTCCTACTATCCCTCTTAAATAATGTATCCAATTCAACTGTAAGTGGTGGTATTTTCTTAAATAAAGGAGAAATCATAGAGTCCCATTTGCCAAGATCGGTTTGCTCAATGTCCATAGATACTTGATTCATCTGGATATTAGCTCGAATATCTTCCTCTCCAATTGTTAACAGTCCATATGTGAGGTTCACACACCAGCCTGTGATAGGTTTCCGGTACTGAACTTGTTTCTGCCAAGTGAATAAAGGGGGACCCCTAATGCACAGACCCTCGAGTCTTCCCCATGAATTATTCTCTTCCAGGCTGGTTCGAATTTTTGCAATTGAACCAGGCAGTTTCCAGAGTGTGTAGCAGCACAGCCATCTATGTACTCCAGCCGCTCAAAAGAACAGGAACAAAGCCAGGCCTGGGCACGTCTGGTACAGCAGTTGGGGTCCATGGTTTTCCACACTTGGTTATCCTTGACGACGAGTCTGCTTTGTGGTAGCAGTTGTTTCAGTATATTAGTGCCATTTCTCACCTCCACTTCACCAAGAATGATCATCTTGTATACGGGTAAGGGGGTTGTTGACCATGTAGGGATGTCGACGGTCAGAGGTATTTCCTGCTTTCCAATGCAATCTTCATTGCAGAGAGTGTCCTTACTTTAGCAAGGGCAAAGTTCCTACAAGTAACACCACTGTCTTTGATAAGATTGAATAATAAAGTTGAGTTCATTATCCTTTGCCATTCTCCTTGTTTGATTTCTTGAAGCCCTAGGCTTAGGTGTTCGCTCAGCAAGTTTCCTATGATACCACAAACTATAGACTTGGATACATTATTGGTTTGAAGTGTTTTATTCAGTGCACTCACCGACACTTGAATGTTCTGCAAATCTGCAGCGATGGTGTGAATGTTCTGAATATCTATTTTCATTTCAGCTAGAGCGTCTAAATCCACTCTTCCCCCTTTAAGCAGTATCTGCTATAATCCACCCACAAAATTTTGTTCTCTTATATTTAGACTCTCTATATAAACCCTATTCCAAATTGAACTACCCAAACTGAGGCCTGATATGATATCAGTACCCAGATCCCTCTTTGAAACTTTCTTAAAATTAAGCCCTTGTGTAGCATCCCAAAATAAGTTTATATGTGTTTGAAAGACCGTTAAAAAAACCATAATCCCATTGATTTTGGGCAACTCTCTGGAATGTTAAATGATGTAAAATTCAACAATAATGGTAATGGTAAATATGAAACATTGCTATACACTAAAGTTTGAGTCCGCTCAAGGAAAAGTCCATGTTCTGGCCATTGTAAAATTGTAGGACAGTCTCTAGAATTTGTGACCATTATATTTAGGATTTTTGAATAGACTCCATCCTTCACATCATGAGGGCTACAGGATATAATACCCTCCTTAAATATTGTAAAAGTCCTTTCTAAAGTCATTTGCATTTGTGGTCCATTCTTTGTCCCCACTCATATTATATTTGTACTCCTGTGACGATCGCTTCCTTCTGGGTAAGTCCAAACCGCATATTCCACAAAGTAATCAGATTTTGGCATCATGATCTCACATTCAACGACTATCCACCCCCCCCCGACTATGCCCTTTACAGTATCCCCATGTATCTGGATGCCTTCTGAGGTCTCTAAAACAGTAAGTTCTGTAGTATGATCCACTACACTTCTTTTATTTCGATCCGATTTCCCCAATGGTAAGCATTTGAATTCTTTAACTTGACACTTTTCCACTCTGATGTTTGTGATGCAAAGTAGTAGAGTGATTGACGCTGTTATCAACACGTATGCTAATAGAGGCTTGTATTTGTCCAGGGGGGATGTCTTCATTTTGGTGTAGTCTTCTGACATTCGCATTCCTCCTGGGACCTGAAAGACAATCTCAGGAAGAAAGTTAGACAATGCTCTCATCCATCAAATCCATTTTTCTTTAAATGCTTTGATCTGACATGCATGACTCCACCTTGACCTATCCTCTCCCAAGTCTAATAAGTAAACAGAGGGTCCAATTTTGTCTATGACTGCATAAGGGCCCTTCCATTTTGCCTTAGGAAATGGGTGAAACCCAGAAAAATCCTGTAACATTACTCTAGCCCCAATTTGGTATTCACTAGTGTCACCCATTGCATTGAACCACTGTTGTGAGCTTTTATGGGTACATTCATCAGTGGCACACACAGCCTTATGTACTGTAATCACATGATCCTTTAAGATCTCTACCCATGATTCAGATAAAGACACAGTTTCTAATGCTGCTGGGACCGGATTTATCAGATGTTTCCAGGTTCTCATTGTTCTGCCGAGCAGAGCTTCATAAGGTGCAAAGCCTATGGACCTGCAAACTCTGGAACGAATAGTTGCCAGAACAAAGGGTAATTTTTCATCCCAATCGGTACCTTGCTCATTTACAACCTTTCTAAGAGCATTTTTAATTGTCCTGTTCATTCGTTCAACCTGTCCTGCAGACTCAGGGTGATAAAAGATGTGAAATTTTTGGATGACACCAAGAAGCTTACATGTTTCTTGCATCACATTACCTACAAAACCTGGCTATTGTCACTGTCTAAAACTTTTGGTATCCCCCACCGACTAAATATTTATTTTGACCAAGATCCTTGCAGTAGTAGTGGCAGTACAGTTTTTGGTAGGGAAAGCTTCAACCCAGTGACTGAAAGAATCCACAAAAGCCAGCAAATATTTGTTCTGGTGTGCAGTGTTGGGTAATTCACCTGTGTAATCAATTTGTATTCGCTCCCATGGTCCCATGGGAGCTTGTCTCATCAGTGTCCCTCTCCTCTTCCTATTTGCGGGATCATGCCTGGCACACATCAAACATGATAAGATATGGTCCTGCATGTGTTTTTTGTTTTGAGGCCACCATGCTACATGATCTAATCTCTCTAAGGCTAAAGGAAGTTTGGGGTTTCCACCAACAGGGGACCCATGAATCCATGTAAGAATGTCTTTCCTCACACCTTTTGGGGCAACCCATAAAGATAAATCGTTTTTGTAAGTTATTAAAAGGCCACCTTTCACCTGCATCTCTTGACCCTCAAATTGTATGGGCCCAGTCCCACACATTTCTTTTAGTTGAGCTAATTCCTCATCCTGATCTTGTATTTTACCCAACTCACATGTCCTTTCTTCAATTCCTTTTGCTTGAGCACGTGTAAGGGCAGACACTGGAAATGAGAAAGTATGCTCTATATGAGGCCATTCGGGGCATGTTACTGCAGCCTCCTTTGCTAATCTATCTACAGTATTGTTCCAGTAGTGCTCGATTGTTTGTTTTCTGTGGGCCTGTACCTTTCGGATATGAATTTTTGAAAAGAATTGCGTTTCCTCCTCTATCATTTTCCATAAGGGTGCATATCTTATCTCACTGCCATCTGTTCCTTTAAAGCCCATCACATTCCACCATGAAAGATAGACCACTGCACCCTTGCATACCTGGTCTGAGTCAGAAGCAATGTTAACAATTCCACCATCATCTCTTAACTCAATGAGAACTTGCAGAAATGCTGCTATCTCCACATACTGTGCAGAACGAGCTCTACCTGAATATGAAAATTGTCTCTGTACCTCGCCATTTTTTACACAAACACCAGCAAATCCTGAGATTCTACTTCCATCTTTATAGTAAGAAGAACCATCAATGTACCAGCACTCATTTTCCAGGTCAAAAGGTTTGGATATGGCAGTAAAAACTCTGTGCTGAAAACTATTTCCTTGCACTTGACATTCATGAGCTTCACCTTCAATCATCAATCCACCAATCAGGACGCTAGGTTCTTTTAACATCAAACCCTCAATATTCTCTGACAACAAAGCTGTAGTCCATCTTGCCAGCCTTTTACAATTCACATCTGCTTCTTTCCATTTCCCATTTGCTAACATGACTATAGGAGTGTGGTGGCTAGCAATGATAACCCTTTGTGTACCTGTCAAGTACCTGAATTTGTTGATTGCCCAATAACAACACAGCACCATATGAGTACACAAAGGATACTTCTGTTCTGCAGATGATAGTAAACGTGATGCATAGGCCACAGGTCATGAGGCACAAACTCCCTGCAGAAACCTGTCATGCCTAAGAACTGTCTCAGACTTTTTTCATCAGTGGGCAAAGGTAGCTTACCTATCAGCTCAACCCTTTGCTCATTGATACTTCGCCCTGACTGTGCTACAGTAACACCCAGAAATTTGACTTCTTTCTTCCCCAGTTGTATTTTCTTTGGGTTAACTTTCAAACCTGCTTCTCCCAAAAGCAATAACATTTCACTCACATCGTTCACATGCTCCTCCATAGAGGCTGACCCAATCAAAATGTCATCAAGATATGAAATTACTCTTTCAGGTTTTTAAAACTTATCAATCACTTCTTTCATATGTGAGTGAAATATTGCTGCACTGTCTTTGTACCCTTGCGGAAGAACTGTCCAATAATATTGAAGGCCCGCCCAGCTGAAGGCTGTTTTGTATTGACATGTTGGGTCAAGGGGTAAATTCCAATAACTGTTACTGATATCGATGACCGTAAACCATATCATTTCTGGCGTTAATTTGGAAATCATTTCAGGTTAAGCTGCTACCACAGGTGCCATACTTTTAGCATATTTGTTTAAGGCACGGTAATCTATCGTCAGCCTGAACGACCCATCGGGTTTGATGACTGGCCAGGCTGGCGAATTGCATGTTGATGCACCCCTTTTTAATGTACCTTGCGCCTCTAATTGTTTTATAGCTTCTGTTATAGGTTTAATGGCATCTTTTGGAATTGGGTATTGCTTGAGAGATTCTGGATCAAATCCTTCCAATAAAATCATTGTATTCATCCTACCACAATCTTGTTTATGTTTAGCCATTATGTCATCAAATTCACACATCAGACTATCCCAACAGGGATCCCAATCTCCATGTAACACACCGACAGGCTTTACTGCTGCTGTTACCAATTCCATGGGAGGATGCCACACATGACCCAATCCGTCATTTTCAGACATCCTCCACAACTTCATGTTTGCAAGATCAACCACCAGACCCTGCTGTACACAGACATCAGCACCAACTATGTCCTGATTTTGACAAACAACGTCACACTCCCACTTCTCTCCCCCTATTTGCATCTCAACACCACGCACAAAAGGAGCTTCAATGGAATGTCCAGTGACACCTGTTATTCTAATTTTCTCATTTCCAGGGACAACAGATTTACTAAAACTAATAGCTGCCACACTATCTAACAGCGCATTTACACGAGTTCCCCCTAATGTTACATCAACAGTGGGCCGCCCCCAGGAGTTTAATTTTAAATCAGTTAAGAATCGGCAGGAAGGGGCGTGGGAGGCTCGGAACCCCTAACAATGACTGTTAGAGGGTGACACAGCACTTTCCAGTCCTACTGCTGCTACTTTCACCCCTCCTGCTTTTATTTTTTCCATTTCTTCCTGTATCTTATATAGCTCCTCCTGCAAACGATCTCTCTCGCTTCTCATTTCACTAAACGGCACCCAAGGCTGTCTACTAGGCTTTCCTCTAGATTCTGGCCTTCTATAACTACCTGAAGTGTTATAAGATCTTCCTCTCCATGATCCCAAATCATCTCTATTTTGCTGACCCTCGACTCTAAAAATCCTAGCTGCATCAACCGCAAGACTGTCCTCTCTGCACTTTCTTCTCCACAAATTATCCGCTCTTAACGAAATGTCACTATAATCACTAGGATCAGGTGTAACAGATAAAATGCCTTCCCTGACATCATCATCCAATGCTTCCAATAACATTGCCCTATGAACCAAACCACCACGTTCAAAACCGGGATTCCCAGTCATCACATATTCCATGACACTGCTAATTCTATCTGCAAGTTCATATGGGCATTCATTCTTCATTTGCCTAATTTTTCCTGACAAGGACATATTTGTCGTTACACTATACAATGCTTTCAATAATTCTCTTAAAACATCCTTAGTTTTATGACGCTGGCCACAATTTTGCAAAATCCTTACCCACAATCCATTGCCTACACTTTTCTGCAAAATACTAGCTAGGTCCTCCACATTCAAGTTGTATGTGTCTCTGACTCTCTGCAAATCACAAAACCATTTCATGAACCTATTTACATCATAGCGGGGTACCTGACCTATCTCTCTTATAATAGCTTCCATCTCCTGTGGCTTTAATTGTTTTGTGATCAATTTAATTTCACTTGTATCGTCAGCGTTCAATACAGTTGTTGTAGTGGTAGGAGCTGCTGGTATGCATGGGGCTGCATGTAACTCATCCCAGGGATATATTGGCTTATAATCTTTGGTATCAAGCTTTATTTTAGAAGTATAATTTTGATGCATATAACTTGATTTTTCAGCCAATTTATCAAAAGCAATGTTAGCAGTATGTTTACACTCCTCCAACTGTTTCTCAACAATTTGTATTTTCACTGACAATTCCTCATTTACTCGACTTAAATCATCACATAATTTTGCCTTCACAATCAGTGCCTCCCCAGTAGTGATAGCATGCAACCTGAGATCTGATATCCTCCCATTCAACCCTTTCTCCATAACCTCATATCTCTGAGTCTGTTCTAGAAATTTCTGCTTTTTCCCCTTAGAGCCGGTTCACACCAGGGCGGCGCGACGCGGCACGACTTGTGGGGGCGACCTCGGCGGCGCGATCTCAAGACGACTTGAGACGCCCGCCGAGGCGATTTGCATAAGACTTCTGTCTAGAAGTCAATGCAGGTCGCCTTGGGTCGCCCCCAAAAGTAGTACAGGAACCTTTTTCTAAGTCGGAGCGACCTGAGTCGCTCTTACTTAGAACGGTTCCATTGAAAAGCGTGGGACGCGACTTGTCAGGCGACCGAGTCGCCTGACGAGTCGCCCTGGTGTGAACCGGCTCTTGATCTCCTCTATTAATTCTGTACAACAAGACAGTAGTCCCTGAATAATGATAAGCATAATCATTAAATCCCATGACTGTCTACATTCTTGGGGAATCTCATAAGATCCCCCATGACTTTTTATATAATTTAACAGCCATATATTCACATCCTCTCCCTTAGTGCTATTGTCACCACCAGACACAGCCAATGCCATTGTGATAAAATAAAAGATAAATGCTATTTAGAATATAATGAAAATAATGAATAAGGCACACTTACCAATTGTTAGGTTTTGTGGAACTTCCTTTCTGGGTCCTCACGGTCATCTGTCACCTCACAGATTGTGAGATCCAGTCTCCAGAGAATAATTCTAGGCTTTCAAACTTGTTAAACTTTGTAGATCAGACTCTTGTCCCTTGGTTCTTGGTTCTCCATCAGACTTCTGTCCACCTCACAGGATTGTTGTCATCACCGACTTCTGTTACTAAGTCCTGAAAATGCGCTTCTGGTCGCTTGAACGGCACCAATGTAGTGATCTAGTATAGTGGTTTCCAGTAGATAATTGATGTTTAAGTATTAGTGTGATGATATAAGTTATTTTTCCGCAGTATCACCCAAGTTCTCCAGAGAGTGCAGTTTATTTAACTTTCAAAACAGAACAAAGTCCAATACTTTCACAGATGACAACGAATCCAATCAGAGTATATATATATTTCAAAGTCCCATGTCTCCTAGATCATATTCTAGACCTGTGCTTTCCTATCCATGCAGAGTGACAAGACTAGCAGACTGAATATCATCTTATATGGCTTATCTATTGAATGACTGAGCAATTTGATTGGCTGTCTTTGATCTACACTCTACAACCCCGTGACCAAGATGGCCGGCCCCTTTTATCCCCTCTCCCAGCAAGCACGGCGGGTTCCCCGCCCCACCATACCGCTGCCCAGAGAGGACAAAAGTAAGCTCCGCACACATCGGTATCCGTCCGTCGGCCCACAGTGACAGCGCCACCCAGTGGACCTCCGGAGATACACCACTAGTGTCACCGAAAAATTCAAAAATTTACGGCGGGAAAGTAAGTACCCGCTACATATATATTGTGAGGGGGTTAACTCAGCAGCGGGTGTGTGTGACCCCCTGGATGGGTTCACCACACAAAAACAGGCACAGCAGACAGTGGTAGGAGAAAACAAAAGGGTGTGGTTTTATTTGAACTATATACAGACAAAAAAATACAGCAAAAAACAAAAGAAGCAGGAAAATAAACCCTGGTCAACTTGACCGCTCACTACACACGTTGGTGTCCCTAACTAACAACTGGGTACAGCCTTGTGCTGTCCCAGTCCCTAGCTCCCTGCTTTTTAAAGTTCTTAGCAATAACCACACAGGCTTTGGCTCACCGCACAGAGATCACACTCCCCAGACTATCCACACAGATCTGGTTCCAGGTTGTAGCATCTCCCTTAGCATGCTGGGAGTTCTTGTAGAGGCCCTAATGAGCCCACTTGCTTCAGCTGGGCTCATTAACTCTTCCCCTGCAAGAGTCCCAGCACTCCCCCTAGTGGTATAAACTGGCATAAAGCCTGAATCCAGGACATATATATCTCCCATCCTGGATGCAACCTGGTGATTTTACCTGCCTGCTGTTACATACCCCCCCCCCCCTCTTGTTTTAACCTTGGGGTTGGAACACAAGCAATCAGGCATGCATGTAATCGAGACAAAGCATCCACATTCCCCATTTGAACGCCAGGGCGATGCTTTACTGTAAAGTTGAATTCCTGTAGGGCCAGGAACCACCTATTTACTCTTCTATTTGTCTCTTTGTTTTGAGCCATCCACTTTAAAGGAGCATGATCAGTAATCATGTCAAAGTGCCTACCTAAAAGATAGTACCGAAGGGAATCTAGAGCCCACTTCACCGCTAAACACTCCTTCTCAATTGTGGCGTAATTTACCTCATGGGACTTCAATTTCCTGCTGAGGTAAATGACTGGGTGCTCTTCCCCGTTCCAGACCTGGGACAATACTGCTCCTAACCCAACGTCTGATGCATCACTTTGTACGACAAAGTCCCTAGAGAAGTCTGGTGAGTGCAACACTGGCTGGCTACATAAGGCTTTTTTTAAGAATTGGAATGCTGCCTCAGCCTCTGGGGTCCATTTAACCATGACAGACTCTTTCCCTTTTGTCAGGTTGGTTAGGGGCACAGCCTGAGAAGCAAAGTGGGGAATGAATCACCGATAATAACCAGCGATTCCAAGAAAGGCTTGTACCTGCTTCTTGCTGTTGGGACGTGGCGAATTCTGTATGGCCTCGACTTTATTGACCTGGGGTTTTATTACTCCCCTCCCAATGGTGTACCCAAGATATTTGGCCTCCTCCTGTCCAATGGTACACTTCTTGGGGTTGGCCTTAAACCCAGCTTCCCGGAGAGAGTCTAGGACTGCTTGCACTTTTGGCAGATGTGAGGCCCAATCTGTGCTATGGACAATTACATCATCCAGGTAAGCCGCAGCATACTTCTGATGGGGCCTCAGTATCTGGTCCATTTTCCGCTGGAATGTTGCCGGTGCATTCTGTAATCCAAACGGCATTCTTTTATATTGGAACGCCCCATCTGGGGTTACAAACGCGGTTTTCTCCTTGGCCGATTTGGCCAGGGGAATTTTCCAATACCCTTTTGTGAGATCAAGGGTTGTCATGTATCGGGCTGTTCCCAGCCGGTCGATCAACTCATCTATACGTGGCATGGGGTAGGTGTCAAATTTTGTAACTTTGTTCAGTTGTCTAAAATCGTTACAAAATCGCCAGCTCCCATCCGGTTTAGGCACTAACACTATGGGACTGGACCAATCACTTTGGGATTCCTCTATCACCCCCAACTTAAGCATTTTTTGTACTTCCTCACGTATTGCCTCCCGTCGGGCCTCTGTGATCCGATAGGGTTCTAGCTTCACCCTTTCACCGGGCGGGGTAATAATATCATGCTCTACCCCAGACGTTTGTCCCGGCAGCTCAGAGAAAACCTCCTTGTTGCGAAGCACAAACTCCTTAACCTCCTGTTGTTGGGGTTTTGACAAGGTGACTGCTATTCCAACCTCAGGAATCACGCAATCAGACTGAGCTGGTGACAAAGTTTCTGCGACTAGGGATTTCCTATCCCTCCAGGCTTTCAACAGATTAATGTGATAGATCTGTTCGGGCTTTCGCCTTCCTGGTTGTCTGACCTTGTAATTCACTTCGCTCACTTTTTCCATTATCTCGTAGGGGCCTTGCCATTTGGCGAGGAATTTGCTTTCAACCGTAGGGACAAGTACCAATACCCTATCCCCCGGGGAAAAGGTAGGGGTCTTGGCCCCATGGTTGTACACTCTCTGCTGTGCCAAGTGCACTTGGGCCAAATGTTCCTTTACGATTGGCATTACCTTTGCAATTCTATCTTGCATCAGGGTGACATGCTCAATCACACTACTGTGGGGAGAACTCTCACTCTCCCAAGTTTCCTTGGCGATATCCAACAGCCCTCTTGGGTGTCTCCCATAGAGTAACTCAAAGAGAAACCCGTAGAGGATTGGGGTACCTCCCTAATGGCAAACATTAAATAGGGAATTAGACAGTTCCAATCCTTTCCATCTCTATCCACCACCTTCTTTAACATTTGTTTTAGGGTTTTGTTGAATCTTTCAACCAACCCATCTGTTTGGGGGTGATACACAGATGTACGCAATTGTGACACTTTGAACAACTTGCACAGCTTTTTCATAACCCGGGACATAAAGGGTGTACCTTGGTCCGTAAGCAGTTCCTTACAAATACCCACACGGCTAAAAACAAGAGATAGCTCTTTGGCTATGGTTTTGGCCGAGGTATTTCGGAGCGGAATCGCTTCCGGATACCGGGTGGCATAGTCCAATATAACCAAAATGTACTGATGCCCCCTAGCGGACTTCATTATCGGACCAACCAAATCCATTGCGATCCTCTCAAAGGGGACCACAATGATGGGGAGAGGGACCAGCGGGTTACGGAAATGTGGCATCGGTGCCGACCTCTGACACACAGGGCAGGAGGAACAATAATTTTCTCTGTTTCCTTCATGACCCCAGGCCAATAGAATCTTTGCAATACTCTCTCTGGTTTTCTCTGTCCCCAGATGACCTCCAAGAATGTGCCCATGGGCTAACTCTAACACCAACTTCCTGTAAGGTTTGGGGACCACAAGCTGCTCAATGGTTTCTTCTGCCCTTTTAGCCACCCGATACAGTAGGTCCTTTTCCACGATGAAGTACGGGTAAGTGCAGGTCTCATCTGGGTTCACTAACTCGCCATCTATTTTCACTACATTTTCCCATGCCTTTATTAGGGCGGGGTCTTTTAACTGTTCTGTGGCAAAATTTTCCATGTGAACCTCGAGATCAGAAAACTCCACAGACGGCACGTTTTCGTCTGAGGATGTTGGCTCCTCCCCAGTTTCTCGAGTCTCCCCTGCCAATACCGACAAGGGGAATTCTGGAGAGTCCTCACCACTCTCAGAGAAATTCTGGCTATCACATTCCTGGTATATAGGGGCACCAGTGGGGGGCTCAGGACGATCCCAGAGTTCCCAAAACTTTGGAAAATCCCTTCCCACAATGGCATCATGTGGTAACTGAGACACTAACCCCACCTGATGAGAGAGGTTACCTTTGGAGGTCTCAAAACACACTGTAGTCACAGGATACTCTCGGGTGTCCCCATGTACACAAATAACAGCTACCTTGTTATTCCCAGAGACCTCTGTAGTGACTAATTCAGCTTTTATCAGTGTCACCAGGCTACCTGAATCCAGCAACACAACAACATTTTTACCATTAATACACATTTTGCATAAATGTTTCTCAGTTCCCCGAATGGCAGTGCATGCAACTGTCGCAAACAGCGACTGACGTCTGTCCCTTAGAAAGTCACATTGCATGGGTTCATCCACAACCGGGCAATTTGCTGCAATATGTCCCTCTTGCTGGCAGCGGTAGCAAACAATCCTTTTTTCTGCCTCTTGAGCCCCTGACTTCCCAGGCTGTTCTCGCCAGACATTAGGTATAACTCTCACCCTCTCATTCTCTCTACCCTCACCCCTTGGAATCATCTTACCCGTCACTGGGAATGGTCTGGTCTTAGGGTGGAAAGTCCGTGAGTCTCTGGAAGAGGCAGTCAGGTTTTCCGTAGCCAAGTACTTCTCTACACGATCCACAAGATTATCGCCCGTTTCTGGGTCTCCATGGCTTACCCACTTTTGGATGGGAGTAGGAAAAGCTCTCAAGAAACGATCCATCACAACACGTTCCACAATCTTTGGTGCGGACAAAGTCTCTGGCTGTAGCCACTTCCTGCTCGGGTGAATGAGATCATACATTTGAGACCTGGGGGGTTTTCCAAGCCGTAAAGTCCAGTTATGCACACGCTGAGCCCGGACGGCCAGGGTGACACCCAGCCGTGCCAATATTTCATTTTTTAGCATCACATAGTCTTTTGCTTGGTCAGGCTCTAGGTCATAGTAAGCTTTCTGCGATTCACCAGTTAACAGAGGGGCCACCAGTCCGGCCCACTGCTCCTTAGGCCACTTTTCCCTTTCAGCAGTCCTTTCAAATGTGGTCAAAAACACCTCTGGATCATCCTCTCCAGTCATTTTTGTCAGTAAATGACTCACCCCAAAGGACGCAGTATTAGCGGAACTACTTGCCTCACTGGTCTGCGGACGTTGCTGCATTAATGTCTCCATTTGTTGCTGTAGTCTCTGTTCTTGCTTCTGCAACAGGTCTATGAAGCGGGCCTCAGATTGCTGCTGGGCTTGTTGCTGGGCTGCCAGACTCTGTTGATGAGCTTGCTGCTGGGCTGCGAGGCTCTGTTGCAAAGTTGCATTTGTCTGCTGCTGGGCTGCGAGGCTCTGTTGTTGAGCCACAAGGCTCTTTTGCAAACCTGCATTTGTCTGCTGCTGATTAGCATTTGCTAGAGCCAGCTGTTTCAGTATCTCCTCCATGCTGGCTTTTTAAAAAAAAAAACTGCCACTGGTTCTCCACCAACTGTGAGGGGGTTATCTCAGCAGCGGGTGTGTGTGACCCCCTGGATGGGTTCACCACACAAAAACAGGCACAGCAGACAGTGGTAGGAGAAAACAAAAGGGTGTGGTTTTATTTGAACTATATACAGACAAAAAAATACAGCAAAAACAAAAGAAACAGGAAAATAAATCCTGGTCAACTTCACCGCTCACTACACATGTTGGTTTCCCTAACTAACAACTGGGTACAGCCTTGTACTGTCCCAGTCCCTAGCTCCCTGCTTTTTAAAGTTCTTAGCAATAACCACACAGGCTTTGGCTCACCGCACAGAGATCACACTCCCCAGACTATCCACACAGATCTGGTTCCAGGTTGGAGCATCTCCCTTAGCATGCTGGGAGTTCTTGTAGAGGCCCTAATGAGCCCACTTGCTTCAGCTGGGCTCATTAACTCTTCCCCTGCAAGACTCCCAGCACTCCCCCTAGTGGTATAAACTGGCATAAAGCCTGAATCTAGGACATATATATCTCCCATCCTGGATGCAACCTGGTGATTTTACCTGCCTGCTGTTACAATATATATATATATATATATATATATTTATATATATATATATATACATATACATACACATACATATATATATATATATATATATATATATATATATTGTGACAGAGCATCCCAGAGAGAGCCTGGGAAAGTCCTATTCGGGGTTTATACATCTCCCAGGCTCCTCTCATATACATTCAGGGATCTCTGAGCCAGGATCCACTTCAGGTGTTGGTTCTCTCCCCCAGGTTAATTAAAAGCTCAACCTGGGAAACACAGACAGCATTGGTCTGTGAGAGCAAGAAGGTGCGTAAAAACTTGTTTCTCTATTGGATGTGGAAGCTGACAAGCGGTAGGTTTGTCCAGCCTGGTAGTGAGGGCCTGTACATACTGTGTAGTTAGAGCCGAGACACGGCTAGGCTTTTGTTTAGATATTTTTTCTTCTGTTTGTTTTCAGCACACTGTACAGCACCTGTCATTGACATTGTATATAGCACCAATAAACCACACTGTGTTTTCACTGATCCAATGGACTTGGTATCTGTGCCTGCTCATCCCAGGGAGCTTTTGTACCGACTACCTGTCCCCCAGGTTACATATGGTGGAGAATGCGGGCAGCTGTAGTAAGTTACTACTTAAAAGGCCAGTACCTAAAGTGACAACATGGAGGACCTCCTCAAACAAATGGTGTTGGCAAACGCTGCACAACAGCAAACTAACGCTGAATTGCGGCAAGCAAACGCTGCATGGCAGCAAGCAAATGCTACACAACAGCAAACTAACGCTGCACAACAGCAAGCCAATGCTATCGCACAGGAGAAAACCAAGGTGCTGTTCCAACAGATTGGTGCTGTACAGGAGCAATCGCAGAGGCTGTTTGAACAGCTTGCCATTGCTGCAAAAGCAGATAGGAAAACCCTTACTGAGGTTGTGGAGACGCTAGCACAGGGGTCACCTGCGATAATGAAGGATATTGGAGACAAGCCCTCAGCCATCCATGTGGGTCGCTTTCTTTCAAAGATGACGGCAGATGATGATCCAGAGGCCTTCCTACTAACATTTGAACGGACCGCTGAGAGGGAAGGTTGGCCCCAAACCCAGTGGGCAGGACTGATCGCCCCCTTACTTTCTGGAGAAGCGCAGAAGGCCTACTATGATCTGGAGTCAGCAGAAGCGGGAGATTATGAGAAGGTCAAGCGGGAAATCCTGGCACGACTTGGCGTTACCTTGGCTGTTCGAGCTCAGCGGGTCCACAGCTGGTTCTTCCAAGAAAAGAGGCCCCCAAGATCGCAGATGTTTGATCTGATCCACCTGGTGCGGAAATGGCTACAGCCGGAGTCCCTGTCTGCGCCACAAATAGTGGAGCGTGTAGTCATGGACCAATTCCTGAGGTCACTGCCAATTCCCCTGCAGAAGTGGGTGAGTCAAGGAGACCCCAAGTCAGCAGACAACCTGGTGGAGCTCGTTGAGAGGTACTTTGCTGCAGAGAACCTGGTCACCACCCCTACAGCCGCACGAACTTTCCACCCAAAGCCACGGTCTCCCCAGGCAACCGGTAAGACTGTTCCAGGGGAAGTGGGTGGTAAGCATGGCAAGGAAATAGGGGGGAGGATTTTTGGTGCCAGGACTGAAGTCCAAGGGAAGCCACTGCCTGTCAGCAAACCAAACTGGGGAAACATCAGGTGTTTTCGTTGCCAAGAACTGGGACATGTTGCAGCAAACTGTCCATTGACAGATGAACCAATGCAGTGTGATCTATCTTTTAGAAGGCAGTCTATGTTTGCTGCTGTTTCATGCGCTGCAATGCCAAATGTGGGAAAACACATGTGTCATGTGACTATTAATAATAAGCCTATTATGGCCTTGCTGGACTCTGGAAGTCTGGTTACTTTGGTTACAGCTGAGATGGTTGAAACTATGAATTTTCATGCAAAAAAGGTTGCTGTGATCTGTGTACATGGGGATACCCGCGAGTATCCAATAGCCACTGTTCAGTTTAAAACTGGCTTAGGTACGGTGACCCATTCGGTCGGACTGGTGCCCCACTTGGTGCATGAGGCTATCATTGGTAGGGACTTCCCTAAGTTTTGGGAACTGTGGGATTGTCCCGACCCAGTCGCAGTACCTAACTCAGTCGCAGAGCCAGAGCTTGTGGCCATTACTGACCTTGTGAGTTCAGGGGACTCCTCTCAGGGCTCTCCGGGTGATCCTTTCTCAGTTATGGCAGGAGAGCTGGGGGAGCCGGAAGAAGTCCCCACAACCAGTAGAGCTGGACAGCCGTCTGCTGAATCTGAGCCTACGTTAGAGTTTGCCAATCTTAATGTGCACAAGGAAAATTTTGGTACGGAGCAGAGAAAAGACCCTACCCTTGCCAGGGCCTGGGAAAATGTAATAGTGATTAATGAGGTACCTGTCGAACCAGGGGACAGGCTCTGTTTTCCATATTTCTGCAGCAATGAGGATTTACTGTATCGTGTATGTAAATCTAATGATGAAGTGGTTGAACAGTTGGTAGTCCCTAAGTTATACAGACGGGTGGTGTTGGAACTTGCCCATGGGCACTTGCTAGGAGGCCATTTAGGGGTTGAGAAAACCACTGAAAGGGTGTTGCGCAGGTTTTACTGGCCTGGGATACGGAAAAACATAGAAAATTATTGTCAATCCTGTCCTGTGTGTCAGATGTCAGCCCCCCAACCCCACTTCCGAAGTCCGTTAGTGCCCTTGCCCATTATTGAAGTGCCTTTTGAGAGGATTGCCATGGACCTTGTGGGTCCACTCCCCAAATCTGCCCGCGGTCATCAACATATCCTCGTGATCATGGATTACGCTACCCGTTACCCCGAGGCCGTTCCCTTACGCACTGCATCTGCTAAAAACATTGCCAAAGAGCTGTTTATGGTGTTCAGTCGGGTTGGCGTCCCGAAAGAAGTCCTTACAGACCAAGGTACCCCATTCATGTCACGAATAACTAGGGAGCTCTGCAAGTTATTTAAGGTGACGCAGTTGCGTACCTCAGTGTACCATCCTCAAACGGATGGCTTGGTGGAACGCTTCAATAAGACATTAAAGAGTATGTTAAAAAAGGTTGTTGATAAGGATGGGAAAAACTGGGACTTCCTGATACCTTACTTGATGTTCGCCATCAGGGAAGTTCCCCAGTCCTCTACGGGGTACTCTCCATTTGAGCTGCTTTATGGGAGACACCCTCGGGGACTCTTAGACATAGCCAAGGAAACTTGGGAGGGGGAGCAGACACCTCACAAAAGTGTTATTGAGCATATCGCTCAAATGCAGGATAGGATTGCAGCAATCATGCCGGTAGTAAAAGAACATTTACTGCAGGCCCAAGCAGCCCAACAGAGAATATACAACAGGGGGGCCCAACTCCGTGTTTTCTCACCTGGTGACCGGGTCCTCGTGTTAGTTCCCACTGTTGAGAGCAAATTCCTGGCTAAGTGGCAGGGACCCTTTGAAGTAATTGAAAGAGTTGGGGAGGTCAATTACAAGGTGTATCAACCAGGTAAAAGGAAGCCCGAACAGATTTACCACATAAACCTGTTAAAGCCCTGGAAGGATAGACTGGCATTAACTGCGAGGTCCCTCCCGGTAACCCTTAAAGGTACTGAATCCCCTCTGATCCCTGAGGTCACGATTCCAGACACCCTGTCATGTTCCCAGAAACAGGAAGCTAGAGAGTTCCTGATGAGGAATAAAGAGAAATTTTCAGAGTTGCCGGGCACGACTTCAGCAGTTCAGCATGATATTGTTACTGAACCTGGAGTCCGTGTCAAGCTCAAACCATACCGAATTCCCGAAACTAGAAGAAAGGACATCGGTGAGGAAGTTAAAAGGATGTTGGAGCTAGATGTTATTGAGGAATCCAATAGTGACTGGTCTAGCCCCATTGTATTGGTCCCAAAACCGGATGACACTTGGAGGTTTTGTAATGACTTCAGAAAGCTTAATGCGGTAACAAAGTTTGACACATACCCAATGCCCAGGGTAGACGAGCTTATAGACCGACTTGGCAAGGCCCGTTATCTGACCACTTTGGACTTGACCAAAGGATATTGGCAAATACCCCTGACTGGTAGTGCCAAAGAAAAGACTGCATTTGTGACCCCGGAGGGGTCGTTTCAATATAAGAAAATGCCTTTTGGGTTGCAAAATGCCCCTGCAACATTTCAGAGGGCTATGGACAGGACCCTAAGACCTCACCGACAGTATGCTGCAGCCTATCTGGACGACATAGTGGTGCATAGCACTGACTGGGAGTCTCACTTGCCCCGTGTCCAGGCTGTCCTGGATTCCCTCTTCAAGGAGGGGTTTACGGCAAATCCAAAAAAATGTGCCATTGGGCTAGAGGAAGCCAAGTATTTGGGCTACACTATTGGCCGGGGTGTCATAAAGCCCCAGGTGAATAAAATAGAAGCCATCCAGGAGTGGCCACGTCCTGCCAACAAGAAGCAGGTCAGGGCCTTTCTTGGCATTGCAGGGTACTATAGAAGATTTATCCCAAATTTCGCAACTATAGCTGCCCCACTGACAGACCTTACGAAAGGGAAAGACTCCGTAATGGTGAAATGGTCTCCAGTAGCAGAAGAGTCTTTTCAAGTCCTGAAGAAGGCTCTTTGTGCACAGCCAATCCTATACTCCCCTGATTTCTCCAAAAACGTTTTGGTCCAGACGGATGCGTCTGATGTTGGTATCGGGGCAGTACTATCACAGGTACACAATGGGGAAGAACACCCTGTGGTGTACTTAAGCAGAAAGCTCAATGACCATGAAAAAAAATATGCAGTCGTTGAAAAGGAATGTCTGGCCATAAAGTGGGCCGTGGACGCGCTCAGGTACTACTTGTTGGGGCGCCAGTTTGAGTTAATAACTGACCATGCTCCCCTGAAATGGATGGCCCAAAAGAAGGAGACTAATAGGCGGGTGAACCGGTGGTTTTTGGCCCTACAAGATTACGCCTTTACGGTAAAACACAGGCCAGGTGTTGAGATGGGGAATGTAGATGCCCTCTCCCGTGTTCACTCCTGTTGGGCTACAGGTGTTCCAACCCTGGGGTTGAAACAAGGGGGGAGGATGTGTGACAGAGCATCCCAGAGAGAGCCTGGGAAAGTCCTATTAGGGGTTTATACATCTCCCAGGCTCCTCTCATATACATTCAGGGATCTCTGAGCCAGGATCCACTTCAGGTGTTTGTTCTCTCCCCCAGGTTAATTAAAAGCTCAACCTGGGAAACACAGACAGCATTGGTCTGTGAGAGCAAGAAGGTGCGTAAAAACATGTTTCTCTGTTGGATGTGGAAGCTGACAAGCGGTAGGCTTGTCCAGCCTGGTAGTGAGGGCCTGTACATACTGTGTAGTTAGAGCCGAGACACGGCTAGGCTTTTGTTTAGATATTTTTTCTTCTGTTTGTTTTCAGCACACTGTACAGCACCTGTCATTGACATTGTATATAGCACCAATAAACCACACTGTGTTTTCACTGATCCAATGGACTTGGTATCTGTGCCTGCTCATCCCAGGGAGCTTTTGTACCGACTACCTGTCCCCCAGGTTACATAATATATATATATATTGTGACAGCAGGAAGGTAAAGTCACCTGGTTGCATCCAGGGGGGTAGATATATTTCGCCCAGATTCAGGCTTTACGCCGACTTATACAACTAGGTGGAGAGTTGTATAAGGCTAGTGGGCTCATGGATGACTCATACCTCTAGGGAGAGTGTGGGGCGTCGTGCAGACAGGGAGTTGATGAGACCAGCTGAAGCTTGTCAGCTCATTTAGGCCTCTATAAGAACTCCCAGCTTCATTAGATGTTAGCTCATGCCTGGAACCAGACCTGTGTGGACTGTCTAGGGAGAGTGAACCCCTGTGCGGTGAGACAAAGCCTGTGTGGCTATTTGCTTGGACATTTAAAACCAGGGACTTAGGGACTAGGACAGCACTAGGCTGATCCCAGTTGTTAGTTAGGAAACCTGTATGTTTAGTCAGAGGTCAAGTTGACCAGGATTTATTTTGTTTACGTTTCTTTTTCTTTGCTGTGTTTTGTCACTGTAAATAGAAAATAAACCGCACCTTTTTGATTTTGAAAACCACAACCTCCGTTTGCTGGGCCTGTTTTTGTGTGGGGAGCCCATCTCGGGGGTCACACACACCCGCTGCCGAGCCAACCCCCTCAAAGTTGGTGGAGAACCAGTGGCAGTTTTTTTTAAGCCAGCATGGAGGAGATACTGAAGCAGCTGGCTCTAGCAAATGCCAATCAACAGCAGACAAATGCAGGTTTGCAAAAGAACTTCGCAGCCCAGCAGCAAGCTCATCAACAGAGCCTTGCAGCCCAGCAGCAGACAAACGCAACTTTGCAACAGAGTCTGGAGGCTCAGCAACAAGCCCAGCAGCAATCTGAGGCCCGCTTCATAGACCTGTTGCAGAAGCAAGAGCAGAGACTACAACAACAGATGGAAGCAGTAATGCAGCAACGTCCGCAGACCAGTGAGGAAAGCCGTCCCACTAATACCGCGTCCTTTGGGGTGAGTCGTTTATTGACAAAAATGACTGGAGAGGATGATCCAGAGGTATTTTTGACCACATTTGAAAGGACCGCTGAAAGAGAAAAGTGGCCTGAGGAGCAGTGGGCTGGACTGGTGGCTCCTCTGTTAACTGGTGAATCGCAGAAAGCTTACTATGATCTAGAGCCTAACCAAGCAAAAGACTATGTGATGCTAAAAGCTGAAATATTGGCAAGGCTGGGTGTCACCCAGGCTGTCCGGGCTCAGCGTGTGCATAACTGGACTTTCCAGCTTGGAAAACCCCCCAGGTCTCAAATGTATGATCTCATTCACCTGAGCAGAAAGTGGCTACAGCCAGAGACTTTGTCCGCACCAAAGATTGTGGAACGTGTTGTAATGGATCGGTTTTTGAGAGCTCTTCCTACTGCCATCCAAAAGTGGGTAAGCCATGGAGACCCAGAGACGGCCGATGGTCTTGTGGATCGTGTGGAGAAATACTTGGCTACAGAGAACCTGACGGCCTCTTCCAGAGACACTCGGACTTTCCACCCTAAGACCAGACCATCCCCAGGGGCGGATAAGAGGATTCCAAGGGGTGAGGGTGGAGAGAGTGAGAGGGTGGGAGCTCTACCCCAAGTTTGGCGAGAACAGCCTGGGAAATCAGCGGCTCAAGAGGCCGCAAGAAGGATCGTTTGCTACCGCTGCCGGCAAGCGGGACATATTGCAGCCAATTGCCCGGTTGTGGAGGAACCCATGCAGTGTGACTTTCTGACGGGCAGACGTCAGTCGCTGTGTGCGACAGTCGCATGCACTGCCATTCGAGGAACTGAGAAACATTTATGCAAAATGTGTGTTAATGGTAGAAATGTTGTGGTATTGCTGGATTCAGGTAGCCTTGTGACCCTGATAAAGGCTGAGTTAGTTAAAACAGAGGTCTCTGGGAATAGCAAGGTAGCTGTTATTTGTGTGCATGGGGACACCCGAGAGTATCCAGTGACTACAGTGTGTTTCGAGACCCCCAAAGGTACCCTCTCTAATCCAGTGGGCTTAGTATCTCAGTTACCGCATGACGCCATTGTGGGAAGGGATTTTCCGAAGTTCTGGGAACTGTGGGATGATCCTGAGCCCCCCACTGGTGCCCCTATGTACCAGGAATGTGATAGCCAGAACTCCCCTGAGAGTGGTGAGGACTCTCCGGAATTTCCCTTATCAGTATTGGCAGGGGAGACTCAAGAAACTGGAGAGGAGCCCACCTCCTCAGACGAAAACCTACCGTCTGTGGAGTTTTCTGATCTTGAGGTTCACAGGGAAAACTTTGCCACAGAACAGTTGAAAGACCCCGCCCTAATAAAGGCACGGGAAAACGTAGTGAAAATAGATGGCGAGTTAGTGAACCCAGATAATACCTGCACTTACCCATACTTCAGCGTAGAGAAGGACCTACTGTATCGGGTGGCAAAAAGGGCAGAAGAAACCGTTGAGCAGCTTGTGGTGCCCAAACCTTACAGGAAGTTGGTGTTGGAGTTGGCCCATGGGCACATTCTTGGAGGTCATCTGGGGACAGAGAAAACCCGAGAGAGGGTATTACAGAGATTCTATTGGCCGGGGGTGATGAAGGACATAGAAAATTATTGTTCCTCCTGCCCTGTGTGTCAGAGGTCGGCCCCGATGCCACATTTCCGTAGCCCGCTGGTCCCTCTACCCATCATTGAGGTCCCGTTTGAGAGGATCGCCATGGATTTGGTAGGTCCTATAATCAAGTCCGCTAGGGGGCACCAGTACATATTAGTTATAATGGACTATGCCACCCGTTATCCAGAAGCGATCCCTCTCCGAAATACCTCGGCCAAAACCATAGCCAAAGAGCTATCTCTTGTGTTTAGCCGGGTGGGTATTTGTAAAGAACTGCTTACGGACCAAGGTACACCCTTTATGTCCCGGGTTATGAAGGAGCTGTGTAAATTGTTCAAAGTGACGCAATTACGTACATCTGTGTATCACCCCCAAACCGATGGGCTGGTTGAAAGATTCAACAAAACCCTAAAACAAATGTTGAAGAAAGTGGTGGATAGAGATGGAAAGGATTGGGACTGTCTACTTCCTTATCTGATGTTTGCTATTAGGGAGGTGCCCCAATCCTCTACGGCAGTGGTCCCCAACCTTTTTGGCACCGAGGACCGGCGTTGTGTAATAGAATCGTGCCAAGGCCCGGGGGGGGGGGGGTTGGGTTGTTATGTAGCTTTTCGCGGGCAGTTTGTCGGGGAAATGGCTAGTGTTAGCGCCTCAATCGTCACAGAACAATGGCTGATATGGTGTTGGGATGATTGAAGCGCATTATTTCTGTCATTGCATTGTAATATAAAATGAAATAGTTCAAACTCACCATAATGCAGAATCTGCCACCAGATGCGATTTGTCACTTGCCACGTCGCCTTCCACCAGGTGTGGATTGTTGCTTGCGACGTCACCTGCCACCAGGTGTGGATTGTTGCTTGCCACGTCACCTGCCACCAGGTGTGGATTGCCACGTCGCCTGCCACCAGATGTGGATTGCCACGTCGCCTGCCACCAGATGTGGATTGTCGCTTGCCACCTCGCCTGCCACCAGATGTGGATTGTCGCTTGCCACAACACCTGCCACCAGGTGTGGATTGCCATGTCGCCTGCCACCAGGTGCGGATTGCCACGTCGCCTGTCACGTCACCTGCCACCAGGTGTGGATTGCCACGTCACCTGCCACCAGGTGTGGATTGCCACGTCACCTGCCACCGGGTGTGGATTGCCACGTCACCTGCCACCAGGTGTGGATTGCTACTTGCCATGTCACCTGCCACCAGGTGTGGATTGCCACCTGCCACCAGAGGTGGTTTGCCACCTGCCAGTAGATTTTTTTGTCACCTGCCATGGTGGCAGCACAGGCAGGTGAGGGAGAACAGCGGTAATGCGGGGCGGGTGGTGAGAGATGATCTCTCTGCTCCCGCGCCTCGCTGCAGTATAGCAGCCCCGCTGTGTGGGCGGAAGTGCCGCGTTATGGGCGGGCGCCGAGAGATGATCTCATCTCTCTGCTCCCGCGCCTCACCGCAGTATAGGAGCCCCGCTGTGTGGGCGGAAGTGCCGCGTTCCAGGCGGGCGGCGAGAGATGATCTCATCTCTCTGCTCCCGCGCCTCACCGCAGTAGGAGCCCCGCTGTGTGGGCGGAAGTGCCGTGATCCGGGCGGGTGGTGAGAGATGTCATCTCTCTGCTTGCCCGCTGCCGCACCTCACACAGTGCAGCCTTCGCGGCCCATCTGCAAATAGGCCACGGCCCGGCAGTGGGCCGCGGACCGGGGGTTGGGGAACCCTGCTCTACGGGATTCTCCCCCTTTGAGTTACTGTATGGGAGACACCCAAGAGGGCTGTTGGATATTGCCAAGGAAACTTGGGAAAGTGAGAGTTCTCCCCACAGGAGTGTGATTGAGCATGTCGCCCTGATGCAAGACCGAATTGCACAGGTAATGCCCATCGTGAAGGAACATTTGGCCCAAGCGCAGTTAGCACAGCAGAGAGTGTACAACCGTGGAGCCAAGACCCGTACCTTTTCCCCGGGGGATAGGATACTGGTACTTGTCCCTACGGTTGAAAGTAAATTCCTTGCCAAATGGCAAGGCCCCTACGAGATAATGGAAAAAGTGAGCGAAGTGAATTACAAGGTCAGACAACCAGGAAGGCGAAAGCCCGAACAGATCTATCACGTTAATCTGTTGAAAGCCTGGAGGGATAGAGAGTCCCTAGTCGCAGACACTTGGTCACCAGCTCAAACTGGTTGCGTGATTCCTGAGGTTGGAATAGCAGCCACCTTGTCACAACCCCAACAACAGGAGGTTAAGGAGTTTGTGCTTCGCAACAAGGAGGTATTCTCTGAGCTGCCGGGACAAACATCTGGGGTAGAGCATGACATCATTACCCCGCCCGGTGAAAGGGTGAAGTTAAAACCCTATCGGATCCCAGAGGCCCGACGGGAGGCAATACGGGAGGAAGTACAGAAAATGCTGAACTTAGGGGTGATAGAGGAGTCCCAAAGTGATTGGTCTAGTCCCATTGTGTTGGTGCCTAAACCGGATGGGAGCTGGCGATTTTGTAACGATTTTCGTCAGTTGAACAAAGTTACAAAATTTGACACCTACCCCATGCCACGTATAGATGAGTTGATCGACCGGCTGGGAACAGCCCGATACATGACGACTCTTGACCTCACAAAAGGGTATTGGCAAATCCCCCTGGCCAAGTCGGCCAAAGAGAAAACCGCATTTGTAACCCCAGACGGGGCGTTCCAATATAAAAGAATGCCGTTCGGGTTACAGAATGCGCCGGCCACATTCCAGCGGAAAATGGACCAGATGCTGAGGCCCCATCGGAAGTATGCTGCGGCTTACCTGGATGACGTAATTGTCCATAGCACAGATTGGGCCTCACATCTGCCAAAAGTGCAAGCAGTCCTGGACTCTGTTCGGGAAGCGGGGTTTACGGCTAACCCCAAGAAGTGTACCATTGGGCAGGAGGAGGCCAAATATCTTGGGTACACCATTGGGAGGGGAGTAATAAAACCCCAACTCAACAAAGTCGAGGCCATCCAGAGTTGGCCACGTCCCAACAGCAAGAAGCAGGTACGAGCCTTTCTGGGAATCGCTGGGTATTGTCGGCGATTCATTCCCCACTTTGCTTCTAAGGCTGTGCCCCTAACCAACCTGACGAAGGGGAAAGGGTCGGTCATGATTAAATGGACCCCCGAGGCTGAGGCAGCATTCCAATTCTTGAAACAAGCCTTATGTAGCCAGCCAGTGTTGTACTCACCCGACTTCTCTAAAGACTTTGTCGTACAAAGTGATGCGTCAGATGTGGGGTTAGGAGCAGTATTGTCCCAGGTCTGGAACGGGGAAGAGCACCCAGTCATTTACCTCAGCAGGAAGTTGAAGTCCCATGAGGTAAATTACGCCACCGTTGAAAAGGAGTGTTTAGCGGTGAAGTGGGCTCTAGATTCCCTTCGGTACTACCTGCTAGGTAGGCACTTTGACTTGGTTACGGATCACGCTCCGTTAAAGTGGATGGCTCAAAACAAGGAAACAAATAGAAGAGTGAATAGGTGGTTCCTGGCCCTCCAGGAATTCAACTTCACAGTAAAGCATCGCCCTGGCGTTCAAATGGGGAATGTGGATGCTTTGTCTCGAGTACATGAATGCCTGATTGCTGGTGTTCCAACCCCGAGGTTAAAACAAGAGGGGGGGGTATGTGACAGCAGGAAGGTAAAGTCACCTGGTTGCATCCAGGGGGGTAGATATATTTCGCCCAGATTCAGGCTTTACGCCGACTTATACAACTAGGTGGAGAGTTGTATAAGCCCAGCTGAGGATAGTGGGCTCATGGATGACTCATACCTCTAGGGAGAGTGTGGGGCGTCGTGCAGACAGGGAGTTGATGAGACCAGCTGAAGCTTGTCAGCTCATTTAGGCCTCTATAAGAACTCCCAGCTTCATTAGATGTTAGCTCATGCCTGGAACCAGACCTGTGTGGACTGTCTAGGGAGAGTGAACCCCTGTGCGGTGAGACAAAGCCTGTGTGGCTATTTGCTTGGACATTTAAAACCAGGGACTTAGGGACTAGGACAGCACTAGGCTGATCCCAGTTGTTAGTTAGGAAACCTGTATGTTTAGTCAGAGGTCAAGTTGACCAGGATTTATTTTGTTTACGTTTCTTTTTCTTTGCTGTGTTTTGTCACTGTAAATAGAAAATAAACCGTACCTTTTTGATTTTGAAAACCACAACCTCCGTTTGCTGGGCCTGTTTTTGTGTGGGGAGCCCATCTCGGGGGTCACACACACCCGCTGCCGAGCCAACCCCCTCACAATATATATATATATATATACATACATACATACACACACACACACATACATACATACATACATATGATGTCCCACGTAAATCGGCCAACATATTACAACACCATCCAGCCTGTGTGTAAGTGATACAGCTTGTTGCTGTCCCCTCACAACTAGCCTGTGTGTCTGCCGTGAGCCCTCGTCGTGTCCCTCAGCTGCTGTCATCTAGATGGAGTTCCTGTCTGCCTCTGTGTAGTGTGAGGGGTTAATCCGAGTCAGCTGCAGACATCGTGAGCAGCTCTGCACTCGGTTTCTTTGGTCTCAAATCGGCACATGCGCAGTAGCGTCAGGGGGTAGCATCTTACACGGGGTAGTGATATGCATGCTACACCGGTGTTGTGTTGAGAATGGTTCCCCCGCCGGATTCTGTTTCCCCTAGATCTCGGCTCTTATCGGAACTCCGCCCCCCAGCTCTGTACATTGCAGCTCCCTCCTACTGTTCCTCACGAATGCAAATGCTCCTAATACCGCCCCGCCTCTCCAGCCCTCTGCTTTGCATCTCACGCCTACTTTTTTTTCAGGAATGCTAATGATCCCAATACCGCCCCGCCCTCGTGCGCGTCCCCTGTACAATGTATTTCTCATTATACTTCTTCTCCCATATATATATATATATATATATATATATATATATGTAGCGGCCTCACCCCATCTCTTTCGTCTAGGGGTATCACACACGACAGGGTGAGATGCGCTACGGCCCATGTCCTCCCCATAACTGTTGGTGAGGTGAAGGCCAGTACCAGATATTTCCTCGGGCCTATGTGTTTCTGTAAAGGATTAAGTCCTGCTGTGCCAACACTTCCCTTTGCTCCCATTAACCAGAGTTCCACACACCAATCACAGTCCAACTCTTGTTTTATTGCATATCTCACAATAAACAGTGCTTCAGTAGCCAACTGGTTGCGACTTGATAACATTTTGATACAGGCAATGAGCAGGTCGAGGCACTGTCCTAATTATCAGCTAAACCACTGTGATCTCGCCAGCGGTTACTACAGCCTTAGCTAGAAAGGACTTAGAACTTGGGAGTCTCTACCAGCGACTCAAGAGGACATAGATAGGAGTACCTTCGCTGCGTTGTGGCTCCTATCAGAGGAAGATGTCTCTCCAAGGGAGTTACCAGAGGCCCATCCGTCACTGGGTTGATGCTGCTCCAGACTCTCCGAATGGGTAACCTCCCCGGCCTCCTCACCTCAGACATGGGCCCCATCCACTTCAGGGACCCTCAGACTTCTCCACCCTCGCGGGACCCAGTCGAAGTCACTGGGCCCCAGGCCTCCTGGTTCAGTACCTCACCCCAGGCTGAAGGTGCCTGGGATGGACTCCAACTCCATTCCAGTCAGGCCTAGGGCACCTGAGCCGGAATCTGGAACCGCCCGCACCCAGGCCTAAGGTGCCTGGGCGCGTGATGAAGAACCTCCAGAAGAGCAAGACCTCGTGACCAGCGCGTCTCCCCCTTTTATCCCCTCCAATGACGCCACGGCAGGTTCCCCGCCCTCGCCGTACCATCTCCGAGAAGGGACAAAAAGGACAGCACTATGGCAGTGAATCTACCTTGAGCCTGCGGGTACCCCGCCACCCACAGGCCAAGGAGATTATTACACCGCCCAATCCTCCACGAATACAAATGGTCATTACTCCCAAACTTACACCCAGGTGTACCCCACCTAAATTTAAAGACCCCGCTACATATATATATATATCCTTAACATATATATAATATAACATATATCATTTATTATTTATCCCTCCATTTATTTATTTTTTACATCGTGAAAAGAAAAAAAAAACATATTTATATATATATCATCCTTCTACCGCCCCGCCCCGTGTATATATAATATAAACAATATTATTGTTGTCCCTCCATTTTTTTTTTACACACTAAATTATTTTTATATATATATATATATATATATAAAAACATAATTTATACATATTTTTTTTTTTAAATATGTTTTTTTTTCTTCACGATGTAAAAAATACATAAATGGAGGGATAAACAATAAATAATATATGTTATATTATATATACATGGGGCGGGGGCAAGGCGGTAGAAGGATGATGTATATATATTGTGAGGGGGTTAGCTCGGCAGCGGGTGTGTGTGACCCCCGAGATGGGCTCCCCACACAAAAACAGGCCCAGCAGACGGAGCTGGTGGTTTTCAAAATCAAAAAGGTGCGGTTTATTTTCTATTTACAGTGACAAAAAACAGCAAAGCAAAAGAAACATAAACAAAATAAATCCTGGTCAACTTGACCTCTGACTAAACATACAGGTTTCCTAACTAACAACTGGGATCAGCCTAGTGCTGTCCTAGTCCCTAAGTCCCTGGGTTTAAATGTCCAAGCAAATAGCCACACAGGCTTTGTCTCACCGCACAGGGGTTCACTCTCCCTAGACAGTCCACACAGGTCTGGGTCCAGGCATGAGCTAACACCTAATGAATCTGGGAGTTCTTATAGAGGCCTAAATGAGCTGACAAGCTTCATCTGGTCTCATCAACTCCCTGTCTGCACGACGCCCCACACTCTCCCTAGAGGTATGAGTCATCCATGAGCCCACTATCCTCAGCTGGGCTTATACAACTCTCCACCTAGTTGTATAAGTCGGCGTAAAGCCTGAATCTGGGCGAAATATATCTACCCCCCTGGATGCAACCAGGTGACTTTACCTTCCTGCTGTCACATACCCCCCCCTCTTGTTTTAACCTTGGGGTTGGAACACCAGCAATCAGGCATTCATGTACTCGAGACAAAGCATCCACATTCCCCATTTGAACGCCAGGGCGATGCTTTACTGTGAAGTTGAATTCCTGGAGGGCCAGGAACCACCTATTCACTCTTCTATTTGTTTCCTTGTTTTGAGCCATCCACTTTAACGGAGCGTGATCCGTAACCATGTCAAAGTGCCTACCTAGCAGGTAGTACCGAAGGGAATCTAGAGCCCACTTCACCGCTAAACACTCCTTTTCAACGGTGGCGTAATTTACCTCATGGGACTTCAACTTCCTGCTGAGGTAAATGACTGGGTGCTCTTCCCCGTTCCAGACCTGGGACAATACTGCTCCTAACCCCACATCTGACGCATCACTTTGTACGACAAAGTCTTTAGAGAAGTCGGGTGAGTACAACACTGGCTGGCTACATAAGGCTTGTTTCAAGAATTGGAATGCTGCCTCAGCCTCGGGGGTCCATTTAATCATGACCGACCCTTTCCCCTTCGTCAGGTTGGTTAGGGGCACAGCCTTAGAAGCAAAGTGGGGAATGAATCGCCGATAATACCCAGCGATTCCCAGAAAGGCTCGTACCTGCTTCTTGCTGTTGGGACGTGGCCAACTCTGGATGGCCTCGACTTTGTTGAGTTGGGGTTTTATTACTCCCCTCCCAATGGTGTACCCAAGATATTTGGCCTCCTCCTGCCCAATGGTACACTTCTTGGGGTTAGCCGTAAACCCCGCTTCCCGAACAGAGTCCAGGACTGCTTGCACTTTTGGCAGATGTGAGGCCCAATCTGTGCTATGGACAATTACGTCATCCAGGTAAGCCGCAGCATACTTCCGATGGGGCCTCAGCATCTGGTCCATTTTCCGCTGGAATGTGGCCGGCGCATTCTGTAACCCGAACGGCATTCTTTTATATTGGAACGCCCCGTCTGGGGTTACAAATGCGGTTTTCTCTTTGGCCGACTTGGCCAGGGGGATTTGCCAATACCCTTTTGTGAGGTCAAGAGTCGTCATGTATCGGGCTGTTCCCAGCCGGTCGATCAACTCATCTATACGTGGCATGGGGTAGGTGTCAAATTTTGTAACTTTGTTCAACTGACGAAAATCGTTACAAAATCGCCAGCTCCCATCCGGTTTAGGCACCAACACAATGGGACTAGACCAATCACTTTGGGACTCCTCTATCACCCCTAAGTTCAGCATTTTCTGTACTTCCTCCCGTATTGCCTCCCGTCGGGCCTCTGGGATCCGATAGGGTTTTAACTTCACCCTTTCACCGGGCGGGGTAATGATGTCATGCTCTACCCCAGATGTTTGTCCCGGCAGCTCAGAGAATACCTCCTTGTTGCGAAGCACAAACTCCTTAACCTCCTGTTGTTGGGGTTGTGACAAGGTGGCTGCTATTCCAACCTCAGGAATCACGCAACCAGTTTGAGCTGGTGACCAAGTGTCTGCGACTAGGGACTCTCTATCCCTCCAGGCTTTCAACAGATTAACGTGATAGATCTGTTCGGGCTTTCGCCTTCCTGGTTGTCTGACCTTGTAATTCACTTCGCTCACTTTTTCCATTATCTCATAGGGGCCTTGCCATTTGGCAAGGAATTTACTTTCAACCGTAGGGACAAGTACCAGTATCCTATCCCCCGGGGAAAAGGTACGGGTCTTGGCTCCACGGTTGTACACTCTCTGCTGTGCTAACTGCGCTTGGGCCAAATGTTCCTTCACGATGGGCATTACCTGTGCAATTCGGTCTTGCATCAGGGCGACATGCTCAATCACACTCCTGTGGGGAGAACTCTCACTTTCCCAAGTTTCCTTGGCAATATCCAACAGCCCTCTTGGGTGTCTCCCATACAGTAACTCAAAGGGGGAGAATCCCGTAGAGGATTGGGGCACCTCCCTAATAGCAAACATCAGATAAGGAAGTAGACAGTCCCAATCCTTTCCATCTCTATCCACCACTTTCTTCAACATTTGTTTTAGGGTTTTGTTGAATCTTTCAACCAGCCCATCGGTTTGGGGGTGATACACAGATGTACGTAATTGCGTCACTTTGAACAATTTACACAGCTCCTTCATAACCCGGGACATAAAGGGTGTACCTTGGTCCGTAAGCAGTTCTTTACAAATACCCACCCGGCTAAACACAAGAGATAGCTCTTTGGCTATGGTTTTGGCCGAGGTATTTCGGAGAGGGATCGCTTCTGGATAACGGGTGGCATAGTCCATTATAACTAATATGTACTGGTGCCCCCTAGCGGACTTGATTATAGGACCTACCAAATCCATGGCGATCCTCTCAAACGGGACCTCAATGATGGGTAGAGGGACCAGCGGGCTACGGAAATGTGGCATCGGGGCCGACCTCTGACACACAGGGCAGGAGGAACAATAATTTTCTATGTCCTTCATCACCCCCGGCCAATAGAATCTCTGTAATACCCTCTCTCGGGTTTTCTCTGTCCCCAGATGACCTCCAAGAATGTGCCCATGGGCCAACTCCAACACCAACTTCCTGTAAGGTTTGGGCACCACAAGCTGCTCAACGGTTTCTTCTGCCCTTTTTGCCACCCGATACAGTAGGTCCTTCTCTACGCTGAAGTATGGGTAAGTGCAGGTATTATCTGGGTTCACTAACTCGCCATCTATTTTCACTACGTTTTCCCGTGCCTTTATTAGGGCGGGGTCTTTCAACTGTTCTGTGGCAAAGTTTTCCCTGTGAACCTCAAGATCAGAAAACTCCACAGACGGTAGGTTTTCGTCTGAGGAGGTGGGCTCCTCTCCAGTTTCTTGAGTCTCCCCTGCCAATACTGATAAGGGAAATTCCGGAGAGTCCTCACCACTCTCAGGGGAGTTCTGGCTATCACATTCCTGGTACATAGGGGCACCAGTGAGGGGCTCAGGATCATCCCACAGTTCCCAGAACTTCGGAAAATCCCTTCCCACAATGGCGTCATGCGGTAACTGAGATACTAAGCCCACTGGATGAGAGAGGGTACCTTTGGGGGTCTCGAAACACACTGTAGTCACTGGATACTCTCGGGTGTCCCCATGCACACAAATAACAGCTACCTTGCTATTCCCAGAGACCTCTGTTTTAACTAACTCAGCCTTTATCAGGGTCACAAGGCTACCTGAATCCAGCAATACCACAACATTTCTACCATTAACACACATTTTGCATAAATGTTTCTCAGTTCCTCGAATGGCAGTGCATGCGACTGTCGCACACAGCGACTGACGTCTGCCCGTCAGAAAGTCACACTGCATGGGTTCCTCCACAACCGGGCAATTGGCTCCAATATGTCCCGCTTGCCGGCAGCGGTAGCAAACGATCCTTCTTGCCGCCTCTTGAGCCGCTGATTTCCCAGGCTGTTCTCGCCAAACTTGGGGTAGAGCTCCCACCCTCTCACTCTCTCCACCCTCACCCCTTGGAATCCTCTTATCCGCCCCTGGGGATGGTCTGGTCTTAGGGTGGAAAGTCCGAGTGTCTCTGGAAGAGGCCGTCAGGTTCTCTGTAGCCAAGTATTTCTCCACACGATCCACAAGACCATCGGCCGTCTCTGGGTCTCCATGGCTTACCCACTTTTGGATGGCAGTAGGAAGAGCTCTCAAAAACCGATCCATTACAACACGTTCCACAATCTTTGGTGCGGACAAAGTCTCTGGCTGTAGCCACTTTCTGCTCAGGTGAATGAGATCATACATTTGAGACCTGGGGGGTTTTCCAAGCTGGAAAGTCCAGTTATGCACACGCTGAGCCCGGACAGCCTGGGTGACACCCAGCCTTGCCAATATTTCAGCTTTTAGCATCACATAGTCTTTTGCTTGGTTAGGCTCTAGGTCATAGTAAGCTTTCTGCGATTCACCAGTTAACAGAGGAGCCACCAGTCCAGCCCACTGCTCCTCAGGCCACTTTTCTCTTTCAGCGGTCCTTTCAAATGTGGTCAAAAATACCTCTGGATCATCCTCTCCAGTCATTTTTGTCAATAAACGACTCACCCCAAAGGACGCGGTATTAGTGGGACGGCTTTCCTCACTGGTCTGCGGACGTTGCTGCATTACTGCTTCCATCTGTTGTTGTAGTCTCTGCTCTTGCTTCTGCAACAGGTCTATGAAGCGGGCCTCAGATTGCTGCTGGGCTCGTTGCTGAGCCTCCAGACTCTGTTGCAAAGTTGCGTTTGTCTGCTGCTGGGCTGCAAGGCTCTGTTGATGAGCTTGCTGCTGGGCTGCGAAGTTCTGTTGTTGAGCTGCAAGGCTCTGTTGATGAGCTGCAAGGCTCTTTTGCAAACCTGCATTTGTCTGCTGTTGATTGGCATTTGCTAGAGCCAGCTGCTTCAGTATCTCCTCCATGCTGGCTTAAAAAAAAACTGCCCGCATTCTCCACCAACTGTGAGGGGGTTAGCTCGGCAGTGGGTGTGTGTGACCCCCGAGATGGGCTCCCCACACAAAAACAGGCCCAGCAGACGGAGCTGGTGGTTTTCAAAATCAAAAAGGTGCGGTTTATTTTCTATTTACAGTGACAAAAAACAGCAAAGCAAAAGAAACATAAACAAAATAAATCCTGGTCAACTTGACCTCTGACTAAACATACAGGTTTCCTAACTAACAACTGGGATCAGCCTAGTGCTGTCCTAGTCCCTAAGTCCCTGGGTTTAAATGTCCAAGCAAATAGCCACACAGGCTTTGTCTCACCGCACAGGGGTTCACTCTCCCTAGACAGTCCACACAGGTCTGGGTCCAGGCATGAGCTAACACCTAATGAATCTGGGAGTTCTTATAGAGGCCTAAATGAGCTGACAAGCTTCAGCTGGTCTCATCAACTCCCTGTCTGCACGACGCCCCACACTCTCCCTAGAGGTATGAGTCATCCATGAGCCCACTATCCTCAGCTGGGCTTATACAACTCTCCACCTAGTTGTATAAGTCGGCGTAAAGCCTGAATCTGGGCGAAATATATCTACCCCCCTGGATGCAACCAGGTGACTTTACCTTCCTGCTGTCACAATATATATATGTGGGAAGAAGTATAATGAGTAATACATTGTACCGGGGACGCGCACGGGGGCGGGGCGGTATTGGGATCATTAGCATTCCTGAAAAAAAAGTAGGCGTGAACGGCAAAGCAGAGGGCTGGAGAGGCGGGGCGGTATTAGGAGCATTTGCATTCGTGAGGAACAGTAGGAGTGAGCTGCAATGTACAGGGCTGGGGGGGGGGGCGGAGTTCCGATCGGAGCCGAGAGCTAGAGGAAACAGAATCCGGCGGGGGAACCATTCTCGGCACAACACCGGTCGTCCTGGAGACTAGAGGTACTTCCTGGAGGAGCTCTTCCTCTCCATGCACAGCACCCTGTGTTGAATAGTGTAAGGGGAACAGCTTCAGCTTTTCAGAAACAGTGGAGGGCCAGAGATTAATTTAGTGTACCTAAACCCAAGAACAAAGGTGGAATATATGTGGCAGGGTATCTGTTCATAGATGTGAAGGCTTCCTTTGTTTTCATTTTAATTTTTTTTTTATCCTTTGAGCTCTGTTCATACTAGTGCGATTTCAGATGCAGCTTTACTACTTGACCTCCAGAAGGTTTCACCCCTTCATGCCCATGGCATTTTTTTTTTTTTTTGCGCAGCACTGTGCTACTTTAACTGTCTTTTTTATTTTTTTTGAGACAGCTATTTTTTGCTATAGAAATGAAAAAAATTACAGATCGTTTTTATAAAAATAAAAAAAAACAAGTTTTTCTTAGTTTCTGTTATAGAATTATGTAAACAAATGATCTTTCTTCATAAATTTAGGCCAAACTGTATTCTGCTACATCTCTTTGGTAAAAAAAAAATACTGTTTCAACAATTTTACTACCTCTCCTCCTATTCCTTTGATGATAAATATTAGGCTTAAAGTGATTTTAAGGCTTCGATTTATTTTTTTTTTTTTAAATAAACATATCATACTTGCCTCCACTGTGCAGCTCGTTTTGCACAGAGTGGCCCCGACTCTCGACTTCTGGCGGCTCCTCCCCGCATCTTATAAGCCCCTAGGAGAAGCGCTCTCCCGGGGGGTTACCTTGCGGGCTAGCTCCCGAGTCCAGCACTTGCGCCCATAGCCGACGAATTTAGGACTCAGCCCCGCCCCACAGTGCCTGCATCATTGGATTTGATTGACAGCAACGGGAGTCAATGGCTGCGTTGCTATCAATCTATCCAATCAAGAGCAGATAACCCCCGGGCAGACGAAGAGCGCGTCTCCGCCAAGGGAAATTCCAGGGCTCAGGTGAGTAAAACGCTAGGGGGGCCGGTCACTAGAAGTTTTTTCACCTTAATGCATAGGATGTGTACATAGGCAGTGTACATAAAGCCTAATATGTGATTGCCTAGATTCTGATACAGACAAAAGTTTTGCAATCTTGATGCAGCTCTTACCATGAAGTTAATAACAAATGATAAGGATTGTGCTAAAAAAATAAAGTTCTAATATATTTACACAGAAATAAATGTTTGCTATTATTCAAATATAACAAAATATAAAGTAGCTGGTAAAACTTAAAAAGCAGTGATGTTACAAATAAAATACAAAGGGGGTGATTTACTAATAACAGTGCGCTGCGCCGGTTCATACCTTAATTGGTGCGCCGGATAAATCCTCAATTGAGCGCAGGAACCGGCGGCGCACTGCTATAGTAAATAAAAATTTGAGCGTCGCTCTATTAAAAATGAATGGTTCCCTATGGGAGCCCATTGATTTGAATAGAGGTCGCCCGGGAAGTCGGATGAAGCCGATCCGACTCGCGGGGCGACTCGTGTGCCGGCTGACACAGGGACAGCGTGACTTTGCGAGGCAACTTGGACACGACCTGAGTGTGAAGCAGCCGCTCAAGTCGTGTCCTAGAGGCGACTACCTGCCCAAGAATGTCTCCAGCGCGATGGCATCACGCTGGTTCTCGGCAGCCTCGCTGTCCCGTGTTTGGTATGAATCATGAAGGGGAACTCCAGGCCAAATTTTAATGAAAAAACCGGCATGGGTTCCCCTCCAGGAGCATACCAGGCCCTTTGGTCTGGTATGGATTTTAAGGGGAACCCCTAAGCCGAAAAAACGGCGTGGGGGTCCCCCCAAAATCCAAACCAGACCCTTATCCGAGCACGCAACCTGGCAGGCCACAGGGGAAGAGGGGGGGACGAGAGCGCCCCCCCTCCTGAACCGTACCAGGCCGCATGCCCTCAACATGGGAGGTTTGGTGCTTTGGGGCAGGGGGGCGACCTGCGGCCCCCTCACCCCAAAGCACCCTGCCCCCATGTTGATGGGGACAAGGGCCTCTTCCTGACAACCCTGGCCGTTGGTTGTCGGGGTCTGCGGGCGGCGGGCTTTTCGGAATCCGGGAGCCCCCTTTAATAAGGGGGCCCCCAGATGCCGGCCCTCCACCCTATGTGAATGAGTATGGGGTACATCGTACCCCTACCCATTCACCTGGTGGAAAAAAAGTCAATAAAAAACACAACACAGGTTTTTAAAGTAATTTATTAGGCAGCTCCTGGGGTCTTCCTGCCCGGCGCCCCGCTATCTTCTTCCAGCTCTTTTGCTAGCGGGGTCCCGGGCTTCCTCGTCGTCTTCTTCCGACTTCGGGGGTCTTCCTGCCGGGCGCCCCGCTATCTTCTTCCAGCTCTTTTGCTAGCGGGGTCCCAGGCTTCCTCGTCGTCTTCTTCCGACTTCGTGGGTCTTCCTGCCGGGCGCCCCGCTATCTTCTTCCAGCTCTTTTGCTAGCGGGGTCCCGGGCTTCCTCGTCGTCTTCTTCCAACTTCGGGGGTCTTTCTGCCGGGCGCCCGCTATCTTCTTCCAGCTCTTTTTCTAGCGGGGTCCGATGTTGCCTCGTCGCTGTCCGCCGCTACAATGCTCTGTCCGCGGAGCGCACCCACTTATATTGGCATGGGGCGTGGTCACCGGGTGATGCCACTCACTGACCTCACCCCTGTATCACGTCACAGTCCCATCATTCCCCGGGACTGTGACGTCATTTTTTTTCAGTTTGGCACGGGGTTCCCCTTAAAATCCATACCAGACCTGAAGGGCCTGGTATGGATCTTGGGGGGACCCCCACGCCATTTTTTAAATTTTTTTGTTGGGGGGTCCCCTTTGAATCCATACTAGACCCAAGGGTCTGGTATGGACCTGGGGGGGGGGACCCCACGCTGTTTTTTTTCAAGATTATTTTTTTTTGTGCCGGCAATGTTTATTTTTTTTTACATTTCCTTTAACAACCAGCTATAAACAGGTTAACCACTTAACGACCGCCCACCGCCGATTTACGTCGGCAGAATGGCACGGACAGGCAGAATCACGTAGATCTACGTGATCGCCTTTGTGCAGTTGGGGGGTCCATCCGGACCCCCCTTCACTGCAGTGAGCGGCCATTAAGTGTTCGGGAGCGATCAGGCATGAGGGGGGGGCGCTCGATTCCGCCCCCCCTCGCGATCGCTCCCGGCCAATGAAAATGCTTCCTCCGCCATGTGATGTAAACAAGGCTGGAGGAAGTGATGTCATCTCCCTCGCCGCGGTCTTTCCGTTCCCGGCGCCGAGCAGAGAGGAAGCAGGTTAGTGCACTAACAGTCCACTGACACGTAGGTACACATAGGCACACAAATCACCCCCAGTCACCCCCAGATCACCCCCCAGGTCACCCCAAAGCCCCCAATCACAGTGTCACTGATTGCAGTGATCATTTATTTTACTGATCACTGCATTTAGTGTCATCTGTGATTGTAAAAAGTTGCAGGGCAGTTAGGATTAGGCCCCTTTAGGTCCAGGGTAGCCCCCTAACCCCCCTAATAAAGGTTTAACCCCTTGATCACCCCCAAGGTAACCCTTTCACCCCCTAACTTCAGCGTCACTAAGCGATTGTTTTTCCGATCGCTGTATTCGTGTCGCTGGTGTTTTAGATAGGCAGTTATTTTTTTTTAGGTTCGCCGCAGGTTTTTATTAGTGTCAGGTACCCCCATATATTATTTTAACCCCCTGATTGCCCCTAGAGTTAACCCTTTCACCAGTGATCGCCGTATAAGCGTCACTGGTGTCACTGGTTAGCCAGTAAGTTATTTAGTTATTTAGGTTACCCGTCAGGTTTTTATATAGTGTCAGGTACCCCCATATTTAACCTAATAAAGATTTTAACCCCCTGATTGCCCCTAGTTAACCCTTTCACCAGTGATCACCATATAAAGGTTACGGGTGACGCTGGTTGATTAGTTTGCTTTTTATAGCATCAGGGCACCCGCCGTATATAACCCAATAAAGGTTTAACCCCCCTGATCGCCCGGCGGGTGAGATCAATTAGGTTTTAGCGCCAGAGAGGGTCTGCGTCGCCCCAGGCAGTGTTAGGTTAGTGACAGTAACGCTAACACCCACGCGCAAAGCATACACCCCCCTTAGTGGTATAGTATCTGATCAGATCTGATCAGATCTATACTAGCATCCCCAGCGGTTTAGGGTTCCCAAAAACGCAGTGTTAGCGGGATCAGCCCAGATACCTGCTAGCGCCTGCGTTTAGCCCCTCCGCTCAGCCCAGCCCAGCCCAGCCCACCCAAGTGCAGTATCGATCGATCACTGTCACTTACCAAACACAACACACATAACTGCAGCGTTCGCAGTGCTTGGTTTTTGGGGCCCTGTACGCGGCTAGGCTCCCAAAAAGTCCCACACATGTGGTATCCCCGTACTCAGGAAAAGCAGCAGAATGTATTTTGGGGTGCAATTCCACATATAACCATGGCATGTGTGAGCAATATATCATTTAGTGACAACTTTTTGTACATTTTTTTTTTCTTTTTGTCATTATTCAATCATTTGGGACAAAAAAAAAAATATTCAATGGGGTCAACATGCCTCTCAGCAAATAGCTTGGGGTGTCTACTTTCCAAAATGGGGTCATTTGGGGGGGTTTTGTGCCATCTTGGCATTTTATGGCCTTCAAAACTGTGATAGGTAGTGAGGAGTGAAATCAAAAATTTATGCCCTTAGAAACCTTGAAGGCGGTGCTTGGTTTTTGGGGTCCCGTACGCGGCTAGGCTCCCAATAAGTCCCACACATGTGGTATCCCCGTACTCAGGAGAGGCAGCAGAATGTATTTTGGGGTGTAATTTCACATATGCCCATGGCATGTGTGAGCAATATATCATTTAGTGACAACTTTGTGCAAAAAAAAAAAAGTTTGTCATATTCCCGCAACTTGTGGCAAAATATAAAATATTCCATGGACTGAACATGCCTCTCAGTAAATAGCTTGGGGTGTCTACTTTCCAAAATGGGGTCATTTGGGGGGGTTTTGTGCTATTTTGGCATTTTATGGCCTTCGAAACTGTGATAGGTAGTGAGGAGTGAAATCAAAAATTTGCGCCCTTAGAAATCCTGAAGGCGGTGCTTGGTTTCCGGGGTCCCGTACGTGGCTAGGCTCCTAAAAAGTCCCACACATGTGGTATCCCCGTACTCAGGAGAAGCAGCAGAATGTATTTTGGGGTGCAATTCCACATATAACCATGGCATGTGTGAGCAATATATCATTTAGTGACAACTTTTTGTAATTTTTTTTTTTTTGTCATTATTCAATCACTTGGGACAAAAAAAAAAAAATATTCAATGGGCTCAACATGCCTCTCAGCAATTTCCCTACGGTGTCTACTTTCCAAAATGGGGTCATTTGGGGGGGTTTTGTACTGCCCTGCCATTTTAGCACCTCAAGAAATGAGATAGGCAGTCATAAATTTAAAGCTGTGTAAATTTCAGAAAATGTACCCTAGTTTGTAAACGCTATAACTTTTGCGCAAACCAATAAATATACGCTTATTGACATTTTTTTTACTAAAGACATGTGGCTGAATACATTTTGGCCTAAATGTATGACTAAAATTGAGTTTATTCGATTTTTCTTATAACAAAAAGTAGAAAATATCTTTTTTTTTCAAAATTTTCGTTCTTTTTCCATTTATATCGCAAAAAATAAAAATCGCAGAGGCAATCAAATACCATTAAAAGAAAGCTCTATTTGTGGGAAGAAAAGGACGCAAATTTCATTTGGGTACAACATTGCATGTCCGCACAATTTACAGTTAAAGCAGCGCAGTGCCGAATCCCAAAAACAGGCTTGGTCCTAATGGCCCGAAATGGTCCGGGGCTTAAGTGGTTAAAAAAAAAATTGCCGCAAAATCGCGGTACTTGCGTTTTGGATGCGGGTCCATTGAATTCTATTACATCCAAAACACTGTTTTTGGCCTGGAAAAAAAAATCTGCACTTGCGTTTAACATCGTTTTTCACAAAGCCTAAAAATGCCTTCAGACGCCAAAGATTTCCACGTTTCAGACGCAGTACCGGCGTTTAGCTGCATTTTAGTTTAGAAGCGTTTTTAAAGGTGACCTATTTTTTTACATTGATAAACTCAAAAATTATGGCAAATGAGGAAAAACCATGCACAATATATATATATATATATATATATATATATATATATATATATATATTGTGAGGGGGCTAGCTCGGCAGCGGGTATGTGTGACCCCCGGGATGGGCTCCCCACCCAAAAACAGGCCCAGCAGACGGAGGTTGTGGTTTTCAAAATCAAAAAAAAGGTGCGGTTTATTTTCTATTTACAGTGACAAAAACACAGCAAGGCAAAAAAAACAAACACAAAATAAATCCTGGTCAACTTGACCTCTGACTAAACTTACAGGTTTCCTAACTAACGACTGGGATCAGCCTAGTGCTGTCCTAGTCCCTGGTTTTAAATGTCCAAGCAAAATATAGCCACACAGGCTTTCTCTCACCGCACAGGGGTTCACTCTCCCTAGACAGTCCACACAGGTCTGCTTCCAGGCATGAGCTAACATCTAATGAAGCTGGGAGTTTTTTATAGAGGCCTAAATGAGCTGACAAGCTTCAGCTGGCCTCATCAACTCCCTGTCTGCACGACGCCCAGCCCTCTCCCTAGAGGTATGAGTCATCAATGAGCCCACTAGTCTCAGCTGGGCTTATACAACTCTCCACCTAGCTGTATAAATCGGCGTAAAGCCTGAATCTGGGCGAAATATATCTACCCCCCTGGATGCAACCAGGTGACTTTACCTTCCTGCTGTCACATACCCCCCCCTCTTGTTTTAACCTCGGGGTTGGAACACCAGCAATCAGGCATTCATGTACTCGAGACAAAGCATCCACATTCCCCATTTGAACGCCAGGGCGATGCTTTACTGTGAAGTTGAATTCCTGGAGGGCCAGGAACCACCTATTCACTCTTCTATTTGTTTCCTTGTTTTGAGCCATCCACTTTAACGGAGCGTGATCCGTAACCATGTCAAAGTGCCTACCTAGCAGGTAGTACCGAAGGGAATCTAGAGCCCACTTCACCGCTAAACACTCCTTTTCAACGGTGGCGTAATTTACCTCATGGGACTTCAACTTCCTGCTGAGGTAAATGACTGGGTGCTCTTCCCCGTTCCAGACCTGGGACAATACTGCTCCTAACCCCACATCTGACGCATCACTTTGTACGACAAAGTCTTTAGAGAAGTCGGGTGAGTACAACACTGGCTGGCTACATAAGGCTTGTTTCAAGAATTGGAATGCTGCCTCAGCCTCGGGGGTCCATTTAATCATGACCGACCCTTTCCCCTTCGTCAGGTTGGTTAGGGGCACAGCCTTAGAAGCAAAGTGGGGAATGAATCGCCGATAATACCCAGCGATTCCCAGAAAGGCTCGTACCTGCTTCTTGCTGTTGGGACGTGGCCAACTCTGGATGGCCTCGACTTTGTTGAGTTGGGGTTTTATTACTCCCCTCCCAATGGTGTACCCAAGATATTTGGCCTCCTCCTGCCCAATGGTACACTTCTTGGGGTTAGCCGTAAACCCTGCTTCCCGAACAGAGTCCAGGACTGCTTGCACTTTTGGCAGATGTGAGGCCCAATCTGTGCTATGGACAATTACGTCATCCAGGTAAGCCGCAGCATACTTCCGATGGGGCCTCAGCATCTGGTCCATTTTCCGCTGGAATGTGGCCGGCGCATTCTGTAACCCGAACGGCATTCTTTTATATTGGAACGCCCCGTCTGGGGTTACAAATGCGGTTTTCTCTTTGGCTGACTTGGCCAGGGGGATTTGCCAATACCCTTTTGTGAGGTCAAGAGTCGTCATGTATCGGGCTGTTCCCAGCCGGTCGATCAACTCATCTATACGTGGCATGGGGTAGGTGTCAAATTTTGTAACTTTGTTCAACTGACGAAAATCGTTACAAAATCGCCAGCTCCCATCCGGTTTAGGCACCAACACAATGGGACTAGACCAATCACTTTGGGACTCCTCTATCACCCCTAAGTTCAGCATTTTCTGTACTTCCTCCCGTATTGCCTCCCGTCGGGCCTCTGGGATCCGATAGGGTTTTAACTTCACCCTTTCACCGGGCGGGGTAATAATGTCATGCTCTACCCCAGATGTTTGTCCCGGCAGCTCAGAGAATACCTCCTTGTTGCGAAGCACAAACTCCTTAACCTCCTGTTGTTGGGGTTGTGACAAGGTGGCTGCGATTCCAACCTCAGGAATCACGCAACCAGTTTGAGCTGGTGACCAAGTGTCTGCGACTAGGGACTCTCTATCCCTCCAGGCTTTCAACAGATTAACGTGATAGATCTGTTCGGGCTTTCGCCTTCCTGGTTGTCTGACCTTGTAATTCACTTCGCTCACTTTTTCCATTATCTCGTAGGGGCCTTGCCATTTGGCAAGGAATTTACTTTCAACCGTAGGGACAAGTACCAATATCCTATCCCCCGGGGAAAAGGTACGGGTCTTGGCTCCACGGTTGTACACTCTCTGCTGTGCCAACTGCGCTTGGGCCAAATGTTCCTTCACGATGGGCATTACCTGTGCAATTCGATCTTGCATCAGGGCGACATGCTCAATCACACTCCTGTGGGGAGAACTCTCACTTTCCCAAGTTTCCTTGGCAATATCCAACAGCCCTCTTGGGTGTCTCCCATACAGTAACTCAAAGGGGGAGAATCCCGTAGAGGATTGGGGCACCTCCCTAATAGCAAACATCAAATAAGGAAGTAGACAGTCCCAATCCTTTCCATCCCTATCCACCACTTTCTTCAACATTTGTTTTAGGGTTTTGTTGAATCTTTCAACCAGCCCATCGGTTTGGGGGTGATACACAGATGTACGTAATTGCGTCACTTTGAACAATTTACACAGCTCCTTCATAACCCGGGACATAAAGGGTGTACCTTGGTCCGTAAGCAGTTCTTTACAAATACCCACCCGGCTAAAAACAAGAGATAGCTCTTTGGCTATGGTTTTGGCCGAGGTATTTCTGAGAGGGATCGCTTCTGGATAACGGGTGGCATAGTCCATTATAACCAATATGTACTGGTGCCCCCTAGCGGACTTGATTATAGGACCTACCAAATCCATTGCGATTCTCTCAAACGGGACCTCAATGATGGGTAGAGGGACCAGCGGGCTACGGAAGTGTGGCATCGGGGCCGACCTCTGACACACAGGGCAGGAGGAACAATAATTTTCTATGTCCTTCATCACCCCAGGCCAATAGAATCTCTGTAATACCCTCTCTCGGGTTTTCTCTGTCCCCAGATGACCTCCAAGAATGTGCCCATGGGCCAACTCCAACACCAACTTCCTGTAAGGTTTGGGCACCACCAGCTGCTCAACGGTTTCTTCTGCCCTTTTTGCCACCCGATACAGTAGGTCCTTCTCTACGCTGAAGTATGGGTAAGTGCAGGTATTATCTGGGTTCACTAACTCGCCATCTATTTTCACTACGTTTTCCCGTGCCTTTATTAGGGCGGGGTCTTTCAACTGTTCTGTGGCAAAGTTTTCCCTGTGAACCTCAAGATCAGAAAACTCCACAGACGGTAGGTTTTCGTCTGAGGAGGTGGGCTCCTCTCCAGTTTCTTGAGTCTCCCCTGCCAATACTGACAAGGGAAATTCGGGAGAGTCCTCACCACTCTCAGAGGAGTTCTGGCTATCATATTCCTGGTACATAGGGGCACCAGTGGGGGGCTCATGATCATCCCACAGTTCCCAGAACTTCGGAAAATCCCTTCCCACAATGGCGTCATGCGGTAACTGAGACACTAAGCCCACTGGATGAGAAAGGGTACCTTTGGGGGTCTCGAAACACACTGTAGTCACTGGATACTCTCGGGTGTCCCCATGCACACAAATAACGGCTACCTTGCTATTCCCAGAGACCTCTGTTTTAACTAACTCAGCCTTTATCAGGGTCACAAGGCTACCTGAATCCAGCAATACCACAACATTTCTACCATTAATACACATTTTGCATAAATGTTTCTCAGTTCCCCGAATGGCAGTGCATGCGACTGTCGCACACAGCGACTGACGTCTGCCCGTCAGAAAGTCACACTGCATGGGTTCCTCCAAAACCGGGCAATTTGCTGCAATATGTCCCGCTTGCCGGCAGCGGTAGCAAATGATCCTTCTTGCCGCCTCTTGAGCCGCTGATTTCCCAGGCTGTTCTCGCCAAACTTGGGGTAGAGCTCCCACCCTCTCACTCTCTCCACCCTTACCCCTTGGAATCATCTTATCCGCCCCTGGGGATGGTCTGGTCTTAGGGTGGAAAGTCCGAGTGTCTCTGGAAGAGGCCGTCAGGTTCTCTGTAGCCAAGTATTTCTCCACACGATCCACAAGACCATCGGCCGTCTCTGGGTCTCCATGGCTTACCCACTTTTGGATGGCAGTAGGAAGAGCTCTCAAAAACCGATCCATTACAACACGTTCCACAATCTTTGGTGCGGACAAAGTCTCTGGCTGTAGCCACTTTCTGCTCAGGTGAATGAGATCATACATTTGAGACCTGGGGGGTTTTCCAAGCTGGAAAGTCCAGTTATGCACACGCTGAGCCCGGACAGCCAGGGTGACACCCAGCCTTGCCAATATTTCAGCTTTTAGCATCACATAGTCTTTTGCTTGGTCAGGCTCTAGGTCATAGTAAGCTTTCTGCGATTCACCCGTTAACAGAGGAGCCACCAGTCCAGCCCACTGCTCCTCAGGCCACTTTTCTCTTTCAGCGGTCCTTTCAAATGTGGTCAAAAATACCTCTGGATCATCCTCTCCAGTCATTTTTGTCAATAAACGACTCACCCCAAAGGACGCGGTATTAGTGGGACGGCTTTCCTCACCGGTCTGCGGACGTTGCTGCATTACTGCTTCCATCTGTTGTTGTAGTCTCTGCTCTTGCTTCTGCAACAGGTCTATGAAGCGGGCCTCAGATTGCTGTTGGGCTTGTTGCTGAGCCTCCAGACTCTGTTGTAAAGTTGCAAGGCTCTGTTGATGAGCTTGCTGCTGGGCTGCAAGGCTCCTTTGCAAACCTGCATTTGTCTGCTGTTGATTGGCATTTGCTAGAGCCAGCTGTTTCAGTATCTCCTCCATGCTGGCTTAAAAAAAAACTGCCACTGGTTCTCCACCAACTGTGAGGGGGCTAGCTCGGCAGCGGGTATGTGTGACCCCCGGGATGGGCTCCCCACCCAAAAACAGGCCCAGCAGACGGAGGTTGTGGTTTTCAAAATCAAAAAAAAGGTGCGGTTTATTTTCTATTTACAGTGACAAAAACACAGCAAGGCAAAAAAAACAAACACAAAATAAATCCTGGTCAACTTGACCTCTGACTAAACTTACAGGTTTCCTAACTAACGACTGGGATCAGCCTAGTGCTGTCCTAGTCCCTGGTTTTAAATGTCCAAGCAAAATATAGCCACACAGGCTTTCTCTCACCGCACAGGGGTTCACTCTCCCTAGACAGTCCACACAGGTCTGCTTCCAGGCATGAGCTAACATCTAATGAAGCTGGGAGTTTTTTATAGAGGCCTAAATGAGCTGACAAGCTTCAGCTGGCCTCATCAACTCCCTGTCTGCACGACGCCCAGCCCTCTCCCTAGAGGTATGAGTCATCAATGAGCCCACTAGTCTCAGCTGGGCTTATACAACTCTCCACCTAGCTGTATAAATCGGCGTAAAGCCTGAATCTGGGCGAAATATATCTACCCCCCTGGATGCAACCAGGTGACTTTACCTTCCTGCTGTCACAATATATATATCAAAAAAATAATTAAATTGCTTCCATTGCATTGTGGACAATCCACAACTTTGGGCAGGTGACGTGGCAAGTGGACAATCCACAACTTGGGGCAGCTGACGTGGCAAGTGGACAATCCACAACTTGTGGCAAGTGATGTGGCAAGTGACACGCTAAATACAACTACACTGCTGCTCTCTCAGCTGCTGATACTCACTCTGGTCTCACAAAATAGCTGAAATGGTTAATAATACTGTTTTTGGAGCTTAGGGCGGCTCCTTATGATGTTTCCTAATGATGATGTTTACTAAACGCATTGTGACAGCAGGAAGGTAAAGTCACCTGGTTGCATCCAGGGGGGTAGATATATTTCGCCCAGATTCAGGCTTTACGCCGACTTATACAACTAGGTGGAGAGTTGTATAAGCCCAGCTGAGGCTAGTGGGCTCATGGATGATTCATACCTCTAGGGAGAGTGTGGGGCGTCGTGCAGACAGGGAGTTGATGAGACCAGCTGAAGCTTGTCAGCTCATTTAGGCCTCTATAAGAACTCCCAGCTTCATTAGGTGTTAGCTCATGCCTGGACCCAGACCTGTGTGGACTGTCTAGGGAGAGTGAACCCCTGTGCGGTGAGACAAAGCCTGTGTGGCTATTTGCTTGGACATTTAAAACCAGGGACTTAGGGACTAGGACAGCACTAGGCTGATCCCAGTTGTTAGTTAGGAAACCTGTATGTTTAGTCAGAGGTCAAATTGACCAGGATTTATTTTGTTTATGTTTCTTTTGCTTTGCTGTGTTTTTGTCACTGTAAATAGAAAATAAACCGCACCTTTTTGATTTTGAAAACAACAACCTCCGTCTGCTGGGCCTGTTTTTGTGTGGGGAGCCCATCCCGGGGGTCACACACACCCGCTGCCGAGCTAACCCCCTCACAGTTGGTGGAGAACCAGTGGCAGTTTTTTTTAAGCCAGCATGGAGGAGATACTGAAACAGCTGGCTCTAGCAAATGCCAATCAACAGCAGACAAATGCAGGTTTGCAAAAGAGCCTTGCAGCTCATCAACAGAGCCTTGCAGCTCAACAACAGAACTTCGCAGCCCAGCAGCAAGCTCATCAACAGAGCCTTGCAGCCCAGCAGCAGACAAACGCAACTTTGCAACAGAGTCTGGAGGCTCAGCAACAAGCCCAGCAGCAATCTGAGGCCCGCTTCATAGACCTGTTGCAGAAGCAAGAGCAGAGACTACAACAACAGATGGAAGGAGTAATGCAGCAACGTCCGCAGACCAGTGAGGAAAGCCGTCCCACTAATACCGCGTCCTTTGGGGTGAGTCGTTTATTGACAAAAATGACTCGAGAGGATGATCCAGAGGTATTTTTGACCACATTTGAAAGGACCGCTGAAAGAGAAAAGTGGCCTGAGGAGCAGTGGGCTGGACTAGTGGCTCCTCTGTTAACTGGTGAATCGCAGAAAGCTTACTATGACCTAGAGCCTAACCAAGCAAAAGACTATGTGATGCTAAAAGCTGAAATATTGGCAAGGCTGGGTGTCACCCTGGCTGTCCGGGCTCAGCGTGTGCATAACTGGACTTTCCAGCTTGGAAAACCCCCCAGGTCTCAAATGTATGATCTCATTCACCTGAGCAGAAAGTGGCTACAGCCAGAGACTTTGTCCGCACCAAAGATTGTGGAACGTGTTGTAATGGATCAGTTTTTGAGAGCTCTTCCTACTGCCATCCAAAAGTGGGTAAGCCATGGAGACCCAGAGACGGCCGATGGTCTTGTGGATCGTATGGAGAAATACTTGGCTACAGAGAACCTGACGGTCTCTTCCAGAGACACTCGGACTTTCCACCCTAAGACCAGACCATCCCCAGGGGCGGATAAGATGATTCCAAGGGGTAAGGGTGGAGAGAGTGAGAGGGTGGGAGCTCTACCCCAAGTTTGGCGAGAACAGCCTGGGAAATCAGCGGCTCAAGAGGCGGCAAGAAGGATCGTTTGCTACCGCTGCCGGCAAGCGGGACATATTGCAGCAAATTGCCCGGTTGTGGAGGAACCCATGCAGTGTGACTTTCTGACGGGCAGACGTCAGTCGCTGTGTGCGACAGTCGCATGCACTGCCATTCGAGGAACTGAGAAACATTTATGCAAAATGTGTGTTAATGGTAGAAATGTTGTGGTATTGCTGGATTCAGGTAGCCTTGTGACCCTGATAAAGGCTGAGTTAGTTAAAACAGAGGTCTCTGGGAATAGCAAGGTAGCTGTTATTTGTGTGCATGGGGACACCCGAGAGTATCCAGTGACTACAGTGTGTTTCGAGACCCCCAAAGGTACCCTCTCTCATCCAGTGGGCTTAGTATCTCAGTTACCGCATGACGCCATTGTGGGAAGGGATTTTCCGAAGTTCTGGGAACTGTGGGATGATCCTGAGCCCCCCACTGGTGCCCCTATGTACCAGGAATGTGATAGCCAGAACTCCCCTGAGAGTGGTGAGGACTCCCTGGAATTTCCCTTGTCAGTATTGGCAGGGGAGACTCAAGAAACTGGAGAGGAGCCCACCTCCTCAGACGAAAACCTACCGTCTGTGGAGTTTTCTGATCTTGAGGTTCACAGGGAAAACTTTGCCACAGAACAGTTGAAAGACCCCGCCCTAATAAAGGCACGGGAAAACGTAGTGAAAATAGATGGCGAGTTAGTGAACCCAGATAATACCTGCACTTACCCATACTTCAGCGTAGAGAAGGACCTACTGTATCGGGTGGCAAAAAGGGCAGAAGAAACCGTTGAGCAGCTTGTGGTGCCCAAACCGTACAGGAAGTTGGTGTTGGAGTTGGCCCATGGGCACATTCTTGGAGGTCATCTGGGGACAGAGAAAACCCGAGAGAGGGTATTACAGAGATTCTATTGGCCGGGGTTGATGAAGGACATAGAAAATTATTGTTCCTCCTGCCCTGTGTGTCAGAGGTCGGCCCCGATGCCACATTTCCGTAGCCCGCTGGTCCCTCTACCCATCATTGAGGTCCCGTTTGAGAGGATCGCCATGGATTTGGTAGGTCCTATAATCAAGTCCGCTAGGGGGCACCAGTACATATTAGTTATAATGGACTATGCCACCCGTTATCCAGAAGCGATCCCTCTCCGAAATACCTCGGCCAAAACCATAGCCAAAGAGCTATCTCTTGTGTTTAGCCGGGTGGGTATTTGTAAAGAACTGCTTACGGACCAAGGTACACCCTTTATGTCCCGGGTTATGAAGGAGCTATGTAAATTGTTCAAAGTGACGCAATTACGTACATCTGTGTATCACCCCCAAACCGATGGGCTGGTTGAAAGATTCAACAAAACCCTAAAACAAATGTTGAAGAAAGTGGTGGATAGAGATGGAAAGGATTGGGACTGTCTACTTCCTTATCTGATGTTTGCTATTAGGGAGGTGCCCCAATCCTCTACGGGATTCTCCCCCTTTGAGTTACTGTATGGGAGACACCCAAGAGGGCTGTTGGATATTGCCAAGGAAACTTGGGAAAGTGAGAGTTCTCCCCACAGGAGTGTGATTGAGCATGTCGCCCTGATGCAAGACCGAATTGCACAGGTAATGCCCATCGTGAAGGAACATTTGGCCCAAGCGCAGTTAGCACAGCAGAGAGTGTACAACCGTGGAGCCAAGACCCGTACCTTTTCCCCTGGGGATAGGATACTGGTACTGGTCCCTACGGTTGAAAGTAAATTCCTTGCCAAATGGCAAGGCCCCTACGAGATAATGGAAAAAGTGAGCGAAGTGAATTACAAGGTCAGACAACCAGGAAGGCGAAAGCCCGAACAGATCTATCACGTTAATCTGTTGAAAGCCTGGAGGGATAGAGAGTCCCTAGTCGCAGACACTTGGTCACCAGCTCAAACTGGTTGCGTGATTCCTGAGGTTGGAATCGCAGCCACCTTGTCACAACCCCAACAACAGGAGGTTAAGGAGTTTGTGCTTCGCAACAAGGAGGTATTCTCTGAGCTGCCGGGACAAACATCTGGGGTAGAGCATGACATTATTACCCCACCCGGTGAAAGGGTGAAGTTAAAACCCTATCGGATCCCAGAGGCCCGACGGGAGGCAATACGGGAGGAAGTACAGAAAATGCTGAACTTAGGGGTGATAGAGGAGTCCCAAAGTGATTGGTCTAGTCCCATTGTGTTGGTGCCTAAACCGGATGGGAGCTGGCGATTTTGTAACGATTTTCGTCAGTTGAACAAAGTTACAAAATTTGACACCTACCCCATGCCACGTATAGATGAGTTGATCGACCGGCTGGGAACAGCCCGATACATGACGACACTTGACCTCACAAAAGGGTATTGGCAAATCCCCCTGGCCAAGTCGGCCAAAGAGAAAACCGCATTTGTAACCCCAGACGGGGCGTTCCAATATAAAAGAATGCCGTTCGGGTTACAGAATGCGCCGGCCACATTCCAGCGGAAAATGGACCAGATGCTGAGGCCCCATCGGAAGTATGCTGCGGCTTACCTAGATGACGTAATTGTCCATAGCACAGATTGGGCCTCACATCTGCCAAAAGTGCAAGCAGTCCTGGACTCTGTTCGGGAAGCGGGGTTTACGGCTAACCCCAAGAAGTGTACCATTGGGCAGGAGGAGGCCAAATATCTTGGGTACACCATTGGGAGGGGAGTAATAAAACCCCAACTCAACAAAGTCGAGGCCATCCAGAGTTGGCCACGTCCCAACAGCAAGAAGCAGGTACGAGCCTTTCTGGGAATCGCTGGGTATTATCGGCGATTCATTCCCCACTTTGCTTCTAAGGCTGTGCCCCTAACCAACCTGACGAAGGGGAAAGGGTCGGTCATGATTAAATGGACCCCCGAGGCTGAGGCAGCATTCCAATTCTTGAAACAAGCCTTATGTAGCCAGCCAGTGTTGTACTCACCCGACTTCTCTAAAGACTTTGTCGTACAAAGTGATGCGTCAGATGTGGGGTTAGGAGCAGTATTGTCCCAGGTCTGGAACGGGGAAGAGCACCCAGTCATTTACCTCAGCAGGAAGTTGAAGTCCCATGAGGTAAATTACGCCACCGTTGAAAAGGAGTGTTTAGCGGTGAAGTGGGCTCTAGATTCCCTTCGGTACTACCTGCTAGGTAGGCACTTTGACATGGTTACGGATCACGCTCCGTTAAAGTGGATGGCTCAAAACAAGGAAACAAATAGAAGAGTGAATAGGTGGTTCCTGGCCCTCCAGGAATTCAACTTCACAGTAAAGCATCGCCCTGGCGTTCAAATGGGGAATGTGGATGCTTTGTCTCGAGTACATGAATGCCTGATTGCTGGTGTTCCAACCCCGAGGTTAAAACAAGAGGGGGGGGTATGTGACAGCAGGAAGGTAAAGTCACCTGGTTGCATCCAGGGGGGTAGATATATTTCGCCCAGATTCAGGCTTTACGCCGACTTATACAACTAGGTGGAGAGTTGTATAAGCCCAGCTGAGGCTAGTGGGCTCATGGATGACTCATACCTCTAGGGAGAGTGTGGGGCGTCGTGCAGACAGGGAGTTGATGAGACCAGCTGAAGCTTGTCAGCTCATTTAGGCCTCTATAAGAACTCCCAGCTTCATTAGGTGTTAGCTCATGCCTGGACCCAGACCTGTGTGGACTGTCTAGGGAGAGTGAACCCCTGTGCGGTGAGACAAAGCCTGTGTGGCTATTTGCTTGGACATTTAAAACCAGGGACTTAGGGACTAGGACAGCACTAGGCTGATCCCAGTTGTTAGTTAGGAAACCTGTATGTTTAGTCAGAGGTCAAATTGACCAGGATTTATTTTGTTTATGTTTCTTTTGCTTTGCTGTGTTTTTGTCACTGTAAATAGAAAATAAACCGCACCTTTTTGATTTTGAAAACCACAACCTCCGTCTGCTGGGCCTGTTTTTGTGTGGGGAGCCCATCCCGGGGGTCACACACACCCACTGCCGAGCTAACCCCCTCACAGCATATAGACGCAAATGTGGTAAAACGCGGCATGCAAATGCCACAAAGCGCGCTTTTCTAAACGCTGCTTTCAACCTTAGTTCTGAACACTTTGCACCATCGTCCCGTCTACATGGGGCCTAAAAATGCCTATGCCATTTACAGCTCAAAAACGCCATGGTGGCCATGAGGCCATAGGCTAACATGGAGAGACGTTTTTAAGCTGCAAAAAACGCTCAAACAAGCGGCTGGAAAAACGTCCGTGTGCATGTAGCCTTATATTAACCACTTGCGCACTGGCCACTTAAACCCCCTTCCTGCCCAGACCAATTTTCAAATTTCAGCGCAGATGCACTTTAAATGACAATTGCGCGCTCATACAACACTGTAAGGGCTCTTTCACACGGGGCGGATCCGTGAAGATCCGCCCCGTGAAGCTCCGCTTGCTCAGCGAGGATCGCTCCGTTGATCCCCGCTGAGCCGACGGATGACTGGGCGGTCCCCGCACACTGTGCAGGGATCGCCCTGTCAGAGCGCCGCTCTCCCCTATGGGGAATCGGATGACGACGGACCGTAGAGTCCGTTGTCATCCGATCCGCTCCGCAGACGGAAGGAAAAATAGGATTTTCCTCCGTCACACTTTTTCGGAGCGGAGCGGAGCGGATGTCAGCGGACATGTCTCCGCTGACATCCGTGCTTCCATAGGGGTGCATGGAGGATCCGTTTCAGGTCCGCCTAAAAAACTGACAGGCGGACCTGGACGGACCTCCGTGTGAAAGAGCCCTAACCCAATGAAAATGTATTATTTTTTGGCACACAAATAGAGCTTTCTTTTGGTGCTATTTGATCACCTCTGCGTTGTTTTTTTTTTTCGATAAATACAAAAGACCGACTAAAAAAAAAAAAAAAAAGGATATTTTAACCATTCAGCACTGGGCCTATTCTGGCACTTCTCTCCTTCATGTATAAATCATAAATTTATGGCTATAAAATCACTTCAAAACCCCAAACATTATATATGTTTTTTGAGCAGACACCCTAGGGAATAAAATGGCGGTCATTGCAAATTTTTAGCTCGCTCTGGATTTGCGCATTAAATTTTCAAACGCCTTTTTTAAAAAAAAAAAATGTTTTCATGAACTAAAAAAAAATTACAAAACAGTAAAGTTAGCCCAATTTTTTGGGATAATGTGAAAGATGTTGATGCTGAGTAAATAGATACCTAACATGTCACGCTTTAAAATTGCGCACACTCATGGAATGACACCAAACTTCAGTACTTAAAAATCTCCCTAGGCGATGCTTTAATTTTTTTTACACGTTACCATTTTCGCATTACAGAGGAGGTCTAGTGCTAGAATTGTTGCACTCGTTCTAACGCACGCAGCAATACCTCACATGTGTGGTTTGAACGGCGTTTACATATGTGGGCGGGACTTACGTGTGTGTTCGCTTCTGAGCGCGAGCTGCCGGGGACATGGGCGTTTTTTTTTTTTTTGCTTTTTACTTTTTTGTATTTCTTATGCCGCGTACACACGGCCGTTTTTCTCGTCGAGAAAAACTAAATTTTTCCCATTCGACGAGAAAAACGATAGTCTGTGGGCTTTCTGTTGTTTTTTTCGACGAGAAAAACGGCATTAAAAACGACGAGAAAAATTAGAATATGTTCTAATTTTTCTCGTCGTTTTTTTCGACATGTTTTCCCACAAGAGAAAAAGAGAAAAAACAACGTGAATAACGACCGTGTGTGGGGAACAAGCCGTTCCCTCGTTTTTAATAACATTATTCACTGCGGTTTTTTAACCGCCGTGAATAATGATCGTGTGTACGCGGCATTACTCTTTTTTTTACTTTTTTGTTTTTTGGATCACTTTTATTCCTATTACAAGGAATGTAAACATCCCTTGTAATAGGAATCTTTTGTGACAGGTCCTCTTTATGGAGAGATGCAGGGTCAATAAGACCCCACATCTCTCCTCCAGGCTGGAAAGCATGAGATCGGTCAAAAAAATTCACCAATCTCATGCTGACAGCCAAGATCACTGCTTTGTTTACATACGGGAACCCGGCGTGATGTCATAACGTCGCGCCCGGGCCTCCGACGGTCATAGAGATGAGTGGTGACCATCTGGTCACCACTCATCTCTATGCTTCCCATCCGGCGCCGGCCAATTCATTCTCCGAGCCCCAGATGGCACGGGAGAGCCCGGAGAAGCACCGGATGGCGGCGGGAGGGGGGGGGGGGGCAACTGCAGGCATCATTCAGATGTCACCGCACAAAGCCAAGGACGTCATTTGACGGTGGGCGGTAGGAAAGTGGTTAATATTTCGAAAATTTTGAAAAAAGGTAATTTTTCTCCTTCATTGATGTACACTGATGAGACTGCACTGATGGGCTGCACTGATGGGCACCGATAAGGTGGCAAGGGTGGGCACTGAGAGGTGGCATTGCTAGGTGGCAATGATAGTTGGCAGTGATGGGCACTGATAGGCAGCACTGATTGGCACCAGTGGTGGGCATTGATAGGTGGCACTTGTCACAGAATTGCCTCTTCCTCTTCGGGCCCGATGTCCCTTTCACATAAGCCGGTTATTGCCTTTTTTTATGCTCACGCTGTCAGCACAAGGAGAAAACAAAAACCATTACCCAGCTTTTGTTTACATCACGTGATCAGCTGTCATTGGCTGACAGCTGACCACATGGTAAAGGACAGGGATCGGCCCCCTACTCGGATCTGTCATCACCCGAGTCTCAGTGACTCGGTGACTACAGCGCGCGTGCGAAGGGGAGGACGTCTATTGATGGACTCCCGGCAATTGAGGACCGTGCTGTGGCCGTCGATCAGTTATAGCGCTGATCTCAAGTGACATGCATCACAATTCAACTTAGGAATGTGTCTTTGCAAAGTTAAACTAAATGAAATCCTTTCTTATTTTTGCTTGGGGATAGAGTGCAGAGGTATACAAGTCTAGACAGTTTTTGAGGATGTCTGCACCACTTTATCCTTCCAAATAATTCACTTACTGTCACATAGCCACACAGGAAGTGATGGGAAATCCCTACCAATGTCTTTCCTTGGGGACATACAGGTCAATCTAAATACTTTCCCCATTATGTACATTTTGCAGGGTACACCCCAAATTATTAGGTATTTTGGACTTTGGGGTTTATTTACTAAAGGCAAATCTACTTTGCACTACAAGTGCACTTGCTGGATATCCGAGGGGGACATGCAAACAAAAAAAACACCATCTTTGCTTTTACATGATTGGATGTTACAATCACCAGTGATCCCTCAGATTTTCAGCAGCTACACTTTTACTGCAGAGTGGATTTGTCTTTACTAAACCCCAAACTACCCAATGATTTGGGGTGTACACAACAAAATGCTAGAGTGCAATTTGCTTAATGGGGACACTAGTTAGATTGATCTGTGTGTCCCCAAGAAAAGACATTGGTAGTGTTTTACCTTTACTTCCTGTTTAGCTGTGTGACAGGAAGTGAAGCCAATTTTACTAAAAGGGGACACAAAGCCCAACCTAAAAAAAACAAAAAAAAAACAGGGGTTCTAACACTTACCGTATATACTCGAGTATAAGCCGAGTTTTTCAGCACATTTTTTTGTGCTGAAAATGCCCCCCTCGGCTTATACTCAAGTCAACTTTTTGCGCCTGATCTCCCGGAGTTTGGGGACCTGGTACCGGCTGGCCGTAGGTCTCCTGGACCCCAAACTTGGCACACATATAGCCCCACTCTTCCTCTACAAGTGTGCAAAGTTTTTTGTCCTGGAGACCTACGGCCGGGGAGCATCGATTTTTCAAAGCCGGGCACCCCTTCTATAGACTCTAATATTAAACGGTAATTTCCTTGGTGATTTTGGGTACCGGCCGGTTGTAAATCCCCTGCTCCCAAAACTAAGTACACATGTATCCTCATTTCTCCTCTATAAGTGTGCAAAGTTTTTTGTCTGGGGGACCTACGGCCAGGGAGCACTGATTTTTCAAAGCTGGGCACCCCTTCCATAGACTCCCATGTTAAACGTCAGTCTAGTCATGGGCACACTGAGGCATGGGCACAGTGAAGCATGGGCACAGTGAGGCATGGACACAGTGAGGCATGGACACAGTGAGGCATGGACACAGTGAGGCATGGACACAGTGAGGCATGGACACAGTGAGGCATGGGCACAGTGAGGCATGGACACAGTGAGGCACAGTGAGGGATGCAGATGGACACCCTAGGCTTATACTCGAGTCAATAAGTTTTCCCAGTTTTTTGTGGTAAAATTAGGTGCCTCGGCTTATATTCGGGTCGGCTTATACTCGAGTATATACGGTACTTTGTTTCCTTCAAAATGCCCACAATTAGAATCGTATTGCCTTGAGCTAGTTTTAAGTGCAGTGCTCTAAATCAGTGCTTCTCAAGTACCCCCAACAGGCCATGTTTGCAGGTTTTCCTTCATCTTGCACATGTGCTTTAAATCACAGTCAATGGTTTTGTATTTTGGACAGCAATTCTCAATAAGATAAATTCACAAAACATGTCCTGTTGGGGGTACTTGAGGACTGAGGCTGAGAACCACTGCAGTAAAAATGAAAAATTGAATACTTACCGCTCTGTATTTTTCATTTCCTAGTGACCATCCATGGCAGCACACAATACATGCATATGCTACCATGAAGGCAACAGATTAGACAAATCACACCTGTTTTGTTTTGACATGCCAATCAGCTGACACATTTGTTGCAAAGAAAACGCTAAACAAACCTCAAAACTTGGCATCAAATTTTATTGGTCAACAAAACAAAAGGAAAGCCAAAATAAAAAACAGGGTCAATTTGAAACAGTTACAGACTCACAACACCTTGAGAAAGTTTTTGCAAAATAATGCCGCACAGACAATTAAATCAAAGTGAACAAACGACACACATTAACAACATCAAAATTATTTCAGAGGTACATTTCCCCCACACAAAAAAATACAATCCACAAAATTAAAACAAACACCTGTTTTGCAAAGACATAACAAATAAAATACATGTGTTACAAACTCGATAAGGACACCAAAATGTACATTTTGCCGGACACACGCAAATGTACTTTTTTTTTTTACTATTCAGAAACAAGATCTTCAGTACTTCCAACATTACTGTCGTGGTACTAACCATCAGTACGAGTCTTTTCATCATCATAGTACTTTCATACAAAAATAACAAACAAATAAACTTTCATCCTATCCTCACTCCCTTACCTAAAAACCCTACACTCATAAAACTTCTAAGACTTACAACACAAATCACCTAAACTACACGTACAAGAAGCCATTTTGATTATTTTCTAATTTTCTACACATACTTCCCTTTGAAATCATAATAAAGGGTAGTCCTTTCAGACTTATCCCCACACCCAAAACTCAAAATCACAGATTTACACTCACACACACCTGTACCCCCCTACCCCGTCTTAATCAACATACCTCACTCCTTCATCTTCCAATCCCACTTGTCTTCTACTTCCACACCTACACTATCCATACAAACCTCAACCTACTCCAACTTTCACAAAATCATTCCAACTCCTTCTTTTCCAGATCCTCCGACTTCTATCTTCTCCCAACCTCTAAACATCATACAAAAATGCCGTATGTAACTTTACTAACATCATTTTGCAGCACCACTTCACCTCCATCTCTTCCTTCCTCACCACCAACTGATTCCGCATATCCCATAACGCCTCTTTCAATACAAAACAAAAGATCCACCCCAAACACTTTCCCTCCACCTTCCTCAGACCTATACTTGTTAGATAACTCTAATATGTCAATTTGCACTTACATATTTTGTCCAAAAAAACATCAAAACATAACCTTACTTTTTGTGCATAATCACAATCCCAGAGTACATGTTTCACGTCCTCCTGCCCACCACATCCTTCTCTTGGGCATCTCTCTGATCGGACTAAATCTCGCCCCTTCAAGAATTCCTTTGTTAGTAATCCTTCGTGTAATGCCAACCATTAGACACACCTTCAATTTCCACTGCACTCCAGACTCTGGCAGCTTCTAGGGATCTAAGACCTCTAATATTGCAAACAATATTTTCTTTAAAAATGTATTTCCTTACTTTCTCTTTACAACCTCCTTCCAAACCCAAAACCTCCAAACCATATTTTGTCCGTATCTCATCCAGCCTTTTATAGTGCACTGATATCACAAACGACACTGGTTTTCCAAGTTCCACCTTCCTCCATTTCCATCTCCTAAATACCCAGCCACCCATATATTGCATCATATCAGCAGTTCTTCCATCAAGCATTACAGTCCTAACAGCCACCAACCAATAATGCATATCAACAAATTTTACCAAATCTGGAAATCCTAGACCACCTAAATTACATTCTCTCTTCACCTTCTCACGTGCAATACGTTCCATCCTGGAACCCCAAAGAAAAACAAAAAGGGCCTTGTTTATTTTAATCGCCCATACCTTCCCCATAGGTAGTACGACCGTAGTAAACAAAACTAACGGCAGTATCACAGCTTTTTGGATCAAAACTTTCCCTTTCAGGGATAATTCTCTCATCGCCCAAAAATCCAGCTTCTTTTTTTATTTTTCCATGCAACTCTTCATAACTTTGTTTTCCCCTGATCGTTTTGTCAAAGGTGATACCTAAGATTTTAACCTCAGGCTTTATTTGTACATCACTCCCCAAACTACACAAACAGCTTTTTTGCCAGTTAACTCTCATTTTAGATGTCATGCAATAGATCTCTGTTACCAAACTCACACGATCTACTTCTCTTTGTGATGATGCCACCACAACAACATCATCCATATACGCCATGGATTTTACCACCTCGCCACCTCCACCTGGAATAACAAAACCTCTGCACACTTTTTCTCTCTGTATACTCTTCAAAAGTGGCTCAATAACACATATAAAGGCCAGGGGTGACAAAGGACAACCCTGTCTTACACCTGACTTAATTTTAAATGCATCACTCAAGATTCCGTTGACCAAGACCCGACTTTGGATATCCACATAAAAACCTTTAATAACTTCCAATAGACTATCTGGAATTCCCAACCTGTCCATTACCTGTAGCATAAAGACATGTGACACTCTGTCATAAGCTTTTTCCAGGTCCAGCGACTCCACAACCAAAGGTCTCTGATTTTTATTGACATATTTGATCATATCCCTCAGTAATATCAAATTGTCTGACATTCTCCTACCCGGAATCGCACAGGTCTGCCATGGTCCAATCACTTTACCTAATACCATCCTTAGCCTATTAGCCACCACTTTGGCCACCACTTTATAGTCCACGTTGAGCAACGTAATTGGTCTCCAATTCTTCAGGTCTTCTCTTTCCCCCTTTTTGAAGATAAGCGAAATTACGCCCTCACTCATTGATTTCGATATTGTTTTGGTTTTAAATATTTCTTTAATCACCGCACATATATCCGGTCCTATTTGCTCCCAGAATGTCATATAGAATTCAACTCCAAGGCCATCACTTCCAGGTGTCTTGTTTTTGGCCATCCCCGCAAACGCCTCCTTAATTTCAGACTGTTGAATCTCTCCTTCCAACCACTCCACTTCATCTCTTCCCATCCTCTCATCCAACACTTCACAATAATTTCGCATTTCTTCTTTAGCCTCCACCTCATAGCCTTTAAATTGTTCCCTATAGAACTTTTCCACCTCTTTCACCACATCTTCTCCTTCCACTCTTCCTCCTTCCACCTTCACAGCTTCCATCACATCTTTTTTACCATATGCCTTCTTAAAGAAGTACCTTGTACATTTCTCATCTTCCTCCATGTGTTGTACTTTTGCTTGAAAAACAATGTTCCTTCCTTTTTCTTTTATAAGTTCCCTCCTCTCCTCTTTCACAAGTCTCAATTCCTCCTCTACCTCCATTCCCATTTCTTTAAACAGGTGTAAAGTTCTCAGCCTCCATCCCAATTTCTCATATATTTTTCTTTCTTTATTCGCTTTCCTCCTCCCCCAATCTCTGAAGAACATACCCACTCTGTGTTTTGTCCAGTCCCACCAATCAAATATATTTTCAAAACCACTCTTTTTTTTGGATAGATGCTCATACAATAAAACAAATTCTTTCTTTATTTCCACATCCTCTAATAGCAGGGTGTTAAGTTTCCACACTCCTCTGCCAAACTGAACTCCACACTCCAGTGGGATTTTCACTTGAATCCCCTTGTGGTCCGAAAAATATGCATCAAATATAATAAAATCTTCACTTTTTAGACTCTTCGAACAAAACACAAAATCAATTCTGGACTTAACTCTGCCAGCTTCTGAAAAGAAAGTAAATTTGTCTTATCGGACCTATCTCTTTTCCCACATCCACAAGTTTAAAATCAGAAATCATATTATTAAGCAATGTACTTGTGCTATCCAAGCCAACTCCGCTTCCACACACTCTGTCAGATACTTGCCTAATCGCGTTGAAATCCCCCACTATTAAAGTGGGAATCCGGCCGCCCAAATGCACCTGTAAATTCTGGAAAAATTCCACTCTTTCAGGACTTCTTGCTGGCGCATACACATTAAACAGCCTAAACACAAATTTATTTAACTGAAAAAGGCACACGAGACATCTTCCTGGGACAATCACCTTGTATTCAAGCAAATTGAGTCTATTATTCTTCATTAAAATACCGACTCCACTATTCCTATTACCACAAGCAGGTGACCACACAGCCTTCCCTTTCCACTCATTTACACCTGGCGGATATTTAATGCTGCATTCCTGCAGGCACACTATATCATGGTTTAATCCATCTAAAAAATCAAATACCACCGCTCTTCTATTTGTAGAACAAATGGATCTAACATTTAAAGATGCTATAGTCACCGCCATTGTAATTACCAAAAAAAACATATTTTTCCAAGAAAACTTTTAAAACATATCTTCCACCCCTCATCCTCCAGCTCTATTTCTTCTCTCTATCACCTGTGGGGACTCAGGGAACTCCCCCTCATCAGAAGAAGAGACCATCCCCAACTACACCTCCAATTCTGTCTTTGCTCTTTTACTTGCAGAAATTTCACTTTCATTATCATTACTCCTTTGACCATCCTTAACCCCCAGTCAGTTCCCTCCATTCCAGCAGTCACGGGGTTAATCTCATCTACAGGACCTTCTCCTTCTGCCACCTCCATCCCTGTATCAACTACCACTTTTTCCTTCCTCTCCACTCTTCCTTTTGCCTTTCCAGCTAGTTCACGTTTAAGTTCCATTTCTCTCACTAAGCTGCCTTGAAGTCCGGACATTTGCATAGTCCCCGCCTTCTCTTTTGACTCCACTATACTTGTAATCACACCACCTCCAGCTGTCCCTGCATCAGAGACAATAGCAGCCACACCCTCCTTCAGCTTTCCGATGCCATCTTCTTTCTCAGCCACCGCAATCATACCCTCCGCTGACACACTCTCCTCTGTGACTGTCACCTCCTCCTCCATCCTATCCTCGTCCTCCCTTATCCCGTGCTCAAGGATCAGCTTAAGAGCCTTTTCCTTGGCTTCAGTTTCATACGCGGCCACCGCAGCTACTACCGCTGGGGAGACCTCAGAACCATGTGACTTTGTACACAGACCTCCTTTCACTGCGTCTGAAAAAGAGTATATTCTACACCCCGCTTTTTCTTTCTCTGGACAATTTCTAGCTAAATGATCTGGCATATCACACAAATCACATTTTCTAGTTGCTTTACAATCCCTAGCCACATGATCATCCTCCCCACATTGTCTGCATCTCATCTTTTTTTTGCATTCTTCCTTCTCATGACCATATTCAAAACAGGTCCTACAAAAGGCAGGCTGACCAGAAAAAAATAAAGAACATCTCTCCCCAGCCACATTAAAAAATGGGGGTGGAAAAGTAAATACACCCTTATCATCACGTTTCAACTTAACCTTAAACCTGATCTTACTCCTATACATCCCATAAGAATTTTTGATTTTTGTGCCATTATCAACATATGAACAAAATTTGAATAAATAAATTCTCACCACCTCCTTCTCCAAAAAAGGGTTGTAGAAATGAACTACCACATCTCGTTTCTCCGCTTCAAACAAAGTTTCCACAGATATATCTTCCCTAATATGTTTGTCTTCTTTTTCCTGATTTATGTGTAGCGGGGTATTCCCCTTTAATACAGAGAGACTACATCTCCCAGTACATCTTGCAGCACCCAGGGTGCATTGCTCCGGAACAGAGACTGCTGGGGCAGACTTTATAAAGGGGAGGTGGAGTTTGTTCTGCCTCTTTTGGACACCCCCTCTCCTAGCAAGAGGATCTCTGTGCTGAACTGCTGTATGCACAAGGCCTGAAGCCTGGGCCTTGTGCTCTTTTCCAAAGAGCCCCTCTGCCAGCCTAGCAGAGCCTTAGAGACATCTTCTCCTCCTTGCTGCAGTACACCAGAAGGATTGAAGACTTGGATGTCGGTGGATTCCTTTTCCCAGACGAATCGGCGGAGGAAACGGACTTGGACTTGTCCGGGTGGTGAGAGCTATTTAAAGACAGATACTTTATCTTTACTATTCGTTGGGATTACAAAGTTGTTCTTCAAGTGCACCACCGAAAGATTGCTAGCGAATATTGTTTCACTGAACTTCCATTTAGATCAGTCAGGCCTGACTGCATAGGTAGACATTGCTGGGTGTTAGTCTACCCATGAGGGGAAGTAGCTGTAAAAGGGCAGCGCTAGAGTTGCATAGCAATACTTTATTATTCTGATTACTCTGTTTATCTTTATTACTGTTTATTGCAGGGATCTGCAACTTGTTATACTGTTGTTTATTACTTGCCCATTAGTCTCAGTAAAATATCTGGGTCAAGTACATTGGTGTCAGTTTCACTTACTTTAATAGAAGTTTTAAAGTAAATCACTGTGTGTGTTTGCCATAGGACTGCGTCACCTAGAGTTGCCGTCACGCGGTCCTATCTCCCCTTACTAGCTGTGCCACGGGAGGTTAGAGCCGATTGCCAGGGGTTGACAGCGGTGCACTACAGGGCCCAAAACAAAACCAGCGGCTCTCTTAACTGGGGGTAGCACTACACGTGGGGGCTCGTCCGGGATCCCTGTACGTTGCATGCTGCAATCAAGCCAGTCAGAAGTACCAGCATGGACCCCATCAAAGTAGTCCAATGGTGCGAAGCAGAAGGGACACGCTCAGAAGCGAGCGTGGCCATTGAACTTCCAGGGAGTGACTGGGGAGAGAAACGAATTAAAGAGGTGGTACAAACATTATCCCCGGATAGAAAGGCTTACGTGGTCGCAGTGAGACCAGACCCAAGGACCAACTGCACCTATGCACTGATAGAGTGGGGACAGGATGTCCCTGAAAACTTCCACGGTGCCAGTATAAAATTGTCCAAAAAGACTGAGTTCCACCTGACACATCCCAGTCAGAAGCAGTTAGAACCCTTGGACAGGAAAGCAGGGGCTGCTGTTAAATCGCAGGCAGAACAACAGCTGGTTGATCTGAAACGACAGTACCGTAACATACAAGAGAGGTTTCAAGAGACTTCCAGTATGATAGCCGAACGCATTAATGGGTTACGTGTCGCTTCTGAGGATCAGAAAGATGGTCAGATAACGCCCAAACCTGGGAAGGTACTGAAGAAACGAGCTCAGGGCCGCCTGCAGGAAGTAACCATCCGGAAGGATTTCCGCATTGACGGCCAGATAGGAGAAAGAGGGCAGAAGGACAAACTGTCCTACATCAGCCTCCTAGACCAAATAGAGTTGGGGCTACAGAAAGGATATCAGGAATCTGACATTAGAGAGGCTGTAATCTATGCCATCAGCCCAGGTTCAAGTGTCAGGGGCATGTTAGAGAGGAAGAGTGGATTGACCCTGAACCAGCTAAAGAGGATACTGAAAAGCTATTATGAGGAGGAAGATGCCGCTGAGTTATTTCATCGACTGATAAATATGACCCAGGATAGTAGAGAGACTCCTCAGAACTTCCTATTCCGGGCCATTGAGCTCAAGGACCGCCTGTTGTCCACATCTAAGGAAGAAGGAACTGGGGAGCATTTTGGAGCCGAGCTAGTCCAAAAGAAATTCCGGAGATCTGTGACTACGGGATTGAGGAGTGACTATATCAAGCTACAACTGAAGCAGCATTTGGAAGACCCTTCAACTCCGGATGAGGTCCTCATTGAGAAAGTGAATGAAGCAGATAAGATGGAGATTGAGAGGGACCAAAAACAGAGGAAACTTCAACCTCCTAGCACCACAAGTGCCAAAGTACAGCAGATAGATGTCCCCTTAGACACTAGGGAACTCAGTGTACTGGCAGCAAGCACAACCGACAGAGATCCAGAGTTTGGGGTTCTGAAGACTCAGATGTCCAAAATAATGGAGATGGTGACCGGGTCACTGGATGTCAGGTCTGAGATAGACACACTGAAGGTGCAAGTGTCCCAGCTGGTGGAGATGATGAACAAATTGATGGCAGAAAGTACTGGATTGTCCGCCCAAAAGCCCACGAAGCAAGACATCTGTCAAAACTGTGGGAGGTGTTGGCCACTACCAGCGAGTATGCCCAAGTCCACGAATGGAGACAGAAGGCTGGCGGAGGCCTCAGAGAAGTGACCTAAGAATGGAGAGAAGATCCGGGCCTTCAAAAATAACTTTCCCTGAACCTGCGAGGGAACGGTGGAGGACACCTGCAGTTTATGCCGTCTCAGTGAACAACGCCTATCAGCCTTCCAAACAACGCCAGAAACGGCATTCCCAGCGCCGGAAGCTGAAGAGAGCACAAGTCCAAGTATGCCAGCCTGCTGTTACAGGTGTTTCCAAAAGGACTGCTACCCAATTGGTAGGTCCTCTGCCTGTAGTGCCTGTTCTGATCGAAGGGATCTACACCAGAGCCATCCTTGATACAGGTGCTCAGGTTACCCTAATGACCAGAGACTTTTACAAGAAGTACCTATCATACCTGCCCCTGGAAGAGATGGGAGACACCAAGATTCAGGGTATCCAAGCAGAAGAGTACTCTTGTGATGGATGTGTGTGGATCAAGTTGTCGTGTGATCCATTGAGGGCTGGGGAGCCCCAGAACTTTGAGACACTGGCCATTGTCTGTCCCTGGCTGCCAGGGCCCTCAAGAAGCTCTCTCATCGTTGGGACCAATACCGATCTGGTGAAACGTCTTTTAGCCCCTGCTGTCCCCAGATGTGATCCCATACCCTCACTACCGGAAGAGGTTCCTGCTTCAGTACCAGAGGAAGAACCAAGAGTAGCTGAGACTGTGACTCCCAGGGAGAAGAGAAGGAAGAGAGTCATTCATCCTCCCCGGAAACTAACTCATGATCAGATGGGAGAAAGTTCAGAAGACACGGTCCTAACCTTAAGAAGGACCATGCCCACATCTGGTCCCTCCACTGTACATTTGGTGGAGGGCAACCCCAACTCACTTCCTGGCACAGTTAGACAGGTCACCCCCACTGAAGCGACCTGTGGACAGGACAGCTCCCCATCATATGATGATTGGTGGGAGGCTTCTCTGTCAATCCTATGCAACCGCATTGAAGCTAAAATGTTTTGCAGATCTAAAAATGCTAGATGTCTTTGGGGACCAAAGATTCAAAGTGGGGGGAGTGTGTAGCGGGGTATTCCCCTTTAATACAGAGAGACTACATCTCCCAGTACATCTTGCAGCACCCAGGGTGCATTGCTCCGGAACAGAGACTGCTGGGGCAGACTTTATAAAGGGGAGGTGGAGTTTGTTCTGCCTCTTTTGGACACCCCCTCTCCTAGCAAGAGGATCTCTGTGCTGAACTGCTGTATGCACAAGGCCTGAAGCCTGGGCCTTGTGCTCTTTTCCAAAGAGCCCCTCTGCCAGCCTAGCAGAGCCTTAGAGACATCTTCTCCTCCTTGCTGCAGTACACCAGAAGGATTGAAGACTTGGATGTCGGTGGATTCCTGTTCCCAGATGAATCGGCGGAGGAAACGGACTTGGACTTGTCCAGGTGGTGAGAGCTGTTTAAAGACAGATACTTTATCTTTATATTCATTGGGATTACAAAGTTGTTCTTCAAGTGCACCACCGAAAGATTGCTAGCGAATATTGTTTCACTGAACTTCCATTTAGATCAGTCAGGCCTGACTGCATAGGTAGACATTGCTGGGTGTTAGTCTACCCATGAGGGGAAGTAGCTGTAAAAGGGCAGCGCTAGAGTTGCATAGCAATACTTTATTATTCTGATTACTCTGTTTATCTTTATTACTGTTTATTGCAGGGATCTGCAACTTGTTATACTGTTGTTTATTACTTGCCCATTAGTCTCAGTAAAATATCTGGGTCAAGTACATTGGTGTCAGTTTCACTTACTTTAATAGAAGTTTTAAAGTAAATCCCTGTGTGTGTTTGCCATAGGACTGCGTCACCTAGAGTTGCCGTCACGCGGTCCTATCTCCCCTTACTAGCTGTGCCACGGGAGGTTAGAGCCGATTGCCAGGGGTTGACAGCGTTGCACTACAGGGCCCAAAACAAAACCAGCGGCTCTCTTAACTGGGGGTAGCGCTACATATGCATCTTTCATACGCTTGCAAACAGGTGTCCTCCGAATAAAATGAAACATCGTAAATTCCAGTTGCAGGAAAATCCTGCAAAGCGTAGATATCACTCACCGTTAGGTTCAGAGCTCCAAACAGACATTCTTCTATCACTCTCTTCACCGTAAACTGCTTTCTTTTTTCAGGTCCCACGACCAGTCTAAAGGATTTGGGTAAGGAACGTCTCGCCATTCTCAACCGTCTTCCAAATGTCCATGGATTCCCCAAAGGGGCGATCCAGAGACTCGACTTCCACCGATCTTTTTGCCGGATGCACACACACACACTTGCCTCTTTTCAGGGCAAGGGAGAGAATGCTATCTGCAAGCTTTATATAACTGTAGCGGGTATGTACTTTCCCGGGTGTAAATTTGAACTTGGCAGAGACATCAGTGATGTGTAATTCCCTGCAGCCCAGCAGGTGGCGCTGTCGCCCTGGGCTGGGGTTGAACCATTGCTGTGTGCTGGGCTTCCTTTTTGTCCTCCCTCGGCAGCGGTATGGTGGGGCGGGGATCCCGCCGTGCTTGCTGGGAGAGGGTATAAAGGGGCCGGCCATCTTTGTCACGAGGTCGAGTCCCAGGCACCTTCAGCCTGTGGGCGGTGGTTCGTGTCGGTTCTTTAGGCGGGCCTAGGCCTAGAGGACAGCCGGAGGTCGTGTTCCATCCCATGCACCTTCAGCCTGGGGTGAGGTGCTCGGATGGAGGTCTGGAGCTCAGTGCCCAACACTGAGTTCCGCGAGGGAAGGAGATCCTAGGGTACCCAGGGATTGGGTACCCGAATCCGGAAGGCGTAATGGACCAGGGGGAGCTCCTCACTCGAAGACCTGGTGCAGCATATTGCCAGTGACGGGTGAGTCTCTCATCGGAGACCGCCTGGAGGGAAATCCCCCCTCGCTCGGGGACCGCAACTCACTTTTAGGGAGGAAAATGGAGAATACATTGTGTCTGAGCCTACTCGCATCCACACCTCCTTTTCTGTTCTGTTTCTACCAAGGGAGTTCAACTGATTGTGTTCATTCGAGAAGAATAAAGGAGTGTTGAACTTTAATGGGGTGGGGCTCATTTCCTGACAGGCATTGTTCAAGGTAACTCTCGGTGGAGGGTCCAGGTGCACAACACTGACCCGAAGGTAAAAGAACTTTGCTTACACCACTCTGACACCTGTGGTGAAGGCCAGGCGTGGTGTCCCCACTCCCTTCCCCTCTGGAGGTACCCCTAGACAAGAGACAGACGAGCTGAGAGAGAAGAAAGAGGGGAGTGAGGGGGCCGCTACACATGGGGGCTCGGGTCCGGCATAGTGTTTGTGCATCACAGTATTGAACGTGTCTGCTGGAAGAGTTACGCTAGTAGGCAGGCCTTCATTGGCCGAAGTGCATCCCTGCTCAAAGTCGTGGACATGACCCAATAAAGGGGAAAGGCCCGCGCAGAAGAGTGGAAAAAGGGGGAAGCTCAGCCGTGTAAAGTAGTACACGTGGGGGCTTCTATTGCACTGCGCCACCAGGCACACCCCCATCGCTTAGTTCGTGGGCGTGACTCAGAAACAGAAAAGAAGAAAAGCCCGCGAACTGGAGCAAAGGGGAGGAGTCCAATACGTGTGAAGGACTACACGTGGGACGTTGGCGCAAAAACTTTGCAGTGTGCGATGGATCAGCAACAGGTCGCCATGTTCGGACATACATCGTGGATTCCAGTTCACCCTTCCACCACGACATTGACTGCTGCTGCTCCGGTAACAGATACGGGGATCCGGCTAAAGCCAAGGGGTCGATTCGCCCTGTATTCGTGCATGGACGTTGAGGCCCTGGGTGTGATGTGTCCCGGGACTGGTGTGCCAACTGAAGCCATTCGGGCGATGTGAGGACTGTGGGGAGTTCCTGTTCGAAGTGGATCCGGCGGTTGAGAATCCGAAAACCATCTACCCTGCTGCAGGCAACACCACTCAAGGAGGAGGAATCACTGCTTTGACAGCCATCCCTGCGCACACTGCAGTGACCGCGGAGGAGGTCGTAAAAACTCAACGGGAGAAATCCGAG